>OU744276.1:19040000-20290000 GCA_916610125.1 Cheilosia vulpina | reverse complement strand
GTGAACCGCTGTCTAGGGTCTTCCTCTGCCCCAATCTGCCTTAGGGATGGACCCAGAGAGCAGAGACCCGCCGGGCTGGTTAGCTATATTTTCGGCTTTCTTAACAATGAACTGTACTTTCACCCAAAAGATGTTCACCACTTTCTAAAGTGTCCATGCTACTGTACCATATAGCAGAATCAGAATGTTTGAAATTTTGTGCAATAACTTGGTTCTTTGAAAGAGGGATTCACTTTTCATAGATTAAAAGAGTAATCACTTGATCTCTAGACCTATCTAAGTCTGCAGGGTACTTTTAACAGCGAGGAAAATAAAGTCTTAAGCTGCTTTGAATTTGGTCCATTTCCATTTTGACTTTTTGTTCGAGTCGCCAGAGTATTATTATGCACTGAAGTAGGACATAAGTTCAAAATTTTGTCATGAACTTATAAAGACATAATGGGTCTTGTTGTGTGGCTTGTTGTTTGTTGAATCACTACTTTTGTAGTAAGTTTTAATAATTTTACCGCGTTTGTCGATTGATGACACTTCAAAGGACAGCTGAGTTTGACAGGTGTCAAATGCCAGCACCAATTTGAAATAACCATATGAATGACCTGTTCCATAAGCCCTCTTTTTTTAGCTTCGATCTCAGCAAAGCAAAGTAAAGTAGGATTTTCAGCAGGCAATTACAACAATTACATTCTACTTGACACTTTGAGAACTCAGAGTAGTTTTTGTGATTGCGTGCTGAAAATCCTACTATTCTTTGCTTTACTGAGATCGAAACTAAAAAAAACACGCTTACTACTGCCTTTTAGACACTTTCTTGTTTCATTAATATATTTCCAAAAAAAGATCAACTGATATTTCATAATATTTAAAAGCCGGTATGAACTTTGTCGGTCACCCAGTAACTGACTTATTCAAATAGTCCCAGGAGTCAGTGGAATCTTCAATATCATAACCATTGACAACCGAATATTTGAAGGTTCGCAACATTTTGCGAATAACAACCGAATCGTTCGGCTATCATCAAGCGTTGAGATCATTGATCTTTTTTAGAATAGTGCGGAAGCTATTTCCATTTGCATATTTTAATAAACATTAAGCCAACAACATGCATTAGTATTGTTTTAATGACGATGGCTATTCGTTGTTCAAATTGTCAATTCATTCCCACACGTGCTCTTCCTTCCAATATTTGATTTAGCGACGGACATCTGAAGATTTTTACTGATTTAAATACTTCAGTGGGCCTTTGCTTAGCAAATAAATTTGGTTGAAATAACAATTCGCCTAAAAGTCTACTTTGTTTATTCAAGTATTCATGGATTGGGGTAGGAAGTTACTTCTTGTGTTACTTCTATTTCATAAATATGGTCCCTTCCATAATTTTTTTTTTGAGACAATAAATGACAGCTCAATGCGGATGAAATAACGAAAAACTAAAAAAAAGTAAAAGTCATTTACCTTAATTGATGTCAATTAGTTAATATGTACCTTTTTGTTTGCAGTTTATTTAGGAGAAACACACTAAACTTGACTTTTAGTGTTTTCAGAAGGGAAAGAAAATGGAATCGTTGGCGATCATACATTATATTATTTTCAAAAAGCAACATGCATCCACACTTTGAACAAGCTAGCTAAGCTAGGTATCCAAATAACAGGGAGTATTTCAAAGAAAGGCTTCGCATCCCATCATTTGATTTGTTCGTCCATAAAGAATTTGAAAAAGTTGAAAGAACGGCTATATTAAAAAATGCAGGCTTAGGAAAACTCATATGAAAAATCACTCTATTTCTACCATAACCAGTTTTTCCTCGGTAAACAATTTTCTGAGAAGTTGTTATTTGGAGCGTCAGAACAAGGAATGGCGAAATTTCTAGTACAGATATTTTAGCGCTGGAATATACATAAATGTTGGCCTCTTAAGTTCATAGCCAACAGTGTTTTAAGAAGGCTTGGAGCTTATAAACAAATAAATACTAGGCGCAATGGGTAGGTGAGTTTTTTATGCCGAGTTTTAACGGCTAAGTGGAGAGGACTTGTCGGAATAATTATATTCTCAGGTGAATGTCAGACGTTATACGGTGAAAAAAAAAAAACTTTAAGATGGGATTTGTGTTCCGTCAACTGCCCTAACATTGACCAGTCTCAAACTTTAACGTTGAATTTTGCAGCTCTTTTTATAGATTATTACATTTTTTTATTTAATTTTTTTTTTTTAATTTACAATTTTTTATACTAATAATAAAAAAGAAAACTAATTTTTACCTTTTATTTAAAAGAATATTAAATAATGAAGAATTGGTTTTATAAAGTATTTAGGGTAATATATTCAATTCAATGTTAGCAAATGTGATAAATATTCGAATAGCTTTTTCGAAAACCTTACTATTTATAATTGTCTAATATTTTTATAGACAAACAAAAATACATTTTATTACAAAAAATGTTGAGCTACTCCCTATTATTTTTCTGTACAAACGGTAGTTTCGGTACAATAGACAAAAGTTTGCACCACTCAAAATCTTTAGGAGTACTTGAAAAGTGCCCGCTAAAACTTACATACATTTAATATTTCCCTTCAACATATTATCTATAGTGAAAAATATCATAATACAAAAATAAAACAAAAAATTATATGGAAATTAAATCTTTGTTACTATTTAATAGAAATTATGAATAAACTAGGTACCCATCAAGGTGTTTAGAAACATTTTCATGTTTTTCGGTCAATGTTAAGGTTCCGGTCATTGTAAGGGCAGTTGGCAGTTCTTCTGGGGATTGAAACTAACAACGGTGCTCAGAAGATAGTTCACCACATGCCCATAGACTTTCAATCTATACCTTACAATAAAGTCGCTAACTAGGACTACTAAATCTATGCAGTACCTATTGATTTTTATACTACGTTAGAATAGTTTTCGAGCTTTGCCCACAGAGAAGTACGCAAAGTGAAAGTACCCCTGTTCTATTCCCCATGATTTCGCTGACAATAAAAAAGTATTTAAAAAAAAAATGCCCTAAAAAAAGACCTCATACAAATGCTCCGCCAAAAAAAACGTCTTGCAAAGCAGCTCAAAACACAAGTAAAATCATTAGTCGAACAAAGCCCTAAAACCCACCAAAATCGGATTAAAAAACACACACACTACAACTTCCAAAAATCGACCCAAAATATTCCTAAATAATCTACAAAAACAGTTCGAAAAGCCCCTTTTGAAAAACGATAAAAAATATGCCAAAAAACTTGGAAAACTTCACTTGGGAGAGTGTAGAACTAGAAACTTGGCCTGGTGCCTGGCCGATGCTTTGATACCCTCCACTGCATACAAGTTATGCCAAATTGATTTTGTAGGGGAGGTACCAGAACTACTTGACCGACATAGCCCATTTTCAATACGAACCTGACGACTGTAAAAAGACGGAATTTCATTCGCCTATGTCAATTCCTTTGGGCGCTATCGTGCTTTTAGCAGACAAACGGACAGACGGACAGACGGACAGACGGACAGACAGACAGACAATTGGGAATCACCAGACGAACCCTAAAGCGAATTTTAGTGTAAGACTTACACATGTTCCTGTACAAATCGCATCAGTTCTGACCGTCAGTCCGTGTGAATTACTGTCAAGCCATTCTCAATGGGGACGTTCAAGTATGAAGCTTAGTAAGTCTGACAGCTCTCTCACTAAGTGAATCTCGGTTTTGATTGGTCGAAATCGGTCACGTGAGCAGCTGTTTCAGTTGACGTTTATGGAGGGGTAGCCGACGAATCTAGTCAAGAAATTCGTGACTGACTACTAAGTTGACAGTTCACATATGGGGATGACGTAGAAAAAGTGACGTTCCCGACCGATATAGTTTTTGCGTTCAAGTTACATCTTATCCAGACCAATCTAATCGACTTAAGATGATAAGTTTCTTGAATGCGGCCAATCTCAACAACGAAGAGGTCGATATTGTGTCGATTTGGCATGGCCCGCAAGATCGCCGAATTTAACCATCTCAGACTGATTTCCTTGGGGCTACATGAAGTCTGCAAATAAAAGTTTCGCAGATGTAGTAACCACAGCACATCTGACAATAGCAAATGAGTCTGCAAATGTCCTAAGCGTCTGCCAATGTTCTGAAAGTTTCATTGTTAGATGGTGGTCTGTCAATGACAATGACTTTTCTGCAAATAGTTTTTTTTTTTTTTTGCAGAACTAAAGCACCGATAACATTTACAAGCGTGATTTTTCGTGGCACATTTTGACATGCTAACGTTCCAAAAATTCGGCTATTCGGTGGTCACTCGTGTGTCTTTCGGGAGAGTGCGCTGCAACAGCCCACCTGAACAGACACGTTTAGAACAAATGTTTGAGTCGCTTTTCAGAAACGTCAAACATTTATACGGCATTAAAATTTTTCCGTCATAAGCATATGTATCTATTGATAAAAATGTTTATATACTTACAGCCGTATTAATAAAAAAAAACCTAGTTAAATAAATAACATATTAGTTAAATTTTCTTATTAATAAATGAAAATAACTCATATAATAACTAACTGATGTTTTCTTTAAAAAAACCTGGCATCACCTAACCAAATTGTACTAATAACTATTACATTTACATATTGGCTATCATAACGGCTGGCTAATAAATTTCAATTGTGACAAGTGAAAAAGAAAAAAAAAACGAGTGTGCTTTAGACTGAAGTAAAACTTCTTTAGCTATACATGTTTAGTTTATACATATTAATATATCAATTGTCTTCAATAATTTACTGGCTATGAGAGGAAGAGAGCAAGAAAATGGGCGCGCGCACTGCTCTCTCTTGCTCCTACAGTATGATACAGACAATAGGCCACGGTTGCCACTTACAAAATAAACTCAAATTATTTTAATTTTAATTTTTTGAATACCGAATAAAACAGTTTTATATGGATGGTGATGAAGCATAGCTATGCAAATAATGCAATGCGTTTACTCAGAAGCAGTAAGCATTTAAATGAGGTTATATCGAGTTCGCATTCTTGGTACATCTGCTCAAAAATTTAACGTAACCAGATAAAAATTACCAAATTAGCAAAAAGCAAAAAAAATACCAAGTTTGGTAAAATATTACCAAAGTGGCAACCTTGCAATAAGCGTGCACTATGTCTTAGATATACAAAACGTAACTGGCCATGTGAGAATGAAAAGAAACTGGGTGCTTGCACCTCTCTCTGTTGCTCCTACAGTGTGATACAGACAACAGGCCTGCACTGCAGTGATACCAGACTTTAGAGGCAGGTTATCCCACGGCTATACTCAAAATATCCCTTTTATGTTTACAAAATAAATAAATTTATTATTTTAAAAAATACTCGTGATTCATTCACAGACACATATTTTGAATGACTTTTTTCTCAACATGAAAATATTTAATTAGATTGTAGGTTGAATAATTATTGTATTCTTAATGAAATGAGCAATTGGGAACAAAATTTGACCAAAAAGGAAAATCCCTTTCTTTTTGTACTATGAGGTCGGAAAAATCCTTTTGTCCCGTTTAGCTTATTATTAGTGATAAATCCCCCGATCTGGTATCACTGCTGCACTGTATGATGTGTCTTAGATAATGAAACGTAACTGGCTGGTAGAAAGAGAGTTCTATCTCTCTTGCCTCTACAGTAATATTCGAAACGAAACATAACTCTCTCTCTCTTTTTATCTCACTAACTTATATCTCCCTCTCAACTTCCGCTCGCAATTTCCGTAACGATTTTGTGACGCATTCACCAGCTTACCCCCCAAGTCAAGCGTGCCTAAAGAAGTATTACTTCAAATAACAAGAGAAAATAAAGGAATACAACAGAAAATTTTTCATATTTTCGTTTGAAAATTTGTATTTATTTTTGAATGTTTTATTATAAACATTGAGATAGGGTTTTTTCGTTTTGGGTACACTTTTTTTTCGATTTGGTGCTATGGTAGCCGAATCCTCCCCTAACATATTCACATTATTTAAAATCACTGAAAAACGGTGAGCCATTTTTTTCCAAAATTTTTCAAATTTAAAATTAATTTAATTGTCATTTAGACATAGTTCCCGATGTTTTTTAAGAGTTATTGACTGTCTAACAGACCTCTTACCTAATAAGTTAGTTACGTGGAAGTTACGAAGCGTTGGTTATCTTCTAAAAATGTTAGTTAGGCCTAACATGTAGTTACGTGACAATTATTAATATGGCTGTTATATTTTTTCTTACTTTTTTGCCGGCGAATCAATAGCGCTTCAGTTATTTCTGTAATGCTTTTTTTCGTTGTTGTAATAAAAAATTTAAAATAGAACGAAACAAAGAATAATATATTAAACGAAATTGTTCTATATTTATTACGGCTAATATTAATTTATAACAATGTGTTGAAAACTTCTGCTCGCCGTCGATGTCAAAAAGTAAGAGACCGGAAAAAGGCCAATGTGACAGCTGCAAAGCTTTTATTCAGAAAAATACCTGCCATATTGTAGTTTGGAATGGAATCGTGTGGAGCTATCGGCTTAAGGTATCCACCGTCGGTTAAGAAGTTTAGAACTTACAGCTTTTGTCACACATTATATCACAACCACCAACTAAATACAATTTGTTTGCAGCAACTCTGGGACTACGTGCACATCGTGCAGACCTGCATCGAGGACTGGAAAACGACACCATGGCGTAAGGTCGATGTTGAGAATATGGACATCGAGTGCAAGAAATTCGCCAAAGACATTCGCCTGCTGGACAAGGAGATGCGTGCTTGGGACACCTTCATAATGCTTGAGTCCACCGTAAAGAACATGCTCACCTCGCTGCGAGCTGTCGGCGAGCTCCAGAACTCAGCGATTCGTGAACGCCACTGGAACCAGCTGATGGCATCCACAAAGGTCGTATTTTCGTTTTTAATTAGCCGCAACCTAACCTCTCTATCTTGCTGTACATACATGACATGCTAAGCTCATATCCAGTTTTGTTTTGTGCACCCTGCGGAAGAGGAAACCCAACACCCAATCGGTTGCGTCTCCTCAACCGTGGGGAGCCACCACACACCATCTCAATATGTACAGTCACAGTCAGTTTCCGTTTCGTTTCTCTCCCCCCCCCGTTCCCTTTTTGTTTTTCGTTTTTGTAAATACGTTTCGTTACAGAACCTAGCGGCGTTGCCCAAGGAGATAACCGTAAGTAAAAGTGCCAAAAGTTAACCTGCACAGCAAGTGGTAGTAGTTGTAGCGTTTCATCTGCATGAAGTAGATTTGCACTTCTCCTGTAGCCGCAAATGCGATCGAACTTGATCTTATGCTGACTGATGTTGTCTGTGCTGGGTTGTAGGTGAAGTTCATCATGGACAAGGAGACGACCTTGGCGGAGCTATTGGGTCTCAATCTGCACGAGTGCGAGGAGGAGGTGAAGAACATCGTCGACAAGGCCGTCAAGGAGATGTCAATGGAGAAGATCTTGCGCGACCTGAACACAACCTGGTCTGCGATGGAGTTCGAACACGAGCTGCATCCTCGTACGGGGTGCAACTTGCTGAAGGCATCCGAGGAGTTAATTGAAACACTGGAGGACAATCAGGTTTGTCTGCAGAATCTGATCACCTCCAAGTATATCGCGCACTTCTTGGAGGAGGTGTCCACCTGGCAGAATAAGCTGATGATCGCCGATCAAGTGATCACCGTGTGGTTTGAGGTGCAACGCACGTGGACTCACCTCGAGAGCATATTCATGAGTTCGGAAGACATTCGCAAGCAGTTGCCGGTCGATTCGGAACGCTTCGACCGCATTGACTCGGAGTTTCGTGTGCTCATGAGCGAGATGTCGATGACCTCGAATGTGGTGGTGTCGACGAATCGTGCCGGGCTGATCGAGAGGCTGGAGAGCCTTCAGAAGGAGCTAACGCTGTGTGAGAAGGCCCTGGCCGAGTACTTGGAGACGAAGCGCTTGGCTTTCCCGAGGTTTTATTTTGTCTCATCGGCAGATCTGCTGGATGTGCTGAGCAACGGCATACAACCGGACATGGTGACCAAGCATCTAACCAAGCTGTTCGACTCTATAGCCCGACTGAACTTCAACCGCAGCGAGTCGAACGAGATCGTCTCTGCCTCGGGAATGCACGCCAAGGACGGCGAGTATGTCGAGTTCAATGAGATAGCAAACGTCAAGGGCCCAGTGGAGGTTTGGTTGAATCGAATTCAGGACGCAATGCGGGCGTCCCTGCGGCACTATGTCACCGAATCCGTCGTCGCCTATGAGGAGAAGCAACGCGAGCAGTGGCTGTTTGACTACCCTGCGCAAATCTCGCTCTGCGTCTCCCAGATCTGGTGGTCCACCGAAGTGAATATAGCCTTCAGTCGGTTGGAGGAGGGATACGACAACGCCATCAAAGACTACTACAAGAAGCAGATATCCCAACTGAGTCTGCTGATTACGTTGCTGCTCGGCGAGCTAACAAAGGGCGATCGCCAGAAGATCATGACCATTTGCACGATCGACGTCCATTCCCGCGACGTGATCAGCAAGATGATCCAGGCCAAGGTCGACTCTGGATCGGCCTTTATGTGGCAGTCACAGCTCCGGCACCGCTACGACGACCAGGAGAAGGCGTGCATGGCAAATATCTGCGACGCCGAGTTTCAGTACTGCCACGAGTACCTCGGCAATACTCCCCGACTGGTGATCACGCCGCTGACAGATCGCTGCTACATAACCCTGACGCAGAGTCTGCACTTGGTTATGGGCGGTGGCCCAGCCGGACCGGCAGGAACGGGTAAAACCGAGACCACAAAGGATTTGGGGAGAGCCCTGGGCATCATGGTGTACGTGTTCAACTGCTCCGAGCAAATGGACTACCAGTCGTGTGGCAACATCTACAAGGGCCTCGCCCAGACCGGAGCCTGGGGCTGCTTCGACGAGTTCAACCGCATCACCGTGGAGGTGCTGTCAGTAGTGGCGGTGCAAGTGAAGTCGGTGCAGGACGCTATTCGCGATCAGAAAGAGAAGTTCAACTTTATGGGCGAGACGATATCCTGCGTCCCCACGGTGGGCATATTTATCACCATGAATCCGGGCTACGCCGGGCGCACGGAACTGCCCGAGAATCTGAAGGCGCTGTTCCGGCCCTGCGCCATGGTGGTGCCAGACTTTGAGCTTATCTGTGAAATCATGTTGGTGGCGGAAGGCTTTCAGGACGCCCGAGTACTGGCTAGAAAGTTCATCACGCTCTACACGCTGTGCAAGGAGCTGCTGTCCAAGCAGGACCACTACGATTGGGGACTGAGGGCTATTAAGTCCGTCTTGGTGGTCGCCGGCTCGCTCAAGGTGAGTTTTTATTTGGGTAGCTCATGCTCTTTTCAGGTTTTTTTTTTAAATATTTCAGAGAGGCGACCCCGGACGCCCCGAAGAGGAGGTTCTGATGCGAGCCCTGCGTGACTTCAACATTCCCAAGGTTGTCACGGACGACATGCCCGTCTTCATGGGTCTGATCGGTGACCTTTTCCCAGCCCTAGACGTGCCTCGCAAGCGGGACCAGGACTTCGAAAAAACCGTCAAGCAGGCCGCCTCCGATCTTCTGCTTCAACCAGAGGACAACTTCATATTGAAAGTTGTGCAGCTAGAGGAGCTCCTCGAGGTGCGCCATTCGGTTTTTATTGTGGGCAACGCGGGCACGGGCAAGACCCAAGTTTGGAAGACACTCCTGCGAACCTACCAAAACATCAAGCGAAAACCGATCTTCAACGACCTCAACCCGAAAGCTGTGACCAACGACGAGCTCTTCGGCATAATAAACCCCGCCACACGCGAGTGGAAGGATGGACTGCTGTCGGTGCTTATGCGAGACCAAGCCAACATCTCCGGAGACCAGCCCAAGTGGATTGTTTTGGACGGTGATATCGACCCGATGTGGATCGAAAGCTTGAACACCGTCATGGATGACAACAAGGTTCTGACACTGGCTAGCAACGAACGAATCGCACTAACGCCCTCTATGCGGCTGCTCTTCGAGATATCCAACTTGAGGACGGCAACACCGGCCACCGTATCGAGGGCGGGTATTCTGTACATCAACCCGCAGGATCTCGGTTGGAATCCGTAAGTTAAAAAAAAACGTCTCCACTAAACACTGATGATCCGTCCCCTAGGTATGTAACAAGCTGGGTGGAGACCCGCAAGTTGCAGGCGGAGAAATCCAACCTCGTGATGCTCTTCGATAAATACATCCCGGCGGCGCTGGAGACCATTCGGACGCGCTTCAAGAAGATCACCCCCATCGCTGAGATGGCGCACATCCAGATGTTGTGCCATCTGTTGGATTGCCTCTTGACGCCCTCGAACACACCGGCCGACTGTCCAAAAGAATGGCACGAACTGTATTTTGTTTTTGCCTGTATCTGGGCATTCGGTTCGGCTATGTTCCAGGATCAAGCGATCGACTATCGAGTCGAATTCAGCAAATGGTGGGTGAACGAGTTCAAAACGGTGAAGATTCCCCAAGGTAGGTCTAAACGTACATTCAAGTGCATCTTGCCACCAAATTCCCTTCTATACAGGTGGAACAGTGTTTGACTACTTCCTCGACGGCGAGACGAAGCAGTTCCTCCCCTGGACCGAGAAGGTACCCAAATTCGAGTTGGACTCTGACCTCCCTCTGCAGGCCGTTCTGGTTCACACGTCCGAGTCCATTCGAGTGCGGTTTTTCCTCGAACTACTGATGGAACAGAAGCACCCAGTGATGCTTGTCGGAACGGCTGGCTGCGGCAAAACCGTGCTCATCAACGAGAAACTGCAACTGCTCTCCGAGAACTACGCGATCACCAATATTCCCTTCAACTTCTACACCACCTCGGAGATGTTGCAGAAAATACTCGAAAAGCCCCTAGAAAAGAAAGCCGGACGTAATTTCGGACCGCCCGGCAACAAGACGCTCATCTATTTCATCGACGACATGAACATGCCCGAGGTGGACTGCTATGGCACGGTGCAGCCGCACACCCTCATCAGACAGCACCTGGACTACGGCCATTGGTATGATCGCAACAAATTGACATTGAAGGACATTCACAATTGTCAGTATGTCGCTTGCATGAACCCCACTTCGGGAAGTTTCACAATCAATCCAAGGCTACAGAGGCACTTCTGTGTGTTTGCTGTGAGTTTTCCCAGTGCGGATTCCATAAGCACGATGTATTCGTCCATTTTGTCGCAGCATTTCACGAATGCCGAGCAAAAGTTCAGCGGCACAGTAATGCGGCTGACGCCTAATATTGTGGCCGCGACAATTGCGCTGCACAACAAAACATCGCAGATATTTCTACCGACGGCGATCAAGTCGCATTACATATTTAATTTGCGTGACATAAGCAATGTGTTCCAGGTAGGTGGTGGTTTGTCGAGCAATGTGTTGCCTTGGTGATTCCATTTTTAAGGGAATCTTTTCTTTTTACTAAAAAGTGAGAAATGAGGATGTGGTAAGAATATAAACGGCGCAAAGAGAGTTTGCCTGTCGTTATGGTGCTAGTCCTGGGCATCTTTTTTCCAATGATTTTAAGACCTTCTTATTCTAGAAGTGTTTTTGTAACTGCACCTTTTTGATAGTCCCCTTACTTTAAGCCAATGTCCTTCTCCTTGTTTAATTCGCAGGAGTGGTATCTCCGTTATGTATCTGATGTTGCTTATCTTCCGGATCAGATCCCGCCTCTCGTTCAGTTAACGAGGGCAAAATTAATTTGCTTGCTTGTTACTCCATTTAGTGACATACATATATCTACGCTGCTGGTGTTTAATTTTTTGTGTGATTCTTTCAGTTTTGAGTGCTCGGAGAGGCGATATTTCATCCTTAAAAAGGTATGAAGTCTTCCTTTTCAGCCCTATAAAAAAGTGTTGTCTAATCTTTGCGTCAAAGTTGCCAAATAGTTTTTATTTTTATTTCTGGAGGTTTGGTTTTTTTCTTCAACTGCCAACACTTTTCCCAGTGACAACTACTTTGACAGTTGACAGCTGATTCGTGCTTGTTTTGGTTTGCCATTTCATCGTGCATACGATACACGGGCTAAGGTTCTCGAAAACTAGTTGAAAATATGAAGTTGATGCCTAGTAGAAGTGACTGCTAAATCTCCTTCCCGAAAGCCTGTGAGTGCAAACAGATGCGCACCTGTATCCATTGTTCGTCTTTCGGTGTCGGTTTTTTGTTTATCTTGTGTGAATTTCTTACAAATTGAAAATATTAAAAATATTTTAAATGTTCTGTTGGAGTTTGGCAGTACCTCTATTTTTCTATTCTTCAAATTCTTTTGCTACCGGACAGCCCCCATAATTTGCTGGGTGATTTCCATGACAGTTGATGCATTTTACTTTGTCTTCCTTATTTTGTGGACATCTATTTGTTGGATGTTTTCCTTCACATTTAACGTACGCGAAGTCTCTTTTACAGTAGCTTTGTGTATGCCCGAAAGCTTGGGATATTGAGTTGGTTCTTCTTCGAAGTGGAATTGGCTTCTAAAATTTGGAATTTTTTACTACGCAAGTCTTCAACAATAGGCCTGTTTTTTTGAGCTTCGTTCTCAGCAAAGCAAAGTAAAGTATGATTTTCAGCACACAAATTACAATAACTTCTGCGAGTCTCGAAGTGTCAAGTAGAGCATAGTTGTTGTAATTGCGTGCTGAAAATCCTACTTTACTTTGCTTTGCTGAGAACGAAGCTAAAAAAAAAACAAATCTACCTATATATATATAGCAGCTGAATATACTGCATTGCTATGTTGACGAATCTAGACATTTGGTAACAAATCTTAGATAGTGATCGGGGAGGAAAATATTAAATAATGCAACCAGTCCTAAATACAAACTATTTTCTTTGACAACAAATAGCAGATATGCCAAAGAGTCTAGACTTTCGTTTTCGCTGGTCGGAACAGCAGCAAAAATATTACTTTTATTTTGTTTATCACGTCAATTGCTTTCATTTGAATATAGCTTTTGTTTTAACGAAACACCGATAAAAACTTAAAGCTCCGTCTAAATCCATTAAGGGCAAAAAACAGTTTTCATTATTAAGCGATGGAAGCGCCAAAGCTTCTGTGGGATACTGATACAACATATTTATTAGATTTCTTGGCGCTTCTATAGGAATGTATATACAAAGCAAATTCCCTATTCACACCGAGCCGAAAGCTGGGGTGGGATTCTGTAAAAAACTAAACGAAAACCACTTTCGCACTTCAAAAAACGAAAGAAATCACTCTAAAGCGAAAATTTGCTTCGTGTAACTGCTTTCGTTTTCTTCTTCTCGTTCGCAAGGGTTTAAAAAACGGTTTGACAAAAAAGTTAAAGTTAAAGGCCCTCCATAAACAAAAAATACTGGATGGAAAAATGTCTTATAAATATATTGTTTGTTATACGCACGTATTTGTTTTTTTTGACATGGGCAGATAACAAACACCGGACGAAAACAAAACTGTCAATTTCAATGCACACCAATTTAATAAACAAATCTTTCATCGTCCAGACTAAGAGGATCCGAACAATCTCGAAGATTTTGCTTAAATTTACACAATTCTCCACATCAATATTGCTATTAATAAATAATTTGCCAGCATATTTTTGTGAAATAAAAATTAGTCACAGCCATTAATTAAACAACCAAAATTAATGAGAAACGTCAAAGAAATAGTACTCGCTGTATTCCGTTCGCGTGAAACGAAAATCTATTTCATTTTTGGAGTTACATGAAGCAAAGAAAACGAAAACGTCGATGAAATACCTTTCGCTTTTTTGCTTTCGTGCAAATGAAATTTCCTTTCGTTTTCGAAGTTACATGAAACAAAACATTCGTTTGAACGAAAACGATTGAACTTTTTCATCTTACAGAATCCCACTCCTGGGTTTTCGCGAAAACACTCGAAAACGTCATCGAAAAGAGAAGTTTTCTCATATATTTTTCCGTTTTCAAAACGAGTTGTTTTCCACGAATACGATTTTCAATCGTTGGATTGTCGAAACAAACACACCTTTTGCAGTATTGAGGAAATTCAGTAGAACAATTGACCGAACAGAAGTCACAGCTCACAACTTAAAATCATTTTCCACTCTTAATTGATGGGCTCGGAATTAATTTTATTTGTTAATTAATGCGATCGAAATGTGTAACAAAAATAGTTTACACAGAAGTTTCACGACTAGTGTCTCACAGCTGATTGAAACCTCAAATGAAAACTAGTTTGAGTTCGGTGTAAATGCATCGACGAAAACATGGTTTTCGGTGTGGTCTCTGCTGAGTTGTAATAAAAGACTTTCTGATAGTTTATTTAGATTCATTTTTATTTTTTTAATTAACCGATGGGGTGAATTATTCAGCAACTGAATGTCCTAATTCTATGTAGTCCTCAATTCGTTCTTTTCTCTGTACATGTACACATTTAAAAAGAGTTGTAATTGGCCAATTATATTTTGGTTAAGACGGTGCTGAAAACGTTGCAAAGTTTACACGAGTTTTATTATTTCTTCGAAATTGTTTTATAAACTCAAGTGTTAAATTTAGTGGGAGCTAAATTCCTTTTTCAGTCATTTTCTTTACCCTCAATATCACAATGCCCAGGTACCAAACATAACCGGAAGTGAAAGCAACAACTTTGAGCTTCAGATTGGTCCCTAACTAAATTAAAGTTATAGCTGTCCATTTCTCTTCTTGTTGACAGAATATACTTGGTTTTTGTCTTCATTTACACTTAGTTCATTTTTGCCGCTTTTAGTCATCCCAATATTTACGAAAGCGCCAATGACAGCTCGTTGAGTTCTGTCATTGATGTCAATTTTTATTGTACAGACTTTTAAAAAACTGCGACCCTCGAGCCAAATTTCGTATTCGTGTATTCTGACATATTAATTCACCATCACGTTTACAGATTCGGATTCGGATCCGCAGTAAACACTTTTGCGGAATTGGGCTCATGGAGTTGGCTTGTGAGCTTTGCACAATTTTCACAAGTAGTATCTTTTTTTACATCAAAGGATTCAGTGAAAGTATTGCCAACATACTTAGGAGGTTGTCAAGGCGCATCTAACTGTCATGCTGCTTTTTATCTAAAAAGTTTTTTTAATGTTTTTCTTAATTATCTGAGAATGGGAGGTTTATTTTGCATATTTTCTTTTAAAAGCTCAAAGTTTTCAATTTTAATTGATTTTTTGAGAACGACAGATGTTTCTTAAAGCTTCCGTTTCATTTTCTGTCTGCTGCTTTCAGCTTTTTACAATAAGTCGTCGATGAAAGCATTTGACGCTAAGCTTTGTAGCCAATAACTGGGAGAAATATTTTTGAATTTGCGGATCTGATTTTGGAGCTCATTATTAAGACGGATTAGACAAAGTTTTATCGTCCGGAAACCTCGTTATTAGACTTTTCATATTTTTCGTATATCAACTCCCTTATGTCCATAAGGTATCTAGGGTAAGCCAGGAGATTCAACTAGCTGAAGAGCTGGCATCTGCTGCCTTCTGCACTTCCGCAGTGATCAGTTCCTCAATTTGCTAATATTTTTCCATGACAAAAAAGGTTTTTGACACCTTCTTGCTTATTTGTGGTTGCAGCTTGGCCAAGTGACAAGGGCCCTTTCGGTTTGTTTTTTGAATGTCCCAACAAGAAAGTTACGTGCAAAGAAGTTCTCTGCAGTTTTTTTCAATTGTGCAGCTTTCTGGTACTCAATTTCGACATAATTTTATTTGAAGTACAACCACTTAAGTCACGGTCCTTATTTGTAGCTGTGGTGAAATAATGTTGTTGAAAAACTATGGAATCACTAAGTGCAAACTAATTTGATACGGAAATATAAACTAAACTAACACCTGCATGCTGCATGAACTGTCACTGTAAAAGAACCAGGTTCAATCGGTCCTTTTCAATCTAAACTTTAACTCATCCAAGTATTGCTTTTCGACAGGGTCTTCTATTTAGCACAGCCGAATGTCTAACATGTTCCACGGATATCATTCGCCTGTGGCAGCATGAGACTCAACGTGTCTACGGCGACAAACTCATCGATGACAAGGATATTGATAGTTTCTCGAAAATGCAACACGACATTGTCAAGAAATCCTTCGAGGAGATCGACGAATCGGTAATATTCGAGAAACCAAATATTTATTGCCACTTCGCTGGAGGAATTGGTGAACCTAAGTACATGCCCGTATCGGGATGGACTGAGCTTCATAAACTCCTTCAGGAAGCAATGTCCTCGTACAATGACCTCGTGGCCGCAATGAATTTGGTGCTCTTCGAGGACGCCATGATGCATGTTTGCAGGTATGACAGACAAAACTAAACCTTGTCCTTTGGTAAGCATATTTCTTCTTTGACAGGATCAATCGAATTCTGGAATCACCACGGGGTAGTGCTCTCCTGGTCGGAGTTGGCGGAAGTGGCAAACAGTCACTGTCGAGGTTGGCTGCATTTATTTCCAGCTTGGAAGTCATCCAGATTCAACTGAAAAAAGGCTACGGCGTTAATGATCTTAAGGTAAGGATACTCCTAATCCCTTTCACTTAACTGACAGCATTCCCTTTTAGAATGAGTTCTCCGGCCTGTACCTGAAGGCGGGCTTAAAGAACGTGGGCATCATGTTTCTCATGACCGACGCTCAAATACCGAACGAGAACTTCCTAGTGCTGATCAACGATATGCTGGCCACTGGGGAGATCCCCGACTTGTTTCCCGACGACGAAATCGAGAACATCATCTCTGGAGTGCGCAATGAGGTGAAGGGAGCAGGCCTGGTAGACACTCGCGACAATTGCTGGAAGTTCTTTATAGACCGCGTGCGGCGGCAACTCAAAGTGGTGCTCTGCTTCTCACCGGTGGGCTCAACACTTCGCGTCCGGGCGCGAAAATTCCCCGCCATAATCAACTCGACATCAATCAATTGGTTCCACGAATGGCCGCAAGAGGCGCTCATCTCGGTGGCAATGAACTTCCTTCAGCAAACAGAAGTTCTACCCGAAAACCATCGAGATTCGGTGGCGAAATTTATGGCCTACGTGCACACATCTGTCAACACAATGTCGAAGATGTACCTCCAGAACGAGAGGCGCTATAACTATACAACGCCAAAGAGCTATTTGGAGCAAATAAGCCTGTACACCAAACTGCTGAATCACAAGCACCAGGATTTGCAGAGCAAGATTCTCCGCCTGGAGAACGGTCTGGACAAACTGCGGACTACGGCCGATCAAGTGGCCAACTTGAAGGTGAAACTTGCCGTTCAAGAAATCGAGCTCAAGGAGAAGAACGACGCTGCTGACGCGCTGATAGAAATCGTTGGAATCGAAACGGAGAAGGTGCAAACCGAGAAAGCCGTTGCCGACGAGGAGGAAATGAAGGTCGCCCTGATAGCCGATGAGGTGACCAAGAAGCAGAAGGACTGCGAGGAGGACCTGACAAAAGCCGAGCCAGCTTTGCTCGCCGCTCAGGAGGCGCTCAACACTCTGAACAAGGCGAATCTGACAGAACTGAAGTCTTTCGGATCACCGCCGGGTGCTGTTACTAACGTGACTGCCGCTGTTATGGTCCTTCTGGCGCCTGGTGGAAAAATACCCAAAGATCGCACTTGGAAGGCAGCCAAAATTGCCATGGCTAAGGTGGATGCTTTTTTGGATGCGCTCATCAACTACGACAAGGAGAACATTCATCCGGAGATTATCAAAGCCATCCAGCCGTACCTGAAGGATGCTGAATTCGAACCGGAATTCGTGAGAACGAAGTCGGGCGCTGCCGCTGGACTGTGTGCTTGGGTTATAAATATAATAAAATTCTACGAGGTATACTGCGATGTCGAACCGAAGAGGAAGGCACTGGCCGCAGCGAACGCAGAACTTGCTGCGGCACAGGAAAAGCTCGCCGGCATCAAGAGAAAGGTTTCGGTGAGTACAATTTACTTGGTAATCTATAGTCAGATTGTCGAGTGTTTTTTGTCTATTACATGTTCTAGTACTAGATTTAGCTGCGGTAGAACATATTTGAGCAATATTTTCTGGTGATCAAGGACAGTTGGTGTTGTGGAACAAAAGAAAACAGCGAGCAACTTGTCCAACCGAAAGAGAGGTATTCTCGTTAAGCTCAAGGCACCCACACCTAGATATCTGATCACATCCATTCTGTGTACAAAGGAAGCATTTCTGACTTTGCAAACAAAGAGGAAAAACAGTATTTATTACAGAAAAAACATGTTCCACTGTTGAGATTCTAGAAAGCTGTGTTTAAAGCTTTACAAAGAAATTACGCGAGAGTGGGTCTAAAGGCCAATTCTGAGGGGGTTGGCTATTTTCAGTTTAACCTTTTTTATAATATTTATCTGCAATGCAATTTAAGGCGAATGTGTACTCCTTGGGGTCACGCATTCGAAAGAAGAGAACTTTTTATCTTTTCAAATATGAAAAATTTCCTATGGAGCTATACTGAGAGCAAAAATCTATGTCGACAAAGCGCAGGCTGTCTGAGATAATGAATATTTCTCGCCTGCCAGCAATAGGAAACTCATTCGCCTAATTCTCCCACCTTGGAAGACGCCACGCTATTTTTAGGCTGCCTTCAAGTTCTATCATAGGTCCCGATGTATTGCTAGAACTTCATGACTCCCAGATAATTTGAAGGTACAATAAAGTCGGAAGTTCGAAAAAGGCATACTAATTGAGACCCAGGCCTGAATTTAGTACATCTCGATCTAATAGAGCTTCCCCTTTCTAAAGAGCTCCCCAATTGAAGCCGGACAATGAGTAACTGAAACAGATCCAATCGGGCCGCGCCGCTTTTTGACATAATGTTGACTTTCCAAGGCCCATGAAGACAATTAGAGTCATTACAAACTCAACTACATTTTGACACCGATCTTAGAGCACATGGAATTCTGTCACATAGCAGATCTGTCAGCCAATCTCCACATTTTACAAGAGAACTTTCCTGAGAATATTCGGAAGGTTATAATCAATGCGCCTTGCTAATAATCATTTTTAACCTTCACAACTAATATTTCATGGGTAATTTTATATCGAAAATGTAGCCACTAAATTTTAGCCTTATTTAGACACTAAATGTAATTACTAGTATCCCGCAATATTTTTACGATGTCCCGATTTCTCATATTGAAAGACCGATTTATATGTCGCCTGCCGTCAGACGATCACTTGATCTTTGAATATTCATAATTCGGCAGTAAAAGAGATATTTCGACCTGAACCCATTACCCAAATCGCGTTATACATGAACGACCATCAGCACGTGACGAAAACTCTTCTAACTGAATAGCCTTTAGATATATTCAAGTGAACAGCAGGTAGATTTGACGCGTGTTTATATTTCAAATAATTTATAAATGGCTGAAAAAAGATAAAGTGCAGAAAAGCATTAACGATTTCATTTGATCAAAAATGCCCCCAAGAGAAAAAATTCTGTTAAGGAAATTGCTACAGCGAATCGAGGAAAGTTTCAATTCCTTTTGGACGGACTATACCTGGCTACTGTCATAATTTTGCGGATTCTTAAAGCACTTAAAATTAACAACAATTATTGGTATTTTTAAAAACATTTTAGATGAAAAGAGATCAATTGGGTTCCCAACTTTTACGCCTCCCTGTAATGCAGTTGCGTTTTTATAAATTTTTGTGAGAATAATAAGGTAGGTATATAACATGCAACTGTACCCTTAAACATTTTTTTTTTAAATTCAAATCATATATCTACACATCTTCGTGTTATTCGCGTATGTTACAAAGCTGTCAATGACATGATGACAAGAGACACGACGTTTGCAATAGAGATATTTGCAAAAATGACGTCTATGATATTTGACATGAGAAGCAACTATAAATGGGGACGTTCAAGTATCTAGTTTAGTAAGTCTGACAGCTCTCTCACTAAGTGGTTTTGATTGGTCGAAATCGGTCATGTGAGCAGCTGTTTCAGTAGACGTCTATGGAGGGGTAGCCGACGAATCTAGTCAAGAAATTTGTGACTGAGTACTAAGCTGACAGGTCGGGTATGTGAATGACGTAGCAAAAGTGACGTTCCTGACCAAGCTAGTTTTTGCGTTCAGGGTACATCTCATCCAGACCAATCTAGTCGACTTAAGATGACTAGATTCTTGAATGCGGCCAATGAGGACGTTCAAGTACTTCGTTTAGTAAGTCTGACAGTTGTCTGACTAGATGTATCTCGGTTTTGATTGGCTGAAATCAGTCAAATGAGCAGCTGTTTCAATTGAAGTTTATGGAGGGGTAACCGACGAATCTAGTCAAGAAATTTGTGACTGAGTACTAAGTTGACAGTTCGCATATGTGAATGACGTAGAAAAAATTACATTCCCGACCAATCTAGTTTTTGCATTGAGTTGGATTTTATTCAAACCAATCTAGTCGACTTAAGATAACTAGATTCTTGAATGTGCCCAATATAAATTTGTTCATAGGTCTGCGGAAACAGAAAAGAGACGAAAAAAATACTGCGTTACTTTTATTTTAAATCTTACGAAATATTGCGAACTTCTACGAATTTTTACTCAATGCCGTTCCTTAACTCGAAAAAATCGTTAAGATAGCATTATCACGGGCAACATAATATAACCCCTCCTCTGAGAATCTTGCAAGTTTATACTCAACAAATTTCTTGGTGTAAGAATTGGAAAGGCTGTCAGTCACCTGACTATTGACAGATCATTTGAAATTTGTTGTCCTATTTGGCATACGAGAGCATTATGTTTTGATTACTACAAAAGCATTCCCTAACTTTTTCGTAACAATATCTCTCTCTGTCTCTCTGAGAGAATTTATCGCCACCACTGCCATTTTGACAGTCTTATCCATTCTTACTACATAAGTAAAGGAACACCCCCATTGACATGGACTCTCTTTTTTATTATATACCAATACGGAGAAGTAGTTTCGGAAAATGTCTTCTATCAGTAGCCATTCATATAGGAACCATCCTTTTGAGGGCCATCAATTGCATGTAGATGTCATAATTAGTTAAATATAAACATAATATAAAATCTTGTCCCTCCATAAGTTCAGAGTTCTTCCAGGCTAACCGAATGCATTTATTCTTTTAGTCCCTGGAAGAACAACTGGCCAAACTGACAGCCGACTTCGAGCAAGCAACAGCAGATAAGCTGCGCTGTCAACAGGAAGCCGATGCAACACAAGCTACCATCCAATTGGCTAATAGACTTGTCGGCGGTCTGGCCAGTGAAAATATCCGCTGGGCGGAAGCTGTCAATAAGTAAGAACACAAAATTTTACTCAATCAATTTATGAATGTACATTCGGTCTTTTCCAGCTTCGTGAAACAGGGCATCACGCTGCCCGGTGACATACTGCTGATAACCGCCTTCATATCCTACGTCGGGTGCTTCACGAAACAGTTTCGAATCGATTTGATGGCCAAAATGTGGCAGCCATACCTGAAGAACATCGATCCTCCGATACCCACAACCGAGAACCTGGATCCGTTGAGTCTACTCACCGATGACACAACAATTGCTGTCTGGACTAACGAGGGCCTGCCCAGCGACCGCATGTCCATGGAGAACGCAACGATCCTGTCTAACTCCGACCGATGGCCGCTGATGATCGACCCACAGTTGCAGGGAGTAAAGTGGATCAAACAGAAATATGGCGACCCCCTGAAAGTCATCCGGCTCGGACAGCGCGGGTACTTGGATATCATCGAAAAAGCTATCACGCAGGGTAGTACGGTACTCATAGAGAATATTGACGAGCAGTTGGATCCAGTATTGGATCCGCTACTGGGAAGGACACTGATCAAGAAGGGAAGGTAAGTTGGTGCATTTTTTCCGGCTCTCACTTTAAATTTACGTGAGCCTCTTTAGAGCTATCAAAATTGGCGACAAAGAGATGGAGTACAATGCAAGCTTCCGGCTGATACTCCACACGAAGCTTGCCAACCCTCATTACAAGCCCGAAATGCAGGCTCAATCGACATTGATCAACTTTACCGTGACTAGAGACGGCTTAGAAGATCAACTGCTGGCGGAGGTGGTCAAAGCCGAAAGGCCTGACCTGGAAGATCTCAAGGCCGAGCTTACGAAGCAGCAAAATGACTTCAAGATCATGCTGAAAGAGCTAGAAGACGATCTGTTGTCGAGGCTTTCATCGGCTGGGGCGAATATTTTAGGTGATACCGCCCTTGTCGAGAACTTGGAGACCACAAAGAGTACAGCTTCGGAGATCGAGAGAAAGGTTCAACCTAGTTTAAACATCGATTTTCTATAAAAAAAAAAACTTCTCTCTAGGTTGCCGAGGCGAAAGTGACCTCCCAGGAGATAGACAAGGCTCGAGAGCACTACCGGCCGGCGGCGGCCAGGGCTAGTCTTCTGTACTTCATTCTGAACGAACTCAACACCATAAACCCGATTTATCAATTCTCGTTGAAGGCAAGGCCATCGATCTAAACTCATTGATGTTCGCTATCTAATTTGGACTTTCAGGCTTTCAGTGTTGTCTTCCAGAAGGCTATCGCAAAGGCTGAACCCGCCGAGACAGTAGCTGACAGGGTGAACAATCTCATCGACTGCATTTCGTACTCAGTGTTTCAGTATACATCGCGTGGCCTGTTCGAGTGCGACAAGCTGATCTTCGCCTCCCAGATGACATTTCAGGTTTGCCATCGTCAGAGGTTCTGTTCCATCACTCAATCTTTCTTTCCAGATCCTACTTATGAGCGAAGAAATTACCTCCCAAGAGCTGGATTTCCTCCTGCGATTCCCCATCAAGCCGCATGTGACCAGCCCAGTCGATTTCCTATCCAATCAATCCTGGGGTGGCATATGCAGTCTTGCTTCCAAGGACGAGTTTCGAAACCTAGATCGTGATATTGAGACTTCATCGAAACGCTGGAAGAAGCTGGTTGAATCGGAAATTCCAGAAAAGGAGAAATTTCCCCAAGAGTGGAAGAACAAAACCGCCCTACAGAGGCTCTGCATGATAAGAGCTCTGCGGCCAGATCGTATGACATATGCTTTGGCGTAGGTCCAATCTTAAACCTCACAAATCTTTCTAGCTATGCTTTATTTTTCCTGCTTTCAGGGACTTCATCGAGGAGAAGCTCGGCTCGAAATATGTCGAAAATCGTACAATGGAGTTCGCCAAGTCCTATGAGGAGGCCAGTCCATCGACACCGATCTTCTTCATTCTGTCGCCTGGTGTGAATCCACTGAAGGATGTCGAAGCCTTGGGAAAGCAATTGGGCTTCAACATGGATGATGGCAATTTTCACAATGTATCCCTTGGACAGGGTCAGGAGGTGATCGCCGAAGCTGCTATGGATGAAGCCGCAAAGAACGGCCACTGGGTTGTTTTGCAAAATATCCATCTGGTGCGGAAGTGGCTGCCAGCCTTGGAGAAGAAACTCGAACACTACGCCGAGGGATCGCATCCCAATTATCGGGTGTTCCTGAGCGCGGAGCCGGCTAGTTCGGCAGCGGCACATATTATACCGCAGGTCAGTGGAGTCTGTTCAACTCTTCGTGCTGATGTTGATCTTGATGTTGATGTTGATGTTGATGTTGATGTTGATGTTGATGTTGATGTTGATGTTGATGTTGTTGTTGATGTTGATGTTGATGTTGATGTTGATGTTGATGTTGATGTTGATGATGTTGATGTTGATGTTGATGTTGATTTTGATGTTGATGTTGATGTTGATGTTGATGTTGATGTTGATGTTGATGTTGATGTTGATGTTGATGTTGATGTTGATGTTGATGTTGATGTTGATGTTGATGTTGATGTTGATGTTGATGTTGATGTTAATGTTGATGTCGATGCTGATGATGATGTTGATGTTGATGATTTTGATGCTGATGTTGATGTTGATGTTGATGTTGATGTTGATCTTGATGTTGATGTTGATGTTGATGTTGATGTTGATGTTGATGTTGATGTTGATGTTGATGTTGATGTTGATGTTGATGTTGATGTTGATGTTGATGTTGATGTTGATGTTGATGTTGATGTTGATGTTGATGTTGATGTTGATGTTGATGTTGATGTTGATGTTGATGTTGATGTTGATGTTGATGATGTTGATGTTGATGTTGATGTTGATGTTGATGTTGATGTTGATGTTGATGTTGATGTTGATGTTGATGTTGATGTTGATGTTGATGTTGATGTTGATGTTGATGTTGATGTTGATGTTGATGTTGATGATGTTGATGTTGATATTGATTTTGATGTTGATGTTGATGTTGATCTTGATGTTGATGTTGATGTTGATGTTGATGTTGATGTTGATGCTGATGTTTATGTTGTGGTGTTAATATTGATGTTGATGCTGACGGTGCCGGTGATGGTGATATTGATGGTGATGATGTTGATTTCCACAAACAGCAGTTTCTTATAAGGTTGTTCGGACAGGCAACAATTTGTTTCAAAGTTCAAAAGCGTTTGCTTGACAATAACTGTGTAACTAACTAATGTGTTTATATATGCTCTTCCCATCCATAGGGCATTCTGGAGTCATCTATAAAGATCACCAACGAACCACCCACCGGCATGATGGCGAACCTCCACAAAGCGTTGGATAACTTCACCCAAGAAACCCTAGAAATGTCATCAAAAGAAGCCGAATTCAAAGCGATTCTCTTCTCGTTATGCTATTTCCATGCCGTTGTTGCGGAACGCCGAAAATTCGGTCCACAGGGGTGGAACAAAATCTACCCCTTCAACGTTGGTGATTTGAATATTAGCGTTTCGGTGCTCTACAACTATTTGGAGGGCAACGCTAAAGTCCCCTGGGAGGACCTACGCTATCTTTTCGGAGAAATCATGTACGGTGGCCACATAACCGACGACTGGGACCGTCGTTTGTGTATCAACTATCTGGAGGAGTACATGCAACCCGACCTTGTCGATGGAGAGCTGTTTTTGGCGCCAAGCTTCCCAGCACCACCGAATACCGATTATGCTGGCTATCACGGGTATATAGATGAGAATATACCAGCGGAATCGCCGTACCTCTATGGGCTGCATCCAAACGCCGAGATTGGCTTTCTTACAATGCGAGCGGAGACTGTCTTTCGAACGGTGTTCGAGATGCAGCCACGTGATGCAGGATCCAGTGGTGGTGCCACTGTCACCCGAGAGGATAAGGTGAAACAAATTGTCGATGAAATTTTGGAAAAACTTCCCGAAGAATTCAACATGATGGAGATTATGAACAAAGTCGAGGAGAGAACGCCTTACGTGATTGTTGCCTTTCAGGAGTGCGAACGGATGAACTACCTGACCAGTGAGATGAAGCGGAGCCTCAAGGAGCTCGACTTGGGATTGAAAGTAAGTTGAGTTCCAGTTGTTTTAGCTCCGTTCTTCTACTTTGTGGTGTCAGTCATGGCTCGGCGATAAGAGAATTTCTAATCGTGTTGCACTCAGTCCAACTTTGGAGTTTTGCTTAATTTTTCGACGCGAAAGCCTACCTAATGAAAGTCTGTTTTTTTTTCACAGGGTGAACTGACAATCACATCTGACATGGAGGAATTGGAAAATGCCCTGTTCTTGGATCAGGTGCCACCGATTTGGACACTGCGAGCCTATCCGTCATTGCTTGGATTAACGTCTTGGTTTGTAGATTTGCTACAGAGGCTAAGGGAATTGGAGACATGGTCTACGGATTTTGTGGTAAGAATAGGTTTCCCCGGTGTAAGATCGTTTTCTACAAATAAACTTGCAGCTCCCTTCGTGTGTTTGGTTGGCCGGATTCTTCAATCCCCAATCCCTGCTTACGGCTATAATGCAGAGCACCGCCAGACGAAACGAGCTGCCTCTCGATAAGATGTGTTTGCAGTGTGACGTTACGAAGAAACAGAAAGAGGACTTCACGTAAGTGTTGAGTTCTGATTGGTATAAAGTTTGGTCGAATGTTGGTAATAGCTTAACATTATCCGGTGTTTATGTTTATGTTTATGCAGGCAGCATATTGACACATTCAGTGACCGCTTCTAAGGCCTTGCAATTTCGGCTGAGAGATGACCGGGATGTTCAGAAAGCTTAAGAAGCCACCAGTAAATATCGTGAAATTTATGAGGGTCAACGTATTAGCTTTAAGCAAGGAGGGACCCTCACAAAATCCAACTTCAGTCGTTGAATCGACTTTAGATCGTAAATACAGCAAGGTTCAACGCGACGGATTAGACCTGCTCTGTCAGGCTCTATCACGAGCTTTTGACAACTGTTGAATTTCGAACTGTTCAAGTTGAGGTCATAGAATGTGCCATTCATAGTTGGAGTGGCACGGACCTGCTTTCTTTATCACACACAAGCTTTAAAGAGCTATATGATGTTTTTTCAGTGCAAAGTAATTACTTCAGTGTGTAGAAATGACAAATGCATTTTGTTTTTTGTGGAGAAACAACACTTTTTGGAGACAAAAAAATTAAACAAGCGTCTTGTATCCGTAGGTTGTTTTTTGCTTTGATATAATTATTGTTATATATAATTTTCTTGTATTTTTCAGAATCCTTTTCAATTCGCGAATAAAAAAAAAACAGCTACTGAAAAAGGCAATTTTGCTCTGAATTTGTATTTCTTGCTCTACTCTCTCAGCGCGCATTCGTTTTACAAAATTGTGGCTTGCGCCTTTTGGCATTTAATATCGTAAATTTTTAAACTCAGCTGTCAAGTGCCATAATTAGTCAAGTGTCATAATTAGTTGAATGTTTGCCATTTATGATAATGGATCACTTAACAATCGAACAACGCGTTAAAATTATGAAAACTTACTACAAAAGTGGTAATTTTGGCGATGTCAATTGTCCACCAATATCATGCGATTTGACACTGTAGATTTTTTTTCTCTGGGTTTTTTTTTCGATGTTTTTGTTACAATTTTCAAAAGATTTATTTTTATTACATAGCTTGCCTTTATCTTATTCCTACACATTAATATACGATAAAAAATTATATTTTATATTATATTAACTTCAGTTGAACATATTATTTGGTTTAACCCTAGAAAGATAATCATAAAATAAAGAGCGTAAAAGATAATCATACATCTCATACGCCAATTAGTGTATTTAATTAAACATATGAACTTCTTATTATTTATAATTAATTTATTTAATTATATAGATACTATTCAAAAAAACTAAATTAATGATTTTTTTATATATAGTTGAGACAGTCAACGCGCTGCGGTTTAGAATTTAAAAGTTATCACACAATTGTCCCGCGCCATACGTCTCGTGGACGTGGATTATCTTTCTAGGGTTAAATGAACATACTTTATCAAACCATTTACTTAAATCAAATATCTTAAGTTACTAAAAACTTCCTCCATAATCTGGGCTGGTATCCATTTTAATACCAAATTAAATGACCTTTTTAAAAGCTTGTTTAAAATTACTTTTACAATTTCAATTTGTTTTGGTGTAAAAGAATTTTTATATTTACAAAATTTGTTGTTAAAATCAAAATTTTCTTTAAATTTATTATTTACAATATATAAACTAGACCCCCAACTTAGGTGCCCGATCATGCTAAAAGATATCGTCACCGACCTTTTTTCCAGAATTAAGACATACTCCCAACGCCGATATGCCAACAGTCAACTGCTGTTGGCGTGTAATAAGATTTGCGGTAAAAAAGCACCAGGTCCCGACGGAATCCCAAACAAAGCACTGAAAACAGCAATTAGTTGCAGACCTGATATCTTTATAAAGGTAATACAGAGCTGCCTAAAGGAAGGAACTTTTCCCGACAACTGGAAGCTGCAACGATAGGTGCTTCTACCAAAAGGAAACAAGCCTCCAGGACATCCCTCGTCATACCGGCCCATTTGTCTCTTGGATACGATGGGAAAAATCGCAGAGAAGGTCATTTATAACAGGCTAATGACAATAGCTGAGGAAAAAGGCGCACCATCAGATCACCAGTTCGGGTTTCGTAAAGGTCGATCGACGGTAGATGCCATAAAAGTGGTTGTAGATACAGCTACTGCCGCCATCGAGGGAAAACGTTGGCGACTTGGAACAAAGAAGTACTGCGCCCTTGTCACTCTGGACATCAAAAACGCTTTCAATTCAGCTGATTGGTCCTGCATCGTGAGTTCCCTTACCAGAATGGACGTGCCCAGTTATATTCTAAGGATAATTTGTAGCTATTTCATGAAGAGAAAGCTAAGCTACGAAAGCGACGACGGCACCAAGTACTACAACGTGTCAGCAGGCGTTCCTCAGGGATCGGTTGTAGGCCCTCTTCTTTGGAATATTATGTACGACGGTGTTCTGAGGCTGCGAATGCCTCCAAGAGTGAAGATTATAGGTTTTGCGGACGATATCGAAATAGTAACCGTTTCAAAACATATCTACGAGATTGAGACGGTGACAAATGAAGCGATCTCCACTATCAAAGACTGGTTGGAGTCTGCTGGGCTGGAACGACCAGAACATAAAACTGAAGCAGTTCTAATAACAAGTCGGAAAATTACGGAATACATGCAATTTAGTGTAGGAGACCAAACAATTCGATCGAAACCAGCGATCCGAAACCTAGGTGTACTTTAGACGCACATAGACTACGTCGGTAAGAAAGCATCGATCCTCCAATCATCGCTTGCAAGAATGCTGCCAAACATCGGTGGACCTAGAGGCAGTCGCAGATTACTTCTGTCCAGAGTAACAAGCTCAGCTCTGCTATATGCATCTCCAGTGTGGGCTCACGCAATGGCTTCCAACGAATGCAGGAGGAAAATATAGCGAGTTTATAGAC
This sequence comes from Cheilosia vulpina, assembly GCA_916610125.1. Classification (NCBI taxonomy): domain Eukaryota; kingdom Metazoa; phylum Arthropoda; class Insecta; order Diptera; family Syrphidae; genus Cheilosia; species Cheilosia vulpina. Next base: position 20,261,246 of record OU744276.1, on the reverse strand, counting down.
TTAGTGCTTTGAGGACGATATCCGCTTTTAGAACGGTCTCAGAGGAAACGGCTTTCGTCCTAGCCGGCATGGTGCCTATCGACATCCTTGCTGATGAAATGAAGAGAGTGTACACAAGGAAACTTGCTAGCCATCAAAACGTAGCAAGCGGCGAAATCCTAAAAGAGAAAAGGGCAATTTCTATGCTGAGGTGGCAGAACCGTTGGCACACCACTGTCACAGGAAGATGGACAAATCGTCTTATCCCGGACATAGAACCCTGGGTAAAAAGAAAAACCAGAGAGTTAAACTTCTACATCTACGACACGACACATCACCAATTTGTCCACGCTGTCAAAACGAGGAGGAAGACGCAGAACATGTCCTTTTCAATTGCCCATACTTAAGGAGAATGGATTCAGATCTGCCAGATGCAAATAGCATAGTTGGAGAGATGACCGAGTCAGATGAAACATGGAGCAAAGTTAGTCAGTTCGTGACCAGCGTTCTTAAAGAACTGAGGGCGATTGAACGCATGCGACAACAGAACGCCGAAGAGGAGGGAACAGCCTGAGAGGTTAACCAGCCCCGCGAAGTACTACCTAACGGCAGTCTCGCGGGGAGAGTGGTTTAAGGATATTCGGGTGTGGATTAGTACGCAGGCGCACTCCTGTAATCGATTACTCGGGTTTGCGAATCGTGCATGTTGGTAGCACGGACTACCGCATCTTTAGAAGATAACCACATCCATTGGCGTATCTAAAAAAAACCTACGTTTATATGCAAAAAGCATTTCCAATGGACTTTTAGATGTGGACGGCATAATTCTATCATTGTATAACATTTTTCAATTTTATTTTGAAGTGAATTTTTGTTTTTTTAATCCAAACAAGATATAACCATAACATATTTGACAGACACACAGTTTCTTCGAAATGTGCCTACCACGATGAAGAATAGTCCGTACTTGGTATTTCAATTTCAGAAAATTAATTTAATGTGGTCAAACTTGTAACGACCCGTCACAAAAAGGGGGCGGTTTACCACTACGCCACTGATCGGCAGCACTGATCGCCACTGATCGCCCTACTGGACACTCCCCACCAACGACGTGTCACCCATCTCCGGTATCCAAGCCCACCGACCGCCGCCAAAGAAAACCAACACCAGTACCAGCAGCCGAAACAACAACAACACGCAAGGCAGTTCACACCGGTCATAATTCACACTCACTATGTGCCATGAATAGCATGAGTAACCGGGGACGAGAGTAATTCAAGAGGACAGTACACTCAGCTCCGGGTGCAATACATTTGGTGCTGCTCCTGTTCTCTAGAGACTTGCATTATTCTCTAAAATTTTGGCGGGCGAATTCTGCTATCAGAATTAGCCACTTATAAGAAACTGGCATTGTGAGCATTCGAATCCGCCGCAGCCTTCTTTCCTTCCTTCCAAATATCCCCCGTATTTTAAAAGGAACAATGTTTGTTAAGGTTGATTTAAGATCGTTAAAACCGTATTACTTACGAATTGCTTGTTAAAATCAATTTAATAGATTTAAGATCGTTATTATTATTGCTTATTAATCAAATAGATTTTAGACCGTATAACCAACTTGTTAAAGAATAGGAAATAAAAGGTTAAATTGTACAACGCTCCAAAGTTCGTGTTACTTTGGGGGCGACCCTGGACCCGACGAGTATACCCCGGCCGGATATAAAAAGCACATCACAAACTATAGGCCAGCTTCTCGATACAGCAAAAATCTGAATAATAGCTAATCTTTGTAAGAAAGTGTTTCTTTTTGTTGTGCTGATTGAAAATGTTATGAGTAATACTGATTTAGAAAAAAAAAATATTTTGGTTCCAAAAAGTAGGCGTGACAATGAGCGACATAGCCTATAGTCTTCTTGTGGTCTTACGAAACATTTCAAAAAAGGTCTATCGAGTGTCATGCCAACCCGAATAAAAAGCAAAGTCCCCTAGTTTCATTTTATGTATAGATTTGCATGAGAAATTGGGCTTGTGCACGGAAACTGCCGATCATGTTTATTGTTTTGTGGAGTGTCAAAAGTACCTACTTTAAGTTCCGGAAACACTATTTTACAAAAGCTATCGTACAGGCTAAAGTGTCAAGTCGATTCCCAGTTGCCTAGCTAACAATACTTATATGAGGCAAAAAAAAACCTAACGAGTAGGCCTTAGAGTAAAAATAGTCCCTGGATCCTATCATATATCTTGTACTTATCACAGCTTTTGAAATTTGTCGAACACGTTATTCTTAGATACCTTACAATGTTTGTTACAATGGTTAGTTGTTTACCCCAGCAAGACTTGACTTCATTACGAAATGATAGCTTGTCAAATCCCTTTGTAATAATTAACAGCTTCCTACATAACTTTATCGGATCACTCTTAGTGTTAAACGTATCATTTCTCAGATCAAGGCAATTACCTCCAGACAGCGTTGCTGCCATTCCTGCGAGTGTTAATTCAATGATGCATATTATTCATAATTGTAGCTACCGACGTTCCCAGTGCCGGCTCTGTCGACCTTCATCGATTAGTCCCACAGCGTAATTAATCTTCTAATTTGTTAACATACTCCCCGCTGTAATTGCACATATTTAAGTTCTGATTTGTTGTAATTACAGTACCGCACCACGAGAAGGCGCCTACGTTCATGGCATATTTATGGAGGGCGCCAGATGGGACATTCAACAAGGCATCATTATGGAGTCACGACTCAAGGAGCTCTATCCACCAATGCCGGTGATAAATATTCGGGTGAGTTTGTCTGGCGCTTTTACATATATTTTATATTTGCAATCCGATCAAACTGGTTTGCAATTCATTAGGCGTTTGGGCACTGGCGCCATCGGAAATTTTATGCGCCCCGACTCCCGTCCTCATATGAATTTCAAATTCGTGATCCATCCAAATTGGAATAATATGTATTTCTTTTTCTATTTCAGGCCATTACTCAAGATAAGCAAGATTTGCGCAATATGTACGAGTGTCCCGTTTATAAGACCCGCACCAGGGGCCCAACTTATGTATGGACTTTCAATTTGAAAACCAAGGACAAGCCCGGCAAATGGACTCTAGCTGGAGTGGCATTACTTTTGCAAACTTAAATCAACAGATGTTACTTACTTTTATGCACTCTCTATACCTATAATTGCGTCAGTCGAATTGATTTAGGACACTTATGCAAAAAGGATTTATTTAGTTGAGCAAAGTTGATATTGAGGAAAATTGAAGCCTTGGCTAAATAGTTAGGCATCGCGATGGACTGAGATTGGACTATGTTTCAAACAATTTTAAAAGTATTTCGAAGGCCTCTTAGCAAGCTGGGCAGAGTCTGTACTGAATTGATTTTTCAAAAATGACTGTTATTGTGTTGCACACAACCATTAGTACTCGGAGTCAGAAGCAAGGTTTATATATACCCCCAACTCCAAGTGCCCAACTGTAGTAAGAATGACGAATCATTTTCCAGCTAAAATGTACTCTTTCAAAATTACGTTGCGCGTCAACCATCATCAAGAAAACATCAGCTATTACCTTTTACTAGCATATTTTTGGGTGGATGCATAAAAGCCAATAGCAATTTTTTAGTACCATGTACCATCGAATGGCGAGGCTATACCGTTTACACAGCTTGCCTTAGTTGGTTGCAGTTAGGTGTTGTAAGTTCTAATCGATGGTAGTCGCATAAAATTGGCTAAAATAAAACGTTCGACAAATTAAAAAAACATTTCATCGCCCCTAAAGGGAGAGATTCTACAGAATCTACGTACACAATTCTCGGACTCGTTAGCCTTGTTTTTTGCCACCTAAAAATATTGATAGGCAACTATAAATCGTCCTCCCACCTGTGAGACAGATTTTCAAAATATTATTTCCAGAACCGTGAGCAGGTCTTTTTGAGATTCAATCTTTTGATAAAAAGACCACAAACAAACAAACACGACCGCCAGTTTTCGTGCACCTACCGAACCCTTCCCCCCACATATCATATCTAAAATGCAAATAGGGGGCTACACGTCTGTTAGTTTGACGTAAAAATAACCGGATAGATTTAGATCAAACTCTTTTTCAAAAGCTTTTAAGGCGCTTACTTTGTGACAGCGTATCTCAGCAAAATGTGTCTTTTTTCGGACTTCACTTGTTCTGGAAAAACAAAGTGTGAGTTCATAACATTAAGTAATATTGGCAAAACCATGGAACAAGTATTTATGAATACATTAATGAACACAAACAACAGCGGCTTGAATGCGGCCATCATTGACAATAATATGTTTACAATTGCATCTAAATATAAATAAATGTCATAAATGACAGAAATAAAAGCAATTTGTGCAATTCCATTCGTAGTTTCGCTCTGGTTCGTTTCTCAATACTAAAAATTATTCAATAACTAAATAATTTGCACAAATTTGACTTCCATTTTCTCTCCCGCTATTTTTTTGCAGCGCGGCAACAAAACGAAAACACATGCACTATTGACAGCATGCTGATTGTACATTTTTTTTATGTCAAAGTAATATACTTTTATTGGCCCTCATAAGTCAGCGGTGCGTTCGGTTTTTTTAACAATGGGGACGTTCAAGTATCTAGTTTAGTAAGTCTGACAGCTCTCTCACTAAGTGAATCTCGGTTTTGATTGGTCGAAATCGGTCATGTGAGCAGCTGTTTCAGTTGACGTCTATGGAGGGGTAGTCGACGAATCTGGTCAAGAAATTCGTGACTGAGTACTAAGTTGACAGTTCGCGTATGTGGATGACGTAGGGAAAGTGACGTTCCCGACCAATCTAGTTTTTGGTTAAAAAACCATACCATTAAGATATGACAGCTCATATCTCAGTTACCTTATGATTGTTCTCTCTCTCTCTCTCCGACATTCACTGTACGTACACATAAACAAAGCACGGTTATTTGTTAAACTGATGACCACTTCACAAAATATAGTTATTTGTCCACATAGTAGAACAAAAACCTGCAACGGTCATACTATTTTGTAATATTTTTGAAAATAATTTAATTTTTATAAATTATACAGCCTGCTAATTTTGACAATTAACGTGTTCTCTATGCATGTGTCAAAAATAATAAAACCAGTCAGAGAGCGAGTTTTTTGTAACGGTACAGATTGGAATTTGGAACATCAAAACGTAACCACGTGAGGCCTCATTTATACCTATAAGAAAAAGCAACCGGAAAAGTTGGAACAGTATGAAAATGAGTTTTTTTTTCACGTTTCTTCACGTCATTGCAAAAAATCTGTCAGAAAAATTTACTGTCACTTTGGTGTCAGTACTAATTAAATTTCATCGTTCTTGTGTTTTAATTGTCTCTGATCGTCGTGTTTATAATTATAACGTTAGTTTATAAAAAAAATAAGTTATTCATTTTTCCCTACGAAACTAACAATTGCAACAAATCAACCACCATTGATTGGATTTTAGTCAGCTTTGACATCTATAACTTAGCAGAATAGGTAATTCGGTTTACTTGACAGAAGCGCTAAGTCTACTTCTGAGGGGCTAGTATTCTTAGCAAAATCATCTGTAGTAGCTGTCCCGTATCTGTATAACTTTCTAAGCTCATAATCACTGGTTTATACTGTTCGGGAAGTCCAGCAAGTAGAAAAGTCTCAACTCACTCATTTTTAACTTCGAAATTCAAATTGTTTAATTTGTGAGCAGTAGTAATAAGGTCTGTCTCACATTAAGGTTTGAACACATTTATCAAAATTTGCAAAAGTTGGGTAGAAGGGAACGGAGGTTGAGTAAATTTGTGTTCGAATGCATTATCATTAGGAAACAGGCTCACGCATTACTATAGTCATCATCGGTGTTAGAGTTTTCAAGTTGAGCTGTGATTAACACTCGCAGAAGACACACTTTTCTGGATAATCCCAAATCTTCAAATGCCGCTTGCAATTTTGTCCATTCTTCTTCGACATTCAGACATTCATTCAACGAAAGAATTATTCTTGATTTTGCTTTTTTGAGCATTAGTTTCTGTTTCTTCTACGCATCGCTAAAGATTTTCAAGTTCAAGACAAAAAAAATTCACCAACTTACCATTTTGCTTTGAAAATTCTTTTTTATTTTTTTTTTGTTAACGTTTGGGAAAACACGCATTGAAATTCTGTTTCAATTTATTTTTACCTCATTACGATTAAACTTAATATTAATTTTTCTTGTGCAAAATTACTTTAAAATCACACCCAAGACGCATCGCTCCCTTTCGTATCGAAAAAGAATGAAGCATGGCTGCGGAAATTGGCACGCAATGATTAATTGCGTTGTCCGTTTTACGGATGGTTATTGGTGTCGTTCTACTTATCGACGCGGACGTGTTCCTTTGCTGTGTTGTTACGTACTGAAAAAAAAAACAAATTGGGAGTACTATATCACATTGGATCCCATAACCTGCTTAGAAATGTTTATTTAACAAAATTTCTAAAAAGGAATGAATATACAAGGTTGTCCAACAAGGACGGGTCGATGTTGAAATGAATTGAAACGAGCTAGGCGTGAGGTATTAACGAAATTATTTTTTTATTTGAAAGGCACATGGATGTCATTATTTATGGAATATAACACTGTTCAGATTTTCGCCGTGGATTCCAACGGTGGCACAAACCCGAGTGATCCAATTTTTAATGACTCTGCCGCATGCTGGCTGAATTTGAACAATAGCAAATTGATTTTACACAACATCTTTTTACGTATTCAACTTAAACAAGTTTTAAACATTTTTAATATTTTATTTCTATGTTGATGTTGCTGACGGTTGACTTGTCTGTTGTCGGCTGAGGGTTGAACTGTAGTCCTGGTGGTTGGGCTGTCTCTATTTATTAAGTGGTGCATTGTTTTTGGTTGGGTGTCTGGTTTCGCTGGTGACGTTGTCGAAAGGGTGATCGTACATTACCTGGAGCAGATAATTTATCGTCACATTTAGTCCTGCGTACATGGGCTCGGATCGGGTTTCATCCTATGGTCATCGGTACTGCGAACATGTGGCTTGGGTCGGGTTTCTTCTGTGGGACGCTCAAAGTGTCCTTATTATTTAAACCAAGACCATTTTCGATTTGTTGTTAACATCTCAAAAATGTTAACCCTACCCGTCATCGAAAATTCCAATCTCGGGATAGATGGCGGCTCCTGTTACCTAACTTATATTCCTCCTGTTGATAAATAAAAAAAAACAATATCTCCCATGCCTGACTTTGAGTTCTTAATGAGCAGATGATAATTATCTGCATTAAGTTTTACAAATGACGGTCTAAGACGCTCCATTTAAAAACTGGCCCAATAACCTGTTGCGGAGCTGAATTAGAGGGAAAATAATGTTTTTCGACCATTGCATTTCAAATGTATTGATGGAATAAAAAAAAATAATTTTTGCGAAAGCTTAGATAAAATATACAAAGGCTACAACAAACATTTAGTAACAGACAACCTGACCCGTCGAACTTCGTTCCGCTGCAATTCGTTAATGTAATGAAAATTAATAATTCCGAGCATGTATATGCTGCTTTATATAATGGACTTTATGTCATAGCGAAAGCGAGACGCACGGGAAATGTGAGACGCTTAATCGAAATAAGCGGAATTGGCGGAATGAGAACATTTTCGCTTTTGAATTTTCCTCTCAAAATCGTCGTTTGAATGACATTTGATTTGAGATTCTTCACAAGCAAAAACGCGTTCTGTTACATAATTTCGGTGCATTGTGGTTGCGCAACAAAATTATAATCGACACTTTTAATTTCAAATTGTGTGGAAAATTACCCAAATCGAAATGCACCGGAACGAAAAAAATGCAGTTGGTTAACCTCACTCTTCACAATGCAATTTTTCAATAAATATCTGACCGCACGCCATAGAAAGACTGTCCAATTCAATTGGAATGAGGAAATGAAAACGTCACGTGTCACGTTGTACAATGGCAAGTGTATTAACTACGCCACCTGACGGTTTTTCGAATCATCAACAAATGTCAAAGTCATCTATTTTCGAACAAATGTAGATATCAAAAACAGCAGGAATCTGCTGATTCCGAGTGAGTTGTTTGCTATCTCGGTCTCCAGTTCGGACGACCGCACGTTGTTTTTATAATAATATTTCTCGCAGCATGTTCGCTCGCTTAGTGTACGATTACATTCCGACCTGAGCCTTCACAGAGGAAGCTAATAAAATCGCAGTCTTGTTAAATTTAAAAACTCGTATGTTTATTTAGAAATGGAAATGAATAATAATGAATTGATCCTACTGCTGATCCATAATATACATATATTTCAACAAACAGATACTTTAGAAGTTCGTAAGTGTTTTTTGGACCACTAAGCGATGGGTCGTAGGTTCGAATCCCGAAAAAAATAAAAATCCAGCTTAAGGTTTTTTCCTCTGCGCCACCTCTCGCGAACGTCCGACAAATATCCGTGTTGAATTTGAAGAATCAGTATTTTGACTTTCGAGCAGATAAAAAAAAAAAATAAATAATTGGCGCAACAGGTCCGTATGGACCCAAGCCTAGCTTCTCACAACCATTCGTCTTGTGTGAGTTTTTTTTATTTTTGGGACGAATGGAAGGGATCTACAATTTTATGCCGAGTCCAAACGGCCAATTGAGAAGCTCTTTCATGACAGTTATACTCTCGGATGTTTGTCAGACGTTCGCGAGAGGTGGCGCAGCGAAAAAAACCTTAAGTTGGAATTTGGGTTTTTCTCGGGATTCGAACCTGGGACCCCTCGCTTAGTAGTCCAACACACTAACCACTAAGCCACTGCGACATCAACAGATAGGAAGTTTATTCTATCCATCGAAAGTTCATTTTTCATTCGAATGTTGAGTGTATTTTGACTTTCTAATCGTTCGCGACAAATGTCATTTTTTATTCGTCTGTATTTTCCTAACGCTAAGCAGTGATAATTGTTGTTTTTCCACATTTTCTTAAGGGATTTTTTTTCGGAAATGGATTTGAGGCATCCTCCTGTATATAAACAAAACAATCGCCATGTCTGTTGTTATTTGTCACCGATTGCTTACAGAAAAACTGTATCAAAAAAAAATCTGTTTTGTTTATCCAGCAACCCTATTTGAAAGGTAGTGTGAACAGAATTGAGTTGAATAAAAAACAGCAAAAACTTGCGGTTGAATATAACATAACATACATTCTTTTTGCATTCTTTACTTACAATATGGGTTCGCAATTTAATAACAAAACTTGAAAACCTATTTTTTTATAGGTCATATTTAAATTTCAGACTTTAGCGTGTTAAAATATTACTAATACCCATTTAAATATTTTTAAACCATTTGAGATAAGACTGCTACTTAACATTTTTGTATATCTTAGCATATATTTCTCAATAAGTAGTTAATATTTTAAATATTTATATAGTTTTAATAAAACAATGAAAAAAGAGCCTATATAAAAAAAAAACAAAAGTATGTTCACTGTATTTAAAATAAAAAATGTGAAACAGCTGAGACATTCGTTAGAATTGACTATTCGTTCGAATCTCAAAATAAGCATGATTTTGTTTAGGAGCTTACATGTTTTCTTTGGTAGCGTCATGTTTTTTGACGTGAGCGCCAGATACATTTGGTGTGCAGTCACGTCCGTATGTGAATATTGAATAACTTTAAAGAAAACAACAATTTCCATATATGAGGTTTTTTTTATATAATTTTGCCCTTTACAATTTAATCTGACTAGATTTTGAATCAATCAAAAGTGCCCTTCTTGCTGCGTTTTCCACCACTTTTTCGCGCATCTCGGTCGGTATACCGATGGTTTTGCCACAAACTCGTCAATTGTCTGAGGCTTACTGGCACACACTTTGTTTTTCAAATAACCCGACAAAAAGTAGTCCTGAGTGGTCAAGTCTTGGTGGCCAGTCAATGTCGTCATTCTTTGACAGCACACATCCATCAGGGAATATTCGTTGCAGAAACTGTATTGTTTTATTTGCCTTGTGACATGGCGCACCGCCTTGTCAAAATCAGTAACCGGCCAGAAATTCTCGACGATCTCCCACTGTCGCGTGCTCAACAAAATTCGACTCCAAACGGCGAATAGTGTTGCTTGTTGAGCACAATATTTTCGCTCATATATGCACGTTGAGCCTCACCATTTCGGCGCGTTGCTTCGATTTGAAGCGATTCATGGTTAAAAGTTTATCGAATTGACGTTTTAAAAACATGTTTACTCAAGTCGATCGGTTGATTAATGTCAAACTTATTCAATGTTTATGTACTGATATCAAAGATGGCGCACCCTGACTAATTTTGATTAGTTGTTCATGATAATTGTCAACACTTTTACTTATCCACGTTTCGAAAACTAAAATTCTTTGGCCGCGTATGAGAAACAAACTCTGTCCCTGCTCTCTATATCAATCATTATCTTTTTGTCTGGCTTATCGCATTGCTTTTCCGGGGTGGCACTTTCATCTTAGGTCTCCGCTAATTCTTCGACCGCACATGGCTCGTTTGAGGTTCGAACAAAATTCCACATTTGAGATCCGAATGTTGTTGTTGTTTTTTCCGGTTTGCGGAGTCATCAGCTTTTCATCCGTCATTATCAAACCTCCAATAAAAATTTTCTGTCAAATAAATAAAATCGATTTCTTAATTTTACTAGTTGTTGGAGCTGTCGCAGTGGCTTAGTGGTTAATGTGTTGGACTAAGCGAAGAATTTCATTTTCGATTCTCGAAAAAAAAACCCAAAATACTATCCACTGAATTTTTTCCCACTGCGCCACATCTTGCGAACGTCTGTCAAATAGCCAAGAGTATAACTGTCATGAAAGAGCTTCTTAATTAAACGTTTATACTCGGCGTACAATTTCGTGTTTAAACCCCCGCCGTGTGTTTCTCGCTCTATTATTAGGGTTGTCATAAAAGGCTTTTGTGGGTGTAACGAAACGAAAGAGACGAATATACGGGACGACTATCGAGGCCAGTGACCAGTGAGTCGCAGGCGAATCGGTAGGTGGGGAGTATTAATCAGGCTGTTGAACAAGGCAGTTCAGTTTATCGCAACTAAGTTTTTATAACAAGTAGTATTAATACTTTAAAGTTAATTTTAGTAAATACATTTTTCTTAAATATACGTGTTAAATGGGTTGGATTTCTTGTCAGAGTCAGCCTTCTTTTTTTCAGAGCCTTAGCATTTTAAAGCCGACCTTAGTTTTTTTTTAGCATTTTTGCAATAAACTTTTCCAACCACTTGACGACTCCACTGTATAAACGAGTCGATGATGATCATCTGCCGTCTAAAGTAGCACCAGATAAGCATTCACCCACTCCTGGCTGTTGTTTCCGTTTCATGGTGATCCAGTATATCTGTGGCGTGACTTCTGTGACGGATATTTTGTCTCATGTAACAATAGTGTAACAAGAACTCCTCACACTAGATCAATGACTTTGCAGAAAAAAAACTTAACTAGCAAGTGGTACATTAATTCGACAGACGCAATCTCTCTCGCTCTCTCTCACACACCTTTTAATTCACATTGTTACTTAGTTTTAAGCTTAAACAAAAATGTTTGCTAAAATATTCGTTATCTGTAAAATACAAAAAGAAATTCAGAAAAAAAAAAACACAATCTACAATCACATTCAATGATTCATGGGGATGAACATGGGACTACCTCTATTACAGATAAGCCGCTCGTCGTATCGCTTCGCTTCATTCAAAATCAATTTCATCGGACGTCGGCTGAATATCAATTGGATTCGACCTGGACTTGGACGGGTCCCGCAATGCTTGAATAGAGGCGTCTCAGTTCAGTACGGTAAACGTGGGTACGTGATTCGATTTATACATCAATAACTGAGAAAAAAAAATCTACCGCTCCATTGAACAGCATCAAAGACCATGATAGCTCGGGCATTCGATCAGAGAAAGTCGCTCGTTATCGATTCAATTTGTGAACGGGGAAAAAACGCGCAACAAATCAAATCAGCCGCGCCGCCGTCATAAGTGTTTAATTTATATATCATCCCAGTATCTGGATGATACTGGTAAAGATACATTTTTCCTCTCCTGTGTGTTTATAAATAATTCATCCAGATACAATTATTTTCAATTTCATATGTGCCTCCTCCGAATCGATCGTGTCTTGTTTATACATACAGCTACGTAGCGGTATATACTTACGATCGTCCGCCTGTACGTCGGTCGACGTGAGTGCTTCTTTTCTGTTGTTGTTGCTGTGCTGTCTCAAATTCAAATTCAAATTCAATACACTACATCTCCATGTAGATACAGTCCTCCTATCTGGATGTGTGAAAACGTCAAAACACTAGTGGCCGCCGCGTATGAGACAGAAAATATATAAAATTAGGTACACACCGATCGCGTATTGACGTTGCGACGTTGTCGAGAGTCCAAACTAAAAGGCGGCGCCCACAGCACCACGGACATCTTCTTCATCTGTCCATTCATCTGCGCATACGTACATATATTGGATACCTGCGACGACTGGCTCTTGGCCTTTTTGGTAGGACACTGAAACCAAATTCTTTGCTGAGCAAACTAAAAACGAACAGGAACAAAAAAAAAAGCAGAAAAGTAAAACCCGAAAGTATCGCAAAAACTTCAAGTTCTCGCAAACTATCAGCTACCCATTTGAAGGGAGTGTATTGAGGTTTGAATACGTTGCTTCTTCTCCTCTGACGTGCGTTTGGTAAATGCTCCGCTGAAAACCGTTTTTTGGACTATACATTGGTAGAAGAGATATACGTGCATATAAATATCTGGGGACGCGCTCGGTATCAGGATCTGATCGATCGATCCATCGAGATTTTTGGTGCGCGACGGTACATTGATTCATTGTTGAACCAAAAGCGATAGTGGTGTGTCATTAAACGTTTTCCTATCAAAAAGTGCGGAGTTCAAATCGAATATACGCGCGTACGTATACAGAACAAAAAAAAAACCCAACACACAACCCAATACAACACAAATCAAATTTATTGCCACTGATTAACGTGGAAATAAAATTTAATTGACCAGAGAAAGGCTCTTTTGATTTTCTTTTTGTTTTGTTTGGTATCTGCGGGCAATTTTCGTCGCGGTTTTTTTTCATTTTGTTGCATTTGTTTATTTTGTTAAACAATTTTTGCTGGATTAATCAAAAATGAAGTTTATCTGCGTTTTACTTGCACGTAAGTAGCCCTGAAGTGATTTCGTTTATTATTACTTTTTAATTGTGAACTTTGAGTGGCGCCCGGATAAATGGTTTTTTATTTCGAGATATCACTCTGAAGTTTTGCATGTTGAATTTAGGATTTTTTTGTGGTGTGTAGTTTTAGTTTTCAATCAGTTGTCTAATTTGTATCGTTGTAGAAAATTTTGACATAGCGCGGTAGTTGTATACATTTTTAGTGTTTAAATGAATTTTACAAAGTCACATTTTCCCATATAAAAATTTCAATTGTGACCTACAAAATATTTAAGGCGTTGGTAAAATAAGCTTCTTTGCTCTTGGGGCGGCATATTTCCCCCTTGAGTGTGTGAGATCGTTGTTGGATGTGGCCACGCTGTACACGCAGAAAAATCACTTGTTTAAAATCAACCAACTGTTAAAAACTACAAAGTAATACTCCGCTATACTAATAACGGACACTAAGTTCAAGTATAATTCAGAAAGCCGAAATTTTCCATACAAAATTGCATATCTACAAAGTAAATAAGGTGAAAGTTGATTATTGGTAAGGGCTCACTACTTCAACAGAGTAAGTGGATTAAAAATAACCGGGTCAACTTTTTTAAGGAAACTTGGTTAATAATAACCGATTTATAAGTTTTACCTCTAAATTTTCGCGATCGTAAAATCCAAAATAGCCAAAACTTTGCGGTTGATATTAATCTAGAAATGTGGTTGATAAAATCTGACAAAGTGTGTATATTTTCGCAGTATGCATTTAACCATTTTATTTCGGTAGTTTTTTTACGACGAATACTTGTTTTTTTGTTTAAATATGGACTTAGTTAATTTTAACCCACTTTTTTAGCCCAGCACTCTGTGAGGGCCAATTTTTGACAGTGTTGTGACTAAAGTTAGGGTGTTTTGCGGCCAAACTAAGCGGTGTAATTTCGAGAACAGAGGGGTACAGAAATGACGTTAAAAAAAGTGAATAATAGTAAAGTCTCCAAACATTTTTGCGCAAGTTTTCTTGCGCCTCCTTTATGTTTGAACAAATCAAAAATTTAAAACTTTTTTAGTCCGCACTATGGCACTATTATTTAGAAATAATTTTAAAATTTGGTCTGAAATACAGAAAAAACTGTAACTATAAAACAATCCAGCTTAATGTTAGATAAATGTCTGTTCTAGTCGTGACCTAAAATTTATTCCAAAACTAAATCGTTTTCTAGTTCCTAAAAATTGAAAACAACTTTGCGGTGTTAAACAAAATTTTAAAACGGTCGTTTACAACTATTTGTGCATTGAAATATGACAGCTGGCAAGAGTGCTGCCATGATTAATAAAGGGTGTCCCATAATCCATGCAAAATGTAATTTTGGTAGATTTTCAATTAGAAAACTTACAATTTTTATTGATTCATAGAGTCGGTGCAGTGGCTTAGTGGTTAGTTTGTTGGTCTACTAAGCTAGGGGTCCCAGGTTCGAATTCCGAAAAAACCCAAATTCCAATTTAAGGATTTTTTCACGGCGCCACCTCTCGCGAAAGTCCGACAAACATTCGAGAGTATAACTGTCATGAAAGAGCTTCTCAATTGGCCGTTTGGACTCGGCATAAAACTGTAGATCGCTTCCATTCGTCCCAAAAATAAAAAAATAAAAACTCACACAAGACGAATGGGACCTACAGACCTGTTGCGCCAACTATTTATTTTTTGTATTTTTTAGAGTATACGGATTGGGGTTATGTATGGAATAGCACATCGGATAATTGGCAGCCACGGCTTTGCTGACAAGTACGATTCTTCTATTGAAATTTTCTATCACCGTTTCGTATAAATGTGGCTGAATTTCATAAATACACCTCCCAATTTCATTTCCTCTTTCAAAGCGTTGGTCGTCAAAAACCCCAAAGAAAAAATGCCCAATGGCGTTAAATCGCAAGATCTGGAGGGCCAATTCTGATCGCAAAAACGGCCGATTACACGATTAGGAAATGGCTCATGCAGTAATTGAAATGTTTCTCTGGGTGTATTATATTGACATCTTGTTGAAACCACATGTTGGTCACGTCCATACCTTGTAATTTAGGCACTAAAAACTGTGTTATCATGTCACGATAACGAACACCATTTAATCTTACTGCCTGATCAGCCGAATTGATGTTCCTGGACTGTCAGCAACACTCTCGCGAACTGTTTGAACGACTTGTGACAGATCACTAAGATCCAGTTATTCTCTTTACAGTTGATGGTTTTAAATAACTATGGCGGCCATGTTTTGTACGAAAATTGAGGACTGTAGCTGACAAACCTTCATTATTTTTTTTTAATATTGCCCAACAATGAAAATGCGTTGTTCTTTCGTACAGCCCTCCATTATTACTAACTGTCAGCTGTCACATTGTTATCTTTTTTGTGTTGGCATCATTATACTATTAAATGGCGCAAAATTCAAATTTTGCGTGAATTATTGGACACCATGTACAAAGCTAGTTGATATTTTAGGTTTTAAGTCGTGTTGCACACACTTTTTCAATATCATATTTAAGCATACATTAGTTGGCATACATAAGGAAATTTTGACTTTAAACAATTGTTTGAAACGTGATTTTAATATGTTAAATGTAAGCAATAGGCCTGTTTTTTGAGCTTCGTTCTCAGCAAAGCAAAGTAAAGTAGAATTTTCAGCACGCAATTACAACAACTACGCTCTACTTGACACTTCGAGACTCGCTGAAAATCTTACTTTACTTTGCTTTGCTGAGAACGGAGCTTAAAAAAACACGCCTAGTATGAAATAAGCAATGCGAAACATAATATAATAAAAATGTTACTGAAGGAATCAGACAAGAGGTTGGCAATGATCCAGTAACTTTTCCATCGAAATTGATTCCTCTTCCGCGTTCTTTATAGAAAGCCTTAAAATCAATTCAATATTTCTTTGCCGTTTTCAAACTTGAAAGCCTGTTGTTTAAATCATATATTTCTGGGAATTGTTCCACAAGGCTGGATACTATACTCTTCCTTTGCTTCCGAATGTATCCCAATGCGATATCCTTAATTGCGGAAGAGTTTTTAGAGCCTTGTAAGAAATGCTGGCATCACACTCCTATGTCATTTTATACAAGTACATAACGTTTAATAATTATTAAGAAAATAATAATTTTAGTTTTTAGTAACACCAATAAAAAAATATATATTACGAAAATTATGACTTGAGACTTTGTTTGCATTTAAAAAAAAAATTGTCCAGTAAGCACAATGCATGTTATAAAATCAAAACTCATGATAGCAACAAATTGGATTTGAACGTTGTTTTCACTCGTAGAATGCAATAGGTTCGTGCAAACCTGATCATTATTGATACCTAGCTAAAGCAATAACTCTTTGGTAGATTATACAATTAAAAACGCCCATTGTGAATAAATCAATTAAGGAAATCTAAGCAAAAATAACGCATGTCGGTAATAAGTTGGTGAATTAAGTTATTGAAAATGTATTAATATAAATGTATAGAATCTTTGAAAATAATTTTCATCCTGCCACATAAGGTCTAGCTTTAATTTTGTTTTAAGTACCGCAATTTGGCAGCACCCTTATCAGGTATCACTCTTATGTTCGTAAACACATTGAAGGTGCGCTTGAATTGTTTAATATATTTTCAAATGTCTTACGCACACTTTTGACGGTTTCAATGCTCCTATTTAAAAGCGTTTTGCAAATCATAAATCTTTTTTTTATCTCACTTTTTCAAAACAAAATTTCTTATCGATCATTTTACGTTTGGGGGGCTAACAACAGCGAGAATTTGTATTTTATTGTATTTGTATTTTATACAGAAGCAATTATAATTAAGATTGCACTGGTACTTGTGCTAGTGGTGGTGGGTCATTTTCCTGATATTCCTGGCAGAGACAAATCATACTGGGACCCGCAACTCGCAATCCTCTTGCCGCTAGCCCCCTCAATCAGTTTTCAAATTCGCCATTTTGTTTTCCTATCGGTGTTATGTCAATTAAGAATCCGTGCGACATGCGAAAACATAAAAAAATACAAAAATAAATGCTGGCAACATCGGCAACCGTGGGGAAATGTGCTAGAGTTCGGGAATACCACATTTTTACATTACTGAATGCCATTGGTTTGTTATTATAAATTGTTTAAAGGCGAATATTTTGATTTATTTGTTTAATAAAACTATCTAAAGAATATGTTCTATATATGTACAAGAAACATATTAGAACAAACATTGTTTTGTATTTTCTGCTTCTGAGTATCATTAACTTCGATTTCATGTGAACATTTTTCGTGTACAACTGAAGAAAATTTGCTCAAAATGTTTTTATTTTCCCTCAACCAATCTACATTGGTAATATTTCATGAATATTTAAAGGAAATGCACACTTATTGCTAAAAAAATATCCACACGTAACAAATAATTTCAAATTGAACGGATAAATTCTATGAACGCTCTCAGCAACTTTGCCCACAGCGGAAGTGGCTCATATTTTTTGCGAGTGTGTTGGTGAGCCGGAATTTTTGAAGTTACATGATATTTGTCAATACGAACTTGTATGTAACAATACTAGCGCACCAAATCGTGTCCACTCCGTAAAAATATAGCTAAGTAACGGTACATCGGCCGGAGTTGGTGGTCTCAGTATGATTTGTTTTTTGATTCCTGCTTCAATTCATCGGAATAAAACAAATCAATTTTGTCCACTTCGTGAGTTTAAAATTTTACAAAAATAACTCAAAGAAATGTCAAATGTCAAAAAGATTGGAGAATTGTACCAAGGAATCTACTAGAATTACCCACTTTCCGCAGCAGCAGTGTTCTGCAAAACGGTAAGTAGAGCGAAATTGTTCATTCTTGATTTCGTTGTCCATTTTTGTATGATATTTTTCGTTCTACAACAGCAACTAGGCTTAACTAATGTGGTATTCGATTATGCTTCTTTGCCTAATCGAACATAAAAACGTCACTTGCTCTATTTTTGTTGTTGTGCAATTGGAAAATGTGTAGCCTTCGACACTTTTCTAAGCGTTTTCCATTCCATTTCTTTGCAGTTAAAATTTTTCACGAAAACGTAACCAAACTCTAGTTGTCAAACTCAAAAGCACTTGTATTGGTAGATCTGAAGCAACTCTGAAAAAAAGATTGTTTTTTTTCCGTACCAATCGAACATACAAAGTGACCGAAAGCAAACGAACTGGCTGTGTGGAATGAATGCGATCTGTCGTAGATATGGCATTCCACTATTCGTATTGCGTTCTCTCTATGACAGCTCATAGTTAAAGGAAACTTCTGTCAATTTGGGTAGTCAACTGATCAATGAAAATCGTGTTTGCAGAAGGATACTAAAATGATCCGTCTGTTGGTTTCTTTAGTGTTCAGATTGAGTCGTTGTTAGTATATTTTTAACTGACGA
This sequence comes from Cheilosia vulpina, assembly GCA_916610125.1. Taxonomy (NCBI): domain Eukaryota; kingdom Metazoa; phylum Arthropoda; class Insecta; order Diptera; family Syrphidae; genus Cheilosia; species Cheilosia vulpina. The sequence continues at coordinate 20,242,656 of OU744276.1, read as the reverse complement.
TACCAAGAAGAAAATGTTTTTTCTTCAGACATAATTAAAGACGTATCTATCGTCGTGTCTTTGTCGTACAAAATGTATGTCAAACATGTCTTTTCCAATGTCCGTTTTATCTTTTGTCAAGGGCTGGTCAATATTGCATAAAGGTCCTATATCGATCTAGTGGTAGCGGTGCAAAATTTTGATATGAACTGATGCACTCAACTATTGCATTGTCAGCAAGATTCGATAGTTGGTAATGTAGGACTCGTTTTGGTATTATCAAGGAACCACGAGTATTTCAACAGAAATTCTACCCAGGATAGGACTTTAAATCTTGGTATCCCTTTATACAAATTTTGCGGTATTTATTGCACTTTGGGGTTAAAAACTACATTTTCCTTATATCTTTTCTATAGTATAGGGCGGTTTGTCATGTTTGTAGGTTCAGAGAAATCTTCAAATAAATACACAGAACGATATTATATTTTAGTCAAGACTACATTCGACCATTCAAAACAGAAAACGAAAACCTTCCCCGTCCCATGGATGGAACAAATTAACTTATAAAGTGAAAGACTAATCTAATGACACCATATCAAACGCCGACCGGTCCGCCCGTCGCCAGCCTATTCTATCATGTGCAGTTTCCGGTTAAATCGATTGTCACCATCGATCATCACTGTTCGTTTAGAAAATTTATGAATTCTTAGAATTTAGCACGAGTTGGGCGAGTGCCATCTTTTCTAATTAAAATTTATGCATGGCGCCACATTTTCGACTTGAACCTTGTCAAAAATCCATTAAAACATTTTGTCATTCAAATTGACGGAACTTAGGCAAATAAAAACGAATAATCAACACTTTGTGGCCAACGTTTGTAATGAGCTGATGGGTGTCCGTTTCGGAATTGTGACATGTGCAATTATATTTTAGCAGGGCCTCTGAAATCAGTGCGAAAATTGTCAATATCTTGGCGTTTAAATTCGAAAAGAACGCGCTGGTGGAGGTTTTCCAAGGTCTAAAATGAAAAAAAGCGGAAGGACATAGAGAGTTAGGAAAATCAGTAAAACTTTTGCACATTAGAATGACAACCGCCTATCCAATAAGTTGCAATAAGCGAAGATTTTCGCATCACGCAACTCCCACTCGTGCCACGCGAATTTATGCGAACGCTCATAAATCCAAAATCAAAAGAAGAAGAAAGAACAACATCCATAAAGTCAAAGACATGTCACATAAATCCGAGACCTAACTCGCCCAAGGATTTCTGCTGTTCATATTCGGCGCGCACAGATCAAAAGATATTTATGTATCCGTCTGCGAACCGCAAAAGATAAATCAGCATGACGTGTCCATTAGAACGTTTGCATGTCCCATCTGCCTGTCAGAGCGCCTGACACTTTTTCGAACATTTTGCGATAGCGATTCTTTGGCGCTCCGCCAAGATGGTCAATGATGCGATTATTAAATAAATAATATTCAGCTCCTCATCTCTCCGGGTTGTGTGGACGAATATACATTTATGAGCGTCTGGCTGTTTTTTTTTTTTTTTTGATAGTTCAATAGCCAGCCGCCTGAGAGAATTATGATGAAAATTTTGCACGTTTGCGAAAGATGTGAGTTCATGCGAAAGTGTGCGATTTCTAAATTAATTCCTTCTGATGGGAGTTGGCTATTTCGGGCAGACAGCATCTGATGTTTTTGTTTTTGTTGTGTTACCTTTTTTTTTTTAAAAGGAATGGTTCTTGGCAAAAAGACAGCGGACGATGAGCTCTGGTTACCCAACAGGTATAAGGTGTACCAAAGGACTACAAAAGCATATGCGATGTATTTTTTCCACACAAAGGTTTACTAAATGTCGACTATGTCATCAAAGGGATATCAGTTTTAGTACAGCATATATTCAAGTCCTATTAGATCACTTTTCGTTATCAGTCGTGCAAACTGTGCTAATCCAAAATAACGCAAATCTCCGCGTAATCAACTAGTGCAGTGACAGCTTGTCTACAAAGCCCATTCCCGACCGGTTGGAATTACGTAAATGAATAAATCATTCAACGTAGGTCTGATCTCACTGCGAGCACTCAACAGATAAGGGTAATTTTAGAAATGATCTATCCGAGTTTCATACGCTATTCTCTTTTTAAAACGAATATTGAATACCAGTGATTCTTTAAAAGACCCACAGCAGATGGCAATGCCTTCATTTAATATACGCTAAATAATTTGCTTATCGGTTATTAATTGGGCACGATGACTGGGAGTCGAGGTCGTTCCACTACGTGCGTGGAGTGGGTATTTATCGCCATCATCCCCTTCAGTTGAGTATCAATTCACGTGCTACATTACTTGACCCACAAGTCAAGTATAATGTCCTTATAATATTGTCCACTGGAATGGGCGTGAACATATAATAGCAGTCGCATGTTGAGAACTTTTTGTGATCTTTTCAGTTTCTTATTTCCTTAGTTTGAGACGGATTGTAACATTTTGTTTGATAAGCACACTTCTGGCTAATGCGACATATTCACGAAAAGAATTTTACCAGAAATTTACCACCTCGTAAATTAACTGTCAGATTTTATATGGAGAATAGTTTACGCAGAACTCATAATTTTCCACCACGATTTAGGCTCGGAAATCAACGGGGAAAGTTGTTCATATCACAAATGTCAAACAAAGACAGTCGTCTGTTGTTTGTTTGTTTCCAGAGTTTTTTTTATTAAGATCTCAAAATGGTAAGAATTCAAGTAAAAAAGAATAATTTTGAGTAGGTACGAAGAAATGAAAATTTCTATTTTATTATTTAAATTATTTGGAAATAATTTGAACAGCTGGGTTTGACAACCGACTTGACAGTCGATTTAAGCGATTTAAGCAAAGTAATTATATTTCCGAAGGGTGTTGACTTAAGGCACTGCAGAAATTTATGAATTTTCGAGCTGCATACAATTATGAGATTAACTGAACACCCTTATTATGTTTGCTTATTTCTTTGCCATTTATACATTCAAATAGAGGTGCTTCCAGTTTTTAAATAAATGTAATTCGCTGGTAAATATCTGAAAATATTTTGATTACGGATACTTCGAGCTAAATTCAGATTCCAAAGATTGCGATTTGTACGAAATCGGAGAAAACCCATTCGAAATATCCGTTCCGAAAAAAATGTTCTCCGATGACATATAGCGCACCTTGTCGCATTGCGTGGAACCACTTTATTTTTGACAGCTACACGGCACATTTTTTCCGTAGCTCTCCGACAACTAATTTCTGCGGAATATTTTTATGTGAAATTACCGCGTTTATACGCTTCATTTATTTTGTTCCGAAACGGATACTTCGAGCTTAATTTGAGTTCCGATCAGATTTGACTTTCGTATCGGATTTTTCTCCGAACGCATACCTCGCTAGGGGTGAGTCTTTGACGGCTGTCTCAGATACCTACAGGCATAGTTTACAAGTATCTTCACCCATCTTCCTTATATGATACCAGAATTCACCATGTTCTGTCGTCAACGCCACCACCCATTTAATTGTTCCTCGACTCATGCTTTCAACGCTTCTTTGAGTGGAGCAGGTGGGCCACTTTATTGCCTTTTTAGCCTGTCTAAATTGTTCCACGGTTGACCATCTTCTCAGGTCTTCTGCAGCGATTCATTTGTGAATAAGCTGTTCTACCATTCAAGAGAACGTTTCTGCTCCCAGCAACTTTTCAGTTGGTCTTGGTCGTTGTTAGTTCCGATCCGAAAACTGTTAAGGGCTGAAGTTACAGATTTTTTCTCTTCCTATTCAAGATTATTAAATCTGTTCTCTCCGCATTAGATACTAGAAAGCCCTTGTTCCAGACACCACCGTTCAAGTTCAACCACTTTAAGTGAATTCCTTATGATAACTCAAGTTTGTCGAGAAGGGGTCCACAGTGATATTCCTTCAAAATCTGCTAACCCATCGTCTGAGTTTTGAGGTTCCCGTCTAGATATTTATATCGCCCTTGCTTTCAACATTTTCTAGTGTGGAACCTAAATTGTAAACAACCCATTAGTCACCAAACAAGTTCCACTTCCAATTGGAGACTCGAATCTGTTTTAAGTTTAAGTTAAGTGAGCTAATTCTAGAACCATCGAGTTTATTCGGGACGAACAGGAATAACTAGAAATTTCCCGATAGATGGCGGAGCGGATATAAAAGGGCAGATTTGGGAACAAGGAGGACTAGTTGACTTTTAAACAGTGTTTGGTAAAGTTCGAAATAGTAATCGGTTGTGAAGATAAAGAAATGTAAAGTATGCAGTGAATTTAGTGATTGGATTAAATGGGATAAGAATTGTTTAAATAAATATTGTTTTGAAGTGAATTATTAGAATAATTCGTAAAAGTGTAATGAAAATGATTTTATTAGAAAAGTTCAACAGAATAGAGTTAGCCCCCATTCTTAGACGAGAGCTTTTCCATCCATTGGAATTGGAGATTCTTTGAAGGAATCACTCTCCGGATGAAAGTCTTGGTACACTTGCTAAGTGTACTTTGACAGAGAGGATTGATATTTATTTATTTATATTTAAATAGTTTACAAAGAGTTAATTTATAAACTATTTGGTTGAAGACATCTGGGCATCCAGGCCATGTAATGTCATTGTTTCTATTACATGTGTTTTAATAAGAAATATAATCTAATATAATTTTTTTTTATATACATAATTATTATATATGTATATATATTTTATATATAAAATTAAGTTGGCGAGATGTGGCTTCTCTAATGTATTTAAGGGTTTATGAATTCAGTTTCGAGGGGAAATGAGGTATATTATAATTTGATGGTTCCAAAAGCAATCAAGCAAATGCGAACAGGAATTAAAAAGTCGAAATTATTTGTCAACCGATTGAGGCTCAAAAATTCCATAAAAACATTTCCAATTCACAAGACATTCTCCGAAATATTTTCCCGTTTCCGAAATATTTTGTTGGTTTTCAGGATCTACTGTCACTCTATACTTATCAAGGCGCCACATTTTTTAACACAATAATTTTGAACCACAATAGTTACGCAAACCATTGCTAAAATTGATTTTGTTTTTCTTTCTACAGTTTCCCTCTTCGCCTTCGCGATGACACATTCGCTGTCGATCGACGACAAATGTATGATGAACTGTGACCTAGTGGTCTATAATCCAGTTTGTGCTACAGACGACGAGGGCGAAACAAGGACCTTCAACAACTTGTGTATTTTGAAAACTGAGAATTGCCTTCGCAATTTGAGTAAGTTGAAGTGAAAATCCCACCAAAAAAAAAAACCACTGAATACTAACCACGGTTCTTGTTTTATTTGAAGGTTTCCAAAAGACTGCCAACGGTCCGTGTCCCTAGAGACAGAGGCAAGCAAAATGAATTTAAATTATAATAATTATGTGTATTTATATTTCGACCTAAAGATGTAATTTAAATGTAAGCGTCTAATCATGCTCTGCGGCAATGTATACAACGCTGCCTTCACCCGTTCTCATTCAGGTGAAATCTGCAGAAAACAAAAATTATTACCACCCAAATGTCATCGCTCGATTGACAGTTGAAATGTCAACAAACGCCGCAGAATATCCTCCATCGATCAGTCATCCCATCATAATAGCTAGCGATGTATACAGAGCCATAGGACATGGTATTTGTGTGATATTCTTAAGTTTGATCAATCATGTGGATGTAGATTTGCGTAATGTACGTTTTATTTTTGTATATTAAATAAAAAGAAAAAAATACTTAGTAGAAAATACGAACAGGAAAAGAAATCAAATAAATTTTGGTTCACAGTATGAATTGGTGTTGTTTACTTTATTGTAATAGGTATAAGTTGGTTTTGTGGAAATATATTTCTTTATGTCAAAGAGGATTGTCGATTAATCCAGCTTCTGAACGGAAGCAAATAACTTGGTTTATCTAGGTAGTTCTATTTGAAATAGACGTGGATCTGCTAGGCCACAAAAATAATGGTCGCGGTAGCGTCGCGCTGTCCAATTTAAATACGCAGAAAATACACATTTGACACCTCTCACAACCATCGGGTTTTTTTTTTTGTTGGAAGATTTTCATTTTTGGGACAAGTGAAAAGGATCAACAACCTGAAATTTTATGCCGAGTCTGACCTACTAAATTAAGAAGCTATTTAATGACAGTTGTACTATCAGACGTTTGTTTGACGTTGACGAGAGGTGGCGCAGTAAAAACGCGGAAGCATAGACATACTTAATATGGACTGCTAGTAAAATGTCACTTCTGCGAGAAAATAATGTTCCAAAACACCATAGGCGCTACTGTTTTACAGTGGATTAGAAAAAAATTTAAGATTTCCATAAGAAGATACAGCTCACGCGACAATGGAAGAAAATCGACTAGATTGATCTGGACTCAAAGCAAGAACTAGACTTGTCGACGATGCCACTTTTCCTACGTCAGCCACATATGCGAATATCGGCTACCCGTTCATAAAAGGCAACTGAATAAGCTGTTCATGAGACTGCCAGTCAAAAGCAAGATACATCAAGCCTGAGAGGTGTCAAACTTATACCCTATTCACACCGAGGATTCACACCGAACACCGAACTAATTTTCGTTTAGCACTTTAATCAACTGTGAGACACAAGTCGTGAAACTTCTGTGTAAACTATTTTGGGTAGTTACAAATTTCGATCGCTAATTAACAAATAAAATGAATTCAGAGCATTCAAAAACAATATCAGCCCATTAATTAAGCGTGGAAAAATTTTTTTAAAGTGGTGAGTGACTTCTGTTCGGTCAGCTGTTCTGCTGAATTTGCTGAAGGTGTGTTTGTTTCAACAATCCAACGATTGAAAGCCGTTTTCATGGAAAACGACATAATAGTACGTTTCCACCGGACACTAATCGAGATTACAAATAAATCCCGAGGTGTTCCCACCAAAAAAAAAAAAAGATTAATTCGACGTTTCACCTGATTGCTGTTGTTGTCAACTACTGTCATATCGGACAACCCAAAATTGTGATAATTGAACAAAATTAATGTTTAAAGTAGTAAAACATAAGTTCCAACTATGAATAAATACTTACTTTCTGCAGTTTTCAGAAATAAATTCGGTTTTTTTTATGACACAATGTCAAATACAACTCTGTTTGCTTTGTATTTGTGACATCTCGAGCTGTGGAAAGTGTGTTCACAAACCGGACTGTACATGCAAACCATGTAACATGGTTTGGTTGATAATCGAGATTTAATCTCCTTTTTCATAAGATTAACTTTTGTATGATAAATCCCGAGATTTATGCGGGACTTACAGGAATTTTTCTAAAACTCGTAGTTAATCTCCGATGGAAACGCAGTATAAACAACTCGGTTTGAAAACTGAAGTATGTATGGGAAAACTTTTGTTTTCGATTAAGTTTTCAATATTGTTTTCGTGACAACTCAGTTTTCGGCTCTCTGTGAATAGCGTATTACTAAACTAGATTAGGTATATTAGGGTGCCCCAATGTTTCATTTTTTGGCGATTTGCACTGAACGGCGATATTGGCCGATTTGAAATTTACAGACCTTCCTCTTTTTTTTGAAGAAAGTCGCGTGTCTATGAGAATAAGCAGCAGACTCAGAATTTCTGGAAGATCCTAAGGAAAATGATTGAAACTTCGTTAAAAAGAGCCCGAATGTTATCAGCAAAAATAGGCAGCTCCTACTCGAGCGATACCCTCTTCAAAAGCAATGGAAAATAATTACAAGATCCGAGCAAACTTTTGAAAAAAGATTATTAAATTATGTCGTAGCAAAAGAGCACCGGGTGAGGTGAGTGTTTTTGGGCCACTTGCAGGTGGGTCTTTAGCCACCTGCAAGTGTCTTCCGAATTAATGGATTTTGGAACATTAATTGCGGTAGCTCTGTTAGTCTGTATAGTGCTGCTTCGGGCAATTATTTATTTATTTATTTTATTTCTAAAATGTTGAGTGTCCTTAAACCTAGACCCGGATGTAGTTAAATGTCTCTGTTGTTAATCAAGATTATCCCTGGTTTGTTGCTGAACCAATCGGGGTGTCCCATGTCCCTACTGCGGTAATCCTTTAAATTTGTATTAATGTCATCTGGATTGCCACAAGTTGAAAAATACGTTGGCTCATAATGAAGTAATTGAATTAGAAGCTCCTATTTTCGAGCTTCAACTGGTTATTCCTAGTGTATATGTCTGAACTGTTGACGTATCTAAACCGAAGGCGTATAAAGAATCCGCCGCATTACATTCCAACGCAAATCTTCTTTCTATTGTGCAATTTACATAGTATCACTCGTCAGAGTGGACCCCCCCACTATAGACAGTTGGGATTGCCGAACTTTGGAAAGCGATTTTTGACGTCAGTTCTAGCGGTAAATGAAATTCACTCTTGGCACTAGTGATCGCCAGAGACTTCCAGTTTCCCACGATTCAATCTTTTTCTTCCTAAATCACTATTTACTGTCATTGCTCCGCATATTCGAATTCAGCGTAATACTGGAGGAATTCTAAAAATAATTTATGATTTCAATGACTTCACGTCGTTATCGCTACGTTATAGATGTTTGGCACGTAGGTCGGTAGGTACTTTGTAATAAACATCTGAATATGTACGTCGCATCAGTAGTTCTCGGAAGATGCTGTATCACAATGATTGATGTGATTGTGACTGGGGTTCAAGTCAATAGATGTTTGTTGGTTTTTGGTTGACTCGGAATGGGTGAATCAATGATTTGATTTCCTCTCCTTCATATTTGGGATTTGTTTCGGTCTTATCTGGTATACATTTTTTTTGATTTGCGAAAATTCTTTCGGCGCTGACATCATATGGGCATTGACGCGTGATTTTAGATGTTGATTTTGTTTTTGCGTTCCGTGTATATAATCCAAGCTTGGTACACTGTTATGAATGACAAGTTAGACTTATCTTAGCAAGGATTGCAATTGGCAGAGCAACCTGGCAATGCCGTGTGGTTCAAGTGTGTAATATAAATAAATAACCCTATTCAAGGGCCGTATAAACGACACAAAACAAATTTGAAGTCTGTACCAGTCTAGGAGGTTTTCTTAGAGTGCATTGCGGGACTCTGAAAATACCTGGAAAGAAAGTAGGTACATCAGATGAAGGCCTATGCAGATTCAGCAATGTAACCGCTAAAATTTTAAATCACAGTATAAAAAATTGGTAAGCTAATGAAAGATATAAGATATTTCATCATCGAACCCGCTATCTGTCACCTGATTCATAAAAAGACCGGACTGGAGTGCTCCGACGATGTTAATTTTTGTGAGGGCTTAGTCAGACCAAAATTCTACAATACCATTCAAAAAAAATATTATGCGTGGGTTCTCTTTGGGAGCAACATCGCAGAGTTGACTTTAACTTAAGGTGGCGCTACTGGCGGGGTGGACCTGGGCAATGTTTACACGCATAAGCTTTGGCCGTACTTTGGTTAGACAAAGCAGAGTGATGAAAACCACTGAGTGGAATGTAAGCTCAACAAAAGCCGTAGTCCCTTAACCTGTTGGTTTTGATTTACGGCGTCGATTGCAGAATAAGCAGAAAGGAGGTGCTGGATAATCAATGAGATATAGCGAAAGGTGGATATAGTTCAAAAACCCAATACACGTCGGTTACATGGCTATAGGCCCCATTATAATGCACCCATAGCTAAGACCCCCCTTTTGATCCCCAGCCCGCAGTTTAAAGGCAGCCGAAAACAATTTTTCATCCATCCCTCTTCGTTTAGTTTGCGACTTTATTTTTGAAGTAATACTTCTTTAGGCACGCTTGACTTGGGGGGTAAGCTGGTGAATGCGACACGAAAGCGTTACGGAAATTGCGAGCGGAAGTTGAGAGAGAGATAAAATTTAGTGAGATAGAAAGAGATAGAGTTACGTTTCGTTTCGTATATGACTGAAGAGGCAAGAGAGATAGCTGCGAGCACACATTTTCGTGCTCTCTTTCTCTCAGCCAGTTACGTTTCGTTGTCTAAGACACATCATACAGTCAGTGATACAGTCAGTGATACACATCGAGCAGTGATACCAGATCAGGGGATTTATCACTTTTTGCGGGGTTTTCTCACTTATAATAATAAAAGGGACAAAGAGTTTTTTTTCTTTCTCATAGTACAAAAAGGAATGGATTTTACGTTTTGGTCAAATTTTGTTCCTAATTGCTCATTTCATTAAGAATAAAATAATTTTTCAACCTACAATCTAATTAAATATTTTCATGTTTAGAAAAAAGTCATTCAAAATATGTGTCTGTGAATGAATCACGAGTATTTTGTTTAAATAATAAATTTTTTTATTTTGTAAACATAAAAGGCATATTTTGAGTATAACCGTGGGATAACCTGCCTCTAAAGTCTGGTATCCCTGCAGTGCAGGCCTATTGTCTGTATCACACTGTAGGAGCAATAGAGAGAGGTGCAAGCACACAGTTTCTTTTCTTTCTCTCATAGCCAGTTACGTATCGTATATCTAAGACACGACTATTGCAAGGTTGCCACTTTGGTAATTTTTTACCAAACTTGGTATTTTTTTTTGCTTTTTGCTAATTTGATAATTTTTATCTGGTTATGTTAAATTTTTGAGCAGATGTACCAAGAATGCGAACTCGATATCACCTCATTTAAATGCTACCTTACTGCTTCTGAGTGAACGCATTGCATTATTTGCATAGCTATGCTTCATCACCATCCATATAAAACTGTTTTATTCGGTATTCAAAAAATTACAGAATGCACTCATTTTCTTCTTTTGACAGGTGGTGAACTTCGAAATAGTTTCTGTTTCTGTTTAAAACTATATATCGATAGGTTAACTAATCATATTATTCATATACAGACATGAAACTCTAATTTGTTAAGGGTTTGTTATAAGAAAATAGGTAGATGATCTCCCATGTCTTCTAGGAGATGGTAATTTTGTGCTAAATCAAATAAAATAATTTGAGTTTATTTTGTAAGTGGCAACCGTGGCCTATTGTCTGTATCATACTGTAGGAGCCAGAGAGAGCAGTGCGCGCGCCCATTTTCTTGCTCTCTTCCTCTCATAGCCAGTAAATTATTGAAGAAAATTGATATATTAATATGTATAAACTAAACATGTTTATATAGATGGAGCTAAAGAAGTTTTACTGCAGTCTTGCGGTCTAAAGCACACTAGTTTTTTTTATTCCAAACACATCCTTAAACACAAACAACACAATTATTTATTTCACCAACTCTTGCGTGTGCAAACTTTTACCATGCTGCGAAAAGCTCCCCGAATGGTCCAAGTCATCGTAGAAAATATGATCCTGTACAAATTCATCTCTGTGATAGATGTTGTGGAAGCCCTTCACTGACTGACCCCGTCTTCGATGTTTATGTTCTTGAAAACTTTTTCCATTCGATGGCAATTCCTTTGGAGCCACTTCTGGCTGATTTTCGTTTTGCAGTTCATCTTCACTTTTGTCGTCTTCATGTTTGATGAGTAGATCCCAGAAAGGTCTCGTTGGTACACGATTTCCACTCACAATGGCACAACTTTGCATAGTTTCCTGGGTATTGCCAGCTACTTTACGTGGACATTTCAAGACAAATGTTCCACTCAACTTGCCAGTTTCGCAGCCCAGAGTACTCAAGACATTCACTATTGGCAACTTGAAATATGCAATTGTGTTGTCTTCAACCACAATGCCATTGGCGGAGGGCAAACTCTGAAGAATTCCAATAATGACGAGGATGAGGGAGAGAAACATTTTTAAGTTTGCCACTGCGCCGCAGAGATATGACACAGACGAATGACTGGGAGACACTGTGGTTGGACAATTGAGAAATTCAATTAAATAGGAACCAACGGTTGGCTGGACGTGTGAACGCACTGAGGAAGTTGAGTAATCTGTAATCTATTTCAAATGCACAGTATAATTGGTTAGATATGGTCTGTTGGTTAAACTGAAGATCTGCAGATGGGATGGCATCCAAACGGTTAAGCACAGTCCTGGACATAATGAACCTATGTCTAATTGATCTTAGCCTCAAAATGCGCAATAAGAAGGAACATAAGCAGTAACAGAATTCAGTTAAGTTCTTATCTGGAAACAGTATTTTTTTTTTGTGCGGAAAAACATACGAAACTAATTGGTCCTTGGTCACTTCTTTGAACTCGACTCTTTACAGCAAAAGACTGTCCAAAGGCGTTCTTCCAGATGAATACATCACGAACATCGCGATCGATCCATCAAAATGAGAATGGAAAAATCCAGAACATGCTCTCCAAATTTTTGTTTAACACGCCGGCCTTCTCCTTCGAAGTAAATGCGAATGCGACACCGAAAATAATGAATTATCCATATCTTATTCCAACTTGGAAAACATATTCTAATATTTTCTGGAGCAGAAAAACTGTCACAAGCAATGTAGGTACTAATAAAATATAACAACAGCTTTTCAGAAACCACTGTTTTTCACCCACAAATTTTGAAGCGAACGAATCGCTTGGTGAATTTCTGACTTAGGTGACGCTATTTTCTCATTGCGTAGTGGGCTTCTAGGCCTTAACAAAGGTATCTCACTTTAGTGAGCTGTTACCTTAGTGTAGAATTGAAGACGCTTGGACATTCGCTCAATATGTTCTAACATTTCCTGACTATTAATACGACAGGACTCGCAGAATTTTCATTTAAACGAATACGGGTACTGACAGGTACCTTTTTTCGAATTTACCAATGGTGACGTTCAAGTATCTAGTTTAGTAAGTCTGACAGCTGTCTGACTTACTCAGTCTCAGTTTTGATTCACATGAACAGTTTTTTAAGTTCAGGTTTATGGAGAGGTAGCCGACAAATTTAATGAAGAAATTTGCGACTGAGTCGGTACTAAGTTAACAGTTCGCATATGTGGCTGATCTAGTTATTGCATTGAGGTTACATCTAGTCGATTTAAGAAAAAATGATTTTTATATGTGTCCAATGCATATATTTCTACAGAAAATTTTGTTGCCATCTGTCAATTACATCAATATCTGTTTTGTTCTAATAAAAGTTTGTTATCGTATAATTAAGCTTGTATCAGGTATGTACACTTCTTATTTCTTAGAATTTAAGGAAAACTTGTGGAAAGCAACAGCTTTGACAGGTTTCACAATTTTCATCGGATAAGCCGACATCCGCTGACTTTTAATGGCATTCTAAATCGTTTGTTCCTCAATAAGGAAGGCACGAATGATACGTAAGCATCCATGGCCTATTTTATTAAAAAGCCTTTCTCCGCAAAGTAAACCAATCTTGGTAGATATTTAAAGTAGACGAATGATCTGTAATATAATTCAGAGTGACATTTGTGAGAAAGTGGTATATCCTGCGTCTCGACTTTAAGTTTGATTCATCGTTTTCTTGGTTTCCGCTCGCTGAAAGTGAGTGTAGCTCAAAGCAGTTAACAAGAAGTGTTGCAAGGGAATACACCATCAAAAAGGTGTACCAACATCAACGTGAATTACCGCTATCAATTGTCAAGACACTTCTACTCGAGTTAAATAACAACCCCAATATTAATAAACAACACAAGTTATTAAGCTTGCAGTTGGCTAACAACCATTTTGACAGAACTGATATGTAAGTAGTTGATAGCTGCCTTTATTAAAATGGGGCTTTATGTGGATATCGAAAGAAGTGTCAAATAAAATGTATTTATCTGATTGCGTGCCGAAAATTTTACTTTTCTTTACGTTACCGAGATTGCGTAACAGAATTTTTCCAGTAAAAGTTTAGTACAATTTCGATTGTACATTCGATTTGTGACCACACTCGGTTGCTGTCACCCCAATTTGTATGTGCCCCGTTTTGCGTAGGTATACTTTTCACTCAATCGATACCGATGTCGTTATACCTGACTCTGAACTTAAATTAACAAATGTAAATTAAATAAACCTTCTCCGTTCTGTTTACACATCAATATTTTGATTTATTACAAAATTCCCACTACATAACAATATTCATAACATTTTGGTGTACTGTACATAATTTTGTTTTATGTAAAATATTGCAAATAAAATAAAATATAAGAATAAAACATAATTCTTAAGTAAAAGTGTTTTAAAATAGTACATTTGTAATAATGTAAGAGCAGCAATAATTTCTTGTTTCAAGTGGGGAATTTATTTATGTTTGCAACATATGTAACTTATAAATACAATTTTAAAATAGGTAGTTTTGCTTACGCAATAATAAGTAAAACATTTCAAATATGTTAAAAATATATTAAAATACAAATTAGTAACTAAATAAGTAGACTTACAGCAAATCAGCATAAGACTTGTCAAGCCCTGGGTATTGGGAAACACGCAAACGATTCTGCTTGAAATGTTGCAAGAAATTTTTTTTTTTTCGATTGTTTGTGAATTCAATTTTTAAAAATTAAACAGAAGTGAATTTAATTACAAAATTGACAAAATGCAATTTAGTTAAGAGCGCAGTATGCGCGATCAGAGAAACACATAAGAAGAATATTTTGTCACGATTGTAAAGCATACCCTTAAGGATAGGGTTGAAAAATTCAAAAAATAAAACAAATATTTCTACGTATGCGTTCTTCTGATATCAATAACTGAGTCCTAAGAACTCTAAAATTGTCTGTAAATGTTTTAAATCCTGTGTTTGAAGTCATTCATGCTTTCAAAATAATATACACAATCAATACTTTCGTTTTAAAATGTTGAATTCATTTGTCTCTCACCGAAACCCGAGCTTAAGAACGTCCTCTGGAAATGGGAATTATTTGAAATTTTTATTTCATTAAATGATTACATTTTTCTCATTTGTAAATTTTCACAGCCTAACTATACGCACAATTTAAATGTATATCGAAATTTTGTTTGGTTAAAGTAGATAAAGTTTGTGATGAAATTTAAAAATAAAAATAATTTTAAAATTAACATTAGCTTCAAAAGAAACTATGCGGCAATAAGTATAAGGTATAAGTCGCGTTTTTTTCACCATTCTATAGGTAGCCAGATGAAATTTTACAAACACATAAACCTAATCAATACTGAATTATATCTCCAAAGAGTTGTTGTTCTTTTTTAGTTTTTCAAATTTCAACGGGAAACATAAAGAATGGTGAAAAGATCACCACTAATTTAAATAATTCTGGATACTGATTCCTCTCCGATCTACGTTCAATACATATCTACAAACAGTTTGTAGTTCCAAACCTAAATATACGATGTAGTTAACAAAAAAAAAAAAATAAAAAAGAAAAATCTTTTTGTTGTTTATTTTTTGTTTTGGTTCGTTTTTGGTACTTTAAGTAGACAATTGTACGAAGTGCAATATTTTGAGATAGCCGAGTGTGCTAGCTGATCTCGAAGCTGTCAGAATCAGTATCTTGCAATAGTGGCTATGCGTCCTCAGTTGCATCCATTCTGTAATGAGAAACATAAAATGTGTTACTATCGAAAATTAAATAAATATTTCCATGTGCAAGAGTGGTTTTGAACAAAACGAGCCGTACTATTAACAAATTTTAGTTACGACTTTAATTTGGAATATTTATTTAAATGGAAAATAAAGCCACTGTGAACTACTAAAACTAAAAATATTTATTAAATATAATTTTATAAGTCAACGTCAATAACTTTACTATAGGACTACAAAAAGGTGTAAGTTGAAAACTACTTAACAAAAATTAAAGAAATGTACACCCCTACGTGGTACCCGTTCGGAAAAAAATCGGAAACGAAAGTCAAACCTGAGGCCCTACTCTCTCTTTCGTTCCGAAAGTCAATCCCATTCGAAATTGCTTTCCGTTCCGATTTTAAGTTAGTACCCTGTAAAGCTTCTGAAATGCAAGAAATAATTTCCACTTTCGCAATTCTAATTCCGAGTGGTAGTACATTTCATTCGGCTTTCGAAATAGAGAGTTCAAAAAGTTCATTTTCGAAAAATGTGACTCTCGAAACGTGATACAGAGTAGGGCCCGTGTTCTGAATTCCGATTGCGTTCGAAGTGTCCGTTTCGAAACAAGATAAATGTAGCATATAAACGCGTTAATTTGACATAAAAATAGTTCGCAGCAATTGGTTGTAGAAGCCGTTTTAGCTGTCAAAAGTAAGTGACATACCGCGGTACAACGCAATGCGTCGAGCTGCGCTATATATAATCGTAGAATTTTTCCGAAAGTTGTATCGGAACGGATATCACAAATGGGATTTCTCCGATTTCGTACAAAAATTCCGTTCCGATCGGATACTTCGAGAGGGGTGATATTTGACACAAAACGGGAGAAAAATTAAAGTGCATTTCGGACTAAATGTTATCATATTTGTATCCCTATGTTAGTTCGAGTAGATTGTTGCCAAATGATGATTTAAAAAAAGGCTTATTTTAAATGATTGCTTAATCTTTTGATAAATCATAGTAAGAAGCTGCTGGAGGTATTGATCTAGCAAGCGTTCAAACATCTGCGATAATAGGCCTTTTTTTTATTATTCTCACATGATCTGTATAGATGATTGATTTTTAAGGTTTACAACAACAATACAAGATCCAAATTTTGCTCTATACCATGGAAATCAATGATTTAAAGAGATCATGTGAGCATAATAAGAAAAAGGCCTAATGTGGCAGTCGCAGTCTATTACAGAGACAATACTGAGACCACCAACTCCGACCGATTTCCCGTTACTTAGCCTACTAGCTATATTTTTATGGGGTGGCAAATGCTAAGTGCGCTAGTATTGTTACAGAGAAATTCGTATTGACAAATGTCACGTAACTTCATAAATTTCGGTTCACCAATACACTCGCACCTTGCATATGCCACTTCCGCTGTCGGCAAAGTTGCTGCCAGCGTTCATAGAATTTTATCCGTTAAATTTGAAATTATTCGTTACGTGTGGATAGTATTTTATTTTAGGAATAAATGAACATTAGCTTAAAATATTAAAGAAAAATTAACAGCGTGGATTGGTTGAAGGAAAACAACAATATTTTGAGCAAATTTTCTTCAGTTTTCTAAGAAAAATTAACACATGAAATCGAAGTTAATTATATTCAAAAGCAGAAAATACTCAACCATGTTTGTCCTAATAAGTTTCTAGTATATAGAACATCTCCTTTAGATAGTTTTATTAACCAAACAAATCAAATTATTCGCCTTTTAACAATATATAATTACTAACCAATGGCATTCAGTAATATAAAAATGTGGTATTCCCGAACTCTAGCACATTTCCCCACGGTTGCCGAGGTTGGCAGCATTTATTTTTGTATTTTTTGTATGTTTTTGCATGTCACACGGATTCTTAATTGACACAACACCGATAGGAAAACAAAATGGCGAATTTGAAAAAAAACTGAGGGGCCCAGCGGCAAGAGGATTGTGAGTTGGGGGTCTCAGTATCATTTGTCTCTGGTCTATTAAGAGTGAGTATTAGAGCGTAAGTGAGTGCACCGGCTGTTTAAAAATTACGAACTTCAATACCCAATACGTGCTACTGCTGATTCATAATAATATTTCTCTTTTACACATTTCTTTATATTGTAAAAAAATTGTTTAACTTCACAACTTATACAGCACCACATGCCAAAAAATTCAACTGTCACCCAATTCAAATCATTTCGTAAATCGAAAATCAGCGAGAAGAATATTAAAAAAAATGGAAGGAGTTTGTCTGATATAAGAACTAAAAACAGAAATTGAATAAGTAAATAAGTTCGTAACACTTTGTCCCTTTATTAAAAAACGCTTCGTAAAAGTTATCAACTGGTTACTCAACAGTTCCGTTAAATTCGTTAATGCTTATGACGTCTACTAGCTAACTTACTCGAGTACATTTGTTGATAAAAGCTTAGTACGCTGCTCGAGCTAAACCAATCTGCTCTCCAAACATTAGCTAAAGTCCTAGCTAAATTTTGACATAGAGCACGCCGATAAGTGTCACAAAAAAAGCTGTTTTTTGAAAAAACTTCTTTCAAAAATTGAATTCTCTCTATTTTTGATTCTAGATTCTCGTCCATGTAATAATTAAAAAACCTCATTCTTGCATACTTTTCCGCAACAGAACAACAAAACACAACGACTTGTCACAATTTAGCTTGAGAAAATGTGCCCACGCATACCACTCAGCTAAATGGGTTGGAGAAAATTTTGTATGGGAGCGAAAATTTAGTTCGAGCAGCGTACTAAGCTTAATACGGGGGTATATAACCTTCCAATTTCCAACTAATCACTTTATATTAGACAAAAACAGTCAATCGAATGTTTCGCAAGTGATACATTCACAAACGTCAAAACTAGGCAAGACATATGTAAAAATCTTTGCTGCATTTTACTATTAACTATTGTTGTGGCTTCTTCAGATTCGCTCTCAAAAACGTCAAATAGCGCTATGAGGCCATTTAGACGTGGTTTTAAGTGGAGTAGGTTTCTCTGACGGACTATATTTGAGCTTTGTTTTGACTTTTTTGAATGTGCCACCGTTAAAAATAGACATATGATTGATTGTCGTCTTTTCTGAACCAAAGTAAACCGAGAGTGTTCAGAGCTTTTCATTTATATAATATGCAAGACATTCGAGCACTAACTGTCATGTGAACTTTGGACTTTTCTTTTTTCAAGACTTTCGCGAGACGTTATATTTTTATCATTATAGACGTTTCTGATCACCTATGAAATACTTAGCTGTCAAACATGATCAGCTCTGGGGTCGAATCGCGTTGTCCGTGAGCGTGAATTACATGACGAAATTTGTTTTTGCTTCACATGTAAAATGAATTTAATTCCGTAAACGTATAGCTCGTTCACGGAAGTGACGATTCAAGCCCTGAGACAGTCAGAATGCCCTGAGCTCAAAGCCTATGCTTTGTCTTTTCTGATCATGCTGTCTGTACGAAAACATAAAATAAAAAAACTTCCACGAAGGATACAAACTTGTAGAAGCTCGCCGGGGTCAATGCATCCTTCAGTAGAGGCAAATAAGCGTATACGTAAATGTCGACGGCCGGTTAAGCATTCACCCCTATCGATCAGAAAGGAATTTTCTCCTATAATCGAAGAAATTCCATCCGAAATATCGGTTCCGATACAATTTTCGAAACAATTCTAAGACGACATATAGGGCACCTTGCCGCATTGCGTTGTACCGCTTTATGTCACTTTACTTATGACAGCTGCACGTCACAGCTCTCCGACAACTAACTCTGCTGCGGAAAATTTTAATAAATAATGAACGCGTTTACATGCTTCACTTATTTTGATCCGAAACGGATACTCCGAACGCAATCTGACTCTTGTTTCGGACTTCTTCCGAACGAATACCTCGATAGTGGTGATTATTTGTGAACGTTGCTTTATTTCGGAATATTCTAAACAGTTGTACAACAACTACACACGATTCGTGATGCACCGAACACTGGCCGTGTTTACTCAGCCACTGCAGGACGCTTTTTATCAAATAGGTCATAAAACAAACCTGTTTTTTAGTCTGACTTGATTTCGAACAGTAGCTTAATCTACTTGTTACCATGTTTTAAATTAAAAAAGTATACTTCGAGTATTAGGGAGCTTAGTTCAAGAAATAACTTCATACAATCCACAATTATTAAATTTTGGAAAGCCATTGACCAAACAGGTCATTGGCCAAATTCGAGCTTACCGGGAACAAGGAAAAATCATTCGTTTCATAGTCAGCAAGATTAGAAGAGGTGCCACTGTTGTACACAGCTTTATTAAGGACCCGGAGAAGTATGGACAACAATTGCAAAGGAAGAGCCAGCAAAGCAACAACATGTCAGGAAAAGCGGCTTCAAATTCAAGTCCCTCCGGAAGTAAAATTAAGGCAGAAACTGGAGTTACAGCTAACAGATCGACTATTCATCGCGTGATACAGGCCAGCCATATTCGCAATGAAAAAATGAAGAGGAAACCGCTATTGAATGCGGCACGTAAAAACCAGCGACTTGATTTTGCAACAAGTCACATCAGGTGGAATCAAGAGTGGCATACCGTCGTCTTTTCTTATGAAAAAAAAAATAATTTGGACGGACCTAATGTATACCAGCCGTTATTTCCATGATTTGAGAAAAGAAGACATACGCTTTCACAGGCGGCACAGCAAGGATACGGCACGTATTGGTATGGGGAGCAATAAGCTATTATGGAACTGTGCTGCTGGATTTCCAAAGCCCCAAAATGACGTCAATCACTTAGAAATCGGTACTGGAAAGAGCTTGTCCGCAGTTTTCGGAGATATTTGCTGGACGTCGATGGAATTTCCAACAAGACAATGCACCGATACATACCGCACGGACAACAAAAGCCTGGATTCAGATCCAAAATGTTAACCTACTTCCATGGCCGCCATATCCACCCGATCTGAACCTCATGGAAACCGCGTGGGGTTGGCTTTCAAGAAAAGTGTACGAAGAAGGAAGGCAGTATGATGAAACGGAATAGATTATTGAAGCCATTAAAAGAGACTGGTCCAAGACTTCAGTAGCTTATTAGACAGCATTCTATGAATCTCTTCACAGCGGGCTGCTTGAAGTGATTCAGCGATCAGGAGGTAGTTCCCATTACTAAAAACCATCGCTACTCTTTGAATAAAACCAACATTTATTTATGCAAATAAATTTTGTTATGTTTTTTACCGTTTAGTCTTCTAACAGACAGATTAAGCTACTGTTCGTAGTAAAGTGAGACAAAAAAAAAGGTAACTTTTCTTACTTATTTGAAGAAAAGCGTCATAAAAGTTGCATTTATCCCATTTTTTCTCACAATATAAACATAAAATATCCTTCATTCCTTGTGCAATTGGTTTTTCCCAGATTAGCGAAGGGTTTGGAAAATATCGTAAAATTAAAACAAAAAACTGCCTGTTCGTAATCAAGTGAGAGGGAGTGTTCTTCATAATACTGGTAAACGATGACTTACACATAGCCCTATTCTGCTCTTCACGTGAATCGTAGATTCGATTCACGCCTTCGATTCCCTTTCACTCTGCCTTTCCATTCTGCTACCCATCGGCTGAACTACATTATCCAAACGAATTTGTCATTCAAGTTAACAGCTGTTCACGTGAAATCCGTAAGAAGTTTGTATGGGTAGTATTGGACTTTTTTCCCACCTTCAAACAGTGGAATAAGAGAATCATTAAACAGAGAACTTCGCAGAAACGTTAAAAAATCCAAAAAAGATATCATGGAACTGCCGGATGAAACGTTGATTCATTTATAATTTTTAATAGATAAATCAATTATTTCAAAACCGTAGGTTTGTCAAAAACTTCCGCTTAAGTAAAAAAGCATTCCAGTACGTATTGAATATTGTTGAATCGAACCTTCCACCTCCACAGTGAAATAATGCACTTTTTACTAACATTTTATCAACCACAAACCAGAACGACGATATATTTAATTTCAAATTCGCAACATTTGACATGCGGATCTGGATTTTGTAGAATGTATGCGCTCATGTGAATAAGAGAATACCACACAGTATTACCGACGTTACCGACACTAACGAGGTAAATCCACATTCGATTCGAATGAATGGTAGAATATTGTGAAGTGAAAATTGAAGAAAAATTCCCCCCGATGAATAGCAGAATAGGGCTGAAACCCAAATTCGTTTCTTAGTCAGAACATATTCGATCTAAATGATACGAGGACAGAAATATCAGTTGGTTAGTTCAGCAAAGCCAACCTCTTAGACGCATATGTGGGGTTCAAACACCAAGACTTGATTGAAAGAAAGTATGGCGCAGGGACATAAGTCCCGAATTAATTTTTCGGGAATCATGTCCCACTATACATTTCCTAAATATACGCCTAGAGAGAAACTAAGAAGACCACTCCAAATGCTATAACAAATAGTCAAACCGGTTTTGTTATCTCGATGTTGTTTTTAAGTATTACCTTTAAACAAATGCAGTTAGCTACGAGCAGTTGGGAAAAATGCAAATCACTACTTCAGAAATCGATGTTTGTGAGAATTTGTTCAAATAACAATAAAAAAATTGTCAGTCAAACCAAATGATTGACATTGAATACTCTGTTTCATGAGCAGACGAAAGCGAAGAAAATGTTTTGAATAACGCAGGACAACACGAAGAAAACGAAGCATTGAATTGCTATCTTTGTTTTAGACCTCGAAACATACTTTTACAGCCTTGTAATCACTGTAAGATGCGTAGTTGCTGTTTCACGAAGCTAAATAAAGAGGCGATTGCAAATAAAAATGAATTGTTGTGTCCTTTCTGTCGACAAATTATAAAAAACAGTTGTTTTATTTATTTGTAAAACGACCAAGTTTTAATAGTTCGTTGAAAATGTTTGTTTAATTTGTTTCGATTTTTTCTCGTTAATTATGTTTTACCTATCAATTTATGAACGTTAATAAAATATAAAATATTTCGAACTGTTTGTTTCATTCGGGACTTGTGTCCCATTTTCAACGATAGGAATTCGTGACTTATGTCCCACTCAAGTGGGAAAAAATTAATTCAGGACTTATGTTCTTGCTCCAGAAAGTATACCGTATGGCATTTGTGGTAGAATAACAATCAGCTGTCACTGTTGCATTCGGAAGTGAGTTTTGTTGGGATAAACACCGCCATAGCAAAACTCGATTAATTTCTCCAAGCCTGCCACCCTGCTAAAGAAGTCGCAATATAATACAGCACCCCTCTACATACATGTCACTAAAGTGACAATAAGAAGCCCATCAAGTTCAGTTTAAAGAAATAGGATAAATCATACTATATTTAGGCAGATTCTATGAGACCCTTACCTATCATCAGAGGTTGCTCTATGGCGCTGAAGCATAACCTTTAGCGAATACTAAAATATTTACCCTTGATCATTTTGAAAGCAAACTTGTTCAAAAAGGAGATTTAATTTCTACCCGGAGCAAAGCGCAGTAGAGGAATTTGAATTACGAATGCCTTGAGTAGTAAGACTGTAGTCCAGGGGTATCAAACTCCTTAAGTGACATATTCTTGTCATAAGAACGGCAGCGTTCCTTTTGTGCCAAAAATAAAACCTTGTTGCTGTTGATTTTCACCCGTATTGCGAGTGTCAAATATCAATCAATTGACGATTGACAAATTTGTCAATCAAAACAATTTTTGGTATTGTGTAACTCATTTGATAAAATTTATGGTTATTGTGAATAAATTGACTTTTGTGAATGCAGAATGATATTTGACAGCTTGTCAAGAGCAGAAAATTGCATTTATTTACTTTCGTGTTTTGTGTCCGCTAACAGATTTTTCCGTTCTTCCACTATTTATATATTCGGATTTCTGTGTTCAGCTTTTAAACTGTTTGGATGTTGTTCCTCCGCTGATTCCCGAGATTGGTTGTCAGCCCAATCACCCACGGTTTTTGTGTTGACATCATGATTAACGTCTTCACAGCCAAAAACTCGTCCAGGGGATTTATGCCGGTGTTAATTTCCATTAACTGAAAAACAACTTCCTCCAAATCACTTAAATGATGCAAAGGGTTCGGCTTTTTTTTGATCAATTGAACTAACCCCTCTACCTGTTTTTTTTTTGTTGCTGACAATTTTTGCCCTAAAACAAAAAAATGTTAGATAGCATAGGTACGCTAAAATATAAAAAAAAAAATATTTTCTTTTGTAGCGTCTGTTCTTATCGTCCACAAAAATGCAACTGACAAAACAATTGACATTTATCAAAAAAAATTATCTCAATTGACAATCACAATACCACTCTGACTCCATTCAAAATGGAAATTGCATACGAGTTGACGATAGTCAATCATTTATTGACAATTGACAATCGCAATACCATCTACAAAAATGTGTTGATAACCATCGAATATCTTTTAGTTTTTGACACTCGCAATCGTTGTCGGTAAAGTCAAAGTCTACATCGGTGTATCCTTTATTTACTTTTATTGACATTTGCTTCCTACCTCTTAAATTGACGAAGACTTTTACGCCATATTGAAAAATGTCCATTATGTGGAAATTCGCTAGAGCTTTTCGGTTAAATCTATACAGTTTACAGTGCGGCCATCTAGCGGTCAATGGCATTTGGTGCATTTTCGATCATGCTACCTTTTAGAACCTCATTAAGGCCTATACTTAAGACGGCTAATCTTATATGGAACCGCCTTGATCAAATTATACAAAGGCAACAAAAAAGTCAAAATCTAGACCAAAAATATGTAGAGGGAACTTGTAAGACGTAAAAGAGATCTTCTCTAAACTAACAAAGGTGAAAACGGTAAGCGAACACTGAAATCTGGGATTCCAAAGTGCTAGGAATTCCCTGTAATGATTTCTGTATGAGCCGCAGGGGAAAGTTGACAGTTATACAATTCTTGTATCCTAGCCCTGCCCTCGTCAGAAATGTTTTACACTTCGTCTACATATAGAAAATACAGTTAGTTCTAGGAGCGGACATAATAGCCTACCTCTCAATATCAGTGGCAACGCGATGGACCTTCTTTGGTCGAAGTGCACTTCATCAAAAATCACTCTAAACCAGCAAACCAGGACCCTAATTTAAAAAATAGGGAACGACAACAGCGCTCACATTTTCAAATAATCAACTTTGTCCTAAGAGTGCAATAGAGTCCGTGTTTCCTGCTAGAGACGCAAATGTCGACCTAACTTTCCAGTCACGTAAGCCAAATAGCCAGTGATCGAAAAAAATCTGCCTAAAACTTGGCTTGTGCCACTAACGTAAGGGTTCGTGTCAAAACTAGCGTGAAATTCGCACTGCTACATTCTTTTACCGATGCTCTTTACACTGAGGACATTTTTCAATATCAATTTCTGGAAACCTTTTAACTTCGCTCTGGGTCGTAACTTTTTCATAGCTTAATATGCATAAAGACGCAGGGCAGTCACCATAGCAGGAACCCGTCACCTAAATATGTCATGGTTCGATGGACGTAAGAGATTCTTTTAGTACTCTAGATGTTCAAACGTTCCAAGTGGCCAACGTAGAACAGGTCACTAGCTGCTTGTAGCCAATGTACGAATGTGTATATCTCAGCCACCATAGGAAGGAATACTGTGAGGAGATTTAACTACCTACTTCTTTACAAATCCTTTGCATTAAGCAACAATTAATAAAGACCATCGATGAAAGATACAGAAACGCTCCAAATCCATGCCTTGATCTATCCGTAAAACCTCCACGTTTTTTTTACTTTTACGCCCGGTCATACAATACCCAGTTGTTGAGCACACTTTATGCCTAAAGATTTGTTTTTTCTTCCCAAACTAATCATCATCTGCTTGGTTACAAGCTATCTCCAAAAACCGTATCCTTCAACAAAAGGTCCAAAAATCATCAGAGATTCCAAAAACAGAAACAGCAAGTTATAGGTTAAGTGGTATGCGGATAGTTTTTTAATTAATTTGACCAACAGTCAAGTCCTGCGTCCTACCGTGTTTTCCGGACCATCGCGTCGGAGCTGCATACGTTTGCACAGCTCAGGCTTGACAATGAAAAAGATTACAAATACCGCGGCTTTGTTTATACAATGTTTAAAGATAAACTAACATATTTGGTGACCACATATTTTCCTTTCAATTTTCAATAAACTTGAGTGTGAGCAAAAGGATATGATGTTTCACATAAATCATAAACCAATTAAGTTAATTAAATACACATTCCGCCCAGCCCAGGTTAATAAACGTGATTCTTTATTATTTTTGTTTTCATCACCCCACTGTAATATTTAGTTATAGGTATGTTTATGTTAGAAAAACAATGAATCTCGGCGATAGTTACCAATCACGGGACACAACATTGAACATAATAACATTTGGAAAACAACTACTAAAACAAAACAAAATGTTCACAAGGACACATGCTTTACTAACGAAAAAAAAGGTCAACAAAAATTGTTTAAATTCTTTATTCTTTTTACTTAAATTTAGAACCTAAAAAAATAGAAAATACTAATGAAAATAAATAAAATAACAATCAAACTTAAAACTACTATAATGTGTATATTCTAATGATTTAAAAAAAAAAATATATATATATATATAAAAAACAATATCAACAATCGGCTAATAATGATCTTCACAGCGCACATTATCATCTCCGGTCGTGTGATAAACTTAAATGTTTTCTCTGTTATTCATATTGCACCGCGAGTTATTTGAGTCTTTTCTCGAAATTCTATAGTCCATCATATTCAGTCGATCATCATTTGGAGGGATACACGATCATTTCATCCTCAAAAACTGTCAGTTGGCTGTGATGGCATAGTAGAGACCGATCATGGATCAAGAATAGTTTTTGTAGATTATGCAGGAGAGAATGGGTGGCGAACACACCTCCGTTATGTATTATAGCTACGTAAATTGTACGAAATACTATATAGGAGACGACACGAACATACATTGAGACGATGGATACACATGAGAATGAAACACAAAGAACATTGTTTTTTTTGTTTTTAAATTTAATAATAAATTTTGCAAAGGAATCGTTTCAAATGAAAACCATTGATTAATATCAAACCGAAAAAGAACCCTTCACACAACCGAAGATTTCACCACTTTCTTACGCAGCAATATACAGTTGGTTTTGTATTTTGTTATACTATACATATTGGCACTTAGCATTAGATGTGAACATTTGATTATTTTTTGTTTTGTTTTGTTTTTATATACATGATAATAGAATGCAGTTTTATTAGTTAGTGACAATATTGTTTTGATCGTTAAAAGTTTAAAAAAAAATCCAAATAACTATTACTAACAAGAATGGAATAACGTTAAGCGGATTACTACAATAAATAAATTTGCAACAAATACTCAAGTATGGTATTTCAAGTAAGCGCTCTAATCTACAAGATTGTGTTATGCTAAGCTTAGATTGGATGCTTATCTACTATAGGGCTACTTTTTTCATTTAAAGCACTGTTAAGAGTAAAAAAATTGTAAAAGAAAATTATTTGTTTAAAAAAACGATAAGCAGCAGATTTATACAGCACAAATAAAAATCGTAAACACATCTATATTGGACGAACACCAACGGATAAATGAACTTACCTTGCGTACGTCGAATTCACGTTGTTCACCGCAAAACTGCTCTGTGACGGTAGCACCAGCTTTTTGACCCACTGCAAGAAAAAAATTAAAAACCCGATTGGAGGTGAGTTGAATCAAACATTAAAAGTGTCAGTGATTAGATAGGATAAAAGATGATTTGTTAATTGTATACAAAAGGTAAAGCCGTTTATCTATTGACACAAGTCCGCTAAATAGTCGTTGGTTTGTTATGCAAACAGATAATGCAGCAGAAACAGTTTAAAAAACCAAAGTGGAATGAAACAGACTGAAAAGATGGACGAGTTGTGTGCCAGTTGACTGGAGTATAATAGTTGGGATAAATTCTCCCAACATTGCCAAAGAATCGTTTGTCATTTTATTGCCTATGAAATTATGGTTCCTTCCCACAAAATAACCTCTAATCTCATTGGGTGTATTTCAGAATCGAAGCTGTTTAGTGTGCTGTAGTTATTTTAAGTGTACTAGAGTTCGCCCAGTGGTAGTAAATCTACCTGGATTGACCTGGAGCCCTACTCTCTATTTCGTTCCGAAAGTCAATCCTATTTGAAATTGCTTTCCGTTCCATTTTTAAGTTGGTAGTAGTTTCGGAATTCGAATTCGGAGTAGTAGTAGATTTCATTCGGCTTTCGAAATAGAGAATACATAGAGAACGTTCATTTTCGAAAAATGTTACCTTCGAAACGTGATGCACAAGAAAATGGAAAACAATCACACACAGCATTGCATCTCTGCATAATCTTCCCAACAAACAAAAATCAAGCGATTATGTTGTATTTAAGGCAGTAGAAGTGGTTCTTTACTATTTTCCTTCGCCCATTTATTCATAAGATTAGATGACACCGCTCACAGAACATGCTGCTACTACTCAACATAATTAGTTGTCAAAACAAAAAGCGGTAATGCAATTTTGTGATAAGTATTAAAATCTTATCATCATCACAAGGTTTAAGAAATAATCCGAGACATTTCGCAAGAAGAGAAACAAATCAGTAATTTTTGCAGCTCAAACACCGCAAAGCAGTACGTTTTGTCTGATATGCCACTGCATTGGATTTCAGCTAACGAAAGCAACTACATGAGTCTGAAAAAAAGTAGTATGAAGAATTCGCGACAAAAATAAATAAGTAGCCATATCACCAATAGCGATGACAGAGACATTTCTGGAAGTTATTATTCTAAAGAAGGCTTTTTCTAAGTCACAAAACTGAACTACCCCAACTTCAATTAACATTTTTTTTTGTCGGAGGTTGTTACTATCCGATGGAGCACTCAGACACAACTACTTACTTACCTTACATTAATGTACTTAGTTTTCCCGTCTTTCGAAGAAAGATGAGAAGGAGCTTCAGTGATGAAGAGCTTAGATGTTCGGCACTCACCACATCAGCCCCAAAGATCCGCCACCTGATGCGAGCAAAGGCGGGACAGCTACAGAGGAAGTGTTCCGCTGTGTCATCCTCCTCTCCGCAAGCAGGACAGATGGTGGTGTCGCTCAAGCCCAACACATTTAAGTGTTTGGCAAAAGCTTGGTGGCCCGAAAGGACGCCCACAAGCAGTCTGCAGTCGATTCTCCTAAGAGACAGAAGTAAAGACGCGGACCTACACCCAGCACAGTCACGCCACCGACGCTCGTGTTCACGAGAAACCCAAGTATCAATGGATGACCTAACCACAGATGCAGGCAGACCCAACGCAGGTTCAGGTCCTGAGAAAGCTTCTTCTGAACCCCGTCTGGCAAGCTCATCAGCGATCTCATTTCCCTGGATACCAGTGTGACCTGGGACCCAAACTAGCATTCGCAACGCTTTCACAACGCTAGCCATGCAAATGAATAATAAAGCGATGAAAAACGGATATGGGTGCCTCGTTTATTGAATATGCTGCTTTCGCGAATCATAACTCTTTAGGAACAAATGTGAAAGCTTCTTTTCTTTTGTAAGGATGACGAATGGAAGAAAATATACAACCGCCAACTCTATAAGATGTACAAAGATGTGTTTGTCCATTAACCGAAGATCGTCAACTAAATTCCTCCATCCATTAGGATCTTCGTATATCAGCCCCTAGGTTCAAGACCTCACTGAAGACCGAACTTACCTTTCAAAGACCAAGCCAGTGCGGATGCCAGAGAGCGCGTCGGTATCCCGTCAAGTATTTAAATACAGTGTTCTTGTTGAACTAAAGCATTCTAGCAGTCTACATTTACGGCGTGCTGTGCCTAATCCACTTACAAACGTTTAATTTGATTGCATTGCAGTGGCGTTGAATTCTTATATTTGACAAAGCTTGTGCGTCAACAAGTTACACATAGCCTCACACTCGATGTGAGTTTAATTCCATAGCATGATTGACTGACAGTTTGAAGGGTCTTACACTGTAAACTATGTCATTTCGAGGCTTAGCAAAGATTAGCGCCTGTTGCTAACTCGCAACGTATCTTATCATGGTCGACTAAGGGAAGGAAGGGTGCTAAACTTCAAAAACAAGATAAATGACACATAATTTATACGCATTTTGAAGTATCATTGAATGTAATTCCCTGTAAGCCCTATTCTAAAGTAGAATCAAAGAATTTTTTATTGAAGTGATAAAGTAAGTGTGGTTCGTGCTGGTCACGTATTTTATTAAATACCAGATATTGGTGAAGGTCTAGTGGTCGGGCTAGTTGAAACGTCTGAGTTTAGAGGAGCTTCAATCGACTTCCCTGTTTTAGTGGTTTTCTGGTCGAACATTGTCTCCTTCGCAGAGTAGGTCACCGAAGTCGATTGACTTATATTCCCTTGCTAATATTTTGGCACAAGAGTATTGTTGTAATTATTTTGTGATTATGAGTGTTCCAGCACCATTCAAACCTTTTGCTGTTGCCTTAATAGTTTTTCTACTACATTTTTATATTTATGTTATAATGACATCTGTCAATTGTTTCGTTTTATGAATAATAATACTCTCTCAGAATTTAACAATCAAACACCATTCGGACGTCTTTTTTACTATTTCTTTTTTTTTTATCTGATTAATCTTGGTGAATGTTATTTTTATGACATCAAGAATCCACTGGAAAAAATACTTTCTCAATGTATATCCATTTTTTGTTACTTGTCATGTCAAGGTTCTAGAATAGACTGATCGCTAAAGTGGGAGCTCGAGCAATTTATATACACTGTTGAAGTGCGCAGATTGTCAGGATCATAAGTTTCTTCCGTCGGTGACTCTCAACCAATTGCAAGATATTTAATATTGGCGCGTAACAGTTTCATTAACGTGAACAATTTTTTTTCTATAAAGCTTCACCAACCTTACCCACTGAGTAAAAAAACATGTCCGCGCACTGTTTTTTTTTTACCCTGACCAAACTAGACTTGAATGTTGAACGACTTAAGAAAATTTCTCTGCCTTTCCCTCTGAACTTCATCCAAATTACAACACGATCTTAAAACGGTGTCAACACAACAAGTTAAAAAAAAATTTGATAAGACACGTTTGCTGACAGGACTCATAACGATTTTAGGTCAACATAAATAGGCCTACCTTCTACAAGGCCTAATCTTTGACGTAAGCAATGTTATTTGTTTTTGAGTTGTATCAGCAAAACCGTCACAAATATATAACGCATAACTTTGTAAGAAGAAAATCCACATACCATATTATTGTTTAATCGCCGGCTTCCCATGTACGCCGACATGTGTATCACAAGATAGAAATTAAATACCAAATATAAAATAGCAAATATACCTGCGAACGAGAGAGAATATAATATTAAATTTCAGATTCAGTTGTCATTTCAAATGCAAAGCACTTACAAACTAACGCCAAGTAGCCACCTTCCAATTCGGCCGAGCGCACTTGGTCGACAACAAAATATATATTAATCACTATAACAAGTATCGAGAGCATAATTGAGGCAATTTTGTTCCCCCTGGAAAGAAAACGTTTTTATTAAAAGGCACACAACCAGCAAATTGCTGAGCACTTACAGTCCATTGACAAATTCACCCATAATGGCAACGGAGGACGTGAAGGCAACCGTTGGTATCACCGCAAACGGCAACTGCAGTGCCATGACGGCATTCAAAATATCATTCATTCCGGTGAGATCTTGAATGTTGCTAAAGAAGGCAACGCAGAACGTCGGCACTATGGCAATGAATCGTGTGAAGAACACCCTCTTCCACCGCGGCCATTGCAGGTTAAGGAAACCTTCCATACAAAATTGTCCAGCATAGGTGCCAGTCATTGTTGAGCTCTGGCCAGCAGCCAATATGCCTACGGCCCAGATGTACATAGCCGCTGCACCGAACGTACAGCCCAAAAATAGACCAGCTTTGTACAGATCTGTTTTAACTAAAGCATGCCCGTTCTCGTTGTCGGTAAATGAGATTTGTGCATCTTCGAACATTGTTTGATTCACACACACGTCCAGCTGTAAGCAAATTGTTTATATCTTGACATCTTGTATATGATGGTGGCT
This sequence comes from Cheilosia vulpina, assembly GCA_916610125.1. NCBI lineage: Eukaryota > Metazoa > Arthropoda > Insecta > Diptera > Syrphidae > Cheilosia > Cheilosia vulpina. The sequence goes on along the minus strand of OU744276.1, from coordinate 20,211,140 downwards.
GATAACTTACCACATCTTCGTTTGTCTTTCCGTACAGGCCATGGGCAAACACAGCAACTACAAAGACATTGATGATTAGGGAAACAAAGAGCGCCGCCGACGCTTCGATGAAGAAATAGAAGTTGGCTTCGCGTACTTTGTTGCTCTTGCTGCGATCCACATCTCGAGACTGTGAAAGATAACGTCAATAATGCAACGGAGTGAGTGACAATCAAGTTGCTTACCTTAACAAGGGCTGAATGCAGGTACAAGTTGTGTGGCATTATGACAGCGCCTATCACACCAACTGCCTGCAGAAAGACTGCTGAATCGCAATCGCTGCACCAAGGGAAGAACATGCCCTTCATCACTTCACCTTGACTGGGCGCTGACACTACATACTGAAAGAAAAATTTGTTTCTATATTTAGTTTGCGCAGTTGTGTAAATGTACAAGAGTCGGAGTGCCACATCAACATTGTGTCTAGGACTGAATTCAAAGCGGGTAAATAAGATAATGCCAAGTAGACTGGCGACGAGGATTGATTTGCATATTGTTTGTGATAGTTTTGCACAATTCTCTTCTGGTTGAGGCGCTTCTTGATGAACATTCTAATCTTGCGTCAGAAATATAAATAATAAAGTTGCGGAATGTGTTGCATATGGATTCTTTACTCTTTTCATGAGATAAAATTAGATAGGGAATCTTTAGACTTTATTGAACTGTTTACGAGTGATGCGGATCGATGGCAGTTTCAGTGAGCCCGCGGTTCCCAATAATTCTTCGATAGATATGGCAATTCAGTCAAAGATACTGATAACAATTATTGATTTAAAGCTTTTGCGAGTATCGTTTACATGAGGTGCATAGATCATAGCTCAACACATCCAGCTTTCGGCCATCTTCTCTCCAAATGTGTCCGCTTTCTCAAAGAACTGTCGGACATATTAAAAACAACGTGGAGATCAACAGTCTTAGCATAAGCAGCGACTCAAATGTAACCGTGCCATAAGTTTTAATATCTAGTTGCAGACAGAGGAAAATGGAAGATATTCGTTGGAATGATTATTCGTTGGTATGACTACAAACGAAGTACCCAATAACTATGCGAAATCGGTAGGTTTTCCCAAATCCCTTCTAATCTGGCTGCAATATAAAATGTGACACAACTGCTGGTTTCCTTTTAAATAACATTTTATCACTGAAAGCTTTTGCCATTACAATAAAAACTTGATTCGTCTATCCGGCTTGTTGCATACATTTTTCATGCGTCGCATGGTTGAAGTTTTGTTTAATTAAGTATAAATTCCCGGAGATAAGGCTCGAAGGTGCAGTAAAAAATACTTCGCAAATAGAGTGGTCTATCTCTGTACCGGACAGATACATTTTAATCCAATCCAAATAAAAGAAAAACGATAATGCCCAAATCGCACATATTATGTCATAACGCCAACTTGCATAGCAGCCATTCGTGCAGTAAATTGTCGAGCATCATGGCGTTTTGGTGTTTAAAGAGTTTAAAAAATATTTAAGCACATAATCTTACCATATGACAGGCGTTAATATTCAAACTCAACGTGTGCTGTTAATTAGCTTGAGAAGAGTTTATTTATTCCACTGCACTTTAGAACATCACATGTCGCACGGGCCAAAGTTAAGTCAGCAAGATGACGACTTTCGCTTATCTGCCCGGATAGATTTAAGGAATGGTAAACATTTTGCGAGATACTAATAATCATATTATCTGTCCAGGCTAGATTTAACGAATTCACAATGAGGAAATTTTCCATAAAAAATTGCTTATTGTGACCTACAAAATATTTACTGTGTAGGTTAAAAATAATTACTAGTAAAGCCCTTTATAATTTGTTGTCTTATGTTGGAAAATTTACTGGGCGAAATTACTTTAAACCTGAAGAATGTACAACAGCTTAAATTGTTCAATTGGTCACAATGCAATGTCAACTAATGCGATGAGATCGTAAACGTAAAACGAAAGGCGACTTGGTCACTCAAAGCTAAAAAGAACTCCGTGATCTAAAGACCTGGAAACAATAGGAAACATGGTCAAGAAGACTACATGAAGTTTGGCCCAATTGACAAATCGCCCCAAAAGAGAAATGATAAATTGGCCCAAAAATTTATATGAAAACCAGCAACAGAAAATCGTAATATTTCATATTTTGGGGCCTCATCCTTAACTCATCAACCTAAACAAAATAAGTTCCTGCAAATTTCAGCAATTACTCGTTAATTCTTGTTTAGATATTTGGCGTATTAGGTTAGGTTAGGTATGTGGGTCGGCGTGCAGTATTCTGTGCCGCACTCAGGTCAATATTGACCCATTGTGATGCCCATTGGGGGAAAAGGTTGTCCCTTACCCATAATAACCCTGTCTATAGATACCTGTGTTTAACTCCTCACTGTGCTGTTGCATACAAACCATTTGCGTATTCCTCACCTCAGATTGATTTTGTTTCGCAAAATAGAGTACATCGTGGCATTTACTGTTTTTGAAACGAAATTCATCCGATCAAAACTTTAATAGATGTATTTTTCTGCAATAAAACCCATTCTTAAGAGTGGCTTTCTAACCTCGACATTTAACGAATACGAGCCAAAAAAAAAAAACAATTTAAAATGACCGTGCAACAAAATTGTAAAAGTGTCAATGTTAGCCGATAGAACTAAGTATTTCTGATGCCTTCAACATTTTACTGATTACGGAACACATTTTTAACCGACGAATAAACTATCTTAATATGGTACCTCCTAAAAAAATCCAATTCTGGTTAAATAGAGTTCTTTGATGAGCAATAGATGTATAAATGAAAAGCAGAGGTAAACCGAATCCTTGCTTGAAATGATAGGTAATTGCCAGTAAGTCTAAAAGACCTACGTCTGTCTGTCTAAAAACATCAAAACAACACAAGGTACATTCTCAGAAATCGAAAGCAGGTCTAAAATGATGTTTACTTGTTTGGGGAAAATAAGAGTGAACAAGTTATATGAATATTTTATCAATTGCAGGAACACGGATTCGAATAGAATCAGAAAACGAATTCAGCGCAGCGTGAGACAGGAGACGCATTATTAAATAAGAAAATCAATACAAAAAAAATGGAAAGAATATTTTACTTTCCTGAATTTGTACTAATAGCCCATAGATAGCAACACCAATCAGAGAACTTTAAACAGTTGGTAACCTATTAAAGATTTAGAACGACATCACTGCGTAGTTACTTTACCAGCTCAGGAAATAAAGCGAATGTTGTTGTTGTCAATCTAATGGAGTGCGTTGTTTCGTAAATCGGCAAAAACTTATAACTTAGGTATGGTAGTTCTTAATAAACGCTTGCTTAGAATATTTGATATGAACAAATATCGGATCATTATTCACCACTTCAATCTTGCGGTTAAGTTTTGACTTTAGCGAATTGCGTACTGAGATTTAGATTTATACTTTTTTCGGTAGACCTGCTCGATTCAGAATTGAAACGAAGAGAAAATACTCAGAAAGCTCTGCAACAGAATCACCCTGCATTCAGAATATTTTCCGCTTTAGTTAGAACCATCAAACAAACGAAAGCATTAGCTTCTCTCAAACGCTAACGCAACTATTCACAATCTCCAAAAGGGGCAACAATCCAACTTACCTCCTCTGTGAAAACTGATCTCCTGTCAATCAGCAAATCAATTCTAATGAAAATATCATTCAGATCCCATCCCATGTAAATAATTCTACGCAAATTAACCAAAATCCCCCATTGCCGGCAATCGAAATCTAAGTACATACTTCAAACAGGAATTCAGTTAAATAAAAATTCCCAATCGACACTCGTCGCTTAAACATGCGACAGCTGAAACAATATACAACCTCGTAAGCTCGTAAGCTAATAATCAGAATGTAATTACAAAGATAATACATTCGCGGAAATGCTATTCTTGCTTGGATGGTATCAATTTACTTGCACGTCTTATTTTGTGTCAAGAAAGAAAAGCCCCGCATTGGAAAAAAACAACCTTCAGTTATTGCATTGTTGTTCCGCTGTTAACCACGGCATCTACAAACAAAATTACCTCATATCCAAAAGTGACAGCCATCACACTGATAAGCAACCCAAACAGAAGCTCCAGCTTTCTCAGGCCATACTTGTCCAAGAATAAAAACGTAAACGTGTCAATAATTGTGATAAGCGTTCCGCCCCACAAAGGTATACTGAAATCGAAATCGAAAGTAAACGTAAACTCGGTCGTCTGTGATGAAGACGCACTTACACTTTATTCGAAAGCAGATATATCGCAATTGCTGTGCCGATAACCTCCTGCATGTCAGAACCAATAATCGCTATTTCAATCATAATCCACAGGATGAAACGAGGAACCGTCTTGTACTGTCTGTAGCATACTTCCGCCAGATGCAAGCCAGTTACCACTCCCAATCTGATAATGAAAACAGATTAGAAACCTTCCACATTTGCCGTGTCCACACACTTACCTCGCAGCTAGTCGCTGCATAAGCAATCCCAGGCAGGTCGCTGCTAATAGCACCCACAAAATCTTGTACTTTGCTGCAGCTCCACTCTGCATGTCTGATTCAATGTTACCCGGGTCCAGATATGCAATGGACATCAGAAATCCAGGACCCGTAAATGCCCATAGTTTCCTAAAACTGAATCCTTCCTGTAAAGAGCACAACTTTGCCGTTGAGTAAGTGGACTCAGTATCGCATTATTGTTACCTTGTCGATTTCGGGAATCAAGACTTTCTCTTCGCTGAAGTACGTCTGCTTAGCATTCAATTGTGTTCCCTCAGTGGGAATAATTTGTGGATCATTGCCGTAGGCACTTGATGGGCCTGTGCTTGATGATTGTTGCGCTGGTGAGTATAATGACAAATCGCTAGCATTGTTTGAGGGTGTGACTGTCTCGGTGTTTTCTCCACTGTCATCGTAGCCAGCATTCGTCGACATTCTGTGGAAATAAAAAGAGTAGATTATATTTACAGTTTTTTTTTTCGCTAATAGTTTTTAACGGCGCGTTTCCGTTTTAAGTAAAAAGGCACACACACACACTCGTTGAAGTCGCTTATGACTAAATTCAGTGTCAGATATGATATGAGGGCGCGCTATCTCAGAAGCGATTGGGGTTCCCTGGAATACGATATATTCCTTTGTGCATCGTATGCGACTGCTGCACATGAGTCAGTCTGAGATTGGAACATAAGTTTATCAGAGAAACTCTTGATGTTATATTGTGACATTGGAATACAATAGAAACGGCCAATAATCGGAAAGTAATTGCTTTGTTTTGTATTATTTACTGAACTCCAAATGTGTGCACACTGTTCGCATGCATTCAAATGCTGATGCGCTCGCTAATAGAGATAGCAGATAGGTGTATAAATAGCTTGTTACTTGAATTATCAACAATTCGAATGTTTGCTAGCCGAGGTGTCTCTGCGTGTGTCTATCATTTGCTCAATAACGATTCACATTTTACAGATACCAAAATAGAATAGGTTGCAAAAATTTGAGCTCATCGTATTGATAATGCAAACTAACGAAATAAAAACATGTGCTCATTAGTGGAAATTGTATTGCTACACACGATTCTTGATACGGATGCCGTTGATATTTTAAAAGACGAGCAACGGTCGTTAGTTATAAAACTTAGTTTAAGCATTTTCAACTACCAGACTGCATTTACACTGGAAACCGAACGACAATTACGTGCTTTTTCGGGTAAGCAACTGCACTTAGTCCTTTGGAGATGTATAAGACTCATAAACGCAAGTTTCAATTCAGGCCACAGCGCATTTAATATTATCAAAGGCCACCAATAAACATACAAACTTGTATGGAACTTACGTCGAGAAAAGCTTCGTTCGAAAAAGCATTGAATTTCCACCCGCAGCGTTCAGCCCTATGTACAAAACATAGACACACTTTATTGGTAATGATAAAACGTCACGCACACGTTGTTTGATAACGCGCCTATTAAGACTTTGTGCGTTTGTGCGGTAGTCAAGCTCAAGTAGCGCGATGAACTATCGTAAATACCTGGTCTTTTGCTAATGCGAAACTAATCTGGTAAAATCTCTAGTACCATCGATTAGTTAAACTACTTAAGTACAGTTATTACGAGTGGTCTCATCGATTGGCTGTAAGTGATTTGCAAAATTTGCATAATTAAAAGCGTAAGACTTGAACTGTAATCTTTGAATTATTGAGAATAGCCTACCAAATTTAGTTCAGTTCTGGAAAGTCTCTAAGATGTGGTAGAATGTGTGCCTACTCGACTTGTGTCTGCTGCTGGACGCTCTTCAAATTTGGTGTTACTTTCATGCAGCTGGAATGGGAAATATTCACGTAACTTACTTGACAGCATTCAGAGACCAGCAGGTCGACTAACAACTGCTGGCTTTAAGAAGACAAGTCGTTGACCTATGCTTAACGGGTTTATAGCTCGAAATGCGGCATCTTCTTATAAGAAAACCTGATAGCCGTATTACTTTTCAAGACTAATAACAACATCACTTTTTGAAAACAAGTCAAACAAACTTTGGAACTCGTTTTCTACAGATATATTTCCAGGAGGCTCTATAACTTACAAAAATGTATATGTAAAAGTATCATGTTGCTGCAATCATCTCGGGGCAATGCTGAAGCGCAACAAGTTCGCTTTTCCCAAGAAGACCAGAAGGCACCGCTGTTCGAAAGACTTCATGATCGCGGCGTTTAATGTACTGGGGCTTACACGGCCTTCAATTGGTTCCACAAAGGAGTACACACATCGAAAAATTTGGATTCCATGGAAGAACAAGAACCGCTTTCGAGATATATTAGCTAAATAAGGTATTAAGAGCAAATAGACATCAACAATCTGGCCAGCAGATTGACTGAAGTTAAGGACCTGGTTTCCTCAACTGCAGTGCCATTTTAGTGAGTAAATGACAAAAATTAAATCAAATCTACAAATTCCAAACAGAATAATGCAGAAATGAACAAGGGAACATTATTCTGGTAGTCACACTGGTAGATTATGGAAAAACAATAAAAAAAATGTGCATACTTTTAAACCACTGTCCCGACATAGATGAAGTTTGGGTAGCTCACTAAGACTGTTTGATCTGAAGTCCTTTCCGTTGCGCTTTAAAAACTTTTGGGAGAAGGTTCAGTAAATATCGCATGTACAAACTCATGTAAAGGATTTTTAATATGAAAATATTAAGTTGTCGAAAGCAATTTGACTGGCTTTTGATGTTAACAATATATTTCGACAAGGTGTCCCGCTGATATGTGACTTCTTCAACAGCATACTTGAGATTGTATTGTGCAAAACTTGCGTCACTCAAATCTATCACAAAATGCGCAATACTAGGATTATCTAACAAGCAAAAATAAGTGACACGTATTTTGGTCGGCCATCTTACTTACGTGGATGGACTAATTGGAATGTGATACATTTACGAAAATTTGTTTTCCCACAAACAAAATGACTTCCGGAAGCGGTTACCGGATAATAATTTGTTTATTTCGGTTGATTTTTTAACATTGCCGGAGTTGGTTAAATTGACTGAAACTTTGAAAGCAGTAAGGAATCGTTTTTAAGTGATTGCAAGAATGTTGTTCCCCGGAACTTGTATTTGCTTCCGTTTTAAAGATCTAAAATTATAGGTAGAACCAGAAGGTCCATGGCACATTAAGCGTATGATTTACGATCTCATTCTTAGGCCTTTATTAGCATTGATCGGAGAAAAACGAATCTCTCGCTCTTATCTCGTGCAAAAAACTGAGTCCGCGTGATAATATAAATTCAGCACAATGCTTTCAACAAAAAATGCCACGCAAACATTATCTAATCAGACAGAAGGTCACAATATCCTTAATGTAGTTAGGGACTTATTTTTTTTATGTCAAAAAACAATTAGAAGTTTCTATACAAGATCTTCATTGTGATTAATTTTCTATTTGCCCGCTCTTAGTCTAAGAGCACACATATACAGGCAGTCTGTTACCGGACAATTTCTTTAATAATGAATTAATAAATGTACTAAATTGAAGCGTTACCAAAATTTTAGAAAAATTACGTTTAATGAATCGTATCTCAAAAATTAATGGACCCCCTTAACCAAGCTCAAATAAACAAGTATTAAAATGACTGCAGTAAGCTGTGCACTTTGCCTTTAAATAAAATTTGAAAAATCATTCAAAGATGAAATGGAAAAGAAAAGAAAGCATGCAAAAATACCGTTACGAATATTTCTCACAATGAATTGAAGTAAATATAATGAAGCCAACTACTGTCTATTTAGTGCGTACCGGAACAAATTTTATGTTATTCACGTACCTGCTTTATACTTGTATGTTTTAATGACACTGAATACGATAGACACCTCTGTCAATTAAATGATGTAAACGCTATTAACTTTGAATCGCGCTAGCATTTCCGATAATTGAACCAAATAGCAACACGAACCTTAATGAACACTTTTCAATGTCAGCGAGCAACAATTTGGATTTTTTACCCACTACAACTGTCAGTCAAATATTTAAATATCGCTGGCGTTTTAAATTACGTAAATAAGCCGTCACAATAGCTATGATTGCAAGCGACAAACTGACACTCAGTCGTGGTGTGCTTCTCCAACAAACCTACGATAAAGTTTGTAGTCACATCGCACGCTACGGGGAGGTACAAATTTGATCCAATCCAATGCACGTACCACAGATCTTTGGGGAAGAACCGCGACTCTTGACTTGTGCTTGGAATAAGAATGCATATGCTCGACTATTTGTAGACAAGCAAAAAATCATAATTAAGTGAGTAATTGTCCCCGCAAAATAATTAGTATATCGTCGGTGCGGTGTGCAAAATATCCATCATTTTGAGAAGAATCCATTGACAGCGTTTATTATCTTAAGCCACTGACACCGACCCCTTTACTTTGTTTACTGTGTATACACGTACGTATACCTGAAGGTCAGTGTTAGTGGGGGTTTTGGATTGCACCTCGCAATGCGGTTCCAGTCTGCCATCGAAATCGTGTCAATTAATTAAATGATTCGCGACGGTGTGATGGAAGTGCTGTAATACAATAACACCTTTAAAGTGGCGAGGAATAGCGTGTTTCGCACCGTCTGAGTATTTCAGTTTTCATGTATCATAACATGTGACGTTATTCGTAATGTTTACATTTTACACCAACAAATTGGTATTAATGAAATTGAAAGTCTGTGTTATCACAGACAGCGATAGCTGCTTACAAAAATAATCATTTCTAGTGTTGATGTTGACTTTAATAAACACAATAGGCCTGTTTTTTTGAGCTCCATTCTCAGTAAAGCAAAGAAAAGTAGAATTTTCAGCACGCAATTACAAAAACTACGCTCTACTTGACACTTCGAGACTCGCAGTAGTTATTGTGATTTGTGTGCTGAAAATCTTACTTTACTTTGCTTTGCTGAGAACGAAGAAACGAAGAGGAGTAGCCGACAAATCTAGTAAAGAAGTTCGTGACTGATTTGGCAGTATGTGGCTGACGTAGAAAAAGTGACGTTCCCGAACAATTAAGTTTTTGAGTTCAGGTTACATCGCATCCAGACCAATCTAGTCGACTTAAGATAACTAGATTCTTGAATGTGCCTAATGCTGCCTGCCTGCATACTCAGTTGGCATATCAAAGATTCAAATCCAAATTAAACAAGGTGGCCGTTGTAGAGTTGTGAAACGTCCAAAAAAGGTCCGGTCAGGGAAAAACGTATCATTTCTGAAGCGCACTCAACAAATTTATAATTTTCGCACGATATTTAACTTTGCAATGGTACTTTTCAAAATAACAAAAGAACAAAGTAGCTAAAAATGTTGGGGTTCTCGAAAAAAGTGCCAAATGCCTACTTTAGTCGCACTACGGTAACGCTTAATGGCGGGAGGTGTAATAAAAGAAAAAAACCGAATAAAACTTAGTCTACGGTCTTCCTCGTCATCTGATGATTACGAATCTTCGTTAATTTTTCCAATTGATATCCATATTTGTGATTATTTTTTTCCAAAAACGAATGCAATTTGAACAACTGGTATTGCTGTCAAATAACGCGTCAATTTCGTTGCATGTTCCATGAGCCGCGTAAAATCTGAGAACTGAAAAATATATCTGGTCAAAGTTGGCGGTCTAAGCATGATTTGTCCATGCTATGCATATCCTCCTACTTTTGCTGTCCTAAAGTGTGAGGAATTTCCTATTCTAGGAATATGTCTGCATATTTGTTTTGGGTTATGTATTATTTATTTATTAACCGTATCATCTAATACTTAAATCAAAAATTGATTGTCAATAAATTTGCAATCAATTCAGTTATTCGTTAGCAATCCATTTATTCGCAAACGCGATAAGCGGTATTAATCAGTATTGCACAATGCACAATACACACAATGTGTAGATAATAATGTGAGATCCAACGTCTAAAAAAGTTTTTAAGATAGCGTATAATGGTTGACAACAGAACAACTGCCTTCCAAAAATAGAGGAAAGAAATTCGTGTGATTTTAACGATACAGAAAATTAAGGTGAACCTACCAAAACAACTAGCACTCCGTCGCCTTGTCTATCCCTGACTTATCTAGGTTCTCTACACATTAGTGTAATGCCATTATGTGGGAAGAATATGCTCTAAATTCATATATCTGGATAAAAGACTGACTGTTAGTTTCCGTGTCGATTTTCCCCGCAAATTGTGAAAGAAAACCCTGGCCCGCAGGAAGAAGTAACGTTGGTTTTTGGGGACTGACTAGTAATACTATTGAATAGGGTGGAGTTAGGATCCGTTAAGCTGTGCATAGCATACTCTAAGTATGCATGTGGTGGCAGTGGAGCTCCTTAAAAAAATGATTTGTGCACCAAGCAGCTTATAGGCAAATTTTTGCTCTCATCCGACGATCTTTTCACTTGCCCTTAAACAATCTAGAGGATGTATATGTGGTAGTCATATGATCTAATTCTGTCTTGGGAAGTAACTGAAAAGAAAACTTAACTCTATAACTTCTCGAAGGTGCAGAGATTGACATGTATCGGCATTTCGAAAGCAATGATATGAACTGGGCTGTGTGTCATACTAAATCTGCCACCCCTAGGTAATTGAATTCGGCAAGAAGTCTTAAGTGGACTGTCGATCTTACACTACCATCTGTGATTCAGCAGCATCGGCAATTCCCATACAAATAGATGGAAGATGTCGCACTTGAACATCTCATTTTGATGGCACAGATACCAAAGTCCGGTGGGGTCATGCATGGATCTAGAATCGATCGCTTTAGTCGGAGAAGTATAGTTGCTCGACATTGAGTGCCTCATGTGGAACTCCTGAAGCACAAGATTCAGCAATATACAGAGCCGTCCCATTTGGCTGGAGCCAAATGTGTGACGAATAAGATGAATGTTCTCCCAGATTCACTGACAAATAGTCAGCCAGTTTCTGCCACAAAATTGTCAATATTCCTGTTTCTCATTATCCCATAATGATCCCATAGAGCGATTCTCTCGATATCTTATTCTGGACAGTGAAAGTGCATATTTTTCACGTTTAAGGCCAAAAATAAAGAAAAATTAATTAAAAAGGAATCAAACTCGTGAAAAGTTGCAAAATAAAGTTTAGAACTTCCACCAGGAGTGAGTTGCGTTTGATTTTACAAAATATTTTTATGTTGGGCTTTATTGTATAAAAGTTAAAATATATAATATATTTATTAAACTGTCTGCAACAAATTTGGAATCATCATTGGGCCTTAATACAATTTTTAGTTTCTAATTTAAATTTAGCTAGATATATTTTGTGAGCTTCCATAAATTAAAAGAAAGGGCTGCGTTTCTAGCTTCTAACCAAATATAACCTGTCATAAAAAAAAAACATTCTTAACCTCATTCAAGGCGCCTTCCACCCAAGCTCAAATTATTCATATTTGTATCGAATATACTCTTAGGGTGTCAATTAATTTAAGGTATAACGTATACAAAAGATTACAATACATAGATAACCAATTTGAATTCACCTGCTGTTGTTACTTATTTAAAAAAAATAAATCAATTTCCTTATCTGTACATCCCCACTTTAGAGTCATTCACAAATCAATCAGAAATGCATTTATTGAAAACTATTGACTCATTCACTTACACGAATGCAAGCAATAACAATGTCAAAAGGTTTCATAAAACTGACACTCAAGTGCACAGACAAGTGGTAAGTTACTATTTAAAATAATTATTATTACTATTTATATAGAAATTTCCTTTAAAACAAACATGATTAAACTTTGATTAATCAGTAGTTCCGATAAGCTGTTTATTAGCTATATAAAAAGCAATGCAGATTGAGTTCCCATCCATAGGTACTCACTATTCAGTAAAAGATTCTTCATTCAACGTATTTGCAAATGACTACTGGCATTGCGCAACTTTGTTTTTAAACTCTCAAAATACAATGTAATCTGGAAGTCGTAAACCAACGCAAAACAATATAGACATAAACAATCATGACCGCAACTGTGGGTGAGGTAATCTTGAACGGAGAACAAAAGCAAAAACAACTTAATGGGACTTTTTCTTTATCACGCGGGTTATTTTTGAAGTATCCTCAAGATTTGCTCGGATACTTTTGATCCAAACTGTTTTTTTTTTTCTCCTAGCAATTATAAAATTCCCCAAATTCTAGACAGAAGTCTAGAACATCCCTCGAGTCCAATTAAATCAATTAATAAATAGCTTTCCGTAAACCATAAACTAAGTTTCAGCTAAAAAAGATGGATTGCCTACAAGCTGAATCTGACCTTGGATGTAGCCCGTTTGAATTCATGTATTTGTGCCATGTTAATCAAAGGGGGCTCACGCATACTTATATAAAAAAAAGGCTTCACTCCAGTTTCAACCGGATGTCAGGTAGCCTGGGTTTGATTCTCATTTTAATATCCAGTGGGGCTGTGTTGTAAACAATAGTTTTTCTTAGTTCCAGGTTGAAGTTTCTCTGTACATTTTAATATAAATATTTGTTCTAGATATTTTCTTATTTCTTGGTTTTAAGTGAAACAAATTGTGTAGCTAGACTCCGCAATAAAGATCTGGACCTCAATTCTCAAATTCCGCATAGCATAATTCGTATACGAGCAAATCCGCCTGAAATTTATGCATAGTAGAAAAATTGGTATTCTCAAAGCGGTATGGGTTTTTTTTTTCCACCTATACGAAAATTATATTCACCTCTCGAATGAGGTAGAATTTAAGAGCACATCAAGTAAACCATTTTAACAGGTGATAAAAAAAAAACAATATTCAAATTTAAATTGGTTGTGAATTGTTGTTTTCGATTGACAAAAAATAAGAAATACTAATGTATGTATGTTTAATGAGTAGGGATGCCAGACGTCCCGCTTTAGGGAGGACTGTCACCTTTTTTCATACAAAAAGTCTGTTTGTCCCCCCTAATACAAATCACTGTCCCCCTTATTAAGTCAAAATTCAATAAAAGAAAACTTTCGATTGAAAATTTGGAAAATACTTTTTATAAATAATTGGCGCAACAGGTCCGTAGGGACCCTAGGCCTAGCTTCTTTTTGACTCTGGTGTTCAAAAAAAAAAAAAATGTTGCTCCTCTTTTTGAACACTTGTCCGCCCTAGCAAACTCACGATGTCCCCCTTTTCGTATTTTTCAATCTGGCAACCCTATTAATGAACATTTATGTGTTCCGCTTTTGTTCGATTGTCAATGAATCAGTTAGGCTAAATCGAAATATACCGGACTATCCGAGAGTTCCAGGACTGCTTTTACCGAATGGCACTATTTCCAAACCTATTTAGGGGAAGGAGTATCATTCAATAAGCTTTTCCAATTAAATGGTTTGATTTACTTTAAGTTGACTCTTATTTTCTCACACAGAAATCAAAAAACAAAGCGTTCTTTAAAGTGTCAAACTCGCACTTCCGTATGCGAGACGCAAATCCGCATGGAAAAGGCAGACGAGTACAATTCGGAGAGAAATTCTCGTATACGGATTTCGAGAATTGCAAATTTTGGTTTTTCGCATCGCATTGGAGATTATGACAGATAACCTATTTTTTTTTGATATTCCCCGACGGTTTCTCTTCCGACTGTTTTGCAAAAATTATTGATTTTTTAAGCAACTAACAACAGCATTAAACAAATTTGGCAAACTATATGTAGTGTTGCTCAAAAAAAGTGTAAGAAAAATTACAAAAAAAAACATCAGCTTCATAGAACAAATCGTGGGAAGAAACAATAATAAATGTGTACAACAAAATTTTGGATGCTTATTTCCTACACTTACGGTGATATTTTTTTTTTACTTTTTACATATTATAACCTAATCTCAGATTTTATGCGGCTCATGGAACATGCAATGAAATTGATTTGCTTTTGTAAATGGATTAGTGCGTTCTTTGACAAAAATATCAGCTGTTCAAATTGCATTTGTTTTTGGTAAAAGCAACCACGGAAATCGGCTTGAAAAATGATTCCTTTGTTGTAGCTACAAATGGAGTAGTTTTGGTGATTCGTAGTTTCCAGATGATGAGGAAAACAATGAAGATAATAATTCCTCCAAAACTATGTCCATTGCTGTTTATGTTATCCTTTATTTTGGTTTTCGCGAAACTTTGCACATTTGTTTTAAAACAAACTTCTCTAAATGACGTAAAACAGCTGTGCTGTATTTGTGGTAGTATGTGTAAATCTTAAAAAATATCGAGATCTGCAAAAAGTGATCCGAATCAAAAAAAAGATTAATTTTTTGTCCCAATGGAAACGACATAACTCTCCGTCAGTGTTCTTAGCACTGTCTCTTTATTTTGCCCACGAAGCGTGTTCATTTTTGTCTTTTCACTAAACAAAATTCCCTCAAATTTTTTTATGAAAAACCCATACTTTTAAAAGTAAATCACATTAAATTAATCTTCAGTATAAAAATCGCAGTTTGCTACCATTATGATGATTATTACTAAAGGCAAATCTCTTTTTATGTACATTTAGTGCGTTGATATTCATGGTGAAATGTAGTTTGAATGTTTTACTGTCAGATTATTTCTGTGGTAACAAGGTAAAACCACTTAAGTCGACTTAAGACGAAATTGAGTTTTTGATGCCATTAGATTCAGCGTACCCAAATCTATTTTGTAAATTTTTTTCAGCTTTATATCTTTTAAAAAATGGCCACAATTTCAAAAAAACAACAGCTTAAGTCACTAGAGTCAATGGAGTAAAAAAACTTTAAACTGCTCTCCTGAAAAATGGGTAAAACAGACTTAAGAGGTTTTGCCTTGTGACCACAGATTTATATCCGCACAATTATGTTGTTTTGTTTTCATTTTACGCACGGAAAGTTTTTACCAAAATTGAAATTCCAACAAAAAGGTAGAGATATCACGATGTAGAAACACTGCTGAGTGTCAGTGGTTTATTACACATCCCGCCATTTAGAATTTTATTTTTTTTGCTGCTTCACACGTATTCACAGACAGTAAAATTGAGAACGAGTGGGAAATCGAGGAGACGTAGGAAAGCTGTTACTGTTAGCCTATTTCATACTTAGGTTATGCCACAAACTATTACCTATTGAACTATCACGTATACATTAAAATGTTTACATTGACAGCGCTTAAAGAATTATTATTTGTTTTAGAAATTATCTTTTTCAATTTGCGCCAGGTGCCAAAATCTAAGGCTATTTTCCCCCATGAAAGAAGTGATTGTCATGCGTATCCGTATGTGGTATGTCGATTAACGCCATAGCGTTTCGAAGATATCTTTGCTTCACGTAACTTCAATAATCGTCTATCGCTCAGATGATATCGTTTTAACAATTGAACATTTGTTTCACGGAACTCAATAATCTTCGAAACGCTATCACGCAGACGATATAATTTAAGCGATACCTAATGCGGTATCGTTTTGCATTAATGTGTTGCAAATAGCTAAAGATTTTTTTATTGAATTTCAAGAAGAAAAATTAACTTTTCAAATGCTACCAAATATAAAAGTAACTACTTATCTACATTCAAACTTATTTTGTATTTTGAATTTTACTCAAAATCAAGAAATATTGTGGAAAGCTCGATGGGAAATTCTACTTGAAAAACGGAAAAGTAGTTACAACCACCGCAAAATTGCCATTTTCTCAAATTGTTTGTGCTACCATCCATAACAATTGTATCCACTACAACGTTACGTTTATAGTGATAGTACAGCAAGCGAAGAATACAAAGATTTTGCAAATGCAACTTTAAACGACTCGTAATCTTTAAGTGAATATAACCGGATGAGACAGTTGGCCTCAAAATTATTAAGGGATAAGATAATAAACATTAGTTTAATTTTTTTTTTTTGATGTCCTGTTTTCCTCGGTAGCTATTTGGCTTATAAACCTTGATCAAGTTCGGATGCTCATCCATGAAAGCAACTAAAATTTTGATTTGCGTTTATGTAGCTGACCTATCAATAATAATTCGCTCGATATCATATTTTATTAGGTATTTTTATTAAACTAAAGCTAAGATTAGACTGTATGCCAATTATGCATTTGAATATAAATATGAAAGAGCCAAATGACCAGATTAGCTGTCAAATGACCAAAATATCAGGATTATCAAAACTGTATATAGTCTATGACCAAAACTACCAATATGGTCATATTTGCCTTGACGGTCATTTAAGGGATTTGTTATTTATTACCAAATGTTGTAGTACAAAAAAGACAACGAAAATGAAAATAAATCGCAACTCCGCGAACTCAAACACCGGACAACAAAATAATTCATTTTTATTTTTTCCGCCAAAAATACCAGCAATGCCATAACGAAATTTCAATAAAGTGCATATGGGCATATAGCGCCTTATGCTGGCATTCGTGCTTATTGTCCGATTACACTATATGCTATTTGGGCATTTTTATCTGTCAAATTCAGCCTGGTCATATGTGGCATTTAGGTCATTAGAGCATATGAGATATGCCCATTACATTGTATGACCATAATTTGAAAGGAGAACTGTCAGAAATTGGCATTTTATGATCACTACAGTCTAATCTCACCTTAAGGAACAAAGGTTAATTACTTACACTCTACAATTTTTAAATTAATTTGACGGCATCAAACACAAAATTGGTGCAAAAATGTCATCTATAACATTTATATTGCGTCGGATTGAATTTGCATATATAGTTTTAAGAGTTTCTGAAAGATACTCAAGGCTCTCAAACTTCGTAAAAAATAAACGATAGACGATAGAGTTACGGAAAGCAAACTGATGACGAAATCATTGACTACTATACTAATTTGTTCTGTTATTTACTAGTAATTTGTTCTGTATTTTGCACTAATCGGCACGTACCAGTATTACTTCTGGCTCGGCAGAACGACTGTTGACACTGAGGCAAATTATTCATCATCGTCAAGAGTTCTATATGGCGATGGCCGAATAAGGGATCACCTTCACCTATCACCATCAGTTCGCCTCTATGGCCTAAGGAAGGGAAAGCTAATACTGGATTCCTCCGAAAAAAATATTTCTTCGACGGATGTTTGGTTCTATGTTCTATCGCAACGCCGAATTATATGACCAGTACCAAGATGTGGATGAAGTCCAAATACGCAATTTGTATTGGCTCGGCCACATAAGGCGTTTTTCTTTTTTAGTTCAGAGCAAAACCTGAACTGTTATACAAAAAGTTCGTTTTTCTTTTTTAGGTCAGACACATCAGAGCTCAGAATTTGTGTTTCTTTTTTCTCTCAGAGCATAATCAGAGCGCGCTCTATGAGCTCAGAATAAATTGACTGAGCAGGCTGAGTATAAAGCTGATTACATACTTACAGGCACATTTGACAGAAAAAAAAACAGGATAAACAAAATAATTGAAATGGCGGACGAATCTTGTTGTTCTGGAATTGAAGTAACCAATTTAATTAATTACAATTATTATACATATATTTATTAAAAATGACAGCTATTTTCTCAAGTGTGTTTCATAAATACATCAGAACGATCTTAGTACACTGGGTTCAGAGCGCGCTCATAATGCTCGAGCTCGGTTCAGAGCTAAGCTCTGAACTAAAAATGAAAAACGCCTATAGAGGATCGAGCGTATGGACAATATAACTCCCGCTAAGAGCAGCTTCGAGAAAACAAAGAAGACCGAACCTCCTTTTCAAAGCCCAAGACATCGCGAAGCAGCAAGAAGCTATAACGCAAAAAGTTGCGCAGTATAAAATATTAAAACCGCCATATATAGGACCTTCGACCCACACGCCATACCGCCTTCATATAAGGTTACTTCTTATTGACTACTTGGCTTATTAGCTGGCCTGGTTTCTACTTCAAACGAACTGTACAAGTGGTGCCAACACTGTTTAGTGTTACAAACAATCGAATCGATCGAAATGGCTACAAAACTGTGTAAACAAGGCATAGAGTTCACACCAAAGCGCTTAGAATTTCAGCAGAAATTTAGTGCTGTTGTTAGCACGATTTCATTTCAGTCAACATAGAAGCCGCAATAAAATTGACACTTGAATAAATATCTTCATCAATCACACATTTATATACTTTCCAGTGACGTAAAAAAAAAGTGTTGTGTATCAAAAAAACAGTTTTAGTACCTAAGAGCTCTGTCCCAACATCTGTTACAATGAACTTAGCGTCGACTTTTGTTTTTCCAGTGATGCTAGATGCCGGCATGATAAAATCAGCATCTACAAGCGGCAATTTTACTAGACAACCGGCGCCTTGTCTAAGCTTAATTTTAGTCTGCAGTATTTAACTGTAGGGTGCTATCTACATCGACCAGATAAATTTCATTCAGTTGAATTACCGGAACTTGAACTTGAAGAAGACTTGTTGCATGTTACCAGATGTTTATGTTTTCCGAAACAGGAAGAATACTTTCTCGCCTCGTGACTCAAAAACAACGAATATGATGAGATGGCCAAAACTAAGTCCACGAATAAACACGATTAGTATGCACGTAAGAGAATGAATTCTCGAGATCGGGTTTGGTATCAAACACCTCGTTAAGGTTCAACTCGGCAACAAAATTGACAACGAATACATAAACGGGTTCCTATTCGAGAGCAGGTAAAGGGTATTTATTTTTTTTTGAAATGGAATAAAACAAAGACGATTTTGTTAAATTGACATGAAAATTCCACCAACCCATAAAGCACACCAAACAGTCAGTTTTTGTGGATGTAATGGTGTCCCAACATACACTTGAGTATTATCATCTCTACCAAAAACGTATCCATTCAACCAAAAGTGAGCCTCATCGCTAAACATCGTATAATGGACGCGCTACGTATTTCGAACAGAACCCTAATTTTCAAAATAAATTTGCACAAATTGGAAGCGTTGTTCAGGCGTTAGTCTATTCGTGTTGAAATGCCAAACCAAACTAAAAATAAATCACTTCACAGCTGACAAAATGGCCGCCAGTTAAAATAGTGTTGCCAATTTAAAGTTTTATACTTCTTAAAAAAATACCAACTGTCCTGAGATTTGACGTGCATTCAATTTGAATTGAAATCAAAACTCACACAAAAAATGGCTGAGCGAAGGAATGTATGGACCTGTGGCGCGGACTGTCGTTTATGTTTTCGCAAAGTCATAATCAGGCGCCCTTCTAAAAACGTTACAATTGTACTCGTAATAGAAATGAGACCATCGTTTGCAGAAGCTAAAAGACACACCAAATTTGGTAGCACATTATGCTCCAATAACGTTCAAGCAATTAATTTCAAACTAAGAAGGTATTGCTTCTCTTAATATTTATATTTGTTAAGCTTAGTAATTAATCATAAATCCCCAAATGAAACTACACGTCAGAGGCATGGATATTCAGTGCAAAACTGCAAAGCATTACAAAAAAAAAACAGTTTGTGTTTCACTTGGTGGAGACAGATAATTGACTTCGATATTTCATCATCAGCATTTGGCATTTCGGTATTAAGCAAAAACTCGATAAAGATTGATTAATGCTGCGTTTTTACCCAGTAATTGAAAGTAGGTAAAGCACTGTGTAAAGCACTACACCACTCGGGCGTGAGAAAGACGTCAGTATGTCTGCGTATCAAAGCAGAGTCCAGTAGAAATTATGAAAGTTTCGAAAAAGAGGGCCTTATCAAACCAAGAGAGGCGACTCACGAAAGATTTACATAATACTTCAGCTATTAGTCAGGGGAATTGTAAATAAATGTGGATTTATATTTCTTTCCTTGTGAGCAATCCAAATCAGATAGCAGAATCGGAAATATTATATTGCGATAGGCCTGAATATTCGATTGTGATGAACGATAGACAGCATAAGTCGGGTTGCATAAAAAAGAGATAGAAAATGATAATACCGCTTGCTTTTATCGTTAAAATAAGATAATCGAAGTTATGCATGAGTTGTGTATCATGCATCAAATTTACATAAAGTTGATTTTAGCAATCTAATTCCTCAACAGGGCACCAACTGTTTGCGAAACCGGAATTTGATGAGTTTGTCAACAGCGGCAATGCATGAGCTCCTCTGGTAGTGGCTGGTAGGTGGTTTTCTGCTTACTGCACTTGTTTCTACTGATGTCTATGCGGATGGTGTCGCTGATCGTTTGTGTAGAAGCGCAGATTCTATAAACATAATCTTTGAATGAAGATCGAGCTAGAGCGTCAACTACACCTTATACAACTGTTTATTGAGCATCAAGCAGGAAGAATACATATCACAGTTAACAGCTTAGCCCCCACAACGAATATCAGCAACCAGGTAATTCAGAAAACACAATGCTACATGACAGCGCAAGAACCAACAGACCACAAAATATTTAAAAAAAGAAAATTGTTTAAAAAACGAAGGTTACGAACATACTTATGAGACTTATGAGCATAAATTCAAAATTGTTGCCACCAGCTGGTATCAGCATTTATTTTTTTGGACGAAGATAAAGGCAATATCTACCCAAATGAGTTGAACGATAACCACCAGACGGCATTCATATGGAGTACTTATGCCGGAAACCGGATTTAACCCTTAAAACGGAGAATGTAATCAAGTTTTCTTTGCTTACGCACAAACAACTATAAAATCTGCAACTACGGGATAACATATTTGTTAAGTAAAAATAGTCGAAAGTTCGGATTGCGGCTACTTCGGTAGAACATCAGGAGCTTAACTAGAGTGAAAACTAAATTGAACATAAATCAAACTTAGCACCAACCTTATGTCGTTTTCCATTGGGACCACCAAATATCTTTTTCAGATCGCAGATTTTATGCGGCTCATGGAACATGCAACGAAATTGATCTGCTTTTGTAAATGGATTAGTGCGTTATTTGATCAGCTGTTCAAATTCCATTTGTTTTTGGTAAATCAACCATGTAAATCGGCTTGAAAAATGTTTCCTGTGTTGTAGATATAAATGGAGTAGTTTCGGTGATTCCTAGTTTCTAGATGATGAGGAAAACAATGAAGATAATAATTCCTCCAAAACAATGTCCATTGCTGTTTATGTATTTCTTTATTTTGGTTTTCACGGAACTTTGCACATCTGTTTTAAAACAAACTTCTTTAATTGACGTAAAACAGCTGTGCTGTATTTGTGGTAGTATGCGTAAATCTGAAAAAAATATCGAGATTTGCAAAAGTGATCCGAATCAAAAAAAGGTCGATTTTTTTCCCAATGGAAAGCGAAAAGTGATTTAGATAAAAAAAAAAGATTGATTTTTTGTCCCAATGGAAAACGACATTAGCCTTACATTAACGATCTAAAATGAGAAGGAAAAAGTCAAAGCATTAATAAAACATGACATGACCTCATTCCACTGCTGTTTTTTTCCAAAAAAAAAAAGAGATAAATGTTTGTAAACTCTCTACCTGACACAAATTTCAATTGCTGGCATAAATTAAAAAGGAATGAAGTGCAAATAGCAATCACAGTAAAATG
Organism: Cheilosia vulpina; assembly: GCA_916610125.1. Taxonomy (NCBI): domain Eukaryota; kingdom Metazoa; phylum Arthropoda; class Insecta; order Diptera; family Syrphidae; genus Cheilosia; species Cheilosia vulpina. The sequence continues at coordinate 20,189,186 of OU744276.1, read as the reverse complement.
TAAGGTGCAAGTATTTCTGTCCTACGTCATTTCATACTACCGAATAAGTACTCCAAGTAGCATAATAAATTACATATCTTAAGTAAACTATGAAGTAGAGTAGTTGTTGAGGGGCACAACGAGAACATGCGTTATAGTGATCCGGAAGCAGTACAAAACTAGTCGAACATTTTGTATCCAATGGAAGTGGTGATAAGAACATATACGCTAATCATTACTAGAAATGATAAATATAAATTCTTATAGAAGCGACGACAAACTACAAAATTAATGGGCGGTTACAGATACCCCCATAGTATTTGGTTCCAGTTGCAAATGAAAATACCAGCCACTCACTACTTTACCATCCCCGGATTTCAATGCAAAGTAGTCTCAATAAGATGAAAACATGATGTACCCATTAGAAATGGTGATGAAATATTGCAGATGCCATCTTTTATTACTTAAGTCGGCCAAATAGAATGCGAACAATTTGACATAAATAAGTTGTGGCAGCTTGTTTACCCAAATTCGACTGCAAAGTGTCCAAACGCATTATCTAGTCAGTAGAAAATGTTACCGCAAAAGAGATTTGTACTCATCATAAGAGCAAGTGTGTAGTTTACAACAACAACCAAACTAGTATTCGCAATAATTGATAACCTGTTCATCCCAAAATGTAATGCTACTATCGGTACAAATAAAGCAACAGCAAGCAAATTAGAAAAAACAGCAATAAATCAGAAAATGTCAATAAAACCAAGTTTAAAATATACGAATGGTGGTCAATAACCCGCAGCGACACAAATAATACTGCATTTGTGCCAATCAACGATGATGATAGAGATCCACGAGTCACACAGGAATCTCTGTTATTCCCACTTGGCAGTGGCGCAGCGCAATAATTGAACAAGTTAAGTTTCATTATTTTGGGTTATTTTGACTTGAGACGAAAGTCAATTTTTTTTTTTTGGTTCGGTGGTTGGTGATGCGGTTTACCTTGACTCGAGTTCGAGATGAATTTGGACAAGCGCTGGATGAGTGCAACAATTGATAGGTAAACAAATGCGTATTACACCTACAGCAGTCACTCTGGAAGCACCTGCGTAATAAGACTAGAATAGTCAAAATTTGTATTCGGTTTGGCCTTTAAGTGACCCCACATGAAATTTAAACAAACGACTTAAAAATAAATCACTACTCTTGGTTTTTGGATAGGTATACTATAATACTCTTGGCCCAATAATAAATTCATGATAAGCACAAATTAGTATTTTTCTTTTGACAGATTATTCCAGGAGAATTTCCACTTCCACATACTCTATCCCTTTTACACTTACTTAAAAACTTCGGAGACAAATCGATTCTGCGACTCTGGATAGATGAAAACGCAATTTTCTAATCACTCGTTGTGTCGAATTTCTTTTATTATAACACCCGAAGTTCACCAACTAAAAAACGCGACTTCTTTTCTAGATTCTTAATCACTATAACAATGCACCATTTTACTCGTAATTATCTAATTCCAACCACGACAAAAACTCTCGCCCATCCGCACACGAAAGATGGCTGCTTCACAATGCGGGATGTTTGTGTGGCCTCAGCTGTTCATATATTCTTCCAGGCAAAGTCTCACACAATGCATCTCGCTCTTACGCATTTGCGAACTGTTCACAATAGGCACGCTATTCATTGCTACAGCCGGTAGATAAGACCACATTTCAAAGAAAAATATGCTTGGGATTAAGTTTCTGTGCATGTGGGGGTTCTGTGCTGTGACATTGTTTGATGCACTCGAGATGTTAAAGTGATGGTGTATATCGCTTTTTGAACGATTAATTGACGATATCAGTCTACTGAGGCAACGGTTATCGCGGCACGCAACCCCTTATCTTAAGCTCACCTATACTTACCATATGAACGTGTTGATGATGATGACCAAATACACTTGATTGTTCCACCGTTTATCGTGCATAAATGTCAAGTTGGTTTCATTTTGTCAATTATCAATAAATTAATAATTTACTGTAGGTATAGAAGAGATTTTTGTAACATTTTCAATAGTGTAGAATTAAAATTTATTGTACTTGATAGGTTAATACGTATAGCAAGTAAAGCTATTTAATCAAACTTCGTTCGAAGATTATACTATTAGGTATGCTCCTTTTGGTCTTGTTAACATGCCAGGAATAGCTTCCAAGTTTTATAAACAAAATGTAATAGATAATTAAGGTAATAAACTAAGATTATCTGAGTTTACTTTGTCCTTAAAATAAGACACACCACGATATTTTTTTATACAAACCTCGTGCGCAGGCTGAACTCAGGCAATTGAATGGAATTTTTAAGTTATTCTATTGAAATTTGAATATATTAAAGGATAAGGTATCAAGATCTGCAGTATAAAAATAGTAAAAAGATGGAAAATCAAATAACATGATGTCGACGCTATTAAAATTGTACCGACAAGACTAGGTTCGTTCGGGTACTTTTTTGAAAACGTAAAATTATTAAAAATTTGCTAAGTAACTGTGCGAATGCGACCACGTACTGAGAAAATTGGAAGAAAATGAGAGAGAAATCCATTTTCCCTCTTTTCATTTTTTTCGTAATTTTCTATTCGCCGAATTTCGACTTACTGAAAAATGAAAACTGACAAACAAGTGACGAAACTTTTTTTGCTGCTTGTTCTGCGGATCCAAATCCAAAAAAAAAATGTAAAATAACGCACTTATTAAATCAAAAATCCTGTTAATAAATTTATGGAATCCATTGATTTTCCCTTAAATACCTATGGTAAAAGTGTTAAATTGAACAAATGCAGGAAACAGGTCTTAAACTTAAAATCGATTCCTCGACACTTTTTATTTTCTACAGTCAACTACTTTGACTTAAAAGCGTTCCTTAAAAATGGTCGCAAATTACCTACTCGCTCTGTGAGCTAATTTATTGTCACCACTTCAATTTCGATAGTATGCATCAACGCCTATAAATGAGCAGATTTCTTAAGTCAACATCTTGATCAATTGAGCATTCAAAGTGACAGGGGCTAGCAATTTGTTTGGTGTAGTAGAGCGTAGTTCTTGTAATTGCGTGTTAAAAATCCTACTTTACTTTGCTTTGCTGAGACCGAAGCTCAAAAAAACAGCATGTTTATTCTTTTATCAATGAAATCAAATATTGATCGCAAATTTATCGACTTGTTGGCTGAGACAGTTTATAATTGATATGGTTTCAAAATGAGCCCAGTTATCAGAGGTGTATTCCAATTCGGCTTTTTAACTACAGCCTTGACAGTTGTTGTTACAATTCCAAGGAGAGAAAGAATTAAGACTTGTGCAGTTTTCCATTGGAATTCTCAGATTCAGCTAACATGAAATGAGACTACTCCTTTTTTGCATTTGTTTGGTGCGTGAATTAAAAGACAGCTGTTCTTAAATTGTATTTTGTGTTATTTAAAATCCATTCATATTCATATATGTGTTGATATCCATGGAAATTTTTCACCATTTTCCAGACTCGTCGTCGAAAAATGTAAATAATAGCACACTTCAAAGTTGACAAAAGTCAAATGTTTTGGCGTTAGTGAATGTAATAGCGTTTTTCATTGAAGATTTGAGAGAATTGCCCTGAAATTCAGAATTGGTATCTTCAATGAAATTCGTTAGAGCACTTTTGTAATAGTGGTAAACACCATAATTATATACACATCCGACATACGTGAGATTTGGTTTTTTGTTGCTTCTTTTTTTCGTTTTTTCAATAAATATGAATGTTTTAATGAAATAAATATACAAGTTTTCATTTGCACCCATAATTGAATATTTTCGATCACATAGCGCAAAATTTGTTTCGAACAACACAACACACATTTCAATCTGACATTTTGCTAGTGTGTGTTGGTGACTGGTGAGTTCAGGGCAGTTCTATAAAAATATCCCGGACACTTCTGTCGTGTCTAATTAATAATTTGACAAAGCTGAGGGCGGTGTTGTGACTTAGCGGTTAAAGTGCTGAAATACTGATAGACGGGCATCAGGTTCAACCATACGATTAACGCAAATTGCATCTTTGTCCAGCAAAATTTTTAGGTTAAATTGGATTTGGATATGCAGTCGTCCTAATTAATTAGTTTGTTGTTGTTTGAGTTTTCGAGAACATACTCAAGAAGCTCTTTGCTGTTAAAGCGTAGTACGCTGCTCGAGCTAAACTAAATTTTATCTGTTCTCCAACTTTTCTCTCCAAACATCAGCTAAAGTCCTAGCTAAATTTTGACATAGAGAACGCTGTGGATAAACGTCACAGAAAACAGCTGTTCTTTGAAAAAAAGTTCTTTCAAAAATTGAATTCTCTCTTATTTCAACTATTTCTGATTCTAGGTACTTCTCGTCCACGTAATAATTAAAAAAGCTTATCCTTGCATACTTTTCCGCAACAGTACAACAAATATACAACGATCTGACACAATTTAGCTTGAGAAAATGTGCCGGCCCATTAAATGGCCACGCTAAATTTTGACAGACACATGAAGTACATGTTGAAACAAAAGTTTGATTATTAAGCTCGAGCTGCGTACCACTCAGCTAAATGGGTTCGCTAAGATTTAGATGATTTTGTTTTAATTAAATGTTTCAAAAATACTTATCCATTTAGACCGTGCGTCCTGGTTTAATTTTTGAATAATGGTATAAATTCATTTTATTTTATTCACGTAGTCATTCCAAACGGAATGTCGGTGCATGACAACAAAGTCAGGCCGAAAAATTAATCCCTGTTAGTAAAAGGGCTGATCAGGTGTAATGGGTTTGACATCCTCTTTCTCTGCTATGGATATCGTTAAAGAGGACTTCCATGTTACTGGTATACCTGCCTATCAGTTAGGTATACCAGTATCGATCCGATACCCGCTATCGATCCCACAACGGAGCTGATTTTATTTTTTTTAATAGTCTCCTCTTCCTTTTCTGGCATTAAATTTCGGTCACTTTTGACTGGATATTACTTACTCAACCACTACGGCACTTCAGTTAGCGCAATCTTTGGCTAACTACCTGCAGTTGTGCACTCCAAGTTAGTTAAGATCCCTTTCCACTTGCGCGCGCCACCAAAGGCGAGGTCTTCCCCTACTGCGTTGTCCCTCCGTGTTGATATAAAACACTCTTTGGGCCGGAGGGTTGGTGTTCATTCGATCTACATTCCCACCCATCTTAGACGACTAATCCGTACTTTTCCGTCCAGGTCGATGTCGCTGTAAAGCTTGAGTTCGCTGTTCTTCTTCTCCTCTAAAATCCTTCAACGCAAAAGGGACCGATGATCACTCGAAGGATTTTGCGTTCGAAGCGACTAAAAGATCTTCATCCGCCTTTGATAACTTCCATTCTTCTGCACCATAAAAGCAGGACTGGGTCGATGAGTCTCCTTAGAGTAATACAGAGTCTCCTTTTGGTTGCTCGAGTTCGTGGGCCTAAGTAACAGCGGTGATTCTTCCCTTGATTTCAGGTATGATGCCATTTTTAGAGTTAGAGCCGAGGTAGACAAAGTCTCGAACTACCTCAAAGGTGTTGCTGCCTATCGAGACGTCCTATCCGATTCGTCGATGGAGTGTATCCCTTCTTGTTGACAGCATATATTTTTTTTGCCCTCATTCACATCTAAACCAATTTTTGCTAGTGATCCTTGCAAACAGAGACAATAAGTATCATTTGTCTCTGCTTGCAAATGCACCACTGACAGCTCGCTTTGTTCTGACTGATGTCAATGTCGTCAGTGTATGCCACTAATGTTGGCTTGTGACTTTCGCACAATTTATGTTAAAAAAGTCACGTGACAGACACCGCATCACCTTGTCTAACTCCTTTTTTGACATCAAAGATCTTTGTGAGGTTGTTTTCGACCTTTATGGAGCAGCAAGTACTGTCCTTCGCCTTCATAATCTGACAAGTTTGGCAGGGATGACCAAACTAACATCGCTCTGTACAGCTCGTCTCTGTCAGTGCTGTCGTATGCGGCCTTAAAATCGATAAAATAATACTGAATCCAGCTTGGGTTTTTTCCAGCATCTGCCGTAGTGTAAATATTTGGTCGGTTGTGGACTTACCGGCCCTAAGCCGCACTGGTAGCGACTAATCAGGTCGGTAAAAACTAATTTCAGGCGATGACACAGTATATATAAACCTCAGTACCCTTCTTGGTTCCATTTTCCTATATCTGCAAGAGCTAAAAACGCCCCTTGCCACAGCAGAGCAATAGGAGAGCATGTGTTCCGTTGTCTTCTAGTCTTCTCCGCAGAGTCGACAGGACTCATCGTCGGAAAGTCCCATTTTTTTGAGACGGTATCTTAGTGGCCAGTGACCAGTAAGATAACCCGTTAGGATCCTTAGATCTTCTTTGCTTAGCTCAAATAACTTTTTTGTTTACTACGAGCTGGGCTTATGAATCTTTTTGCCTGGCTATCTTTGGGATTCCGTCCAGTATTCGGAAAGGTGATCATCTTCCCATTTCCTGAATTTTGAGTGTACGTAACTCAAAGGTAACCCGAAATAGGGCTCAGGACCGGTGAGCAGGCGTGATGCGCCTCTTCTCGCCAGGCAATCCTCTCGTTCATTTCCCTCAAATCCTTCATGACCCGGAAAACGTAAGGCGGGACAGAATTATGATGAATGAGAGAACACACTATCGAATTTATCAATAATTTTGATCTATCTGTTTGCGATTATTGAAAATCACAAGCAGAACTCAAATAAGGAAACAGTTCAGCAGTTGATGGGAGCGTTGACCTGTCGCCAGTCGCTCAGTAACGAAACAAAGACAATTAGTAATAATTAAATGTATTTGCAGTCAATTGTAAATAAAACAAACATTTAACATCAGGCTTACTGACACAATTCCAAATACACTCATGCTTTAGGTCGAAATACAAAATTTATGAACTAGAATGTTTCAGAAGGACACCAGGTATGAACAGACTTTTTAAAAGAACAAATCAAGAAAGATGGACCGCAATTTACAAAAAGTCACAATAAACAAACGGAAAATGTTAAAAGAATTAAAAAAAAGCATATCACTGTAAGTACCGTTCGAACGCACAAATACTGTATCCTTATCTAAATTTTAACAAAGTCAGTACATTTTCTATAGAGGTTAATCGATTTCTTGTTCTGTTCCATGGAAGAATGTGTAAAATGTATTTAATAACTGTAACAAGTCTATGTCTCCTGTTGTTCAATCAACTGTACATAGTTGGCCGGAAATAATCCGTGTCGGTTCTTGCACATTCCCCGCCACCATCCCTCGTCGATCTGAAAGATATTTTAACGTTAACTTACGCACTTAAGTTGCAGACTTCAGTTAGTTCTTACCATTTCGATGTGGGTAATGATATCGTCAGGGTCAAAGGATATCTCATCGTCATCGGCAGCTTGGTAATCATAGAGGGCGGTTGCCTTAATTCCAGTGTCTTCGATGTAGTCGAGGTTGTCTGTGTTCGCATAAATCGACTCGACATGTTCCTGCGGCTGCTGTTCAGTTGTCTGTGCTTCCTCCTTGTTCTGGTAGATAGGCTCGCTTAAATGCTGAATCTGTTCTACTTCAGCTGGTGGCTCTACGACTTCTTCGCGTTTTTCTTCAACGCTGATGATAGATGTAGTGGCAACTGCAGCGGCAACTGGAGCGACGGCTATCGCAATAGGAATAGTTTCTTTTACTTTGTCGACCTTCTTCACTTCAGCGGTAGGAATGAGATCAGGCTGCACGGGTGCTGGTTCCGGGGCAGCTCGTGGGATTACAATTGGCTCTTTGCGAGGAGCAGGTTTCTCCTCTGTTGGCGATTGCATTTGATTAAATGCGCTTATTGCACTTCCAATTCCACCCTCACGGCCTGTGGAAATAGACGTGGATCGAGCCATAGGCCGTGCTTCTTCAGACGCTTGCCGTGGTGTATTTTCAACAACGGTTTTCTTGGCAGCTTCATCGCGGTCGCGTCGGTCCTTCTCTTCGCGAATCTTTTTCTGTTCTTCTGCTCTTTTGCGGGCATCCTCTTCGGAGTTTTTGGCAAGATTCTCGAATTTCGCTCTCAGGTTCGATGGCTTTGCGCCCTCAATGTTGGGTTTGACCTTTGTGTATGACGTGCCGATTTTGCTGCTCTTGTCGTCATCGAAGCCAACTGCTGACTTGTCCATGCGATCTTTCTGAACTCCAAATTTGCCACCAAATCCCTGAAGAAAGAGCGAAAATATCAGCCATCGTGCCTAATCGACTAAACTGACTTTGTACTTACAACTTTGTGATCCAATTGACTCTCGTGCTTTTGCGGTGCTTCGATGTGATCCCACCCCACGGCTGACTTGTCCTTGCGGTCTTCCTGTACCCCGAATTTACCTCCAAAACCTTTGGAGTAATCTGGAAAGAAAATATATTTAAATTTAGGCAAGGACCAGTGATAGTCGTTATAACTAATTTTAAAGTATACGTCCGTTTCTTTTTTGTCATGACATACCTTTTTGTGACTCATGTTTCTCCACCTTTTCGACGTGATCCCAACCGAGAGCAGACTTATCCACACGATCTGATTGCACGCCAAATTTACCCCCAAAGCCAGTTGCGTAGTCCTTCTGAGAACTGTGCTTCTCGGTTTTTTCGTTGTAATCCCAGTTAACAGCAGATTTGTCCACACGATCCGTTTGTACACCGAACTTCCCACCGAAACCATCACTGTAGTCCTTTTGTGATGCGTGCTTCTCTACTTTGCCAACATAATCATGTCCCATGGCTGACTTATCCATTCGATCGGTCTGAATACCGAACTTGCCTCCATATCCATAGCCAGGATTTAACTCCTCTATTTCTTTCTTCTTCTTATTTTGGTCAGATTGCTCTGTCTCCTCACGCAGCTGTTGCATGCTGTTAACATTTTAGGAAATTACGTTCAAGTTTGTATTATGCTGATAAGACAAAACTTACTTTATAGATCCAGCAGTGCGACCACTGCCTTCAACAGTCTTCGAGCCCCATCGTTGTTCTTGTTCAGTAACATCGTTTACAAAATCCGGATCAGTTTCCCAGTCATCGTCGTTATCGTTGCTTTGGTCATTCTGAATTTGATGACCCGCTGAAGCCTTCCACATAACTAGATTACGATATCTTTGTTTTGCAAGCAAAAAATTTAGATAAGTCTTGCTAGGATTAGGGGAGTGGCATTCAAGTTCTTAGGGTTGTTTTAAGAAATATCTAACGATCTGGTACGTTGGTTAAGTTCACAGTTAAGTTTGGTGATCCTTTGTTGGTGGTTTTACGTGCGGAAATACAATAAATTCAATTAATTCGACCGTAAAATGCAAATAAAATCGAGAGAAGAATAAAGAAATGATTCACTTTCCGCGGAAGACGCAACTAATGTAATGACAGATCATTGACACTATTGGACACTGACAGCAAGCGCATGGTCGTGTTCCAAGTTGTAAATTTTGAAAATTGCAATATTTATGCGGGAAACAGATGAACAAAACTTTCACCACTAATTTTTCAATATATGTAAATTTTTTTTAAATTGCATTTCGATGGATTCGCATGAATGCTTTTCTGAAATAGGTATATATTTTGAAAATAAAACTCTCTCTTACGGCCATATTATTCACTCACATTAATCCGGGTTAAAGGTTACACCTGGGTTTAAGTGAGTTTAAACCAAAACCCAAGTCCATAATATTGAGTCGTTAAACCCGAACATAAACCCAGTTTTTTTTTAAATTTGACAGCGTTTAATCCGATTGGATTTAAACGCAATCCGGAGACCAGTTTACGAGTTAAAACTCAATTTCATTGACAATTCTTTGCTCGCAGGTTGCGAGAAGAAAAGTGAAATAGATATTAAAAAGTAGCAAGAAGCTACAAAAAAATGGATTTCATTCGTGAAATGGATGAAAGTTTGATGTCTTCGTCAACAAAAGACGAATTTGTCGGAGAGCTGATGGTAAATCGACGAGGACGACGGATCGTCGAAAATATCGCATATCTCATAATTTTATGCAGCTCGAAAATTCATAAATTTCTGTGGTGCTTTAAGTGAATGCACCTCGGAAATATCATTGCTTAAATCGACTGCCAAGTCGGTTGTGTAACTCAGCTGTTCAATTTATTTCCAGATTTATTTTTTTTGTTTCGGTGCAAATCTTAAGCTTTTTCATTTCTAAGTACTCAAAATTGTTTTTTTGCTTGAATTCTTACCATTTTGAGATCTGCCAGAAAAAAAAATCTGCAAACAAACATACAACAGACGACTGTCTGTCAAAGTTTGACATTTGTGATTTGCGCAACTTTCTGCAGTTGATTTCCTAGCCTAAATCGTTGCGGAAAATTATGAGATCTGCGTAAACTATACTCTATACAAACTCTGACTGTTCATTTACGAGGTGGTAAAATTCTGCAGTTTATGAGGCTTTTATGCTTTTAAGTGAATACCAAAGATAATGGAATACAGAGATATATAACTTTCCAGTGGAAAGGCGGCTGCCTACAAGCTATTTTCCCGAAAAATTCATGAAGTCACGCACCTAAGCTCATTTCTTTTCTAGTACCAATATGTGAGTTCATGCAATTGCGAAATGTGTAATTCAACATTTTTTAATAAAGCATAAAAGCAAAAGGAATGTTGGCCGGCCATTAGGCCTGTTTTTTTGAGCTTCGTTCTCAGCAAAGCAAAGTAAAGTAGGATTTTCAGCACGCAATTACAACAAATACCCTCACTTGACACTTCGAGACTCGCAGTAGTTGTGTGCTAAGAATCTTACTTTACTTTACTTTGCTGAGAACGAAGCTCAAAAAAACACGCCTATTAGCAACATGCTTTTTTGTAGCTCAGACGGGGGTTGAAATTACAAAAACAACAATAGCCTTGTTTTTTTGAGCTTCGTTCTCAGCAAAGCAAAGTAAAGTAGGATTTTTAGCACGCAATTACAACAACTACGCGCTACTTGACACTTCGAGACTCGCAGTAGTTATTGTAAATTGTGCGCTGAAAATCCTACTTCACTTTGCTTTGCTGAGAACGAAGCTCAAAAAACAGGCCTAATGTAAACAAATGGGTTTTGGGGGGATAGACGTACGAGAGATATCCATCTCTTTTATTCATTCATCGCTGGTGAATACCTTTAGATACTTTATTTGAAATCGTTTCTTTGCCATGGAAGTCTGCGAAATGTGTTATAGCCCTAATAGTACAATCGTATAATAATTAGAAGTATCCGCTGTAGAAACAGCGAGAACAAAGTTCCAATAAATTTCGCAGCTAAATGTTTCTGTATATATATAAATTTGGTAAGATATTTAAAGTGAACCGCATTTTTCCTTTTGAATTAACGTCTATGATATTTTTATAATCTTTTGTTAAAATTAACTTTGAAATTCCCTCCATTTTGTTTCAATTCAGTGTATTTCCAACCGGTTCACCATTCTATTCAATGGAACACCACTTCCGTCCTTCTGACTTTTTGATCGGCCATTTCTTTCCGTGCGGTTCTTAAACATGACTGGTTTAAATAACAGGGTAAGTCGCGATTTTCTCATAGAAAAACTAAAAGAAATTTCTTAAAAATTGCGAAATAATGCCCAGAAAACAATGTTCTATTGTGCTGTGATAAAAAATTAAATGAAAACTTGTGGCAAACTAAGAAAATACTCTAATATCACACTCCTGTGACCAATCATTCTGTGTTACACGTGCACGAAGTGGACTCGGGAGGCAATTTATTGTCAATGCTTTATGATGACACAAATTTCTTAAATATTATTGCATAGAAGAAACCAGAATAAAACATTGTTTTCCGTCATTTCGATATGAAAATAGGACCAATATAACCGCACTTGGCAAATTGTGTATTCTCATTTGTATGTGTTTTACTTTCACAGGCCGTTGTTATCGATGGTCGTGGCCATTTGGTCGGCCGATTGGCATCAGTTGTTGCTAAATACCTGCTGCAAGGCGGCAAGGTTGCAGTTGTACGATGCGAAGAACTTAACCTTTCTGGACACTTCTACAGGAACAAAATAAAGTACCTGGCCTACCTGAGGAAAAGGTGTAATGTGAACCCAGCCCGCGGTCCCTTCCATTTCCGTGCTCCATCAAGGATTTTCTACAAGGCTGTTAGAGGTGAGTTCACTAATGATGCTCTGTGTACGGCTTGCGATCATTTGCTATGATGATTATCTCCATCTTACCTACATTATTTGAGTGTAAACTATGAAACGACTTTGTTCTGAATACCTATCGACTCTTAGAAATGATACAATAATTTTGTGCACTTTGCTAACGTAGTCTTTCTCTTTTATTTGCAGGTATGTACGAGTAGAAATGCGATGCTCGAATGCATTAACTACAATGATGTTAATTACATCTTACCTACATTATTTGAATGAACCGTGTAACAAGATCCGAACTGAGAGCGTATTGTTCGGTTTTCATACCGGTTATGGCAATGTACATTGTTCTAATTTGGGTTTTTTTTTGCTTGCAGGTATGGTTCCCCATAAAACCAAGCGTGGTCAGGCCGCTCTCGCTCGCCTGCGTGTATTCGATGGTATTCCACCACCATACGACAGGAGGCGTCGTGTCTGTGTGCCCATTGCCATGCGGATCTTGACACTCCGTTCGGACCGTAAATACTGCCAAGTAGGTCGTCTGTCAAACGAGGTTGGATGGCATTACCAGGATGTTGTCAAGAGTCTGGAGAGGAAGCGCAAGGCTAAATTGCGCGTCACACTCAAACACAACCGAATTATGAAGAAATTAACTGTCAAGGCACGCGAGAATATTGCGAAGGCTGCCGAACCCTTCAACAAAATCATCCAGTCCTATGGATACGAATCCTAGTTCGTATCTTGTTCGTACTGTAATTTTTAATGGTAAATAAATTCGAAGAAGATACTTTTTCACAGTCCATTGGTTTTCGTTTGACATTTGAGGGAACAGTGCTCCGTCACTGGAATGCCGATGTGCTTCTGTATTAATGACAGACGCCTAAGTGGGTTTAGTATTCTATAAGGTGTCGCAGTAAAATATTCTTCAGTGTGAAGTCATTGAATTTTACCGTTTTCCAACAAGTGCTGCAGCGTCGAAACATCGAAGACTGAAGTTTGTATCAATCTTGTCAATGATGCGAACCTCGTTCAAGGTCGGAAACAATTGCTGGTCTATTGGCATAAACCAGAGAATGAGCGCACGTCGCACATACTCAAACGACCAATTCCCGCGTAAACAAACTCGATTGTATTGGCACGCGGCCCGGTACTGCTCTCCTTTTTCGTTGACCTATTTTATAGACGCTTACGCAATTATTCCTCGGAATATGACAGATGAGTGCATAACAAGACAGGCAGCCAATACCTACACATTACTTAACAGTAGGTAGATACCTATATAAGAACTGCGTTGACATCAATTTTCCAAATCTCCTTCGGGTACACAACAATTAAACTTGAGCTGAACATGTTTCAGAGGGTTACAAGTTACAGCAATTTAAGTGAAGAACTATCACCTATCTGCAAAAACCCTAGGGCACGCTGGAGAAGCATAATATGTTTGCCTTTTTTTCGATAATAATGGACAAAACCGAAAATGTTCTTTATGATTTATTTTCGTTTGTCGGCAGATTTCACTATACCCATGTACTTGTGATGGAATTGGATACCGCTTCTAGAGACGAGTCCAGAAGTGCGGTTTCGACAATTGCCGTCTGAAAAGTTAGGTAGGGCCCAGGACGTAAACTGCGTCACCGTCAACAAGTCCTTTCAGGATTGTATATACAAGATGCAAATCCAGAATAGGCTCCTATTGAAATAGCCTTTGTAAGACTACGTCGTCAAGTAACGAATGCATCAAAAATGTTCTAATTTACCACTAGCTGCAATCTTACTGTTTGATAGGTAGCTCACAAAAACAAAAAATTCTATAACAGCATTTTATAATGCATCGAACTTTATTCAGAATTTAAAAAATAAACAACTCAAAATAACACTATCTAGGACACATCGCATGTCGTCCACCATCAACAGGCAAATTAGCACCAGTTATGAAGCTAGCCAAATCACTGGCTAAAAATGCAATCACTCCGGAGACTTCATCCACATTTCCTGGCCGTTGTAGGGCATGAGTTGTTTTTGAATGCTCCAAGAATTTTTGATATGTTTCTTCATCCATGCCGCCACGTTTGTGGATTTCGGTTATAATAACACCCGGATTCACAGAATTGCAACGGACTTTTTTAGATGCGAGCTCTAGAGCAACACAACGTGTAAACTGATCAACAGCCGATTTCGAAATATTATACGCCAAAACGCCGGCAAAAGAACGAATTCCATTCACACTGGACACATTTACAATACAGCCTTGAACTTTTACCAAATGGGGAACTGCTAGCATTGTTAGCTGGTAAACAGAACGCATATTGGTGTTCATTACCCGGTCAAATTGTTCCAGGTTTGTGGTTTCAATTGTTCCTGTTTCAACGATACCAGCGTTATTTACCAGAACATCAATTCTGCCGTACTTTGCAATAGTTTCTTGTACGATTTTCTCCACTTCAACCTCTTTGGTTACATCACACTGGACTAACAATGGAGGGTGGCCATTTGCCTCTTTGCATTTCTCAGCAGTCTCATTGAGTTTTTCAAGATTTCGTCCAACGATTGTTAGCAGGCCACCCAATTTCGCCAAATGTATTGCAGTGGCAGCACCAATCCCCGAACTAGCACCGGTTACGATAATTACTTTTTTAGTGAAATCCATTTGATATCTCTATGAAACTCAAATGAGCTGAAGCCGAATCTCAGTCGACTGTTAAAAAAGACTGTTTCCCAAAAAATGACTTTAATTTGCGTAGTCAATTGTCATAATTCGATAAATAAAAAAAATTGTAATTGATGACCAAAAAAAAGAATATACAGAGTGGTCATATTCAATGAATAGGCAATAGGGTTTCTAAGGTGGCACATTTTGTATTATTTCGTGGCCAAGTGTGGCCGGCTCCGGAGCAGTCACTCTGCTGAATCGGTGGTATTTACAGAGAATTTTGGTAAGAGATTTGAATATTTTCCATTACACAATGAAGGCAGTGCGTCAACTGTTAGCTGCCAAGCGCATGTAACATATTGTAAAACCATCCTGAATCCGACCACGAGGGAGACAGCTTTTCATCGAAAATCATCATAATCGACTAGCACTATCGCTTCTGGGACACCGAAAATCCGCGTATAAGCGGAGCCATTACAACGGTTCAAAGTTACGCTGGTGGCGTTATCGGGCTACTTTCCCAATTGAATGAATTGGGACTGGAAAATATGTGGTTCCAACAGATATTGGAGATATGCACTGGCGGGTGTAACGAAAGGACTCCAGCTCTTTTTTACGAATTGCATCCCCTACCTGATTAGAAATAGCTAACATTCGAAAAGCAAACAGATCTTTTTGAAAATTGCTGCATCTAAAAACTTTAGGTTTGTAATCAGATACTCAAGGCCTGTTAGGCCTTAGGCTCTACGTTGTCCTACACAACAAATCTACTTCGAATTGCCAAAAAGGATTATAGACTTTTCTATGAAATAAAATAATGTTAAACCGCTTAATTACCAATTTCACAATATGTTGAAACTTAAGAAAATTAAAAAGTGCTGTATTTGCACTAATCAAACTAGTTTCGCCTCCACCGTACACACGATGAAAAACAAAAATATGTCAAACTACTATAAATATTCATATATCTGACTTATAATTTAATATTTCTGGGCCGTGCTGTCCACATTTTTGTTTACCTGGGTATAGTTTAGTGTTTGGGTTTGACTTAATCCAATGGAATTCACGGACAAAGTTATTGTTGTAACCGGCGCAAGTTCAGGCATTGGTGCTGGTACTGCTGTGCGGTTTGCAAAACTCGGTGGCCAGCTAATACTTGTTGGGCGGAATGTCCAGCAATTAAACGAAACTGCCAAGCTGTGTAAGGCTGCCAATGGGCAAGAACCTCTCATCGTCCAGGCTGATGTCAGTAATGAGGATGACGTGAAGAAAATAGTAAAACAAACTGTGGCCAAGTTTGGAAAAATCAATGTACTGATTAATAATGCTGGCATCATTGAAAACGGTTCAATAGAGGACACGAATCTGGAACAATACGACCGCGTTATGGCCACTAACGTTCGTTCAGTCTATCAGCTAACTATGCTGGCTGTGCCTTATCTTATTAAAAGCAAGGGAAACATTGTTAGTCTTTCGAGTGTTTGTGGACTACGGGCATTCCCCGGACTAGTGGCTTATAACGTATCCAAGTCGTCGATTGATCAATTCACCAAGTGTGTTGCACTCGAATTGGCTCCAAAAGGAGTACGCGTTAATTCGGTAAATCCAGGTGTTATCATCACCGACCTACACAAACGTGGTGGCATGAACGAAGAGCAATACAATAATTTCTTGGAAAAGTGTAAGCAAACTCATGCACTGCAGAGGGCAGGACATGTGGACGAAGTTTCCGCTGCAATTACATTTTTGGCCAGTGAAAGCGCTAGCTTTATAACTGGAGTCAGTTTACCGGTAGATGGCGGCCGTCATGCTATGTGCCCGCGATAGATAAGCATACTTAAACCTTTATGTTGTACAGTGGCCTTATCGCTTAAATTATGAAATAAAATGTATTTTTGTAGAAAAGTGTTTCTGTGTTCTATTTCGAAATGGCAAAGGTGTTGACATGCTGAATGTCCTCGCTAGTAAGACCTTCTTCATTGAGGCTAGTAGCAAACAATCTCCTTATTAAACATTGAAATTGTAGTATCCTGCGCAAATAAATTACGTATACGCCTTGGTATGCCCCAAAAGCGTATGGACGTATTTAGCCTATTCCATATTTGGTCGACGGACCTGTGCGGGCATAACAAGAAATCTTTTAAATGCCTTCATAGCCAACCTTACCGCGACAAACAATTAGAGTTGTAGTGAAAAGGAAAACCTCCCAGAAAGTTGTTTATAATTAAAACGTTTATTTTGAAAAATAAAGAAACAGATTGTAATACGACTAATAAATGCAATAAATTTTGTAGACATCTGTCGGGGACCAGCAATCGTCAACTTTTTCGATTTTCACATTTTCAGTTGTGAGGCAACTTAACGTGGACACATTGCATGACGACCCCCATCCACAGGAAGACTAGCACCAGTCGTGAAACTAGACAGTTCACTAGCTAAATATGCTATGGCCTGAGCCACTTCATCGGCTTGACCTGGACGCCCAAGCGCATGGGTAGTTTGAGAATGTTTCAAGAACTTCTCATAAGTTTCTAGGTCCATTCCACCGCGCTTATGCAAATCCGTAACAGTCACACCCGGATTAACACAATTGCAGCGGACGCCCTTAGCGGCTAACTCCAAGGCGACACAGCGAGTAAACTGATCTACACCCATTTTTGAGATGTTATACGCCAAGACGCCGGGGAACGAACGAATTCCATTTACACTGGACACATTGACGATGTTACCTTTGGTTTTCACCAAATGTGGAACCGCCAACATAGTCAAATGATACATCGATCGAAGGTTGGTGTTCATGACGCGGTCGTATTGTTCCATGCTGGTGTTCTCAATTGATCCAGTTTCGATAATGCCAGCGTTATTGACCAACACATCAAGTTTACCATATTTTTCCAGAGTTGCTGCGACAAGCTTTTCGTTGTCGCTTTCCTTGGTAACGTCACCTGGCACAAGCAGTGGCTGATTACTCCCAGAACACTTAGCAGCTACCTCCTTTAAATTGTT
The DNA here is from genome assembly GCA_916610125.1 of Cheilosia vulpina. Classification (NCBI taxonomy): domain Eukaryota; kingdom Metazoa; phylum Arthropoda; class Insecta; order Diptera; family Syrphidae; genus Cheilosia; species Cheilosia vulpina. Next base: position 20,171,422 of record OU744276.1, on the reverse strand, counting down.
TGCATTTCGTCCGGTCAGAACTAAGCTTGCTCCTAATTTCGCAAAGTTTATAGCAGCCGCTGCTCCGATGCCAGAACTAGCTCCAGTTATTAGAACAACTTTACCGGCGAAGTTCATCTTATTACTACGACGTGGGAAAATGTATGCTTTAGTGCGTTATGTAAGCAAAATGAAAGTGAATTGTTTAACAAACCAATTTATATTCGAATTGAAATAAAAAAGACCCACAAGTAATCTCAACAAACACGAACGAGAAGTCCAAAAACCTAAAAACTAGTAGATAGAAATCTCTTGTTATCGTTTTTCTAATCAGCTGCCAGCGAGTGACAGCTCCAACCTCCAACTAGTGTCGAAGATTAACTAAGAAATAGGAGTGATTTGGGAGCACATTCTTAAAATGGAGAGACTACCGTCAAATTGTGGCAAGAGCAAGAGCTTTTTGAATAGATTTATGTGAATTACCGTTTTACTAGAGTCGGCTTAGACGAACCGTAAAGAGATTTAAATTTTCTTGGCGTGTCAGAATCCTACCGCAATCCCGCCACACGTGAGGAAAGTATAAAGCGTCGTCAGTGAGTCGCAGGGCTGGCACGTCACATGGTCTACTTTCTGCATCTTGTGTAGGCATGCATTTAAATATCCTTGTCCGGTTAGAAACTGGATGGTGCAATAACTTACCTCTCCATGTTTTTGCTCTGTCCTTTCAGCAATGTCTTTTATCAGCCTGGCGGACCATATATTTACTTCTTGTATTAGAGTTCCACCTTATTTGCCATAGACGTTTGGTGACCTGTTTTGCTTCTGTCGTTTCCGCTTCCACCCCTACTCCTGCTTGCGCTCTCTTCTCAAAGAGGTAAATTTGTGTCACTCCTGCAACGACAAGAGCGGCTGGTTCTCATACAGACATGGCGGTATGAAGTTGTGTGGCGCAGGGTTCCCCGTCTCTGTAGTGCTAAGAACATTAGGCATTTAGATGTGTATACAGTCAGAGGCGACTGAAGCTGCGATAATCCCGACGAGGGCGAAGATACACGATTTATGTGTCACTGCCTTACACTGACAGGCATTTGATGACAACTTTCTAAATTGCTAAAATTCAGTAAATTCAAATTTACTACCGAATTAGGATAAAACGTCTTTTAAGGCGCCATTGCAATTGATCCAAAATCTCTTTCACCCCTATCGGGAATAATATTTCCCACGGAATGTTTTCAATCTGATTTACATTGCTGACAAAAGAAACATTTCCATCGGAATTTGTTCACAGGGCTATCTGTTTATCTCAACCCGCCTCTTTTATTCGAGAACAATGATCGCATGTAGACAAATGCATGCTTAGGACGACAACACCACATCCTAGCCGATAAAAGAAGGGCTTTGTCATTTTTAAATAAAAGTGCGTCTATTATAATCCAAAAAATAAACAAAAAAAACATTAATTCCATCAGTTGTTTAGAGTTGACCTTTGCCTATAATTTATTTCCTCTTTTATTAAACATTCCTCATACGTAAAGGTTTTAGTTGTTTTGATTTTTCTTTTCATTTTTATTTAAAAAAATATTATTTCTTACAAATGTGTGTTCTATAATTTTGTTTTAATCAATATTTTAAGTGTATTAGTAGGGAGAAAATAAATACATTTATCTACCCCGTCCGAGAGGCCATTGGACTTGAACTACAAAAGAAAACAAAAAGGAAAATGATCCAATTAAGAAGACTGAATATATCTTAAGAACTAAAAACAGAAAGCAAACATAAGGGAGGAGTTGTTTTATTTAAATTTGCTAATTATACTGTAATTCTATCCAAAAATATGGATTGTCTCTGTAGGTAGATGTTGTCTTAAAGCGATTAAAAGGCTCTACTCTTCTGTTTTCTTAAATATTCTTTTGCTTTCTAAATATAGTGTGTTTGTAATTATGACTTAACAATTAAGGCGGCTCTCCTCTCACAGAAGCTATTCTATTTCCATGCAACGAAAGAGGCGTACAATCGTCGAAACAAATGCGAAATGTGTGGAAAATGGCAGACGAAATGAGAGTTAGAAGAACAACTAGAAATGGACACTTACACATCACTTATATTGTACAATGTACCTGTACATCAACATCAGCGTTTAAGTAGAAATTAACTTAAGTACCATAGCTAACAATGCGTATATGAATATATTTTTGCTGTATCTAAATACACTTTGGAACATCATGCACTCGAGAAACTATTTTATGTAAAGCAAAAATCCTATATTACGTGTGTTTGCGTGGGTGAGATATTATGGCATCGTTTTGGTTTGTTCTGGGAGAATTTGTGAATAATTTCGAATTAATTGTCATTTTCTGTTTGTTTATTAGGCATTCGGTATCGGCTTAGTAGATTACTTGTTTTGGTTATCAGTGTGTGTTTGCTTTACGAAACTATGGAATATTAGAAAACAGAGAAACCGAATAAAATCCAACATCAACAACAAGCCGATTTGTGATTCAGGACTAATTGGTATCTAATATATGCGTATATTATGTGTATAAATATAAATTAATTAATTAGAAACAAAAATTAAACTAATGCCTTACATTTTAGAGTAAATGGTTTGTTTTTTGTTTGTTTTCTTTCTCACAATTTACATACCCGTTAATATACATAAGTAATAATGAGAATAAGAATAAAGATTATCGATTACTGTTTTGTTTTCCTTTTTAATTTGTTAATTTATATAACTCTTTGTTTTGAATCTTTTCATCTTTTCATATTTATCGCGCGCCACAGTGATTTCATCGTTTTTACTCTTTTGCAAAATAAATTAATAGTTTACTCGTAACAATAGAAAAGTAATAATAATTACGCGTAATAAAATAAATGAACAATCAAATTAATGTTAATATTGGACACGACATGAAACAAAACAAGACTGAGTTGTTGTTAACGATCTTGGAAACTCATATAACGTGGGTGGAGAGAATAACACAACAAAAAAGAAGAATCGCTGCGAACACAATGCTTCAGCAACTTTAACTTCCTTGGCCATTGATAAGCTCATCACAAATTTTAACAAGTTCCTCGTTCTCTCGCGACTTTTGTAGTAATTGCTCGTTTATGGAGGCTCGGGAGATCTCCTCCTTTTTGAGGAGCGCTTTCAGTTTTGTGATCTCCATCGAGTGATTCTTTGTTTGGGATTCGAGTTTTTTATTAGCACTGCAAGAAGATGCGATTATTATTCGTGTTTACATATAAAAGAATGTTGATATTTAAGGGTGCTTACATTTCCAATTGCTGCATGGCATGGTTTTTCATTTTCTCATACCGCTGTTCCTGCAACCGAAGGTTTTCCAGGTTCTGTCGCTTTTCCGCCAGTAAGGACTCTTCACTACTTTTAAGTTGCGCTGTCATTTCCTTGCTCTTTTCGTATTTTCTATGGAGAACAAAAATTATGGTTGTTTTTAGCTCTGTAATGACTTTTTAAACAAAAAAATAAAACAAATGCATTAATTTCATAATTCAAATTCAGACGATTTTGCTCTCGAAAAAATGTAATAAATTGCTCATTGCACAGATCCTACTGCGATTAAAGAGGTGTGCTGTATATTAATAGCAAAAGTGTTGACTAAAATTAATACACACGCAAGCAGTCAGATTTGTGGACAAAATAGTCTGCGTTTAAGGATGTTACCGAGTTAAAAGATTGGCTAAAAGGGCAATAGTGAAACGCAAACTACAGATTAAATAACCAACCCGATAGCAGAACCTATTAAGGTCATTAGGATGTTTACAAAGTGATTGGTTAAAATTATTACCAGATCACTGAATATTTTTCCAATGATTTTTAGTTAAGACGCCTAAAATGGGTAGGACATGTTGAGCGAATGGACTCAACGCCCGAAAAACCTCCGATGCGAACCCAAATGGCCCACGCAGTAGACGAGTGGCTCGCTTTGAAAAGCGCGCACAAATGAACACGATTTGATTTGCAATTGAAAAAAATAAATAAATAAAAAAACGGTTTCATTAAGTTCCAGACCATCGTATATATACTGCCACCAAGAAAGGAAGAAATTGAAAGAAAGACCTGAACACATTGGTGTAGGGTGGGTTTGTTGTGAACCGACTTAGAAATTCCATGACACAGTGGCAGAAGGGTTGCAGTGTTGAAAGGGGATTAGATACAAAATGACTGGTTCAGTCACAGCACAATTCTTGTATTCCTTGACATAAGCAAGACAACTTCTTTAAACAAAAAAAAAAACACGATATAAAAACAAATTGCAAGCTAAAATACAAGTGTCTGGTTCTCTCCTCATACACAGAGGAGAGTTAAACGAGTTAAATAGTTGATAGAACTGAAGCCATAAAGTGTAACTCGGTAATGATGATCTAATTGCGTTTCCTAAGTTGTTTGTTGGGTCAGCGTCTGAATAAGCCAAAATATAGCATTCAGCTAGAGTTCAGCTTTCCAATTATTGACGTGGGATGTTCTCCCAATTCGATTCGCCCCCAAGTGGTGTTCGCCTGGTGGTTGTGATCATCAGTATGCTTTCCTTTATTTAATGTTCTTAGATTGTATCTGTGTTTCGTGCTTGAGAGGGATACTAATCTAATCAGGCGGTTTGTCTTCCTTAAACATTACTTACTGCTGTGGTGCAGTGCTATCAAATTTGCCATTAGGCTTCTTGTTTCTTCGAGTTTCGTACGACACTAAAAGTCACACATTGGTATATAATTTTTTTTTCTTTGACAACAAATATCGTGCTTGTTTTTGACATTAAAAAGCGTTATTTCGGAAAGGTGCATTTGTAAACAATAAATAATGTATATGTGTGTTATTTTTTTAAGACTTAGAGAAATTCCAAATCCGCATTGATTTCAAGGTTGACTTTGATATTAGACACTGTACAAAGCGATGTTCAGTCTTGGCATTAGTGTCAAGTCTTGACATTCGTGCTGTGCTGAATGAGGTAGGAGAAGTAGTAAAATTTGCATGTTTGACTGGATCTTAGGCATCAGAAGCGGTTAAGATGGGTTCATGGGAAAGCAATACAAAATATACACTATTAGCAGGGAAGGCCTAAGAATATCGTTGCTTCACACACAACTACACAATAAACAGATATCATTGTGAGGTGATAAAGTCTACGTAGAACGGAAATTAAGTCCTTGCAATCAGCCAATTTAAAATGTAAAGCAAGATTTTTAGTTGGGAGATGGCGGAGCAGTTCATTTGTTGTCGGAGTATAGTAGATTAGGTTGAGTGAGGTTGTGAGATCGTCACAACAGACAAGGTACCATTGTGAGCCCATCGCCATCTCCAGGAAACCATTGCGGTAGAAAACCTAAAGCAATTCGCCCAAACATTCAATTTTCCTACACAATCTAAGAAATGTCTCAATATTGTGTGATAAGTTATTGATTCCTTCTTCTCCGAGCAATTGCTTGATATTCACATAGAAGGTGGGAGATATATTCCGCGACTTGTAAGTCCTCACAGTACCTGCTTACGTCCGCATTAGCTAAGCCGAGTCGCATGGCTTGCTTCCTCAGAAGGCAATGTCCAGAGAGTATTCCTACCGTTAATCTTAACTTTGTCTTACTTAGATTGATTAATTCTTCAGACTATCTCCGATTTAAAACGGGCCACAGTCCCTTGAGACCCTGTGCTCTTCTAGCTGTGACCATTTTGCGGATAGTTCACTGGAGGTTTTTTTCGAAGAAAACCCTTCTACGGCCACGGTCATAGGTAGTCGTATACCCTTAATCATTCTATTAAGTGGGAGCTCCGCTTCTTCCTTAACCAGAACGTGGGTCTATGCGTTACCCTCAATATCACAATGTGACACGGTTCAGCGACCATAATGCCTTGAGCATTGGCAGACCTACGGCCTTTAATCCGGGTTAAAGGTTACACCCCGGTTTAAGTGAGTTTAACCCAAAAATTAAACCCAAGTCCATAAAATATTCAGTCGTTTAAACCCAGTTTTTTAAACTTGACAGCGTTTATCCGATTGGATGTAAAGCACTCTCTGGAGACCAGTTCAAGTACTTTAACTTGGGTTAAAACTCAATTTCATAAAATTAACATTTCTTCGCTAGCAGGGCCGCAAGAAATAAGAAAAGTGAAATAGAAAATAAAAAGAAACAACCAGTTAAAAATAATGAATTTCATTCGTCAAATGGATGGTTGATGTCTTCATCATCAGAACACGAATTTGTTGGAGAGCTGATGGTAAATCAACGTCGTCCTCGCTGTCGAAAATATCAAATGCACAAGCGGGGTTGCGTCGACGATTAAGATGTGTTTGATTTTCGGAAATATTTCCGGGCATTTTGGAGGCTATATTCCATGACTAATGCACTAAAGACAAAAATCCGCACGCTACAAATCAAATTAATTTCCAAGCGACAAACAACAAACAAATTATTATCATTATTTTTGTGAAATTTGACATTACGTGGGTTTAGTAGGGATTAAAAACGGTTTAAAGTATTTTAAATCCGCATTTAAATCCCTCTTTAATCCTGCAGGTTTTTAAATTGTCGGGTTTAAAAAATGCGGATTAATGATCGGGTGTAAAATTAACTTTAACCTGAGTTACACCTGGAGTGAACAACATGACAGAAAATTGTAATGCTGATGTCCTTCCCAAGAAACCGTCCATTATGCAACGAGCCTTAAAGTAAATTTAAACTATTTTTGTATAAACTGTATTGACGAACGAAAAAGGAAACCCCCGCTTTCTCTGTACATGCACATTTACGGATTTCTACCATAACAATTTAACAGCTTTTAAAAATACAGACATTCGAAGTCTCGTACGCTTCATTAGAAGCTCAAACTGGTTTAACAAGTAGGGAGAAACTTTTTCTCCTATATTTATGTGGTATCACAAGGAACCTTGCAATTGCCTAAGTGCGACGCAGACTCTTACGGACAGCTACTTAAACCTTAACCTAACCTACATGGTGTGCGCAATTTAATTTAATTTTAAGAGCTCGCTTTAAGTTAAACGCATTAATATAGCCGCGTACTCATTTTATAGTTGGGCAGTAAAACATTACCCTAGCTCTCACAATTATTTCTGTTACAAAAGCCGCAACCAAAACAGTGTCTGTGGTACTGGAACAATATTAATGTACTACCAAACCTAATTTGTACATGCATTAAAATTTGTGCTGCTAATGTCGGTTCTTATTCTGTTCATTTTGCAAGTCTAGACAACATTATCGCCTCAATGACTCAATGACAGACTGCACTACTGAAATAGTATCGGAGGCGTGCAACAGTGTTTACATGTCTGGTTAAACATTCTGTATTGAATTACGTAACAAAAAAAAAATAAAATAAAACATTTCTTTAATGTCGCCTGGCCGCTTGTAATTATTCAATTGTTGCCATACTTACACATGCAAATCCGAGAAGGTTGTTTCCAGCGAGGTTAAGTGATGGTAATTAGAATCTCGATCTGTTTTAACTTCCGTTAACTGTTTCTCGTAATTCTGTATGATTTGCTCTTTTTCCGCTATGAGTTCAGCTATGGCTTTCTCATATGCTTCAATGACACCGCTGCAAGGAAAGAAAGCGAAAGGCATTACGACGAGTGCAAACACACTATAGGTAGGTGGGTACATACTTCATTTTGGCAATAGTTTTATCCTTCTCTGTTATTCTTTTGATTAAAGCCTCTTCACGCTGCTCCGCTTCCTTGAGTTTCTTTTCGATATCTTCTGTTTTGAGACTAAAAGTGACAAAGATTTCAAACATTTCTACAATGCAGTCAAGCATACAAATGGCTTACACTTCATTTTTGATTTTCTTTTCTAGATCATCCATTTTGAATGTGTGTTTTTCATCAGTTTGTGTGCTGCAGTAAATGGAAGGACTAATGTTATATTGATGTTCTCTTAATGGCGAACGGAAAAACTTACTCGATTTCTTCGATGGATTTACAATCGTTCTCGATTTTCATGTCCTGCATCACGTCGACACTCATTTTGACATTCTTCTGCAAATGGAAACAAAGAAAGTATTCTTGTTATTATGATGTTGTGAGGGAGAGCTCATGGAAATGGCATCGATGTTACGAAGGATTTATTAAAACGTGTGGTGTTATACATATATTTGATATATATTTGTTGGTATGCGAAAAATTTGCTGACAGAATTGATTCCAAAACAACGAAAACGCGATAAGGTAGCATCGCCTGCTGGCGGAATCGTTGACATGATAGACAACCAAAGAAAAGGCCAAACCCATGTTTTGGTGGGGGGAGTGTATTATCAAAATGATGTACACGATTCTGTAGAAAAAGAAACAAGCGTTCTCTATACTCAAAGGCTGTTGGTTCAGCATTTCGTTTTATTTTTGTAACCCTGGGTATGGCATGGGGGGGGAAAATTCGTAAGGAGTTTGCATTTCCATACATAACTGTCTCATCATACCACTCCTGCTATATGGCGATGAAGCACGAATATTAGCGAAGGTAGTTTTTTGTTTTGAACGCAAAATTCTGCAAGTGATTTTCCGTCCCGTTTCAGTTGACGGGATTTGAAGAGATTCAACAGCGAACTCTTCAAGCTGAGCGTCATCGATCTAGTCTAAAAGAACGAAACAGTCGACTAGGGATGGCATGTCAAATAGGCGAAAAAAAAATTGCAATACGCAAACGATGGCGGATATTGGACCTCTCTTATTGGAAAGGTGAGGGTTATGGTTTAGGTCCACCCCAAAACTGTAGCAAAACACACTACATTTTCGTTGGCAACCTGTGTCCAGTTTCGAGGACAGTTTTTTCCCAAACTACATATACAAAAATAAACAGCGTACACATTTTAGATACAATTAGGACTCTTCAGTAGAACCTTGGATATAATGTAAATGGAGAGTGTAAAGTTGCAGTGAAGATTGCAGAGTTTATAAAACAGCTAAGGCACTAAAGTTTTTTTTACCAGATATTTCTGGATGCGATTCTGCGTATTTTTCGTTTCACGTTTAGCAATATTGCTTTGGGCAGGTAAGTAGTCAAAATGAGTTCTTTACTGAAATAAACAGTCGCTGTTCCTAGATGATCCAGACGTTCAGTGAACAACTTTCTCAATTTCTTTGGTGTTTCCGTCATTTCACTACAAGCAGGAAATTTTGAGAAACAGATTTAATTGCTACTCAAAACGCTTAGCTTAGCATAGCCGTTGCTATTGATTAGTCCGCGCCTATATCAATGACATTGCTAAACTTTGTGTCATATTCCTTCAGTAAAACAAATTCAAAACTTGGCGGTTATTTGGTCTACAGAAATAAGTCTTTCTCCACCTCCTTTCAGCATGTATCATTCATGTTGGGCGCTTCTATTGATACCGCTGAAATTACGTCAACGAAAGAGATCTCGATTATGAAATGATGACATAATGGTGACAAATCTTCATTCGGTTCAGAATCTGGTCGTCAACATCTTTCACCACAAAATAGCTTGGGTTTCTATTGGGTTTCATTGAATGACAAGACTACAACAAGAAAACATGAATGACTCGCTAAAAGCAGGGAAAATGTTGTAGAATAGAGTGGATTACCGCTGCTGATACACAAACATCATCAGTAATACACACGTGGAGATCACTTCCATAGTACTGTCATGTAACTGTCACTCTCTCCGTCCACATAACAATCCTCTTATCAGATCAGTAGGTACACTAGGTACACAACACAACATTATTTAACAAAAAAAAAAAAAAAAACACACAGTTTAATCATAAATCTTACTTTTATGCTCCTCGTAGTGACTTGGAGTGGTTTCTGCTTTCTATCCTCAATTGGACGACGTTCTTCGGCCTTCTTTACCGTGGGTTTGGTTTGGGTTAAATTCAATACGTTCTCCTGCTGTAACGATCTATTGCTATCGTAAAACTGCTCCTCCTCTTCATTTGCTGGACTAAGGCGATCTGGCTGCTGTTGATTGTCAGCGGTTGCAAAAGCCGCCGTTAACGCTGAGGAGGAACCTGCTTTCACCGGTTGATTTACAGGCACTGAATGACCCAATAGTGGGTCGAATCTCAATAGCAATGAACTCCGGTCCACTTCGACATTGTTATTGCCTTTGGTTAGAAAAATATCAAAGTCCGCAGAATTGAAGATTACTAGAAGAGACAGAGAGAAAATACATTTTAGAATATTATGTCGACTAAATATCAATATATTGCTGTTCTTTTTGCATAATTTAGTTTTATCAGCACCAGAGCGGCCGCTAGACACTCGGGTTCATTCATCATTCATACTTGGTTATTTGTCGTTGTCGCCCAAACAAAAACAAATCACAAAAACCAAAGGAAATCAAATACACAGCAGCAGAGGAAAACGATGAAGAAACCCATGAGAATAGAAATGAAAAAATATAACTATGACTAAGAGACGACGTTCGGCAGAGGCAATTGATTTCGTAGTTTTGGTTCGGCCCCCCGGCACACATTCATCGCCCCCCTTACTCACTGACTCACTTGTGTGTCTTGTGTTTCCTCGTCGTCGTCGTTGTCGCTCGCGAAGGCTTCTCTAATTGAAACAAAAAAGATTGTATCGATGATTACACACTGGATTCGTTAACAGATGCGACTTGTTTCGTGGAATTTTCCGAGTTTTCTTGCATTGGAATGCATTAGTTGAACACGATTTGATTGGGATCGAGTGAAAAATACTCCCCAGGAAAATATGAATAAAACTATGCGTCTTCACACACTATACACAACATTAAAAAAAAATTAGAATGGTTTTTCTCCAGCCGTAGCAGCAGCAGCAGAGCAGCTCAGTATAGCAATAAAAGACACTCTCTCCTGACGTATGGAATTATGGAAATGACAGCACACAGTGCTTCTTTGTCTGGTGCTAGGACGTGGGCTGATGGCTCGTGGCAGAGCCGTCTCTTTCTGCCTGCGCATGAAAATTACGAACGTACGCAGAGAACAGCCAGCAGAAGAAAAACACCCATTCGGCCCCCATTTGTGTGTCACGCTCTTTTTCCATAGCACCGTGTATACTCAACTCGACGACGTCACTGATTTGTGTTGTTGTCGTTCACAAGTGGAGACCAAAGAGACATTGCCTTCTCCCTGCCCCCGTGTGGTTGTTCATGACATGTCACCGGAAAGTGTACGTTGCATTGTCACAAAAAAAAAAGGAAAATTAATCTCCGAATCCGTATGCTGCATGTAGTTTTGTCAGCAATCGAGATGCTAATTATTTTCCTCGATGACGGCACGCAACGCAACAAAAGTGAGGGCGCGGTTTGTATAAAGAAAACGATGCACTGCACTGTACACAGGGGAGGATTTGTCCAACAACATTCATCAGTGTGCCGCAACACAGATGAGCTGGAGTGAGACCAAGACAACCGGTTGAGGCAGGGGTGAGAGAGGAACAACAAACAAAACAAATCTAATCTAATCAAGAATTTGGTGTATGGTTTGAGGCAGAAGAAAAACGATACAATTTATAGGGTGTGTGCTGCGGTTGACGCCGTCATTTGGAAAAACGCTAACAAAGGGTACGCAGAGAGGTTATGAGGTTTTGTTGGGAGAATAATTTGATTACGTGTCTGAGTTTCGTAAAATGTTGTTGCCCTATGGGTTAGAATGGACATTATGTATATGATATTTTAGCACGCAAATCTAATTAAATATAATCAGGTGCACGGTATGAGAAAAAAAAAGAAAACATTTCCTTTTGCTTCCTGTAACCTTGTATCGGGAAATGTGTGCTTAAAGTCAAGGTCAACGGAAACTATCAATTTATATAAATTGCAGCAGCGTGTCTTTCAGGAAGGTTTCATGCACAAATTAATATGAGAAGGATAAAAATAAAAACGAAGACAGGTACAGGATAACAAGTCCTTGACATTTGGAGAGTTCAAAATTGAAAAGAGGCAACCATTGATGTAGGTAGCAGATTCATGCTTTACGAACATCGGTAGGGTAGAGATGATAGGTGTAAAGGTTCTTTGTACAATACAAGGTAAAGATGTTTATTAAAACATATGTTGGGATTTGCTTTACTTGTCAAGGGTTTTTCCCCACACTAGTATGTAACTTCGGCGAATATAAAACTACAAAAAGTTCAAATAAATGGTTGGGGTTTAATAATTTCGCAATGAAAGGACAAATTTATCCACAACACCAATTCGTTCCAGCAAAGCAGTAGAAATCTTCTGGCGAACTCACAGTGAAGGAGATTTTGTTCGATGAGAATCCCTGGTGAATTTATTTCGTGTGAGAAAAATGACATATAATTCATAAATCGCAGTGGTTAAGAAAAGTATTTAAAATGTCTGATAAACGCGAAGATTTCGCTAGCGAAGGTAACGATTCGGAACCAATCGAAATTCCTCAAGTGGACGATTTTGTATTGATTGAAATACGCGCATTCGAGAAAAGGAAAAAGCGGCAGTGCATTAAAATTTACGATTGTCCCTTAAGCCTAGTATGCTGTTCCTGGAAAGCGCCTAAAATTAAGCGCCTCTCCAATGTTTCTCTCCACCACTTCGCTTAATGTTCGCTTAATTTTGACAGTGTAAGTTGCTTCAAAAAAAAAAAAACTGTGTTGGTAAAGCTGATTGACTTTGAGAGTCAATTTCCTTTATTTGTAATTCTAAAGCTCCCTCCTCAAAATCTTCTTCCACTACTCCTCGTTAAAATATTCCATTTCTAAAAGAAATTAAATTAACAACAACGAATTTCTAACAATTCTCCATACTGTTAATTTGCTTTCGTTTAAAATTGTGTTGTGAATACCGATATCTCCTCTGATCTCTCAAAATTTAGCTGTGGAAAAATGTATTTTGCATTAGTACGCTTACTTTAATTCTGTAGATTTTTCGTACAGTGGCTAACAAATTTATCTTGAACAGCTTACTGCTTGGCTTTACTATTTTGCTTGATTTTATCTTTGGAAACATTTTTGTATCGGTGCTTAATTTAAGCCCGAGCAGCATACCAGGCTTGAAGCTACGATACACGTGTCAAATTACGTGGCAAATTTTGACAAAAATTTGGCCATTCACTCGTGTGGTAGTGACAAATTTAAGACAATTTTTTACGGCAAAATGTCGTCGATAAATCAAAATTTGACATGAAAACTGTCATGCGTAATCGTAGCTTTACAGCGAGGAAGAATTTCGTCGCCATTTTTGAAAATAATCTTGAGGAGAACATTCAATTTTATTTTGCCGCACAACAAATTACAAATCATTTGCCAATAGTCAGGTGACTGACAGGTTTCACAATTCTTATTTTTTACTACAGGGAATTTGTTGAGTAAAAACTATTAATCATAAACTAAGTATTAAATAGACCGTCAGCTCCCGCGCACCTACCCGATTCCCCCCGCAAATTTTGAAAAGAAAATTCTCTCTTAAATTTCCTATCTGTGAATACGTGTGAAGCAGCAAAAAATTAAATTCTAAATGGCGGGAGGTGTAATAAAATACTGACACTTAGCAGTGTTCCTACATCGTGGGACCTCTACCTTTTTGAGGGAAATTAAATTTTTTTCACAAACTTTCTGTGCGTCAAAGGAAAAAACATCAAAATTGTGGGAATATCAATAATCTGACAAAAAAACATTCAAACTACATTTCATCATAAATATCAACGCACTAAATGTACATAAAATGGAGATTTGCCTTTAGCAACAATTTTTAGTACCAAAAAATGATCATTATAATGTTAGGAAACTGCGATTTTTATATTGAAGATTAATTTTGTGTGATTTTTTTTTCCGAACAATACAAATACTTTTGAAAGTATGTCTTTTTCATAAAAAAATCGAGGTAATTTGAGTTTAGTGAGAAGAGTAAAATGAACACCCTTAGTGGGAAAAATAAACATAGATTGCTAAGAACACTGACTGAGAGTTAGTGTATTTGGTGAGTTTCTGCAAGCTGATGGATGCGTTCTGAGAGTTTATATTCGTTGTTGTATTTCACCATGGAAACATGTATTCTACCAAATGTAGAATAGCGAACGTAATCAACATAAATAAATGAAAGAGTGAAGTGCGAAAATTCATGCGTTGAAATAAAATAAAATATTTGTTTCCTATAATTATTATGTCTGTTTTCGTTTGTTATTTTTGGCGAAAAATTATTTCACTGGCGAATGTGGATGGAAAAACTGCAACCAATATAAAGAGAAAAATTGATTAAGAATATTAAAATTTAAAATATGTTTCAGGGGAAAGATATAAATATTTCTGTTCGGGTATAATTTTTGAGTTTAGTATCGACTTTAAATTTACGGAAGCTCAAAATTGCGAAAATTGTATTGAAAATAAAACCACTGTGAACTACTCGTAATAAGTCGAAAATAAAAATGTTTATTGGTAAGGCCCAATCATTCCATGAAGATTCCGTCTATTAATGGAAAACAAATTAAATTTATTAGAAAATTTGAAACAAATGAAATTATTAATTATGAAATTACATTTGAAATAAAATGTCGAGAATAAGTCAATCAATCAACGCAAATTTATTTTCCTTGTACGGGAAAGAACGAAACTCGAAATGTATATAAGCAAAATTTGAAATAAATATATTTATATCAGATCAAAATAAAAAGATTGATTTTTTGACAATTCAAACATGAAAAAAGAAATTAACATTTCTTAACAACTCTTTTTTGAACACAAGTGGAAATTCAATGCGCCGTACTATTACCAAATTTTAGTCTCGACTTTAAATTACCGGGAGCTCACAATTCCGAAATTTGTATGAAACATATTATAGCCACATTGAACTACTAAAATTTAAAGTAGAAATGTTTATTGGTAAGGCCATTTAACACCGGCGTAAAATCACACGATAAGGGTGGCCAATTCGCAGATTCCTTTTGGAAAATAAAGCCGGCGTTCGAGATGTTCGTAATGTTAGCTTGGTAGTGCCGGCATAAAAGTGCTGAGCAGCATATCAGGTAGCGAAATGCAGCAGGAATCAGAAAGGCGGACAAATGACACACTGAAAATACGCATTTTCCGCCAACCTTTTACTCATTTTGGGCACAGTTTCTTTTGCAGAAACATTCTGTTTACGCGTTTATGCATTTTAAGCTTTGTGAAATGCATATGAAAGATTGAAATCCATGTACCTAATCATTTATACATTTCGCGAACTGAAGACCAATGTTCAAAATTAACTTGAATGATACGTAACGTTCATCTGGTGTAGAAATATATATAGATTTATTTGTCAAACAACATTTGACAAAATTTCAAAGAAGTGCCGGTTTGAATTATATAACCGTGTTTGAGCAGAATCATAACAGCTGGAAAAAAAAACTAATCAAAGGCTGATTGTAGGATGCTATGGAAAGCACAGACAAAGCTGCGACTGTCCCTTCCCAGTTTACAGTCATGAGAGTTAACATCTTCACAAAAGATTCGATCGTAACTAAGTGCACAAGAACGGAAAGGGGGAATTAGCAATCAATTTTGAAAAAGCGACAGTTTGCAATGGAACATATTAACCGAGAAATACAAGCCCGCAAATCAGTATAGGTCAAGTAATAGCGATTGTAGAAGATTTGGAGACAGTAAGATTGAGAGCTGAGGCATATTCCTAGGATTCACAAAGGGAAACGTGATTGAAATCCTCAAAACTATGATAGAGAAAAGATTTTCAAAAACTGAATGAAGAAGAAGTGCAACCCATTCAACTGCGAGCGCGGACATTCATAACCACACAATATTAAAACAAGTTTAGTAGTTTAAAATAAATTCAAAGACAATTTTAGAACAGACTATAACACAAAGAATAACAAAAATAAAATGTACATATAAAGCAACAAAATAATAATGCAAATCAAATCAAACTTACATCGATTGGACTTAAAATCCTCATCGGAAGCCAAATTGGACGGCTGTTCATTTTGCGCAGGAAACCCCATTGAAAACCCTTTCGATGACAATTTGAACATATCCTCAATAGCATATTGACTGTGTGAAGCAGACTTTTCAACAAAGACATCCTTTTCGTCGTTTGCGACGCATTTTTCCTTTTCGCTCAATGAGTCACTAGACGTGGTCGTTGGGAAATTCGAAAAGGTGACCGTCTCATTGGGACATGGTGATGTTATGTCAACATCCATTGGCTCAATGTCTCTAGGGTCGTCAGCCACTTCTTGTTCGTCCAAGTTCACGGTTTGATTGTTTATCGAGGGTGAGGGACTTCTTTTTCCATTCGCCTCTTCATGATTCACTTGATTCGGCAGTATTTGCGCTGAATTACCGTCGAACGTTTGATCAAATACTGAGACCACCTCAGTGGTGGTAGCATTTACAATCTCAGGGCTAGCAGTAAATGTGCTATCCATGAGGTTGGGTGTATCAGAGGCGGGAATACTGTTGGTTCCATTGGGACTTGTTTGGACAATGTCTATAGTCTGATTTGGGTCGACATCTTTGCCTAATTGTGTCGCGGATGGTGACCGTGAAAGATTTTGTTCCAGAGGGGGGAAGGCGGGAAACGCAGGGGGAAGGTCAGATTGGGTAGGCGACTTTGGAAAGGTGCCACTATCTAGAGCGGTTCTTATGGGAAATTTCGACAAAGAGTTTGGCGAATGAGCCAACTCTTCACCTTGAGACGGAGACACACTTTTCACGTCTAGCTGAAGGGACGGAGGATGGACGAATTCTTGGGTTACATTTAGTTCATTTTCTGAACTTGTAGATAGTTTTTCAACAGTTTGTTCCACTGTGGCCCATGAGAGCACGATGCTTTTATTTTGATTTGATTTGATTGATTCTTGAGTGATGGCTGCTGAATTGATCGGACCATTATTATCAGGAGAGGTTGACGCGTTATTTACTGGCGAGAACAATATGTCGGCCTCAACAGCGACATTGTTGCAATATTCCTTTTCATCCACAGTGGTTGCACGGTTCAATTCCGTTGGATTATTATCAGAAGAGGCTGACCGGTTATTTACTGGTGAAAACAATTTGTCAGCTTCAACAGTGACATTGTTGGAATATTCCTTTTCATCCACAGTGGTTGTACGGTTCAATTCCGTTGGATCCGCGGTTAAATCTGGACTTTTCGCAACATTATTGTTTACATGATCACATGAATTAGTGTCAACATTTTCAATTACACTCGCCACCTTGAGAACAACTGCTTCTGGTTCCATGCAAGTGGTCACATCTGAATTGGTGTTTACCTCATTTTCCAAAACCATTTGTTCGGTCTTTACAACTTCCAACTGAAGAGCCACTTCTTCCACCACTGGCAAATTCAAAATATCCGGGGCTTCAGTTGGAGTCATGTCCAATTGAACATCCAACTGCTCGTTGGTGTTGTCTAAGCTATCCATATTCATTTCGGTCACAGATGTCACCAAATCATCCCATCCATGCGATGGATCTGTAATTGATACCAAGTCCAAGGCACTTGTGAAACGATTCGATTCTTCGCTGGGAAGATGGGAGTCGGGAGAAAATGAACGACACTCGACGTATGTTTCATTGTCGGAGGATACATGACTGCTCGATGATTCTGGTTCAAGGGGAAGTGATAGCGCATTTGAATGATTGATAGTCTCGCCTTCAAATTAAAGTAATCGAAACCAAGTAGAAATGAACGAGAAAGCATAAAATGTAGAAAATAAATAAATAAAAAGAAATTAGAACAAACGCAACCCAAAGAAACTTTTGCATGGAAGAACACATCGTTATAAAGTGTGCAGAGCAGTGACGAAACGACTTACCAGTTGTTGTGTTTAGTACAAGTGCTGCGTCTAAACTAGCTGCAAGGGACGAGACAAGGCTGTCTTCCAAGGATGGTTGCGCTAAACCTGGAAAATAAAAGAATATATTAAAAACACTCGCAATCGAAAGCTTAGTACGGTTGCTTTCTTATCATGAAGCGAGTGTTAAGTCCGACCCTTTAGAGAAATCTGATAAAACATATCAGGGGCATTGACGGGTTATTCTTTAATAAGCTCTTTTGTTAATTGTTCTTAAAATCAGAGGTTCCCAACGATAAGAAAACGTGAAACTACACTTGTTTGTAAGGTTCAGGGTCTAAAGATCGCAGAAAGTACAAAATATCTGGGAGAAATTTTCGATAGGAAGCTAAGTCAAATCCCAATAAAAATGTTATGAAGCAACCAAAGAACGCGGAAAATGTGGAAAATTCTGTGGCTGTTTGCGCGAACATTGGCAAGTAACAGGGGCCCTACTCAGAATCTAGTTTCGAAAGTAACTTTTTTCGAAAAGGAACTTTTTGTACTCTCTACTTAACTTAAAAACGGAACGGAAAGCAATTTCGAATAGGATTGACTTTCGGAACGAAAAAGAGAGTAGGACACCAGTACCGGATAAATTTACCTAAAGGTATACGATAATAAAGGCTTACTGTTCCCAGTTTCTCACAACCTGGGGTACTGTCTACCGTGAAAACGATGGCAATAGAACTTTTTTATTATGCCCACATTTCCATGGTTTACAACAACAGTTGGATCTCGTACTATTGTTGTAAACTGTGGAAATCAATGATCCCAGTTGGATCTCGTACTATTGTTGTAAACCGTGGAAATCAAAGATCTACCAGATAATGTGGATAAATAAAAAAACGCCTAATATCACATGATATATTACACTATTAATTGGTATCCCGTTTGGGTCATAAAAACAATTTCCTGTACTGAAATTGAATCCACGCTTGTTCGCCGCTTGCAATCATATCGGAGCACAACACTCTGCGGTACCAAAGAAGAAGAAAATACACTTGACGGAATAAGAACTTTGTGTAGACTGCGGTGATGAGGAATCCCTTGAATACACAACCCACTTCCAATGTCACTGAGCAGGTCTCCAATGTCACTGGCACAGATTCCCAGGGAGACACTTCTTCCAGGCATTAACGAGCTTTCCAGCAAACCAGTAGACAAGATTATGAGCTTTATCAAGTGAGTAATTAATTGAATTTATTTATAAACAGTGTTATAATGAGTAAGGGACAATCTTTTACCCAAGGGCATCACAATGGGTCAGTATTGACCTGAGTATGATACGGAATACTCCTCGCCAGCACACAACCCTAACCAAACCTAGTTTCGTAAAGAGAGCATGTCTTGCAGGATAATACGGAACTTAGCTGGGCTCCTCAAGACAGGAATAAAGTCGTCATAAAGATGGTTGACAAAAAGTGGTCTGCAATTGATCACCATTGGGTGCTCCAGTAAATCAAGCTATCATCTCAATCTCAGAGAACTAGTGGAAAATAAGATCCGTGGCTTACATCGATTAAATGACAGAACAATGCGTCAACAAAGACATAAAGATGGTTAATTGGGGTCTACTCTGGTTCACCAACCGAGTAGACAAACCACACCTACATATTTATTGTTGGTGTAAGATATAGTATTAATTATCGAAAGCTTCTGCCGTTGGAAGTCGAAAAGAGACAAAAGGAAAGACTTTCGTTACACCCTCGTCACTTATGTCGTTTTCCATTGGTTTCACTCGGGGATCCACTCATTCTGCGATCCAATGGAACAACAAAACTGCTTCTGATTGAACCCACAAAAGTATTGGTAGAATGCCAAAAAATAATCTACGGCAGCTGTCAGCTGACTTGTAAAAAATGTATAAAGTAAATTTGTGTAAGTGCTTCTTGAGTGGATTCTGACTTCAAATCGAGAAGCGAAATTCTCTTCTCAGAATCACCAGAAGAGAATTTTTTGTACCAATGGAACGGTTTCAGAAGTGATTTTTTCGATTTCGGACTTGCCCAATGGAAAACGACATTAGCGTTCCTACTTAGTTGCGAGTACTTAACTACAAACGTGTAAAAAGAAAACTATCGTTGTAGTGAAAAGTACAAGATTGGAAGTTGAAAATACACAATAGTATGGTCCGTTTGCTCATATGACTCTTACCGATTTAATTTCTATTTAAATACTTATGGGCTACTTTTTTCAGGGCATAAACTGACACATAAGATTTTATGTGGCACTTAAATTCGATATGAGTCGTATCAGCAAACGACCCTTAAATACTTACCAGGAGAATTTTGCGGCTGTAAAATTTCCACAGGACGTCCTAGTGGAGCTGATTCCAACGACAATTCGTTACTATCTGCAAAGAACAAGCAATTTATTAGTTCACAAAAGCAAGTGAACAAATTCAAAAAAAATGATTTTACAGAATGATGCAACAGAAAGGCGGAATCAAAATTTACTAGACAAGTACAATACAGACATTCTTCGGTATTGTGCACAGCAAAACGTGTGAGACAGAAAGAACACATTATCCACTACAGTTGATCAATCAATTGCCAAATTTACCAAAGGACTGTTTAAAACGATAAATGGAGGTTAATTTTTTGAACATAACGCATCGTGTACCAGTACGAGCGGGTAGTGTGCAGTGCGATTCTGCTTTACCTTCAATTTTTAAGTGCGTTCCATAAGATTGCCCAGTTTAAAGAGCACCTCAAACAGCCTGACAGTCTGCAACTGGAGGCAGCTATCAATCATCATACAGACACTTATCGACGTATCCGTTCGGAAAAATACGGATACGAAAGTCAAATCTGAACGGAACTCAAATTGCGTTCGAAGTATCCGATTCGGAACAAATAACAAACAAATTTCACATTAAAATATTCCACAGTAATTAGTCGTCGGAGAGCTTCGGAAAAAATGTGCCGTGTAACCGTCAAAAGTAAGTGGTGTAACGCGGTTCCACGCGTCAATAATCACCCCATATCGAGGAATCCGTTCGGAAAAAAATCCGATAAGAAAATCAAATCCGATCGGAACTCAAATTGCGTTCGAAGTATCCGATTCGTAACAAAATAAACGAAGCATATAAACGCGTTCATTTCACATTAAAATATTGCGCAGCAATAAGTTGTCGGACAGCTTCGGAAAAAATGTGCAGCTTAGCTGTCAAAAGTAAGCGGTATAACGCGGTTCCTCGCAATGCGACAAGTTGCGCTACCATGTCATCGGAGAATTTTTCCGAAAGTTGTATCGGAACGGATACCTCGATTGGAATATCTCCGATTTCGAACAAATCGGAGAAAATTCCGTTCCGAACGGATACCTCGATAGGAGTGAATATGATCGGAAAACTTTTTCGAAAGTTGTAATGGAACGGATATCTCAAATGGACTTTCTCTGATTTCGTACAAATCGTACAGAATTCCGTACCGTAGGGGTGGTGACGGCGTTTGACGCTTGTCGGCCGATTAGATATTTATTTACAAGAAATTTGGTACGGGAATAGGTACGATATCTTGTTCCGAATAATAGTGCATTAATCAAGCACCGAAATAAATAAAAAAAATACATAGATGGTGAATCAATGTGTGCTTCAAACTCAGGAGTGCCCAAATGAACTAAAGTTTTCAAACTCTATTTCTTCGCCATATCAATGATATACGTAGGTTGTACGATTGTGTCTGTTGTACCTGTGAATCCACCTATATGACACACTCAAGAATGCGAGTAAGTTAGCTCTCTCAATGAAGACCTGGTCCAAATCTTCAAGTGCGCTAAGGACAATTTTGCTCTATTTAACTCACAGAAAACACAGCTCACCTACTAGGCAAACAAATTCATTGACATAAGTTAGAAAGGACGACAATTTCATACATCCAATGGAGGCACAATTACAGCCAATTTAGAAGTAACATGACGGGACCAATAATGCTAGGTTGGCGTCTCAAAGTAAAGTTAAAGTTGAGCACACATATATTTCAGACAGAAGCAGCGCCTCATTTTCTATTGTTCAAAACCGACAAGTAGAAATAAGACACAAAATTCCCTATAGTATTTTAATGTATCAATTCTGCCGACAAATATGTTTTCCAAATTATTTTTTATTATTATTACATGTATCATTATTTTTCAAACTGAAAGCACTTAACTCAAGAAAGTACATAAATATAGTCCACCAGTTATATAAACCTCAGATTAGACAATGCTTCAAATATTGCTCGGCGCTAAAACATTCACTTATCCTGCTTCACACGACACAGAGACGAGCAGTTCGACTACTAGAGGATTCTACAGTAGCATCAAACCTACAGTCGTTTACGCACAAAAGACTAATCGCTCGACAATTATTATTACTCAATAGGTTTGCCGAGAGATTTAAAAATATTATTGTAGTCGATGTGCTAAGCACAAAATCTACACCTCTTCGGTTGTACCACTTGTGGAGTTTTTTTAACCTCCAATCACTATTTTACTATTTATGGTAGTTCGTTTTGTTTTCTATACTACAGTTTTACTGCGCCTGTTGCTATCCTCCTCCGCTTTTAAAACAGAATTCAAGGAAGAATTTCAAAGAGCATCTATCCAATATATAAGTCGCTTTTCTTTACTTTTCTCTATTTCAATAGTTGTAACAGAGCTGCATATCCAGACAGATTTGACTGACGGGAATGCAGAATCTTAAGTCCCTCCATCGTGGTTATTTTTGAAGAAATTTTGTGCGATTTTTTACCTAAATGATTTCTGTTTCAGGATATATCTTACGATGAGTAAGGGAGTTGCCACGCTTTTCCCTACCTTCCAATTTGTTGCACTACTCTTATTCATCAATTATGGGCAAATCATCTTACCCGCAAAACAATTGATTTTCTTCCTCTCCGCATTGGTGTATGCATTTTCATTTAAAGAGTCATTGTTGAGAGTAAAACTCAGATTTACTGCATCAAGTTGTTGCTTGAGATCCTGCTGCTGCGGCTGCTGTTTATTGTGCGGTAACTTGGCTGTCAACTTGTTTTGATTATTCCCCGATAGTGCTCCGCTTGTCTGAAAAAGAAGAAGAAAAACATAAATAAAACACATGCTCGTCATTGTGGATGTTCGTTTTGAAAAATATTTCTGTACGTATATGCCCTTGAACCTATCATTTATAATCAAAAAACAAACGCAATTAGAATCATTCAGAGATCCCTGTGTAGAGTGTACCATTTATTAATAGAGCTCATCGCGATGCACTTGTGGTGCATTAATTGAACACATTTCTATATTTTCTGTCTTGTCACACTTTTTCTCAATTAAAATGGCAAAATTCTATTTCGCATCACACAACAAACAAGGTTAGTGTCAGTGAGTACGAGTACACATTCAAATACGAGAAACACGACGACGCTGTGCGACATTTAGAAAATTGTGCCGTGCGAAATGTAAACGGGTGATTTTTGGCAACTGTTGCCGCTGCCGCGAACTAGAATTCTTCACATCAATTATAAAGAAACCGAAAATAATAGCAGAGGCCCAGCGGTTGCCCTTCGTTGTTAATTGTTTCATGTTTCACCTGGTTTGTTAGATTGTCGTTGATCTGCACAAGAAGCTCTTCGATGGTTGATTCTTGATTTGAGGACAATGCCAATGCTGTGCTACTCTCCTCCATTTCGTCGGAACTTAGAATGAGACTCTTGGGCCGTGTCATCAATTTGGAAATAAAATCCATCACAATTGCGCACACACTTTAAAATCGAATCAAATGAAACGAGCGAATTGATTTGGGTTCCCCCCGTACGCGCCTTAGAAATCACTTTATCGATTGGGGAAGGGTAATAGTTTTCAAATGCTATTCTGTGCAATTTGACAAATGCTGACACAATGGGAATGAAATTCCGACGCTCGATTGGCTTTGGAGATGTTTACTAGACTTGAACGGAAAAGTCTACTATGTTTCCGATCGTCGACCGATTTAATTTAATTTTCTTTTCCTACTGAAAAAGGAAAACAAGAAAACTCAAAATAGCATCTTTCGAGTGTTTTACTACACAAGACGGGCGGCGCTGGTGGTGTTGCATAGCAGAGCGCGAACAACTAGACCACTACTGTACAGTGGAGAGAGGCACCACCGATGATTATCGGTGGCGGCGCGCACCAATTGTGAGGCGGGTGTTATTTTTCTTGCGGCGATTGTCTTGACGGTGGGTGATGGTGGCGATCGTTTGAATCGCTTGCACGGTGATGAGGGGCGCACATGCCGAGGGAGTGTATTCGTATGTAGCTGATAGTCGATGTGTTATGCATCTTTCTTTTTACGGGGAATGGAAAAATCTCTAAAAATAAAACAATGCTCCGAATGGAGGGGGGCACTGATGAATGAGGGTGGCGAACTCATACTTTATTTTCATGGATAATGTCTATTATCTTTGTGTTCAGGAGGAAGCGATACATGTTCCATAATATTTTGAGTGGAATATTTAGGAAAATACGCCGAGAAATGTTATGTTAATGACAGCAAACAATGTTGTAGCATGAATATGGAATGAAGTCATTACTATTGAGTGAAGGGGATGTCTATATTTAAAAATACACATATTCTTTGAATTCACAGGAAGGACTTCCGTGTTCCTACCAAGACGCACTGGTTCACTTGTACGTTGCGGTGCATTAAATATGACAGACTGGGCAAGAATGGTAAAGCATAAATGGAGATCACTGAACAACTGCCGATGAAAAATTAGTAAGCAGAGTAGGCTGCAAGACATCGTAGAAACTAGCACCCAAGATGACCAGACAGTAGACACACATACTCTCCACAAGGAATTGAGATGTTCGCACTGGCTTTTGTTGATCTACAATAAGGAAGTCGTTCATGCCAAATGCAGATTGTAGCACAGACTATTTATTTCTGGAGAAATCGTTTTATTATATTCTGGGTGCATGGTAGCTTGAAGTGGACTCCAATTAGGAAGCAGATGACAATAGCCGTTCAAGCCTTGTTAGAATTGAAGAACTTACTTATAAATTTCTCTGGTGAATAACGAATTTCATTTAAAACGCTAGACAACTCCCAGGCAATACCTTTTATGTCGGATACAAGTTTGATGGGTGAGCGAGCATGCTAAAGAAAGCGCTGCACCTTTCACCTTCTCAAGCCAATTGGAAAAGTGATCGGATTGCGATAACGTGGAGAAAGAAGAATATGACTGCTAAAGTTGTGTGGTTGTTATTTTGCTCTGCTATTAGACACGTGTCATATACATTTTTCTTATGACTATACGCGTCTTACAAGCGTATGACGTGACCTCAACCTTGGCTTTTAGTAGGACTTTAGGTCTTTAGGTCCTTTTTTCGACTTCGTTACACGCCTGTCACAATGAAATTTCAAGCTACGCGATCGGGGAATTTATTTTTAGAAGGGTTACCGGTGGTCGTCTCAAATGAGTAATTTAGATGACGGAACAACCATTTCGTTTAACCTGAGGGGCTCCATATTGAAATAACAGATAATATATTCCGGGGCCTTTTTTCATTTTGATCTGCGTATCTGTTAAAATCCATACATCCATTATAGTCTTACAAGCGTATGACGTGACCTCAACCTTGGCTTTTAGTAGGACTTTAGGTTTTTAGGTCCTTTTTTCGACTTCGTTACACGCCTGTCACAATGAAATTTCAAGCTACGTGATCGGGGAATTTATTTTTAGAAGGGTTACCGGTGGTCGTCTCAAATGAGTAATTTAGATGTCGGCCTTTTTTTCATCTTAATATTCATCAACTCAGAATTTTGACTGGAAACTCTCGACAATGGAGAGAACAAAACATTGGTCATGCTAATATACTCATGATGCACGACATCTTCACAAACTTACAGATCGAATGCCTACCGAAATCGGTTTTGGTATAGCTTTCAAACTCCCATACCGGACAGATCGAGTGATCACAACGTGATGTCCTATATGTACAACGAACGGCAGTTAATATTCTTCCTTTTTTTCGGCGCCAAAGCTTGGATTTCATTCAAGACAGAGAAAAGATATCCTCAGTCACCCCGAGAGAATGATTCTTTGCAATATTGTCGGTCACATTTACGTTGACGCCTAGGACATGTGGAACGAATGGACGATGATTTGATTTCACCCCAGATATGAATGCAGCAAAAAAAGACTTCGCATTAGGTGGCGCGCACAATCG
This sequence comes from Cheilosia vulpina, assembly GCA_916610125.1. NCBI lineage: Eukaryota > Metazoa > Arthropoda > Insecta > Diptera > Syrphidae > Cheilosia > Cheilosia vulpina. The sequence continues at coordinate 20,145,514 of OU744276.1, read as the reverse complement.
AAAAGTGCTTGAAATAGCTGGAAGTGGGTGACCAGTTTCGCAGTCAGTAAGCTTAAGACTGCGCCAATTGTGGAGGCGTATTGGTTGAGGAACAGGTCCGCACCGGACTGTAAGCAAGTAGAAACAACTTGTTTGATAGATGACAGATTTGAACATATGAAGATGACTTGCGGCGGATCTTCAATACTTTCATACAATTTCCACACTTCAAGGGGCAGTATTAGCCAAATGCATATTTTTCTTAGTCAGATAGAATTCTCTGACGACAATGTATACATCACGAACTCCAAAGTTCAGAAACGCTTTGTCAGAACTACAAATATTTTTCCTTATTTTCTCTGTTGTTGGAGTGTTCCAATTTTTGGAACTAAAGAAACCATAAAAACAGATATAATGCAAATAAATCACATGCGGAACTAATTTATCTGATGGAAGTTAGATAGCGAAATGATTACAAGTAAAGAAATTGAATTATGCATTTTAAAAAGAACAAAATATGTACCGGACAACTGAAGTTAGTTTGTTATCATGGACTTTCCGTTTTCCAAATGCTGTAATGCCGTATGTTTGGATACGGGTACGAATTTTTAAATGTACTTTTTGGGGAAACAAAAACAACGCGGCTTTTGCCTGGTTTAACACCTACGGAGAGTGGAGAAAGTTCTGAACCTCCCTATGTACGCAAACTGGAAAACTGCTCACGTGAGGAATCCAGGAACTCGAACCAATCGAGTCAGTCAGCTGCTGTGTTAGTAGCGTTTTAAAAAACCCCAAAAGAAAACTATAAGTTTAGTTCTTCCTGAATCTTCCTGTGATCTACATTCTCTTGAATCCCCTTGAATATATAACTTTTATTTCTCCACTGCTGCAGCTTGTCCGACAAACAAAAAAAACACTAAAAGGTATTGCAACCAACACTGAAAGAGCTCCTGAGTTACGCGTATGTCAAACTTTTGCGATGCCGCCCATCAAAGGAAGCTCAAAAGTAACCGAATTTCTTTTAAACAACAAACTATAATTAAACTTTACGGCCGACGTAGATATCAATTCTGATGATTTTCACTAACACCTCACTCAGTTCTTATTAAGCACTTGCGAAACGACACACCTTCCAGTCGCAGCGATGGATCACATTCCTTTACATAACGTTTAACGTCGATGAACTTGCACTACAATAACAATCACCACCCCAGATGGGGTATATTCGTATATACCTTCTTACTACTGCTGGAATTGCCCATAATTGAAACGCATTCAGAATGCAGCCCGATTTGCGTTTGAAAAATCAAATTTATTTTTTGTTTGAGAAAATTTCTTCCGAAATTGCACTGATACGTAAATTTTCACTTACTGTCAACTACTCCCCCTAGAAATTGGCAGCGAGGCATGGACAGAGTTGAATTCTGCTCACAATGAGGGGCATACTTCCGACTTGCCTCCACCCCTACCCGCAGAGAATCCGTCTTCATCGACAACGTTGTCCATCGTCGCGATTTAATGTACACCGAGTTAAAACCAACAAAAGAAATTAAAACTCATAAATAAATCCAAAAAGAAACAAAGTACACAAAACGGGACGTCATCCACCTATATTCGCATATTGGAGCGTAAGACAAATGATTCGATCGGCACCGTACTGTGGCAAGCAGCACGCAGTAGCAACTCGGCCTTTGGTTCATAATTTGAATGTGTAATTACAACAGGAAAAACAACAAAAACGGTTTGTACTTGATGAGTTTGGTTGTTGAAGTTATAATTCGGAAAGCAAACTGAACTGTGCAACACGTCATCCGGACGCGCGCGACCCACCAAGCTGATTTGTGTGCACAGACACAGTGGTGAAGTGGTCGCGAAGCTCGCGCAGGGGCAGAGAAACACAAGAGAGAATGTAGAATTTACTTTTATAGTTCTATGAACTCGTGTGTTTTTCATTTTTGGGGCGGACGATTTTCTCTTTTTGCGAGGGTAACGAGATGTGGCGATATTGGAAGAACAATTTGCAATAAGTCTTGTATTTTGTAAATGTAGTAAAAGAAGCAGCAGAATTCATAAAACACAGAAGGTGACGATTTGCGCCAAATTCATCGCTATAAATAACTCGAACGAAGTGATTTGTCTCATTTAAGGGGTGAAAATATAACAACACACCTAGTGGGTCACACCTTTCATTGAAATACCAAATGGCGGGTGGATTTGAAATGCAAATTGATAGCTTCATTAGCAATTATATCTTAGTGAACGAATTTTCCACATATGAATGGTTTTTTTTCGGGTTTCCTTCTAGGGTTTGTGATATGCTAATGGAGGCCTTGTGCTACTTTGGTAGGTATCTTTCATTTGCCATCTGAATTATATATGGATCGCAATCCTTGATACGTTAAGAGGTGTCTGAAGTTCGGGCGCAACATATTGAAGAACAAATTACACACAGCATTGCATCTCTACACAATCTTTGGAACAAAACAAAAATTGAGCGGATATGTTGCGCTTTTGAGTGGATGTTGTGCTTAAGGCACTGAAAGTGGTTCTTACATATTGCTAAATAAAATTCTGAACATCGACAGCGTAATCCTAACACAGGCGGTTAAAATATTCACCATAACCACACAATATTGGCAGGTTCTGAAGACAAACCTAGCTGTTGCGGTCAAAAACTGTTTAAAAGCTTCAGCTAAAGCAAAAATCGGCCGGTGAAGAAGGTAATCAACACCACAGGTAAGACAAATACCACCAGGACCAACTCCATTTTGTCATGGTGATGTTCTTAGGCTGAGATTAAGACCATGTCAAGAAATATTACCCCATACAAAAAGGACTTATTTGACAAACAGTCAGCGTACAGCTTATTGCTGTAGAAACAAAACCAAAATATAACGGGTTCCCGGTCACGAGGGTATTGAAGGAAACGAAAAAGCTGACGAACTGGCCAGGAAAGGATCAGCAATCACCTCCACTATCAACAGTTGGGAACACAACATGTGTATCAAACAGTGGCATTAAATCCCAAGCCTCAGACAGGCCAAAAGAGCAATCCTGTCATTCAAGAAAAATGCCAAAAAAATCTTAAATCTACGAAGGCACGATATCAAACACTTTGTAGGCTACCTTACAGGTCAAAACGGTTTGCGATACCACCTACACAAACTTAACATAGCCGACTCCCCGGAGTGCCGACTATGTCTTGAAGAAGACGAAACAGCTGAGCACATCATGTGTGAATGTCCAACTTTATCTAGAATTAGAAGGAAAGTCTTCTTCCGGGAAGTTTAAGTCCAGAAGAATTGAAGAAGTCCTCTGCTGGAAGCACTATCAGCTACATTAGGGAGGTAGGGACGCTAACAATCCCGGCACAATAGACCTTCTATTTTTCGCCTAGGCAAGTCAGAAGTTAAAAAAAAAAAAAACAGCTTATTGACTAAGAACCACGTCTCGCGGTCTACTAATTTTCAAAATTATTTTTTTTTCTGACTTACACACATCACTACTTTCATAGAGGTATGATAAATGATGTCGTCAGAAATGAGAGCTCAATTCATTTCTGCGCTGATAGTTCAAAAACAGTGAATAGGTCCGGTTTCTCAAAATGTTAAGTTAGCTAGCGACTACAGTAGCTCTTTGGTTTAATGCCAAAACGGTATTCTGCAAGAATTTCTCAAAACAAATCTCTCAAAAATCTTGCCGGAGAGACGGTCATTTTCTACAAAGATGGCAGAGCCGTTCAGTATTGTGGTTGTAGAAATATTTCAGGACACTTGCCAGAATTGTCAATAACCTAAAAATCTCATCAGATAAAGCGCTCGCTGCTACCAAATGTTTCCGATCTGCTCGTGCTGATTTAAACCCATTTCCATTTTGTTTTTCTTGTTTAAGCGATAGCCGGCACATTAGAGGCGGTTGATTGCTGCTGGTAGCGATGCGCTCTCGCCCTAATCACTTGATGCTGATGGCGTTAATGTTCCAAAAAGAAAAGTTTCTCTCAGAAAATAGTTGATAGATGGTAGTTTTATTCATCTTAGTCTAAGTTTTCTTCTATCCATTTCCGAATCAAGGGATAAGTCTTTATTTCAATCTGTCACAATAGACATACTAACTGTGCATTTGTCCATCCATAGTCATAAGATGTGCTCGAATAAACATTGTTTCTTGCAAAGGTGACAAATAATAAAAACACAGCAGGATTAGATATGTATCCTGGATATGGTTTTGCCATCAAGATTTCAGCACGTAAAACAGTGAAAGCACAATTAAAGTGTTGATCCGTCACTGTGATAGATACTCTTGCATTGTACCAAGTTAAAAATAAACGCCGAGACTGGAAAGGCGGGATTACGACACGTATATATGTGAAATATGAGATGTGTTCTTGGTGCCATAGCTGATCTCGACACAGCATATAGAAATCTACTTTAGACCATTTGAGTAAATAAAACCATTCATAGGAAATAGAAGGACTGAGCTATTGGGATGACAAGACGATAAAAAATTGATGAGTTGTCCATAAATTTATGCTTCTTAGGATAGGAATTCTCAAAAATTGTTTCTATTCATATACTCAAGTTATAAACTTGGTTGACAAATAGTAAAAGCAATAGACAAACGCTCCTTGAAAACTACGAAATGTCTCTAAAAATGTCCAAACGATTGCTGTATTCATAGACCTTTTAGAGGAATCGTGGCCAAAGAATTAACCTCCAATTCAAATAACCGATTCCATCAGAATGACGTCAAACTAGTGTCACATATCCCTCCATCTACGATGGATTTGCTATTTTAGTAGCACCATCCAACCCTTACTAGGGATTGCAAAAGTTGGTCAAGTGATTTAAATACGTCTCGTCCACTTCAATATGAATTACGCCACTTGAATTGATTTGTGTGATATATTTGATCGATTTTAAGCGGAAAGAAAAATACGCAACGCAAGTGGTATGACCTCCTCCCCCAAAATGGTCAATCAAAACAACACACCCATTGCAAATGCATCCTTCCAAGTCTATATTTGCCTAAGCCAATTAAATGCGAATTAAGCACAGCACTGATAACCGAGTTCATTGGATTTTATTTACAGAAAAATACAAACCTCGACTAGACTGCACAAGAATGCGATGCGAATATTGATTTTGTGCACTCGTATGCCACTAGAAATGAATATTGTGCAGTTTTGTTACATTTTTGTATGCTTTACAATCACTAGCGGATATAGAACTATTCCAATTATGCAATATTATTAACCATCCACTGTTGTAAATTATTCTGAATTAATTTCTCTGCAAATGGTACTGGTTTGACAAAACAGGCTTACTGTGTCGTAGTACTGAAAATGGCAATGGGAAAGGATTTTCAAAGGATGAACAAGGCGCGCATGGCCGTGGTTTTCCTTAAACGATATTGTTGTTTAAAATGCCCCTTTGAATTGAAATTCCGTTAGGATTAAATAACAAATATAAATTAAAAATACTAAAGTGGAAAATTGTATTGTTATGCATCTTACAGTTTCGTTGGAGTTAATCTCCTTTAGTGCTGGTCGATTGTATATGTCGTCCGAATTCATTTTGCTTGATGGTTGAGTTTCTTGCATTTGCACACACGAAAAAATCTAGTATGTTGTTCGCGAAATTTTTTATCGACTATGAAAATCAAATTCGTCGAACACTGTTCAGTGATAACATGTGATATGTAAAATAATTGCAAAAGTGAATGCAAAAATGTTCCGTTGCACAGAAAACAAATTCGATTTTGGATCTGCAGACGTACCAACATTGCGCCAATTGGCAAATCGAAATAAATAATGGTAGCAGTGCGACATCTACCCGCGGAATTGAGATATGACAAATTTCCTCATTTGGGTAGAAATGCCTGGGGTGGGATTCACCAGGAAATCGAGAAAATCCAAATGAATTTCTTAAACCTAAAATCTCTACGTATTTTTTATTTGTTTTTATTTTTATTGAAAACTCTTTTTTTCACTTTGGTCGATGCAAAAATTAAGATTCCAATACCTAAAACGACACAAATATTTAACTTTAAAGATTGGTCCATTTTTGTTTGTTTGGTTTGTTGTAGGACTTAAAACAAACATCCGATCCGATCCAGTAAGGAGAACGGATAATTATTACTTCCTTCGAGTCAGTCTGAGAATCTAGAAGTGCTTGATTGTTTATTGTGTGGTTTTTGCTTTTTTATCTCAATTTGGGATGTGTCCGATTCTGGGTCATATATCTGGGTTTCCTGGTGAATTCTAACTAAGTTTTTAGGCTTGGGACGTAAAGCGCCGAAAAGGACCGAACTTTGAGTTGGTGGGTGTATTTGATCAGATAAGTTCCTCATCAGAGTGAGTGATTTTCTTAGACATTTTTTGTTGAAGGAAAAATAAAAGCTAGAAAATTGTGGAAGACTTTCAGAAATCTAGCAAAAACTATTAATTTTGTGTGAATTTTCACCATGATATCAACAATAGAAAAAACTCAATCGCCTTTTAGCAAAGTGTTCTAATAAAAAAAAATATATTGTGATTTTAATAAATTTACAAAGTTAGATTTTTTCATATTTATATAGTTTAAAGCCTAGTATGCTGTTCCCGGAAGGCAAACATTTAGCGTCTCTCCAATATTTCTCTCCACCACTTCGCTTAATGTTCGCTTAATTTTAAAAGTGTCTAAAAAAAAAGCTGATTGACTTGGTTCTGTTTCTTTATTTGTAATTTTACAGCTCCCTCCTCAAAAACCTCATACTCCTAGTTAAAATATTCCATTTCTAAAAGAAATTAAATTAACAACAACGAATTTCTAACAATTATCCATACTGTTAATTTGCTTTCATTTGAAATTTTGATGCGAATACCGATATTTTCTCTGATCTATCAAAATTTAGCTGTGGAAAAATATATTTTGCATTAGTACGCTTACTTAAATTCTGTCGAGATTTTTCGTACAGTGGCTAACAAATTTAGCTTGAACTTCGTACTGCTTGACTTAACTGCTTTGCTTAATTTTATCTTTGGAGTCTTTTTTGTATGGGAGCGTAATTTAAGCGCGAGCAGCATACTAGGCTTAAAAGGAAAAAAAAGGAAAACTGACGAATGGCGATGCTTCGCGGGGGTAAAACAATAAAGAGAGGTGCTTAAAACCAGAGACAAATCATACTGATACTCGCAATCCTCTTGCCGGTGGCCCCCACATTTTTTTTTTTCAAATTTGCCGTTTTGTTTTCCTATTGTTATTATCAATTAATGTGGTTTTCGATTGGGCTTCTTCAGATTTGCTCTCAGATTTCAGATTTCGTGTTTCTAATCGAACATAAAATCTTCAATTGCTCTTTTTTGTGTTGATATTCGTGCGGTTTGAATATGTGTAGCCTTCGACCCTTTTTTAAACGTTTTGCATTCACTGATTAAATTTTATATTAAAACATTCGAAGTTTGAGCCCATATTGATTTCTAAACATTTGTACATAGGTAAATAATTAACAAAAATAGATCCAACCGATGCAATACGTTTCTTTGCAGTTAAACATTTCACGAAAACGTAAACAAACTCCACTAGGTGTCAAACTTGAACGTACTTGTATTGGTAAATCTGAAGCAAATTTGAGAAAAAAATCAAGATTCGCAAAAGTGCTCTGAAATCTGAAAAGGATTGCTTTTTTTTCTACCAAAAGAACATAAAAAATGCTCTGACAGCAGAATAAAGTGCTCTGAGAGCGCCCAATCGAATTCCACATAAGAATCCGTATGACATGCAAAAGCATACAAAAACTACAAAAATAAATGCTGCCAATCTCGGCAACCGTGGGGAAATGTGCTTAAGTTCGGGAGAACCACAATTTTTGAATGCCATTTGAATGCGAATTTGAAAAAAAAATTGAGGGGGCCAGCGGCAAGAGAATTGCGAGTTGTAGGATCTCAGTATGATTTGTCTCTGTCTTTTTTTGCAGTAAAAGTTGCAATTTAAGCTGCACACTTGCTACTTGTTAGAAATTAATCGGGGCGTATACATACACTTCGTTTTTGGAAAAATCAACTATGGACATCGACTTGAAAAATGTTTTCTCTGTTGTAGATACAAATGGAGTAGTTTTGGGATTCGTAGTTTCCAGATGATGAGGAATACAATAAAAATGAAATAAAAAAGTACCTCCAAAACTATGTCCATTGCTGTTTATGTATTTCTTTATTTTGGTTTTCACGAAACTTTGCACATTTTTTGTAAAACAAACTTCTTAAAATGACGTAAAACAGCTGTGGCAGTATGAGTAAATCTAAAAAAATATCGAGATCTGCAAAAAGTGATCCAAATCAAAAACAAGATTGATTTTTTTCCCAATGGAACGAGAAAAGTGATATTGATTTTGTGTCCCAATGGAAAACCACATCAGGTTTGCTTCAGATTTACCAATACAAGTGTGTTTGAGTTTTACAACTAGTGAAGTTTGTTTACAAGCTTGCACAGGCTAACGAATTCTTCTTCCGAGCGAAACTTAAAGCGATGACAGGATAGGAAATAAAAAACCACAATCAATGATGTATTAAAAAAATATTGCTCTTTTATTCTCTAATCTAAAAATAATGTTGTAATTTTTGTTCCAAATTTGTATTTTTCAAATCTAATTATATATTGTTTGCCTTCTTTTATTAAAATACTAATTATTATATGCAATTGTACGAATTGAGACCTTAGTTTAATAATTATTAGGTACGTAATCGTAGTAGGAGAAGCTAACGTTTCGCTCTCTGTACGTATATATTCTTTAAAATGAATTCAGATCTATGCTATATGTTGAGATGACTTTTAAAATCAATTAAATTGTTAAACTCTCTTAATTTTTTGTTTTATTAAATATATATTTAATAGATATATCTCTACGAATAAAATATTAGCTAAAATAGTGTCTTTTTTTCTTGATTCTCTCCGAAGTAAGTAGATCGCTTCAAATTATTGTTTTCTGGTTAGTTTCACTATAGCTTACGAGTACGAAGTATTTTTTTATTTTATATAATATTAGAACAAAAAATAAAATACTATATAATATATATATATTGATGGGTCTTTTGTTTAAATTTAACTACGTCGTCAAATTTTAATTTATTGTTATGTTATTATCGTAAATATTTCTACTTAAAAATTAATTAACAAATTGTAATACATTTTTCTTTGTTCACGTAGAAGCTAATAATTATTTCCTCTTGTTTTGATTTAAGAAATAGAATAACATTCTTTAAATAGGTTTATCTACTTAGTGTGTTAATAATAAATTGCACTATGTTGCCATATATTTGTTAACTGAGTTAGAGATTGATTTAACAATAATTGAAAACTATTTTAGTTTGTTCAAAAAATATTCTATAACGGTTGAGTGTGCTTGTGCATTTTTATATTCGATATATTATAGGTACGCTGTAAATATTGTAAATCTCGAGTAGAAAGTCATCAGCAGTTTTGTGTTACTTTGTGGGTGTGTGAATAATATAGCTAGGAAACCATTTTACAGGCGGTTTTGTTAAAAGAGAAAAAAAAATATTTATAACCGAAAAACATTTAAACGAAAGGACAAACTTTTATAAATAGATCACACTGGTGGGTGCTCGTCGTGGGTTTTTGTGGTCCAGATGCCAGGTATCAGTTCCGGAGGTAGATTTGTTTTTCTGTTAATCGTTTGGTTATTATTCGAGGTATGGTGATTGGGTGCTGCAGATTTAGCGTCATTTGTCGTTGTGCTCGTGAGTGATGTCTTCTGTTTGCTTATTGTACGTGGACTAGAGATAAGAGTGGATAAAACTCCACCAAATATTGAGTATAAGGCGAACACCGTCTGCGGCAATAGCTCTGCAAAAATCACAGTTGCTCCCACAAAGGGAGCCGTTAGAAGCCATATTCTGGCCCATACTATTGTCGAGTATGCACAGATCTTCTTCTTCTCGTCGGTGACCAGCTCGGTTGTGCATGTTGTTAGGATCGAGAGTGTTGTCGAGATGGCCGCCTTCGATATCATAGCCGATAACATTAGGAGTGCTACACGCGGGTTTCCTTGAACTGCAAATTAATTTGTTTTTTTTTTTTTTTTAATTTATCGAAAAAACGCTCAATAAGTATACTCACTGGAGTCGGGTATCAACCAAGCTGATATCGCAATGGAGCCGGCCACAATATTGAAGGCACCAGTCCACTGCCATTTATTGTTCGTTTTTAGAATGAGGAAGAGCCCAATAAAGGTTCCGCACACTTCGCAGAAACCAGCAATGGCAGTGTTTATCTCCAGATGATCGCGGCTGAACGTGCGTATATTTAGCAACATTCCATAGTAGATGATAATGTAGAGGGACCAGCACAGATGGACACAGATCATATGGCGAACGGCGCGTGGGCCTTTCCATAGAGTCCACCAGCCAGCTGGAGGTGGTGCGTCCATACTGGTCATCGCTTGCAATTGTAGCTGCTGGTCGATGTCGTGTGGAAGACAATATTTGGTGCCGTTCATTTCGATGCACTCTTGGAGTATCGCCTTGGCTTCGAGCACCCGACCGCGTTGTATCATCCAACGCGGAGAGTCGGGAATCCATCTGAAATAAAGAAATACAATGTCAAGTCATAGGGTAATTAGGTGGTTCAAGTAGAAGAATCTACACCAACAGTCTGGCAAGTCTTTGTTACAAACCCGGTGAGAGAAGAATAGAGGAAGAGAGGAAGAAGAGGCCAAAATAAGACCTCAACAAACTGGGAGTGAGTAAAGTGGACAGAAGCAACTTATTTATGACCCATGCCAAATTCGAACTGTAGCGCCACCTACCCGAAAGTAAGTAAGTAGTTTAGTTATTCGAAATAAAAAATCGGGGTAAGTTTGCTTGCACAATCACCCTGTAAATTAGGTATTCCGTTCCCCTTAAAGTTTGCATAATTTTGTCCTACGCATTCCCATTCGCTTCTTCTAGATCTTCGTAAATTATTCACATTCTTGTGTTTGCCTGACCACCATTATTCACAGGGACGTTATCCAACTTGCTGGCGAACAAAATTGTTTCTTGGAAACTCGAAACGAGTGCAAAATGCAAACCGCATTATTTGATCGAAGTAACTGAATGTCAGATGTCATATCACAGAAAAGGAAAATATTGACATCCAGCCAGAAGAACTTTCCTACAAGTTAGCTGTTGTAGAACTGGTTTCGCTGTTGAACTCTTGCATAGATCGTGAACGAAGGAAATACAATATTACAACATCTGCATTAACATTTTTCAAGTTCTCTTTGCTTGTAAACATAGTCAAAAAAGACGTTTGCATACCGTTGTCGTGTGTTCAAGATTTCGCCACAAGTGGTTTGAATTTTCTCTTACCTATAGCATATACGTCACAACATAAGAAGTGCATATGTCAGAGTACAATACCCTTAAGAATTCGGTGGCGATAATAGGCGTTTTTCTTTTTTAGTTCAGAGCACAACCTGAACTGTTATACAAAAAGTTCGTGTTTCTTTTTTAGCTCAGATACATCAGAGCTCAGATTTGTGTTTCTTTTTTCGATCTGAGCATAATCAGAGCGCGCTCGATGAGCTCAGAATAAATTGACTGAGCAGGCTGAGTATAAAGCTGATTACACACTTACAGGCACATTTGACAGAAAAAAGAACAGGATAAACAAAATAATTGAAATGGCGGACGAACCTTGTTGAAGGTTAACCAATTTAATATTACAAATGACAGCTATGTGCTCAAGTGTACGCTCGGTTAAGAGAGCGCTCATAATGCTCGAGCTCGGTTCAGAACTTAAAAAGAAAAACGCCTAATGCTAGATTTACAGCCTCATACATTACTAACACGAAAGATTGAAGGGATGCCTAAAACTGAAGAGTCGTTTGACTGAAAGGGACAGCACTACCAAACACGCAAAATACGTGACTCGTTTTTTGGTCAGCCATCTTGTTTACGTAGTCGGAATTATGGGAAAGTTCTGCACAGAGACAATACTGGAGACCACCAACTTCGGCCGATTCCCTGTTACTTGCCCACAAGCTATATTTTTATGGGGTGGCAAATGCTAAGTGCGCTAGTATTGTTATAGGTCTGTTCCCTTACTTTTGTAGTAAGAATGGAAAAGATTGACAGTCAGTCAAGAATGGCAGCGGTGGGAATAAATTCTCTCACAGAGAGAGACACTTACGACAAAGTTAGGGAACGCTTTTGTAGTAATCTATGAAAATGACAGATATTAAATTCAAACATTCAAATAAGTGGTACGAGAAGTCGTTACAATATCGTGTAAACTCGAAGAATTTGCTAATTTACGAACAAAATTAGTTGATTTATCTACCTAGCGATGTAAGTGATTCGGAATTAATCGAACTTCTTCTTCATGAATCCATGTGAATGGAAAAGTTTGTACTGATTAAACTACAAGCATTCGAGAAGAGGAAAAAGCGACACAGCGTTAAAAATTACCCGGAGGATATTGTCCTTTCTTACTCCTTACAGCGAGAGAAAGAATTTCGTCGCCACTTTCGAAAAGAATCAAATTCAATTTTATTTTCTCGGCTGTTGACACCATTTTAATACGCAAGAAATCAAAACAAATGCACTTATGTATGTCAAATAGGACAACAAAAATCAGCTGTTAATTGAAAGGTGACTGGCAGCTTTTTCAATTCTTACACCAAGAAATTTTTTGGATAAAAATTCGTAAGACTCTCAGTGGAGGGGTTATATCTTGCTCTCTCGATGACGCACTCTTTTACGAGTTAAGGAACGGCATTGAGTAAATATTGGTTAAAGTTCGTAAGATTTAAAAGTAAAGGAACAGACCTTATATAGAAATTCGTATTGGCAAATGTCACGTAACTTCACGTTTGCACCTTGCAGATGCCACTTTCGCTGTGGAAAAAGTTGCTGACAGCGCTCGTGGAATTTTATTCGTTAAATTTGAAATTGTTCGATAACTGTGGATAGTTTTTTTTAGGAATAAGTATACATTTGAATAAAATATATATTAAAAATGAACAATGAAGAAATGAAAAAAGGTAAATAAAAGAAAAATTTACACATGAAATCGAAGTTAATGATATTCAAAAGCGGGAAATACGCAACCATGTTTGTCCTACTCAGTTTCTAGTGTATAGAACATCTCCTTTAGATAGTTTTATTAGCCAAAGAAATCAAAGTATTATATAATAATAAACCAATGGCATTCAGTAATTAAAAACTGTGGCACTTCCGAACTCTAACACACTTCCCGACGGTTTCCGAGGTTGGCAGCATTGATTTTTGTATGTTTTTCCATGTCACACGGATTCTTAATTGACATAAAAACAAAATGCCGAATTTGGAAAAAAAAAATTGAGAGGGCCAGCGGCAAGAGGATTGCGAGTTGGGGGTCTCAGTATGATTTGTCTCTGGTTCTGCATGTTGAAATTTTTATAGCAATGGAAAGATCATTCATGACACTTTAGGCGTCCGATTTGTGTTCTCATTATTACGTTTTTTTTTTTAGAAATCACTGCGGTCAAATGGATCTCTTTGTCCCATCTGATGCAAAAATGTCGTGATGTTGTAAATCCAGCATAAGGGGTCAAATATCACTACCAAAACAAGGAACAATGCAAATGTCATAATCTTGTATTTCTTTGTTCAATTGCGACTCTAGCAACTACAATAAATACTACAAATACGGTTCATATGGTCTCTTTTGAAATACACTAAAATGACATCGGCAGCTTGGCATAAAAAAGTCGTAAGAAGGTTATAGAAGGGAAAGGGTTTGACATTCTTAATATATTTTTTTAATTTCTAATTGAAGAACGTTCACTGTTTGTTAAATTTAGGGAACTTTGTCTATATACAGGGTCATTCATTTCGTGGTTTCAAGTTGGATGAGCTGGCATTTGACACCTGTCAAACGCTGTCATTTGAAGTGTTATAATACTAGTTGAATGTTTGCCATTTACGATTACGGATCGCGTAACAATCAAAAAACTCGTTAAAATTATTAAAACTTAGGAAAAAAGTGGTAGCAAGTCACACAATACGACAACATTGCGTGAGAAGTTACTTGGTCGCATAATTTCATGTTTTGGCGATGTCAATAAATTGGCCACCAAGGTCATGCGATTTGACATTGTTAGATTTTTTTCTGTGGAACTGCCCAAAAAAGTGTTTACGAGAATAATCCCCGAACTCTAGACGCAACATTACCAACATTACTCAAGTTAGTGCCGAGACAACCTCCGAAATGTGCGAACAAGTGGTTAAAAATAATAGAAATGTTCATCAAAAAAGTATCGCTGTGTGTGTTTTATTTAAGCTAACTTTCGAAACCAATAAATGAATGACCCTTTACTTTATGAAATATAGGTACCACACGACTGACGAGGGGCTATTTAGAATTTGAACTGAAAGGTTTGTGATTTTCAAACAAAAATACAGTTTTTTGACAGCCGCGCGTCAAAAGTGCAGCAAATGTGTCACATTTCAACCAAAAAATTCCTGAGTTATAGCTGGGTACTTCAAACTCATTTGTCGCAACGACAAATAGATAAAAAAAATTATGTGTAACTTAAGCTTGAGTTTACATGCATGTCAGTTGTGGCCAATATATTGAAAATGAAAATAAAAATCACAAATCACCTCCATAAAAATATTAATATAACAGTCGGCCACGATATCGCCATATAGAGATATGTCCAACTCTTTGAGAGACTAGCGACTAATGGAAGCAACATCACTCCAACTGACCAAAATTGCTCGAAAAGCGTAGTAACTACAGTCCGGTACGTTCCACCGGTAATATCCTGAACTGAAAATTAAAGAAAATCGATTACACACGAATAAAGTTTGGTAACACAATCGCTTACAAATCACAGCACCAGCTGTATACATTTGGGCACAGCAAACAGCCGAAAGGCAGCGGAAGAACACATGCAGTTCATAGGACGTGACATGTCCCGTTAAATTACCACAAACTATTTGCGTTATCATTCCGAATAGCATAACGTTACGAGGACTAAAACTGTAAAGAAAAAAACAAATCATATTTTTAGAAATAATTTATAATGTGGTGCTTTGTGTGCGCTCTCTGGTGTTTTTGTTACGCAACAGTACCCTAACTGTCATGTGTCACCTGAAGAACTCTGAAATATTATGAGACGTAAATGTCACAACGAAAAACGTCTGTCATCACTTGAGGGCGTTTTCTCTTTAACTATTTACCAGCCAATGTAACGATTCTGATACGGCCAGTGAAACCGATCAGAGTCATTACAGCGGCTGGCTTCGAACAAACCGAACGTACTTATTCCCGATGCGCAAGCCTTTGGCCATAAAAATATCTTATCTATTGAAGTAGGAAAATATTGACTTACTACTTAAGTAAATGTGTGGCCAAAATGCCACCTGTTAGTACTCCAAACAAATGGAAGAATTGCGTTACAGCAACCAAAATATCACGTGAGCAGACCAAATCAAATTCCGTTATCAAGGACGGATAATCTGATTTATGCTCGAAGGCTTTGCATGGAATAACGGTAGCGTTCTTCGTTGACGGCTCCTCCCATAGTTTTGGCTCCGAGTCCTTATACTCATAGTTGTAGTACTGATGGGCGTGTTCTAACGCATCCTGATAAACATTACAAAAGTCGATGTTGAACTCATGATCGTCGGCCTCCTCCATTTCCGGATGCGACACTTTGATCCACTTCGTGTGATTGCGTGGGCTGAGCTCTTCCGGTGGCTTGCAGTAGAATTCACCGTGTCGCGGCGCTGGTGCTGTGAATATGATGCACGCCATGAACCATGAGGACGGTATTTTGCAGAGGAAGATTAGCAGAACTGTGCGCAGTTGCCATTTACCCCATTCGCCGGTTATTTTGCCGACGGCATCGACTTTAGTCTGCATTTTGGTGACAGGCTTTGGTGGGTTGCCTTCGATGATCGCGAAAGTGTCCACAGGATAGAGATTCTGAGTGTGATTGGGAGTGGTGTGCGGCGATTGTGTGGATGTGACGTCGTTACCGGGTGTGACGGTGCCCTCTGCGGAATCCAATCGTAGTACCGATGAAACCGAGCTACGTCTTCTGCAGGTTAGATTGTTGATGTTGCGGCAATCGGTGTTGTTGTTGTTGGTAGTGTTGCTGGCGGTGGTTACGATTGTACGTGCCTCGTTTCTCACATTCGCCGGAGAAGAGGACAACGATTCTGGTATAGCTATGGGCGCTAGAAGCGGTGTTGATATGTTTGTAATAGAGGTGGGTACAGATTCAGTCCGGCCTTGATTCGGTAGTAGTGGTGTTTCCGCCTGGAGATAAAAAAAGTTTAATTTGTTAGCAAGAGATTTGTTAAGGGAGTTAAGCATGAAATAGGTCAGGATTGCGGGTTTTATTGTATACCACGTCAGTTCTTAACTGGCTGTGGCTGATGTGCCTTAAGGTTCATTATTTTCACCGCCAAACAGGCCTATAAGTATAAATCGAGAGCTGAGTAGAAGCAATTGGCACGAGTTACCGATGAGGATTAGAACTTTCAAGTTCCAGGCGAAAATTGTAACAGAAGAACTTTCTATCAACAGGCCTATCAACCTATTTTGCAACAAAGGTAAAACATTTTGGAGGAAGAAGGTTCCTTAGTTGCGCATATTTTCTAGTCCTGTATTATGGTATCTTTAGCGGATAATCTTCCTCTTGTGCGCTTGACAGCGCCATAATTACACCTTGGACAATGGGTTCATTCAAAACTCTAAAAGTCGACTACTAAATTCACATAAATTGCGGTAGATGGTCAGTCGAACCTATTGGATCTAGTAGATCTACTGCAATTACAGTAAAGTCCGAACCCTGGATGATATCATGAAAACCTCTTTTGCCTTCCCCTTTTTTGACTGGATTTTCCCTTTTGCGGTGCTTACGTTTTTTTTGCATTCTCTATTGTTAACAGTGACAGTTTAGACTGTTCAAGAATGAATGAGAATGTAAAACTAATGCCCAAAACACATGTGCAGAAATTCTGGACGCAGTGCTGCAAGTAAAAACAGATGTGCAGAAAAATATTTGACACGCCTTGCATCGGCTAATATGGCTAATGTCATTCACCGACTAAGCAGCTGATGTGTTTGCATCCAAAACAAAAAAAAAATATGATCAGCAAATGTCAAAAGCCGATGAAGCCAAATACTTGCAAATTCTAGTTTATATTCTTTTGTGTTGTGGTAAGGATGAATTTTGCAGCAAATTTAGAAATACAGACATGATGCAGTGCTGCGGTGAATACAGAATCTACGTGTGCCTATATCCATATAAACATGTGTATTCTAATCTTGATGCGCAGTGATTTCTGCACATGTGTTTTGGGCATAAAGGACACAATAGGCGTTTTTCTTTTTTAGTTCAGAGCTGAGCTCTGAACCGAGCTCGAGCGTTATGAGAGCGCTCTGAGCCGAGCGTGCTCAGATCGTTCTGATGTATTTATGAAACACACTTGAGCACGTATCTGACATTTTTAATAAATATATGTATAATTTGAAAATTTATTAATTTTTATTTATTAAATTGGTTAACATTCAGTTCCACAACATCAAAGGGCGTCCACCATTTCAATTATTTTGTTTATCCTGTTTTTTTTTCTGTCAAATGTGACTGTGAGTGTGTATTCAGCTTTTTACTCAGCCTGCTCAGTCAATTTATTCTGAGCTCATCGAGCGCGCTCTGATTATGCTCAGATCGAAAAAAGAAACACAAATCTGAGCTCTGATGTATCTGAGCTAAAAAAGAAACACGAACTTTTTGTATAACAGTTCAGGTTGTGCTCTGAACTAAAAAAGAAAAATGCCTATTGTCGAAAGCTGTTCTGATTTCTTTGCAGTTGCCAACACTGTCGATGCGTATCGTTAACCTGACTGACATTTGCTTACTCGTTCAAGGGGTCCACGGTGTTCGGTGGTAACATATTCTCACCAAATTAGCTCGGTTCTTAACCATTTGCCTCCATTTTCGTTTTCGGTGAGCGCCCCCTATGCGGGTTTTACTTCTAATATAACGTTGACCCTCTAGGTTAGGAGTTTTTAACTCGTTACTTCCATAATTTGTACGTCCAGCAAACAACGTAATTTTTTTTTTTGAAACTGCTTCCATAAACAACAACATTTGTCGTCATCACATTGATTTTTCGTCTTATTCCGCTTGTGAGTTCTATTCCTAGATAGGAATTTTTTTTTCACGGTTTTATGGACGGAATAATGGTTTCAAGTATTTATGGCTAATAAGTTCAATTACACGAGAAACCACAGACCATTTTAAAAAAAAAACCTGTTTATTTAAATCAACAACATTTAATTAAAGTGAGAGTTTGAGTAATCGTTTGAAAGTGGTTTGAAGTGGCTTCTAATATATTGCCCACAAAGAGAAAGTCATACAAAAATATAATTAGGAGCTAAATTCATCAAACACGAACGCCTCCGATAAAAGAGGACGACATGAAAGAAAATTCATTGAATACCCCAACCCAAGTTAACAATTTAAGGTGAAACGGCGTGTGTCGAAAGACTTTTATTAAATTTTTCCCTTGAATTCAACCTAACCACCAATATATATATTGATATCATGGTGCCAACCGAATTGCCTCCTGGTGGTCGTCAATGTTGCGCATTATTTTGAGCCATTTCCCAGCAGGACCCCATCTGTGTCATGTGTGTTGAAAGGAACACCGAAAAATGTGCGGTTTCATTAATGTAATGAACAAAGGATTGTTCACTGCAGTGCGTATCCACATACAGCCATTAAGTTCTCAGAGGAAAACAAGTTCTCTATTAAAAAAGGAAGCTTCTCTTTCTCTTTGTGAAAACTTTTATTCAAAACCCACCTGCGCTCGGCTCGTGTTTATGCAAAACCTGTTTGTTTACAATCGTTTGCAGATATTACAGGTGGCACACGGGCCAACCCCGTAGCATTAAAACAGCTTCGCATCCAATTACCATTCGTCTCACGTAAATCATCAGCGTCGTGAATAAAAAGAAAAACAACTTTGAATGGCAGCATCGGAGGAAAAAGATTTTACCGCATATTGAATTTAGTTCCCAGAAAAGTTATCGATTTCGAGGGACGGCCTATGGATTACTGACAGATTATAGGCATAAAAACGGCAGGCATTTTGGGTAGTCATAAACTTATTTAATAGGCAGAAGTATATATCCCAATTGAGACAATTATGGTCTTCAATAGAGCGATAGGCTTTCTCTGTGGGTATATATTACTTACACACGGATTAAGATGTATGAAGAGAATCCGGTTGGCTTTGGTGTTTGGGGCAGAAATTGGATTGTTTCTCAAAGCAAGGCAAATTTACTGATGATAAACGATGTACAGTGGGATCAGGATGGATTAGGTTGACCATTTCGAGGTGACACATCAGATGGATTATGACGCGGCCCGGAGTGTGACTGGCATGTACGTAAAAGGTCTGGACATTGTTTGGCAAAGTCGTTTGGTGTTGGTGCTGAAATACCTTCGGATGTTTTTGTTTTTGAAACATATGGCTTGAATTGACTAGACAGTCGAAGAGACAGAAAACGAAAACTAGGTGTAAAATGATGTTGGGATTCATTTTTTTTTCTAAACTTTTCAAAAGGGGTATTAAATGAAACGTTCTGAAAAAAGACAAGTGTTATAATTCCAGAAAATAGAGGAACCTCGTGCATATTTATTTAAAAGGTTTAAATTAACTTTATTACAACTCTGTGGGTGTGGCCCACCATCTTTATCAAACGTCAACCCCCAAAACAAACTAAGCCAATTAAATAAAATGTTCGAAGTAAAACCCTGATGGAAAGAGTCTTCATATTTTTAAATCGTTCTTGTGATGCCAATAAAATTATGTTAAGTTTTTGTAATGGTTAAATTATGCTAGGCGATTTTAATTCCAATGCTAGGTGATTTTAATTCCAGAAAAAAAAAAAAAAATTAAAAGACATTTGCTTTCATTCTCATGAAACTTTTTCATTAGCATATTTAAAAAAAATGTTCGAAACCCACAAGCCCAACCGTGGGGCATATGACTGACAGTGTTGGGATCAAAATTCGGGAAGAGTCAACACTTTTTGTTACAAAATTCAGTTTTCAAAATTTTCCAAGGTTTTGAAAATGTTAAAAAGAGAGCGCTTTTGATTGTTCGAAGCTCATAAGCCCAACCGTGGGGCATATGATTGACATTGTTGGCAGAAGTGTTGGGGTCAACATTTAAAAACAAAAAATCTACTTTCAAAAGTTTGGAAAACGATAAAATGCGAGCGCTTTTTAGCTTTCTTCATTACGTAGTAAGACAAAGATATTGTATTCGTACAAAATTTCGAACTCGAGATGTTAATCAATTCTGACATTACGATGATAGAGGAACTCAAAAAAGTGGGCCGCAAAGTTCTGTCCGTCTGTCTGTATGTCCTGAAGCCTACAGCCTAAACGCCCGCCTGGATTTCCATCAAACTTAGGATTTGGAGTTTGGGGGCTTACAGTTCGGGGCCATACAACATTTTCATACCAGTTTGATTTGTTCGAAAACGGCTCTAACGATTTCAACCAAAATTGATATTTAAGCTTAAGTAGGTGAGGTTACGACGACTGAATACTCAGTTTTCCGCTAAAAAATCGAATAACGGTACTTTTGAAATTTGCACATATCCCGAATACGATTGTAAGAAAAATTCATTTCTAAAGTAATGTGGTGCTTTCCAACTTAATGGCAAACTCAGTTTTTCTCTGTATTATAGTTAAATGGATTTTTAATAAAAGTAATTTTTTTTCAAAATTTATTATTCTTATTTTATTTCAAGTAAACTTGAAAAGAGCAACATCGTTTTCGACCAAAATTTCGACTCAAAATGATTGCGTCCTTAATTTGCAATTCGATTCACCGAAAACGATAATTTTAAAAACTGCTCTTATCTCGAAAGCCCCATTTCCGATTTCAAAAAAAAAAAACTTTAAAAACTAAGTAATACTTACATTCCAACAAATAACTTGTACTCGGTTTTCAGCTAAATAGTTAATGAATAGTATTTTTCAATGCAATATTTGGTACTGCTATTTCTGCTAAATTAAAAAAAAAATCACTCTAACGATTTTGATAAAAATACCTGTTAAATATAAAATCAGTTTTCGAAATAAGACCCGAACTTAGTTTTTCTCAAATAATTCAAAAAAATCAGTTTTTTTAAATTATTTATATTTCTCGATCTATTTTCATATATCTATGCTATATTTTTGTTATAATCTCCCCATTTCCGATAAAAATGCAATAACATTTACGCAAAACTTTATTTTAGCAATCAGAAACTCCCACTTCTTTTGCACCAAACTTTTAATGAACGAGAAAGTTTCGTTCGACCGCACGACAGGGTCGAACGAAACTTTCTCTTTATTTTAGTGAAATTTATATTTAAATATTTTCTTTTCTTTTCAATGTTTCTAGTTTTAATTTTGTCCATAAATTTAATTAATTTTTCATTTTTTTTAGATATTTTTGTTTAACTTTTTTTCCTTAGTTTGAATAAAGCAGAATAAGCAGCATTAATTTGAAAAGCATAATTTTTTAAAGCAGAACTATAAAAAAAGAACAGAATTTTGAAAGTCAGTATTTTTGTGTGAGAAGAAAGAATTTTGCACAGCAGAATTTTCGAAGCTTCAGCATTCGACCCGCTCCCGTTGATAGAACACGACCAGTTGTCACCCGTCACTGTCACATTTGGAAATGAGAAAGAAGTCAAGACAGGAAGGGATATGACAAAAGAAGCGACGAAAACGTAATACATATGTCGTCAAAAATTCTTCGAGCTCAACTGCTCAAAAAGTGTACATCAATCATCTAAGGTAGCTACATGATCTTTAGAGCGAATATATACCAATGGCTTCTTCGATTCCAACTCAGGGAAACATGCATTAGTCTTGTTAACAAGCGAAAGTGGAAGAGAGCCCAAATGAATTTGAGCACAGCTTTGACTTTAAATTGAGACCAAATTCAACAAAAAAATCAAAGAAAGTTTGTGAAAAGCGTTGCCAAACTTTGGAGACTCTTATTTTATAAGTTAGTTAGTTTTTCCCTAAATTCGAAAAAAATTCCTCTTATAACCCCTCAGGTAAACGCAAATTTCGCGTTTATTTTCATATGGGAAAATTAAAAAAAAATATTTTATTAGCAAGACTGACAATGATTTCCTTTCCTAAATATTAGACACAATATCAAAACGAGTGAATTCATTCGGATACTCAAAAAAATCTTACATAGACGTTCGATGGGCTGTTTTCTTTCAAATTAGGTATACACATTTCATTTTGAGTAAACTTTGTAATGAAAAATACGATCTAATTTTCCCCTTAAGTTTAAGAGAGATTTTCAATTGTTTCCACTTTTTTTAAGCTTGTCCTTAATCTGGGATCACTCGGTGTGAATGAATTTTCAAAGCGAAATGCGAACTTCGACTGTCTGTTTACTAACCTAATATTGTTTTCTTAAATCATTCCTTCCTCCGAATTGGATAAGCTCTAAGTCTGAAAGCAACTCTATCAATCATAATCACAATTCGTTAGCGTTTGCATAACGTCTCGTAAACACCCAATTACCACCTTTTCTCGGCAAAATGTCCTTTCGCACACCTATTAAACGAAAACAGCATGATTTCACTAATCTACGTCAGGTTCTGTATACATTCAATAAAGAACCTAATCTGAAAAATGTGTCATGACGAAAACACAAGTCAAGGTCTGTCAGTAAATCTCATAAAGCCATTTCGATTCCCAAACCATCCACCTCATAAACGAAATTCTGCCTCAATTCCGTTTTGGCAAAAGAATAGAAAACTCTTAGTGTATAAAAGGACGAAAGAATAAATTGTTTCCTCGCTTCTCCCCCGCATTTCCTGTTCCATTTACGGAGCCATCGACCCACCATCAACACCTCCACCCAATGTTTGCGAGAATCCCAAGTGTCTAGCACTTTGCCAACATATCATGCGAATTTTATTTGAATCTATGCGTAAGGACAAATAAAACCTTGAAACACACACAAGTAGATGATTTATGCGTCAGCACTGTGAAAAACAAATTATTTAATCCAGTATGTTCATCCCAACTAGATAATATTTCGCAATCGATTAAAGGAGACGAAGAAAATTCATAAAAGTATTAATACCCATCCGTCGGTCGATTGTGCGCGACTATAAAAATAAACGTTTTTGGAGAGCACTTCGCAATTGCACTTACGGACCCTCAAGGACGCACAGGCACACACATCTCAAATTAGGCAGAAGAGTGTACGATGTTTACCTGACCGGCGATGATGAAGGTCGTTCGCTGTCAAAACGAAAGCAAGGTGTGGCAGGCAAGTCGCGTACTTCCATTTAACTGCTATTAGCAATGGCTTGCACGCAAATCGATTTGTGCGTTTCTCTATTTTGTTCGCGTGCCAAAAGTATACACACTTTAGAGTTTCGCTCATTTATGTGTAGGTAGGTATCAGTCTTATTGGTTTTGTGGAATTTCGTCTATTTCATTCGCAGGCTGAGGCGTTTTTGGGAGGGATGACGTTTTCGAGGGTAATTCCGTTGAGGCTACGGTTTGGGCGGTATCGGTCAGAGAGCAATTACCGCACACAAATGAGTCAATTCCGGAAACACTTCCACTCGAAAGCACGTGTAAAATTAACGACACCTATTTTGTTTTTGTGCCAAACTAAGCGTGCCAGTTGATTAAGCAGGAGGTTCACCATTCGCGTGAGACGAAACAAAATTTGTAACAGTTATGGTGTAATAGGTCAGGAAATATACTCGCACACGGACTGTAATAGGTATGTAATTACAAGTTGGTCGCGGTACTTATTGGCGGCGGTAATGATGTGAGTTTTGATGTGTGGCTGTCGAAGATGGAATTTTTATGGTTTTCAATACATCCTAAGCCCGTTTGGCTTTATCCGTGATTAGCAATTGTATTGCTTACTGCTCATTGTTTGTTCTAGTCCACCACCATAAAATCTGTCCTCTTTCAGAAAACCTCCTGGTCCCGGTCATATAACTTTTACACTTTCAAAACGCCCGAAAGTCTACGTTCCCCACATGATCAGCACAACTTGATAACAGTATAATTCCCCGTGCTCCATATAGCTGCGAGTGGACACATCATAATCATCATCAAATTTCTTTGGAAAGTTTTTTATTTCTTTGGCAAGCTAAATCCAAATAATTTTAGTTGAGCATTCTATTTCTAACAACTTATCGAGCCTTCCGAACTTTTACTTCTTTTTAATAGTTTTCTAGGCTGACCATTTGTTTTCCTCAGCTTGTTCTCCGGTAGTAAAAGCGAATTATTGAAGACGGACGTTCCCAAGAAACAAATGATTCGGATTTTGTTCGCTTCGAGCTCGCCGGAAGAAGATTCAGTTTGCCGGCTGAGAATCCCAGGCGATACACGTATTCGGCGCAAAAGTCGAAGGTGGGATGGCGATCGTGCCACCTCGATATTTATCATTTTTATTTAAAAAAAAAATGTTAATGGCAAATAGCGATTGCAGAATCGCCGGCGATTCGCCTAAAACCACGCAAAATAACAAAATGCGAACATCTGGGCGAAGTTTATGTGAATTGGGAATCGATATGGAAATTTTAGAGATAGTTTCTGTGTTGAATGCGAAATATATTCCTCAAGCTGCCATTACACCTGCCACTTTTCTTGAAACATTTTGACATGCCGACGTCATTATGACGTAAACATTTGTCCTTAATTTGTCACTACGTGTGATCGCCTGTCAAGCGTCTTATCACGCGGGCCGTTGCAGCGCACTCTCACGAAAGACACAAGTGACCACCATATGGCCGAATTTTTGTGACGTCAGCATGCTAAAATTTGCCACAAAAAATTATACGTGCATAATCGTAGCTTAACAGCTTTGTTTTTTATTATCTAAACGAATGAAAGGGACCTAAGTTTTGAACTTCTGAATTGAGAAGCTTTCAAACGATTAACCTCGAATATTTGTCGGAATTTCACAAGAGGTGGCGCAGTGGATGTAATTTGTGTGTTTGTGATGTACCTAGCACGCTATAAGCCGCACTTGGAAAACGCTTGCTTAAACAGGATAGAGTGTCTATAGGACATTTGTGGATCTGATATCTGACAAAAATCACATTTGGGTGCATTCGTTTACTCATTCAGTCTGTAAAATACGAAACAACTTAGTTTCCGGTCCCTGTTTCCAGACTGAACTCACCCACTCTTCTGAATTCCAAAACTAAATGCTCACCATTCGTGTGGAACTATACAAAACTGATGAGCTGACGAGGCGCTTCAAGGAAGTCCATCCCCCATACAAACCTGAATGTATTTCACTCCGCATTCCCATATTATAAGGCACGTGACGATCTGATACCCATAACTGTCTGCAGCAATGCCCTTTTTATTTTTTAACGATTCAAAATCCCCAATAAAAGTATATCCCAGTTAAGAGCGATGTAAAAAAACCTCCAGGCAATTAAACACATAATAGCAGTTCCCTCCGTTGAATATAAACTTTATGAGCTCTTTCAAAAAGGATAACCATTAATGCAATAAAATTGATAAATTCTCGTATCTATATTCTCTTGTCAATTGAATCCCTTTTAACCCCAATTTGTGAAGTTTTTAAAGAGGGATCAAAATTATCACACTGCGGCCATATAAAAGAAGTCGCTTTTCATCCCTGGCATTGCCGCAGAAAGCTTTTTGCAAATTTGTACTCCCCTGCCGGGAAACAGTGCCTGACGTCAAGGAAACTGTATTAAATGTTCATTAACCTTCGCCCCTATCGAGTACATAATTTTTTATCCCACCCTGAGGCCTGGGTCAATTAATAAAAATTATACGTCTACAGTCGAGTCCGGTCATTGTCGAGGGATCTAAAATTTAAAACACTAGACACGGCGACATTTTCCTAAAGAAACATCGATGAAGGACATTAAAATCAGGAACGTTGTTTGTTTTTCAGAGGCGATGGATTCTTTGTCAAACAGTTGGAGTTGGTTTCAGTGAAGTTGATGGCGCGCCGGGATGTCTCATTTGGATGTTCAAGGACCCGATTGATATATAGACGGTTTTTGAGGTGGTGGAAATAAGTTTCCTATTTGTTTATGGAAATAAGTTACGACGACTTAAAATTAATTGAAGGCGGTTTTAATGGCATTATGCTGTATTGTATGAGAAATTGCTATCTGAGGAGCGGTTTTCTTAAATAAATCCTAGTTAAGAAAGAAATAGGAGGAGCAATTTAGAAATCATCACATTTCGAGGTTGCGGTGGTGCTTGGTGTAGCCTTAGATCTAAATTGTAATAACTTAAATCCACTGCGCGATACTAATAATTTAGTGAACTTCAAAATATTTAGTGAGAAGGTTAAAAATTATTATAAGTAAAGCCCACTGTGTATATGTTTGATTGGTTATAGTTGAAGGTCTTTCTCTGCGTATGATTTTCTCTTTTTATGGGGAAAATGTGACTTGTGTTCACAGTTTTTCTGAAAGAAAAAAACTTTATAAGCAGGTATTTGGAGGCTTACATTGTATACACCTTTCAAACTCTAGTCTAAGGAGGACTTGATTTCTCTGGACTAGCTTATTCCGGAACGTAATTGTTCGGTAATGTCACTGTAACTTCACATCAACCATATGGAAAATGCCACCTTAGTACGAAGTCGAGAAATTCCATGACTAGATTAAACTAGAAAAAAATGTTCACGTGATCGATTTAGGCCATTAAATATTCAGACATACGGCGACTGCCTGCTGTCGAACTAATTAAAATAGAGTCCCGAATCCAGCATCCACCTACACACGTTTTAAAATATTGTTCAGTAAAGTTTTTCCAAAAAGAAAACCCCAAGATTATGCAGGGTAGAGTGAGACGCTAAAACTTTTGCAAATGGCGGCAACTGTCAATTTTGTTTTGGCATTTATAAAGTAAAAGTAAAATGATGCAGAATATGCGTCACAGGCCAATGAAGGCTACACACTTCTCAAGATCGAGGAATACTCGTGACTATTTTTTTACGAAATAATACATCGGTGATTTTTGAGTAACTTGTATTTCAACAGAGATATTCAGACCGTCGAATGGGAATTGGTCAAACACTAAGGCGCAAAGCTGATCGCCTCGAAGAGACTGAAACAGCATGTGAAAGAAGAGGTGCTAATAGGCCTAGTTGCGCTTGTTCCAACACGAAAATAGCCGCTGTGGCTTAAGTTTGAAGAATGAATTGTCAATGACGACCAGACTACGTTTTTCCAATTATAAGAGCGATTTTTTGACGCAAAGTTCATAAATTGGAACACCACACATAATTCGCGCGAGAATCGACATTTTGAAGAATGCGTTCCCGGATCGTCTAGTGTATTGTTTTTGAGATTTTCACTGGCCAGCAAGATCGACAGATTTAGCCACTAAGACTTTTATTTTCGGGAGAATTTGAATTCACGGTCACATACCTTGAAGAACAAGCCGTAGTCGGTGAGAGCTCTTAAAGAGAACAGTGAGCAGACAGAGAACGAAGACTTAGGCCTCAAGTACTCGGCATAACGATAATAAATGCGGTAAGCCCAAATGTTAATCAAAAATGGCGGTAGCTCAATATTGACGGATAAAAGTAATGAAAAAATGGATTGTCTTAATAAATAAATTGAAGTCATTAAATTGAAAAGACTTTAAAGCAAAACAACATCGTGTGAGTGTATTTTGTATTTTCCGCGAGTTTATTGTGGAAGTAGACTGTGTCAATATTTTGTTACGGACCTCACTTCACATGGGAAATAACTTCGCCTCGAGTGGGAAAAAATTGCACTTTTTTATGTGCATTTTGTTCACTAAAAGTGGCCCGTGAAGTTATTTCCCTGCACCTCAATATTTAGTTATGCTAATAGCTCTGCTGTGACCGTTTTGGGATCCATTTGGTTATTTACTGCCCTCTTGTCATCTGCTTGGATCAGTGATGTCACTTTAGGATTGCAGAACAAGGTGGTTGATTAAACGTTTATGTACATCGTTTGGTTAAAATATTTTAACAATTTAATTTAATCATAACAAGTAGTTGCACATATATAGTGTAATCCAAGCAAACCAAATATAGTTTCGATTAAGTTCTTCCAGATGATCGTGTCGCGAACGTCATTACATATTATTTGAAAATAGGAAGAGGCAAAGAGTGATCACTTGTCAATATTGTTTGAGATGATTGCGACAGCTAGAAACACGAAGCATATCCCATCTCATATTCACGCCGACATCAAGCACTTCACACGAAACTTGTATCGCTTGGGATTCTTAGATGACATCGCCGGCGAACAATTGACAAAAAAGACTCATGCCTTTATAGTGCGCCTGGCTTTAATATTCTCATTATGATGTGAGACTTCAGAGCCTATTTAAAGAGCAAATAGCTGTTTCACAGTAGAATGCCAAAACGTGGTAGAAATTTGTGAGCAGTTGAAAAATATTTATAAATTTCTGGTAGATGTGGCAGCACTTATTCGGATCTTTTTGTACTTGTGGTTGCTCGTCGCGACTATAAAAAAATATACATCTAAAGAGTTGGCCAACTGTGCTTATAACTTCTTATTTACCTATACTTTCTAACGGGACATGGTAGCTTCTTGAAATACCTCCATAAGTAAAAAATTGAGGATGACCAAGTTCCTTTTTGTCTATTAACGTGGAAAGTTATCTGATAGCTGTAGTTTAACCTTCCGCAACACTTTAACGTTTTCGTTGAGGCTACAATAATTTGATTGTTAACCAAAGCTGTCGCCCTTTTCATATTTATCGGCTGAAATAAAGAATTATTATTTCAGCTTATTTCTAAAAAGGCTCACATTCAAAACTCCCGACGGGGGCGATTGTTAAATTACATTTGCTTGCATGAGCGTCAGGGTAAACATTTAGCAGACGTGCGGTAATTGTGAAGTGTATCCATCAAATATTCAGTGACAGTACATCAAGTCAAGCAACACATGGAAGCGCTCCAATTTTTTTATTGCATTTTCAAACCTTCCTTCCTTAATAAACTTCACACAGTATTGCTTTGCAGGAGGTATACGTACCTACAACAAAACAAGCAGCCCCTACGGTTGTTTGTCGTGAGGGATTACATCTTGCTACCTTGCTCCATCTTCATTAAAAAAGTATTTTTCACAGTAAAAGAATCCCCAACACAATGGGATTAATGGTAAGAATGTCACAAACTCACAAACCCACCTAAGTCAATAAAGCTGCGCTGCTTTCACCAAAAGATCAAACGCCGTAAAACTTTTCCTGCACACAATGATGTGCGTGAACGCCATGGTCAGACACCGCCAAAGTTTCGGCAACAGTGCTGTGAACTGCTTAACAGATTTCAAAAATATGTTGCTACAACAACAAACCGACCTCAACCCAAGGTCCAAGTTACACAAATGACGGTTTGCAAGAGAGCTCCCAAAACTAAGAGCTCACGACCCCCAGATATCGGTGAGCAAACTTTGTTGTATCAACAAAAAATTCTGCAAAATCGTGCAATTTTCATCAGCTCTTGCCGCGACTTGGCCCAGTGCTCGTTTCATACGCGTTGTAGCCTTGGGGGCGCACGTGATTTACACAATCCCGTGGGTGTGTAATAATTGTCAACACAGGCAACTTCTTGGTGGAAATTACGATTGCTGCGTAGCGCCCCACATCTCTCGGTGTGTATTTGGCAAATTATTACAGAGATAAGTGAACGCCTTTTGCTGAATGGAATTAACGTAATTCCGTAAGCCAGTGACTCGGACCAACCCTCCCACATATACACACAAAATCCACAATTTCGAAGGATGTACACCATTCACTGGCAAACGGATGGAAATAATCTTTGGCATTGCCGTGGCAACAATCGTGTGTAGAAGAGGACCTTAAAGTCCATTGTCCGACATGAGAGCCATTCTACGAATATATGCGTGTGAACGCGTTTCTACAGAATGTCCGGCCGTTGACAGGAGGGGAAACTACCAAAAATACAAGCCAAAAGTTATAAAAGCTACAAAAGCTCCAATTAATTTGTCATGTGATTCATCATTCACCATTTGTGCACATCCGGGCCAAATGTCAGTATCGAGTTGTTTTCTCTGTTCTTTTTCTATACTCGACAGTGATGCAAATCGACTTTTCTCAATTGTACTGAAATCTGAGAAGAAATAGTACTGAAACGTACTTTTTTTTTAATTTAATTTGGTTTTGTATGGGAGGTACCAGAACTACTTGACCGATATAGCCCAATTTGAATATCAACCTGACGACAGAAAAAGTTAGTCCTCTTACAAAATTTCACTTGCCTGGATCGATTTGTTTCGACGCTATCCTGTTTTCAACATACAGAGAGACACATGGGTCTAATATTGATTTTCTATGGGAGGTACCAGAACTACTTGACCGACATAGCCCATTTTCAATACCAACCTGATGACGAAAAAAAGAATTCCTTTCACCAAATTTCATTCCTGTGGGCGCTATCGTGCTTTCAACAGACAGACGGACAGACAGATAGACATGGCCAAATTGATTCATAATGTGATCCTGATTTAGAATATATATACTTTATGAGGTCTCCGGTGACTTCTTGTTGGAGTTACAAATGTAATGACAAAGTGAATATACGTTCCTGTGGAGGCTATAAAAAAATCATATTTTATAGAATCTAACGGCCATATTACTCATTTCAAGTGTAAATTAGATTTAAGTTAATTTTATAGCCGAATTTTTTAAACCCAATGATTTAAATCTATATTCATAATATTCGCTCAAAATCATCCAATTAACTCGCTACATAAAGATTCTTTTAAACGTGGAGTTTAAACCAATTTTAGCCCTCGGTTTAAACCTATATAATGTCAAATTTCATATTAAATGACATTTATTTTTTGTTGCTTGTCAGTTGGAAATGGATTTGATTTGCTGTGTGCTGAGTTTTATTTTTACTGCATTAATTATGCATATAGCCCCCAAAATGCCCCCAAAATTTCTCTTTTATAGCCGGATTTATTTCCGAAAATCCACGACCATGACATCGTAATCATTGACGCAAGCCCAGCACGCTTGTCCATTCGATGAAGTCGAAGACGAGGATGACGTTGATTCACCGTCTGCTCGTCCATCAGTTATCAAAATTTCATCCACTTCTCAAATGAAATCTATTGTTTTTAGCTTCTTGCTACTTTTTATATTCTATTTCACTTTGACTAACTTCCTGAACGAAAAAAATGTCGTATTGTGGTGTGGAATGTAGCGTGAAACCTAAAATGGTGAAGTGGAAACAACCCATTAGGTATCAAACCAGTTTCACTTGCAATTAGAGACTCGAATCAGTCAAATAAGTGTAGAGCTTCCAGAACCAGCCGAAACAACCGGAATAAACTTGAAATTTCTCAATGGATGGCGGAGCGGATATAAAAAGCAGATGTGAGAACAGGAAGGGACTGCTTTTTAAACAGTGATTGGTAAAGTTTGAAATAGGAATTGGTGTTCTTGTAAAGATAAATAAGTGTAAAGTGACACAGTAAATTAAGTGAATGCTTGAAACTGTTTCAGAATTGTTTTTAAGAAATATTGTTTTGGTACTTAATAAGTGAATTATTATTATTATAAAAGTGTAATAAAAGTTATTTTATTAGAAACGTTCAACAGAATATAAAGTTTTATCTTTTCGAATCCCAGCCCAAAAGTAACAGTATTACGAAATTGAGTCTTAACCCGAGTTAAAATACTTAAGTTGGTTCCCGGAGTGCATTTAATTCAATCGGATTAAATGACGACAAGTTTAAAAAACTGCGGGTTTATGTTCGGGTTTTGATGACTGAATATTATGGACTTGGGTCTAATTTTTGGAGTGAAAAATATAGCCGTCAGTGAAATAACCTCAAATAATGTTTGATTTATTTCAAAAGTTAAAAATAATACTTATAATTGACAAGTTGTACCTGCGTATTGGGAAAGTCAAATAGTACTGAAAGCAGTACAATTGTACGACTTTTTTCAGCAGTGATACTCCAGGTCAAAATCGAGAGCAAACACACAAGGAAAAGAAGGTTGTGCAAGGACGGCCAAAAGAAAAAGAAAAAGTGATATGGTTGCCTGTTGGATGTAGAACGTGGGTACAAACACATGACAAACAAAGTGGAAGAGAACGTGTTGTAAGCACAATAATTTCGTCTAAACTTGAAGTGTTGTTTAAGAGAGTTGCAAGAATCGAACATCCGTTATGGCTAACTATGTAGTCAGCTGGAAAGTAAAAAGTTGACGCCTGTTCGATGATAGCATTTGTATTATACGAGGATGACAGGTCATTAAAGGGGTCGCCTCGCTCTTAATATTTAATGTGCCCAATTAATTGGCGGGATAATATTTCATCAGTAATCATTTCATCGAATCTAGTTCAAAGTTCTATAAATAAATGGGAAGTGTTAAATCAATGATTACAACATGTGATGACCGGATCGTCGATTATAGATGGCTGGTCGGAGTAGGTTTCTCACGTGTAGGTTGCTGGGCATCCACCGTAAAAATATTAATTGGCTGCAGACAAAAATTAAGTCTAAGTCATTGCCGGAAGCATACTTTCCGGTCATTGACAGGTGTTAACTAGGCGGTAAGTTTGCTTGATTGCTTATTGAAATGTGTGTCATGTACACACTGATTTAGTTTATATTTTAGGGACATTTGTACAGTTTTGCGGGTTTGTTTTGGAAGGTGTTAAAGTTTCAAAGTACTTACATAAACGAGAGGGTTCCTATCAAAGGAATTTCTAAAACATTTGAAAACTCCAAACAAAATGAAGAGTCTGCAGATCAAATCAGGTCGAACTTGGTGAATACTGTTTCTGGGCTGTTTGGAAATATTCAGTGGTTAAGGCTTTGTAAAAGGTGTCTTTTTTAGAGGTTTGCTTTTCAAATTGGCAAAACTTTCTCCAGGGACAACCACCTTCCCAGATGACAGAGGGAGATGATTTGTGCTCATTTTGGTTTGCCATTTCATTCGATACATAGCGTCTGCTGCCTTTAAAATGCCCACAAAATTCGACTTTGAAAGAACTACTTTGTAAGAACTTCTACTTCAAAAATAATAATTCCAATGAACTACATATGAATTGTCTATATTTGCTATCTTTGTCACAGTGGAAAAGTTCTTTTATTGCAGGACTTGCAGACCTCTAAACCAAAGACCAAAGCAATTGAATCATCGAAGGGGTGGTGTAAAAAATTATAGTGCGCAGTTCAGATATTCATTCATTAGGGAGAAGGTTTCTCGCAAAAAGTTTAGCGTATCACCCCTATTCTTGCAGTCTAGCTTCAAAAGACGGCACAGAAAGATACAGAACGTAGTCAAAAACGTGCTGAATTGACGATTTTATCACGACTGGTTGTCTTCATGAATGCTAACACCGATCGTCAACATTTTTGGTATGCGACAATACACAGAGCAATATTGTTCAAAAAAACAAGCCTTTAATGAGGTTCCCTGGCTTTTTTTCTTTCTAGCTTCAAGTCCACCCAAGCTTCGGTGTTTTTAGGTTTATCATCATCAAGTTTAGGGCCAGCATATATTTACCAGTTGAAAAGATTGACTCAGTGAGTCTTTTTAAGTGCCGCCGTCATCAAACTGGAGACAGCTGGCTAATGATTGTGCTGGCTGGAGACGCTTGTTGGTCGAGGCCCAGGTCCACCCCGGACTTTAGCGCCACCTTAAGTAAGTACGTAAGACTTCAAAATCCCGCAAATTACAATAGAATACTGGTCTGTTTTTCTGATTTATCTTTGAATAGTGCCTAGGGAAACTTGAGGAAGCTGGTTTTAAATTTAGATTCGGCTTAGCGCTTGCCTAAGATCATGTGATAAACGGGATCTAAAGGCCAGAAGCCGGAAGACAGCACTCCTAGGCGACATCTAATGACACCCAACCCATTATGCTGAAAGTCACCCACATGAATATTTATCACTTGGAGCGTGCGTCAGAGAAAGCCGTGGTGTGCCTAAAGGAGGTAGACAATCCCAGCCCCAGGGTCTGAAACCAAGAACACTCCATTTAGAATTATAAAAAAAAAGTTGATGACTTGCCCAAACTTTAGCTTGGGTGGCTTAAAAATCTTAAAATTTGTTGGACA
This sequence comes from Cheilosia vulpina, assembly GCA_916610125.1. Classification (NCBI taxonomy): domain Eukaryota; kingdom Metazoa; phylum Arthropoda; class Insecta; order Diptera; family Syrphidae; genus Cheilosia; species Cheilosia vulpina. The sequence goes on along the minus strand of OU744276.1, from coordinate 20,111,382 downwards.
TACCCAAAAAATAAATTCTCAAATCTTCAGCATATGTGGGATATGACAGGCCATACATTTGCAGCAAATCGCAGAAGACTCACATCAGGTCCAGCTGACAATATAAGGTTATGTGTCTGGTAGAACGTAGGCTGTAATGATAACGCGAGATAACATCTTCAAGGTAGCTCAGAAACCATCGAAAGAGGTGACTCTTTACTTGGTTTTCTTTTGCCTGTCAATTTATCTGTCTGTAACGTCGGCAGGACCCCAACGTTTTTATTTGAAAACTACTCTGCACAGGAAGAAGTGTTGAACATCACACTTAAAGGAACTACTGACGGCCTCAAGGTTGCAGAACTGGTAATCCTCCAATTTTATGTAAATCCTTTTCGCATAACAAGTAAATCGTCCTCAATTAAGATTTAAAAATATATACATATATAAAATTTCTAAAGAAATCCAAAGCGAAGCTACAGTTCGGAGCGAAGCAAGATCTTAACAAACAAGACTCTCCGTCTCTAGTCCTAATCTAATCACCTCCATCAGTCGCGCCTAGTTGGCTAAGATCCCCTTCGACTTTTGTGTGCCACATTAGGCGAACAAAATGTCTTCGTCTACTGTTTTGTCTCATAGGCTAGACTCGAAAACTCTACAGGCGGCTGTATTTGTGTTCATAAATTCCATCCAAGGAGAATAAACTGAAAAAAAATCGGTCGACCTATAAACTCTATAGCTCATAAAATACTCAAACAGAAAATGATTCGGTAGGGTCACATTACCATTATCAGAGTCCCTTGAAAACGGCGTTCAAACAGCTTTCAACCTATTGTCCTTAGTGAGCTATAAGAAGAAGCCTGACCGCGAATTAAATACCTGGGTCGGCATTCTCTAAGGCGATACGTACAAACGTTTTTTTGTACAGGAAGAAATTTGCTTGTATAACAAAGGGCAGATCATTCGTCCCCACGAAAACGTTTGATAGTTTCGCCTCACAGAATTTGATCCCTGATCTTCCTAAGAATGTTGGCTGAGGACATCTCATATATCTGTTTCAGGACGAATTTCTGGCAGCCATAGAATTACCCTTAAGGTTCTACAAAAAGTAAACGTATTAACAAACCAGACTCAGCCTCTGCTTCCATCCGAGGCACAATTCAGTTTAATAATGAAAAATATGTAGATATTGGATAGAATCCATAACAAAATTTTCGGCTTGACACCATTCTTCAAGAATTGCTGCAGGGAACGGTACTTGCTCCCGGTTCATACCGAAAGTCGATGGAATAAATTATACTGAATAAAAGGTTTGCTTGGATTTATATGAATCACTGAGTCCAGACTGTGATATGAATGTCTGGGATAGTTAATGGCTTTTCATTATTTACGGAAGCTGTATATCCCGCAGTCCCTCTTCGAGGGACACATCCGTCCCGGTTTATACCGAAAGTCAGAATTCGAAAAAAGTTAAGAGCCCGCGAAGAGACTTCAAGGCAAGAGTTAACCCGCTATACTAATAATCATTTTAAGTGCAGGGTACATTTTGTTGAACTCCCACTGGCGAAATTTTCCATACAAAATTGCAAATTGTGTCCTACAAAATATTTAGTGTGAAGGTTGACTATAATTATTGTAAGGCCCAACTTCTCTAGTACTACAACCAACAGAACGTAAAATCGAATCTCTGAACAGAAGCTACTGTTCACGACGTAATGCAAACAGAGTCGTCAATTCAGCAAAATGTGTTAGGAACCTTGTTAGATATGGAAGACGCGTTGGTAAACGTCTGTACTGAATTCAAGTAAGCTATTTAGAATACAGTTCATTCGGGAAAAGTTATAGGTCTTAGGTACACGTCTTTTGACTAAATCAGCAGAAAGAGGTATAGGTGCCTTTAGAAGGTTTTATGTAGACTATTATTTGGGATAAAAACGAAGGCCCTTTAGATGTTTATTAAATGTTCGCGAGAGGTTTTTGCGTTTTTCCGGAGGCATAGAAAAATCTATGAAAGCCCATTACTTAAGTAGTTGCGTTCAGTTTCTAGGATTCTTGCTGTAGAAGAGATCCACATTTACATTTATATAAAAAGACACACAGGAGCCCTTCAGCTATCCAATAGAGTTCACTAAAGTCATCAAGTCCTCCCCCATGCTTGCTTAGATTCCAATCAAAAAACTTGACAAACAACAATCACCCACGGTTGCTGACTCTTGTCATTAAAGTCGACTGTGCGTGGAAACCTCTGTAAATATGTAGCTCTGTCGCATTTTCTGAACATTCCAATGTCACAGTAGATTAACTGCACTCAATGTGATTAGCAGACCCCCTATAACCTCCAACTTAAAGCGAACACGTTGTGCCCAGTGAACACTTTAATGTGAAACTGTATAGGGCTGCATGATACTAGCTAGACATCGAATGACTTGCGTCTCTTGAGCTTTGCCAAATCTAGTACAGTAGAACTGTTGAAGCATCCCCTGCTCCTGTAAATCAAATTATTATTAATCACGACAAAAAAGAGCCACCCCCTTTGAAAGAACATTGTTCAACATGATTTATGGACCTTCAAAAACCTGAAAAGGTATATCCTTAAGTGGTTCACTTTAGTACTTATTTTCACCATTCTTCGCAAGTGATGTTACAGCAATATCGAGTTTACACAATGAGGATTGTTATCCTGACTTTGTTGTAAGGGCGTACGAGCTACCAGAGGGATACAATAAAATGTGAGTAAATTTTGATTTCCAAAGTTTGCTCCGACTATCCGTGTAGTGCGGCAGGGGAGTTTCACTCTCCCTCTAGTGTATAGGCAGACTAATATTTGCCAAGTGTGGACAAAGTTCTCAGCTATATCAAGTTCTTTGTATATTTATGGTTATTGTTGTGTTTATTGTGGATTTTGTTTGACGGTGTGAGCGCAAGTTGTAGTAAATGTGAGCCAGTCATCAGAGTCCATTGCTTTCTCAGTTTATCGGAAAGGCCAACTTTGGAGTTTGTATTTCTCTATCTCATTTTCTCTCCAGGATTGTCGTTAGGGACTTTAATTGTTCTTGCCAATGGCCAATGGCCTTTTGAGCAAGTGGTTGACAAATTGCAGGCAGCGATTCATGTCAACAAAGAATTAAAACCAGAACATCTGGTTGTCAATTGAGACAGTTGAACCTGGCAAAGGGCATACAATTTGAAATATTAATTTTACGGTCTACTGGAATATATCGATTGATAGACGTAAGAATAAGGCAAAGATTTTTTACAAAGTGGCAGGCAAATTAGAAATTTAGAAAAGTGAAAGAGCTAAGTACCTTTTAAGCCACTGACCGCGAGGTACCTCAAATGTTTGTGTTTGCTTAATTGAAGACAAGTTTTATTGAAACTGAGAAGGATAATCTTATATTTACAAATGAGTTTTATTATATTTATATATTGAGTGGGAAAACTCAATAATTTTCGCGCCCAATTCTATTTGACATCTAATGTCACTTCTGATGGATGTTTATTTCGATGACAGATGCACTTGCCGTTCCACATGGTGCATCAGTTTGTCTAATGCGATTTTTTTTTAGCGATACTCAAGGTCTGTCCCTTTATTTGCAAATCTTACGAATTTTTACTAATTATTACCAATTTTTACTCAATGCCGTTCCTCAACTCGAAAAATTCGTAAAAGAGTGTCATCGAGAGAGCAAAATATTACCCCTCCACTGAGAATCTTACGAATTTTTACTCAACAAATTTCTTGGTGTAAGAATTGGAAAAGCTGTCAGTCACCTTACAATTAACAGCTGATTTGAATTTTGTTGCCCTATTTGACATATGCGTGCATTTGTTTTGATTTCTTGCGTATTAAAATGGTAATAGGAAAGGAAAATTGAATGTTCTCCCTAGATTCTTTTCGAAAGTGGCGACGAAATTCTTTCTCTCGCTGCAAGGAGTAAGAAAGGACAATCTCCTCCGGGTAATTTTTAACGCTGTGTCGCTTTTTCTTCTTCTCGAATGCTTGTAGTTTAATCAGTACAAACTTTTCCATTCACATGGATTCATGAAGAAGAAGTTCGATTAATTCCGAATCACTTACATCGCTAGGTAGATAAATCAACTAATTTTGTTCGTAAATTAGCAAATTCTTCGAGTTTAAACGATATTTTAGCGACTTCTAGTACCACTTTTTTGAATTTTTGATTTTAGTATCTGTCATTTTCATACATTACTACAAAAGCGTTCCCTAACTTTGTCGTAAGTGTCTCCCTCTGTGAGAGAATTTATCCCCACCACTGCAGACCTCCAGTGTCGTATCCCCCCTCACATGTCATGTGCTTATTTTACCTCCAAGATGGAGCCACAAGAGACAGTCTTGTCTATGCAGAATCTATTTACTAAAGCTTATAAGAGCGAGTGCTGATCAGGAATAAAATAGATATTCCTCGTAGTAAACCTTTGTTTAAGTGGGTTTCATGGTCACAGTTGAGATTTTAATACTATGTTTTGTGTAGTAGATTCTCTAAAAAAAAACAGTAGAACAATAAAAAATTAATAAAAATTGAATGTCATCGTGAATGGGCTCGTTTATAGATAGTGTTTTCAGAAAAGAAATTCAACTTTTTCGAAAAGTTTTGTTGTTAGGTTTTCTGCTAGAAGAGATGTATTTCTCGATCTAGATGTGCATACAACTAAAAAAATGGAGTAGATTCAATATTTTGACAGAAGATTTAAATTTCGAAAAATGTGCAGTAATGTATACTGGAATTGCAGCAAAATGGCAACGCTGTTCATAATTTAAACCTTATACCAGAAAAATAACATACAGCAGTTGATTTCATGAGATTTTATTAACGGTGAAGTTAGGAGTTAAACCGGCAGATATCTCTCCCAATATTTGGAGCTGAGGTCAGTTTGTGCGGAAGATGATATAGGTTACACCCTTCATGGACCAACAAGAGTCCTCAATCTTTCTCTATGTGGGTTACTGCCACTGGAATATCCAGCACCCTTTGCTAAAGAAGTTCCAGCAAATGCTTTGCATCCCAAATTTATTTGTGTTAGGGCAACTTGAGCACCTCGAACAAACAAACTTTTAGGACGCAACGATAATCCTTGCATATTGAAGAGCAAAATGCTGATGGACCCACCATGAAATGAAATGAATGAAATAAGAACAACGCACTCGGGATCTGCAAGTGGAAAGTTCGGGCCATAAAAAGGCTGCATAGACGACCTGGTTATATATACAGATACAAGTACGAGGGATGGAAAACTGTGTGATAAAACGACAAGTGCTTTAAAAATGGAAGGTTAACGTTCATTTGGAGGTGTAATTGTGATTAGGGAAAGACTTGGGACAGAGAAAGGTCCTTGGCAGGCCACAGTCCGCATTGTGGTCAAATTAAAAACGTCACACTGATTTGTGATCACGAGGAGAATGATGACTCAGCCCAAGATAAATTCTAGGACCTTCTCGAGAAGAAGTGAACAAAGTGCCCAAGGTTAACGTGTAAAGAGTGTTTTGCGACTTTAATGTCAAAGTAAGAAAAAAGACATTATATAGCTTACATAGTCTTCAAGCAAAACCTATACCCCAACTGACCCAGCCGCCATCATTCCCAGTATACTTGGGGTTTATAGCTGGAAGCAAAAATTCGACAAGTCTTTCAATTGCCTGCCGATAAGATCGGTCTTAAACTTGTAACTCTGTGTTACAGGTTTATGGGCTTTAAGATTATCTAATAAAATTAGAATTTGAATGACACCTAAGACGAACGTTTTAAAAATAGGGTTAGGTTTGTTGATTGCTATGCATAAGCTTTAATTGCGTCCTAGGTAGGTCTTTTATACTTCCCTCTGAATCACTATGACTGGTGATTGATTTAAATTGAGCTCTCGATGGTACCTTTCGACTGTCGTCGCTGGTTTGAGGCTGTTAAAACCAATATTGTCTTAAAGTTTTTCAGTCCTTCTAGAGCCCTAGAAGGCCCTAGACTGTTCATGAAAGATGTGTTCTGCTGATGCTTGCTCTTCTAGATAGAGGTCTGCACAGTGCACAATATAAGCGGAATTGCCTCTGCCTTTGAGAGAGAAAGGAATGGGGATCACCTTTCGAAGCTCCAATTCGACAGCCTGATTTCCAGCTCCCAAGACTTCAGCTCTGGCTTGGTGTTGCTGGTTGTCATTCCGCATAAAATGTCTTGGCCCATATAGGGGGTTATGGAGCTTTTTGCGAGCTGGATCATCAAACTTTTGTTTGCGTTCGGGCGAAGTAAGCTCAACAATAGTGTTGAAACAGGTCAGGACTAGTCTGGAGATTAATTTGTATGAATCAAAAACTTAAAGAGCTGCTTGACTGTAAACCAATAAGCTGCTGTCTGACATTTCGTCTAAAGCAATCAGAGAAAACATTGTAAATCAATGTTCTGTGAAGATATTGCAGTAAGGTCCCCAATACAAGTTCACATTTTTCAACCGCACATGTTGAGTGGGATTGGTTTAGGAGCCTCCAACACAGACCAGTCCGGGATGCACATTTTTTTACCTTGAAATCAGTTATACCGGTTATAAGCAGATGAGAATCTTCTTTACTAAGTTGTGGGGATCGAAGATTTGGTGATCTTCACAAACTTGATTGTTGTAGGTAGTTAACTTAGGTCCTAGCTGCCTAAAAAGGCTTTTGGATGAAAGCTGTAGCCCACCTCGCACTAAAGAACCCATCTTAACCATGATAACTTAAGTAAGTCCAAATTGACATTTAAGATCAACTATTGCATCTACTAAAAGTGAAAGTAAGACGTAAGATGCAGCAAATTACACGGGAAATCGCGCAGAGCTATAATTTAAAATTGAAAGAGTTACACAATAGCAGTTGAGGTAGTAACAAAAGGTCGAAAAAAAAAACACTAATGCAGTTCTCTAAGCGCTATTTCTAGCCATATTAATTGTTTGAAATGTGGACACAATGTGGATCTATATTTAAGCAGAAAACAATATCAAAACCAATTTTTAGTTCTACATAAAAGAGTCTTTCTGTTAGCGTGGACATCCACCATTTTTCGGTACTAAATTTCGGGCTTAAATTCTACCAAAAACAATAGGAAAAAAGAAAGAAAAGAACTGAGCTGCAAATTCCGCTTTGTAGCTTTGTTCAGTGACAACTTGCTACAGTTATTGTAAAAAGTGGCAGCACCGCCAAACATCGCTAACAGACTTGAAGGGCGAAATCAGATCTAAGATATGAACGTAGAAACATCAGAAACTTCGTGCTCAGCTATGAAGTAAGCAGTTGTCAATAGGCGTGTTTTTTTTAACTTTGTTCCCAGCAAAACAAAGTAAAGCAAGATATTCAGCACACAAATTACAGTAACTACTGCGAGTCTCGAAGTGTCAAGTAGAGTTGTTGTAATTGCGTGCTAAAAATTCTACTTTACTTTCCTTTGCTGAGAACGAAGCTAAAAAAAACAGGCCTAATGTTACATGAGTTGCCATAAATGCATAAATTTGACTTCTTTGTAAAAGCAAATGGCGCCCATTTGAAAAACATTTATTGAGGGCTGTACAAAAATGACAAAAATTTATGCAAAACACTTTTCTGAACCCACTAAAATTCAAAAACAAACTTTTATGGTCCACAATAACTTCAAATTTCTCAAAAGGACTATTAACAAGCACAACTTCTCCCCAGCCTTATCTTCTACATCCATACCGTCTGTTCAAGTCCTAAACAATTGACACTCTCAAGCGTATAAATTATGACTGACAATTTGCTTGCGCAAACCACTTAAATTATTTAATCCATAATATTCTTAATGTCAACAATAAACAAGTGGTTCAAAAATTAACTCGGAAGGATGCCCATTTCAATTAAATTACCCCACAAAGAAGAGATGGTGAATAAAACTTTTAATTGCCTGAATAAATAAGCAGCCAAAGTGGATCCTTATTTATTCACATATTGGGCTTCAATTTGCAGCATAAATTCCCATCAAAAATTTAAATGTATTGACAGTTGAACGAATCATCCACATGTCCAACGAACGACATAATCAAAATCTCTAATTCAACGACCAAAGCTGATTAAAGCCTATTGAATATAAAGGTTTTATTTTAAGAGCCAGCAGCATTGATCTGCTGTCATGTCCTTCTTTCGGGAGATAAAAACTGAAAATATTTCGCTGAGGTGTTCAGTTTTTCAATTTTTATGGCAGCAATTTAAGCTGACGAGCTTGTTTTTGTTTTATCCTTCTCTGGCATAAAGCAAATCCCCAAATGGGACAGCAAGATGTTAGGTAGCAATGACCTAGGACTACACACCCGTATTTCGTCATTCTAAGTTCATGTACAGATTTTACAACTTCCAGCTGGCAGTTTGTGATGGCAAACACACACATCATACTATTAAGTTTAAATTACTCTAGTTTATAGTTTTTTACATATGGAAAGTTTGGTTTAAAACGAAATCCCTTAGGCGGTCTACCCACTACACTAATGAAAACATGGGAGAAATTGTCCCCCTCATATGTGAACCGAGCACATGTTTGAGGGGAGTGAACTGCAGACATTTTGACTGCATGTCAGAGGCATGGAAATTTACAAATTTACAGGGTTCAAAAGTTTTTTTTTTCAGAAAAATGCTAATGACACAATATTAAACAAAACAGTTCACGTGGCTAAAAAGTTTTACAATTTTTCCGGTTGAAATGTCGTTTAGGATTTTTTTTTTGAGTATATTGTGTGCTATTGGCAGTTTAAAAATAAACTAAATGCGTCTGGAGGAAGAGTCCTTTTCCATTTTCGTTTCTATATATAACCTAGTTCAACTTAAGCATGTGTTACAGAAACAGTGAAGTGAATAAAGAAGCAGTTGGTGCAGCGGCCTAGTAGCCATCTTCGGTACGTAAATTGTCAGCTAATTAGCTGCCTACATTCTTTTGAAAACTGCCTTATTTACGAGTATAAACAAAACAGAGAAAATCACATTTTTAAATTCGAGTTATAAAAAACACTTTTTTCTATATAAAATTTTAAAAGTTCTACAACCACGCAACGGTTAGTCTTGGCACTGCATACAGCTACACCCAAATACACTCTATACAGTCCACAGTGATGACAGAACTGAACGATAAAGAAATTGAAGAAAGACACAAAATTAATGTAGATCTACCGTAACGATTATGGGTGTGAAAGGATAGCGTGAATTTAGCGTTGCCAGTCGGTCAAAATTTAAAAAAAAAAAAATAAAAATAAATAATTGGCGCAACAGGTCCGTATGGACCCAAGCCTAGCTTCTCACAACCATTCGTCTTGTGTGAGTTTTTATTTTTGGGACGAATGGAAGGGATCTACAATTTTATGCCGAGTCCAAAAGGCCAATTGAGAAGCTCTTTCATGACAGTTATACTCTCGGATGTTTGTCAGACGTTCGCGAGAGGTGGCGCAGTGAAAAAACCTTAAGTTGGAATTTGGGTTTTTCTCGGGATTCGAACCTGGGACCCCTCGCTTTGGAGTCCAACACACTAACACCTTAGCCACTGCGCCGGTCAAAATTTGCCCCAGATAAATCTGAAAAAAGCCCAGATTTGGCTTTTTTTTCCAAAAAAAAAACCGCCATCGTTTTTTCATTATTTTTTTTAACATGTTTTTAGTCGTACGACTTAAAAGCAGACATTTAGAATTTGAAACCCGGAAATGCAAGTTTGGTTTTCCGAATGCGGCAAATAAATGCAGCATGCGTTGACATTTTGCAAGCAACCAATCATCTCGTAAGAAATTTCAACTTTGATGAAATTGTTGTTTATAAAATACACAGACGAGATGGATGCTTAAACCCGGACAAAATATTTAAGGAGCTAAGAAACTATAATTTTTTCTTATGAAACTGACATTAGCTTTTTTTTTAAAGACTCGCTTTGTAAAGGAAAATATAAATATTGCTTTGGAGGATCGATTGATTTATTTTAAAACAACATACACACTTACTTTATCCTATTGTCATGCTTTAATTTGAATCATTTGATTTTGCACAGAACAGAGCGAAGAATCGCTACGCTACCTAGTTCTTAAGTTTAAGTTACTAAGCGTTTCTTACGTTCGCAGAATGCCTTTAAAGTAATTTTTTTCCGCGGAAGCACATTTTAAGGTTACCGAAAAGGATATTATAACGACATACGAATAAAATGGAATTTAAAATAATCACAGATTTTCCTTTAAAGCAAATTTTCCGCCCATATCTAGGGGGAAAACTGGCAACCCTGCGTGAAGCAATACGCAGTGGATTGGAAGTCAGCAGACGACTTGAACAGGAAATCGACCGTCTGTCTGCTGTGAATTTAATAAATAATGTTGCAATGTAAAATATTTCTGTCTAAATTGGAGTACAATAAATTGGAAACCATAGTCTTAAAAACTATTTTAAAAATAACGACGGAGTAGTTGCCAATGGCCTTAGTGTTTTCTTTTTATCAAAGACGCCGACGTTTGCTAATGTAAATTTGTTCAAGCACTGGACGCTGGCCTCGGCTAATATCGAGATTAAGTTAAAAAAATTGTAACTACCACTGACTTCCAAAACGCTTAAGAAATATATAAATACATTGCCGGCATTCTGTAAGGCGATAACGTTTAAACGTTTTCGTGCGCACGAACAGTTGTCTTCATGTAACATCAAAAAACGAAAGAAATTCTTGTGGCCGCGAAAAAAACAGACGATCACATTTTCTTTGACGTTTTCGCTTTTCTTGCTTCATGTAACCTTAAAAACGAACAGATTTTATCGTCTCCATGAAAGAAAAGAAACGACAGCCATTTTATTGACGTTTATCATTTTCCTAATTATTCTTTTTGATTTTGGTGGTGTTTGATTGAGCTGAATATTTTATTAGAAAAGCTAGCAAACTAAAATTGTTGACCAGTGATAGCGACGAAAGTGAAGTGGAAAATGAACATGTTAACTTTAAATCTGCGGGATTGTTCGAATCTTCTTATATTACCTGACGTAAGGTTGGTTTATTTAATTTGGTTCTTAGTTTAAAAGTTAAATTTTCCTTTTAGTTTTGTTCAACGTTTTAGATTAAACAAAGCCGCCTTTAAGTATGTGCTGGACAATATTCATTTGCTTACAGGTAAACGAAATACATACGTCATACGTGCCTCTTATTTTGAAACTTTTAACTCAACATTAGAGCTACTGACTGGAGGAGGATACCAATGATTATTTGGAAATGATTTTATTTCTCCACAGAGCACAATATCTAAAACATTGCACGAATGTGTTGATGCATTGGAAGTCCCCAATGCATTCATTGGCCAGCAGAAGTAGAAGAAAATATGACTAAAAGCTACTTTTATCAAAAATATAAAATTCCACTTTAACTAGTAATCGGCTCTGTTGATGAGACCCATGTTAGCTTGCTTCGTCCTACTACATTTTTATTCAACAAACAAAATATTTTCAGTTGTCAAAATAACTTAACGAAAATAAAACGACATTCTGAGACTTCCGAAATCTAATTTTGTTGTCACACAGCTTCTTAAACCTAAACGAATTTGCAGAAGAAAACGCTAGGAGTTACACGAAGCAAATTTTCGCTTGCGCATGATTTTTTTCGTTTTTATAAATGTGAAAGTGGTTTTCGTTTCGTTTTTTACGGAATTCCACCCCAGGACTTCCTCTTTTAAAATGAGAGCCATTCAGGTTGTAAAGTCCTTGTCGGTTATTAAGTTCTCTCATTCGTGGTTCTAAAGCCTTGTTTCCAGAGGTCGATCAGACGACCTTGGAATTCGTATACATAAACAGGAATATCTCGACCTCTATTCGTTTAAAGCAAATGCGGCCAAAACATCGTTTTGAAGAGATGTTTATGTAGTTTTGACTTCAAGGGGGTTTAGAACTGGGGCCAAAATATATTTTAAAATCCATTAAACTTTAAAAGAACAGTTCACTTTATTTTTCCAACAGAATGCAGCTCAGCAGTTCCTCTTTTTAACATTATTTAGAAAAGCTGATACGGAAGCGCTTTAAAGACAGAATTGATGCAAAACGAAAGATCGTGTAAATGTCAACGAAGCGATCTTAAACTCAAAGCAATTCTCCCATCAAGATGCTTTCTAAATACGCTAAAAGTTCTTGTACCTTAGCCGAAGATATCGTTGAAGAGAAAAAACGAACGAATACACAAAACGAGCCTCGATAGCTGGTTCCTCTATGAGTATTCCGTGTTCGAGGTGTACGTTCAAGGGCTACAAAACCAATGGCCGTCCTTGCCTTCAAAAAATAATCTCTTTCCATCTTCATTGGAGTACTTAACTGGACCGAGTACTCTGCGGTACAAAAGAGTTACTGAAGACGACCTTTTTTGATGAGAAAATGTTGATCAAAACAACCCAATTTCTATCTGCAACTGACCACAACAAAAATTCCTAGGTAAGTACTTCCTTCAGTTTCTATATGAGACAAGGTTATGAACTTTATCGAATCCGCAGGAAGCAACACAAAGACTTGGAAGAAACACTTGCACTCATTTGATTAAGACCGAACAGTGGTTCGCCATCTGGGTATTTCCTCTGCAAAACATTCTCATTATTTCTCACATTCCTTAAACCCCTCGCACGATTCATTGAAAACGACTCACAAAACAAGTAATGCCAAGCTAAAGAGTTCGAAGAAAAATACATTTCGGTCAAAAATGAGTAGGGGGCAATGACACAGCCTATTGTCGTCTTTCCAGAGTCTTCAGGCACATTTCACAAAAAGGTTTCGTCCATACTCATTCAGTAAATTGTCACATCAACCACGGACAAATATAAATCCCCGAACAGCTAAATTCTACGCATTGATAGGGCTTCTCCTTAACAAGCATCATATTGGGTCAATATCGACCTAACCCATCTGCTGAAATAAATGCCACCGGCGGCAATTATAAACGAACAATCACCCGATGTAGCTCGCTCAGATTGTTAACAGTGTTCCGCTCTAAGGAACCTTCATAATAAGCAGGACTTTATTAACTTCAATTTTTATTATAAATGCAAACACAAAACCACCCCCCACTGTAACAGAATTTTTGCCATAAATATGAATATTTAAGATGCAAGCAAACTTGTTGTCCTGCTCCACAGTTAATTAAACCACAAAGAGGGCAGCACAACAGTCGAGCACACAACCGAACGACCATCCACCGTGTGCACACACACAACTGATGCATTTTAACTTCTTCAGCGAATGACAAAAGAAGGACATAGGACACCTACTGACATCTGCAGGGGACTCTCTTTGATTCACACGAACCGAGAAATTACACTTTAAATAGTTTATGCTATTGAATAATTCAACGATACATGGTAACGGAAGCCCTTCGCCTGAATTGACTGTGTCCAAGTACTTGTACATTGAACATGGTCCTCTCAAACACACACACTGTGTGACATCACGCGTTTAATAAGCATGTCCTGCGAGACCAATATTCCGACAGCTACTATAAAAATGATACACCAACAATGACGCAATTCCAGCTCTGGCCTTTTTTACGAGTGTACCCGCCAGAGCAATATCTGCACAGGAATTCGATGGGCAGTTTACAAAAAAAAGTTCAATGTCCACCCACCGACTGGTGTTAACATAGAGCGAACAAGGACAATCAGGATATTGCTGCCATAAAAGTATACTGCGGGTACGTACTGGCTGCCAATTTGCAGTGCTATTGGTTTGCAAATTAATAAATTGTCAGTGGTCTCGTACTCGGGCGAACAATCCTTTCTCGAGTGCTTACTGCCAGTTGAGCAGCGCCGCTGACCGAAAGGAATACTATTGATTTTTTTTATACTTTTTAACTCATCCGCTCTCACACGGTCACTTCCCTTTCTTCTGTGAGTGGGTGTCATGGTTTTATGAATGAATGAAGCCCAGGAACATGAACACGCTACATCAAGGAGCAGTTATCCCGGGAGTTTTCTCCGAATCACAGTCCTACGCATTCTCTTTGAGCGCACCTAAGTAACGAAAGACGCCTTTTTACTTTGACGCCACAAGGAAAGGACTTTCTACCATTGGTCCCCGTCAAATCTAATCTCTTTACAGCCAACAGATAGGCGAATTTTCTTTTGAAAGGTTTGCTCTTCTGATTAAAATTAACAGAAGGATCAGAAGATGGCTCCACAACGCAGCCTATCGAAGCTAAACTAGTAGAGCATTAGGATCTCTTCAGCTTCAGGCATTATTCATTGAATGTCGCATTGAATTACGGCAGCATAACCCCAGGAACGGAAGGGGGGGGGGGGGATGTAATAATGTGTTTTTTGTCCTCTAATAGGAGTAGTGTGTGCGGTACCGTCAAATCGTCTTCATCCTCTGCACTGCTGCTGTAGTCCTCGCCGACGAGAAACGATGATGCCATTTCGCCTTTCAATAGTTTCACTTGTACTAATAATTTTTTTTCTTTGCGCTAACACTAATCGAACTCGCGACACGGATGTAGGGAACTAAATTTACTTTATCTCGACTTTTGCTTCTTTTTTTTCCTTTTATTTTTCATTCTCTTTCATATCTACTCGTACTACACGTCTACACTTGAAGGGAAATAAAATTTCGATTTCAAACTTTTTCGATTAGATTTTCATTTTTCGCTTGCTTTCACTTTTTCACTTCCATATACAGGAGTATGGGTTAGGGCCGGAGCCAGCCTCCGAAAATGCTAACAGACCACGCTTTCATCGGAAGGCAACTGATTTTGGGAGAAAGTTTCTTCTTCGCCGGCAGTGGCGGCGGCGGCCGTGCTGGCTGGATTTTCATTTCATTTCCAAGGATATTATAGCTGCGGTGTGTCTGTATGTGCGGGCAGGCGTATTAAGCACAACGGGAATTGTGTTATCCTAGGATGTCAGTGGGACAACAGCTGTTTTTGTAATTTTTGTGAGGTAAATGGAAAAGCTTTGTGCGTTGGAAGTTTCTTTTTCTTTTTCTTTTATAGTGAAAGTGTTGCCATAGGGAATGGAGTGGTGTTTGGTTATTCACCTTTTGAGAAATAGTACTTTTTAGAGATAAACGGGATTTGATCAGTCTTGCGTGTACGTTTTGATTTAGTAAATGTAATGGTGGTGGGAGAAATCATTTCAAAAAGAGGCGGAAGAAAGCAACGATCGACTAGTGAGTTATAATCAATCATTTCGGCAAAAAATAAACGACAATACGAGTAGTATAACAGAAGTCAGTAGACTTCAGCTGGACGCTGACAAAATGCACACTCAAAGAAAAGTACTGTGTCTTGTCTTTTCTGTAGGAAACGGACTGGAAGAGATGGGAAGGAAGAATAAACCGCTGTTCACCTCCTTTGCACCTGTCTAGCTCTTTCCACTTTGAAAAGGCTACGTAAGGAAAGTGTACTTATTTGAAGACCTGAGCGACCTGACCTGTCGCGCACTAACACTCGCTGTATCAGCAAAAGTTTTACATATAAAAAACATAAAAAAATAAAATGTAAACGCTATGATTGTCGAAGTTGCATAATCGGGACCCGAAAGTATGTTCAACATCAAGCAAACTAACAAGCAAAAAGTGGGCTGAATTTAATATGGGGCGTTGCTCTTTTATGCATTAAACAAAAATGCAATAATTGTGTATAATCTTTATACTCGAGGACATTTAAAAAAGGTGGGAGATTGCTTTGGCTCATCATATTGCAAAAAGCTATGCTCGGAAAGAACAGCGCTTTATAAATTTCATTGAAACGAAAGAGATATGGTTATTAATTATTGGCCGAAATCCGTTACAAATAATTCCCAATCCTAAAGGTAGCTTTCTTGGTTAAAATGTCGGTTTTGTTTTAAATGGATCCTTGGGAGGTCAGAGACCTACTGCAAGACATACGTGTTTTATAGGGTATGTGAAAAAAAGGAATGAATTATCTACAGCCACCGAATGCATATTTCGTAGAAAATTGCAAATCTATTTATACTTTTGACGTATAAGGTATGGATACTGCTAGCGAGTTTTTGCTTTATAGAAGGTGGATCCAATTTTCAATTTGTTTTTGCTCACCGCTCTTTAGAACGTTTTCCAATTCAAATTTTAATTTCTCCTGGACTAAGTTTTTATTACTATTAATTAATTAATAGCTTAACCTATGAACAGGCGAACTATGTTTAATCAAAAACGCCAACTGTATTAAATATGAAAAATTTTAATTAGTGTCCGGAAATGTTTTCTCCTAGTCTCTACGTACGTAGCTTAAATATCCAAAGATCGAGGTACCCGCACAAAAATGTAAATTGTTTTGATTAGTTTTCTATATTGTTAACTTATTTTGTTTTAATAAATATCATAAGCACTTCACAATAGTTCCACATACCCTCAGATCGACGTAACTAAGTTATGAAACCTTTAAGGCCAAACTCAAACTAATGAGAAAACTAATGTTTTGACCACGCTCTTTAATGACGTGTGGATTACTAAAAAGGAGCACCAACTCTTCCGATCTATTTATATATGAATACAGTTCTTTGTTGACAGTTTCAAAATCTTTTTCAGTTGCATAAGAAGATGGTGTAACACTCAATTTGTGCGATTGAGAGGTGTGACGTTTAACAATAATATGGGAAAATCCGTGACGTAGGTAGTCAAGAAGGGCCATCTGTTAAAATACATTGCGGTGTGCAGATGCCATGAAGGCATTGAGTGATGTCAGAGCTGTGAAACAAACCGATAACTTTCGATCAATTCAATTATAAGGTCGATAACATCTGACAGATATTACCTCTGCACTAGTTGTCTTTTTTTAGCTCTCATATTTTTTAATGCGATCGTTTTCTATCCTTGGTTATATCATCTACTATATAATATTTTATATGCTAATCTTCGTGATTGCATATTTACTTCTGACAGATATATTAATTATATATTATTAGATTCTGACAGCTCATTTTAAAAAGAGTTCTGGAAAAAATCCTTTCCCTCTCGATTGTGAAGTGTAGCTAACAGAACTATTTTTTTTATTCACATTGAAACTTTAACTCATATAGTTGACAACTGTCAATTATGACAGGTTTAACAGTAATAAAAATTGAAGAATGGTTTTTGCTTAATTCAAACACTGGTTAATTTTCTCATATCACTATGTTCATATGTAGTTATCAAATATGACACTGCCATATTTGACAGTTGAACAAAAGACTACATTGTTTACATGAACAATGAGTCCTTTATTCATCTGCCAAATAAGGAGGAGCATTAGATGATATGCTGCATATTAATATGTTTGTATTAGCTTAGTTTAGTTTATTAGTCAAGGTTTTACTTGACAGCTGCTGTCAATAATGCCAGTAGAAATATAAAGTAAAATAGAAGCAATGACCGCGTTTTATTGACTGCGAAGTGAAAACACACTTTAAGTGAAAATGATATTTTTACTGTTTGCGAAAGACCTCTCAAATAAATTTGTGACTAAAAAGAAAGGCTAAAAATACCAAATGCCATTTTTGTGTTGCGGGACCTAGAGCTCCAGCTGGTGTTCCGTCAACTGGGATGTTATGTTATGCTAGACATCTAGTGGGATGATGACACAGCATCAGTTGCTCGTCTTAAATTATTACATTGACAGATTTCAAACATGACAACTCTATGTCTGACAGATAAATAATACAGAAATAGCTACGCACTAATGTTTATGTGTTAATTTGAAGTAGGTAACTCGAGCTCGAGCCCAAAATATTCCATTTGTTTATCCAAATGTGACAGCTGTTTGAACTGATGGCTCCCTATTTGAAATGTTCTAAATAGAGTGACACATCGCTTAGTATCGTAATTCTATGTGCTGTACCTCCTACTATAGGTACAGTACTTACTAAGCGATATGTCACGAATTGTTCATGTTGGTCCTATCAGTGACAAAAATTATTCTGAATCATGTGGACCAGTTTTTCCTTCAAACAGCGATATAAATGAATGTTAAAAACCATTCTTTTTTTTTTAAAGTGGGACAGTTACTTTGTATCTCTCAACCTCCTACCAATTTTCTGCGGCAACATAAAATAATTTAGAGTGCGGCAAAACCTCCCAAATATTCAATTTGGTTTACTTTAAACTTTGTACACAATTTCCCTTAACCTGCTACACTATATCCCTATTTGGTGTTTAAATTTATTTTTGTTCGTGTAAATTTCAATATTACACTTATCTTCCGGCAACAAATCTACCCAAGTCTAAGAACCAAGGCAGTCGGAAGGAAGCTTCACTGAAAATGAACTTTTTACGAGCGAGCCCAAGCTTATGTCCTTCTCAGAAAAAAAAAGCCAAAATTCCCATGAATACATGGGCAACACGAATAAGCTTTCTGACTTATCCCAGCAAACGCAATTGGAAATGAAATTCCGCAGGAAACACAATGTTCTCTTGGCGAGCACGTGAACAGAAACACTGAACACCCTGGCCCACATCAACACAAAACCTCGACAAGGAAATTTGTTTACGTTCTTCAACAAAGAATAATAAACTTACCAACATGGTACAGAGTGTTACAAAGGATTTTTATTGAATTCGGCAATAATAATAGAACTCAAGAGGAAAGGCCATTCTCATCCGATTCCCTTGATGCGTAAATCCTTTTTATGTGCTTTGTTACAAACATGACACACACACGCTGAATGGAATTGTTTTGATTATGAGCCGGTCCTAGGTCGATTTTGTTTATGATTTGCACGTCGCCATACCCTAACCCAATTTTTAGAGCTTCAGTGTTGAAAATGAGTTGAAGTTCTTCTCTTGTTCGGTGGCAGTGATTCAGGCGGATCGTATCGACTTATCAAGTGGTATTACCTAGTAACTGAGTTCCTTTAAATTGCAAATGAAACGTTGCTTGCAATTAATTGAGTCGTTGGGAATTCATGGTTATTTCCGGAGAAACGAAAGAATGTCCTTGATTTGTACGGGGGTTTAGTGAACATTTTGAAATAATTTTATTTCGCCTTGAGTTGGCGGCAATCGAAATTGAAAACTTGACTCGATTTATACAATCGCATAAAAATATTTTGTGAGATTGTAAGAATTTCCCCTGAGAAGGAGGACAGTATTTACAGAATGGAAGGAGCTGTAATTTAATTCAGGTGGTGGCAATTTTTTTTTGTGTAGCATATTATGAGAAAATGAGGATATTTCTACTATCAAATTTTTTTATTAAGAGGGCACTTCAGTTTAGATCTAAGCAAAAGTTTTGTGATTTGATTTTCAGTGAACACACTGTTTTTTTTTTGCAAGAAATCAGAGGTCCAACTGCCGCAACAAAGACTCTAATTCGAGCCCTTGGGTGCGACGCAAACACGTTTTGTTGATAGGCTGTAGGACCAAAGTTATTTTTTATTAATTTTCTCAATATAATAATAAACAATTAAGACGAACCAAGTTGCATTTAAGTTTGACTTGTAAGGAATATTTTAAGAACTCACTTGCAGTGGCAAACAACTAATCAAATCCTTAGATCCGAAAGCGATGAAAATCAGTAAAGTCACATCTCCTCCCTCGATGAAAAGCGGGTTAAAAAAATGTCAATTTTTAATCACGAAGTCAGATTTCATCCGAGCGAATACAAATGTATGTGCTATTACAACAAAATCACAACTCTGCATCGTGGGCGTATACGTAACATTTTTCTCATCTATTTACTTAGTTGATGATATTTTTTTTTTTCCAAAAAATCATTTGAATCTCTTAAAACGATCTGATGTATTATTACAACGTGAACAATGAATTGAAGTACGCGACAACAGTAAGGCATCGCGTGTATACCGCACGCGATCTCAGAACTAAATTATTGTCAAGTGGCTCAACTATAGAAAATTAAGCAAATCGAAGTGTAGTCTAATAGAATTGCATGGTGTCTGCTGATCAGGTAAGAAAAAAGCTTTAAACTGAACTTGCAGTGATGTTTATTGCGCAGCATTCCCTGGGAATCACCAACATATACGTTGGAATTTATACTAGAAAGTTGTTGTAACTTTTTCATAGAGTGCGTCAGTGATTTGTTGCTAGTACTTACTTATTTTACTTGCATATTATAAGGTCACTGTGGCTACGTGCATACGTATTAGATATTGCTGTTTAAAGATTCATCTAAACTTCATTAATTACGACAACCTTTGAGATCGAACTTAAGAAAGAAAAGGTGTGATTACGGGGAACTTTCGACTAAAAAGTTAATTTATTAAAATGCTACTTTCAAGATCATCGTCATAATCCTGGTTATATTCACTGGTTTGAGTGTAGGATACTTACGTGGATCCCTCATTTCACATTGAATATAAATAAAAAGGCGCAATCTCCTTAAATAGAGATAAGATAACTCCAATCCATCTCAAGTTGGGACTGCTTAGAACAGGCTTCGTAACCAAATAGAACGCTTTGTAGAAGGCTTCTGCAACAACATTTTGTATATTGCTGCGAATGCAAGAAACTACCTTTCACATCATTCAATTAATATGACAAAAGATTCCGATTGAAAAAGCATTTTCCTCCAAAAGGTGTATAATATATAAAATATTTTTAAATAAACAATTTTAGTCTCACACCTAATCAAGGTTTGTTTTCATTAAAACAAAATCGTGTTTCTTCGAATTGGTTCATGCAAAGTTACTTTACGACTTCAAAACACCCTAACTCATGTTAACCATCCAAGATTTGGCAGACCAGAGATGTCGTTCTCAGCCAGACCGAAGTAGTACCTACGCTAACAAAATTCTAGGCTCAATACAATGTAGTTATAAACAATTGCTGTTTTAAAAAATGACAACATTTCTAAATAAAATTGTTGCCGTGCGCAAAATTAATTAATATATTTAAAGTAAATAATTATTTAGCACATTTTCCATAATACTTTATTTTCCGATTCAGGTATTTATGCTAATTAGGGAATGATTTTGATATGAAACATCTATAGTTGTGGGTAAAGCCGAATGTTGGCGTGGCAACGCGAGAGATTATTATTATCATTAGGGATTATTTCCGTAAAGTTACAGAGATTCAATAATTTTTATAACCAATAAAGTTAAACTACCATTGATTTTAGCTGGAGATGTCAATGTACATTTTGCAAAAGATAAATCAATGCCATTAATTACGTTCCTCCAAAAAGAATTTCAATTCCAAATTACCAACAATCCAAGAGAACCAACTACCAGATATGGAACAACAAAAGATGCTGTATTTATAAGATATCTTGATAATGTTATGTCCAATACTTTTGTAACATATTTCAGTTATCATCGAGGAATTGTCACAGTAATAACGTCAGAGATCGAATATAAATATTGCTGAAGTCACTGATCAAAAGAATGGAGTTGTCGCAATTATACAAAATACAGTTTTGGATTTTTAATTTTTATATTTAATGAAAATAAATGTTTATTAAATAAACAGTCATAATTTTCTGGAAAAAAATGCGTAATATTTTATTTTTTCATTATGTCATATTCAGTTCCTGTCCTAATCTAGCACAAAATATTTTCGATGTTCCACATCTGCCAGGTGTCCCGTGATAACTCACATTTTTTTTCTTGATTTGTTTTTAATAAATGGAGACCGACTTATCATTTGTTAAATGAACTTCGCCGACATGTGCCGATTTTGGAGGAATTCCATATTATTTTTCAATTAGCATATATATAACCAGAACTAAATTCGAAGTTATAATTTAAGGTTTTGCAGGCTCACGAAATTAAATAAATTTATTTAAATAACTAATTGTAATAAAAAGTTTTAGTTTAGCTTAAAAAAATGTATTATTAACTTATAAAGTGCGATATAGGTGTTTATTTAATTTAAATTTGATATAACGACGAGTATAATAAAACTTAGAAAAATTTGGCAATAGGATAGAATTGATTGCCGTAAAAATGCTTGTCTATTTTAGGCATCATGATTAGCCACGTTACAGAGAAGTACCTCTTTTAATGGTTGTAGGTACTAGAAATTAAATTGAAGTCTGTATTTATCGTCAAACATGCCGTGTAAACATTAAGGCACTGCTACTGCTGCCCAAGTGGTTTATTATGCAATTTGTGTAGTATGTACTTAGTGTTAAGAGAAATAAAGAAGACACAGTATGTTGTTGAAAAAGTAACCCTCTTGGAATATTGTAATGAAGGTAAAATACCAAAACTCGGAATTTTCAGGTTCACTTAATGGTGAAAAGGATTTTATCTGATCAAGTATAATAAAACCAACGTTGCACCTAATAAATGGTGTTCAAAAGCTTGCAGTGTTGGTTTAATTATGCTTGAAACAATTAATCGTCACAGGCTAAAGGTGCACAAAATCTAATCATAAAGGCGAGAAGTGCTAACAGTGAGAAAACTATTTTTTTTCCTTTTCCTTAAAACATCCATAGACATATAAGTAAGAACTGGTTAAAATGCGTATTTGTCTCTTGTTTTGATGCTTTCATGAACCGCCACCGGGACACATATTAAAAAAGTGTTCGAAGTATATTTCGTTTTTATATTTTGCAAAGCAACACAAAATATTCATGTAAGCAAACTGATTTTTTTTCATAAGACAAATGAGTTCCACCATTATAAAACAAAAATAGTCCGAGAAATGTCATTTTTGTAATATTTTTGTCATTTCTTAGAAACAAACTACTATATTAACAGTGAGACATTTCCGAAAAGCAAACAGTCAGGCATGTAACTGAACTCGAGGTTGAGGATATTACTCCAGGAGTACACCAAGATATTGGCAGCTAGTGCTGCCAACCAGTGATCCCAGATTGAGGGGAAAAGCGCCAAGTTTGGCGAAATAATAGACTATTGCGCCGTCTGAACGTCTAAACAATATCCGAAAGTTGAACTGTCATCAGCTTCTGAAGTCAGCCGTTTGGACTCGGCATACAATCTTAGGTCTTTTGCATTCGTCCCAAAAATAGAAATTTACACAAAACGAATAGTTCCTTTACGGACCTGTTGGGCAAACTAATTTTAAATTTTTTCTAAATCAATTCTACAAATTCCGCAGGGATAGAGAAGAGACGTACAAACATGCACTTCCTGGTTATGCTTTTTTCAGGTTCTAGATCTAAACTGGGTCACTACTATTCCCACTATCTCAAACTTTTGAACCTACTGTAATTGAAAATAAATTACAGAAACTTAATGATAAATAGTCATCTGGCCCAGATGGTATTTCCGCTATATCTCTCAAACAGTGTTCACTCGTTCTGTCCTATACCCTTTCGAACATGTTTCAGCTCTCGCTTTCCCAAGGCGACTTTCCTCAGATATGGAAGTCCTCCTTCATAGCACCGATTCATAAAAAGTGATCAATTAGCGGAGTTACTAATTATAACCCGATAGTCAAACTTTCCAAATTACTCGAATATATTTCGTATACGAATCCTTAAGCTTTCAATGCAAATTTTTAATTTCCCCAAACCATTATGGCTCTCAACTACCACTAACCTCGTTGAATTCGTGTCCTCTGCACTATCGGCCTTATAAAGTGGTAAGAAAGTTGATGTTATTGCATCCTATTATTTTAGAACGAGTGAACACTGTTTGAGAGATATAGCGAAAATACCATCTGGGCCAGGTGACTAATTATCATTAAGATTCTGTAATTTATTTTCAATTACAGTAGGTTATAAAGCTTTCGATAAAATATCGCATAAATTAATTATTCTTTTCAAATTGTCTACCCGCGGCTTTAAACCATTACTGCTGAAATGGATATCCTCTTATTTGGAAAACCGTTTTTATAGTGTTGGCTTCAAGTCCGTTATATCCGCCCCTATTCTGGCAACCTCTGGTGTCACCTAGGTCCCCTTTTCTTTATTTTAACTATAAACGATCTTGAAAGGGTCATTAAACACTTCTCTATCTCTCCCTATGCCGACGATACCAAATTTTTCAAACACATATCTTCATCACAAGACCCCTGTCTAGATAGTTTTTCTATCTCTGTATCTCATTTCGAAGTAACATTTTTCGAAAACGAACCTTTTGCATTCTCTATTTCGAAAGCTGAATAAAATGTACTACTACTCCGATTTAGAGTTCCGAAAGTATTACAGAGTACCAACTTAAGAACGGAACGGAAAGCAATTTCGAACTGACTTTGGCAAACTCAAACTATTCTATTTTTCATTTCAACCGCAGCACTGCCTCCATTAAATCCAGCCTCCTTCACTCTAAACTCTGGCTTTAATTCTTAGTTATAAGTCTTAGTTTTTAGTTTCAGTATTGTAAGTTTGTTTTTGTAGCTTATAATAAATAAATAAATAATTGGCGCAACAGGTCCGTATGGACCCAAGCCTAGCTTCTCACAACCATTCGTCTTGTGTGAGTTTTTATTTTTGGGACGAATGGAAGGGATCTACAATTTTATGCCGAGTCCAAAAGGCCAATTGAGAAGCTCTTTCATGACAGTTATACTCTCGGATGTTTGTCAGACGTTCGCGAGAGGTGGCGCAGTGAAAAAAACCTTAAGTTGGAATTTGGGTTTTTCTCGGGATTCGAACCTGGGACCCCGCGCTTAGTAGTCCAACACACTAACCACTAAGCCACTGCGCCGACTTTTGTAGCTTATCTTAAGCTTAATAAATGGGGACATTTTGCCCCAACCACAACCAAATAATCCTATAATGACTTTTATACCTGTTGAGGTATTAGTTGCGAATGTCCAACTTGTCTTCGAGCCTTAACTAGTTCCTTAAGAAAATTACGCCTCGTGGAATATCTAGTTTTACTTGGAAAAGTGTTTTACTTTTGACCTTTTGTGGTTTTATTAGTCAAATAGAAACAAAAACTCCTTAAAGGGGATGCTCCTGAGGCATCATTTCCATTTTCACTAAAGTGTTTCTATAGCATTTTAAGGTGTGAAACAAATTCCCTATCCATCAAAACGAAAAACAAATTTTTCTTCTACCCACAAAATAAAAAATTCTTTGTAGGTACTCCCAGACAAATTGTGAACAAGCCAGCAATTAGTAGCAATTTGTTAGACGTCTTTGATAAATTGGATCCGCCCTTGATTTTTAAAACAAACATCAAAGCAGTGTGTTCATTGAAAGCTCATTAAATCGAACAAATTGAACACAAGCTAACTTCACTGAGGCGTGCACGTAACGAAATTCGGGAAAAAAAAAAACAAAAATAAAAAACCTTCACTTCGCAACGACAATCAGTCCATTCACTCACACACACTTCACCTCAACTTTCAATAGAACAATCTTTATCTCCATTGTTTTGGGTGGATGCTCATCGCCAAGGGTGGTAATCCTTTTTGACTTTGACGTTTCCTCGTCTTCTTCTCTTCCACTGTCAGCCATTCTGCTGCAACTTTGTTATATAAGACACAACCGATTTGCACGTTTGCCCGATATTTTCATTTAGGTTCCACCGCACCGAAGTTAACTAGTATCTCTCACTGCCGAATTAGTATTTCGAAAATTTATAACTTTAACTTATTCCGTTTGTATGGGGAAAAATTGCAATCGATTCTATCTACCGTTTCGTCTGTACGATAACTAAAAGGGAAGTCTGTTTAGGATAATTTTTTTCCTCTCGTTTTTGTATTTTTTTTTTTTCGTTGGTCCCCGATCGAAAAAGAATTCCCAGAACCATTGCCAACTGTTACCAAATTCAAAAATTCAAGTTTAGCATGAGGCGAGCTACTTCATGTTGTTGTGGCAAACATATTCCGTTTTGGGGTACAAAAAAGTGAAAGCACCTGCATTGTTTCCTACTTTTTGTGTACGACTGCGGGTGCAGTTGTTATGTCTGGTGTAGTCTGTAGCCGCCTGCGCTCTGCAGACCAAACCGAAACCAATGACCAACAAATGCAAAAGCATCTTGGCATTGGCACCAACCATGTTGTATGTAATGTGTACCTCGAAAGTTTTCTGCTAAAATATATTTCATAAAAATAGACTGTAAAAGTCGTCGCTAATATTTTGAATAGTTCGTGTTTTATTCGGTGTTGGGCATGCTTCCTTGTGTCGTAGAGACAGAGAGAGGTGTGACGCCGACCGAGACATTGAGTTATTTGCCTGACCGTGAACTTGAGCATGTTGGCCGCCGCCTTACCAAGTGGGAGATGCACCAACAACAAGTCGGCGGGTTAGTGGTGCACACTTGCGGTGCGTAATGGGCATCTGAGGTTTCAATTCTAATTGCGAGAATGTGTGCGTTGTGTTTTATTTTTGTTCCGGATCTTGGCACATGTACCAGGTGTGGTGAGAATTTTATTCGCTTTGGTATTTCCTCGAATGAAGATGAAAATATTTAACAAATTGAAGGATGTAGAACGAGGAAATACAATATAAATTTGATGGTGCATTGATTTCGCTCATAAAGCACACTAGGGGAGAGATTGAGTTGGCACTGGGCACATTTTTGAATACTAAATGAGCTCGACATACTCAGTCAGTTGTTGGCTAACAAAATACACCAGTTGGTCTTAAGGATAAGTGTATGGCAAGCGCATAAGGAATAAATGACAGATGTCAGTCAGACTCGTATCTTCCATTAAATGTATCAAATGATTCATGTTTTAAGTAGACACCTAGTGATTTATTTCGGCATTTTCAATGCTTGAGCGCTTTACAAAAATAGAATCTGTTGATGTCAATTTATCAATTTATACATTTTTGAAAAAAGAAAAGAAAATAGTTTGTAGAACGACATTCAATTAACATAAACTGCTAGAATTCCGGAACGAAAACGCGTAATTGGCGATGATGTAGGTTCCCATAAGAAACGCCTGCTTTGTCACAATAAGGAACATATTTTAAGGAATATGTTGTCAAAGTAGGAAGTTGACAGATGACAGGTTTTTACTACTGAGACACTTATGTCGTTTTCCATTGGTTTCACTCGGGAATCCACTCATTCTGAAATCCAATGGAACAACATAACAGCTTCTGAAAGAATCCACAATAGTATTGGTGAAATGCGAAAAAATTATCTACGGCTGCTGTCAGATGGCTTGTTTAAAATACATAAAATTACACTTGTGTGAGTGCTTCTTGAGTGGATTCTGACTTCAAATCGAGAAGCGAAATTTTCTCCTCAGAATCACCAGATGTGTATTTTTTGTGCCAATGGAACGGTTTCAGAAGTGATTTTGTCGATTCCGGACTCTCCCGGACGCTTCTTTTTGCCCAATGGAAAACGACATTAGGCGGCGCTACGTTTCGGATCGTAAAATGTCTTTCCAGTTAGTTCGCGTCGGTGATGTAAGAAACATGCTTGCGACTTTGAACAAGTGTTCAGAATTTCAAGACAGAATGTTAGCAACCAGAAACATACCAAATTAAAAATAAAGTGCACGACTGGGTCGAACGAAACTTTCTCGTTCATTAAAAGTTTCCTTGGCTGTTTTCTTATTTTATTAGATAGGTATATGTAAAAATATGAGAACCGATGCTAGGTAAAGGAAACGGTTTATAGAATAAAGTAAAAGGAATATGTAGTGTTAAATAAAATTCACTTTTGGGTAGTTCAGCTGATATGGCTGTACATATCAAATATTGAGTTTTTAAAAGTTGAAGCTCTCAGTAAAAGGGAATTGTCGCAAGTTTTGGTTAGAGAGTTATAAGCCACTGTACTATTTTATTAGCTCTTACACTTTAGAAGATTTTTTTGAGTACGAAAACAAGCGTAGTAAGAGTTTCTGTTTAAATTTTAATTAGTAACGCTGGTATAAGGTGTCTATGATTGGAAGCAGGGTTCCTGATAGATCTATATCTTTACATAGATGTATATTGAAAGAATTCGGAGATTTGTTTTTGAATGTACGTTAGCAGTTATAAACTGAATATCCCAATTGACGTGTGTGGTGTGAAAATGAAGTGGGAGTCTCTGATTGCGGTTGGTATTTTTATAAGGTGCATACTCAATATAGTTAGAAAAAAAGAAGTGGGTTGTACGTGTTAAAAATAAGTTTGCTTAGCTGTTATTGCAGTTTTATTAGAAGTGGAAAACTAAGATTATACAAAACTATACCGTAGATATGTGAATACAATTCGGGATTTGTGAAATGATTTTTGAGAAATAATTATTAATCTGATTTATTTGAATTTTTTGAGGAAAACTAAGTACAGGATCTTATTTAGACTGCTTTTATTATCCTTAATAAGGATTTTGATCAAAATCGTTAGAGCGGTTTTTGTAAAATTTGGCAGACAAAACAGTACCAAATATTGCAATGTTTAGTTTGAAAAATACTATTGCTTAACTATTTAGCTGAAAACCGTGTAAACCGAGCTATTGTTCGGGATGTAAGCATTACTTGGTTTTTAAAGTTTTTTTTTTGAAATCGAAAATGGGGTTTTTGAGATATAAGCAGTTTTACAAATTAGCGTTTCCGGCGAATCGAATTGATTATTAAGGACGCAATCATTTTGAAAACATCAATTTTACTCTAAGTTTGCATATTGGTTGAAATCGATGCTGCCGTTTACAAGTAAACTAAAGAAATTAATTTAAAAAAAAATTACTTGATTCAAAAATCCATTTTACAATAATGTAGAGAAAAACCGAGTTTGCCATTAAGTTGGAAATGACCATATTACCTTAGAAATGAATTTTTGTTACAAGCGTTTTCGAGATATGTCCAACTTTCAAAAGTACCGTCATTTGATTTTTTAGCGGAAAACTGAGTATGCAGTTGTGGTAGCATCACCTACTTAAGCTTAAATATCAATTTTGGTTGAAATCGTAAGAGCCGTTTTCGAACAAATCAAACTGGTATGAAAATTTAATATGGAAAGTATCATTAATTTTGAGGTTACCGTGCAAAAAAAAAACGGCCCCGAACTGTAGGCTCCCAAACTCTAAATTCGAAGTTTGAACGAAATCCAGGTAGCCGTTTATGCTGTAGGCCTCGGGACATACAGACAGACGGACAGAATTTTGCCACCCACTCGAGTTCCAAATTTTGTACGAATACAATATTTTTCTCTTACTACGTAATAAGTTAAAAATAATACTTGTTGGCGCAGGTCTTAAAGGAAGCCGACGCGACGCCTGGCTTCTAACTTAAATTTTATGCCGATTTTGAACAGCTCAATTGAGAAGCATTTCCATGACAGTAATACTCTCAAGTATTTGCCAAACTGTGCTAAAAGGTGCAGCGCAGAGAAAGAACTTTAATTTAATTTGAATTTTACTGGAGATCGTACCTTAGAGCTCTAGCTCTGTAGTCCAGCACATTAACCACTGAGTGCGCCCACACCACTGAGCTAAATAAACGTCTAGCAAACTGAATCTAAAAGCTGGTTACACAGCACAACCTACTAAATAAGATAAAACGGATGCATGCAGTGTTGCCATCACTAACTATTTATAGCCGATGTTGCTGCTCGAACCGTTGGCGCAGTGGCTTAGTGGTTAGTGTGTTGGACTACTAAGCGAGGGGTCCCAGGTTCGAATCCCGAGAAAAACCCAAATTTCAACTTAAGGTTTTTTTCGCTGCGCCACCTCTCGCGAACGTCTGACAAACATCCGAGAGTATAAATGTCATGAAAGAGCTTCTCAATTGGCCGTTTGGACTCGGCATAAAATTGTAGATCCCTTCCATTCGTCCCAAAAATAAAACTCACACAAGACGAATGGTTGTGAGAAGCTAGGCTTGGGTCCGTACGGACCTGTTCCGCCAATTATTTTTTTTTTTTTTTTTTTTTTTTTTTTTTTTTTTTTTTTTTTTTTTTGCTGCTCGAACCTTTCACTGGCTCCTTAAAACTTTCATTTGGGAGCTATTCCAATTTAATGTAATCACTTTGAAGCTTGGAGATTTTTAGGCTCCTTAAGAATTTATGAAAAAA
This sequence comes from Cheilosia vulpina, assembly GCA_916610125.1. Lineage (NCBI taxonomy): Eukaryota > Metazoa > Arthropoda > Insecta > Diptera > Syrphidae > Cheilosia > Cheilosia vulpina. The sequence goes on along the minus strand of OU744276.1, from coordinate 20,081,623 downwards.
TGCATACTTCTATTGCGAACGTATTCTTTTCGCATAATTAAGACTTTCTAAACTTTTAATTGCGAATGAGCCAACTCCATTTTCATACAGTTTTTTTTGAACACTCTCTCACATTTCAGCAGTAAAATAACATGAAATGATAACACACTGTGTCCAAGCATATTGAGGTACGACCTCTTGCAGAAAAACTTTTCTTTTGTAACATTAGAGTGTGTTTTTTTTTTTTTGTTTTTACAATTCAATATTGTCGTCTTTAAAAATAATTTAATCAAAATAAGTGTGCCTAAAGAATAAAAAAAAATTAACACTTTTTATCTTTATATTTGAGTTTGACCATTTTTGGCTCCAATATTTTTTTAATTTTTTTTAATTTGGCTTCATACCTCAAAGCTGGTAACACCGAACAGACGTGTTGAACCACTTTTTCGTTTTTCGCTTACCAGGAGGTGAAATATTTTTTTTTTTAAAGATTTTAGAAAATTTATTTACGTGAGCCTTAAAAAAGTTTCAGTATTACCGACAGATGTTTTCGTAGCCATTGGCTTGACTTTAATTATATTTTAGGGACCTTTGTAGGACCTACGGAAATAGATTTAAAAAAAAATAGAGCTTAGAAAACACAATTCTATGCCGAGTCCAAACGGTCATTTGGCACCTAGCAATTGCTAAATCTAGCAGTGAAATTGTCAAAATGGCATCACTGCTTCTCCATTTGTAAAAGTGAACTCTGTTATATAAGGACCCCTACATCATACGTGAAAATAACAACCGAGAAAATCGAAAACAAATCCCAGATACATATTATTGCCTTCTATAAACAGAGAGGAGTTTTCCCCATATCTTCCTTATACTTCACAAATTTATTCGCAACGATTATTGCATCAGCCTTAAGTTTGATGTCATGAGTAGACTGTAAAGTACAGAAGTAGTTCATTAACCCGTACCAAGTTAAATATTTATATTTGTAATTTGAGTTGACCTTTCCATCCAGTTATATGGCTAAGATCGTAGCCCTCTGGTAAATAAAAAGTTTTCTTGTTTTAAAATCAAGTAAATGGAAATATTTTTTACGACCACACAAAAAGGCGTTCACTAATTGCCTTCTTTGATCCAGAACCATGTAATTGGAAAATTTTTCCAATATCGAGTGAATAAATCCACGCTTTCCCAAAGTGACTCACAAAAATTTGTTCATCCATAAACATTTATTCGCTGTGATTCTAAATATAGGACAATCTTTAAGTTACTCGATTGACTGAATTAATTAGTTTAGGTTAAGTACAGCGGATTCATAAAAAATGTCCGGCTTTTTATCTAGTTGTGCACTTTATATGTTTTATTTTAGAGAAAATAAATGATTCTAAATATATCTTGGGTATTTATTTCAATTCATTTAGTTAAAATCAGCATGCTCAAACTGCTTCAAAATTAAGAATACATTTTTGTTGGCACGTTGTAGTCGAAAAATTCGATAGACATAAAATAAAATGTTGTCACTAACTGGGTACTTATTCCTCAATACATTGACATTAAGTGACTAAATCGGCAACCCTGAAAGCAACATAAATTCCTGTATCTCAATTTTCCTAAAAAAAAAATATTAAATAAACGCTATTTTTATAACTAACGTTTCTTTTCGTCGTAAATGTCATAAAATGTTTTAGTTACTTGAAGCAGTGGATTAAGTTGCATTACGCCTGTTATAGAATTGCAATAACGTTTTGAAACTATATGATTAATTATTTGACATTTTAGTTTTCTTCAAAATATTAAATCAACATTATTATAACATCATTATAATTGAAAATAAACTTTAATAGCATTATAACTTCTTTATAAGTGACTTTAGTTTGGTCTTCATAGTTACTTTTGCATTTTTAGAAGGTTGTTGTAGAAATGTTCGGCGTTTATTTTTATAGTTTTTGTTACTACTTCAACTTAAGCATTTCAGCTTTTACAAATAGTTTTGATACATGCAAAATTTTAACTCTACAATGTTTTTTTTTTCTATAATTTGCACTTAAAAATATTTTTGTCAACAATTTTTCAATGAAAGACTGCTCTGGCCCTATAGGCTTGCAAGTTTTCAGCTGCCATTTGGGTTTTTCTCCTGTTTTTGTGACCTTTTTGTCATCAGACAAAAAACTAAATATAAGATATAACCAGGGAATATAAATAGCTCGGCTTTCACACAGTTACTTATAATAAATGATTATCCCCACCAGTTATCTGTCATTATCGAGGTGAGTACACTGTCAAAGAATGTTAACAATATTTTTCCCAAAAATCGAAGTTAAATTAAACTTTTTTAAACACATTTGATAGCTGCCAAACGTTTTGAGTTTTAAATGATAAAACTAGAAATGAGTGCTATTTTTTTCTATTCGACGATAAAAATAATGATCTCACTTTTACAACATATTTTTTAATTGTGAATCGTCTGCGTTCAAAGCCAATATTAAATTCGGGGTTATATCTTCTTTTTGTGCATTGAAATAACATTTCCCACTGCGGGAAACCGATTTGGCAAAGCTGATTACAACTACTTGATGTTGTGAAGTATGTTAAATTATAATGAAGTTACAGTAACGTCATAAAACTTGACACTGACATTTCGATTTTCTCATTAACATTATTATAACAGCTTATCTGATGTCAACAAGTTGGGCGTAATCAAATTAAATTTTTACACAATTAAAAATGCCGTATTTAGTGCTCGAAGCAAAAAAGCTAAACAAATTAAACTGCAAATGACGTTAGAATAACTGTCATATAATGCAAAATATTTATAATTGTAGAAACTCTATTATAACATTACTTAACATTTAAAAGTTTCATTTCAATTTTTTTTAACTGAATTGCAACAATATCCTAGACGACTTGTTAATATGCGATTCATTGTAAAAACATATAAAAAACTTGGCAATGACTTTCCTTTCTTTATTTGTATAAAATTCTGTAAACGTTCATGTTACATATTAAGAACCTTACGCCTTTTGATCATAATGAAGTTACTTCGTTGTTAAGATTCTGCTATACAAAAGTTTCAAATGACTTTTTAGTTAGAAGTACCCAAGATTACAATTTTCTAAACGTTACTGTAACTTATTACCAATTTTTTAAGACTTTAACTCCTTTTTGTGAACAAGTTTAAAACTTTAAAAAATGTATTTGCAACATTTCGAATGACATAGTTACAAAAAGTCCCCCGAAAACATGAACACAACTGATATAGAATGGATTTTGTTACCAATTACTTAAATATAACAGAAATATAACCGAAGTTTTGTTGCAAATCACAATCTTTTCTATTCGGGCGGTTGTTTTTGTGAAATAATTGAAAAACGGATTCATTAGATTTTTGTTGATAATAACTTACTTTTGAAATTTGGACATATCTCGAAAACGGTCAATACGATTGAAACAAATATTAATTTCTAAGGTAATATGGTCATTTCAAACTTAATCACACCCAATTTTCCTCTGTATTATCGTGACATGGATTTTTGAAAAATTTGTTTTTCTGTAGTTTACCTGAAAACGGCAATAACGATTTTGACCAAAATGTAAAATTTGTAGTAAAATTGATGTTTACAAAATAATTGCGTACTTAATTTTCAATTCGAATCACCGAAATCGCTAATTTTAAAAACTGCAAACGTTTTACAAAAACCGCTCTAACGATACTTACTATAATAAAACTGTAATTTTTTTTCCGGCCGTAAGTTGTTTGCCCGAAATAGATTAAAAAAGTACTGCACGAAATTGATTCCGGTTTTCACAGTTGCATTGAAAATTGTCGAGAATAAAAGATAGGATATGTTTTATTCTTGTCCGCTATCCGGGAGCGGAGATCTAAGCTGTTATATAAGAAAAGTTGTAATTCTATACTACAACATAATTAAATATACAATAAATATGCGTACCCATTAATTTAAAACTGCATAGCATGGCCTTGCAATGCCGTACAAAATAGATGAAAATAATGAAAACTAATTATTACAACATAGGAGTAAGTTTATGTTTAATATAGAATACTGAGAATGATGTATGAATTCGCATACCTTCATTCATTTACATGAATTATTTACTCCTTTCACTTATTTGTTCTTTTGTTTTCTGGTAGCAAAATGCAAGGTGGGCCAAAATAGATCACTCTATTGGAAGATGCTCTTATTTTTGCAAATGGTTGCCAATGCCAAATCTGTTTTGACAATTGTGGACTAGACAGATGTAGAATAAAGTGAACAAGCCACGGAGCGATACACTCCCCAAGAACGCGGAATAATCGTGTCAATTTTTTTTGCGTAACAATTCGTCTGTAGTGTTGGCGCAGCGCGAATTCCGTCGCCGATTCCACGGCCGTCCGACAACGACTGCGCAAACACTGCACCGTTTGACCACCAACCTTGAAGATAATCTGACCACACGAGACGTTGCCAAGAGTGGCCGGCCCCGGAGCTCCCGTTGTGCCGAGAATATCGCCGCTGTTGACGAGGTCATTTTTTTTCGATAACGCCGCTGGTCAAACGACAACAGTGGACGGCGCGCGCTATAGGGCCATGTTAACCGAGTTTGGACGAATTAGGACTGGAGGACATGTGGTTCCAACAGGACGGAGCTACGGCACACACTGCGGGAGCCACAACTGATCGTTCCCGGGTCGCTTCATCTTTCGTTTTGGCGATTTGCACTGGCCCCCAAGATCGCCCGATTTAACCGTTCCAGACTTTTTTTTGTGGGGTTTTTTGAAGTCCCGTGAACAAGCCCCAGACCCTAGAAGCCCTCAACGACAACATTCGACACGAGTGCGAGAATCTATCGCCCGAAGTTCTCGCCGAAGTGATGAAAAATGCCATAAAACGAGCCCGTATGACAATCAATTGTGACGGCACCCATTTGGCCGATATCATCTTCTCGACTTGACCAATAAAATTCTAAAGGTTCAAATAACCTAATCAAAAAACAGAATCGAAGTTTAGTCATTTAGAAAAAAAATGAGAGCCAAACACATCGGATGACTTCTTTTGGCCCACCTTGTATATTGGATTTCAGGAGATCCCACTCGAGATAACGCAACATAATAATTGCCCACGAGAAAAGCTGTCACGCAAGAACGTTTGTCCCTGTGACTTATGTATGGTGGGGGCAAATACTTTTACCAGAAACTGCAAGCGTTTGAAAGATATAGGTAAGTTTGTCGGTAATGCGGAATAATATGTGCTAGTTGCCCGGTGAGAATTGTCCCTAAGTTTAAATTATCCCGCAAGTCTTTTATTAATAGTCCTGTACCATTACAGATGTTAGGCGAGCTTAAATTTCTTAACAGCATGATAGGAATACCGATCTTTAGCATTAGGTCGTGTTGTGGCAGGCCAGACGGATTTAGGGAATTCGAAAATGCTGTGTCTTCATTATTGCTGACTGTATCAATCGACTTGTAATGTTTTATTTGGCCAGGAACTTTTTGCAAAATAAAATTATTTATTTCATTGACTGTATCGTTTATGGTCGATACTATTGCACTTTAACAAAGTCAACGATGATCTCTTAATTATATTGCATATATAAAATATAAAATGTTCCAGACTATGGACTATGCGACCTAATTTATTTTCCACTTCGATTTCAGCGCTGCTCTCATCAGTGTTTAAAGAATTGATTTTTCCTTCTCCAAGTTTGAGCACTTGTTGCGGGAAATCGTCTTCGTTATTTTCACTTAAATGGGCTCTCATATTAGTGCGCAAATTAAATGCTTGAATTGAACACCATAAAGGAGATGATTTAGGACATGCTCAGCGTAGAGTTGTGGCGTGATGTCGTGTGTAGGTACCAAAAATGCTTTCAACAGAAAGTTGAATGATAGCTAAAAATATTCGGAGAAGTATTGCCAAAATGCGGTTTTAAGCTTTTTTTTTATGAATATAATGGCAAGTTGATTGAAGCAACCTAAAATTTTGAAATGATTTCATCGGAATAGGTATAGATTTTATTACGTAAGCTCCTTCTCAGTGTTTTATTCAAGTAGTGCAAAACAAAAGAATTAAAAAGGGGAAATCAAAAAAATAGTAGCCTCACACAATACCCTATTTTTAAAATCGGTTCAGTAGTTCCGGAAGTTACCTCCAGAGACAAATGATACTGAGACCCCCAACTCACAATCCTCTTGCCGCTGGGCCCCTCAGTTTTTTTTCAAATTCACCATTTTGTTTTCCTATCGGTGTTGTGTCAATTAAGAATCCGTGTGACATGCAAAAACATACAAAAAATACAAAAATAAATGCTGCCAACCTCGACAACCGTGGGGAAATGTGCTAGAGTTCGGGAATACCACATTTTTACATTACTGAATGCTATTGGTTAGTAATTATATATTGTTAAAACGTGAATAATTTGGTTTGTTTGGTTAATTAAACTATCTAAACGAAATGTTCTATATACTAAAAACTTATTATGACAAACATGGTTGCGTATTTAGCGCTTTTGAATATCATTAACTTCGATTTCATGCGTAAATTTTCCTTAGAAAACTGACGAAAATTTGCTCAATAGATTTCTATTTTACTTCAAACAATCTGCATTCTTCATTTTTTATATATATTTTAAGCAAATCTACACTTACTCCTTAAAAAAAATATTATCCACGCGTAACGAATAATTTCAAATTTAACGGATAAAATTCTATGAACACTGTCAGCAACTTTGCCCACAGCGGAAGTGGCATATGCAAGGTGCGAGTGTGTTGGTGAGCCGGAATTTTTGAAGTTACGTGACATTTGTCAATACGAATTTCTATGTAACAATACAAGCGCACTTAGCATTTGCCACCCAATAAAAATATAGCTTGTAGGCTAAGTAACGGGAAATCGGTCGGAGTTGGTGGTCTCAGTATTGTCTCTGGTTACCTCTTAGAAACAAACATTACCTCTTTATGTAATAGTGTGATTAGAAAACATGCAAAAGCGGTATGGTGCAATTCGGAAGTCAATTGGCGAGATTTAAAATGTACAAAATGAAACTAAAAAGTGCAAAGAATTATTTATTAAACGAAAAGTACAATGTTGAACTGATCAAAAAACCAGGCGGAACATTTTAAAAAGTTATGAATTAAAAAAGACCACAAATGTAGTGAAATAAAAATAGTAATAGTGAACAGTAATGAAATTCTGAACGATAATAAAGTCAAAGCCAACAAATTGAATGATTTGTTTATTGAAAGTGTGGTGGCACAACATTTAATGTAAAAGTCCGAACTCTTACACGAAGTTAATAAAAATAATATTTGTTTAAGCAAAATATATGAAGGAAATAAATTATTAACGACATTTGTCACAAATCAAAGTTCCCACTTTCTTTAGTTTTTTTTATACAAATATGTATTTTTTCCCATAAATGTGTGGAAACAGCGAACCAGGATCATCAAATACAAAAATTGTCATTTTGAGTTCTGTGATCTGCTCCCAAGGAGATCACAATTTGGATTGCTTTTGTAGGCCTCACAAGTTGTGAGTGTAGTGCCAGAATACGAAAAAAGTTTTTGAAAAAATTGTCTTTAAGCAATTAAATAACTGCTGAAACAAATGCCTTAATAACTGACATTCACATTCAGTCGGGATTCAGAAAAAAACCATTCCTCTGATAGTGCAATCAATTTGACAATTGCATGGAAGAAACCGACCAAGGCAAAAGAGTCTTTTGTGTTTTTCTCGACTTAAAATGAGCGCTTGAAACTAAAGACAGACAAATATATATATTTATAAGATAAACCAATATGAAATTAGAGGAGGCGAAAGTGATTGGTTCAAATCAAACCTTAGGAATAGAACTGAATGAACTATGGTGTCGAAAGGATGTTACGTTTGGTGTACCTCAGGGATCGATTTTGGGAACATTATTGTTTATAATATACATAAACGATATAAAAAGTGCAATAGACATGTAAAACTCGCATTGTTTGCTGATGATGCGGTACTTTACGTGACGAATAAAAATGACGCTGAATGTCAACAAAAAATGCAACAGGACCTGAAAGATGTTTCCGAATAACTAAAGATGAATTAAATAAAAACTAAATGTTACAAAAACCAAACAATTGATCATAAATAAACGAAAAGGTGAAGAAGAAAAACTGAAAATTGACAGCGAATATATTGAATAAATTGATGAAATCAAATATTTGGGTATAACAGTAGATAATAAATTGACTTTTAGCAATCACTATATATATAAGAAAATTGCAAAAAGATATGTTCTATTTGAAAAGAATAAGTAATAATTTATCTACAATAAGTACAATATATATTAATAATGTAATAATTAAATCACACTTCGAATATTATTCCTCTTTGTTTGCTGATAGCATTGTGAAAATAATGTAATTGTTAAAAAATAAGGGCATGCGGTGCATTTTTTAATAGATACGAGTCAATTCGTTTTATGTCAAGTTCGTTAAACTGGTTGTCAGTCAAAGAGAGAAATTTAATGAATGTCTTATTGTTATTTATAGAAATAAAAATGACCCAATTGCTACGTAATTACTGAGGTTTGTGCAACATGTTCATGAGGCGCAACCATGTTCATAAGAACAGTCAAAAGTCTAAGACTACCAAACTTTTTAAAAGGAAGATCAAAAAATTCTTTGCAATAAAAGGACTTTAAAATGTTCAATGAATTGCATATTGGGATTCGAAGTGAAACAAATCCAGCATTTTCCAGAGAATATTATTAATTATGTTAAACTAAATTATTATTATTAAAATAAACACAAATTGGAAATGTATTTTTGTATATATAGTTAAATGTTTTTGTTTTAAAAAAACCAAAAATAAATAAACCGATCTATCTAGTTACATAAATTGAAACAGGACACCAAAAACTATAACTACTACCGCGCAGAAAATTCTCAAGGATTTGGTAGGTATATCTCTGACTCTTTTGCTCTGTCCCATTAAATTTTCTTATTATTTCACGTGACGAATTTAAGCGACTATAGACCACCTTAACTCACCCGCTAGCAAGGCAAACTCTCAGATATAATCCAAACAGCTAAAGCTGGTTCATCTCTGGCAAAGGACCTTTCAACTTTTTTCCTATCACACAGCAACACAAACGATAATGATTTCCGAAATTTTCACTTCAAGAGCACAACGTGCAACACTAGAGGCCGTTTTAAACAATACACTTCCGAAGTTTGAACAGATCTGTGCAAAAACGCAAAACCAATCAAGCATCGCAGTTCCAGTTACGCGCCGTGCTTATTCCGATTGCCGATTGTGACCCAAAAAATCGGAAAACAAAAACAAAATCTCTATCCACTAAAGCACACTTGTTGCTCCGCACTACCCTTAGTTTGATGAGTGACATAAATATTTGTCCAATCAATAATTAATTAGCATCCTCTGCGAACGCAAAAAAAAAAAAAACAAACCAACGTACCTAATACGTTTAGTAAAAAATTAACGCAAGTTCGCGAGTTTTACGCGGCGCTACCTGTTTTGCGAGCACTGGCGAGCACTGGTATCAATAAGGGACAAACGTCGCGAATGACGACGGTATTGATGGGGCAATGTGTTATTATTTACCAAAATTCGGGTTTGGTGTTTAATTTGTGAAAATGTTGGCAGTTGTTACTTTTGTTTGAGTAAGTCTGTTGACTTAGTACGGATCACCGACGCACAAAGACGCGGTGTTGATTGGATCAAGCCGACAGTTAAATTAATATATGGCTGCTGGCAGATTTTTCTGTCAACGGAAGCGTTGCTGTTTAGATAGGTTTCACGTATATGTTCGGTACAGTGGTAAGAAAAATCAAGGGAATATTTGCGAGTGCTGTTTTCGGATGGGAGAGAATTTTTATTTGGGGGTGGTCACCTGTGCAAACAGACGGTAAGATTATTGAGTGATTGGTAATGAGCACTTTGTTGGCGTTGCGTTTGTGTATAAATGCGTCAAGACCGGGTTGTCTGTGCTTGAATGTCGTCGAACTTGCAAAAGTTGATGCTAAATAGGGAAACCGAAGTAAAGAAAGCTGGTGATTAAGGGTGAGTTTTAAGCCAAGTTCGTTGGGGGTACGTATTTTCAATCTGATTGAAGAAGGTGGTAGAGCCTTCGTTATGACGTTCCTTCTTCAAATACACTGAAAGGATTTGAGTGAACTTGATATTTAAATACAGGCAGATTAACAAAAGGCTTTCATCATAAATAATAAGACGCAATTTGTCTTTTTCTCGCACACTAACCACTGAGCTACTGCGGCCAGGGGGTACTTAATATTAGGAGGAATTAAAGCTGGTGTACCACAAGGTAGTGTGCTAGGTCCAATACTATACCTTTTATTTACTAAAGCAATCTGCAAATGAGAAAGAACTATTTGTTTTTCGTTCCCCACAAACCTCTAATCTGCGAGAGCCTCTGTTGTAGCAACTTTTGTAGGTGACACTTCTGTACTTGCTGTGAAATGAACTGTCGAAATAACAAAAAAAAAAAACACTTCAAACGGCAATAAACAGTCTCTCTGAAGGACTTAAAAATGGCAAATTCGATTAATTGACCTCAGTTGCATCCCTCGCGAACTAGCCCTGCAATGCCCTTCGATAATTTTTCCCATCCAGTGAACCTTGAAACAAAAACTTAAACTGACTGGACACATTTTTCGCTACTAATTAAATGGGGAATTTATTTATTTATTTAACATCTTGGGCCGCACGCTTTTCTTTGTAAATTGACCTTAGAATGATAAATGGAAAAAATGACCGCGTTGACACTATGAATCGATGATCACTTCTACGGCTGTCAAAAACGGAAAAACTTTGGCGCTGCCTAGCGAATTTCAGTTAAACTCCTTTTTAAACATCACTGCCATAAATATGCACAAACAGTTGTATTTTCAATTAAATCGGACGAGTGACAGACATAAATAACAATCGACAATCACAGATAAATTGCTTATCCAAAAACAAGCCCAGTCCAAAGTCAAAAACGACTTATTTGAATTAGGTACAAGTGTTTGAGGAATCGTCAATATGTGAGTAGGTACCGTATTCCCGGGAAACTAAAACCGCATCTAAATCCTTTAAATAGTTCTCGAGACTGGCGCAGCCATACAAATAGACCTGCTTGCATTTAAACAATGTTGAAGCAACAGTGCCATCTATCGGAATTTATTCACACCAATCTCTAAACACTGACAGTACATTTATGAAAAATCTGATTAATATTCAGGAAGAACAACTGACACTTCTTTTATTTATAGATGATTATATCAATTTATTTATTTTATTATATCAGTTTTTTTTATTACAAAAAGAAAACAACAGAAGAAGACTTTTCCCTTGAAAAAGAATCCATTCAAATGTCCTCAGTTAAAATTAAATTCGTAGCTCTAAAAATGGTGTAAAATCAACACGATAACTCACCGGTATCCTTATTTTAATGACGTTTCGAAGGGTTTCCAGAGGCATGGGAGAACGTATGCTGAGCATATTTTTTTTTTTAAAGAAATAAGCACTACACCAGACTTTTGTCGCAAACTTTACAAAAACTGTTAATCGACTTTATTTAACTTTGACGGTCTTTCTCAAGTCAGGTTTTATTGTTGATCAGTTGATGAATTAAGGTGAGGTTTTTGTCTTCGTTCACTAACCCGATGCGGTTGCAGTTTGTTCGCAAACAAGTTCGAAAAGCTACGTTGATATTGGACGATGAGTCTGATAATGCGGCTTGGGTGGTGATGATGAAACTGCGGTGCGTCCCTGTGATGACGGTCGGGTAGTATTCAGGTGGTGGATTATATAATAACACTTTGATCTTCCAAATTTGCTTTCGGATTTTGTTCTTATTACAATGTAATATACATCCTGGGTTCTTTCCCTGTTATGATGGCAGTTCGGTGATTCAGACATCTGAGTCGGCGTTGTAATTTCTATTTTTGGGCTTCAGCACAGTTCCAAGTAAATATTACCTCGCCATTTTGGGGTAAACTTTTTATACCAATATGGCCAAGACTTCTAGTGACTAAAAATTAAAAACACGATTGCCGACTTTAATAGTACTCGATGCCTACCTGCAAAACTGAACTCAAAGAACGATCTTTCAGTATTTATTACTACCTAAGCAGTGACGTAGCGTGGGTAGCGGCCGCCCGGGGCAGACCCAATTTATGCCACCCCTAGTATTTTTTCACCCACTAAAAAAAAAATATTTTTGAATTGTTTGAAACTTTAAAAAGTGCTAACGCCGAAGCAGGATAATTTAAGTTACAGGCATCATAGATTAAATTCACTGTCCTTAATTCAACTTTGTTTTTTAGTTTTTATTTTTAAGTTTTCGTTGTTTTTCTTGTTATCCTTTTTTGGTTTATTTTTATTATTAATAAACTTTAATTTGGCTTGGAAACGTTTCATTTATTTTTCTCAAAGGAATTTTCACAGAATTGCAGAATAATAAAAGCAGGTAAAATACAGTCCACAAAGCCGGTTTTCGAATTTCTGAACTTTTTTGGTAGAAAATATAACCCAATTTCTATTCTTAGCTAATTTTTATAGATCAAGTGGTTTTAACCGCCTTAATCTCCTGAATTCAAAATTCGGTTATTTCTAAGCTAACGTGGCTGAGAAGGCTTCGTCTGCGCATTTGAGCAACGCTTTTATCCTCGTCCTCAACCATTTCAATATCTAGATCTCTATATAGATCAGCGTTACGTATGTACCAAGGTGCATTGACTATCTTTCTCAGTACCTTATTTTGGAAGACTTGCATTATTTGTAAAATTGTTTGGTATGTGCGGCACTGGAGCCCATAGGTCCATAATGGTTTTAGAATTTGCTTGTAGAGCAGGGATGAATATCTCCCAATATCCCAATACATTTGACTGTGTTGCATGTTCATTGTTCAACTCATCTATTTTTTCTTTACATGCGCTTTCAAACGCTGTTAAGCGTCTTCTAGAGTCATGCCTAGATATTTGGCTGTATTTGAGTATTCCACTACATTGTTGTTAATGTAGATTGGAATGCGTGGTACGTTTTTATACGTAAAATTAATTTGGACTGACATAGGTCTTTTATGTGGTTTTTCAATGGGACAAAAAATTAAACTTTTTTTTGATGCGGATCACTTTTTGCAGATCTTGATATTTTTTCAGATTTACACATACTACCAGTAATACCAATATACGCACGTTTGTTTTACGTCGTTTTAAGAAGTTTGCTTTCAAAACAAATGCGCAAAGTTTTTTGAAAATCAAAATAAAGAAATGCATACATAGCAATGGATATAATTTTGGAGGAATTATTATCTTCATTGTCTTCCTCATCATCTGAAGATGATCACCGAAACTACTCCATTTGTCAGCGGAATATATTTTCAAGTCGATATCCATAGTTGATTTTTATAAAAACATATGCAATTTGAACGGCTGATATTGCTGTCAAATAGCGCACTAATCCATTTACAAAAGCAGATCAATTTCGTTGCATGTTCCATGAGCCGCGTTAAATCTGAGATTTGAAAAAAATATTTGGTGGTCCCATTGGAAAACGGCATTAGTCTTATCTGCTTTTTTTAGTCCATTCATTAGCTATGCCGGAATCATATTCATATCCTAAAATTGATTTTGGCCAACTAGCACTTGAGATTCAGGATATTTAGTCTGCTGTCTGTAGCCTAAAACCTAATCCTAAACCTGGCGCTGATGGCATTCCTGCAATAATTTTAAAAAAATGTTGCAGCTCTATTTGCAAACCTTTACTTATGATATTTAATTTATCACTAGCATCGGGTTTATTCCTGGATGACTGGAAGGTCTCATTTTTGGTGCCGATCTTTAAATCTGGCTCTAAAAATGACATAGAAAACTATAGAGGTATTTGCAAACTTTCTGCTATACCAAAGCTTTTTGAATGTATAGTTAAAAACAAAATAAATTTTCATATTAAGGGCAACATATCAGAGTTTCAACATGGTTTTGTTTCGGGTCGTTCGACAACATCTAATCTGGTCCACTTCACATCTTTTGTTACAAATACTGTTGAAGGCGGATGTCAAGTTGACGCTGTATATACGGATTTTAGTAAAGCATTCGACTCTGTAAACCATGTACTTCTGATAAGAAAGCTAAAGCAATTTGGATTTCACTCCGCTATGCTGAAGTGGTTTTCATCATTTTTGATTGGAAGGTTTCAGAAAGTCTGTCTTGATAACAATTATTCAAGATTAATATCTTGCACTTCTGGAGTTCCTCAAGGTAGTCATCTTGGGCCGCTCCTTTTTATAATATTTATTGACGATATTGTTCAACAGCTGCAATTTTGCCACTGTTTAATGTATGCTGACGACCTCAAAATATTCTTAAAAATTAATTGCTTAAATGACTGCTTAAAGGTCCAGACGGACCTAAACAATTTATCAAGATGGTGCGTCAATAACTGCTTAAAGTTAAGCGTTCGAAAATGCTTTGCTATCTCGTTCATAAGATCTCAAACGAAATATTCGCATACCTATTGTATTGATCTCATGCCATTAATAAAAGTTGACAAAATTAAAGATCTTGGTGTATTCCTTGATACGAAACTAACCTTTGCTACTCATATCGAGTATATAGTCGCTAAGGCTAATTCTCTTGTTGGGTTCATCAAAAGAAACGCGAAAGATTTCTCTGATCCTCACACATTTATATCGATCTTCAATACCCTAGTACGATCAATACTTGAATACGCCGATGTTGTTTGGAATCCAAACTATTTATCACATTCGGACCGTATTGAAAGAGTGCAAAGGCGATTTACCAAATATGTCTTCTTTAAAATGCGTTGGGATTTTCAGCCCTCTTATAAAGCTAGATGTCAACTATTAGGTTTAATGACACTTAAAGCAAGAAGGAATGCACATGACATAATGTTTGCAAGAGACGTACTGTGTTCACATATCGACAGTTGTACACTTTTGTCCATGTTTCCAATTAATGCTAGGGGAAGGGTTTTGAGGGATAGTCACTTCTTTTACCAACTGGGGCATAGAACAAACTATGGTCGGAATGAGCCAATTACTAGATGCCTTAATTCGTTCAATGTGGTAAGCAGACATATGGATTTTCATATTTCGAGAGAACGCTTCAAGAGCATTTTATTTAGATTGCTTTCAAACTAATGCCAAAAGTATTTTTATCTTAGTTTAAACTTAATGTATTATATATAAATTTAAATTCGTAGTCTTAGTCTGTAAGCTAAGCTTGTTGATGAAATAAAAAATAAAATAAAAAAAAAAAAAAAAAAAAAAAATATTTCGACAGTTGCTCCCATATCAAGTAGAGCAGTGTCATCTGCAAATGTTGCTGTAGTGGTTTCTCCGCTAGTGAATACTAGGTGAGGGACGTAGCCTAGAACACTGTCTTGCGGTACACCAGCTTTAATTTCTCTAAATCGTCGGCTTAATAAGAAAACCTCGTAACTCCAAAATTTTGAATTTTACAGGAGGAACGAAAGTTTGTTACCAAGCTCAAATTTGTAGTTAACGATGTTATTCTGATTTTGATGATTTTTAAGTGATTTTAACTTATAAAGAAACTACGAGGTTTTCCATAGCAATGCGCCTACTGAGTTTCTATAAGATAGCATCAAAAAGTAATTTTTGCCAAAAATGGAGTTACGAGGTTTTCTTATTAAGCCGACGAAATGTTGAGTCCTCTGTCCTCCAGAATTGTCGAATACTGTTTCGGCAGCTGCTTTGTGGATCATTCCTTTATGCCAGACTTTATCGAAATATTGTAGAGCACACTTTTTTTTAATAAATAAATAAATAAATTATTTCATAACTAAAATTGTTTAAAAAAAATAATTTTTAAATCATATGACAGAAGCATTTAATTGAGTTTTAAGTAAAAGGAAAAAAAGTTATTATGTAGGTACATAAAGTATACCCAAATAATTTTTTTTTATTTACAAGAAACATTTTTATTCATTTACAGAAAACTTCTTTAAAATGTTGTTTTCCTGCTTTATACCAGTGTAAAGTCTCTTATTATTCTTTCAGTATCGATGGTCTCTGTGATATAGCCATGATACGCAGATTAGATAGCCTAGAGTGCTCATTGTGAGCCTTACATCATTTTTAACAAGCTTCAATTTTGAGAAACTCCTTTCACACACTACACACATAACTTCTAGCAAAGTGCCCCACTTCCCCCCCCCCCCCCCTATGTCACTGTACCTAAGAGTTCCTCTGCTGATTTTTCATTTTGGGAGGCTTCGCTTAAAATTTCGCATTGGTTTTGTTTCACTGCAATTTTGCTTTTACAGTGCGATGCGGTTTTACCAAATGATGTGTAAGTATGTTTCATTGCGTGCACCTATGTAGCATTCGCGAGTCACCCAATTGCCCACTGCTTCGTCATTGAATAATATTGCTCCTCAGATCTACCAATTGTGTGCAATACAGAAACAGGTTTTAGCTTTTTAATCCTATCTAAAACCTCAGTTTCGGTAAATCTCAATGCAATTTCAGAATTTGTGTTTTTCATAAAGTTCAGTTCAGTTTGTCTCAAAAATTATAACAGAAACAAGTAATAGTGTTAACATCGGCCTGACCTATGTTTTGATACCCTCCATTGCATACAAGTCATGCAAAATTGGTTTTGTATGGGAGGTACCAGAACTATTTACTTGACCGATATAGCCCATTTTCAATGCCAACCTGACGAGGATAAAAAGAAGTCTTTTCTCCAAATTTCATTCGCCTATGTCAATTCCTTTGGGCGCTACCGTGCTTTCAACATGGCTAGGTCGATTCATTATGTGATCCTGATTCAGAATACATATACTTTATGAGGTCTCCGGTGACTACTACTTGGCGTCAATGTAATGACAAAGCGAATATACCTTCCTGTGAAGGGTATACAAATCAGACACAGTGATTAAGCTGAACATACTAAACCTTACCAATAAACAGTTTTAGTTTCGACACTAAATTTTAAAAGTGGCTTTATTTTGTATACAAATTTCTTAATTGTGAGCTTCCGTAAACTTAATGTCGATACTAAAATGTGTTATTAGTACGGTGCATTGTTTTTATGCAACTATTCGTATGTCTTCCAGGAGAGTTTTGCACAATTTTCTAAGGCGGCAGTAGTTTTGAGTTTAAAGGGGTTGGCTTTCTCTGTAATAGAACTATAGACCCAGCTTGCCTATAAAAATGACTGATATATGCGGCTTTAACATTGGAATGTTAAACTTGACTTCTTGTGTGCTACCTTAGGGCGAATATATTTGGACTTATCAGTCCTGAAACCAAACGAAAAAGTGATGCTTATCATGCTAAGCTGTTGACAAAAATAGTTTCTTTAGAAGGAGAGATGGGATCTGGTACTCTTAAGGAGACAAACAGGGAGCATCGTTTGCCAGACACATATCGCTTAAGAAGCCTTCCATTAGCATTCTCATCATGACGGCTTAAGGCCAGTAAAGTCGCACTTAATTATTTATGGTGGGAAATTCGCAAATTTTAGAATATGAAAAGATACAACATTTTTTTTCTGAGACGTATTAGAAAAAAAAACCCAAATTTCATCTTAAGGTTTATTTTCCACTGAGCCACCTGTCGCGAACGACTGACAAACATCCGAAAGAGCTTCGCAATAAGCCGTTTGGCCCAGTGATGTCAGACTTAAGAAGCAGGTTATCTCACGGTTATACCCAAAAAATCCCTTTTATCACTCGCCAACATTTATCCCACGTAATATTGAATTAAAAAAAAAACATGTATTTCATTAAATTTAGTGTTTTTTTTTAGGCGTGTTTTTTTTAGCTTCGATCTCAGCAAAGCAAAGTAAAGTAGGATGTTCAGCACACAATTACAGCAACTACTGTGAATCCTGAAAGTGTCAAGTAGAGTGTAGTTGTTGTAATTGCGTGCTGAAAATCCTACTTTACTTTGCTTTGCTGAGATCGAAGCTAAAAAAAACAGGCCTATTAACAAATACACGCAAGCTAACAAAAATAAATACATATAGATATGTTTGGATGTAATACAAAAGTAGAACAGTAGATATATCATATACATTTTCAAAACGTTACAAAGAGGAACATTAAATTGCATTCGGCATTAAAATGAAAATAATATTCAACATAAAACTAATATCTTATGAATTATTTGAAACTTTATCTCGGTTTCAAGTCTCATTATTCTTGATTTTTAATACAAAAATGACACAGATATGTTAGTTTAGAGAAATGAAAAAAATAAAATGAACGTACATATTCAGATATAATGAATGACTATTTTCTAAACATGAAAAAAATTAATTTGATTGTAGGTTCACTAATTTTTTTTATTCTAAATGAAATTAGTAGTTAGGAACAAAAATTGACCAAAAAGTAAAATTCCTTTTTTTTCGCTCTATGAGGTTTGAAAAATCCCTCTGTCCCTTTTAGCTTATTTTAAGCGAGAAAATCCCGCGATCTGGTACCACTGGTTTGGCCACGGCATAAAATTATAGATCCATTCCATTTGTCCCAAATATGAAAAACTTCACAAAGAAGCTAGGCCTAGGTCCGTAGGGACCGGAATTGTTGTGCCAACTATTTGAAATTAGTTTTGAGATCTTGCATAAAACACTTTTCTTTCTTCAGACTTCGGGTACCAAAGTTTTCTTCTTGGTTTTTTTTTTTTGCCTAAAATGCAATTTGTAAAGGGTTTCCCAAAATGTAGGTACTCAAGCATTCTATGTCGACAACCGAAAAAAGAGCAAGAACAGTTGAGCGTTGAAGGTTATTTAAAATGCAACAGCGCACAAACAAAAATATGAAATAAATTTTGCAATTTTCGTACTTCTGCCAAAATTGGCAAATTTAATCAGAAAATCGACGAATGATTGAGAAAACAGTGTCACTGTTTTTGGGTCAAATTTGAGTTGGGGGTTAAATGCCACAGCCAATATGACAATAAATTGTGCTCGGTATAAAAATTGGTTTTTCTGTGTCTAAATTGCAGATAGCGATGTGAAAGATAGTAAAATTTCAATTAAATGTGGGACACACAATTCAGTCCGAGAAATAGTTTTAAAACTGCATGAGTTATTTTTTAATCGTGCAATTGCATATTTCGATGATCAGTCGGAGATTAAAACAAGTTTTTTTTTTTATTTTAACGAAACAGAATGTAACAAAATAAAACGTTTTGTTTCGTCTGGCGTGCGTTGAAATAAAACAAAATGGAAAGTTTTTATCATCCTCTAATCTTTAAAATCGTAGATATGACTTTTTGTCTCAATGGAAAATTAACAATTTTCCCCCATCCACGTTTATGTTTCTACAAATTTACGCACAGAATAAATACAAAAAAAAAAAAAACAAATAAAGCTGAAAAGTGCAACGAATGAAGAAATAACGAATGAATGACAGAAATACCGGAACCAAAATTTTGTTTAGCAAAAAAAAACAACAGGCAACATGTTTTTATGTTTTGCTTTGTTTTTTGTTTTATGTTTCGTTTCACTTGGTTTGTGTTGGGCCATAAGAAAGCAAGAAATTATCGACGACAAAGCTTGTTCGAAACAGTTTTGTTGCGTACGGTGTGCGTTGTTCGTATACAATGATGTTTATTCGACAACCACTAGAAGCACTTAAAAACAAAAACGTGTGTTTCGTTTCGTTTGCTTTGGTGAGTGTTTGTCTCATAGGAAACAATGTTGTATTGTTTCATGAAACAAAACAAAACATTTTGTTTGATCCGGTGTGTTTTCAGCCTGAGAGATGTAATGACCCTTTCCTTCGTTATCTGCCACCTAGAATGCTTCCAGCATGCATGTATATTTATGAAACATCAAGACTAAGGCTGTCAAAAACATCATTTTAAAAAAATTATTTTGCTGTATGGAAAATGATACTTCTCGTTTTTCTATTCCGTCAATTTTTTCTTAACATGTTTGTTTATAAACGTTCTTAATTTTACAACATTAGCCCCCATAAGTCCCAAGCGTTTTGAAAGTCCATTTGCACGAAAAGTGCTAAACCCCTTTGCATAATTTTGACCAAATTTTACAGGAACACTCCCGGGTCAATACCGAGGAATGCCTGCAAAATTTAGTTTTTTTCGAATGTTTTTATAATACTTTTGTTTTCTATTATCTATAAAGAAACTAAATTAGTTGAAAATTGCGGGATGTAGAGGAAAGTATACGCATTTTGCCTTTTAAGCTAGTACGCTGCTTTTTCGAAACGGAATTCTCCCGTGATCTCTAAATGGACAGCGAAATGTCTGCGAAAAGCGGAAATAATTTCTGGCGAGTTCCATCAGCTGCTACACAATTACGAGTGACATTTCACAACAGCTTTTGTGTTTTGTAATTGAAAGCAACTATAAGTCAAATTAAACTGGTACTAGTGCTGGGTCATCTTCCTGATATTCCTACTTCAATTAATCAGAACATACAAATTCGCTATTTTCCAATTTGTGAGATTCCATAAAAACAAATGACAACAGCAGCAGATATTTTCATATTAACTAATGACAAAAACAGATAAAATTAGAAAAAAAAAAACAAATAACAATTTAAAAATGTGCAAACAAATTAAATTCGCCGAAATAACTTCAAATAACAAAAAATAAGAAGATCTACAAATCCTGTAGGCCAATGCACAATACTCAATAGAGTTTGGGTATTAAACTAATAACTGTCGTCAAGTTGTTTGCCACTGTTCCGTAAGAACTCAGCTTACTCAACGCGGCCGTTTTGCATTTGAAATATACCTTCACTCTCATTTTCACTTTTTCATATCGCATCCTTGCTCTTGATATTTTTCAAAGGAAACAATAGAAAACGATCTCACTTCGTGTGACAAGTAATATTTTTCGCACACAGTGTACACTGTACACCCCATAGTCAAAAATGCACATAAACTTTGTATTTGCAATTTAAATGACGGTTGATTTGTTTTCGCAAGGCACAATTATTCTTCAATCTTACATCACTATATTAAGGGGGAAAAGTTTTCCCTCCCGGGCCCGGTTGCTACGGTTGGCGTTGAACTATGAATTTAATTAATGACTAATTTTCCTTTTACCTGGCCGCAGTCCATTCCATCTCACGTCAGATCTATGAGTTCAATTACCAGCTCGTTCTACTGCAACTATTCTGCAACTTGGCACTGTCTACTTGTCCCTACAGATGCGATATTTTACTGCGAATTTATCGATGGCTTGCGGCTCTAGTCGCGTTGAGAGAGAGCATCTGTTAAAACAAATAATTAGTTTATCACTGATTTTTCCAAAAGCAAAAGTAATTGGAAAATTGAATTCAGCCAGTGAAGGTGAAGGCGACGCCGCCGGTTGTGTGTCTAAAAATAAATTTCTTTTGGAAAATCTTTCGATTCCTTCCCTTACATTCGTATTGATTCTACCGCTGAGTGCGGGATATAAAATCGAAAACATGAATTATTTTGATGAATAAATATATAAACAAATTTCTCGGCATCCGTGTCGATCGATTGGGGGTCAGTAGTATTTTATGTACTCGTTTTTGGGAAAAACAAAACGCCAGAGCAGCTGCCTGCTGAATGATTAGAATAATCATTAAGTCATTTATTGATGATTTACTAGCACTTCCAAGTAGTGGTTCAGAGTCTCTTATAGAAAAATACTGACGGTAGTAAGTCAAATTTGCGGTTAGTGTAATTGTTATGGGTAATTTGATTGCTATTTTAGAAAAACTTGCTAATCCAGGAAAAGTAGCGATAATTGCGGGTGATATCTCGTCGTCATTTGATGAAAACTCCCCAAGTCCATTTTGTTCGCTTTGAGATATTTGCATTTGAAATTGGTAATTAATATTAAAAATAAATATATGCTTGCAGCAGGTCCATATTGGGTTCCGTATACTTTGGGTAACCATTGGCAAATAAAACAGTTTACAACTAGTAACCGCAAAAAGCCTGTAATTGAAAAAAAAGTTTAATTGTTTTCTTTAAAAAAAGATAACATGAAAACTATTGTGTGTGAAAATTTAGGGAAACTAACAAATAAACATAAGATCAAAATAAATATAAAATAGTAAGAATAACCAGAATCGAAAAAAAAACAAATTTTTCCTTCAATAAAGAATAAAATCTTACTTAAAATGAAAAAGGCGGCTCATCATAATTTTTAAAAAAATTGGGGGCCAGACTGTCTCTCAGTAACAGGCATATTTTCACAAGTCCCGGTAGGTGAGTTATATATATTATTTATAATAATACTAGCTGACCCGGCGAACTTCGTTCCGCCCAAATTCGTTTATAAAGGGTTTTCCAATGAGAGGTGTTATTGTGAATGACCCGCTATTTCGGTAGATGCCACTTTTGAAGCTTTTATTCTTCGACATTTGACAAGTAGAAACTACGCCATTACTAAAAATGGAACGATATACGCGTCAACAACGCATTGCAATTATTGAAAGTCACTACAAAAATGGTGAAAAAACACAAACAACGAATCCATTGATCTTTTACGGGAAAAGTTCCCGGAGCGTGTTATCTCTCGAAGAGGTGATCACAATTGGCCACCGAGATCTTGTGATTTAACACCTTGCGACTTCTTCTTTTGCGACTTGAAAGATAAGGTCTACGCCAACAGCCCAGCGTCGATTCAAGACCTCAAAGATAAAATTCGTGAGGCTATCGAGGACATAGGGCAGCCACTTTGCGATTTGGTTATGGAAAATTTCATGAAAATGATATGGTCCTGTATGCGTGCTCGTGGTGGCCATTTGGCTGATGTTGTATTTCATTATTAACGGCATACCTTCCTCTTTATTATGAAATAAACATCCGATCATTTATCTCAAAAAATGACATTTTTGTTTAAATACCAAAATAACACCGCTTATTGGAAAACCCTTATAATGAAAATAATAATTCCGAGCATGCACAATGCACATACTGCTTTAGTAATTTGGTCAATTCAAACTCTTTATTTGTTATATTAAATATTAAATAGAAATAAATGTGTTTTAATCAAACCGCAATAATTGACGTTTCGGCCAATCTTCCGCTTTTTCACTAAAGTGCTTTAAGGTACACGACGTACAAAGCGGTAGGTTTGCCCACACGTGAGCACGCCACATACAATTGACCTGTAAGAAACATGGGAATTCTAGATTGATGCCACAAATATATCTGTGGCAATAAGACAGAGTAGCTTATGTCAAAAAAAGTGCTTTTGAAATAATCGCATTTTTGTCTAAAATGGTTATTAATGATTATTTTTAATAAAATGTTAGCCCTAATTGTAAAATAAGGGGTTTACTTAATATTTTATGATTGGGGCTAACATTTTTTTTTAAAAATAAGAATGCGACTATTTCAAAAACACTTTTTTTGACATAAGCTACTCTGTCTTATTGACACAGATATAGTGATTGCCCTTGCGACTTATTAACTGTCATAGCCAAAGCAAGACGCACGGGAATTTGAAGACGCTTAAATACGAATGGCAATTCGTTCTGATTAAGCGAAATCCGCGAAATGTTTGCCTTTGAATTTCCCGTCAAAATGGTTGCTTGCACAACATTTGATTTGAGATTTTCACAATTAAATCAAACGCGTCCCGTTACAGAGTTTCAGTGCATTTAGGTGGCGCAACAGAACTATAACTGCGCCGACTTTTGATTTCAAATTTTGTAGCAGTGGGCTCGGAACATCCAAAGAATTAAAAAATTAAACATTTCAAATGTTATTTTTTTGTATTGGAAGTGTACCCGTTTTCTTAAACAGTCTATTTTTTTTAAGAGTGCGGTTCTCCATACAAAATTCTATCCCTTAAAGTTTTGTTTTCCTTGGGTCAATACGAATCCACCAATCCCAAAATCGTACAAATCCAATGATCCGTTCCCGAGTTATGAGTGTACATACGGACGTCAATCTCTTTCATATATAGCTGTACACACCCGGTTTCGCCCGTGCCGTTCGTATTAAGTCCCACCCACATTTCGCAAAGTGCTTTATTTGGACAATCATTTTAATAATACTAATTAAATAATTACCTATACAACTTTAGATATAGCGTTTGAATTTTGTTTTTGAATGGGAGGCCCGATTTTGTATACCGATAATCTTTTGCAAAGTTCCACCCATCGTGTCCAAAAGTTCCCCTCTTTCAATCTGGAACCAATCATACACATCCACAAAATTTCATTGAAATCGGTTGAGTTGTTTCGGAGATCGACAACAGCGCCACCTATCCGGTCCAAAAGTATTCGATAGGTACTAACAAAACAAAAAAAGAATCATGAAAATTGGTGCACCGGTTACGAGTTACGTCATAGAGTTTCACCCAGAAGGAATTATGTATGATTATAGAAGATAATTGAATTGAACTTTAAAACGAAATGTACGCCCCCTGAAAGTGGGCAATAACCTCACTTTTTCGTTGAAAATAATATCTCCGAACAATCGACGACATTTTCGTATGAAAGACTAATTGCAACTTACTCGAATGGTGATTTTTGAGACAGCCCGGGCTGAATAATTGAATGTGTGTGTCGTTGGGCAGTAATTCAGAATTAAGATGAATCGCAAAAACGACAGAATAAGAGTACGGGTAGCCCGCGTGGTAAGGTAGCTTGTACAGAATGGAACCTAAAAGAGAAATGAAAAGGCAACATCGTTGTAGGTAGGGCAGGGTTATCTGAATTGATTTTGCTTTAAGCGTCAAAACCTTAAAATTAGCCCAAAATAGTTGCCCAGATAGAGCCCAAAACTCGTTGAAAATTTTCCCAATTCCTTTTTGGTGTTTTTCACATTTCCCCATGTTCGCGTGTCGCGAATTTAATTTGACTTCTATCTCCTGCAAGTGGCTTGTGTCAAATCAAAATGCTTGCAAAATAAATTGCTCTGCGTGCAAGTTGATCGACTGTTCGACATCACTTGACTGGAAGAGTGCTACCAAGTTTTAAAAGTGCGGGTTTGTTTTGTGAAGGATTACATCAAACAAAATTAACACAGAATTTCTAAAACGACATAAAGCTCAGAATTGTGTTGGACGCTAATTTTTTCATTTCTATCGTTTTTTAAGAAAATAAGACAAAGTGCCCAATCTGGGGCCCTACTCTGTTTTCGCGAAAACCAACTTCAGAATGCAAAATTTTGTCAAATATTTTAAATTTTGCATGTCTTTGGAAAATACTGTCAAATTGCGACTTTAGTTGGTTTTAGTTGGCAACGTTTGCAATGTCAAAGTATACGAATGAGACTGCCCCAACTCCAAATACACAGCTTTGGCATCATTGACTTGAATCAATGTCAATTATTTCATTTCCAAACCTCGATTTACGAGTAACTTGTCCTGCAATTTGAACTTTCCGAAAAAAAAAAAATAATATAAATGCAAAGCGCTAACGAATGTAAATTTTGGTGAATTCTTTTTTCTTTTTGTTTGGCGTACTTAATCGAATTAAATTTTACATTTCCTTCGATCACATGTGGAACTTTTCGGAGCTGACAAACTCGATAACAAAGATGCTAATCGAACAAACCAAAAAACATGTTAGATCAATCTTAACGATAGACACTACAGGCATGAGCTGAAACGAAAGGCAAATATTTAAACGCCCGTCAAATGTCAACATCTCTATTGCCTGTTGCCGTGGCGTTTAAAGTGTCACTTAACTTGTAAAAAAAATCCCATTAATTGAGATGTCTCACATCCGCACTTTATATACATACATAGACGTGGCAAATATTTATGCTTCCGATTGCGAACATGTGAATTGCTCTGCACAATGTTTTTCCTAATAATGACAACAACTACTGTCAATATTTTGTTAATCGAATTTCACATTGATACAAACATTCGGATCGGGTGGAGTTTTGCGAATTCAAGGTAACTGAGCGGTGTTTACCATGAATAGGTCAGAAAATTTGTTTTGATGGAGGATGCGCTAATTGAATAGACAAACTGCAGCATTTGCAGTGTGCGTCATAGAAGTAGTTCTAGAAATCGTCTTGACTTTTCGAGTTGCCAAACAAAAAACTGTAGAACTTGTTGCTTACTTGTATTCTACTCTGCAATTGACTTAGCGTAACAGCTGGTTCAATGTAATTCTTTAAAAGAAGCAGAGAAAATACGAAGCTGACAGACAGCTAAGTTTTGGTAAGGTCGTGTTGGAATGGGTTGGCAGTAGCTTAGTGGATTTAGATTAAAGTGGAACATATTCCTGATATAATCCTACCTTAAAACTCATCATCTTGAGTGGGTGGGGGTTTTTTTTCAAGCTGTGCAACTCCTGACACTGGACGACCTACTGTTTAAACAGCTTTCTTTTTTGGAGAAACAACGAGTACACAAAAAAATCGAATGAAAAACATTCTGGGAGAAGAACAATTCATATAACTTCGTGAGGAAAATAAAACTCATCTAAATTGGTAAAGGAATACGCAGAAAAGTCCTTCAAAAGTCAGTGTGGCGGATCCAGCTTTACCGGTAAGCTATGTCCGCCACAAAATCTACCACTTCCCGAAAAGCGACAAAATCAAATAAATATCGATTCAATAGCAATTAGATCTCATGTAGGGGAACCAACTTTACCCACGTAAGCAAATGTGAATGTCTGACTCGTTAGCAACTTCGTTCAGGAATTGGAAACATTATTACCGGTGCTGTTATGGCAGCTGTCACAGCTACATGTGAACCGAAGGGTTCTGATGGAAGTATCCCTATTGTATTTTTGGTACATCGCTTTCCCATTTAAATGCGAAGCCATGTCTTTGGAGTAAAGGAGAAACCTGCGAAAACCCAACTGGATACGCTTTATAGAAGAGCTTGACAAGTCTGTTGAGGGAATGGCTCGTATCATCACTCACAACATTCTCAACTGACATGCGCGGTTACGAAATCCCAAGATCGTGATTTTCCTCTGAAGAAACCTTTTCCGAAGCAAAAGCAGTTCGAAAAGTTCATTCGTCTGTCTAAAGGTGCTTCCTATTAGATTTTTTTATGAAAAGATCAAGATTCTAGGTGACACCGGAAGGTTGGTTATAGTTCTCAGTAGAGGCAAGACAACTTAGAAAATCTGTCGATGCATTTAACTGAGACAAAAGCGGAGGCTCTCAGTCTTCTGTTGGAAACTTATTTTCCGGGTAACTAGATGACAACTGAGCCGGAAAATCGATAATAATTTTAAATAAATTACGCAGTTTCGACAGCTCGATGCCGTTGGTAACTTTAACATAACTAACTTTTGAAACATATCAAATGGAAAAATATCTACCATTGCTATATGGTCACCCTTTTCATGCCGACTTGGTTTCCCTCAATGAAGTCAATGACGACAAGGTTCAAATCCTTCCACTCCGAATATATACCGTGCAGACATAAATGAATTATTCATTCAACCATGGTACTGAATAAATTAAGTTTAGAGCGTGCCTTTGACAACAATTTTGAAAGTGATGCTTATATCTGAAAATGTCATAAAACTGGTATAGGTGTTCGTTATCAACCGAAAAAAAGACGAGTTAAGCATGCGATACAGCAAAGTATATTGGCTTATTGGGAGATATTCATCCCTGTCCAACTACAATAAGTTATTGCTATACGACAAAGGTTTGGACTTGCGCGCTCCAGTTGTGGGCATGCACATGCCAAATAAATTTACAAAAAAATTCAGGTCTTCCAAAATAAAGTACTCAGGAACATAGTCAATGCACCTTGGTACATACTTAACCTAAATATTGAAATGGTTGAAGACGAGGTTAAAAAGGTCGTTCAAATTCACAGACATAGGCTTATCAAACACGTTAACTTAGAAATAACTGTATTATTAGACAAAGACAACGTAATCAGGAGATTAAGGCGGATAAAACCGCTTTATTCATAAAAATAAAATAAATAAATAAATATTATCTAAGAATAGAAATTAGGTTATATTTTCTACTAAAAAAAATCAAAAATCCGACAAATTTTAAATTTTCAAACAATTCGAAAAATAAATTGCCGATTAGTCGAACGATTAGATGGGTTAAAGTCCCTCACTATTACAGAAGCGTTCTAGCTCTGCAATGCCTTTCGATGATGATGAAAAAAAAATGATTAATAAATTGAATTAGTTAATAAAGAAAAATAATTTATTGCAATTAATTTTAAAAAATAATTTAATGTAATTAAATTAAACATTTTCAACAGCTAAAGACAACATTTTAAGTTTAATTTGAATTACTGTTGCTTAAGTAATTAAGTAATTTTTATCCGCTTTGAGATGGAGATAGAAAGTAAACTGGGAAAATTAAAAATTTGCGGCTACATTTTTGCTTTACTTGTTAGAAAGTAGTACGAACAACAGTTGACAATATTCTGAAGAGAAATTTTACCAAGTTTATTAACATACCTATGTGTAGGTATAACTGGCTGAAAAGGTTTTTTGTGAAAAAATGATTAGGGGCGGCATAAATTGGGTCTGCCTTGGGGAAGCCCCAACCCACGCTACGCCACTGCCTACACAACATAATGTAGATAGGTGTGAAAAAACGCCCAAACTTTTCGAATGCCATTTTGAGAGTGATAAGCTGGTATGAAAACAAATATTTCTCATCCCCCAACCTTTATACTACAGTCCTACAAAGTATTTCAATCAATTTTGGCGAAAACGGGAAGAAAGTCGGAGTAATCTCTTCTAACTTATTCGAGGTCGAACTTTTTGTCAACCTATCTCTCAAAGACTCGAGCCAGATTCCTTAAAGCAAAAACGTATTCGTGTGCACGAATGATTTGCTCTAAGTTGCAGAAGTAAATCCTTTGTTCTGACGAAAACGTTTAAACTTTTCGTCTATACCGATCCTATTCTTCGGCTGTTTTAACAGCTAATTTGGATGTTCCTTGAGCCTTAGTTTGCCAGATTCGAGAAAGCCCTTAAGTAGATAAATCCACACATTTAAAGCATTTTTGAAGTGAAAACTTCTGTAGACCCTTTGGGCATTTTTGTGATGGGATAAAACCATTGAAGTCGCGACGTCAAAGTTATGATTGTTATTTTTCTCTCTGATGGCTATCTGAACAATATGCATATAGCAACTGCATTTAAAATAGAAAAGTAGTCCGATTCCGGTGTTCCTAACCTGAGTATAAACTATCGAGCCAACGCTCCCTTTTAAAGGTAACCAATACCATAGTCTGCCTGCTAGTCTTAGACTTGCCAGTGGTACCACTCTCTCGTGAAAAAATACTGACAGTACTTCTCCCAACTTGAAGAGCTAACCGCACCTCCCAAAGGCCCGCAGTTTTGAAACATTGTGGAGGATACACCAACTACAGTGGATATTGAACAGATTTCCATCGAAATGTCTGCCGATCGTGACTTTGCCCATTGCCCCACATGATGTGTATCCGCAAAATTCAAGGTGACTAACGTAATTCATTATCACGCAATTACACCGAGATAAACGACCGACGAACCGTCTCCACCGCATGCAGTCATAAAAGAGCGCATCTACAAAGATGATTTTGCATTTCACAAAGGTTCACCAAACACCGCTTAGCACGTGATGAAGCGGCGGCGGCGGCCTTATCTCATTGCTTCATTAAAAACCCATAAACATGTGTGTTTAAATGATTATGATATCCGTATCGAAATTTAACTCGTCTCCGACTCATTGCCCACCACTCACTTGAATAATATTGTTGACAAACAGAACGCACACACCGACACCAGCCACGGGGGCCTTGCTTTATTTAATTTAAAGCACAGGCGGGTATTACCTTTCGTGGAGTTCGTCGAATCTGACAGCATCAACATGATTCCATTATCATCTTGATTACACCTGGCGTTGTCCAGCGGCTGAAAGTGTGTCCCTGTCGTAAGGCGTAGACGACAAACGTCGACCTACAAATCCAATTAAATATTTTATGACGAGGAGTTCAGATGAAATCTCTGTGGAGCACTAAGCAGGCAGCAGCCAGCTGGAGGAGAGAGAAAGGTCAATTGGTTATAGAGGTAACCAGGTAACTCGACAACGTATCTATTTCATTCGGGGTCGGGATGAGGAATTGAAGGTATAGGTAGCAGTAATTTCTGTTGTTAGAGCTTGTGACTTCCAGCGATACTTTGTAATTTAATTTCCTTGATGTTGTTGGGAGGCAGTGGCAGTCAGTAATGGATTTAAATTGGATTTATGAAATATTTTTCAAGTGTTAGGGTGCAGCAGAGAGGGGGCGTGTTCAAAAGCAAGACAAGTGAGGCTTCTTATATCACATTTAGTTGAAAGTGTTAATTAATTTGGATTTGGATTCACATTTACAGGAAATGCAATAAATAAGTAACAAAAAAAAAACAGTACGTTTACCCAAGAAATAAAAATAAGGACTTAGGCCGGTATTCACCAACCAATACCTGACGCGAGAGCTTCAGGGATTGATTCGTACACTTATTCATTCAAGACCACGGTTATTCGTGCAAATTTAGGTCATAACATTTTTAGTGGTTCCACCTTTCACCGACTCTTAAAGTTAGCAAGGCAATCGCATCTCAATTTGATCGAATTCCAACATAAAAGAAGAGCGTGGGCATTTCGAGACTCGATTGCTACTGATTTTTCAAATTTAGATCTTGTCTTTAGTAAGTACTTTTTACTCATAATAATTATTTTACATGGGTAAACAATATTTGATACCACATTTATTTTTTTTACCAAATAATATTCGTAGTAAATCTAGTGGTGGGTGGACGGTGTCACAGTACCGTGGGAAATTTTCCGTTTTTTTTTTAACTTTAAACTACACTTTTTAAGTATGTATTATGAAATGAGGAGAGTGAAACTTCTATCATTCGAAAGGTACTGTGCATATAAATGTGCACAAATAAAAAATTGTTGTTAAGTTAACAAATTTCCATACAAAATACTTATTAGTTAACTGAAAGCATTTTGGTGACATTCAATTTACCTACCTCTAAAAGTAAGCAACACAAAACTAAATTTGATATGCAAAAATAAGGGGGAAACACGAAGCAAATGGATGCATATTAGAATTTAAAAATATTTTGAAAACTTTTTAAGTTAGAATTTTCATAACTTTTCATAGTGAATAAATGTAAATCATTCAAAATCGGCCGTACTAATTATCAAACACTAATGTCGACGATTAGTTGGTCTCCAGCTTTAGTAAAAATCTACAGCATTAGTGAAACGGTACTAATAAACAATAAGACCTCCACCTTTGCTAGTGCGAGAACTTTTTAGAATCTATTACATTTTTTGTCATCACAGGATTCAAATTTCATAATTTGTTTTCGTGAAAAACAAGGTCAATGGTTTATTTCAGAACGAAGATTTTATTCTAAGAAAAGGAATATATAAATCGCAAATTAATTTGCCCAACAGATATTTTTCAAACGTCTTTTGAAGCTTATCATAAGCAAAAAATCAAAACAAAAAATAGGAAATCCACAAAATATCCGCTGATCTGTCAAATATCATGCAAATCAATATTGCCCTATCTTTCGATTGGACACATTTTTTTGGTACTTTTTATAGTACGCTTTCCTTTCAAGATTGATTTATTATTTCTCGTAGATTTTTTCGAATGCTAACGATTCTTATATCTATATTTTCCGCGAAGTCAACCTTTTCGCACCAACCATTGATTCATTAGAGATTCTCATTTCCGGGGAACAAATATTTTTTTCTAAGAGGGTTTGGTTGCAGCCAAATATCTACCTGAGCCGCATAAGGTACTGAGAATCGTACTAAAAATAGGTATTCAGGTATATGATATATGATATGTCCAATCTTAAGTGACATTTTATTCTCTTTGCGACTCTCAAGAAAGTTTGAATGTTTGAATGTTTATTTCATTTCAATTTCTATTTTTTACAATATTATATATTAAAATACCTATTACAGTATTATACAGCAATTCTTAAACAATGGTCAGATAAAAAATTTAATCTATCTAGTTATTTTAGCTGCTGAACATAAATTATTAATTTTTAACAATCAAAAATTGGAAAGAAAAACTGTAAGATGAAATTCAGAGAAATCAACCATGAATTGTGAACTGAAATGAAGTGACTTATACACTTTGTGGTAAGAGTACCAGTTTCAAGTGTACTATTCATAAAAAAAAGGATAAGGAGAGCCGCACTGAGAAAAGTAAGAAAGAGCTATGAAAAAAAATAAAAAAAAATAAAAAAAAAAATAGGGAAGAAGTTGAGAAGTGAAAGAGAAAAATAAAAGTTTAACCAAAGTTGATTGAGTTAGATTGGTCGGCAAATTAGAATTTAACATGGGTTTAACATGGAGACAAAGAAATATTTCTAATGCAAGCAAAAATATCTTGTTAAGTTACTATTAGAATCAAATCCTCTACACCTGATCTGGATAATAGCCAATTTCTGAGATTTTTAAAGAACTTATTAAATCCGACATTACTGCATAAATCAGCAGGAAGTTTGTTATATATGTGTGGCGCTATAACAGTGTAGGAACGTCTAAAGTGTTCTGTTATAGCTCTTGGAACTACAACATTATTTGTTGATCTAAGTGAATAAATTACATTATTTCCAATTAAATTGTTATAACCACCCCGCAGGTAAAACAGTCTCAGTACTTTATAGACGTATAAATGCCTGAGTGGCAATTGTTTAGAAATGAATTTACATTTAACTAAATTTACTTTGTCTATTTTAAATATTCCATTCAATAATTAACCTTTCTTTCGACCAAACATTGTGTAGCTTACCTTAATTTGACTACATGAGCAAAGATGTGCAGCTGTACCATTTTATATAATTATCGCCTCATGTAACTTATAACTATATATGTATGTACATTGTACACTTGTGCATTTGTCCCGACGATTTCCCATAGCACAGCGCAAAAGCTAGCGGGTTGGTTAGCTTGCTTATGTAAGGCATATGCATTTTGGCTTTGTTGTTTGCACTTGCTGTGCTGTGTGATAAGCGGGACTTTCGGTTTAGTTTTTTTTTGGTTGGTGAGCCGACACTTCTTTTGCTCGATCTTTTTTCTTTTCTTTTTCTTGCTAGCAACCACCGCCGCGGAAACATCTTTGCTCGCGCTAGTCACGGGACTTGTAATTTTGCCCAAATAAAATAAAATCATTATTATAACGTGTTTGAAATCTCGGGTTTTATTTTATCATTGATTTGCTACAGTCTCATTCAAAGTTGGTCCTTCGAGCCGGATAATTCGTAAACTTTTTGTTCGTTTGCTTCGAAACTGGTGGTTGCTATCGTTTTGATATCTCCTTTGGATACAGTCCACAGAATCCTCATTGCACCAGAGGATAGGTAATAAATTTATATTACAATTAATTTTGGTATTGGCTGCTGTTGCTGGTTTCTGCATTGAGTTTTGTTGCTGTAGAACTGTTGCTGGTTGGGTGTCCTGAGGCGTAAGAGAACTGTCTTCAATAGTAGGCTTCGTTGAGCTCGTGATTCTTCTTCGTTCGGGCTTTAGTGCATTGACATGGACACTTTATTGCAATCGCGAGGTCATATCAAAGCTTCCATTGACCGCGTATATAATTTCGCGCAATCGATTCCCGAAGACACTTTACTCGAGGCTCTGGAAGTGCGTGTAGATCGGTTAGAGGAGGCTTGGAAAGATTTCAGCGGAAATCAATATGACCTCCACCAATACCATGCCGAGGAAGGATACGTTGATCCGGAAGAAGAGTTTGCGAAATTTGAAACCAAATTTGTTACGGCAAAAGCATTGCTTCTTAGGGCCCTCCGAGGCAGAATTCCCGCTCGCGATTCATTAAGCGGGAGAGTTACCGCTCGTGATTCTAATGTTGGAATCCGAAATGATCGCGACTTCGTCGAACGTAGTAACCCGGTTTCCAATGAAAAAGCTTCAGCTCGGGAGGATGCACCTGCGTTTAGTGCTGACTTAGAAAATGTTCCCTCTACTTCGAACAATATTAAATTCTCCGAAATTGAATTACCGTCGTTTAAAATAACACCCTTTGCTGGTGATTATCGGGAGTGGCCGTGCTTTCGCGATATGTTCCTAGGTAGCATAGATTGTAGAAAGCATTTATCCGGGTCGCAAAAGTTTCGGTACCTCAAATCCTTTTTGCGGGATGAACCTGCTAGTTTATTAAACGGTATTTATATATCCGATGCGAATTATGAGCCCGCATGGGAAAGGCTGGAACGTCGATATCATAGGCCGCTATATATCATTAACCAATTTATCGAGACATTTTTGAATATGCCGTTGGTGACTAGTGCAGATAGTGGTCAGTTGCGCAAATTAGTGGATACTGCCGATGAGGTTGTTCGTGGTTTAAAGGCAATGGAGTCTGAAAGTAGGGATCCATGGCTGATATACCTCTTAATAAATAAAACTGACATTGAAACTCGTAAATCTTGGGCATTGTTGAACCCAAATTCTGAGGTCGCTACCATTAATGAATTGTTAGATTTCCTTGAAAATAGATGTAGTGCCTTAGAGACAAGTGAGACTAAGTTTCGCGTGAATAAAACCGGTTCGCGTTCGTCAAACCTTTCGGGAAGGGTAAGAAGCTTAGCTGTTGCAAATTCAACTTGCCCAAAATGCAAGGGTAGCCATCCCTTATACCAGTGTTCGGACTTTATCGCTTTGTCTATTGAAGATCGTCGTCGGTTTGCTAGAGACCAAAGACTTTGCTACAACTGCCTAGGAACACAACATTCGTCGTCGCGTTGTCATACGAGGAGTCGATGCTCCCATTGTCGGTCGCGGCACCATTCGTTGGTGCATCTGGATAGTTCTGGGTCCCCTCGCCCGAATAACGTTAGCGATTCTGCAAATGAGTCAGCTCTAGTTTCTTCCCCATCGCCATCGATTGTGAGCCATCACACCAAACCCGGTAACCCAGCCTCTGGGATTTTGCCAACAGTCGTCGTGGAAGTGTTGGATGCTGCAGGATTTCCTCAACGTTGTCGCGCTCTTTTGGACACGGGTTCGCAGGTGTCCTTTGTAACAGATCGAGTGGTTAGGATGCTAGGGCTTTCTCGTCGTCATTCTCGTTTGCCCATCTCTGGGATCTCTGCTGTTGATGCTGGTGTTACGCAAGGAGTCGTAAATCTGCAATTGAAACCTCGCTTTGATACTTCCATAATGAATGTGGAAGCCTTTGTATTGAAAACCATTACCTCCATTACACCCACACTCTCTTTTGATTTTGATGGCCCTCTTCCTTTGACCGATCTGCCGTTAGCAGATCCTGGATTCAACACCCCGGCTCCGATTGATATTTTGCTTGGTTCGGACAGGGTATGGAGTAGTTTGCGAGATGGTCATCGTTCAGATAGTGTTGGAAATATTATTGCACACAACACTGTTTTTGGCTGGGTAGTTGCGGGAAACATACCCAATAATCAAGTTATTTCCTTGCACGTTGGTATGGATATAGATATGCTTTTAAAATCCTTTTGGGAGATAGAAGAGGTCGGGTCTCATACTCCTTCGGTCGGCAGTGAAGATGATGCGGATCAGCATTTTGAAGAAACCTTTTCTAGAGCTCCCGATAACAAGTTTATTGTGAATCTGCCATTTCGCCGGGCTGATGTTAGTTTTGGAAACACTCTTTCTGGTGCCATGTCGAGGTTGTTTAGTTTGGAACGTCGCTTTTCTCGCGATGAAAACCTTCGTGCAGAGTACTGCAAATTCATGAAGGTATACGAAGATCTGGGCCATATGAAGCGCATTCCAGACAGAGAAGTTGAACCTACATCGGGAAGGACCTTTTACTTGCCTCACCATGCCGTCGTAACAACCAAAATGAGGGTAGTTTTCGATGGTTCACACAAGGATTCGACAGGTCTGAGTTTAAATGAAGTTCTCCACATCGGACCTCCCCTGCAGAAAAATCTGCTTAATGTTTACATGCAGTTTCGGTTGTATAGATATGTCTTTTGCGCGGACATTGTAAAAATGTTCCGGCAGATTTGGGTCAGCCCTCAAGATCGCGATTTCCAGCGTATTGTTTGGAGAGAATCTCCCAATGACCCCATTGCTCATTTTCGTCTTAGTACGGTCACCTATGGTACTGCACCTGCCCCATTCTTGGCCATAAGAGTCCTAAGGCAGTTGGCTAAGGACTACAAGCAGCAGTTTCCAATGGCTTCCTACGCGATTCTGCACAACTCTTATGTGGATGATTTTGCGGCTGGGTCGGATTCGTTATCTGGTGTTTTGGAGCTAAAGGAACAGTTGGTAGGACTTCTCTCTTGTGGCGGATTAGAGCTAAGCAAATGGGCATCAAATTGTTGGGGGATTCTCAGTACAATGGATGAGAGTCAGACTGTTTCATTGGACCCAGAAACTGATTGGAAAAAGGTTCTTGGAATTGTCTGGAACCCTTACCACGACGCGTTCACGTTCAGGATAACATTGGACGATTCTACAGCGCCCACCAAGCGAAATTTGCTTTCAGAAGTGTCGAAAATCTTTGATCCTATGGGGTTCTTAGCCCCTTCCATTATCCTTTTCAAGATGTTGTTCCAGGAGCTTTGGTTAGTTAAGAAGGACTGGGACGATCTGTTGCCTCCAGAAATAGCGAAAAAATGGCTTTCATATCGTCAGGAACTAAAGCATTTTGACCAGCTAAGGATTCCTCGAAGGTACACGTTAGATGCAAAGGCCTTTGATTTGATAGGATTCTCCGATGCATCGGAAAAGGCCTACTCCGCTGTAGTCTATGCTCGCAGTGTTTCGGAAAATGATGTCGTTGAGGTTCATCTTGTGGCTCCTAAAACTCGAGTCGCTCCTGTCAAGCAGATTTCGATTCCCCGCCTTGAATTATGTGGGGCTCTTCTTCTTAGTCGCATTATGAAGCTTGCTTGCTCGTCGTTGGATGTCACACCAAGGAAACTCTTGGCTTTCACTGATTCGACAATTGTTTTGGCTTGGCTTTCTTCTCTTCCTCGTAGATGGGGCACATTCGTAGCTAACCGTACAGCTGAAATTCTGGATAACCTGCCTCGTTCCGTCTGGAGTCACGTTCGTTCCGAGGAGAATCCGGCTGATAGCGCCTCTAGAGGAGTTGCACCAAGCAAGCTACTAGATTTGGATTTGTGGTGGAAGGGCCCTGCTTGGATCGCATCAGAACTCAGCCAATGGCCGGTGACAGATATCCAGGAAGTGCACAAGGTTCCTGAAGACAGGAAACTCCCAGCTGCTGTACTAACTTCACAACCGGAAGAGCATTTTTTTGATGCACTGATTGGTAAGGTCTCTTCTTGGCCCAAGTTAATTCGCATTGTTGCATATGTCCTACGTTTTGTGCGGAGTAGCAAGCTTTCACTTGAGGAGCGTAATTTCGACTTTTTAATCTTCTCTGAGCTTCGTACCTCTAAGGAAACTTGTCTTCGGTTTGGTCAAAGGGAGTTCAAGGAAGAAATTCACATGTTGAAGCAGCATAACAAGGTTTCACAACGGTCGAAATTATCTTCGCTATCTCCGTTTGTGGATGAGGTAGGGTTGCTGCGAGTTGGAGGACGGATTTCGAATGCTCCATATGTTTCTTTTAGCATTAAACACCCAATAATTCTGCCAAAAAACCATCGCATTCCGCAGCTTATACTTTTGGATACCCACGATAAGTTTCTTCATGCTGGTGTGTCGGAGTTGTTCTCTGTGGTTCGACAGGAGTTCTGGATACTCGGAGCCAGAAACCTCATACGTAAGGTGGTACACGACTGTCTGGATTGTTTTCGCTTACGTTCTTCAACCTCCTCGCAGCTGATGGGAAATTTGCCTTTGTCTCGTCTTTCGCCATCGTTTGCCTTTGATCAAACCGGTGTTGACTATGCGGGTCCAATTACGCTTCGGGCATCCAAACTTCGAAAAGCAAAGCTGATAAAGGGGTACTTTGCTCTCTTCGTTTGCATGGCGACCAAGGCGCTGCATTTGGAAGTCGTCAGCGACTTATCTACGGATGCCTTTATTGCTGCCCTACGGAGATTCATCGCTAGAAGGGGAAAGTGCGCTGTTAT
This sequence comes from Cheilosia vulpina, assembly GCA_916610125.1. Classification (NCBI taxonomy): domain Eukaryota; kingdom Metazoa; phylum Arthropoda; class Insecta; order Diptera; family Syrphidae; genus Cheilosia; species Cheilosia vulpina. Next base: position 20,043,663 of record OU744276.1, on the reverse strand, counting down.
CCATTCGGATAATGGCACCAATTTTCAAGGAGCGGCTAGAAAATTGTCGGAGGTGTACGAGTTGGTGCGGTCTTCTAAGCATAACGAGTTGGTGTCAACGGCTTTGGCAGCCGAGAATATCCGATGGGAATTCATTCCGCCCCATGCTCCCCATTTCGGAGGGCTGTGGGAAGCGGGCGTCAAATGCGTTAAGCGGCATCTCCATCGCATTGTTGGCAGCAATCTCCTCACCTTTGAAGAAATGGGCACCTTGCTAGCCCAGATAGAAGCTCTGCTGAACTCTCGACCCTTATGCGCCATTTCCGATACCGATTTGAACCCATTAACCCCCTCTCATTTCGTTATAGGTCGCCCTTATACAGCCATACCGGAGCCTAGTTGTTTGGAGGTTCCAACAAATCGATTGGGACGTTGGGAACTGGTGCAGAATATGCTACAAGGCTTTTGGCAGCGATGGCAGTGCGACTATATAACCTCGCTTCAGCAATGTCCAAAATGGAAACAGGCCAAACGAGACTTCAAACTGGGTGATCTCGTTGTTGTTAAAGAGTCTAATTTGCTTCCTTCCCAATGGGCTTTGGGTCGTGTCGAAGAGCTACACTCCGGCAAGGATGGACATATGCGTGTAGTTACCCTTCGCACCAAGAACGGGCTGTTCAAGAGACCCATTACCAGGCTGGCTCTGTTACCAACCTCCTGAAGTGCCCTTCAGGGGTGGCGGCGTGTTGAAATGAATTTACATTTAACTAAATTTACTTTGTCTATTTTAAATATTCCATTCAATAATTAACCTTTCTTTCGACCAAACATTGTGTAGCTTACCTTAATTTGACTACATGAGCAAAGATGTGCAGCTGTACCATTTTATATAATTATCGCCTCATGTAACTTATAACTATATATGTATGTACATTGTACACTTGTGCATTTGTCCCGACGATTTCCCATAGCACAGCGCAAAAGCTAGCGGGTTGGTTAGCTTGCTTATGTAAGGCATATGCATTTTGGCTTTGTTGTTTGCACTTGCTGTGCTGTGTGATAAGCGGGACTTTCGGTTTAGTTTTTTTTTGGTTGGTGAGCCGACACTTCTTTTGCTCGATCTTTTTTCTTTTCTTTTTCTTGCTAGCAACCACCGCCGCGGAAACATCTTTGCTCGCGCTAGTCACGGGACTTGTAATTTTGCCCAAATAAAATAAAATCATTATTATAACGTGTTTGAAATCTCGGGTTTTATTTTATCATTGATTTGCTACAGTCTCATTCAGCAATACTTTAACTGATTTAAACAGTGGAAATGATGGCTCCCATCTTGGCTTGAACAACATTACTCTGATTATCTTCTTTTGAGCAGTAATGACAGGCTTCAAAGTACTGATGTAAGCACAACCCCAGCAAGAAATGCCATATTCCAAACGAGAATTGACTAACGCGTAGTAAACTGATGTAAGTAGATTTGGTGGCAAAAGTTTCCGTAAGTGAAATATTTTACTTAGAGCAAAATATATATATTTTTTTAAATTTTTAATATGTGCTTTCCAATTTAGTTTTGAATCAAGAGTAACTCCTAGATATTTAAATTCTGAAACAGATTCTAGCTGCATGCAGGAATCATTGCAGTTATGGTAGTCACAATTTGCGTTATGTAGGCCAACTCCTTGGATTGATAACTCATTTGAAAGAGAAAAACACATAACTTTGGACTTGCTGCTAAGGATCATTTGATGTTGCCTCAACCACCTTGTCAAAATAGCTAGGTCAGTATTCATTTGGGTTTTTACCGTTTCTAGAGAGGAAGCAGCATACGATAGAACTAGATCGTCAGCAAAAGCGATAATGTACCCGTTTAGGGTCAGTTTAAATATGGGATTTATATAAATAAGGAAGAGCAATGGTCCAAGGACTGATCCTTGAGGAACCCCTGAATTAGGACAAGAAATTGCATCACTCAAGGTTGTATTTGCACGAACAAGCTGTATTCTGTTTTGCAGATAAGATGAGAACCAGTTCAAAATATTATCTCTGAATCCATAACTGTAGAGAATCTTCAACAACAAATTATGATTGACGAGATCAAATGCCTTTGTCAGATCGAGAAATAGAGCAGCGGTCTTTTTGCTTTTATCTAATGCCAGGTTTATTTTTTCCAAAAATGATTGTAAGGCATCTTCAGTAGATTTGCCTTTCATAAACCCAAATTGGGATGGACTAAGGATTTGATATTTATCACAAAAGGTCACCATTCTTTTAGTAATGATTTTTTCAAAAATTTTGGAAAAGACTGATAGTAAGGAAATTGGTCTGTAATTATTTGGGTCACTTTTGCTACCTTTTTTATGTATTGGAATTATTATTGCTGTTTTCAAGTACTCTGGGAATATGCCGCTTTCAAAACTAAGGTTAACAAGATATGTTAAGGGTTCAATGATGAAATTACTAATATTTTTTATGACAATGCTACTTATGCCATCTATTCCACACGTGTTCTTTGATTTGAGATTGGAGATCACTTGAAGTATATCAGCTTCAGTCACTACATTAAAGAAGAACGACGATAAGATTCTGTTATCAAGATGAGATTCCTGATGGAAATTGTCAAAGTTGCTTGAGGGACTAGGTCTATGACTTTCGGCCACATTTTTAAAAAACATATTAAATCCATTACCTATTTCCTTATCATTTTCAGATAACATATTTTCTGAAAACTTTATATTTTTTAGGCCATGGTCTTCAATCTTTTTGCCTAACAGATTATTTATAGTATTCCATTGTTGCTTAGGATTAAACCTATTTTCGTCAAACTTTCTTTTGTAGTATATTTCTTTTTGTGTACTAATAAGTTCATGAATATCCTTTTGCATTTGTTTATATGCGTTTCTTATACGTGGTAAGTGCAAATTGTTCTTGTTCTTAGCATAATAAATATTTTTAGCAATAGTTTTTTGACAGATATAGTCAGTCATCCACGGCTTGATTTTTTTGTATTGACGATTTTGATTTACAAACCTGCTTGCAGAAACATGGGCAGAGAGAGTATTAACGAAGTTACCAAAAGCGTTTGAAGGACAGTTACAACTATATACATTACTCCAACTTTCCATAGAGAGACATTCGCGCAGCACCGAGTAATTAATTTTTTGAAAGATTTGAGTTTCTGGGTTTCTGTTTGTTCGTTCAAAGTTTGAGAATAGATCTAGGAAGGATATACCAGTAGCAAAATGGTCAGTTATATCCCAATCAAGCACGATTGGACGGACATTATCATGGTTTTTAGTCCGAATAAAAATATGGTCAATACATGTTTTAGTACTTGGAGTTACTCTCGTTGGCACATTTATTAAAGATTCAAAGCCCAGAGAAGACAAAAGGAGCAAATATTTATCACAGCCAGAAGGAAAGCCAAGTATATCAATATTTATATCGCCAACCATACAAATATTTTGACTGGTCATTCCGGTAAGAAGATCTTCAATATCTTTTAAAAATATATCTTGGTGGACAAACTGGAGCCGATATATGCAGAGAATGTCAATAAAAACATTACTATGAAGTTTCAGTTTTACAATAATGCTATCAGCACTTCCCAAATCAGGTGAAAGAACGTCCTCAACAACAATATTGTCTTTCACAAAAATTGCGATTCCGCCTGCCGGATATTTATCATTGCATTCAGCATATGGTATGTAACCCGGAATTGAATAGTAGCTAAATTCATGGTCAAATATCCAAATTTCAGATAAAACGATTACATCAGGAAATATTTTAAAAGAATTGTTTAAATACAGGCAAAAGCTATCAAAATTTTTTCTCATACTTCTGATATTTAGATGTAAAACTGTCAGATCGTTTAAGGATGAATCATAATAACTAGAGCCAGTAAAGATATTACTACTTGTACTACTACTACAGGGATCAAATAATTCATTATGTTGAGCTAACATTGCTAAAAATTAATTAGTTTAATGAAAATCTTAATCATAAATGGTTAAGATCATCAATGCATCTGATGAACTTGATCTCCATACCAGCAGCTTTACGCATCATTATTTTTCCTTGTCTCACCCAGAGGAATTCATATTTGTGATTTCGTTTTGCCATTTTCGCCTCCCTCAGCAACATTTTCGTATCATGTGATAGCCAATCTTGGAAGGATCTCAAACTCGGGTATATTAAATTTATTTTTTACTTTAAGCATTCGTTATTGGCAAACTATTAAAAAGCAAGCGGTTAATCAAGAGAAAAGCACTAACGATTTCATTTAATCAAAATATTCGAAATATAGGTATCGGCATATTCCAAGTGTTTAGAAATAAACCAAAAATATATTATTTTTCAATTTTGTGCACACATTTGTAAAAATTTGTGTTTGCTAAACTTAAAAAAAAATTGTTGTATTCGAACGAATAAAGTCAGAAAACGTTTACAATTATAAACAAAATTTAGTAAATTTTAATTTTAATTTTAATTTTAATTTAATTTAGTAAAATTGAATTTAAAATTAAGATCTTTATAATCGTGACTGCCGCAAAGTGTATAAGGTACTGGCTTAAACATTTTTCCAGATAGGCAAGTCGTTGCTCTAATTACCTCTTAAATAGTGAATGAGGTATTGCAGTCTAAAACGCTTAGTTAATGTACAGCGCGAATTTATATCCAAGAGCTTGTTGTGTTCAAAAGACGTAAGCTCAAATAAATATAGAGAAGCACAATATAAGACCCTGAGGTAGGACTTTGTCGTCGTTTTAATAAAAAAAATTCTTTCAACTAGCTTATCGTATTAATTTTTCAGGACTGGGGGTCCAATTCATAGTTCAATCTATCTGCTGACTTCTAAACGCCTGCAAATTTAATGTTAAGCTTTTTAACTGTATGTACAAAAACTTATTCCTGTCGTCCACTAAATGCGCGCAACTCATCAAATTTGAATTTAACACATTCAGCTCCAATGCACGATGATCTAATTGACGTAATCAAAACTTTGCATATGGTTGGAGGTGTCACGAGCTTGTCTTGTTTTCTGAACATGATTGTGCATCGCGTTGAGCAACAATTTCATAATTATGTTCTGAAAATTTTCTGTTCAACTTATTGCTCAACTTCTTAATTTGTGTTTGTTCTCTTGATTAGTGTCGGCTACGATGGAATTTGTGTGGCTGGGCGAGTTGAGCTACTAGAATTAATCAATCTATACTTGTTCATGCTGTGTATGGTCTCTCATTTCCAATTTGTTGAATTCGGTATAAGTAGCTTTCAACTGTCATGGGTTCCACCTTGAACGAAGGTATCAATGTGTTTGTCAAATTCGAAGCCCTTTCTTTTAAAATCAACTGAGTTAAATGATAAACTAAGTGTATGAGGCCCGCAGTGCGTCTAGGACTTAAATCTTTAATTCCGATTGGATTTTGTTCGCTAGTGTTTGAGCTTATAAAATTGTTTGTTCAACATAAGAGGTAAATAAAATCTGAGATTGAAAAACTGATTGATAAGTTTCGCATGTGCATATAGTGGACGACAGGCATTGCAGTTCTTTGTGTGTAGCACTTTTTAAAGTTACAAAAAAATATGTTTTCTTTATATAATTTTAGAAATTCTACACGAGCTTAAGGGTTATGGAAACAAAGGTTTTTTAACCGACGTTTGAAGAGGAAATACAAATTGACGTTATTCTTCGAATGGGAAATGACATTTTTAGGTACGATAAATACTACATCCCTAAAAGTTTGAGGTTGTACTCAGCCATTAGTAGACTGGCTCTTAAAAGAATGTAAACTTAAACGTTAATTGCTTGGAACTTCAAAACAAACATTTTGTGGTGATATTGAGCTCACTGGTACTTATTCCTCTCTATTTCTCTAGCTGTAATCAATTTTAGTCAGCGGACATATCGATTTATAAGTGTAAACTTATCTAAAAGTTCAACATTACTTCGACTAAGCCTCATTTTTGTCCGCTACCCAATACGATTTTTGTACAAGTCCATAGTTCTCGTATTCACTGTATGAGTTTGAGCTAAAATACGACCAATGACCTGTTAAAATTGACTGCAGTCATTCATACTTCAGTTTGAGCGAAGTAGACGGTGGTATACTTGACTTGGCAATAGCTCAGAAGTTTTCCATAATTTCTGGAATTCTCTTCCAGTCCCAGAGTGCGATTTTATCGCCCGGAGGTCGGATCAGGTTTATATTGGTGTGAAAATCCCATAACTGTTATTATTTTGAAATTTCAATATCAAGCGAAAAATATTTTTAATACCTACTGTTTGCGGATTTTCAGCGACATTTGTTAATTTTTATCCAGTGGGGACCAGGAACAGATTTCTCGTCCTTAATGTTTTCGAACTCAAACTCTTTATGATCTGTACCGATTCTCACCAGTGGGACACCTTGGAACAGTCATAGTCAAGTGTCCAGTTGCCTCGTTGAGATATTTTTGTAAAATATTCCAAAATTTGTTTAGGTTTTCAACTAAATTTTAGTTTAAACTATGAATATAAAATTAAATAAACAATCTACCACCCCAAATACGGTCCGTTTCCAACTGATGAGTAAGTTCCTTTCAATGCATTTCCTCTTTCATTTAATTTTATTAACAACATTTCCTACGACTTGTAAAATATTTACAAGCTGTTGGCAAAACAATAAACATATAACAAAAAGACTCTACAATTAAAATAATATTCCTAATTACAAAGTATAAGGCTCAGCCAGCTGCAGCTCTAATATTTTAAAGTAAGTACACGAGATACCACAATTGCTCAATTGCTTTCCTCATAGCCTAGTGACGACATTGTCGTATACTTCAACGGTCCAAATTTCCTTACTGAGGTCTGTTGTCGACATTTCGTGCAGCGCTTCCCCGACTCCATTCTCGGCCGGCGCTTGGGTTGGCGGTGAAGGTTTCGGCGTGAGCAGGCAACACAGACACACTCCTCCGATAATGCTGAGCAGGCAGAAGGCACTGAGCGACATTGCAACGTCGATTTTCTTCAGAACGTTAACGAATGGCGCTGTCAGCAACCAAATCCTGGCCCACGTCACAACTGAGAACATGAACGGTGCCTTCTTGTGCATTGGCACCAATTCTGGAAGACACGCGATAAGCATTGATTGGGCTAAGGAGACCCCTGCTTTTGCTATTGAAGATATTATTATCCACAGAGATGCGAGCAGGCCCTTGTCGACTGAAAAAGAGAAATTCCGTTTAGACATTAGTCGGGTGGCATTGAATGGTTAAATATAGATGTGAAGCTTTTTTTTGTTTCAAGGTTTTTAACTTGGGAACTTCTTGCTAAAGTGTCAGGATATGTTTGATGAGTATGCGGATGGATTTATTATTAGGGCTTTTCGTGTTTTCCGTACAAGGGCGCATGCAACAACAAGTAGGTAGTAAATATTTGAATAGTGAAGGTCGGGGCACAGTGTTCCCAATTTAAGAGTGGTATTAAATGGAGTGTAACATTTTTCAATGTGGTATTAGTAGATGTGGTAGCACTACGGTAAGGAACTGGCAGTGATTATAGTGTTGTTGCTACAGTGTTAGACGAGAGTTGTCAGTTCGAGTTTCAACAGAGAAAAGCAATTAATTGACTCAGAAAAAGAAAAGCAACCCCTTTTCAACTCAAAAAATAAAGTACGCGACTTGGTCGAACGAAACTTTTGCGTTGAGCAAAAGTTCGGTTGATTGTTTTCTGAATTGATTAGATAGGTAGGTAAATATTTGAGAAGCGATTCATAAGATATAGAAAAAGGAATAGTGTTAAATAAACCCACTTTTTATTTTATTCATCTGATATGGCAGTACATATCAAATATTGAGTTTTTAAAAGTTGAAGCTCTCAGCACCAGACAATTGTCCCAAGATTTAGGTTAGAGATTTTATGAGCTGTTACACTTTACGCGATTCTTGAGTCCAAGGACAAACGAACTAGGAGTTTCTGTTTTCTGATCAGGGGTCAATTCCCGTTCCGTGATACTGTGAAATGAAAAGAGTTTTCACAAGTTCACACTGAATTCGATTCTCGATCCATGGAAAAAATGAAAACAAATGTCAGAATTTTTTCATATGATAAGTTTTTTATCACAGCAATTTCATTTGTGAAGAAGTGTGAAAACGTGATGGATACAAAAAATAAACGGGGACAAAGGGCTTCCGAAACCCAAAAAAAATATTAAATAGTTTTTCTTGAGAACAGGCCCGATTTAGCCAAGTACAAGTAAGTAACATTTAATTAACATAAATATTATATTCTGCGTTGAAAATTTTAAAACTTAAAAAAAATGATATTAACAAATTTACTTCAGCTGAAGGTGCTCATAGTTTTGGAGAAATTATTATCTTCATTGTCTTCCTCATCATCTGGAAACTACGAAATACCAAAACTACTCCATTTATAGCTACAACAGAGGAAATATTTTTCAAGCCGATTTCCATGGTTGATTTTACCAAAAACAAATGCAATTTTAACAGCTGACATTGTTGTCAAATAACGCACTAATCCATTTACAAAAGCAAATCAATTTCATTGCATGTTCCAAGAGCCGCATATAATCTGAGATCTGAAAAAGATTTTTGGTGGTCCCAGTGGAAAACGACAAGAATGAAAAAAACAAGCGCACAAATGACGGATAGGTGACAGCATTTATCATTTAGTACATTTTAGTACACATTTAGACAACTGATTATCATGATGAGTTCGAAATCGCATTAAAAAAAAAAAAGTACTAATGATAAATTATTTATCATTTCACAGTATCACGGAACGGGAATTGACCCCCTGTTATGACATGTTTTTATTTTTGACTGGAATAGATTAGTAACGCTGGCTTAAGGTGTCCATGATTGGAAGTACAGTTCGTGATGTACCGATATTTTAACATAAATTTATGAAAGAATTCAGAGACTTGTTTTTGAATATGCAGCTGAATATCCCGATGGACGTACTATATGAGGGTGCAAATAAGGCGGAAGTTTCTGATTGTGTAAGCTCGGATTATTTTAAAGTGAATATTCAATATGGTTGAACAAAGAAGAAGTGGGTTATATTTGCTAAAAATAAGTTAAGCGTATAGCTGTATCGTATTTTTATTAAAAGTGGCACGTTAAGATTATTACAACAATATACCGTGACAATAGATCGGGATTTGTATAGTCTTTTTGAGAAATAGTTAATAATCTGATTTAGTCGATTTTTTCAGAAAAATAAATACGGGATCTTTTTTAAAATACTTATATTATCTTTGATATGCATTTTTTGTAAAATAATGCAGACAAAATTGTAGCAAATTATGCAATGTTTAGTTTGAAAAGTGCTATTGCTTAAGTAAAGGGTGATTTTTTAAGAGTTCAGTTTTTCAGGTTGGCAGCACTGGTTAGTAATGGCGTCCAAACGTCATCTGTCAAGTGAATAGTGAAAAGTTTTCAGTATACTCTGCCATTTAATCATGGAAAAACTTACAAACGAGCAACAATTGCAAATTATTGAGATTTATTATACAAATTCGTGATCTGTGAAAAATGTGCACCGTTTCTTACGACCATATTATGGTCGTCATAATCGACCTGGTGAAACCGTCAATGGCGAACGATACCGAGCCATGACTCTTTTTTGCCCCAGTTGACTGAATTTTACTGACACATATGTGGCTCACTTAACAAAAGTGAAGTTCCCGACCAATCTAGTTTTTGCATTCAGGTTGCATCTCATCCAGACCAATCTAGTCGACTAGATAACTGAATTCTTGAATGTGCCCTTTGCCTGACGGGCAAGTAGATTCTGGTGTAAGCAACAAACATAAGTGGGAAGAGCGTGGATACTGTGTCACGAAAGACTTAAAATGCCATGATTGCTTCTCTTTCGAAAATTTTAGGAAAATAAGCTCTAATGCTACTTAAACTTTAAGGCCAATCCAAGCATTTAAAGGGGAGAACCCTTAGTGCTTTCCAGTCCATTTGAGATAAATCCTGATGCCAGTTTGATGTAAGAATAAAATTCTATTGAAAAGGCGTGTACGGAGTGTCCTTTTCTTCCGAAAATTATTGGATATTCTAAATTATAACAGAATTGTTTTCCTATTTGTATCTTGTACGATTGCGGTTTTTTAACGCATCTCTGGATAAATACTCTGCCAATCCGATTTCAAAGCAAAGCGTTTAATGGAGCAGCATATAATTCTCAGTTTATCGCAATTGGCCAACTCGTTCAGGAGATGTACGACTTTAAAGTTATTTTCCTTACAGATACCAGTGGCCCGTATCCACTTGCTATTTAATTTGTTAAAGACCCCCTTTAACCTAATCGTACTTGAAGGCCGTGCACCTTGTACGGTGGAAAAGTTCATGTATTTAACTTTGTAAAGTATTTTAATAAAACGTTTCCCTGCGTACTCAAAGTTGAAAACTTCTCGCCTTACTTTACTTAGTAGCCTCAGCAGCAGTAACCGCCATTGAGATGTCAAGGTATTTGTCCCACCCCCATTAAAATTCAAAGAAAACTCATTTTAATGGGACTCGAGTTGCGACAATTACCGCCACTTCATCAACACTTAATTTCGTTTCCACGAAAGGTCCATTACTTCCCTCGCAAGCAAACAGTTTGTCCCATATACAAGCGCGCACAATACTCACTGGATCTGTCGAACGTCCACCCAAGGAAGCCAATTAGACCAGCGACGATGTTGTATCCACCCGCCAGCTGCCACTTCCACCTATCGTGCTTAAGTGTGAAGTGTAACGCGAGGAAGCATCCGACTATTTCACTGAATCCTGTAATAAACAAAAAAATTTATATCAGTCTTCAAGGACACCACCTTCAATCACGAGTCCATTACCAGTGATTATGGTGTTAACCACCAAGTAATCCCGTCCAAAGGACCTCACATTCAGCAGCATCCCCATGAAATTGATAATAAACACAGCCAGCGCAATGTGAGCGGCAACGAAGTGCGTCTTTGCCCTTGGCCCGGACCACAAGTCTAGCCAGCGGGCAGCCTTCGGTGGGTTCTCCTTAAACATCTCCGATTGGTGGCGCAGTTGTTCCAAAAAGTTGGCCGGTATCAGATGGGTTCGGTCGTTGATTTCGGCCGCCTCTCGGATGATCTCCTCCACGTGATGTATGTCCTTGCCATTGCGCAGCAACCAACGCGGCGATTCCGGTGTCCAATTGAGCAGCAGGATCAGCACGAGTGTCGGCATTGTGATGCCAAAGTAGATTTCTGTCCAGTTTCGAAAGAACGACGCGAGTCCCGGCAGAAATATCACCCCAATGGACCAGAATGTGTCGTAGAGAATAATCACGCCCAGGCGATACTTGCCAGCGGTTATATCCGAAACTGAAAGCAAATGTGAAAAGGATACCAGAAGTGGTTGTATAGCATATCTACGCTTACAAATTGCCTGTCCCGCAGTGAACATGAGAGCACAGCACGCCGCGGAGAGGCATCGGAATGCACAGTGCAGGCTGAAGTCCCTGGCGAGACCGGTGACACACCCGCAAATGATTTGCAGCACCATTCCGATGAACATCGTCATCCTTGGACTTACCCTGAAAGAAAAATAAAGAACTGAAGCCTATGCAACCCATATTCGCCGTCCTTACCATATCATCATCTTTGTGCCGATAACACCACCCACAAGGATGCCGAACAGATGCCAGTACTGTGTCCAGGCTACGAAAATGTCCCGCAGGCATACCAAATCGAATTGCATTATCAGGGAGTAAAAGTCGTAGTCATACTTGAAGTTGGTACACTCCTGTCGGGTGGCATTCTCGGTTATGTAACACTGGTTGTCGGACACTGTCACATTGCTGGAGGTCTGCACATCGCACTCGAACTCGGATATGGGATACAGCTCGGGGGCGGTGAATATGATACAGGCCATGAACCATGACGCGGGAATTTTGCAAAGGAATATTATGAGCACCGTTCGCAGCTGCCAAATGCCAAAGTCACCGAGGATGCTGCCGATGAGGTCGACCGCTGGTGCTTGCGCAGAAGGTTTCTTCACATTATTGCGTGTGTTTGATGTCATCACTGTCGAGCATAATTAGAAACGGAGCGGGTGAACAATCTGCAAGGAATTACAAGGAATTAATGGCTGCGACAACAATTTTCGTGTGACCTTGGGGGGGAATGGTTAATTAGGTGTTTGTCAAGGAATGGAGGTCTTTCCAGATGGTGAGAGAAGTAGAACTTCGATGGGAGGACGAGTATGCAGGGTTGGAGGAAGTGTGGAGAATGTTGTCGGAAATGCCAACAGAAATATTCGTTACAGCAATGACAAAGAGATCGAAGTAGATTGACGAGGAACTTTTGAAAGAGGGAATGGAATGTACTATCCCTGCGGCGGGATTTTTCTTTTTGTGTAGGACTTAACAAATCTTAAATTTCATTGATTTTTGGACGGTTTCTGAGGGGGGAAACATTTCAAAGCAAATGCCAGCAAGAATGACTTTAATTCCATGGTCATTCATTCCGGCGAGTTATCTGAAATATCCTCCGGTCCGATATAGTGTGTAGTCAGTTAGTGTGAATGTGTCCTCCCTCCTCTGCCCGTATAGGGAGTGACCCTAATGACTTCTATTCGGTGGCGAACGATTAAGAGTAAAAGACAGTCCACTTTATCATCCAACACCTGCCTACCCTGATATTGGGTAGAGGGAACATTGAAAACGACAATGATGACGATTTTAAAAAATCACAAAAAACCTCAAAGATGTGTAGTATTGCTCGGTCCTGGGCATTTCAATGGTTCCACGAGGACCTATATGTAGTTTGACAGAGTTCTCTCTGGTCTAACTATCCAGAACACAAAGCTCCGTCCAACACACCGGTGAAAGGTAGAAGAGCTCAATCGTCGAACTCCAACTAGCGGGTTGTTGTAGTTGAGCAAGTTAAAGGATTCTTGGGAATTTTTCTAAATAAGTCCTAAGATAGCTCCTAGCAATTGGTACTACTTCCTTTTAGACCGATAGATGATGGCCGCTGAGGGTGGCATTTACCGACGATTATTAAACACTCGTAACTTGAGTCTTGCCATACCAATCAATCATATGCGGTACCTTAACCCATTTAACGCACTTCGAATTTCGAAAACAGCTCCCATATTCGAAATCGTTTTTTTCGTTGTATATATCATCAAGTGCAGAGGTATTATTTTTGTTTTAAATAAACCTACGTCCTGTTGGCTGACACTGCTACATAAAATATAAAGTGCAGTGTTACTGTGGCCGCTGGATAAAATTTCCCTCTAACATTTCCAACTTTTACCTCTGTTCGCATAATCTCTTAAAGTGTATCCCATTCGTTTTTCCTTTTATTGTTTGTCTTTGAGCAAAGACGATTTTTGTTCTATTCAACATAACCTGAACAACATACTGAATTAACCGACATTTTATCAATTTTGTAAATCCTTTAGTAAAATATATCTTAACATATTGAAGGTTTAAAAATTCAGTAAATAAATAAAATTCTGAGTTCACGAACTATCCGGGTTTTACTTTACATTGATAATTTTTTTGCAATAAGGCATAAATCCCTTGCAGAATCGAGAGGAAAAATGTGTACGGGAAATTATTGCAATTTTATTTTAAAGGGTTTTACAATAAGAGGTGTTATTTTGGTATTCAAAGAAAAATGACATTTTTTTAAGATATCTGATCGGATGTTTATATCATAATAAAGAGGAAGGTATGCCGTTAATAATGAAATAGAACATCAGCCAAATGGGTGCCACGAGCATGCATACAGGACCATATCCTTTTCATGAAATTTTCTATAACCAAATCGCAAAGTGGCTGCCCTATGTCCTCAATAGCCTCACGAATTTTATCTTTGAGGTCTTGAATCTTTCACGTGGCCCCAAAGGAAGAAGTCGCAAGGTGTTAAAGCACAAGATCTAGGTGGCCAATTGTGATCACCTCTTCGAGAGATAACACGGAAACTTTTCCCGTAAAAGATCAATGGTGTTGTTGCTTGTGTTTTTTCACCATTTTTGTAGTGAATTTTAATAATTTCAATGCGTTGTTGAAGCGTGTATCGTTCCATTTTTAGTAATGGCGTAGTTTCTACTTGTCAAATGTCAAAGAATAAAAGCTTCAAAAGTGACAGCTACCGGGGGTAGCGGGTCATTCACAATAACACCTCTTATTGGAAAACCATTTATTTAATTTTATTTTAGGGGTTAAAGAATAATAAACAACAATAATTAAGGTAAATTAAAAATAAATGAAAACCTTTCCAAAGTTAATAGTGTAGCTCAAACTGTACTACGGCATTCTTTTTTGTTGGGCAGCTATCAATAGTAATTGAAGAGCTAAAGGCTTGCAAATAAAATTTAGTTGAACTATAGCATATTTTGTTCATATTTTCCTTTTACAAAAACCTACTCCCACACAATTTATTCTGTGTTCGTCTTGCCCATTGTACGATTTTATTTCTTGAGCTGGGATATTAAAAAAGAAAAATTTCCCACAGTACTAAAACACTTAACTACAAAAATCTTCCTGTAAACCAAAGAAATGTCGCCTATTGCTGAACATTTTTCTAAATAATTATTGATAGCGAAAACTTACTAAAGAGAAAATCAGAATTAAAACAAAAAATTCCAATAATCAAATCTTATAATACACGCGTTCTGTTTTTCATGTTATAATTCGAGAAACTAAAGAAACGAACTTAAGTCTAGTGGTGGGTGGGATCACTCAGAATGCTCATGCACTTAACCTTGGTAATGGGTAATGAAAAGGTCGTTGACCTCAGCTCAAACCGACAACCGTACATCAACTCGAAGGTTGTTAATGCCATGCTAGTCGAGACTGTGTTGTGTATACATTGGCTTGGAACGGGGCCTCAATTTTGGCATCTAATTGAGTAACCTTGGGAGCAGGTCACTCCTCTGTTGTATTGTTTTTATGATCAAGGTAGGTAATGGACTCGGTCTTTTTAAATATTTCTTCTCAGCTCATATTTTTTTGCCAAAAACCAAAAGGCATCGTAAAATGAAGCCAAAAGGCTCTGGGGAAGCTTACAAGGTATCGGAAGACAAGCCAAAACACCTAAATAATTTACAAGGCATTCAGAATTAGAACCCAGATAGGATTTGACGTACTTGGCAAGCTTTACCAAAGTTAAACATTGGGGCACAGACATGTATATAGAGGCTGGACATTGCTGCCAGATTCCATTATTGAGGAATTGAAGGACAAGATCGCTTTTGTAATTTCTGCTGGCTAAAGGCTTTAAACGCGACAAGAATATTCTATATCTTAACCAACCGTGGGCTCAACTTCACTTCCCTACGTCCCTACTGTAATGAATGGTGAAATCCCAGCTACTCATGCTTTAACTATGCATTGCTGGTCCTGCACATGCAACGGTCAATAGACAACTGCTATCAGTAAAAAATGTATAAATAATCAGATGCGCAACTGTTCCAATCGTGAAACGAATTTATTACCAAAATAAAAATGAGTTGAACAGTTTTATAGCAAGTCGAAGTTTTTTGAAACCCTTCTGCGTATAGTAAAAGTTTCATTTGGTGTGGGCTTTCATTGGAAAATATAAGAAAATGTTATCAAATAAAATAACCTAAAATTTACTTTTCTGTACCAAATTATTTAAAAAAAATGCTGTTACCATAGACAAATCCTACTGAGATCCCCAAATTGCAATCCTCTTCCGCTGGCCACTCAATTTTGTTTTCAAATTCGAAATTTTGTATTCCTATCGGTGTTAGGTATGTCAATTAAGAATCCGTGTGACATGAAAAAATATACAAAAAATACGAAAATAAATGCTGCCAACCTCGGCAACCGTGAGGAAATGTGCTAGAGTTCGGGAATACCACATTTCAACATTACTGAATGCCATTGGTTAGTTACTATAAATATATTGTTAAAAGGCGAATAATTCGATTTTGTTGGGCAATACCACTATTTACTGGAGATGTTTTACATATAAGAAACATATTAGGACAAACATGGTTATGTATTTACCTCTTTTCGATATCATTTAGATTGATTTGTTGAGTACATTTTTCTTAAATAACTGATGAAGGTTTCTTCAAAAGTTTTGGTTTGTTTTCACGCAACCATTCTGCATTGACAATTTTTCATAAATATTTTAAGCAAATACATAAGTACACTTATTTCTAAAAAAAAGTACTATTCTCAAGTATATAAATAATTTCAAATTTAACGGATAAAATTCTATTTACGCTGTCAGCAGATTTGCCCACAGCGGAAGTGGCATATGCATGGTGCGACTGTGTTGGTGAGGCGGAATTTTTGAAGTTACGTGGCGTTTGTCAATACGAATTTCTATGTAACAATACTGTAGCACTTAGCATTTGCCACCCTATAAAAATATAGCTTGTAGGCAAGTAACGGGAAATCGGCCGAAGTTGGTGGTCTCAGTATGATTTGTCAATGGTTGTAAGCATACGTAAACCAGTCTCTCTTGTTTTTTGTAATTTTATAAATTTAGTTTTGGAGATCGAAAATGACTGGCAATGTTTCCTTATTAATAGGAAACGAAACAACTTGTTATGGCTCTTGGGATATTATTCCGAATAGGAAGTCGGTATAGGTATAGGTAGTCATGGATAGCTTCGTGGATGGATTGGAATTTTCTGTTTGATGTTTTATGAAGAGAGAATTGAAATCTCGTGCAAAGTCCTTGACAAGTTTTTTTTATAGGTAGATTTATTTTCTGTTTTTTTTTCTCATTTTTTCTATTGGAAAAAATGTTCTAGCAAGTCTACAATGATCAGATAATTTGAAAACGCAGACAAGGCCAACAAAAGACTTTGCTTATAAAATGGCAACCAATCAACCAAAGCTTGGATTCATCATTATTGTCATGAAAGATCGTAATAAAAGATTTAATTTATTTTGGAAAAGGTACGCCAAATCATAATAAATTATTTCGCATTTGTGAAAATGGTTTCGCAAGTAGCTTTTCAATTAAACCAGTTGAATATTCGAATATTCATATTTTTTGTCATTTGTTGTCACTGTGCAACAGACCTCTATAGTCTATTCCATATTTATTCATTCAGAGGACCGGAATGGGAATGAATAGTTATATAAAATTCCAACTTGTGCTTTAAGGTTCTGCGAAGAATAGCGCACCACAGGAGAGCGAAGCACTAAGCCTTGGATGGGAATGGGACTCTGGCTCTGGCTGTTGTAAGATATAGTTATATGTTGTATTTTGCATGATCTTGTGTTGTGCTTGTTCTTGTTCCTGCACTCAGTAGGCACCAGACTTGCCAGATTACAAAGTAGTCGTGTCGCAAAAAATTGCGAAAAAATAATTTTTTTTGTCGCAAAAAAGCGCACTATGTAAAATCGCTTAAATAAGGTAGAAACAAGATTAAAAATAATAAAAACTTATTATAATTGATTTAATTTTATAAGTTAACAAAAAAAGGTTCAATTTCATTTGGTGATGGTAAAATATAACAAATACCTATCTATATAACTTTCCTACATAGGTATCGCAAGTCTTAATCAAAAATAAATAAATAAAATAAACATTGCATCAATATTGAAATACTTAAAGATTTTTCAGTCTTAATAAGGTTCATATTAATGTATTTTATATATATGAAGTATTTAAGTTTATGTAAGAATAATCGCTTATTAAGCCTAATTCGAACCGACCCTTAAAACATTTAAACTTTCAAATAAAGAGTTTAATGCAACTTCGTCCTCATCAGGATCAGAACTTAAGTACATGTTTAAATTAAAGTTATCAATCATCCCCATTGTGGGAACGAATGTTTTGCAGCATATTGAGTTTACATTAGAAGGGATGCGTAAACGCATTAGCGCATCTAATGATTCTATTACCCACGTGGAACGGCTTTTAGTTTTTATAGCATTCATGTAGCTGAATGCTCTTTCCACAACGGCATTACTTGATGGTAAAGAAAGTGCAGATAGGGCTAATTCACAGATGTTAACAAATTGAAATTCACCTACAGTATTTTTTGTCTCAGAAACTTTCGCCCACACGGAAAAAATTTTAAGATCAAATCAAGAAAAATGAGCGCAGAATCACGAAATGTTTGTCTAGTTTTAGAGCTTAGCCAGGACTTACTAATTCACGACTTCTTATTCGCAATCCTATAAATTGTACGAAGTGAAGATATTGACCCTCAAAAGTCGCGAATCGCTACTTTTTATTGTCAATGATGCGATCAAATGAGGAATACATATTGCAATAACCAATCGCAATTTGACACAAATAGTTATCAATTTGCTAATACTATGGATTGTGAATTGCAAAAATAATTCGTAAATTACCACTTTTGTGTTGTAAATTCGGATTTCCTCCCTTAACAAATTACAACCATTTAGTCGTGAATTGCAACTCAAAAGTGTTGATTTGCGAACAAAAGGGGTAGATTTACCACTGCAGTAGTTGCTATTTACGAATTCGTAATGGTATCAATTTAGAACTGTTTTTAGCAAAGATTGAATACCGACTGTCTGACTCTAATGAAGCCAAATGCGCATGGTTGGAGCTGTCCATGCAGAAAACGAAAGGACTTAAAAGGATTTCTTTACATGGACCATGGACACGCTATGACGTTTCGTTTTTGTCGGCCGCCTGTGCGCACAAAAATTTCACACATCGGGTAGTTACAGTCAAATCCCTCTAAGTCGAATTCTCACGGGAAATAAAAATTAGTTCGACTTAGAGGGATTTATGGAAATATTCGAGTTAGAGGGATTAACTATTTATGTATTTATTTTTTTAAGGAATTTATTTAGGTAATGTAACAAATACAAAAGTATACTTTGAACAAAATTAGTTAAAAAAATCAGTTATTTTTGTTTGGGATGTTGCAGTGTTCACTTGTTTAATAAATGATTCTATTTTAAAAAGGCAATAGTGAACCTCATCTGGGACATCTTCGGTCATTTCAATTGCAGTTTGCAATATTTCAATTGCGTTTTCAATATCTTTCTTTTCTGGCATATGGTTGATTATTGTTTCGCCATACTCTTCTTCAGCTCCACTCTCATCGTCATCAACATCAGCAGAACGAACTATTCCTTCCACAATTGTTTCAGGATCCAGTACTTCTGTGGCTACGATACCGTCATCGATTTCAAGATAATCCAACAAATTCACGCCTTCGACATTATATTCTGTTTCAATAAGTCTGTTCCAGATGCCTTCAATTCCATTGGCGTCATCGTTTGTACATCTCATTAAGTTTAACGGCATTTCGTCTTCATCATCCCATGTCTCAGTTTTAAATCCAGCCTTTCTAAAACAATTTGCAATTGTCATCGGTGTTACATCTTGTACCCACGCCTTTGAAATTTCACGCACACAGTCCAGCAATGATATCTTGTAGTCCACTTTATTAGTTTCCCAAACACTTAAAATCTTGTTAAGTATACGGCGCTTATAATTAACTTTTAAACTTTGAATTATGCCGTTATCCATTGGCTGGACTATTGAGGTCATGTTAGGAGGGAAGTACTCAAGCTTAATAAACTTCAATTTGTCCTTTATTTGTTTTGGATGAGCTGGACAGTTATCGATTAAGAACAATACCTTGCGTTTAGATCTTCCGAACTTTTTATCCAGCTTCAAAAGCCAACTCGTAAAAAGATCTCCCGTCATCCAAGATCGTTGGTTGGCTACGTAGTCCACCGGCAATGATTTTATTTTTTTAAAGCAGCGAGGACTTTTGCTCTTTCCGATTATTAATAGCTTTAGCTTTTCTGAGCCAGTCATATTAGATCCCACAAGGCATGTTACTCTTTCTTTACTGTGCTTGCCTCCAAAACATTTTTCCCCTTTAAAAGCCAATGTACGTGTCGGCAAACATTTAAAAAAAAGTCCAGTTTCATCAACATTGAAAATGTCGTCCGGTTTGAATCCTGAGACAACTTCTGGGAGCTGTTGTTTCCATTCATTGGCTTTTGTCTTATCAACAGAAGCGCTTTCGCCAGACAAAATTTTGCCAAGAATACTGTGCCTAGTTTTAAATCTGCTCAGCCAACCGTCACTTGCCTTGAAGTTAGAAAAATGTAAGCTCTTTGCAAATCTTAGAGCTTGTTTTTTTAAGATTGGACCACTGACTGGTAAATTATTGCCACGTGCACTTTCAAACCATTTTAAAACAGCCTTGTCAACGTTTTCGTATTGACACACCTTGTTTCTCTTTACCCGGCCACTAACACTAGCACTACCATGTCGAAGCCTTAATTGTTCTCTCTCAGCCCATATCGACGAAAGAGTACTTCTGGGAATTCCAAAATCTTGAGCAATTTTCATTTTCTTCTGAAGTCCCTTCTCAATTTCCTCAACCAGATGGATCTTTGTTGCAAGATCTAATGTTTTTAGTTTTCTCTTGGCCATCATTTATCTAAAAAATTGTTATTATTCTCTAAGAAATTCGGTCACATGCATTACAAACCTAGTCTTTTAAAAATTAAATTGTTTGCTTTTATTCAATTTTCGGTCTCAACTTGTCGTAATGTACCTTGAAAACAATACAATTTTAATAAAGCTAACCGAAAAACCATGCAACTTTCTACACAAACTTACTTATTAACGAACGATCTACGATTGACTGTACAAGCTACTCGTTTTGAAGAAGATTTCTGTACAATGAAGCAAGAGAACTTTACTGTTAAAAATCATATTGTTTTCAAATTTGCTTCCCAACAACACAAATGTTGGGCACCTGCAAATGTTTCACTTTTTTACCCCTTTTTCTATGGAATAATTTTTTAAGCAGAAGTATGTAGATGTATATGTAGAAACACAACGTATCGTCGCGACGCAACACTTGCCGGAGGAAGACCTTTTTTTTGTTGATTCTGTTTTCTTCAGAAGAAAAATTCGACTTAGAGGAATTGTAATAGGTCAAGAATCGAAAGAATATGTTCGAGTTAGAGGGATTTTCGACTAAGAGGGATTTCGACTTAGAGGATGACTTTTCTATGGTAAATTGAAGGGAATGCAAAAATAGGGTCGAAAAATTCGAGTTAGAGGGAAATTCGAGTTAAAGGAGGTTTGACTTAGAGGGATTCGACTGTAATTCCATGGAAATTACAAAAAATCAATTTACATGTGTTAAATTATTATAAGATTTCATCGATTCATCACTCAGTGTTTGTAAATCAGCAAATACTTTTTGCAATTTGCGATTGTGAAGTACTGCTTGAGAGATTGACCCATTGAAGTGGTAAATTGCACCAAACAATATCGCAAATCACTACAAATAAAAGAAGCTCGAATAAATACTTCTAATCGCAAAATTCAACAGCAGAATTTTGTATTCTACGCCGTTTTCAATGTCGAATTACGAATTTTTATATCAATCCGAGAAAAAAAGTTGTAATTTGCGACAAAAATATATAATTCGTGAATTGCAACTCAAAATTTTGCAATTGGTGATTTTCAATTCTTTCCGTGCAGAACTTAACTACAACGTCTTTGAGAATGCCTTCGGGAAAGAATGTCTCTGTCCAGAAAATAGTTTATCGCACTGCATTTCAGCATTTATCCTGTCTTCTTTTCTTTCTAACAATCAAATCAAAAATCGCACAAAAAGCGCGAAAAACATCAGTACCGCAAAAGCTGAATTCTTGTCGCAAAATGAAAATAAAAATCGCGCGTTTCACGATATATTGCACCATCTGGCAGGCCTAGTAGGCAAGGCGATGGGCACACCGCACAAGCGCAACAACTCTCTGTTTGCTAGGGTGGAACGAAAAGAGAACACCTGCGCAGCTTTGAATAAACGTCACTGGTCTGTAAGAATTTCAATAACACTTTGTAAAAATTGTTTTTTCAAGGATAGACAATGCATGAACAAAACTCAAAGAAAATCAGTCTACCAGTTTAGGCGCAAACTTTTTTATCTGTGCATAGACGAAGATAGACAGAGGAATCAATTTTTTTAATAATTCGACTATCTCATGAGGGAAAATAAAACATTTGATATACTTCGTTGATGTATTTATATCGTCAACTAGACCTGTCTGGACTAGGAAAATGAGCGCGTCAACTTGTATTGTCAACTAAGGTACCTTTATAAGACTTGTGTTGTTTTCTGGGAGAACACGAAGTATTTATTTAGTTACTTGGGATTTGGGACATGATGTTGTTACAAATTTCGCCCTCTGTTGCATATTTGCTTTATATAAAAAAGTCTTACTAAGAGGTTATTGGAATTAAGACGTTTTTTTTTTTTAAAGAAAAAGTTACATTGGTTAGTGTCCTGGACTACTGAACGAGGCGCCACAAGTTCTATCCCCAGAAAAGCATAAATAAAATATGCGCCACTGCGCCAATTCTCGCGAACGTCTAACAAACATCCAAAGTTATAAAAATCCTGGAAAAGCTTCCCAATTCAGTCGTTTGTATGTAAGTCCCCTCCATTTGCCCCAAAAATAAAAAAAACTGACACAATACGAATGGTTGTGGCGCCAAGCAGAGACAATACTGAGACCACCAACTCCGACCGATTTCCCGTTACTTAGCCTACAAGCTATATTTTTATTGGGTGGCAAATGCTAAGTGCGCTTGTATTGTTACATAGAAATTCGTATTGACAAATGTCACCTAACTTCAAAAATTCCGGCTCACCAACACACTCGCACCTTTCATATGCCACTTCCGCTGTGGGCAAAGTTGCTGACAGTGTTCATAGAATTTTATCCGTTAAATTTGAAATTATTCGTTACGCGTGGATAATATTTTTTTTAAGGAGTAAGTGTAGATTTGCTTAAAATATATATAAAAAATGAAGAATGCAGATTGTTTGAAGTAAAATAGAAATATATTGAGCAAATTTTCGTCAGTTTTCTAAGGAAAATTTACGCATGAAATCGAAGTTAATGATATTCAAAAGCGCTAAATACGCAACCATGTTTGTCATAATAAGTTTTTAGTATATAGAACATTTCGTTTAGATAGTTTAATTAACCAAACAAACCAAATTATTCACGTTTTAACAATATATAATTACTAACCAATAGCATTCAGTAATGTAAAAATGTGGTATTCCCGAACTCTAGCACATTTCCCCACGGTTGTCGAGGTTGGCAGCATTTATTTTTGTATTTTTTGTATGTTTTTGCATGTCACACGGATTCTTAATTGACACAACACCGATAGGAAAACAAAATGGCGAATTTGAAAAAAAACTGAGGGGCCCAGCGGCAAGAGGATTGTGAGTTGGGGGTCTCAGTATGATTTGTCTCTGCCGCCAAGTACATCTTTTAACTTTTGGTCTTCATTTTACCTATTTTTCAAGCTTAATGGAGTTGTACCTTAATTGCCTAAATTTTGAGGCTATTTTTGATTATTTCTTTTTCTACGGCTTTTTGGTTTGATTCTGCTCTCAGTTGATAAATTATTACTGTTTGTACGAAAACATGTTCTTTTAGGAATAAGTCGGGCCCTAATCGCACAGGGTCATATTTCAAAGTGGTATACTGGAGTTTAAGGCCTTTGCCAAAACCAAATCCTTTAAGGAATACATGTACAATGTACATAATTAAGAAAGCAAGTAATTTTTGTTTTAATAATAATTTGTTTAAATAATGTTTTTTTTTATTGGATGCAATCCATATTCAAATTCCTTGTTTAAAAGCTTACAATATTTTCAATAAGAAAATATTGTAAGAAGTGGAAATCATTCTACTTCAAAATTATTAGCTCTGAAACTAAAGCAAACAAATTGAGTTAAACCTTGCCCCAAAATGCATGAACAAAACTCAGAGAAAATCAGTCTACCAGTTTAGGCGCAAACTTTTTTAACTGTGCATAAACGGAGACAGACAGAAGAATCAATTTTTTTAATAATTCGACTCATGTTGGAAAATAAAACATTTCTCTTATTGCATGCAAGTAGGTATACAATATACGACCTAAAACACCCTTAAACGAAAAGCTGAAACCGCGTTTCGGGTGAAGAAAAAAAAAGAGTTACTCAATCGCAAAATGCAGCTGGCTGCATTACGTACTCTTGTGTCAATCAAGGTAGGCTGATAAATAT
Source organism: Cheilosia vulpina (assembly GCA_916610125.1). NCBI lineage: Eukaryota > Metazoa > Arthropoda > Insecta > Diptera > Syrphidae > Cheilosia > Cheilosia vulpina. The sequence continues at coordinate 20,019,627 of OU744276.1, read as the reverse complement.
TCATTATTCGTCACTAAAAGCCCCCGCAAAAATGTGGTCGATACGCTGCTTAATTAAAACTGTCATAAGTGAAAAATTGATCTGCACACATAATTTGCATGGAGCGTGGAACAGGAAAGTTGATGTTTGAGTTAAACTTGCATCAATATATGGAGCGAGTATTGAAACAGTTGTTGGCTATCTAAAAGAAGTTTGTACAGCTCTGTATATCGGTCAACTCAAATATGGGATTTTTTGGTAATAGAACAACATTGAACCAACCAAAAAGAACACCTTGAAACAAGACAATTTAAATAAAACTACATTCATTACTCGTAGTATATTCAATTTACAGTGCTTGTGGGTTTTTACCATATTACCATAACAGAGCCAAGGTCCAGGGATGAGTATGCTTTTAGCACTGGAGAACTGGGATGTGCTACAGCTGCTAAACAGAATACCTACTTTACTTGATAATTTTTTGATTTGTCTGCAATATCATGCCACAGTTATTGCAGACAAATTTATTAAGTTCACAATGCAAATATCCTCTAGCCATTGTCAGGAATTTATTTCTGATGAATAATGTATTCATATTGCGAATGAATAAATTCATAATTGCCTTCATAATTTATACTCTTGCTTAACGATATTTTTTTCTTACAGGTACTTGCATATTTAAACAGTAACGGTGAATTTATTTTCCCAAGACATTACTTTTTTCTTTAACTTTAAAATTTCATACCTCTATCAAACAAAAAAAAAAAACACCCTTCACCCACTAAAACACAACGAGTGGAAGACACACTTTCGATACAAAAAAATTGCACCCTCAAATAGACCGCGCACAAATAAAGCCGCACCGAGATCGACCACGTGTGTGTCCAACTTAAACTTATCTAAACAGCTAAGCAGCATCGCGCACCAGACACTGGTCAATGGGAGAGTCACTCTTACCCCCGCGAGTATTAGCAGTGGCAAGGGAATTCTGAGGAATTCAAATAAACGCAAATCACATACAGAAACACTACAAGCAATGTCAAGTGGCTATCACATTACGTGTTCTAGTTCATGCATTCGGGGGAGATAATGAAATCGACCGTTCTAGGTTCGCATCCTATATGAATTAATCGATATTCTAAATCGGTTTCCATGTCCATGAAAGTTACATCATTTTTAGGAATTTTTTGCTGGATTTATTTTGTATGAATTTAACAAAGTTCAAAGTTTCATATTTTATCAGACTGTTGGCGGGTTGTTTAGCTTAACCTAGATGTTACGAAGGTAGGTTTCATAATGGAAGAAGGGTGAAATATCTGATTGACAGATCAGAGTTATGTAAAAAATGTGAATAATTTTGTTAAGGGTGTAACAAGGACAACAGTGGCATTACGGAGCAGCGTTCGTTACAAAATGCTGCAAGGTGAGAGATAATTTCGATGATTACTTTTTATTCCCGGAGAAATTAAGCCTTAAACTGATGCCCCAACAAATTTAAATCAAAGTACACTGATCGCAACCTTATTTGATAGAGTCGCCTTTCAAAATGCTTACACAACCTTAGTTAAGGCCTACCTGTGAGCCTTTTCGACTTTTTCTAGCTGCAATTGCTCGCAGAAAAAAATCACATATTTAAAATCAACAAATTTTCGGTGGAAATTTACTCTTAATTTAGCTGCTACAGAGTTAGTGAATTTAAAATAACCGAGTCAACTTGTTTCAGGAAACTCGGTTAAAAATAACCGATTTATCAATTTCCACCGAATTTTCTCCACCGGAAATAACAAATTAACTCAGTAGAATTTTAACCAACTGGTTGATATTAATCTAGACGCTCGGTTGATATCAAGTGAAAAAGCATCTAATCTCTTTATCCCGGTAGTTTTAAACAACGAATACTCGTTTTTTTCAACAGAGACTTACTTAATTTTAATCGTTTTTTTTTTCTAACCGAGCAACAATCGCACTCAGAACTTAAGAACGACATGCTATAGCTAAAGCTTTTATGTGCCACGAGTTTTCTCTGAAATGGTTTCAAAGATTCTTTGATTCCATGTCCCAATCAAATTATCCATGTTGCTAAAGACTTGAAACCTTTTATCGCTTCCTAGTTCCATTGTTACAAAATGGACTGTAGATTACCCGTCCTTCACACCATAAACAAATCATGCACATCTCTGATGCGGAAAGCATTTGAATATTTTTAGAACCGCAGCTGCATCTACTGTTAGTCGTTCTCGCTTAAAAAACTTTGCTAAAAAAGGTCATAGGAGGGCACTTTATTAGTGAAGGCGCAAATCGGCAATGCTGGCAAATTTATTAACCAATAGCTGCACTCGTCGTACAACAACGAAAATAGTATTTTTTAAAGAAAACAAAAATTTAAATTCGTACATTTTCTGAATGATTGCACCCACTGCAATGAAGTCAAAACGTAATGTTGCTCCATAGAGCCCCAAGAAATCTATACCGGTTGAAAGAGTAGTTTTAACGTGCGACAGTAATAAATCCAAATCCATACATACAGAGAAGCAATTTTCTTAAATATATATTTAACCTTCTTTTAACAACCATAACCTTTTTGAGAGGATTTATCAACAACCGCTTAGGCGGTTTGTTCAAGCATTTCTACTGAACCCTTCCCCTAAAGCTTTTTTGAAGATATGAGGAAAATCTCTTCCCGCTTGTACTTGACTTTTCTTTTAAAGGTCCAAAAGTTGTCTAAATCGGTGGTTTAAGCGCGGAATTGTTTCAGTTCGATCGAGAGGTATTTCGAGACCCAAAGACGATATTTACTTTAGAAAATCAGCAGGAGAACGCAAAATCGTTCAGTCAACTCTGAGATCTGTAAAATATATTAGTGCTAAGATATTACAGTATAAACGATTCTCAATAAAGCCGGTTTAAAAATGGACGCTTGGAAAATAACAGAAATTGTGAAATGTGCATGGGGTCAAAGCTGGCAAGTCACCTGTAGGCCAAACAAGTTATGGGCCAATAAGCTTGGTAAGAGGCCGGAGTAAGGTAGTTAATGTAAACACACCATTAACTATGTTGCAATAAATAAAATGGAGCACTGAACGATGCCACTCTCAATTTCTGACTGCAACCACTTTAGCTGTCAAAACAAGAGTGACATTCGTAATATCTACCAGGAAAAACCGTGTTTTATTTACTAATCACCTACTTTTGCATTAAGCAGCTAAAATACGAAGAATTTATACGTATGTATGTCACAGTAAATCGTTCTGTAGGACAATCTCCTAATATGGTTCTAAGGGTGACCTTTAATTTGAACGAGTTTTGAAATTGACGAAATTTGTGCGGCAAGCATTGGCACCCAATAAAAGCAGACAGTGTATAGGGTTACGAAGAACAGAGCACAATGCGAAAGAAGAAAGTGTCTTTATTGTTGAACAATATTTGAGAAATATTGAAAATTTGGCTGGCATAGTTTTAAAATTTCAAACAAAGTATGGTCGCAACATTGGTATTGAAAGATGCAGGGAGAATTAATCTATTGGAGGTGATTAACATTATTGCCGTCCAAAAACAACCCGTTCAAGTGATAACATCGGAGCTGTGGTTTGAACAAGATGCTGGCCCATGTCAAACAGCCCGTGAAACAATTCAATAATTATACTCTCACATTTGATCAGAATTGAACCCCTCGTTATTGTGAGTTAGTACTTTTGGACTGGTTACTTGAAGTCAAAGCTCTATGTTAACAAGCCCACATCCATATCTGCATTCAAGAATACTTAACGTTGCATCTTCAAAATTCAGTCACATTTATGCAAAAAGCTAATGGAATATTCGGACCAAATACCCATTTTTAGCCATCGAAAACGTATTAAGCACTCTTTGGCAGAAAGGGAAAATCTTCAAAATAATAAATTAATTTAAATGTTTCTGTCCAGTCGCTATTTTTAATAGTGTCATTTCTGACGTGAAAGTCAGTCGTGCCCCAAGGTTCTCTCTTAGGCGGAATAATTTCTAGCCTATACAAATCTGATTTTTTAAAATTGCCCAATTTTTTATCCCATACAGCGGTCAAAATGGAGGACTAAAATAAGTGAAGATAAAATGCAAGCTATCTCCTTTACTAGAAACTGCTTCTTCTCATAGTTACATATAAATGTAGCAAATAACGCTTGGAAAGCCTGAGTTAAATCTGGGGATCCATCTAAATTCAAATTAAATAGTCACTGATAACGTAAATATCACAACAGTTTAGAAAGTAGTGATTGGTACCCTTTCGTCAACAGATAACCGCTGACTTCAAAAGATAATAAAACTGAACGGTAAAATTGTATGTCGGCAAGTAACTTACGAACTATTGCACCGATTTACAAAATTCATTTGTTTTTAAATGTGGTAAAAAAATAATATGTGCAGGTTTTAGGCTACTTTTGTTTTTAAGATTTATCATTTTTCATTTAACAAATTTTTGTTCAAAATGAGTAATAATTTAAAAGTAATTTTCAGGTATATAAACGCCAAGTTTGAGCCAGTTACTCAAAAAGGAACTCAACCAGTTCTAAAGCAATAAAAATAAAAACAGAACAAAATTAGAAAGCCAATACTTCCACAGACAATTTAAGCTACCAATCGGTTGTTTTCGTCCTTCAGAAGCTAAGATATATGCCAAAATATAACACTTTCGTATTAAATTTCTTTCGCTAAAAATCGAAAAACAGCAGCGACGATTGTTCTTGATAGTGGTTCTGTTTTGGACTTTTCTCTGATCTCTGATTAAGTGAAACAAAAAAAATATGCCACGCGGCTTGGTAAAAGAAGAATATTGTTGTTGGTGGCCGCTCAGCGTGCGCACGTGTTATTTGGTGTAGTTTTGCTATTAAAGTTAGTCCTAAGTTAAAGTAAATAAAGTGAATTTTAAAGAACAAAAGCCAAACACTCAACAGCGACAACGTCTTCTCTTAAAATTGTTTTGTTTGATATTTTTGCCTCAAAAGCCTCCATAAGCCAGGAAGTGCTGGCGGCTGGATAGGATTCAAAATCGGCCATTAAAATTTATCGGAGATAGCAATACTGCGAATTGTTTACAAATTCCTGATTGCAAAAATACCGCGTGCCTTATACTGTGCTATTGTATAGAAGTAAAGAATCTGGAAGTCTTCCCGTGTATCGTGAGGATACTTATGACAAAGGTCTAAAGGGTCCGCCAAATAACTTTTTTTTTTTTTGAAAATGCTAAAAAAAAACTACTGAATATTTTCTCAAATTTTTTTTTTATTTCTCGGGTGTACGCACTGTTTTTGGCTTTTCACGCTTTGGTTTATCGATGAGGATGCCAGTTTCTTTCACTTTTTTCACAAGATAACGAACATACGGAGCTGACGGTGCTTCTCTTCTTCCAAAATCCGTACGCAATTTTCGCAAACATTCTGCAACATTACCATGATTTTCAAAGTAATGTCGCAATATTTCCCAGCGTTGTTCAAGCGTATACACAACCATATTGGTTCAGCGGAAGGATAAAACTTATTATCTGTCAAATCAGATATGAGCTAAGTGTTACCATTCGCGAAATAAGCACTAGTTGAAAAAAAAAGTTAGATGGCGGACCCTTTACTAGTAATGAAATGGCAAACCACAATTAAGACTTGTACGCAGCTGTTTCGGAACGAAATTTTCTGGTGGTCTCTAAAGACTAAAACTTTCTGTTAATTGTGAATGAGCCAACTCCATTTTGATACAGACTCTTATATCTCAGCAGTAAGTATGCAGGTATGCCCCCTTCCGGGAAAAAGTGCTTTTTTTTTTTTGTTATTGTAGATTTCCAAATATGACACTTCTTAATTATTTGCTTGTTCACAGTCCAATAAGTTTATTCTCGTTTATTCAATATGTCAAACATTATAATAATGCAGTACAGATTTTGTCGATACCACAGTTAACGAGGAAAAATGGTAACTAGAAAAGTTTCTCAATTGAGTTTGTGTTGTGTTGTGTTTTTTTTTTTAAATTTAATATTGTCGTCTTTAAAAAGAATTTAATCAAAAAATGCGCCTTTTTGGTATTCATATTTGATTTTGGCAATTTTATGCTCCAAGAATTTTTAATTTGGCTCTATACGTCTTATAAAAGCTGCCAAAACTAAGTAAAAGTGTCAAATTTTCACAAGCAATTAATGTCCCGAAAGCAATGTGTGCGAAAAGAGAGTGTAGAATTGTACAAAGAATTCTACTACAATTACCAACTTTTCGCCATCATTTCGCAGCAGCAGCGTAACGAATGGGAGCGAAAGTTTTCGTTCACGAATTCGTTGTGTCAATTTTGTATGGGATTTTTCGTTCGGAAACAGCTGCATACTAGGCCTAGCAGATATCGGCTGTCATCGGTCAAATCGGTTTGTTGCTGGAAACGTATTGCTATCAAAACCCTGTTAAAATATCACCCCTCTTTGTGCAATATTTAAGCGGCCTGTATGGACACCAGTACAGTAAGACATCTGCGGTTAACCTACAACGGCAAGAGTTGAGTAGCCCATCGATGGCTGTGTTCAACGGTCAATGGAACTCCTCTACCTCTATTATGTTTTTTTAATTCAGTGGTTGAAAAACGGCATACGTGATCGAGTACTACATGACTGTTCTGAATGTAAAATCCACAAAATTCAGTGACGTATTGCTAGCTCCAAGGGGTAATTCGACCCCAGCTTTCTTCTATTTGTAAATACTAAAATATACACCTATACTGAAAGATACGACGAAAGATAGATATCCCCAATCGATAATCGTTGTTACTCCTCGCTTGTGCAAATCAATAATCGTTAAGTTTTTTTTATGATGTATAGAATTTAGTTTAAAATGACCAACCGGCGACAGTATACCCTACAATCAACTGTCATTATAATTATTTAAATATTCTTTTAAAGTGCACACATTTATGTGAGCATTGAGGCAAGCTACGTATTTTTCTCCACACTAAAAACATGCAGTTAATTGCAACCGCTTTAATGCAGTCCTTGGGGCCGACACTATTGTCTTGCTGGCCTGTTCTGTATAATTAATAAGTGTATGTAAGTAATTCTAAATGTCTTCCCTATCACATAACACAACAAGGTAACAAAATACCCGATATCAAGTTGAGGCCATCTATTTCGTTCTAATTAAATCGATTTCCTCGTATTGTTCAAATTTGAAAACAGTCACCTGGAAATTTGTTACTGATTCATTGATGCTACAGATAATCCCAGAGCCGAGTCTGGTTCCATACAGTCATCCATTGCTCAGCGATATTTACAGGCGGGTCTTTTTTATTTTTGTCGCCATACATACATGCGGAAAAGTTACTGACCAACGCTATGAATAAATGGTTATTAATACGTAGTTATAAAGAACAGACCTTGCCGCCGCAAACAGATACTGTGCCAGGTAGTGGGGTAGGTGATGGCTGATGATAGATGGGTGGATTTTCCAGTTTTCTTTGAGCAGCAATTTAAGTGCAGAGAAATGCTAATATTCCATTATCAAACTATAGTGCTTACAAGTTCAGCTCCATGGGATGAATGAAACGGATATAAATAACTAATGTTTCAGACAAGAATAAACTACGCAAGGAAACTGACAATTATAAAATGCCACACATGATTATAATGACACGAGATTATTTTGTGGTCCAAATAACATACTGCGTCAGTTTTAAGTATTGCACTGTTATGCCTAGTACGGACTTGCTTCGGAATCAAAGAATTCAAAACAAAATCAAAAATTTCGCTCTCCTTTTCGTGTGTAGTACGCTGCCGCTGCGAAATGATGGCGAAAAGTGGGTAATTGTAGTAGATTGCTTTGTGCGATTCTTCACTCTCTTTTCGCACACATTTATTGCCCGGGACATTAATTGCTTGCGAAAATTTGACATTTGTACTGCAGTGCTACCAGATGTAGGTACGTAGCCAAATTTGAAAAATCTTGGAGCCAAAATTGCCAAACTCAAATATGATTTTGCGCACTTTTTGCAATTCTTTAGGAATAATTATTCTGATTAAAATGTGACAATAAGACGACAATATTTAATTAAAAGAAACTCGTAATTGAGAGACTTTTCTAGTTTCGATTTTCCAATGTTAACAAAATGAAAACGCCTATGGAAACAAGTTTTTATATTAAATAATTTCGAAATGGGTTGGAATAATTGTGTGAAAATCGTTTTCGCAATGCATTTCCAGTGCAAGTGAGGAAAAGGGTTTTTTTTTTGTGGCCAACTCAATACACAAAAGAATCAATGAAATTCGGATTTAATGTTCGATTTGGCAGCAGAAATCTTAAATCTCAGATAAAAAATCTGAAATTCCTACTCAAAAACGACATATTTGCTTAGAATGTTTTAAAAGTAAAGAGTTCGTTCGCAATTCAAGTATGCATTTTTTTTATAAATTCCTAAGGAGCCTTAAAATCGAGTAGCTAAATCAGAGATAAATAACCAGAGCTGGTAACACTTCTACTTGTGAATCGGCTGATGGAACTCTGCAAACATTGTTTTCCGCCGCCTTTGCGCTGTCCATTTGGAGACTACTGGAATATTTCTTTCCGAAACAGTTCCGTCCTAGGCTTTAGGCAAGCTATACTAACAATTTTAAACACAATGTAACAATGTAACCTTATTAGCGCTGGCATTTGACACCTGTTAAACTCAGCTGTCATTTGAAGTGTCATAGTGTTAGTTGAACGCTTGCCATTTACGATAATGTATCGCTTAACAGTCGAACAAGGCGTTCAAATTATTAAAACTTACTACAAAGGTGGTAATAAGCCACACAACACGACCAATTATGGCTTTATTGCGTGAGAAGTTTCCTGATCGCGTAAATTCACTTTGGCGACGTCAATTTGCCACCAAGATCATGCGATTTGACACCGTTGGATTTTTTTTTTTCTGTTGGGCTACTTCTTTTGAGTAGCGGGTTTACACGAATAGTCCCCGAACTCTAGACACATTAAAAACCAACATCACTCAAGTTATGGCCGAGATGCAACCCGAAATGTGCGAAAAAGTGGCCATTTGTATTTCACACTTAACTCCAAACCATATAATGAAATAACATTTTCATCAAAAAAACACACAGTTTTATTTTTCTTTACTTTCAAATCCGAAAATGAATGACCCTTTATGATTACAAGGGAGACCGAAAGAAAATATTTCTCAGCCTGTAGGTAGGTACGCATACAGTGCTCTTAGAGGGTCGCTAACTTGGAATGCTAGCTGGATGAGCGAAACGTTTTTTAATCGCCAAACTGAAATCTTTATTTTGTTGATTTGTAAAAAAGATTTTAGTTGTAAATGATTTGCTGAAAAATAATTTGTGAATATAGTTTGAAGAAGCGCAACGACTTCGAAATGAAAGATCAGTTCTGACCACAAATGTGGGCTTGGGGCGACTTCATAAACTTTTTTTTTTGGGTTTTTATAGCTTAAAACTAGCGATATACTTTTTATATTGTTGTACATTTAAAAACTTTTTTTAAACAAACAGGATTTTCAAGGAAATGGTCTGAAAGTATGTAACTGGTATTGTCCTGAACCAAGACTCCTAGACAATACCTTTTTACGAAATAGGTTTTTTGTAACCAGTTTCTGGGTCTGAGATTTTAAGGAATATTTATTCCTTAAACACCTCTTACTTCTGTGGTGGTGGCGATTTTATTTCAAATGATTTGCTAAACAAATTTTCTTTACATATTGTTTATTTAACATGATTGTCTGGTGTCTGGTAGTTTTACGGATGATTTTAAGTATGGCGTTGGTATTCCTCTTTTAAGCAGAAATAATAAAAAGAACCGATAACCGAAGACGTGGACTGTCTTCGATTACCAAAGTCTTTGGGAAATGCATTACAAAAAAGTTTTGGATTTTGTTTAGCCCAATGCAGAACGGGTTTAGAGCTTTGCTATCTACTGGAGAAGCACCATTAGAAAATTAAACTATGTAACTCTTCGGCTATTACTCTTGGTGTTCCTCGAGGTTCAGTTCTTGGACCTATCCTATTAGTTACCCAACTATTCGTATGAAAAGTGAGAGCATTTGCTGATGCTCTTGGTATTTTGCATATGATTACGCCAATCCCTTAAGTCTAGTGTGGGCGATGATAAATAATGACGTTGAATTACTAAGAACATAAGCTCATAGTAAACGATAAGACAAAAGTTATATTCTTCCGTCTTAGTAATAAGGAGTATCCGGATATCGAGTTTATATTCCATCCTTTTATTTATGCAAGATATAACGAGTCTCATAGCAAAAACTAGATTGGTCGGGCAACGTCACTTTTTCTACGTCAGCTATATATGCGAACTGTCATAAACGTTAACTGAAACAGCTGAATATATGAAAGATTTCAGCCAATCAAAACCGAGATATACCTAGTCAGACAGTTGTCAGACTTACTGAACTACATACTTGAACGTCTCCAATCATTTTAAGTATCTTGGTGTTCTCATTGATAGGAATTTGAGTTGGTCTATTCAAATCCTATATTTGAAGCAATCACCCTCATTCCGAGTGGCGTTTACGACGATTTAAGAAACGCCAATTTGAATTTGGAATTACGAGAGGCGTTTTTGAGTCGTTGAACGCCATTTGTCACTGAGCGTCATGTGGAACCCATTGGCGTACGACGACCGTCATGTGAGAAACTTCACTGCCATTCTGTAAGGCGTTGAACGCCACAAAACGAAAAGAAAGACGACTTTGTCGTTTACAAGATACTGATTGACAAGTAGTGAACGACGGCTGAAAATGTAAATATTCTTAAATTAGTAATTTATTCAAATAACTAGGCTAAATTAAATAAATTGTATGTGGAATGCGAACTACTTACCGACGACGTTTTACCCTGTCGTGGAAGTTGGGGAATAACTCTTATAAAATGAAACGCCAAACGTCGTGAAAGTAAAACGCCACTCGGAATATTTCCTTTTACAGACATTCTGTCATTTTAATGTTCTTAAAAGAATGCATTATGGGATATTTCATTCGAAATCACATTATATTATAAGCTGGGCTATATCTGAATAAAATTCATCCTCAGGATTGTACTTTTCTTGTTAAGTGTGATGTACGGAAGATCTGCAATTCTTCTCGTTTAGTACAGTTGTGCGGGTGCTTTAGGGTAGACCCTGGGATAAGCGCTGGTAAGTAGAGCAAGGGCGGATCCAGGATTTATTTCTGGGAGGGGCACAAAGGCCAGATAGGTGAAGAGTGTACCCCATAGTATTGCATTGCAATTTGTTTTTGGGATTCATTCTTTATCAATAACATTGAAGAATAACAAAGAATAAAAAATAATTTTTATAAAAGCGTAATAATGAAAAATTATATGATTAATAATGACAGTTTTCTTTTATGTTTTCGGCTGAAGATATCTAGTACTTCTTCAGGGTTCATCTTTGAAGCAATGTCTTGATGGATATGCATTAGGGCTAGTCCATTCAGGCGATCTTCTCTCATATTGCTGCGAAAATATGTTTCTATCCGGCGTAAATATACGTACTTGAACAGTTTTAAGTATATTTAATTTTATATTTTATATAAAATGCTCTTTTTTTTAACGGCCGTCGGAAACACAAAAATTGTACGATAAAAATGTGGTCTATACGACTTTGCGCTTAAGGCTAGAAATTTCATGCACGCGCCCCAAGATTCCCATATATTTCTAGGTTCTAGCATATGCAGACATAGATTTGGGTAATTTTTCGTCTTGATTTCCATCGTTTGTTAGAAAAGTGACTTTTATTTTCCACATAGGCGAAGTGTTTGTATTGTTTTGATAATGGAATGAGCAAGCAGTAATAATTCAGTGCTCTCTGGGGGGGGACACGTGCCCCTGTTATTTTAAGGGCCTAAAGAAAATTTTCATTAGAAGTATAAATCATCTTAGATTAGAACCTGTTTCCAATGGAACAGCTCATTTACGTATTTTTTCGATATCTAGATGTCGCTTTTTTCTATTAAAAAAAAGAAAATATAAAAGCCGAAAATAATTGTGGTACGTTTTTTAGTCTTACATTTTACGTACTTATAAAAGGAATCATCGATTTTCGACCACAAACGCTACTAGTGGTAATTAATATAAAACATGTAATGTAATCTAAAAACTTAGCTGCAATATTTACGTTTTGTAAATAGTTATATGAGGAATGATGTAAATAAATATAAATCTGTACTTCAAAAATAAATATGGTAACTGGTATAAATAAGGCCGAAATTTGAATTGGCGGTGAACACTTGACTTGGTGGTGAGTTTGCTAGCTATTTATTTACCGTCACCTTGTAAATTATACATCTTATCATTTACCCTTTTAGAATTTAAAGTTAATTTAAAGATGCTTTTATTTTGAATGTTGGGGGATGAAGTCATTTTTAAGTCAACAAAGGGATACTGTCTCCACTAAAGGGGTACGTATAAATATCCATAAGTTGGACTGTAGAAAAATCTCCAACAAAAATACTAGGTACAGTTTAGTACTCTGCTCGAGCTAAATTTTCGCTCCCATACAAAATTCTCTCCAAAATTTAGCTGAGCTAAACTTAAGCGAATCCATTTAGCTGAGAGGTACGCAGCTCGAGCTAAAAAATCAAACTTATGTATCTGCATGTATTTCGTGTGGCTGTCAAAATTTAGTGTGCCCATTTAATTGGTCGGAAATTTTCTCAAGCTAAATTGTGACAGATCGTTGTGTATTTGTTGTTCTGTTGCGGAAAAGTATGGAAGGATGAGCGTTCTTAATTATAACATGGACGCGAAGTACCTAGAATCAGAAATAGTTGAAATAAGAGAGAATTCAATTTTTGAAGGAAGGTTTTTTTTTTTTTTTTAGATGTTTTCTGTGACACTTATCCACGGCGTAAGCTGTGTCAAAATTAAGCTAGGACTTTAGCTGATGTTTGGAGAGAAAAATGTTGGAGACCAGATAAAATTTAGTTTATCTCGAGCAGCGTACTACGCTTACCTCTGCAAATGTGATTTGGTATTTTTTTTTAGTTTTTACTTCTCAAAGTCTTTTTCATATTAATCATTGCGCATTTGAGCTTCCCTGCACAAAGCGGTTTATTTGAATAGACTCACCAGAAATAAATGTCTTATTTTGATTTTTTTTTTGCGGATATTGTGAATCAAAGAAAACGGGAGTATGGCAACTGTCATGGAAGAAAATCAAATACTGTCCTGGCTGCCGAGCCGTATTCACTTGGTCTTTATTTTATTGACAACTAGCGGTGCGCAAGAATTTATACGCGCAGACCCCTTAAACTGAACCGATGCCCATTTCCATGTTACCCACTTCAAACGTCGTCGATATGAAGCAACAAATGAGCGAATACAACGCGACGCGCATCAGTCCATACGCAAACATTTACTTATGAGTGATACCACCTGTGAGCTGACACCTGACATGGAAAATTGTTAGGTTTGCTTGAATCAGAACAACTTGGCCGACTGTGATGAAATTAAAAGCAAATGTTACTCTATATATTAGCCCCAATGTTCACCGCAGAAATCCATACACATTGGGTGAGTACTTTTAACGTGATGCAAGTAGCTGTCAACCCACATACAAAATGATAAGGCTTCGAATTGAGTTTAATGTGTTGGTAAAGTCGTTTGGAATTGGCTAACGCGTGAAATTTATAAAGGAAGCGAGCAATATCATTTGTTAGAGTTAGAGTTCGAGCTGTTTCGACCAATATTAACTTGAAATGTATGACTCTTTGATGAAAAGCACACATTTTTAAAATGCACAAAGTTAGCTCAAACAGAATCAAGATCTAAAACAAAATTTCTGGTGCTACTCTCCAGCAGATTTTGTTTGCAGTTTCAATTACCATTCACATGGAGGAGGGTTTGCTTTATTATTTAAGAGGTGTGAATTTACTGTCACTCCGGCCAATAGAAGATTGTCTCCATATCAGCTTGTTATATAATTTTAAATTAATTTTGTACATATGTACTAGATATTTAAACATTTACAATCAACTTTCCGTGCGCACGTGTGCCATAGTTCTGCTGCTTATGGAGGTAGGCAAGTCTTATTTACCCCAAACGTGTGACATTTCCGGGTGATTTTTCGGCGGACCAAATTATGAAATTCTACCCACTAATTGATAGATCAAAAACCATATATACGTACGTCTCTAAGAGAGGTGTTAATATGTGCTAATATGATGAACATCACCGCGTTCTTTACAGCCAAAAAAAAAAAAGAAGTGTGTGAACTCAAAAGTCGCAAACGTAATTGAGGAAAGTTTTACATTTTTCAATTGACTGTCGCGATTGTTGACGTTCATGTTTCTCGAAACGTGATGAACAGAAAGGTTTAAAACAAAACTTTCGGCTGAACACACGCCTCTTCAAAATTTTTATTTTTTTTTCCACAGTTGAAACAATAGAGGAAGAACTATACCGTTTGTCTTTGCTCAACAACAACACATGGGTGAACATTGAACAAGTTTTGCCTACGTTCTTAGAGGTTTGCTTCGAAGTCAATAGTCTGTCATAGCCCTGACGGTGTAGTGTTGAAATGGTGTTTATAATTTCATTATGGGTAAGGCCAAGAAAGCTTGTGGTTCTTAAAGCAGATTTTGAAGTGTTTTCTAGAAGAATAGAAATTCGCAAATTGTTTACTTTCGCCTATACAGACGCGTAGTGCGTAAGAAATAATGCCTTTGAAGTGTGGCCACCACGCCAAAGCAAAACGACAGAATTCTTGCTTTGATTTACTGAAGTAAACTTAATTCAATCATGTTAGATTTTGATCTCAGCTTATGGTTTGGGCAGAAAGATCATTGATGGCTGGAACTGTTCAGTTAAGTGTTGCCTTCTTCCTATACAATTTATTTCTATTGGTTGAAAATAATGTTTAAGCCGGTGAAGTAAAAAAACAATACATTTTGGTGAAAAACGCGGCATAAATCAAACTACAGTAGGCTCGCGGTAACGTGAACTATTAAAAACCGAGCGTGTTCACTTTTGCGATGTTGTTCAAATTAGCGAAGGTGTAAATTGTGATTTTCAATTTCCGAATAAATTAGACATGTGCTTTAACTCAAATTCATATATTTTTGTTTGTGTTTAGGCGTGTTCATAAATAAATCAAAGGTAGGTAAATGTTTTGTTAAGGAAAATAATAACAAAAAATAAATGTAAGCCCGAATTTAAAAAAATATGTTTTCGATGTTTGAGGAACCAACCCTTTTTCATTTAAGGAAGTTAAGATATAGTCCCGAAAATCTATTGTGTAGGAGTAACATGTCTTGGCAACCCTAATTCACTTGTATGTATACATTGTACATTACATATTTATTTTTTCTCATATTTTGCAAACGCATTTTAAAATTGTTTAATTTTTTTGTTTTTTGATAGCGCAATTTGTTTACTTTGCTAGATTGTACTGCTTTCCTAAGCTAGTTACGCTTGATCCTTTTAATTTTGTATTACATTTTTCTCCTAAAAACTTAAGATTAGATCATGAAAAATCAACCACAACTAAAATACCAGGACGAGCGTTCATTACCGGGAATTCACAGTTTTATAAAGACGATTTGGAAAATCGAGAGATGCAGAAAAGAACACTACGTTTTCTATGTTGAATGCATTCTAATTTTGATCACGTTATAGGACTTTCACACCGTGTTCGCGTTACAGAGTTGTCAGTTTAAATAAAATTGTTTTCCCGTTAGCCGGTGTTGACATAAGGCGGTGTTTTTGTTAACGCGAGTGTACTGTATAACGAATGAATTTTTGTTAGATGTTTGCCGATCTACGCGAGAAAATATAATCGAATTTCGCTTACCCGTTTTGCAAAAACGATCGTTATATGAATAATACAAACCCACAATGGATCATTCTCAATACGCGCAGGTACTCAAAAGTGTTATGGACAGAGGTCAACGAAAATATATTTGAACTAAACCCTTGACTTTGCGATTGCCAAGGCCTTATAAAACTGATTCACGATTCTAAACTATAATATTTTATTGAACTGGAGGATTGGGAGAATGTTAATTTAAGTAGAGCTGTCACCAGGAGGGGATTAAGCCATGTAGCTAGAGTAGCAAATGCTAAAAACCCCTCGCATTCAGAGGGCCGAGCACCAACACTTTCTGACAGTAAAAAAGTATCTAAAAAACGTCTTTATCACCTAACTTTAATGAATATTGAAAACAGTTTACTTAGAGAACTAGATTTGAACAGTATTATTTACAATATAGAACAAATTAAATATAGAAAAGTTTGTTTGTAACTGTTTTGTTTTATTTAATACCATAAACTTAATAATTACTGAAAATAAAATACCAGATAATATTGACAAAATTCCATTGTTAAATTTCAACAAAAATGTTTTTTTGAACTGAAAAAAAATTGTTGTAATGATAAATAAAATTTATCAATACAACTAAAGTTTTATCAATTTTAAAAATATTTTGTCAAACTGGTAATTAATTTACTACAAAACTACTTTGTCAGATCAACAAAACACAATTTTCAGTTTAATAAATCAATTGAACAATTTTTTTGTTGAATTAACAAAGTTTTTATTATATCAACAAAAACAGAACCAAAAATCACTTTTTTAAATGTTTGTGAAATTGACAAAACTTATGCAAACTGTTTGTTAGCCAAACAAAATACAGATTATCAATATTACAAACAATTTATTGAAATGAAATAAATGTTTGTAGAAATGACAAACATTTCGTAGAATTGATAAAACACGTGTTGAATCAATGGAAATACATTTTAAACATTGTAATCCTTTGCATTGCATTGTTATTGATGGCGTCATTTATATTTCACAAGCGAAGTAGACCAGCAGCAACCAGCAAGTTGTAATCAGTGAAAGTGAGTTAAGATTAAAAAATAAATTAAGTGGATTCGTATGGAAATATTTAAAAAGTAAGTGAAAAAAGTGCAATAATATATATTTACATTTTATATTCTCGTAAGTATATTACAACAAACGCATTTTTTTCTTTTAGATGACCGATTTGCAACTATGTTTTATTTGCTGCATGCAGTTTTTATATGGAACAGCAAGTCAGTTATCAACGAAGGCGGTCAGCGAGTGCATATAAAATATTCCATCAAAGATTCGCAGAATGCCTTCATGATCATTGGAAAGACATTGATCGAGGTGGAAGGTATATTGACAGGGATGCAGGAAAAAAAAATCCATCCAGCCACTTGTTTTAATTATCGGAACTGTTTTAGACCCCATTGAAATTTTAGTTTATTTTGATGGAATCAAATACAAATTGTTTTCGACGTTGCAAGCAATAAATACATGCTTTCAAATATTTCATTTATTTAACTTAGAGTATCCCTTACCTGCTTCCCTCGTTTGGCTATTTGTACAAATATACTTTTATAACGGTAAAACTAATTTTGACAAAAACTATCCCTATGTAGCGTCAATATGTCATGATTTGGACAGTAATTGAATATAATTATGTATATAAGAACTAGTGCATATGAATTAACTGCTTTCACTTTTCTTTTGACAATTTTTTTTATTATTATCTAGATTTGTGTTAATTTAAATTTTAAATAAATACAAAATAGTGAGTAAAATAAAATTATATAATTTGTGTAGTTCCTTTTTTAAATAAATTTAATTATTAAACTTATTTGTTTTGCTTATCATTTATTAATACCTTATTTATTTTACAAGACATGGTTTGGATATAATTTCTTCATTTAGATAAATACGTATTTCGTACCTTCAAAATTTAGTCAAAGGACAACTGCAAGTAAGTATTAATCACATCGAAAAACAATTCATTTAATTCAACAGAACAATAAATAAAGAATATGTGATAAAGGCAGGTGATTTCTATTCACTCAACAATTCTGTTGAATCAACGAATAAAAATTCTCGAGCTGACAAAATTTTGCTATTTTACTAACAATCTGTTTATAGATTCAACAAAACACAACGGCTGTACTGAAAAATAATTTCTGTACAATCAACAAAATTTTCGGTTGATGTAGGGTTGCCAGTTTAAAAAATACGAAAAGGGGGACGTCTGGCATCCCTATGCTGATGTAACAAAATTGACACTTTGACAAACTACTTCAATATTATTAAACATTTTTTTGTTAATTTGACAAGAAATGAGAGACCAAATTGATAAATTTCTCTGTAAAAGCAACAGTTAATTGTTGATTTGACAAAACAGCAGCGGTAAAAATGGCAAATCTCTTTTGTAAAATTAACAAAATTATGTTTAATTTAACAAATTATTTTTGATACGCTAACGCAAACGATTTTTGTTAACAAACCAATTTTTTATCGTCACAACAAAAGTTTTAAGACAAGATACAACTTGTTGAAATGTTGTCAATTTGATAGAAACATTTTGTTGGACGTATATTGACCAAAAATTTGATGAATCAAGCCTCATTTTTATCACATATACCAGGGTTTTATTTTCTGTGAAGTTAGGTAAAGCAATCGAAGGGAACCTTGATCGAATTTGGTACAGGCCCTGCACTGGCTTAATCCGGCGCTCGCTGTCATATGAGCATATAGACACAGTGGCTTAGTGGTTAGTGTAAAGGACTACTAAACGAGCGGATCCCGAAAAAAAATGAATTATTATTAAAAATGGACTATGTTGGTCAAGTAGTTCGGGTACCTCCCATACAATATCAATTTTAGACCCATGTGTCTCTCTGTGTGTTGAAAACACAATAGTGTTCAAAAGAATTCACCAAGGCAAGTGACATTTTGTGAGAGGACTTACTTTTATCGTCGTCAGTTTGATAAATATTAAAATTGGGCTATGTCGGTCAAATAGTTCTGGTACCTCCCATACGAAACCAATTTTGCATGACTTGTTTGCAGTGAAGGGTATCAAAGCATCATAACACTTTCACTTGTTTGTTTGTTTTTATCACATGATCAATTTTTACTTACCAATCTACCTACGCACCTCAACGTACTTTAAGTGCATTCTGCACAAATTATATAGCCCTTCTTTATTTTTATCAGTTTCAAACATGTAATCTCTCCTACTTCTATCATGTTTTTATTTTATGTGTCGGATGTAGTTCCTTCGATTTACGTAAATACAAGCAGATAAAAGTAAACAATAAATTTTGGCAATTAAAAATGTCAAATTTTAATTGGCGACAATAACGACTTATGTTTTAGGGCGCTGACTATAAAAATGGTAATAAAAATATTTTATTAATAATCTGTTGTCAAAGTTGATAAATGTTTGACGAAATTAGTGTTTCCATGATCGCACATCGTATAGGAATATACAATTTTGTTCAAATTTAAGAGCGGGGCACGTTTAAAAATACAAATTTTTATTGGTGAGTAGGTAATGTTGTCATTCGAATAGCATAGTCTCATAAACAGCTCTAAAGTTGATATAGTAAATGTATTTTTATAGAATCCAAAGAATTCAAGCATCTGAAGGAAGTTTTAATCGTTTACTGGGTCTTCATAGGATCGATCCCTACATCTATTCTTCTAATATGTTTCTAATATTTATAATTCCACAACAAATCAATTCAACAATTTAGTAATTACTCTTTAACTATTAAGTGTAATGTTATATGACTCTTAAGAGAGAAATTTAACAATTCAAGAAACAAATACGGTGTAGAAAGCAATATAACAATAAAAGGAGGAAATTTTGAATTAAAAGAAATTTCTATACAAATTTGGAGGAAAATTAATTATCTATGAATAGTATAAGGACACATAACGGAAGTATGATTAAATATTGTTGTACTGAATAGTAAAGAATTTCTTTTTTTAGCAATCGGAAAATTTTATTGAACATTTTTGGCGCGTTAATAGTAAAAAAAGTCTTTTAAAAATTGGTTCTACTTGCAATAGGAACATTAACTATAACTAGAAGATCTTGAGGTTCTGTTGGAGTGTTGCCACTTTACTTAAAGAATTTTTTTCCTGAGAAATAACAAAAAAAAAACATAAAAATGTCTTAATGTCGGAAATCGCAACTCTGGGAAATTTATGAACAAATCAATTTCTTCCAGACATTTTTCTAAATAAATGTGCTTGGGCTTTTAGTAAAGGGCAAAATCTTGTCCCATAATAACCTCCCCACCTGGCAATACCATATTCCAACTTAGAGTTTGCAAAACCACAATAAATCATAGTTTATACAGTTTTGGAGCAATTAGCCCTAGAAGAAACATTTTGCGTTCCACGCACATAATTCAAGAATGAAAAAACACATTGTGACTTACCAATAAACATTATTAGTTTCCACTTTAAATTATATTAGTTCACAGCGACTACATTTTCCACACAAATTTCGCTATTGTGAGCTTTCGTAAATTTAAATTCGAAGCAAAAAGTTGTTATCAGTACGGCGCATTGAAATCGGTAAGAACGTTTCCCGACAATTGGGAAACTATTAAATGTGGGTTTATCGCCTAAAACTAGTCTTGTGAAATGCAAACCATTGATGTAGGTCTACAGCGAGCATTTCTTTGTAACTTCCTTTTTTTTTTAAATAAGGCGGTACCATTTCTGCTCAGGATTATGGGAAACATTTATTCCTTGCACGATGATTAAAAAAACAAAATAGTATATCGCTTATTTTAAAGGCGACTTTATATGCATCGACTAAAATACATCGACTTCAAATACAACTTAAACACAGTATTCTGAAGTAAAGTGGATTTGACAAATTTATTCAGTAGAAACATGGATTGCCCTGATAAAAATGATCTCCTTCACTTCAAAACCATAAAAACTCAGGTCAGTTACCTTGTTGCGTCTCGGAACTCTCTCCACCAATTATGGCAACTAGCTTTAAGCCAACATCTAGAACAGTAAGTAAAGGTAAAAAGTCGAGCTGAAAAGAGCTATGTAAAACATTCCACCACCTAAATTTCCTCTAACTACCTGACTCAGAATTATCCTTCTTGACCTTACTTACGATTTTAGTTTCTTAAAAGTTTTTTAAATGTCTCAGAATACTTTAAATTCTCTTTCGATTTTTTACAAGCTTCACAAAGAAGCCGCAGTCCGAGTTCTTACTTCTCGCCTTTTATAAATGGCCTAACCAGAGAGGTTAACATTGAAAACAACGAAAAGCCCAACGATTCTCTAAACTCGCTACAGTTGGACAACAGAGGAACACTTTACAACTGGAGAGCGATCTCAAATCACTTGGCATGTGCTAAACTGGTGGCAGCAATTTAGTGAGTTAAGTTTCGCCCGAACATATATACGCGATACGACAGACCCTTTAGAGTTATAGTCGTGGAACCTCATTCCTATTGTAATCTCGGAAGCTTGAGCAGTAAAAAAAGGGCCCAGTTGTGAATGATACCAAGGCTGAATATATCCTGTCAGCAAGATGATAATATTCGTTGAATCTTTATCTACATCGACTACGCGATGAGATCTAAAAAGAATATCACTTTAGAAATAAAGCGAAAAGATCAGGTACATCGACTACCTCTTTGGGGGCGACAAGAGTCACTAAGAAGACTCTACATATGACCCACAACTTAAGTGCTCTGTGGCATAGAAACGTTGACATAGGTGAATGCGCATGAAGCTGTACTTCGCTGTTTCGGGCACAGAATTTTTCAAGTGATCTTCGCTGACGTTTGCGTTGTATAGGAATTTGGAGATTTAACAGAAAGCTCTACGGACTACATAGCGACACCGAACTGGGTTCAGTCATCTAAGAGCGAATGGACACTATATCTATAACTGAATCCCGCAGAGTCTTTCCAACGCAGTAAAGGAAGATCTTACCTTTTCTGAAGATTGTATTAGGGATTGGCAAACTTATGGGTATATAACTTGAGGCTTTGCTAACGTGTAACCCAGTTGTTGGACAAATATATTTTCAACTCACTTTCAAAAGTGTCCCAAAAATTTAATTATTACTTAAAGGAGAGTAAACTATCATAAAAGGAAACTAGTCTGTCTCATCCGGTACCCATTGACATCTTCAGCAGGCAAACGGAAGCTTCTGCAGCCGTACGCTTCAAATCAACTTCACGCTATCCTGAACAACTTCAAGAACCATCCAGGAAACATCGACTACACCACAATTACAACTACAATTTGATAGAAACTTCCAGGTCTCCATACCCACTATATTATTCTGGGAGGAAGAAGCATTCCTGGATGATAAATCGATCCATTTTCTCACAGATGGTTCGAAAACTGTAGACGGTGTTGGTGGCGGTTTCTTCTCCGACAGACTAAATCTTAGTCTCTCCTTCTGTCTTCCTCATCACTGAAGCGTTTTTCAGGCGGAAATAATGGCGATAAAAGAAGTCTTAGCTTGGCTGAAAGAAAACGTGATATCTGCTAAAGATATCCGTATCTTCTCGGATAGTCAAGCGGCTATCAAGTGCCTGAAATTAGTCTATACTAATTCTAAAACAGCCCAAGACTGTCGTTCGTCTCTCAGAGAGATGGCGGAGCAGTTGAACATTCACCTCTGTTGCGTGCTGTGGCATAGGGACATCACAGGTAACTGCAAGGCTGATGAACTCGCCAAACACGGAACTACACTACCTATGCATACGGTTAAGGATTCCGTAGGTATCCCAAACGCTGCTTGTTAACTCACAATAAAGCTGGTTACTATTGAGAGAACAAATCTTAGGTAGACAACCGGCTCGACATGTCTAGCGACAAAACAAATCTGGCCAAAGCTCGATCTAAAGCGTTCTAGGCATCTGATCTCCCTCAATAGGAAGCATATCTGTGCTACAATAGATGTCATCACAGGACACTGTCTCATAGGCAGGCATGCCAAAAGGCTTGGCGTATTATCTAATGATTTTTGCAGAAGCTGTTTTGTCGAGGAGGATGAAGAAACTATTCTCCATCTTTTCTCTACTTGTCCGGATCTCTCACAAGGCGAAAACTCCATTTAGGAGAGATCTACTACAGTGATCTAAGCGATCTGAAAAACACGGACATTCGCAATATCCTGCGCTTCATTAAACTCCAACTGGTCCAACGAGTAGGAAGAATTAAATACATAGATTCATGTGGTATCACAAGGGACCTTATAATGGTCCAAGTGTGTCGCCTATTCGACAACTACTTCAGATGGGTAGTACTCTAGACTGTCCTGATCGAAGCATCTCAGGTACGATCTCCAGAAAGCCACAAGTTACATCTCAGAGTTTTGTTTTACAGCACCACCTCTCGCGAACGTCTGACAAAATTCAGACAGTGGGTATAACCTTCTCAATTCTGTCGGCAAGGCTCGGCATATGTCTCCTTTCATTGGCTCCAAAAATAGACAACAAAACAAGTAAAAGCGTTATCATACCCTCGACTGCATACAAGTCATGCAAAACTGGTTTTGTATTGGAGCTACCAGAACTACTTGACCGACATAGTCCAAATTTAATATAAACCTGACGACGATAAAAGTAAGTCCTCCCACAAAATTTCACTTGCCTAGGTCGATTTGTTTTGACGATATCCTGTTTTCAACAGACAGAGAGACACATAGGCAGACTATTGATTTTATATGGGAGCTACCAGAACTACTTGACCGACATAGCCCATTTTTAGTAACAACTTGACGACAATAAAAAGAAATCGTTTCACTAAATTTCATTCGCCTATGTCAACTCCTTTGGGCGCTTTCGTGCTTTCAACAGACAGACAGACGGAGAGACAGGCGGAAATGGCTAAATTGATTCGTAGCTATATGAATGTTAAGATAAATATCCTCCCACACCTTTTACTACCAGTTTACTTAGCTCATGTTTAAAAAAAAACAAATACCTACATATTTTCCCTCTTTTCCCTTGAAATTAAACAAATTGATATCATTTGGTGAACTTTATTGGTTACATACTGTTTAACCATATAAAAAAAAAATATGTAGTAGTAAGAAAAAATTGAAAAAAAAAGAATTGAATACTTCTCTGATTGAAAATTAAATCGCAATACTCATGTGTGGCGTGCGCTGTGAAAGAGCATCGGAGTACCTACACATGACATATGAAAAAATGGTATTTCCCTATTGCATTGGAGAGTGTTTGGCAAAAGTGAATTGTTTGGCCGCATGTAATAGAGTTGAACTTAAGGCCAGAACGCATTTTATATTCCCTATAAAAAATTGTGGATGTGTTCGTCGCGTGGGTATCACATTGTATATTTTAAAGACGGATTGTAACTGTGTAACTTTTGAAGCAAACAATTGTTTGGGAAATTGTAACTTTTTCGAGTGGATTTTAATTTATTTTCAGATTTTATCGAAAAGATACAATTGTATCCACTTTTCCATCACTGCTACATGGTATTGCTACAAATAAACTTCCAACTGCCATTGGCACGATTGTCAGCGACTGCTAATTTCTGCGCGCCAAATGTTTACCGACAGTATCTGTATACAAATACAATCCGTTCTTATACAGCTCACATGTGCAGTGAAAATAAAAATTAATAACCTAACAACAAACAGCGGTTATCAGCTGTCAGCTGGCGACCGGTTTAAAGGGCCAATAAAATCCGCACACAATCACAATATTCACTGCTGGGAGCGGAGAACCGATTAGTTTTGGCAACCCCAATGAACTCGTCATTGGAATGGAATATCCAATCAAAATCACTTAATTGAACGGCAACGGCACACACTGAACAGAAACAAATACCGCACCATAAAGATTTAATGAAACTCAATTGGCTAGGAGCAAGGGCATATGCAGCGTTCCAGTGACGGTGCGGCACGTGCCAATCAGCTGTACATCCCCGTGGGAGACATCCCGGAAAGCAACTATATGTACCTTCAATTTGATCCTCCTGTCCTGTGATAAATCGCACTTATTACACTGTCAGTCGACTGTCCGATTAATAAATTGCACACAAAACTCATTCACCGATACCGAACCCGACTGGTACTGTTCGCGCACCAACTTCGCCCGCTCTGGTCGGAGAATGTCTCGTGAATTGTTGATCGGTTTCGATGGCGAGAGATACTCCCTTTACTGGCAACGTCCTCGTCTATACTATAAATGCGAAACGCTCAATTGCCTGGTTGATTAAGTGCTTCGCTGGTCGCATAGCCGCCATCGACCGCACCGGCACACACACACACACGCATACACAGAGGTTCTAATTGTTTACACATTTGTCAAGAAAGTCGATTAATTAAATTGGAATATCACAAATTTATATAAATAATACGTGTGCCGGTGTGCGAGGGGTTGACCAAAGTTTCCAGTCACGACAGGGAAATGCAAACCATTCGAGGAGTTAAATTAAGCCTACGGCAAACATTGTTGCCCCAGGTAGCCGCTGATATACCCGTAGTCGTTCTTAATCTTTAATTAGTACAAGTGCCTTCATAGCGCTAGCGCTGTCGTCAACCGATCTGGGGGATGGTTCCGATCCGATGTTTACCTAAGATTTTATTATCTGTGGCGATGAAGTGTGAACCGCGGTCGTATAACTTCTGGGCGAGACAATCAGAGAAATGTATGTTTCTTAAGTGTGGAGCGATACACTTTTTATATTCCTAGAGCAACAATGGTTTGGTTGGGTCGATTTTGGGCAAGCACTCAATTTGCTAGTGGAATTTTATCGACAGATATGGTATGCTTGACTTGGTGGTGGGTACGGACCCACCAACTTAAAAGTTGACCACTTCGACTTATGGAGAGCAGATAAAAGCTGTTGATCGCTTTTGGCGGGAAGTGAGGAGAATCGCCGTGTTGACACTTCAACTGCAACTAGACCAAGTGGATAAGAGCACGCAGTACTTGTCACCCAATTGAAAAAAAGCCATTAGAACTCGAGCGACAAGTCTTAATAGATATTGGTAGAAAGCGGTCTTCGATGAGCTTGTATAGCTGGAATTAATGTAGATGCACCTGGTACCCAATTGGCAGGCCTTGTTTCACTCGAAATAAGCGAGGAAAAGCCTGCGTGAAGCATATCATAAAGCATGCACCGAAAAAGTACAAAAGAAATAACTATAGGGGAAGCATTTTTAAAGCGGAACAGGGAATCGGATCTACAGTCTATTTGCGACCCACAAGATGCCGTCGTCCTACGACTGCAATTAAAAGAAATTACCATCGCAATCGCACCCTTGAGATTGACTCTCACAGAATGAACTACTTCTGGGGAAATGAATGAAAGGGGACGAAAGATGTAAGTTTAAACCAGACCTAAACAATTAGATGATTCCAAAAATTGTTTCCCAATTTTTTAGCGAAAGTAGACGAACCTAACATAAATATTCGTCACGTGATAAAAACAATTTTTACATCTTATTTGCCGATAACTTGTCAAGAAGTCAAGCTTAGGCCAACCATGCTGTTTAAGAATAGGTCTCATTGAACCGCACAAAAAATTTTATTAGCTGATATACGACAGAAAGAGGAGAATAGACCAAAAAACGCCTCGGGGGACAAGCCACCAAGATACACATACACTTCAGAAGAACGTACATACCCCAACGTCTGTGAGTCTTAAGTCTAGGTATCACACTCGTAAAGGAGGTATAGAATAAAAAAAAAAAAAAGGAAATCCCTCTAGGAATTGAGACCTCTAAGACCAGCATCCATTGGGAAAAAACATCGTATCACAAGGCCGCTTAAAGTTACTCGAGGAAGCGTAGCATACCTCGGCCCAAATGTGTGATATAAAATAAATATGATCTCAGAAGGTAAGTTCAGTCAAAACAGAAAAGGCAGACGCAACTGAAAGAGAAAAACAGACACCCTGTACCCGGATCAGAAGGAATCCTCATCTAAGGAACTCGAAACATATGCAGAGATTCGACTAGAAAGCAAGAACAATCCGGACGACATGTAAGCTGTCATAAAAACGGTCCAAAATTGAAAATGGCGTGAACTTGGCATCGCCAAAGTTTTAATAGTTATCTAGATTTTTTCATAAAAATTTAGATAAAACTTGAGTTGGAAAATCTGATCCATAAGTAAGGGTAACAGGCAAACTCCTGCAGTGGACATCCAGATCTCTCCTTTTTTTAATATTGCTATTCCCACTTGGCTGGCACAGCGACCTGAAAAATCTATTGTATCAGAGAGGTATTTCCAAGCTACGAGTGACATCTCTAATGAAGGCTAATAAGTCCTTAGTAGAAGAGTTTCTTAGATCTCTTGGTGTGCGAATGCCTCTGTTAAGCACGCGTTTTCTTAACCCATGAAAAGCCGGGCAGTCGCAGAAGATGTGTTCAGTTTCTCTTACTAAAGCCGATAAGAGCGCAAATGAAATATTGAAATATTGGAGTTGATGCAGATTCCTCTTTTAAAATGGGGTGAGTCCAATGTAGAATCCATTGGAGGTGGTTTGACACTGATACAAATGCTCTGCATATGGGTAACAACAATCTACATATGCAAGATCTGGGACCGAACTACAGCTGCGTAAAGTGAGGCTTCACGAAAAGTGGTTGTGGGTTGTCTCGGTCGATTCGTAGAAGGGCAGGGCTGTCCTGTCTGTGTCGCTTGGGAATAGCTCCTCGTTTAGCAGAGCCATTGCATGAAGGTACCGGTGCTCTGGGATGTTTGGCAGGTGCGCAATCCTTTGGACTAATGGGTTTGGATGGCTGGAGGTATTCCTGAGTATTTTCTGGAAAAGTGTGACCATATACTTTTCCGATCCACAAGAAAGGAGACCCTCTTAATTGCGCCAATAACAGAGGTATCAGTCTTCTAAACATCGCGTACAAGATCTTATGTGAATGCCTGAAACCTTTCGTGACCTGATTGGTCCCTATCAGAGCGGCTTCAGGCCCAAAAAAGACCACTCTCGACCAAATATTCACACTGCGGCAGATCCTGGAAGCTATCCACGAATTTCAGATCAATATTCACCAGCTTTTAATTGTGTTTAAGGCCGCGTACAATAGCATTTATAGAGACGAACTATACAAAGCTATGTCTGGTTTTGGCATCCCCACAAAACTCATCCCCGTCTCTGCATGATGACGATTGAGAACTCTCACTGCTCCGTCAAGTTTGGTACCGGCCTCACAGAAGTTTTCGATGTCAAAAAAGGATACCAAGGACAAGGTAATGCGCTATCATGCGACTTCTTCAACATAATACTTGACAAAATTGTAAGAAAGACAAAAGTCAACTGCAGTGGCACAATTTATTTCAAGTCTGTGCAATTTCTATCATACGCTGAAGACAAAGACATTATTGGCAGAAAGCAGCAAGCTGTCACTGGTGCGTTATTGCAAAAATCGAGTATCTACTGTCGACAAAAAGGGACACACAACATCGACGGACAAAACATCACAATAGACAGCTAGAACTTTGAGGTAGCACGGGACTTTACCTGCCTCGGCTCAGCTATACGATCTGACAACAACATCTTATCAGAAATCAGAATCAGAAGAAAACAAAGGATAACTCTTGCCAACCGCTGTTTCTTTGGGTTAAGACGGCAATTGAGTAGTAAGGTTGGAGAGGCATGTTGATTTCAAAAATGTTTATAGGACTCTTTAAGAGTTTCACCCTTTTTAATAAGCTCCCTATAAAACTATAGACAGAACGGGCGCCTAGAAATACTTCAAAAACCGTATTTAGCTAATTACCATACAGCATATAAAAAACTAGTCATAAAACATGAGCCAAAGCGAAGCGTAGTTAATATGGGAAATAGACTGTTAAAAACGCTTAAAAATCGGATTTAAATTATTTCAAAATATTATTTCATGAATACTTCATAACAATGCACCAAATAATGCGCTGAAACGTTCAAAATAACGAGACATACAATAACCTCAAATGAAGCATCAGAAAAGTGGTAAAATGCAGACCAAAAGCACTTCATAAAAGCTAATCGTAAATATGGGATCAGAAATGCAGCTAACTCGTGGTTAACACACAAAAAATTTCAAGGCGCTAAGTTGCTTTTGAGTCTTAAAAATATGTCGTAGTAAAAAAGCTGAATACACCATCAAAACGTCAGAAATACGACGTCAGGAACCGACATATTTTACCCAAGAAATAACGAATGTAGTTCATATCCAAAACTAAATTCAATAGGTCAAGTATATCCTTGTTAGATTTGTTCAAAGACTACGAGTTCACATATCACTTGCGTCCAGTGAGCAATTAATGCTAGGCTAGCTATTCTTGAATAAAACAGGCTGACAACGGTCAATCGTTCTTTTTGTTGCGTACACACAAAACCGCCACGCTTCGTGCACCTATTCCAAATCCTTATCCTGCCTCATAAGGTAACATTTTGTTTCCTTGTGAGCACGTGCGTTTTAAACCTTTTTGGGTTATAAAGGTTTTCTGGTGTTCTTGCCGAGATTGACGGAGAACTGAGATTGAGGAGTTTGGCAGAAATCTCAAAACTTGACACGACTTTGCACAACTCTTTCTTACGTACGCTTTCGTAAGCGAAGATTTCTTCAATGATTGACGATTGTGACTCGGCATTACGGACACTTATTTTTTTATAGTTGGATGGGTGGTGCAGGTCGTAGTCCTCCTTCTTCTGGAAGGTACACACGGTTACCCTCTGACTGAGCTTTGCCTCTGTGTAGTATCACCTCTTCCTTTTCCTTCTAAAAAGCCAGCGTTGCTCCCTTCCTTTTTGTCCGTATATAGCTCGCTGGTAGCTCTTTGAACTGCTCTTTGGCCTGCGGCTTTGATTGATAAACCTCGTTCTTGGTTGCATCAAACCAGGGGTTTAGTTGTGGTCGCCTAGTGAAACCCGCGTATCCTCAAAAATATTTCTGTCAAATATCAGAAACTGTTGATTTGTGAGTTGAAACGCGAGTTTTATAATGGATTATTTAATCGTACAACTTCAAAAATGGTATTGAAGAAAATATAGATAGAACGTTGTTGTCGCAGAGAACATTCGGGCAGAAGTATATGGCTGCGTTCAACAATTGAGCATTGCGTGATTACCTTTCTAATAGATTTCAAAGAGTCGTTGTTGGTATTAGCTGCTCGGTATTCAAGCCGCTCAAACATGGAGTGCCTCAGGGATCAATCTTGGGACCTATTCTGTTCAGCATCTTTTTAAATGACTTACCCTCAGTATGCAAGCACTCTTTCATCTATTTTTACGCTGATGATGCTCAGATCCGCCCATCACGACCTTTTGGAAAAATGTCAGAATGAATAAATGAGGATTTATCTGCAGTTAATGATTGGGCAGTATAAAACGGACTTCTTCTCAACCCCAACAAATGTTTGGCTATACCCATTGCAAACAAATTCTTTGAACTTGATCTGGTTCCTCACATTTGGCTGTCAAATTGCAAACTTAAATTAGTTTAATCTGCTACCTGTCTTTGTTCATTATTAATCGCAATCTCTCGTGTTATAACCACATAAACAATAGCTGTTTTTTATTATCAGCTATGATCCATATAGATCATCGATTTACATGCACTTACAACAACAGCACATAATCCTGCTTCTCATCGAGATCACGAATCATGATCTGAAAATTATTTCTACTATTTCCCACTGGATGGCTTGTTTCATTTTTAAATGTTGGTGTGCCTGTAAACGATAGCTACCTAATCACGTTGCCAGACAAAAAAATGAAACATAAAATATCAATTGATTTTTTCGCGCACGAATTAAATCCCCATCCGTATTCCGTGTTATTTTCTTTTTATAAAGGTATGTTCAGACCAGCCAAACACTTGATAAACAATTATATACCTCCATGTTTTATAAATATTTCTAAAACATTTATTAAACAAAACAATTTTTATCAAATGTTCTGCTGGTTTGGATCTGGACACAAAAAAAAAATTAATGAAATGTTTCACAGTTTCCCAATCGTGATGGGAAATCATTTTTGTTTTACAAGTTTAACTGCAAAAAGTGAGCGCTGTGGTTTGATTATTAATCATTTTTTTAAAATAAAATTAAAATGTCAAGAAAAGCTTGGAATACCTAATGAGAAAGTGATTCATTTAATACGAATATTTGAATTTAATCGTGTGTCACGTGATTCCCAAGACCAAAATTACAAAAATATAAACTTTACTCGCTGATAATAACCCTACCACATTATTTTCTTTAAGTTGGACTAGAAAAATAAAATTGAAATATTTCATAAATATTTAATAACTAAATTTCAGAAATCTCTTATAAATGTGTATGAAATGCGTCCGATTTGCTTCAGAAACATTTCTGAAATGCTTCGCTGGTCTGGACACACCTTAATATGCCAAGATAAACGGATGTGCTAGCAGCAAAATATTGTTCATGCGTTGCATATTTGAACATAGAATTCTAAATTTGTTTCTAAAAAATATGGAAAAGAAAAATTATTAAAATTTGATTCAAATATGGTAACACCCCCGACATTGCAAGCGAAATGACATGTGCCTTGTGTGACGTCACGTTGAGCAGAATATTTGCAATATGGCTGGTGGCAATGTGAAGTTTGTAATACCGTGTATTATCTGTTTTGTTTTTGAAAGCAGCTGTTGCCACAACTCAAAAATTAAACTTTTCAATGATCAGTCTTGTTTTGTTTTCGTGATCTGATCGGGATCAGATCACGCTGATAATAAAAAACAGCTAATGTAATTAGGCGTATCTACGGTTGTCTCCGAAAACTATGGCTAACTGTGAGTTTCACACCCCCAGAAACTAGGCAAAAACTTGTTCGCTGCAAGTAGCTTTCAACGACGCAATCCGCTACATTCATGGTCTTCGTAGGTGGGATAGAATCTCTGCTTATGCGAATGATTTTCTTGCATGTTCTCTTATCTCTTACATAAATGCTAGCAACTGCATATTTCTGCATAAGCTTCTTACAACCAAGTCCCCTCTATACCTTTATCAAAAACTAGAATTTTCTCGATCTCATAGAACCACGAACATTAACATTCCTTCTCACCAATATCTTAACTCTTCCCGACTACATTCATGCAATCAGGCTATGGAATTCTTTGCCTTTGCATATCAAAGGTATAAATAGATTCGCTCACTTTAAATCTGAAGTTATAAATTTTTACACAGCACAGCAATAGGTCTTTTAGAACTTTGTTACTACATTTAAACCCTCTTTGTACTGTAAAAGACCAAGTCTTACTGTACTTATAAATATTGTTTAATAAATTGAATTGAATTGAATTGATTTGTAATACGTAGTGCTGCCAAATCAAGATGTACATTTCAACAGAAACCGACTACAAAAGTCTTGACGATATTTGTGGCAGGAAGATGTCACCTACCGGAGGCAACACGAAGCTGACAGCCATCTTGACCGTGACGACTGATTAAAGTCCCCCTAATTGGCTGTCTCTACGTATCTACTGATTAACATCCTGCGCTAAGATCATAATAGAATGGTTTTCGTTGCGATGATAATTGCCTAAAGTGACAATGTTTCGTATTTTCATTATCGATTTATATAATTTGGAAATAATTTGCTATGTTAAGGGTTCCTTCTGTTAATCGAATGGTGTGTGGGGCTTTCTTCTTTTTGAGGAAACAACTGTAATAACTGTATAAACTATATAAATTGTCAAGCGACCTAATCAAGGTCGTACAATAGGCTCACAGAAATCGTAAGTGGTGGGAGTTTTGTTTTATGGGAAGTCAAAATTCTAAATGTCATCGCTATAAAAAAAATCAATATGCATAGCTTTTCCATAATTCATAAACAATATGGCCGACCAAAATACGTGTCAATTAGTTTTGTGTGTCGCTTTCAGTCAGACGGCTATTTATGCAGTATTTAGTTGTAAATGCAGCAGTATCCACAACATTTTTGTCACTTAAGCTTAGTACGCTGCCCGAGCTAAATTTAAGCGAATCACTTTAGCCGAGTGGTATGCAGCTCGAGTTATAAAATCAAACTTTTGTTTCAGAATGTACTTCATGTATCTGTCAAAATTTAGCGTGCCCGTTGCGGCAAATTTTCGCAAACTAAATTTGGACAGATCCTTGACTTCTGTTTCGTTTTTGTGTTGCGGAAAATTAAGCAATGGATGAGTTTTTTGAATAAATACTTCGACGAGGAGTACCTAGAAACGGAAATATTTGAAATCAGAGAACAGTTGTTTTCTGTGACACTTCTTATCCATGGCGTGCTCTATGTCAAAATAAAGGTATTGTTTTTGGTAATGTTTGGAGAGAAAAGTTGGAGATTAGATAGAATTAAGTTTAGCTCGAGCAGCGTGCAAAGGCAGAGATGAATGAATAAAACAGGATATCTTTGGTACGTCTAGGGTCTATCCCCACAAAACCCATTTGTTTATATTGTTGTTTTTGTAATTATAAGTCAACCCCCATCTGTGAATACGTGTGAGCTACAAAAAAGCTTGTTGCTAATGGCCGGCCGCGAATCGTCTTGCTTTTATGGGCATAGCGGTGTTTAATTATTTTGTGTTTCGTATTGAACTTGTTTGGATTTTGTGGAGGTTTTTATTAAATTGAACAACATAGTGAAATACACCAAATACAGAATTCTTGTATTAAAGTCAAATTCATGAACTCACATAAACTTCAAAAGAAAAGAGCGTGACTTCATAAATTGTTCGGAAAAACAGCTTGTAGGTAGCCGTCTTTCCACTGGAAAATTATATAAATTTCTGTTCTGTATTACATTATCTTTGGTTTAAAGAATGGAGCAAACTTCACACATTTTCGAACTCAATTTTAACCTCCCCTTCGGTTTATAGAGTCATTCACCTCACTATTACCGCAGCGCCTCTAAGTATGCTAATAATATAAACAAAAATTTAACGAACGAGCCAAGAAATAATGACAATGGTTTGTGTACTTACTGCACAGAAATGCCTGCGCAGATGGCGCGCAAGTAACCAAAAAGA
The DNA here is from genome assembly GCA_916610125.1 of Cheilosia vulpina. Classification (NCBI taxonomy): domain Eukaryota; kingdom Metazoa; phylum Arthropoda; class Insecta; order Diptera; family Syrphidae; genus Cheilosia; species Cheilosia vulpina. The sequence continues at coordinate 19,985,841 of OU744276.1, read as the reverse complement.
AAAAGTCGATTCATTTACCTAGTGCAAGAACCAACTATTGTGGGAATTCTATAACTTGCCTACAGTTTGTAACATTAATTTTGATGTAAAGCAATAAAACCACTGTACCTTTTTACAACTCGAACAATAAACAACTGCCTGTGTTAAAGAACACTGAGTTTTATGTATTTGTATATCTCTTGCGTTTGTTTATGAAAACAACAATTGAAATATCGATTTTCCTTTGTGTACCTACATTGTGCAACTTTTCGTTTCTTTTTATTAAAATAAAATTATTGTTGTTGCTGGTCAGATAGAGAAATGCATTATTTTTTTCAAATTACGTACATATTTTGTTTATGTTCCGGTTTTGTTAATGTTTTATTTTACAAGTGGTTAACTTAGAAGGTTCTCATAACAAAATTTATTTATTCATCTCACCTAAGCCCGGCAATAAGGTATCACCGCAGCGAATTTTTAGAAATTGATTTAACTATCGATATAATTTTAACCAACTGTTTGCAAGTCCGAACTTCGCTTTAAGGATTTTCTGTCGTTGTCACTCTTTAACTCGACGAGAGTCGTTTTTAAACTAACAGTGACCATTCAAGAAAACATTTCGTACGACTGTCGCGTCGATTTAATAAGCGCATTCGAAATGTAGGTATCTTTTTGAGTCCTTTGGCGAATACTCAAATACGCCTTCCAATACGAGAAGTGGAAGCTGCATATCGTTCGGTAGGAAATTGGTATTACAGTGGGTAAAGATTTAAAAATACATCCTACCTTTGATTTAATTTGTGTGTTTTTACAGGTATTTAATCTGAAACCCATCGGTCAGTATTTTTTGTCACCCCCTGGGTGAGCTCGAGTTTTCGCAGGTAAAAAAACATATCCGTCAATCAAAAAGTATTTTTTGAACTGTAAAAACAAAAGTCATGGTTTCTTTCGATCGATTTGTCCTTCACGCAATTAGCTATTCCAAGAGGACCCCAAACCGTCTAATCCCATTTCGTTAAAAACACGATTTCCAATCATTCCAATAACGTCAAATGGCGAAAGCGTATAACGTACCATCAATATCAGCTTTGAACCAGCGCGGCTCCGATTTATTTGATGAGACAACATTTCAGGCAGCTTAACGCCTACGTTTCTCTATCTGAAGGAAGTTGAGAACACAGTGAAAATTGTAGGACTTTTACGACTAGGTATGTAAATTTCGGATATCGGCTCAGAAGTAGGCTTTATCATTTTCACAAAGGCTAAGGAAATGTGAATCTCACCGATTTCGACTTTTGAGGTACCTAAATAGTTGTATGTTGTGTCCTTAATTCAGTGGCCACAAACCATAACCGCTTAAGTCGACTTAAAAAAAAAACAACAGCTTAAGTCACTAGAGTCAATGGAGTAAAAAAACTTTAAACTGCTCTCCTGAACAATGAGTAAAACAGGCCTAAGCGGTTTTGCCTTGTGCCCACAGAATTTCCGACAAAGATGCTAGCAGTCTTAAGAAGACGTTCCATTTCTTTCTAAGAGCATATAAAGAGTAGGTATATCTTTAAGATTTATTTAACTTATATTTGTTACCATATCACGTCGGCCTATTGTGTAATTTATATTTATATTTATTCATAGGTATATTTTCTTTCTCAAAATTAAAACATATAGAGGTGGATTCAGTGTTCCCAGACTTTGAAGACTGTTTTCCCTCTTTTTTGTCGTAAGTGAGAACTGCATTTATTTTCATTTGAACAAAATTAAAAAATGTAAGTTGTTTTTATAAACAAGCATAAAATAAAAATATAATATAAAAATTAATATATTCGAAATTATTTGCTTTACTATTAAGCAAAATATCAAGACGAGTGAATGCATTCAGAAAAACACACATAAATTCTTACGGAGATTTTCGATGGGCTGTACCCTTTCATGTTAATTATGAACATTTCATTTTGAGTAAAGTTCGAAATTTGTTTGAAATAAAATGCGTTTTAGTTTTACTTTTAAACAATTTAAAGTTCACAAAGATTTTTGATTGTGTAAACCGATTAATTTTCCTTTTTTTGATTTCGAACACGACCTTTTACTTTGCTCTCCTCTACGGAGGTGCTCTCCGTCTTGTTCTTTTCTTTATTCTTGACATTTCAGTGAGGCACTGCCAGACTACAATAAATTACTTAGTTACATAAATGATACCTAGATGGCGATATAAAATACATTAGGATTGAATGCCCGTTTTTTAAGGTTATCCCTCGATTTCCCCCTTTCACTAAAAAGCGCACAAAATTTGCTCTATTCATCTCAATCTGGGAACACTGGGTGTCTATGTTATTCATAAAAAAGACACCAAGAAGATTTGTGAAGCGATTTTTTGCACAAATTGTTATTTGCAGATGTTTATGCGCAATCAATAAGGATCCGACACAACTAGCATGAGGCCCACTCAAACTAACGCGGCCATATTGCAATTTTGGCGATAATAAGTCATTTTTAGAACGCGGTGCGAACTGTATGGTCTTAATTGGTGCAGTTTTGGAATAACAACCACAAAATGTGATTTTAAAAATTGTATATGAGGTTTCCAGTTTAATCAGCTGTCAATCACCTCCGCGAGATATTTAAAGGAATCAACAAATTCCGTTTTAAAGCAATTAGAGAAACATTGACAGTTCACAAGAAAAGTTTTGCTTACCACAGAAATGAACAGGTAAACTAAACTGATTACAGTCGTCATCATGAAAGAATAAAAATAAGTCCAATGGGTCACTTCCCGTCAAGTTAAATGACATCATTTTAGTTGGCTCACTAATGATACAAAGCTTATACAAAGTAAGCCAGTACCTTAGTTCTTTCAGATCTTCTTGTATTTTGACAACACACTCGAAGTCCGTAACCCCATGATATAATGGAATCTATATCTCTGCACTATGCATACGGTGACCATTCGTCCACTTTTTGAGAGAACAGTCCTCTTCTTCGCTACTATGTCGTCTATGAAAATAATGCATTGTCCTCTTTTTACTAAACTGACCTCAAAATGTCCTTTTTCTCTCCTAAATATCATCTTTCTATGATATGATGTGAAATTACGCAAGCTTATTTGCAGGAATTAAGAACGTAACCTTCTCAATTTTTAAAATGCTGGAGTTCGATGGTAATCTTCATGTATTGATTTTCAAAAATTTTCAAGTCAATTCTTAACAATTCAACATTCTTAACAATATTTTTATAATGAAAATGTGCTGTCACCATTTTCGACTATATTTTTATTTAGAAAAATTGTGCTCGTTTTGTGATTGAAGAATGGTCACCGTAACTATGCTATATCATCAGCAAAGGCAAAGGGTTGTCCATTAAACTTTTGTATAAGTAGAGAGCTAGTAAAGATCAAAAATAATAGCGGGCCTAGAACTGAGCCCTGGGGGACACCAGTCTTAGGCCTACGAGATAGGCTAGGAAGATAAGAAGATGCCATTTATTTTGACTTTTTGCGCTCTATCTTGTAGGTATACGACTTAAACCCATCGTTTATAAATCCTCTAAGCCATGCGTGGTAAAGTTTATTTAAAAGTAATTCATAATCGAATATATCGAAAGCCCTATTCATGCCGATGAAGTGGGCCATAGTGGACTTGTTATTGTTTATGCCCTTGTACAGATGACAGCATACATTTAGAACAGAAAATTCTGTTGACATACCTGATAGAAAACCAAAAAATCGACCATAATCGTTTTTTAATAAGTTTTTTTTTCGAAAAGCTTGCAAATAATGGAAGTGTCGAAGTAACCGGAACCTTAACAACTGTTTAAAGATCCTGTCGATATAGGATCAAGCAGTGTTGCAGTTTAGCAAATTTATGCCCCAAATGACTCCTTTTTGACCCCACTTTTTTAAAATGAACGAAATGGGCCCTTCTTCAGTTTATGTTAAATTTTATTCTGTATTGAACGAAAAAGAAAGTAAAAATAAATACAATTCTTTTTATATACCAACCTAAATAAATTCTTTTGCGGCTGTTTTTCATATGGCGCCGCCTTTTTAGGCTCGGAAACCTTTTTATTGCACTTTTTTAATTTCTCAGCGGCAACGCTGGTACCAAGTGTGGCACTGAAGTCTCAGTTTTCGTTCTAAAAACGAGGTTTATCTGACTTGCCCGTTAAATATCTCGTAAAATAACTGGCCAGCCCAAGGTATGATAAGGCGTTCCATAAAAACTTCAAGATAACGATTTTTTAAGTACAACTGCGGTAACCCAGATTTGAAATGTGTTGTAAAATTGGGAGATGTTACGAAAATCTTAGATTTACGCTTCAAAAAACAACTTTAGACAAGTTTACATGTTATTTCAACCGAAAAAATTGATTTAGAAAACAGACAAACAAACAACAACAAAGGTCGTTGAAAAGCCTAAGGGATCCACTTAGTCCCAAACACTCTTTATTGATACGGCCGTCGCCGTCGCAAGATCCATACAAAATTTCAACCTCGGGCATATCGTTCCACATCCAGATATCCAGAACACTAACCACTGAACTCTTAAAAGTCGTTAATCAAACTTACTAAAGTATTTTTTTAAACTGGAAATGAATAAATTCTTAATTCTTGTAAATGTAAATGTAGTTTATTCTATTTAAGAAACAATCAAAAAAAAAAAAAAAACAAAAACAGATAAAACGTGTTAAAAAAACTACTTCCTGCTTAAGGTTGGTTAAAATAGGTAGCTAGGTCTGTTTCCATACTTAATACAGCAAAATAAATTCGTCAAGTTCATACTTTCTCTTCATCGTCATCCTTGGTATCCTGAGACACGGTCCACAAATCGGTTATACTGATGCGCCGTGGCAACTCCGTGGGGACGTGCAAGTCCGACGCCACCGAACTGCGACGTCTCATCAGAATCGCCGAATTGTTTCGATAAGTTTCCAATGACGGCACGGGCTGCGCAGTGGGCTGGTCCTTTGCCCAGAACTCTGTATTCAAATAGCACATCAGCAGTCCGTTGAGCACGGCGAACGTTGCAAACATGGTCAGCGGGGTCAGCGGATGGATGACAGTCATGGCCGGTGACAGTGGGGCGAATGTCAGCCAAAATCGACTATGCGTCACAAGCGAGAACATCAGCGTTGGCCTGCGCTCCGGCCGCACAAGCTCACCCGAGCAAGTAGTCAGCACAGACATCGATATCGCGTTGGCCACTTTGAGCAACATGCAGAACATCATTCCAAGTCCAACGCGACGCGTCTCGTTCACTAAAGAAAATCAGTTATAGCCAAGTACAGAACCTTTTGACTAGCTCACGATTCTCCGGGATCAACCAAATGAAGTAGGCCATTATGCCAGCACAGATCATCAGTAAGCCGGCCCATTGCCAGTGCCGCTTCGTGTAAAGGATCAGGTAGAGCCCGATGAAGATGCCAATCATTTCCGCAAAGCCTTTTTAAAATATACCAACGCCGTTTAGCCTAGATATGTCTAAAACTTTTCACACTCACCCATGGAAGCTGTGTTTATGTGCAGGTGATCGACCCCGAATTGCCGAATGATCAAAAGTGTGGCAGCATAGAGGATTATCGCCCACACCCAGGCCCAGTGTGCGGCCACGATGTACTTCCAGTTGACCTTGCCGTCCCAAATGCTCCAGTACGAGGGTTGCTTCGCATTATTCATTCGCACTCCGTAGTCCCTGAGTTGGTCCTCGAGGTCTACTGGTATCTCCTTGTTGTTTGTCGCCGCCGATTCGAGCAGTTCCTGCAGCGCTTCGTCGTATTTACCGTGTGTTGCCAGCCAACGCGGTGAGTCAGCTATCCATCTGTGTGGAGAGAGGGCAAAAGTAATTTATGGTCCGTGTGACTGTGTGCCTGGAGACAACATTTGTTCGCATTGTTTGGGTATGTGTTTGCTTTGACCGAAAATTAGAGGTTAAGCCTGTTTGCAAAAGCGATAGATACGACTGGGGCGTATAGGCGCCACCACACAAGAGAGGAATGCGCAAATATTGACTTTCATATCTGGGAGGTTCTTTTTTAATTAAAAATTGCCTCGGCAATTGTTTTGTTTGTAATTTGGCGGGGTAGACTCGTTGTCGCCGCATGACGTCAGGTAAGAAATTTCAGTTTGGGGGCCTTCTAAGTCCGACTTTGAGCTGAAAGAGTAAACAGCAATTAGGAGCGAACAAATGTTGGAAGCTGGTGTATCTCGTTTGAATTTCATTTTGGGGGCAAATGGCAGGGGTGTCCTGATGCCCCATCCAAACGGGTAAATTATGAAGCTTGCTGTACCTATAGTTTTTTTGTCAAAATTTGTTCGGAGGTTGAAGCGGTTCGTTCTACGAGGTAAAGCTTATACTCTAGAGACATAATAGACTTTCACGTGGCCCTGCAACTTCCGATCTTATGTACAGTGTATTCCAGGCAGAGGTTCTAGTCTTGCGGCTGCGAATCTACTGGAGACGAGATCAAAATCCAATTAGAATAGGTATTGTTAACTACATTGATAATCAGGCTCTTAAAGTTACGCCAACAAATCTGAACTCGTTACCACACAATATTCGCCAAACCATGATAAATGGACCCTCGAATTTTAAGGGTTGACTTTGTAACAATCGATGACGTAAGAACACCAATGGCTGTGGCTAGAGGCTTATTATCGATAGAAGCTTAAATAAGGCAGACCTAATACATTCACACCTAGGTTTCAAAGACATTGTGGCCCGTTTTAGATCGGGAAATATCTGGCGAATTGATAACACTCAGCAAAGCAAAGTTAAGATTAATTTCTGGGCATGACACTCTGCGGAAGCACACTTACAGAATAGGGATACATGCAGGTTCTATGATAACTTAGACAAGTCGCGAAAGAATCACCCACCTTCTCTGTGAATACGTAGCTACTGTTTGGAATAGAACGAAGGGCCTCGGAAGGTAAGCTTTGGTTAAGCGGCTGTCTTGAATAAGACCAGAGTTTTGAGTCCATATTTTGATACCACGAAAGCGCCCTCGGAAATTGCGTCTTCCACAATATAAAGGCGCTTGTTTTATCAAACTGAATTGAGACCCTTTCCAGGTTCTTTAGGGAAATTAAGTGAGACGGCGAATTGGTTCAGGTTCTGAATATGAAGGCTCTCTAGAGACGGCGATGACGTCGCTATTGTGCGTAACATACGGCACCTACCAAACTTGCACAGAAAAAGTTGGGAGTGGGGCTGAATAGCCTCCCTAAATATACGAAAATTCCTATTGAGCTTTTAGCAGGGCAGAGCCTGAGTGCGGAAGCACAATTGTTATTAAACATTTTGAATGGCCCTACGAGTTCTACAGGAGCGTCTTGAGAACAACATACGAGGAAACGGTACTGGGACGGGTAAAGGGAACATGGCAAAATAGAGAAGGAGAATCTGCGGGACACGTTCGGGGAATTTCTAAGGCTCTTTTATTGGACAAAAGCTTAAATGTTGCCTCACAGGGGTTTGCAAATAAACAAGTCATACGGGATTTTAGAGGTTGTACGGGCGCATCCGAATAAAGCCCTGAGATGAGAACGAAAGGTAACAATCTTTGTTGACTGGATCGGCTCTAATGCGTGTAAGATGTTTATAAAAGGATCCCTCCGGACAAAAGAATCAAGAGCGTTGTAGGCAATTTTGGCCGTAAGGAACACAAGTTCTAGCCGACTAAGGCGTCAAAAGTATAACATATGAAATTTTGAAGCCTGTGGCGGCTTGAAGAAAAAAATGTTGTGTAACGGTCTATGTTAAGAGGAATTTTACTGCGTGGGCGACTGAAATAAGCAGTATGACGTTCAGAAATGTTCTTGGATATTGATACGGTTTGGGGTCAAAATTCTGGAAGGGTAAACTTCTTTGTACAAAAATCTGCTTGCAAAATTCTGTTGTAATTCTGCAAACAATAGAAAGAGTTTTGGAAAAGTAGAGGTGTAGAGAACATTTTCGTTTAGGTATCTTTTTGAATTCGTAATTTTTTTTTAGTTTTTTTTTATAATTTGAATATCCTTTTTTTTATTTTAATTTCGTAGATATTTTTTCTAAAATGTAATTCATTTATTTTCAATTTAGCTGTGTTTTTTTAAACTAAATTTTCTTAATTTTTTTTTTTATTAGTTTAAAAACCTAACTTTTAATTTTATTTTTTTAAATTTAAAACTGTATACCTATTTAAGTATATGTTTTTTTTTTCTTTTTTATTTTGTTAATATTCACTAGTTTAAAAAAAGCAGGATAACTTGAATTTTATTGCTTTGAATTTGAAAAGCAGGACTAAAGAAGAACAGAATTTGAAAAGCAGCATTTTTGAGTGAGAAGACCGAATTTTAAAAGCATCATTTGAACCCGCTCCTTATTGATAACCCTAAATGTAACACGCATTAATACTGCCGATAAACTGTAGACGTACGAGTTTGAACCCGGGATTCAAAAGACGACTACGATAGGATAAGTGATACCGAGTGCTGCTTTCTCTCGCAGAATGAAGGAGATATTGTACGAGTCCCAAATTAAAGATAACAAAAAGCCTCACTCACCTGTGAAGGAACACCAAAATAATAGTAGACGACGAAATCACGTAGTACAACTCGCTCCAGCTGTCCACGAAGATCGAAATTCCCGGCAGCAAAATTAACCCGATCGACCAGAACAGCTCGAACAGGCATCTCACAATGACTTTGCTCTTGCCGCCAGTGATGTCCGTAACTACAGTGAAACGGGGTGTATAAGAGGATCGGACAGCTCTGTCAGCTGTAAAATGTTTTTTCCTTACGTATAATCTGTCCAGAGGTGTACATGAAACAGCAGAAGGCCGACGTTACCAGTCTGAAGAACAAATGCAGATTGAATGTCGGCATGACACCTGTCAAATTGCCGCATATTATCTGGCCAATCATCCCCACCATCATCAGTTGACGCGGACTCAAACTGAAAAAAAAACACAAATTTCACTTTCAATCTTAACACAGTAAAACGCCACCCAACTAGTTTAAGCTACTGCGAGCAATCAGGCCGCCAATCAACCCGCCAATGGCGTGAAACGTCTGTGACACACCGACCAACAGCGTTCGCGAGCACACCAAATCGAATTGCGTAACCAGACTCTTGTACGCCGAATTGTGCTCAAAGTGCTCACAAGGTATAATGTTATCCTTGTGAATGGGCTTCTGGAACGGATTCGAGTAGTTGGCATGCCTGGCGGCAAAGTTTTCATGCAACGCCTCCGCGTACACATTGCACGCGTCGATCTGGAACTCACGATCGGTGTTGCGTCCCTGAATCACCGGATGCGACACCTTTATCCAGTCGTCGGTGGAGTTGATTTTCACATTCACCGGCGGCTTGCAGTAGTACTCGCCCTTGTGCGGAGATGGCGCTGTATAGATGACCGCCGCCATCAGCCACGCCGACGGAATCTTCAGCAGGAAGATGAGCAAAATTGTCCGTAACTGCCATCGTCCAAAGTCGCCGTTCACCTCACCGATTACGTCCTTGCTATCCGACGGAGGACCCCTCACCTGGATACTCGGCGGCGGAGCGTGTTTCGTCGACATCGTATTTCGAGACTGTTACTTAGGGGCGCGAACTCACAACGAAACTGGAGCCTGCCCGCCTCCGAGTGTCATATTTTAAGCGATTTTATTGAAAATATTTGCCCTTATCGTTAGATAAATTATATTTTTATCGGCGCTAGGCAAACAGGCAGAGCCAACAAAATGGTTCCGTTTTTCCGACCAACCGAAAATACATATCTCTCGCGGCGCGCTCGGAGACGTATGCTAGACAAAAATAAACGCACGACGCACTGAATCTAAAGATACTTCGTCGCAGCATAATGTGTATATGCTTTGTAGTTGACATTAGATTTGCGCTTTTGTTTGGCGCGACTGTAATTAGATTGCAAACAGAACAGATTTATTGAACAAACATGGCGACCGATGAAAAAAGTTGAAATTTCTCGAAATTTAAGGCGAGCGCGTTAAACAATTGAAAGGGTGCTGCAGAACAATCGAAGCACCTTTTTGGCAAATTAATTTGTCCAAGTGGACTTAATTAGTGATAATGTCGCGAGACTGTGCCGCCCTGATCTCTGATCTGATCCGTTCGTGACAACTTGATTAGATATTTATTTTTAGAAATGAGTTTTCTCTTGGTGGATGTTTTTTTTTTCATTTTTGCTTATGTGCTTATGGTATAATTAAAAATATCGGAAAAAAAATTAAACAATGACACTTTGAATACAACATTTACTAGACCCCTACAAAGTTGAGACGAGGAGGAGTGTTTTAGAAGACTCGATTATGTTGATATTTACGTGCTCAGTGGAAAGCTATAAAGTTCGGTAATTTCCTGAGAGTGGAAGTGAGCGCTGGCGGAAGTCGGAAAACGGAAATAGAAACAAAGCTTTTCTTTTTCCTTCTCACTCGATAGTGAGATGCGAAGTAAAACTTTTGTTTGCTTCGAGGTCTGAACATGCTGAACAAGAACATGCCTATGGATCGAAATACGCACCCTTGAATTATGGAAAGAAATCACAAAACTCGTATTGAGAACGTATTACTTCCAGAAAAAATAAATGGTGAAATAGTGATTCAGAAGAGCGGAACTGCCCGTCACATTAGCCTCGGGAAATAAACTTCAGTATACGAGGCTGAGAGGATTGCTTTGCGTTGGACTACTTGCTTGAGAGTCAGGTGAAAGGAAGAAATGTCCTTATAGCACTGGACAATCAGGCGGTGATTCGACGAATGGAACAAACAAACATCGCAACATCATTGGCACTGCAATGTGTACTCAAGTTCAATACGTGTTCAGCTAAAAATGAACTAGAACTTGGGTAGGAGGAGGTACAGGGATGTGAAGGAATCACATTAGCGACCACTTACCCAACAATTAAAAATTAATTAAAAGCTCGCTTCGTAATTTGAACCCTAATATCATAATATCAAAAAATATGAGTAAAACGACCAAGCATATTTTTGAAATTAGAATAAAACATGAAGATTAGATGACACGAAATAGCTATGTCAGATTTGGATTTCGCCCGTCATTTTCATTAAAGACAAAAGCATACTTTGTTTAGGTACTTTTTGAAGTAATACTTCTTTAGGCACGCTTGACTTGGGAGGTAAGCTGGTGAATGCGTCACAAAATCGTTACGGAAATTGCGAGCGGAAATTGAGAGGGAGATATAAGTTAGTAAGAGAAAAAGAGAGAGAATTACGTTTCGTTTCGAATATTACTGTAGAGGCAAGAGAGATAGATGCACGCCCACATTTTCGTTCTCTCTTTCTACCAGCCAGTTACGGTTCATTATCTAAGACACATTCTACAGTGCAGCAGTGATACCAGATCGGGGGATTTATCACTTTTTGCGGGATTTTCTCACTAATAATATGCCTTTGTCCCTTAAGGGATTTTTCAGACCTCATAGTACCAAAAGAAAGGGATTTTACTTTTTGGTCAAGTTTTGATCCCGATTGCTCATTTCATTAAGAATACAAAAATTATTCAACCTACGATCAAATTAAATGTTTTCATGTTTAGAAAAAAGTCATTCAAAATATCTAAATGCTTTCATTTTCTTTTTTTTATTTCCCTAAACTGTTTCATAAAATGACATATGTGTGCGTGAATGAATAACGAGAATTTTTTTAAAATAATAAATTTATTTATTTTGTAAACATAAAAGGGATATTTTGAGTATAACCGTGGGATAACCTGCCTCTAAAGTCTGGTATCACTGCAGTACACGCCTATTATCTGTATCACACTGTAGGAGCAGAGATAGGTGCGAGCACACAGTTTCTTTTCATTCTCTCATAGACAGTTACGTTTCGTATATCTAAGACACGCCTATTGCAAGGTTGCCACTTTGGTAGTTTTTAACAAATTTGTTAATTTATTTTGCTTATTGAGTTTTGGTAATTTTTATCTGGTTATGGTAAATTTTTGAGCTATGCTTCATACCAAGAATGCGAACTCGATATCACCTCATTTAAATACTACCTTACTGCTTCTGAGTGGACGCATTGCATTATTTGCATAGCTATGCTTCATAACCATCCATATAAAACTGTTTTATTCGCTATTCAAAAAATTACAGAATGCACTCATTTTCTTCTTTTGACTGATGGTGAACTTCGAAATAGTTTCAGTTCCTGTTTCTAACTATATTGTGATATGGATAGGTTAATTAATCATATTATTCATACACAGACATGAAACTCTAATTTGTTAAGGGATTGTTATAAGAAAAGAGGTAGATGATCTCCCATGTCTTCTAGCAGCTGGTAATTTTGTGCAATATCAAATAAAATAATTGAGTTTTTTTTGTAAGTGGCAACCGTGATCTATTGTCTGTATCATACTGTGGGCGCAATACTGCTCGCGCCCATTTTCTTGCTGTCTTCCTCTCATGGCCAATAAATTATTGAAGAAAATTGATGAATTGATATTCGGTGCGTTTTTTGACGCGTTTTTTGGTGCGTTTTTTGACGCGTTTTTCGGTGCGTTTTTTGACGCGTTTTTCGGTGCGTTTTTTGACGCGTTTTTCGGTGCGTTTTTTGACGCGTTTTTTGATGCGTTTTTTGGTGCGTTTTTTTTGGTACGTTTTTTGGTGCGTTTTTTGGTGCGTTTTTCGGTGGGTTTTTTTGGCTCAATTCGCCCCATGTGTAAAAGGCAGTTTGAGGGTGTCGTTCGTGTTGTGATTATGTAGTAGGTTGTTAGTAATCGTTTTGGTTGTTTAAATTGTGAAAACAAAATTAGCGTCAGGTAAGGCTTCGTTTCGTTTTCTTTAACAGTAGCAATTAACGGCTGCTTAATAATTTCGCGTCTTTTGTTACCGTTGTCCATCGTACCGTATGGTATCGGGAGTTATCCTTTGTCCTTAATTCATAGAGTGAAATAGTTTGTTTCATAAGTTTTGTGCATTTTCTGCCTTGGGAATTTGCTTGCTTCATAAATTTTCCTTTAGAGTTTACACAACGTAATGAAAAAGCCACCGTTTTAATTTTATAATTATTGTTTATTTAAAAAATCAAATTTTGAAACTCATTATTCGACTAAAATTTTGATTATACATTTAGATAAATTCACATACGCGCGCATTTATTTATCGCTTGTTAGCCTGCAATTTACTCGTTACTTTAGTAATTATTTTTTTGAAAAATCTCAAAGTTTAATTAAATCAAACAGAAAAAACAAAACAAAAACAAGACGAAAACTAAAAACACTGCATAACTATTACAATTCAAAAAGTTTACAATAAATTTCTCTCGATTTTACTTATGCCTTTTTCGTATATGTATAATATATAATTTAAGAAATATTCCTTATTTAAAATGTAGTATTGTATTTATTTTAAGGGCGACTAGAAAATCAAATATATACCTTCACATAGTGTATATCATGTTGGTTTGTATATATGTCTATATAAATGTATTAGTATACAGAAGAATTCGATTAAAAATAATTCCATTTAAAACAGTGTGGACTGGACAAGTACTCTTTAAGATATATAAGAATTAGTAAATTTAATTTAATAATAATATAGATACAGTATTAGTTTTTTTTTGCTTTGATAATATACAACCTACTTGTACTTAATTGTAATAGTACACCAACCAATATATTAGCATCCTTATTATCTGTTGAATCTAATCACTCGCTACGAACAACAATTGTTTTTTTCTTTATATCTTTGGTTGAACAATGATTTTACTTATATGCTAAATTTATTTTTATAATTAACATTGCTTGTTGTTTTATATATTTAATTATATGTTTTTTACAAAGTGTAATATATGTATATTTGTGCTTAAAAATATTAAAGGATAAAATTGTTGTAATACTTGTAAATTGATAATCATCGGAGAGTGTGGGTGAGATAGAAAGAAGGATTCTTTTGTAAACATTACCGAATTTGACGTTTGTTTTTTTGTTTCTGACTGATGTGGAGAGTTTTTCTTCATACTACTATTACGTTTTTTATCACAGAAAATAAAGATCAACCGATTAGTTTTTGAATGGAATATTAGACGTTGCTTAGAGCTATTACTTATATTGGGATACAGTGGTGAGGTGTGTGTTGATATTTCTACGGAAAACAGAAATGTAACAAACATTTTCAAGTTTTACGAAGGCACAACGGACTGGATTGCTTCTATGGAAACTGAAACTTGCATGGGGGATTTTGGGTACAACTTGAAGGCCGCTATAAAATAGAACGAGTTTTTTTTAGCAATTGTAAACGAACAATATTGGACAGCGATTCGAAAAATAGGTCTTAGAATGGAAATATATGCAAAAATATATGAAAGCAAAGGAGATGGATGCGGCTTACATGGACAGCAGATATTAATTCAGGTTCGTCCAGACAAAATTCTATGGCGCAATTCCGCAATAGGGAGTTCTGGCGTGTACACAATTACACATTCTTTGTGTACTATTTGTGTTCACTATCTTTTCCACAAACATTTGCATTTGTCATGTACACCTACTTTGTTTCAGGGCTTGAGTTTTGAAGGCATGGTTCAGTAAAAATTATAACAACTGACGAATAAAATAAAAGAGTGGATGAAAAACAATGGTAATTACCTTACCACAGCTTTCTAAGATTAAAATAAAAAATATGTGGCGCTAGAGGTCCGATTAGGACCATATACGCAGAAGCTAGACCACATCAGACATCACAGCAGCATTTTTCTGCGTGAGTTTTTATGTTTTTTAGGACGACTGAATTGACAAACTCATTCATGATAGTTACACCCACGGAAAATGTTTAAGGCGTCCGCGAGAGATGCCGGGTGCCTGCGTGTATTTTTGTTGCATTTTATAATGATAGAACTGACCTTTCGCACACTTACCACTGACCTAGTGACTATTCAGCTTTACATTTGCTTTGCAGAATTGGATTGTGACGCCATTGAGTTTCTGTTCAAACGCATCATACACCTGTGAAAAGTGAAAAGTGCAAGCTCACGAAATCGGAAATAAAAATAGACGCTATGGCGGAGCATTTGGGCAACCATTTTTGTTTAGTAGCAGATCCCTGGATGAAGATATCTGATCAATTGAAATATCGAAATAACACCCTGAACGTAAGAAAAGGTTTTTTTTCAATTCTTCAAAACATTTCATTAAAATATTTTGTATATTTAATGCACTGGAAAATCAAGCAACCAACTTTAATTCATTTACTGAACACGTCCATTGAGAAAAAAAAGCATTCCGCGATACTAAAATTGTCATTCTTAGTATCCAGGCTAAATTTTTCGAACTCACAATGACTTTAATTTCCATGCAAAATTGCATATTGTGACCTAAAAAATATTTAGTGAGAGGGTTTAAAATGATTATAAGGCCCATTGAATGCTTCTTAAGACATAAATTGTCAAACAAAGACCTTGTGTTTTCTACTAAGAGGATGCAAAATTTGCTACAGGGTTAAGGTCAGTTTAGGGGACTACAAAGCATCATGAATAAAGTTTCCATGATTGTTTGTATGTATATTTTCTTGTTTAGTGTCTAACGGATATTTTCCAACTGCTTGGGGAAAAGTGTATCTTTACTCATTGTTCTGGGAAAATTGTAGCTTAAGATAAACGGTGGAGTCACTGCTTCGGTTTCAATCAAATAACCAACCCCTTTGTAGATCTTGGAATCGAAGTGGAATTATACAATTATCTTGCTTGCAAATCTAAAAACAATATCATCCTGAAATAAGACAGAAAGTAATGGCCCCCAACTCAGGGGCTTTCCTTTTGGTTCAAACGTCAAAAAAAAAACGTGTAGGATAACAAAGCCGTTGTATAATGGCCAGAGAAGTTTCGAATTCTGTTAAAAAGCGCACAATTCTCATTACTCAGCTTTTACAAAATACGTTATATACAAAACAATTTTTTAAAATAATTATGCTACAGCCAATTCAAAATCTGATTTGTTTTCCTAAAAGTTTTGTAGCTGTCACATTTTTCTATCTTTTTTTCTTCGTACTTGACACTTTGGAACTACCGTACAGAATCCGGTGCATCCATTTTTTTGATATATTCAACAGATTACTTATGGATGGCGCCCTATTACATCTTATACGCTGAATAAATAAAGAAGATTTGACACATTCAAAAATCGAGTTATCTTAAGTCGACTAGATAAGTCTGAATAAGTTAAGGTTACAGAACGCAAAACCAAGAGTAACATCACTGTCATCAATTAAGAATTTTTTCACTAAATTCGTGGGTCACACCGCCATAAACGTCAACAGAAAAAGCCGTTCATATCACCGATCTATTGCAATCAAAGCTGAGACACATTAAGTCAGCCAGCTGTCGGACTTACTAGATTAGATATATAAGCGTCCCTATGTATTGTCTGCTTCTCTTGCGTTAAAGTCAATTTTGACAAATTGGGATAAAGCGCATTCAGTGGCTTAATCATTGATGACAGTTCAGTCACAAAACAATCTGTCTGTGGAATGTTGCGACAAATAATTTGAAAAATTTTCTACGCAACAAATATTTATATGCATTTTATGGGACTGTCGTCATATAATAAGTAAATACGACGTATTTGTCGATGCGATGGATTTAATACTTTGAGGCCTTTAGTTTGCGACACGGAGACTGACATATCAAGGGAGTATAAATTGGCGTCAGTGCGCTGCCTCTTTTTGACGTCTACAACTATTTACAGTCTTATATTACTTGCAGTTTTTTTTAAATCAGACTTCTCATTTTGACGTTTGGATAAATGTGTCACTTGTCAAACAGGCAGTTGACTGTATTTTCTTTTCGCCATCGAACTATTTTCGATGGAATTGCTTGAACAATCAAATTATGCTATTAGCTGTGGATTTGAGCTCTTATATTTTTTTCATAAGATATAAAAGTAGCAAATCTCGCTCGGGCCCCCCAAAAGACTAAGTTCGCCACTGGTCGATAATTAATTTTATTGTTCACACATGCAGTGACTACGCGCTGTTTTTAAAACACGCGCTTGCAAAAATTGTCTTTAATTGTTCTTGCGCGAGGACGTAGAAAGGACAACAGATATTTGCAGCAATATAGTTTATAGATATTTAAGGGCGGATAAGGATATTGGAGAGGATATAGCTTGGGAAAAGTTATTTTAAGGCTCTATAACTATGGGTGTCTAAAAACTGACATATTTTCGAAGTTCTTGACAAAGGTCATGGCAGTGCCCACCCCAGCTCGTTTCAGCGCAGTGTTGCCATCGTGTAACTCGAAATATGTTTTTAATTTTCCGCACCAAAAGACACACCTTCACCACTGTGCTTTTGATTTGTTAATAAATGTACATACACACTTATAAATATATTATATAGATACTGATACTGTTGTGGTTGAAACTCATGTGGTTCGATTATTGGTGGTTTCGATTTTTCGATACAAATTCACGGAGAGATAGAGAGGAGAGAGACAGAGAGAGAAAATTAAATATTGCAACAATTGAAATTGAGGATACCTAGAGCTGTTAAGCTATACACTCAGTTTCTGATAGGCTTTTCGCATTTTGTCGGTTTCTATTTGTGGAAGATTCGATAGTCCATGGTTTGGCAATCGGTTCGGATAGGAAATGCAGCAAAACAAACAAAGGATACAAACTCCTGTTTGCTATTTGGAAATCCGTAACTGATGAAGCGAAAAAATAAAACCTCCTTTTTGTGACGGAGCTATGGTAATACTTATCTAAAGTGGAAGTCTCTCTATTGATTCAATAGGGTGTTGGTCACCTCAGAGAAGGACAACAGAGGACTCCCGTCCGGCTGATCGGAGTACGCACTGGATGCGTATGCGAGAGCTGTGTGAGCGGTGATATTTGAGATATGGTGCCGCCCGATGCTGTGGCTACTGCTGCTGCCACCACCGCTGCCGCCGCCGCATGATGTGGATGATGAGGATGAGGATGTAGAGGATGTGGGTGGTGGGGGTGGTGGTGCTGCGATGATGATTGGTGATGCGATGATTGCGAGGTGGTGGTGGTGGTGCTGTTGTTGCTGTTGCTGTTGTTGTTGTTGATGCTGTTGTTGTTGTTGTTGTTGTTGGTGGTGATGGTTGTGGTGGTGTTGGTGCTGCTGTTGCTGTCCGGATGGTGAGGTGTTGGATGATGGTGATGAGCTGGATGATGCTGATGATGGACATCCATGTATTCGCTGGTGAGGTTGTTGCTGCGCAAAGGATAATGATGCGATGGATTGCTGCTGCTGCTGTTGTTGTTGTTGTTGTTGTTGCTGCTGTGTCCCAATGAGGATCTGTTTGCAGAGAGAAGATGGAAAGTTAGTAATGAGCTCAGGGAGGGTATCTATCTACCCTATCTAAAGATTTTGTGTAAGTGCGAGCTACAGTTAGTTGGGTCAAAGCTATAGGAAGAGGGGCTTCACAGAGTTGTTCTTAGAGGAAGCTGAGGGCAGTGTATCATGAAATTTTGGCATAGCGGCTGCAATTGAAATAGCTCCAACTTACGTTCCGTAAAAAAGTTGACTTTGGCGACAACCACTAGGTGAACTATCAAAGCCACCAGTATGGCTTAGAGCTCTTGCCTTGCGTATTCCTTGGTGACTAAAGGACCTTTAAGCCTATGTTACAATTTTGTCCTGCGGCCCATTTAGAAGAGAGAAAACGTCTAAAACACTCTTAGAGAACTAGTCAAACTATCGCTGATCAAACTTTGTACGCATTTGGTACGACAAAAAACAGACACCTACAGTCGGCTCTATACCTCGCTGTTCTAGGCCCCTCACAGTACAGGTACAGCTGCATTCAACCACTCCCGCACATAGAACAACTCTGCTGCAACTATACTACTCACAAAAAGATACAACTTTAGCTTAAGCGGGCAAAAAGGATCAAAAGGATATAATTTTTTTTTGTTTTTTTTTAGGGGATTGTCAACTTTTTTTTTCTAATTTGACACTCACTGAGTGCTAGCGTGCTGAGTGGCTGAGTGGTGGTGGTGGTGATGGTGATAAGTGAAATACTGCGAGTATTGCGAGTAGGACGCAGGACTCCATACCTCGCTGCCATTGGAACCGGCTCCAACAACAGTTTGCTGCTGCATATGGTGATGATGTTGATGACCCGCCGCCGCCGCTGCTGCCGCAGTAGCACTATGATGATGATGATGTTGATGGGAGGTAGTTGCATGGGGATGGGACAAATGATTGACGACTGGCTGATTTGGCGCACCATGGAGTAACGCCTCCGCCGAGTGACTGTGTGGCGATTGCAGATGTGTGTGTGCGTACATTGTCGCTGCATCATCGGCGGCTGCAGCAGCAGCAGCATGCTGATGGAGGTGATATGATTCGGGAGTTGGAATTTTGCCATCCTTTCCGCCGGCAGTGCCATTCACAAGTTGTCCGTCGGCATACAATCCATTGGCAGCAGCTGACACCGGCGATGTATCCAGCGGTGAACGAGGTGTTGTGTCACGACTGCTGCTGTTGCCGCCAGCGGTAGTGCCCCACATGAGCACGGTCTGACGTTCGTATGGATCTTGTGAGGCCATTTCGACTTTGGGAGTGACACCGTTCGTGTTGTTCGAGCTGGTGGCATTCGCCGATGCGGGATTGACAGGCGACGGACCATCTGATGAGCAGGACACCACCTCCATTACCTGAGGCGAAGACTTTGGCGTTTTCAATGATATCTGTAAAAGCATTCCTACTTAAGTTGGGCAAAGGCGACTCTTGGTTATGATACTTACCTGTGGCGTGGAGGTCGGGCTGCCGTAGCCACTGCTGTAGCCGCTGTAGTACTTGGACGACTCTTGCCACTTGTCCTCTTTAGGCGCGATGGTGTATCCATCATAGGAGAGGAAACCGTTGGTGACATACGATGCGGGTGCTGCGGTGTGATGGTGATAGTCGGGATAGTAGCCGCTAACGCCCTGCAGTCGATACTGATGGAAGATGTTCTCGGTCACCGGATAGAAATTGGTCGAGTGCACCGATGGGCTCATGTAGAGATTGTCAGCTGCAGCCGCGTATGGCGAAGTGGTGTACATTGGATTGAGATTGGAGTATGCGGCGGCAACAGCCGCAGCGGGATCGGGAATGTATTCCACCACTGGTGCTGGTGGGGTGACCTACAGGTGGAAATGAGATTGAGATACAAAACTGGTGAGACTGATGTGCTGCATACCTGTCCTAGGGGTGAGGATTGTTGCATTTTACGCTTGGACCGGCAGGTTGAAAGGAAATCTCGCAGCTGGGTTTTGTAGCGTCGATTGGGCCGCGTCGGCGTCACAGGCGGTGGAAGAGAGTTGGGCGAGCTGCTGGGCGCCACCACGAGTTGATCGGCTTCGGAGAAATACGTCGACGCTAGGCCCGTATCCAAGTAGCTGACTTTGAAGTCCATTGTCCTCTTGCCCAGAAGATCGCGCCCTTCCTCGTCCATCAGCTGGCGGTGAGTGCAGATCACAAAGTCTGGCTTCGAGTTCTTATAGACCAGGCGGGAGCTGAAAGACCAATTGACAGTTGCATTAGGTATCCCTCCCGAATGACGCTGTAAAAGGTCGAACCTGGTTTGAAGCCATTGCCATTCGCCGTCCTTCTTCTGATACCGATACGCAATCATTCCAGATGCCCCCGTCTTCAATACTGTGGAGGATAACAAGTTCAAAGGGTGCCACTCTAGGGCCCATCCGTTTCAATACTTACACTCCTGATGCGCGCTGGCGACATACGCCAAGTCGTCATAGTGCACCAAGTCGTAGCCGCCCATGTTGACCAGCTCAGAGTCCGAGTAGCCCAGAATCATCTTCCCTCTAAAAGGACGACATTTTACCTCAGAAAACCTTTGGCTAACTAAAAATCTCTTACCTCTGATCCATCGAAACCAGCGACAGATCCAGCTTATGCTTGGACTTGAACATGTTCTCCTTGTGGGGAATCTCGAGCAGACTTGGCGGCCCGAACGGTGTGCAGTAGGCGAATAGTGCTAGCGGAGGCTCCTCGGTCTTGCGATTTTGCCCGTGGAGAATTTTAATTCGACCGCGTATGTCAAGACGTAGAAAACCGGAAGTATTGTCCAGCAGACATCGGAAGCGCACGGTGAAACTTCGTTCGAGGAACGCAGCCTTGTCAGGTGCCAGCGCCTCAGCCAATTGCATGCTGGACATGTCGGCGGGTAGGAAGGAGTTCCACAGCAATTGTCGCTGCAGTTCTTCGCGGTCTTCCGAGTGAACCAACTCGTAGACTGATTGGTGGACGATGTCGGACTGAAAATAAATTTTCAAAAATAGAAATAGTAGCGTAGATTTTGAAGTGCATTTAGTAAAAGCTAAATAGTTGGCAAGGAAACTAAATGCACCAAATCATGTCACCAGGTAAAAGGAGGAGAAAAATGCAAGGAGCAGGTTTCGAAGGTAAGAAAGGAAGGAAGGATTGACAGTACTCCATTTAGTTTTAGTCGTAGACCTTCCCATTGTGATGTAGACGAAAGTAAACAAACTCCAGCTTTTCATCAACCTACGTTTAGTTCAGGAAGCACATATAAAGTGGCGCCATCTACCAAGGAACTTACGAAGTAGTTTCATTTCTTATTTTATAATTTTCATTCATTTACAGTTGACACTTGAACATTCCACTTTCCCAAATGATTTTGATATTGTTTATAAATATACTTTGGCAGTTCCTCGGTAATTTATATGCGCTAGCCAAAATAATCCTGTAAGTATATCTACTTCTTCCAAGCCAGATCTTAGAAGTTTTTGCCGGGTAGTCACCTAGACTTGTTTAAAGATATCTGTAATCGGAGAAAGGCCCATCGAACACCTTTCAGTCTTTGGGCTCTGCTATTATATCTGAAAACGAAATCTTATCGTCCTCTTGATATAAAAAAAGAACTAACTTAATAGCTTGACAGTCTTTGATTGGTTAAACTTAGCAAGGCAATTCCGCGGCTTCCTTCCAAACTAATAAGGAAGCTTTATAAAAGACCTTAATAACTCCAGTTCTGCTTTACATACCTGAAGCACTGATCTTTTCGAAAGGAAATTACTTCGTAAAGTACAAGCCCACTAGTTTTGGAAGAAACGATTCTACTCTAAAAAAAAAATGGCGATTTTTCATGCCTTTTACGCATTATTTAATTAGCTAAGGCATAAAGGCTTGTTTTTTTTTCCAAAAAGGTTTCTTTTTTTATTTTAAATATGTTTATATTTGTGTTTAGTTTTAGTACCAACCAAAAACATATATTTTATTGAAAAGGCATCTCTTATTTTCAAGTTACACATCTCTGCGTCAAAAGTGATTGGAAACGCGAACATTGGTGTCGGAACGTTGGTGTTGCGAGTTCAATGGTTTTTTCCCATCTCAAAAATGGAAGTTTTCAATTCAAAAAATGCACATCGATTCATTGAAATGGAAAGAACTGGTAGAGTAAACAATCATAAACCCTAGTGGACCTCAATTCCAACCCACAGATCTAACGCATTAGACGAAGAGCTCGCCTTAAAACGGAAAACAACCTCAACCAACTTGGACTTGAGCCTTTGGTTCACCCCAAACTGAACAGAGTGAGGGCAGCTAAGTTTGACAAGTTCTCCCATCGCTCGTTTCAAAGCTGTCTATGACATCTATCTTAAT
Organism: Cheilosia vulpina; assembly: GCA_916610125.1. Classification (NCBI taxonomy): domain Eukaryota; kingdom Metazoa; phylum Arthropoda; class Insecta; order Diptera; family Syrphidae; genus Cheilosia; species Cheilosia vulpina. The sequence goes on along the minus strand of OU744276.1, from coordinate 19,963,254 downwards.
TGCTAAGTTCGACAAGTTCGACAAGTTCGCCCATCTCTCGTTGATTTCAAAATCGTCTTTGACAGCATCAAAACCTACAGAGCCTTGAATAATGCAACCTCGCTTTTTTTAGTATGGGCAGGACGACAATGCGGGCGGACGTAGCGACGCGCTGTCAATCTCTAACTCTAACCATCCATTTTGAGAGATTTGTTAACTCTTAAAATGTTGGCACTATAAAAGCGAACTTTGATACGGAGCCGACTTACCTCTTGCGCGATATATAAAAATCGAGAGTCCCCACATTCACCTGCAGTTTCCATTCCCAACTTTCCCCACTAGCAAATTGGAATTTCGCCAGTCCATTTGCCGAACAAAAGTCTCCCACTACGAAGGCGCAAGGAGGCTCCCACTGTATGTATGGGTTATTTTTCTTTTTCTTTTTTAATTTAAAATTTTTCAGATGATTATCGGAGCGCGCGGACGAAAATTAATCACCAAGTTCATACTGGGCCAAATTGAGACATAAATTCTTGTGGCACCCATAAATACACAAACACACACACATATGCCAGGGCAGCGTCTGCTCGCAGAGAGGTATAACAAGACAAGTCGATCGATTCCATTCGCAACTCGATTCGTATGCGGATGATTCTCGCGCGCAGCGATACATTTCCTCTTATGATCGGATTTAGATTAATTTTTAATGTTTTCCGATATTTCATATGTAATACTGGCAGAACAGCAGAAAGCCGGTGGTAATCAGTGCTTGTTGAACAAATAAAGAACACACGGTGCGGAGCGAACGATAAATAAAACGCAGCATCACATCGCTGGCAAGATGCTTCTGTCTCCTCGCGCAGTGTTCGCTCCGTAGTGGGTCTGTGTCTGGGTCGAGGTGTTCCCCCTCCGGTCCTGTGGCCATTGTGAATGTTTGTGTTCTTAGTGGGTGCCTGTGGGATCTGGCCGGTGTGTTCTAATAACTCGATGTAGCCTCAGCTGAGTGCGTACTTGTTTGTTGCAAAAGTGTTGCGCTGCGCTGCCTCCCGTTGTTGTTGTTGTTGTTGTTCTTATCCGTATATGAGTTTGGGGTTTTGTTGTTCTTGTGCAGGACTATACGGAGGATTGAGTATTCAATCCAAAGTTGTTGGCATAAATTCATGGAACGCCGCCCATTGCTCATCCCATGGGGTGGAGGACCTACTCTGGGGTTACATAAGTTCGATTAAAAGTAAGAAATTGCCAATTGAGGCTGAAATTAATTTGTCCGGGTGTAAATGCCTTTTACTAGGAGTTTATTGAGATCTTTTGGAATTAACATTCCCCCGGTGTTGGGTAATTGAATGGGCGCGCAGCTCTTGGCAGGGATTTGTTGCTCATGTATTATGACTGCGGAAGAGAAATTGAAAGCCAGTGAAAAGCTAGGTGGGAGAAATTCATGAAGCCCCCTTTAGAGAGAGCTTGAACTAATCCGTCTTGGACTAAGAGGAAGGTACTCTGGCTTGGGTACCATTCAAAGTTTTACCAAGATTGCTTTCTTGGCGATTCTGTCGAATAGTGCGTGGAATTTCGTCAATTATACTAAATTCACTTGGGAAGCAAAGAATGGCCCCCTCTTTGGACTGCATGGAAACCGATTATGAAAGTGTAGCGCAGGTGGACCGAAGAGCAAATCGTTCAGCTTTGTTGAGGAGGATTGAATCAAAAGTTGGGCCACCAGAACCTCACCCATCCATTGGATACATTGAAGGAATCTGCATGAGAGCTTGAAATCAATCAGAACAACAAGTGGCTTTCAAATAGAAAACGGCCGAGGCAGGAGGCAGCCTGCGTTTCAGAAGGAGTAGTCAACAACGACATTCTCATGACTCAGTTTTACCTTGGAAACCTCAAATTGGCAAGAGATGATCGTTACTAGGACGGCAAAAGCAGAACAAAAAGGCAAGCCAGCCGGTACAACAGGGCAAAAAGTAAATAGGCGAACAAACTGACCTCCGTCATGAACCAAGAGAAAGCGCCAAGACAACAAGTACCCACTAACCCATTTCGCGACCGAGTTTTGTGACTATCGAAAATATTTCTCCAGATTTGGTCATTACAGCTCGTTCTTCTGCCTGAATGTCTAGATGAAGAAGAAAAATAGGCGCGCACAAGGTTTCACTGTAGCCGCTTCGCAGAAGGAAAAGAGAGTCTGCCAAGAAGTCCTCTAAAAGGCTTCTTAAAAGCTATGTACCACTGTCGGTAGAAGATTTGTTGCAGATCTGATTCTTCACATTTATCGTGCAGAGCGAGCTGAGAATATACGTCAAACTAAGAACAGCCGAAGTGTCAAATGCTGATGACTTGGCATATATTACTAACCAGCCTGCATTGAAACAGGACAGATTGGTAGACGAGTGCATCAGAGGTGCGGTTTAATACGTAGACGAGTAACACCGGTGAAATATTTCCCGGGAGTCGGGTAAGGACCACTGATTTCATCTATGAGTGACTTTGTCAGAACACCTAGCTTAACTATCGTAGAACCTGGAGACTGCACCAAAAATCAAACACTGGATCTACCAGGTTCATGATTATTATAAGATATGCTTCTATATAAAGGGTCTTTCATTAGCGACTTGACAACTTCAAACTTTCAGTGTGAATGCACTCTTAAACCGATTACCGAACTGTCAATGTCAGGATATTCAATAAAGTCAACATTTTCACCATGGTGAAGTATACGAAGGAACTACGTTTACAAACTATTAAAATTTGCTACCGAAATTCCGAGTCGGTGGTCCTTAAGAGCAATTTTCGGCCGTAATTCTCGTCCCAGTAGAAAAGCAATTCATAGTCTAGTTTTGATTCAGAATATCCGCTGCTTGATATATTATGCCGTGCCAGTGAGACTACGTTTTGCCCGAAGTGTGGAGAATACTGCTGCCGTAGAGCAAAATTAGTCAATTTCACGCCGTTCTCAAGAATTGGGCCACTCCCAGACCATATTATGACGAATTTTGCTTAAGGATCTTGGCCTACACCCTTACAAAATCAAGCTGACTGAAGAACTAAAGCCACTAGATCATAAGAAGTGACGTATGTTGGAAGAAAATGAAGAATTTCATCGCAAAATCGTCTTCAGCGATGAAGCGCATTTGTGATTAAATGGTGAAACGGGACTTCATCCGCAAAAAGTGACAGTTTGGTGCGGTTTTCATGCCGGTAGCGTCATTGGACCGTTTTTTTTCGTCGACGAAAATGGTATGGTTACGGTAAATGGTATTCGATACAAAGATATGTTGGAACGTTATTTCTTTCAGCAATTGCATGAATTGGACACCACTAATATGTGGTTCCAACAAGACGGTGCCACAAGCCACAAGCCACACAGCGGGTGCAACAATCGAGTTATTGAAGTCTCAGTTCGGTGAAGGTGTTATCTCGAGAAACGGACCCGTCTATTGGCCGCTGAGATCGTCTGATTTAACGCTTCTAGACTTTTTGTTTATGGGGCATTAAATTATTGGTCAATGCCAACAAGCTGGCGATGTTAGAGGAGCTCAGAGCCAATATGAATGAGAAATAGCAGCCGTATCGGTTGAAATGTGCATCGAAAATTGGGTTCACAGTATCGACTGCTGCATACTTTCCCGTGGTGGACATATGAACGAAGTCGAATTCCATTCATAAATCTTTTGAAAGTAATTCAAGCCAGTACAATTTGTATTGAGATATCTCAAGTAGTTTGCATTTTATTTAAAAAAGAAGTTGTCAAGTCCTTAGATAATGAAAGACCCTTTAGTATAGTTGAACAAAGTCATCAGAAAAGACACCATTGCAAAGCTTAACAAGGTACAACGCCTCGAATGTTTGGGCCTCTCCAAAGGAATACAGACCTGACCTTAGACTGTTGTAGAAGCCTGAATAGAATTCACCTCAGTAGCTCAGAATGTCTGGCTCAAGGGAAGAGCTAAACTTTAGCGACCATCCAGTACTAATGACTCTTGTCTAGTAGCTTCCAGAACTTGACTTGACCTATGCTTCAACAAATAACGAATAACCCACCTAACTGCCAAAAAAATGGCCTAAAGTGGTATACGGATGGTTCCCAAATCGACTCGGGTATGGGATCTGGTATTCATCGGCCAATTAAAAACGTCTCAATACCCTTGAAGAAAAGTCCCAGTCTATTTTATACAGAAGTCCATGCTTGTAAAGAATGCATGAAGCTTAATTATCAACATTTCAGGTATTAAAGGCGCAAAGATCTTATACTCACAGTTAGTCAAACAGCTCTAAACGCCCTTAGCTCACTAATGACTGTCTTAAAATCAGCCCTGCACTGTCTCTACGCCCTCCAGACACTCGGTATTGTCGGTCTCAGAAACAAGGCTAAAATATGCAGGTTACCCGGGCATGAGGATTTTTAGGACAAACTATCTGGAAAAGACTCAGAAACCTCATTTTTTAGAACCAGAATAGCTCGGCGTAGTTACTAAATCAGCTCAGAATTCGGCTATAATAAGCTAGCAACGAAACATATGTTCCACACGCTGTTGGACAGGCCAAATGGGCAATTCAGCAATAATGCCTAGAAAATGTTAACTCTACATAAGTACGATGTCGAAAACTTAGTGGACCATCTAGGCTCCTCCGGCGTTAATAGTGTCATTCTGTGTTTGTACGCGGACGCAACATAGATGGAAAAGTATAGGATACTGCGACATTGCCAGGCTTACCTTTCCAATCCTGGATACTAAAAGATTCAGAGAGCTTCTGAGACTACTGGGCAGACATGCTCGAAGACTTGGTCTGCCATGCAATGACTTTTGGAGGAGATGAGGAGGAGGTATAAATTATATGCGAATCCCCAGCGCCCGGATCTATACGGAAATGGAATAAGAAGGAAGTTCTTCTTAAGTACAAAAAATTTAAGAAATCCTCTGCTAAAGAGGAGAGAGATAGAAAGAATCTGCTTACGTAATTATTTTACTATCTGACCGTTTTGCAGAGTGACCAATTCAATTAACTATTTCTTTAGCAGAAAATATTCGAAAAATATTCCTTTTGATTTTGCTAAAGGTAAACATTTTTTTATCTGAATATGCAAGAATTTTTATATATTAGTATATTATTTTCTTTAATTTTTTTTTGGGGGCGATATTTTTAGTTTATTTTTTTATTTAAAATTAATATTTATTTCATTTGTTTTTATTTGAGGACGTGGGACTTTTACCTTTTACTTTAAATTATTTATATATTTTTTTTTGGTTTAACAATTTATTTAATTAATTTAGTTTAAATATTTCATATTATTAAAGTTTTTTATTTGAAATCATGCTAAGTTCAGCAGTATAGCATGTTTTTTTTGTATAACAAAGTGCTAGAAATTATGGTAAATATTTTTTTTTTAAATCAGAACCTGCTAAAAACAAAATACTAAAAAAATTAACAAAAGAGCTGTTTTCCAGGAAAAATCAGATCTTTTTTACAAAAATATTGTAGCGTGGGACCTAAAATGTAAACAACCCATTAGTCATAAAAACAAGTTGCACTTCCAATTGGAGACTCGAATCTGTCAAGTTGAGAGTTAAGTGAACTAATTCTAGAAAGATTGAGTTTGTTCGGGACGAACCGCAACTCACTAGAAATTTCCCGATAGATGGCGGAGCGGATATAAAAAGGCAAACTTGAGAACAAAGGGGAACAGTTGACTTTGAAACAGCGATTGGTAAAGTTCGAAATAGTAATCGGTTGTGAAGATAAAGAAGTTTAAAGTATTCAGTGAATTAAGCGATTTTTTTTAAGTCGGATAAGAATTTGCTTTGAAGTGACTTATTAAAATAATTTGTAAAGGTGTAATAAAAACGATTTTACTAGAAAAGTTCAGCAGAATGGCGTTTTATCTTTTAGAATCCCAGTTCGTATTTAACACGCTTACTATCTATTACATAAAAAAATATTTTAATCCAATTAAGTTCAGTGTGTGTTCGATGAATAAAAATAAATATCATTATATTAATACGTGAACATAAAAAGTTTTGGTACACTTTTTAAGTATTTATTATGAAATGAGGAGGATAAAATATATCAATCGAAAGGTACAGTGCATGTAGATGTGCACAAACCAAAAATCGTGGGTATATGTCGCCATTAAGGCTGGTAAAATTAAGTTATGAATTCCCCATACAAAACAGGTAATAAAAAGGATTTTGGCGACATTAAATTTGTCGCCGACATATTACCATAGTAACGTTTACAAATATAAAGCATTTTAGATTAGAACCTCTTTCTAATGGAGCAGCTCATTTACGTATTTTTTCGATATCTAGATGTCGCCCTCATCGTTAATAAAAAGAAACAACATAAATAACGAAAATAATTGTGGTTCGCTTTTTAGTATTACATTTTTACATCCTGGTCGATTTTCGACCACAACCGATACTAGTTGTAGCAATCGTTCAATCGAATCGTTTCGACAAGAGTATTTGACGTTTGAATAAGTAACGTGAAGCAACAAAAAACGATGATCGTTTCGACGATTATCGTTTTTTCGTTCTTACACGAAGTAAAAGCAACGTCGAAACGATGTCTTTCAATCGTTTCGAAGATTAGCGTTTTTTCGTTCTTACACGAAGTAGAAGCAACGGCGAAACGATGTCTTTCAATCGTTTTGTGCTTACGCGATTAGAGACCTGGATGTCGCCACTCTACTAATTCCCTGTATTCTCCCATAATTTTTTTATGGATAATCCTCCATGAAATCATGGACACTTTTTTGTAACCTATCAAAGATGTAAGACTCACCCAATAAAACCACTGAAAACCCATACTGGTTGCGTAATCAATTTCAATCGGATTTTTTCTTTTCCCCTGAAACTCCCCGCTCAAACATGCTTAAACCAAAATCCTACAAATTTTTCTAGCTACGGCATGAAATCATGCTAAACAAAATGCTGGCATGATTTGAAAAAAAGAGGCTGAAAATAAAAAAATTCCTGCTAAATTTAGCATCAAATATGAAACATTTTTTGCACTACCCTTTTGGCACATCAAAAGATCTTTAAAGCGAGGTGTCCCACATCGATATGGCGAGCCAGAAGTTTACAATAAAAAAATTATTGCAAACGCCCATCACCTCGAACACTTCAGTATTCAAGCCGAAAAGACTATAACCCAAAACGCGAATCAGTGGCATGGTGTAGTGTTTATCGTGTTTGTTTGTACATAGGTGCAAGCTCTGATAATAAACTGCCACTGATTAGAGTATGCCATGCCCACCAAAAAATGTGTTTCTGGTTGGCAGAACAGTTCGTGTCTGAGTCCTCGAGAACTTATAGATCACATTTCGAATTTAAACAAAAATCCGTGAGCCGGTAAAAAATGTTTCGGTTTGTCAGCCTTATATATGATATCTTATCAGAGCGTTCACCGACCGCTTCGCCCAGTATTCGCACTCTTGCACTACTTTTGGGACAGCAGGACAATCCCTCCTTCGTCTACATTGACCCACATGGTTTAAATGGAACTCGGTTTAGTTTTGCTTTGTTTGTTTGAGATCCAGGTTACCTAAACGGTAATGGGCGAAAGTACTTCTCCCCCACGTTTGTTTACTCCAAGGCTATGTACGAACAATCCAAACGTCACCGCAAAGACCACTTTATTCACGAATTCAAAGAAACCGTGACCGCCAGTAGATTCAAGATTCTTATTTAATTTCCCGTTTCATTCACAGCTTTGGTACAGCATCTCAATGAACCGAACCAAACCAAACCTGTAACCACACTCTGGTGCAACGAACACCATCATCAATGGCACAGTGCACTCCATCCGCCTATAATAGCACAACCATTACACAATAACTTACAAAACAAAACCGAAAGAGAAAAAATTATTGATTCACAAATTTGTTGCTTCATTCACCAAAAAAAAAACAAAAAATACTATACGCAGATACAACTCACCTGATGGAAACCCAAGTAGCTCTCGATGCTGTGCGTCGCGAAGAACACCTCGCCCTCGCATGTTAGGATCATTAGAAATCCATTTAGTGCCTGAAAATACAGCAAGAAGATTCATGTTCATTCACTTGCTCCAGATTGTTTTAATGTCGACCGACAGAAACAAGAAAAAAAAAATCGCCCGACAATTATAATCTCAAAATGACCCTCAACCGACACTTGGTTGGGCTCTGTGGTTTTCGACTCTTCACCGGCTGAACCAGGAAATGACAGATAATTAAGTCGATGGAGTAAGTTGGTCGCTCTCTATAAGCTGCTGGCTCATTTAAAATGTGATTTGGGTGAAAGAGAGCCGACACAACCAACAACGATTGGGAAATCTGGCGACGGATGTTTGTGGTCCAACTCTGTTGTGCCGCCCCAAAAACCAACTATTTCTACTTACGCCGCAGCTACTTCGTTTACCCGCAGTCGCTTTCGCTCTAGGGGAGCACTTGATTGAGTAGCTGATGTGCCGTCCCGCCACCGCGCCGTGTATTTGCTGCTTAAGTGATTTTTCCATTATATACGTCAAACCGAACTGAACCGGGGCGCTAGTTATTAAAATCGCATTAGAATGAAAGATTGTTTGGCTATCTGTGCGCGTTCGCCTCGCCTCTTAATAATGACAACCGAATAAAGGACGCGCCAAGCAATGACAACCGACGAAGATGCCATCACAGCAACAAGTCGCTCCCTCCACCAAGATGAAGAAACAATTAATGAGATGCGAGAAGGAGGAGTACACCGCACATACAGAGTCAGAGTATAGAGTTGGTCATCAGTTCCTCGGATTCGAATACTGCCCCCAGGATATACTCGCATGAGAGTATATATACTGATGCCAGCGTAGTTAATTGAGGTTTTGCTGGCGCGGCAATGATCTGCGCCAGAAGATAGCCCAACTTTGGCGGGATTGGGGGCGCGGATTCGGATGCGGTGAGTATCACTCTGTCGGCGAATTAATAAATAATAATTGTTGTTGTTATGATGATTAAGATGACCAGCAACCGTAAGAGAGACGAGAGTCCAAGTGGGCGCACACTAATCACTTGGCCGAGAGATAAATATGCAGATGTCGCAATTAAAGGCAAATTAAATTAATTTTAACGATGCCGTTGTATGAAGGTGAAGGATTTCACCAAATTAACAATCAATGCAGTGGTGGTGGTTTGAATATTCGGATAACCAAATGTCGCATAAGAGATCGTGGCGACCACCCGAAGTCGATCTATGAAGAGAAAAGAACAAACCTTCCTCAAGGTCTTTAACGATCAATTGTTAATAGTATGTACAGCAGTTCCTGGTAGAGTCATAAGGGTTTTTTTTTTTTAGAAAAAAAGCAAACTCATTGACTGATGTCAATGGAAGACGAGCTCGTGTGAAAATAGATTGGTTCACCAAGCACGAGGAACTGAAACAAAAATCGTGCAGACAATTGATGACTACAATTCCAAGCTAATTTTCCAACGCAGCATCCTTGGTTTCAACTGGCTTTTTGATGATTTTCTAATGCGGGACGGAACCGTTGGTTTTTGGTTTTGGGTGAGGTATCTTAACCCTTCTAGTTAGAACTAGCTCCGTTCTATTCGGACACTTAGACCGCAACTTTTGGCCCAGGCGACTAGTTTACTTAAAGCGAGTTGCAGGATATCGAAAAGAGTGTGGGGATACTTTTCTGAAGTGAGTAAGGCGACGTCGTTCGCATAGCCCCCGGCTTTGCATCCGGAAAGTTCCATCGAAATCAGAAGTTCGTTGAGAACGAAATTCCAAAGTAGTGGAGATATCACTACCCCTTGGGGGGTACCTCGATGCACAAGTTTTTCAACAGCGCGGCTGCCGAACGTAGCTGTCACCTGTCTGCAGGTGAGAAAATGGGCGATTGAACGAAAAGGACCTTTCGATCGAGCCGACGATTGAATGAAGGGCGGTCTCAGTGGATTTGCCCTTTCGATAGGCATGTTGAGAGCTAGAAATTAGCGCTTGGTCAACAGTACCTTTGATGTGAAGATCTATGATCCTCTCGAGTGTTTTCAATAGAAAGGAGGACACACTGATTGGCCTGAAGTCCTTGGGAAGTGTGTTTGAGTTCTTACCTGCTTTGGGAATGAAAATAACTTTTACCATATTTAACATAGAGCACTTAAGTCCATTTAAGCATTTTATGGTTTTTAAAAAAATGATTTGTTTTATATTCTTAAACAGTAAACGGACAGAGTTGACTATAAATTCGACAAATAAAACTTGTAGGGGCGCTGATGAACCTCCCACAATACACCCGTATACTCCCCTCACATCATCAAAACAATACTCACCATAACAGATCAACATTTACATTTATACAGTTTCACCCAATTACTAAACATACATAATACTATACACTTGTTACAAAATACAAATCACTACTCATAAAAACACTATCATAATACACTTAGTAGATGGCTGTGGAATTTGATCAAATTTTATTTTTGAAGAAAAATATAGAAAATTTTCCATTATCCTGAAAGTCGTTAATATAAATGAACGACTGAGTAGAAAAAGGTACACATTCCACAAATTTGAGAAATTAAACTAAGAATGACAAAGTGTACATATTTCTATAGCGCAACGGTTGAGTCAAGAAAAGAAAATGTTCCCATAGAAGTAGGCGCATAAAATGAATCGAAAAAATTTCGTTTAGTGTATAAAGGAAAACATTCCCCGAATATTCCTGGAATATTTTCCTTTTTCTAGTCAACTTATGCAATAATTCGTTAGAAATTGAAATTTCAAAAATCGTTTATGTAGGACAGCAAACTTCCGTTTCTCATTCAGTGATCATAAACAGATGCAAATAGTCACATTTTACATTTAAAATAAAGTTTGTAATAAAAAGCATTTGCGTTCGAGTTTTAACTAAGTCGATTTTAAAGGAAAATATTCCAGCCTCCTTAACTACCATTATTGGGCTTACCACTACGGATTTTAACTTAAGGTTTTGGGATTGTGCTTCTTACTATTAGCACTTAATTTGTTTGTTAGGAAGTTTTGGAAAATAATAAAACTTGCTACCGTAAAGTTTTTTTTTTTGTTGATTTGCCAGAAACAATAATTTTTCTACTCAGTGGTTCAAATATAGAATAGAATGATATCTCATATGAAAAACAAAAAATATATAAAAAGCCCTGACTTTCCCCTTTAAAAGATTATATCCATTGAACAGCATACGATTTTAAAAAATGTGTTTAGTGCATTTTTTTCGGCAAAATTAGATCCTTTTGATCGTGAATATGGACATTGAAATTCCTCAAATTAAAAATATTAATATATATATTATATACATAAATTATAACAATTTATCGTGGCTATCGTCCCTAAATAACCCTACCAAACTTACCCCAACCCTAACAGTGTTCTTAACCCAGAAAAGTAATTTAAAAAAAAAGAAGTGAAAGAGAAAGAAAATAAACCGAAAACAATAAACTAACATAATATATATCCGAAATTCATTTTTAAACCCTTTTGCGGATCCTCTAGATTTTGTTTTAATAATATATTCTTTTTTTAACGTCATTTCACAAATTTTTATTTTTTTTTTGTTAGTAGAAGTTTGTTTTCTTGCATAATTTTAATTAAATTCAATACCTTCATTGTGATACCTATTCCTTTTTAGTGTTTTACTTTGTGAATTTTTTTTTGTCTTTGGTAATGTTTGTTTTTCTTTTAGGTACATCGTCCAGCTGCAAGTGCACCTGCATCCAGGATGAATGGTACGTTTTTCTTGTAAATATCCGTGTTTTAATATTTTATTTAAACCGAACTCATAGTTATAAATTCTTTGTAAATATATGTCGATTTTAATTCAACATTTTTTTTATTTATATCTGTGAAATTCGAGAATAATTTAAATTTTTTTTAAATATTCAAATTTGTTTCTTTTCTATAACATTAGTTGTTGTCAACTTTTCATTTATTTATAATTGTTGTTGTCAATAATTTTGAAATAATTTTTTTCTTATATCATAAGTTTGTTCTAATAAATATATTGTTTACTGTGTTAAATTAAGTGAAATAAAATGTTTTTAAATTTATTTGATGGTATTTGAATCCATCATTTGTGTAGTACTTTCAGGATCCTTTTAAAGTGTTTAACTGGGTTAGCATGAGTGAGTAGGTTTAAATGTAGGGTGATTGAGATGACGTGGGCGACGATGACAGAAAACAGAGTTGTCGAGCGGTTTTGCGTAAACACATAGTGGTTGTTACAAAAAAGAGCGAGTAGCAACCATGGTACTCTGCTTATTCTTGAGTAGGGTTATGGGGAGGGTAGCTCAAAGGTACCATAACACCTTCGGTACCGTTGTGGAGAGAGAAGGAAGAAGGCTAACCATCCAAGTTGATAGGTGTGGTTTGTTTTCTTCTCGGATGATAAAGTTCCTAATATTTATTTCGTTTAGAGTCAATCCTTACCCTATTTTCTTCGTATCCTTTTAATATTCCCAATTTTAGAACTTTCCCATACAAATTTTAAGGCATGAAAAAGTACGGTAGTCCGCAAGACAAGCAGAAGATCCCACGCCTCCGACGAGCTAAGCACTGGCTCAAACAAGCATGCCTGCCTTGCTTTTTTGACCGGACAGCCCTTCCATTAAAGTCAAAATTGAGATTCCTGTGTTTCTAAGATGGAAGGGTAACATATGTTCATATGTACACCGTTCCCTGGGCAGGGTACTTCCGGAAACTATAGAACTACACCTTGATGTGCACCTTCCACCACCGGCTATTTGCACATTTAAGGTTGGTTTTGAAATGAATCTTTGACCCGGATCACAGTCAGGTGGTCGCCGAGAACTTCCAAAAAACATTAACCAGAGCTGGAGTTTTTAAACCCTCAGTGATGAGTGTTTCAGTTCTTCGCTCCGCATTTTTTTGGTCTAAATGTACCTCCAGGAAGTATGGTGCCGATGTTGAGATAACGTACTTTGCAAAAATCAGTTCTGAGAGTGCTTTCCAACTGTCCATTGTTTATGTGGTGGTGGCAAATTACAATGCAATCACCACCCGATATTAGACTACAAAACAAACTATCCAAATCCATCCACATCAGATACATTGTTCGTCAAAGCACAATCCCCAGCTGAGTGCGCGCGCGCGCACACATTCAAATTATTGGAGCAGTGCAAATTGCGCGATTTCTTGTTTTGACTCCCCAGTGATGGTGTTCCCAATAATTGTGTATAGAGCGCGCACCAGAGGGTGCGCATTAAAACTTCCAACAGACTGTGCAGTGAAATTGCACCGCGCGCCGCCCTCTTCCATATCGTGCAGCACCAATCTCGCTAATGCGGACATTGCCACTGTATCCACTGAGCTAATCACAATCAAAATAGGAACACAACCAACACCATGCACCCAGTGCTCATAAGTTCCGAGCTAATTAATGCGCTTAATCATTTGACGGAGTGAACCTGTTAACCGGAATATCCGTATCCAATGTGCAACCAGTGCAGCAGTACCTACATACACACAGTGATCGCATATATCGTCTCTGGCTCTGTCTCTGTAGATTCGGGAGGGGGCATCAGTGGAACTTGCTCTCCCATTGGAGTCTATCTATTGCTGCGACGCGACTTACCTCCCAAAGCAGGTGCGAAAGTTATAAATGGATACAAGTTCGAGGCGCAGAGATGGACTCCTGCCGTGCCAACGCAGTGATAGATAGAAATCCATTTAAATATTCGCCGCCGATTCGGCGATTGTTTGCTGATTGCAGTTAATAATATTTATAATTTTATTGTTGCTGTTACTGCCGATATGGGTACGCCCCGTGCATAAATTACCGCTTAATGCGCACTATAAGATTTGAGGTTAAGTGGCTGTTAATTGTTAAAGTGCATGCAATTTAAATGCGAATCGCCTGGTGCTCTCGGCGCGCAATCCGTGCATGTTGTAGACGCACACGCAATTCCGAACTATTGAAAAACAAGAAAAAAAAATGTAATAGTGCACTGCATCTGGAGATTATGTACAACAATTGGATATGAGATACATACAAAGTACTTTCATATGCCAGGGGGTGAGATGAAGCTCGTTTTGGTATTTTTCTTGACGAAAAGGGGAAGTTAACACTCTTTGTCGATGACAGCGCCAGCAAAGTGAGTCGTATAATTGTTAAGAAAATTCTGCAAATCCGAATGTGGACGGGAAGAGTCGACGCTCTTTAAGAATGGAGGCAAGCATAGAGTCTGGCTCAATGCAAGGTACATCTTTCATGCTGAATAAGAGGCCCAAGAGGCTATGAATTGTGCAGAGTGACTTTTAAACGACTCGTATAGTGCTTTGGATTTTCCTGACAGAATATTTAACAACTGAGAGACTGGCTATAGAGAGACAGGCTATATAAAGACTCTCTGTTGTTTTCTATTCTGTCCAGGGCTGATCTCTAAGCCCCAGGAAAATTATTTAACAAGACGGACTCTTTTAAATGGGTTTTCCAATAGGAGGTGTTATTTTGGTATTCAAAGAAAAATGTCATTTTTTGAGATAAATGATCGGATGTTTATCATACAAATAAAATTGGTGTAGTACTGTTCGACTAAGATTGAATTTGACGGCATGTCTTTAAATGCAAAAATCTTAGAAACTGTTCAATATATTCTGATGCATTTTTCACAGGCCTATAGAGGATACCTAGGCCTTTTTTTCAACTCTATATCTCTATAAATTCCGGAAAAACTTGGAAAAGAGTAGTAGTAGTAATTTATTTTTTCGTTTCGTTTTGCTTTTTTCTTTGTCACGCTTTCCGTTCGAAAACACTGGGAGCATTTAAATATAGTTAACAACAGCTTATAGAGGACATCTGCAGGTACAACTTAGGAAATCCAATAACTCGATAACTTAAAAGGTTTTTAAATAAAAAGTCAAAATTTGAAACATTTCACCTATTTTCACATGAGTGAGTAGATATGCAATTCATTCTCAAATCAAACATACTAACTGCGCAATATTATACTGACATCTCTTTTAACCCTATTTTACTCCTGTGACGGAGAGGGAGACAGACATAGGCAGTACGCTGTGTGGTTTGCTAAGAAAAAAAAAACAAAAGAAATGGCAAACATATACGAAAGGTTTGTTTGTACTGTTTTGCTTACAAAATAAAGTGTCTAGAAAGAAATGTCAAATAGGTATAGGTACCAGTGATACTAGATCGTGGTATTATTACATTAGGGGATTTATATTAGGGAAAATTCCTGGTGATACACGTCGTACTATTAATAAATGTTATTTGCTATTAAGATGAGGCAGTAAATTACCCGGTGAAGTTTTTAAATAGCATTACAGCCAATGGACTTTTTGCTCATAAAATTTTTTTAGAAGTTGGAGTTTCCATTATGTTGCTTCGCAATTTGAATCCCCCAAGCTTTGTAATGGTACCAAAATGTGGGTGATTGCGTTACAGCAAAATGTTATAGATGCGCTAATTTTAACTGGGTGTGGTAAAGGAGATACGGTATTTATACCAAGAATACAAATTATTCCCAGCAATTATCCATTTCACTTTAAACGGATTCACTTTCATATTAATGTTGGTTCTGCCATGACAATCAATAAATCACAGGGTCAAACTTTAAGAAAAGTGGGAGTTGAATTCACGGGCAGTTATAGATAATTATGTAGCGTGCTCCAGGGTAAATAATGCAGGAAATATGACTATCTCAGCCGAGAGAAACAAAACTTCTAATATAGTGTACAAAGAAGCGTTACATTAATAAAAAAGTGAGTTAAATACATTTAATAAAATTATTTTCTTTCCTTTTCATTGTCCAAAGAATATTAAATGGTTGCTGATTAGTCCAACGATGATGATTTTTCTATGAGCGATTATCAAAAAAAAATTGTGTCCCCTACAAGACAGCAAATTTATAAAAAAATTGTTTCAATCAATTGTTCTGAAACCACATTTTACACGGGCGAAGCCGGGTGGGTACAGCTAGTTTCATACTAAAGAGGAAGGTATGCCGTTAATAATGAAAAACACCATCAGCCAAATGGCCACCACAAGCACGAATACAGGACCATATCCTTTTCATGGAACTTTCCATAAACAAATCGCAAAGTGGCTGCCCTATGTCCTCGATAGCCTCACGAATTTTAATCAACGCTGGGCTGTTGGCGTAGACCTTATCTTTCACGTGGCCCCAAAAGAAGAAGTCGCAAGGTATTAAATCACAAGATCTCGGTGGCCAATTGTGATCACCTCTTCGAGAGATAACACGGTCCGGAAACTTTTCCCGTAAAAGATCAACGGTTTCGTTGCTTGTGTTTTTTCACCATTTTTGTAGTGAATTTTAATAATTTCAATGCGTTGTTGAAGCGTGCATCGTTCCATTTTTAGTAATGGCGTAGTTTCTACTTGCCAAATGTCAAAGAATAAAAGCTTCAAGTGACAGCTACCGAAATAGCGGGTCATTCACAATAACACCTCTCATTGGAAAACCCCTTCAGAACGACGTTCAATAATAGAAACGGAAGGCTTTTAGTTAATGCCCTCCTTTATCAACAGGAACGTGTTGTCAACTTTTAGCCAACAATTGTATTAAGAATAACGTCCCTTATCCACTTAGTCCGCAGCGCATCAATTTTGAATTCCACACGTGCACATCGAGTGTACGAAGCTCCCAATTCTATTCAGGGTTTGATTTGATGGGAGATTTTGCACAACACATTGCTCAACCAATGTACGATTAGTGTACGAACTCATGTAGCTCGTTGGACATGGTTGTGCATTGAGTCGGGCAACATTTTGAAATAATATCATTCTATATAAACATTCTCCATACAGGGTGGGCCAAATACAAGTTTCTTTTTAAAAATGCAATAAAGTAAACCAAATTAAATTTTTGTCCATGTATAATGGATTTATAAGTAAGAGAAAACATTCCCATTCATTATGAAACACAAAGTCTTTTAAGTGACTGCCTCGGCTGGCTTCGCTGTAGCCCATTTTGTCACTATAAATTTCCAATTGTTGATGGGTTTAGCACAAAAAAAATTGATTAACATGGCTAACGCCCACCGTTTTCCAAAACGTTGTTCCCAGCCTCATTTTCGAAGAAAAGTAATCCTCCACGAGTCACACACTCTCAGCTACAGCAGCTACATTCTCGTCTGTGTGCACCGTGATCATAAGTGTTGTCCACTAGCATACCAGTCTCACGAACTTTTTACACAATCTTGCGTACAGCAGGCGGGTGATCCGTTTCGGCCAAAATGTATTTTCAAATAACGCACTGTTTGGGCTACACATATTCCCCAACGTTGTTCAAGCGTAAAGCGCCCCCTTTCGTTTAGAGCGCGAAACATCTTTCAGTGTCAAATATCCTATGATTAAAAAATTAACCACTAGATGGTGCACCCTATATATGAATTGTTATTAAAGTTTAATTGAACCGATAAGTAGCTTTATTGCCTTTCATTGTCAATATCCGAGCTGGATTCATTTGCTAAAGAAGAAGAACTTAACAAATGTGCTTACAAAATATTTAGCAAAAGGGCTGAGTCAGCTTAAAGCAGGATTTTTGTAGCAAATTCTACGTTTTTTTCATACCGATCTGAGTAAAAGGTAAGTGTCGCGATGCTTTTCAAACATATCAAAAGATGGCGTTATTATTCATACGAAATGTAAAAGCAGTTGCTACATTTTATTCACACCACCCAGTGTTTCACAAATTACCTACCCAAAAATCCAATTAGCACAAATGGTTTCCGAAATCATCGAAATCAAGCAGAAGTTTTTGACAAATATGGATCCCATTGTATATTACGATCAAAACTAAAAAAAATATTAAAAATTGTCCGTACAATATGAAGGCATGGAAATTTAACTATAACGAATTTTTCAATTTCCCTTTAAAATTTTAAAATTTTCTCGGTGTATTTAGTTGCCTTGGGTGGAGATAAATACAACAAAAAAAATGGCGTTTATCGGACGATCCGTTCTCCAGAGAAATACTGCTCTCTCTTTCGTTTCCGATGGAAATTCCCGGCCGACAGACTCAAGCACAACCCTAGCTATTAACAAGTAGCGAATTTGCACCCATTACCCTAAGATCAGTCAATATCAATAGTTTTTCATGTTTTTTCTTCGGATTTGATTAAACATGATCTGTTTTCAATTCATTGAATCTCCGTCCCTAGACCGTGCAAAAAGGTGGACGCTAGCTGCAAATTCTGTTTAACGCTGCCCTTATCATTTCTCCTCAAGTAAAAATCCTTAGATATCGTTTCTGCAATCGATCGCTCAAAAGAAGTTCTGAACTCTTTTAAGAACATCAGAGAAAGTGCTGACGATTTTTCCAGAGAGGCTTTTCAATGCGCATCCCAACTTTCCGAGGACTTATTTGAAGTTGAATTAAGAGCTCCAAACAACGCGTTCCAATCAGGAAACCTCTTCTACTGAAGCCTATTTTAGAGTGTCTATACTGATTCCTTGCATAGATTTGTTAATACAAAATCGTAGGTACGGACAGATTCATGGTCAACGAAGACGTTCTACCATCGTTTCAAGCTCACACAAATTCCAATTTAAGATTTTTTTCCACTGCGCCACCTCTCGCGGACGTCTGACAAACCGGCAAGCAGCAACACCAACATAGCACAACTTTTTAACTTTGACATTCAGCAACTGTTCTCCCACACTTACTGTGTGCATTTTTGTTTTTAAGCCTGGTATCCTACTCACGCTAAATTTTAGCGTCCCTAGTCTCCACTTCATTTCTCCACACCGAAGATAAATGCTCGCTAAATTATTAAACATCATACAGATGGGACAAAAATAATTTGTTCATCACAGTAAACGTTATTTTAATTATTCGCGTACTTACAATTTTCCAATTTCAAACTTTAAAGCCAATGCATTGTTTGAATCGTTCCAAAACAAAATTGAAGAAGATATTATCATTGCTGCAGCAGCTCAAATAAGTTCTATAATAGTAAGCAGAAGACGACACGTGTCGGGTAAATCCCTATTTGCATTGTTCCTCCACAAGCCCTGCAATTTTTTTTTATGATTTTTTTTATCGCATGAAACGGAATTTTGGTTTTGTGTTCTCTTTTATTTATCCCACGAATGCTTTCTGCGGTTTACTGTGAAAAAATCCAAAATAAACACAACACAAATTGTTTCCTGCTTTTTTATGTCAAAATTTATCTTCGATTTAATGTACCGGACATTTATTTCGCGAGCTAAATGAGTGGAGACTTGTCAGCGGCCCATCTATATGAAGTTAAGAATTTAGCGAGCGAGGATACTACTTTGCTAAACTGCCTCGCTAAATTTTATCTTTGTAGACAATTTTGTATGGGAGATAAAATTAAGCGCGAGCAGGATACTTAGCTTTAATGTAAATTATGCTTTCTCTTTGACAAATTCTCCGCTGCCAATTTTTAGTTGGAATAAAACGCTTCTTGTTTCTTTTCCTTTTCCTTTTTTTTACGTATAATTTTCCTCGCGTATCTATATCCTAATATACAATGACTGTCATGACAGAGCTTCTTGTACCATTCGTCGAAAAAACAAGGACTCACAGAAAACGAATGGTTGTGAGCAGCCAAGCCATGGGTGCCTAAATGGTGTCCGAAACTATTTATGTTTTTTTTTTTTAACTCAAGGAAATATTTGGAATTCAGGGAGAGGCATCTCTTTTTGTGAAGCACTTTGAAATTCCGATGATACCATGCGAGGACCATCGTAAATATACCAACTGACCTGACACCCAGAAAACTCTTCATCCTACCTAGCTAAGTCACGGAAAAAATCTGAAGATGATCAACATTATTCTAGGCGCACCTCAGTTGGATTGCTGAACTAAGAGCGCATTGCGTCCAACAATTCAAAATCGCCTCAAGTCAGCCATCATCATCATTGTCAGTCGGTATACGTCCAACACGTTCTTCATTCAACTCAACAAATTGACTAAGAATGCGCACAAGTTGTCCCCAACGATGACGACCCATCAAAACGTATCACCCAATAAATACCGTACGAGTCCCCTAAAACGAATTAAGCCAAATTAATTGCCCAACACCTAAGCCAACGATGGCGGAATGTCAACCTTAATGGCCGATTCTCAAGTAACTACATTTCCTTTCGCAATTCACTCTCCACTTGCAACTGCAATTGCATGCATGCAACTCGAGGGAGCCCCTCACCACCGCACATGCACCATCAATTTCAATGCGAAGAAGAAGAAAACAAAAAAACACAACAGCAATCAAATTTGCAATTACACATATCAAACCGATCAACAAGTAGTCCAGTTGAAGCAGCAGATACACTCTGGCAGTGCCCAAATGGAAATTTCAAAACGGCATTCAATATTATTGCCAGCTTTGGTTTTTTGAATAAATCCAAAGGAGTCGCAGGAAGGAAAAAAAAAAAACAGACCATGAAACAAAGCTCGGCATATCGTGACTAAGTAAAATTTTCAATATTGCGTTCGCAACAGGTCCTGGACAGGACAAAGAATAGGCCGCCAGGATATGCACTTTGTGCAGTTGCAGTCCGGAAAATAAGCGCGCACAACCTTGCACCGTTCCGCCGCGTGTGCATTTCACACGACAGACTAGAGTCCTGTGCTGCATGTTGTGTTTCAAGGACCTAGCTCTATAACGCGGAAGACTTATTTTCGATAGAAACGCGAAAAATCCTCACCGCGCGCCAAATGACATAGGCCTACCCAATACAGCCCCCCCCCCCCCCTCCCCGAATGCACTTTGGGGAGACATTGTGCACACCTATAACTCTCCTCACGGATTGTGGTGTGCCAAAGTGCAGTTAGTATCTTGGCAAGGAATCACGTAACTCTAACTCACTTGTAGATACGTACACTCACTCACACCACACACACACAAGGATGTATTGGGAAAAAGCTTCCCGCGTGGAAAAGAAGCGTGCAACGCTGCACTAAAAAGGCCCGATACTTGACATTGAAACCGCGCTCCGATGGCGAAACGAGGTGAAGACCGTCCGTCGTCGCCGTCGTGCGCCCAAGGAAACATGAATGCTTAGGCTTTTCCAGTTCCCACATATAGTATACTATATGCAGCACGCTGTTTGTGTTGTGTGTATTTGCAGATGACAGCGAGTATGTGTTCAATGTCCACGACCACTAAATTTGTGGCAAATTAATTCATCGTTTTGTTGCATGGCATATACAACGCTGCCCACCCTCGCCCCCATCGCATCGGATTGATCAATCAATATTCTAACAGCAGCGCTTCTGGCCGAGTGATTGATGATTAATGATTGATTGTGCAGCCGGTTTTGTGTTTGTGTTTGTGATTACAGCATAATCGCCTTGTAATTGATATGGTAAAGATTTGGGTGTGGGACTTTCGTTTTACCTGCAGGAACATATCACCGTCAAGAAGGCCATGCTCAAAGGCTCCCAGCTCTCGGGTTCGGTACGCATCGTGCGAATGGATGTGAGGCATCAGGCCGTTCTCCTCCTTGTCCTTATGCATAACAACTGAAACGATAGAGAAAAACGGGCATTAGTGATTAAGACGAGATAATTAGGCGAATGGGAGTTTTCATTGCTCTCAAGAATTGAGATGTTGCTGTGGCGGTAGTGTAATTAATAATTCATCAGAGGTGTTGGGCAGGTATATTGAACAATGGAATGGAGTCGGATAGGTGAGCCTTGTTTATTAACTATTGGCATAAGTGTGTGATTGCAGACATTTTTCGCTTCGGAATATATTTTTTGCGCAGTTGAAATGACCTTGTTGTAAGCATCAGGCAGCTAACTGAGTAGATGAGACTTGGTCATGCTTGCAGGTGGGAGGAAGTGGCCTGGCCAGAAACCCCAGAGGAATTAATCTTCTTTTAAATTTTAAGAAAATAATAAAAGTGGCAACTTTCAAAATTGCGCGACAAACATAAGCTTGATGGAAAGAGTCTCTTTTTAAAAGCCTAGTATGTGACTACCGAAAAGTTCTAAGGAACTAGTTGGGCAATAGTCGGTTATTTAATGCGAGATACTCGTTGCTAGATTTCGAAAAAATCATTTGCAATTTACATCAAACTTATTCCAATTTTTAAAAATCTTAAAGAAGACTAAATCCTTTTAAAAGTGTATTTTTAACTTTCGAACAAATTTTCGAACTCGGAAATGTTAATCAATTCTGTCATCACAATGATGAGGATCTCAAAAAAGTGGGTCCCAAAACGCTGTCTGTCTGTCAGTATACTCCGGAGGCCGACAGCCTAAACGGCCGTTTGGTTCAAAATTCGGATTTGGACTTTGTGGGCCTACAGTTCGGGGCCGTTTCTTTTTTTGCACGGTAACATTAATATCTATGGTACTTTCTATACAAAATTTACCAGTTTGATTTGTTCGGAAACGGCTCTAACGATTTCGACCAAGATTGATATTTGAGCTTCAGGTTAACATGACTGCATACTTAGATAAAAAATCGAATATGGTTCTTTTGAAATTTGGATATTTATTTGAAAAACGATCGATAGGATTGTGACAAAAATTCATTTCCAAGGTCGGTTGGTTGGTTAAAGTGGCTGTACTTCCCGTTTCCTGACGAGGGGAAAACACAAATAACGCATTGAGCGCCGTTTTTAGAACATAACTCACGGAACCTGAAGATAAAGGGGAAGACGGACGTTAAGGGAGTTCACAACCAGCCTGAGGAGTTGAGAAGTTTGATGATCTTGTTGAAAAGTATACTTTGGATGGCCGAAAGGTCATCATAAAAGGGATCACCTAGTGCGCTGTGTCTGGTTTTTGCTAGGGCCGGACACTCACAAAGAAGATGAAACACTGTTTCACTCTTGTTTGTGTCAGCGCAGCTACGGCGGTGGGTGTTATGGGGTATGCCAAGCTTGGCCTGCGTGAGTTCCTAAAGGCCAATGACCCGACCCGTAGTCTGGCGACATCTACACGCGTTCTGGCTAAGAGGTTGTTTGTTCTGGCATCGTCGTAGGTTGGCCAGATCTTTCTTGAAATGACGCAGTTCGTCAGGTTCATCTGTCTAGTGTCCGCCCTTGAGGTGCAGTACAGGAGGATTTCTCTCTTAACGTATCCCAGCGGAGGAAAGACTTCCTCACGCCTGAGACATGCACAGAGCAGAGCTACGTCTGGCAATTTCATCGGCTTTCTCATTCCCCTCTATGTTTCTATGGCCGGGAACCCAGGCGAGAGTGATAGCAAACACTAGTCAGTGTCTCCCTGCAATCCACAACAATATTGGACGTTGATTTAGTTGAACCGACAGCTTTAATCGCAGATGCCTCTTTATTTTCTGGGTGTAGTTATGTTAAGGAACAGTCTTCGCTCATCCTTGATTGTAAGTACATCAGCTTGAAAGATGCTGGCTACATTGGGAAGGCGGAAAGATTTGGAGATGTCTAACTCTGCTGAGAAAATGCCTGCTGCGATGAAGGGTATGTCGAAATCGTTAATGACCGCGCTACTCTCCCATTCTGATCTAGATGGGAATCTAACAGAGACGTTTTTACAGAAGTTAAGTTTGGGTACTGCGTAGTCTGTAGATATGCGTCCTATTCCGTCGGGAAGGGAAAGTAGGATGTTGGTATGGCCATAAGGCCTTTCGGACCAACATTTCGATTCCTTCAGTCTAACAGCGCTACACGCTACAATGCTTTCTATGTAAGATTTTGGTTATTAAAGCGTGGAAGCGAGAAGGTTGGTATTTTGGTTTTGGTGATGAAGAGCATCTGTTCAGTTCAGGTTGGGTCAACGCTAAGACCACAGCTTGTAGCCCAACCGCTAGTCTTACCCAGTGCTTTTTCCATGATTTCACTTATCACGTTCGAAAACATTCCTGATAATAGAACAACCACGTCATCCGCATATGCGACGACTTTAATACCTTCCCTATCGAGTCTTGAAAGTTTTATGAATTAAAATAAAAAAAATTATTTTAAAAATTCGGACTTCAGTTGTAAAATTTCGCAGTAGATCTTAAAAAAAAAGTGCAGTAGATCTACTTTTTTTGCAGTAGATTTTAAATTTAGAAAAAATGCGATAAAAACGAAGTTTTCAAATATTTTTCTTAAAATTTTTTATTAAATTCTTAGACAGGCGACAACAGAGCAGAACAACAACAATAAATTTAGAAACAGAGAAAGACACACTTGAGAATTGACTTCATCCGCAAGGCAAATGCAGTAAAGTCCGAACACTGAACACAGCCTTTCAACGAATTCAGCTAATAATAATATTTATTTTTGTCCAACGAACAGGAACTGAACTTAATTGAATTAAAATATTTTTATGTAATTCATCGTCACGAAGCGATTTTTATTTTAATGATATTTTTGTTAATTTTTTTAGGTTTTGATTTCAAAAAAAGTATTAAGCATGATTCTTGGTTCTTTTTTATCCATCGCTTGTACAAACAAATAGTGCAGATGGATGCGAGAAAACTATATTTTCCGAATTTATACCGCACATTTGAAAAGATTGTCCTTGCGACTTATTAATGGTAACGGCTAATGCAAGGCGAATAAGGAATTGAGGACGCTTAAATTCGAATGGGACATCAGTTGGAATCATCGGTATGCTAGGAATCAAAACTTCTTGAAAATGTTATTACCACAAAATTCATACATTTATAGTAGGTGAGTCGAACAAAAAATCCTGTGAATGTGACTTATTTGTATTATGGTTAGCGAATTGAACAAAATTCATTCGCCTGAACTGTCAACTGTAAAGTCGCTTTATTGCGGTTTGCGAATTTGTGAAATGTCATTCCACTTACTTCAAATTTTGGTGAACAAAACAGAGCCGAATGGAATTTATGAGCTAAAGAAATGAATGAAAATTCAAAAATAATGTGTAAAACTCATTCAAGTCATGTAGAAATATATATATATATATAATAAAAATCTCCTTTTATAGTTTCAAAAGAAGGAATTCCAGCCAAATCCAGAAACTAGTTGAGATCATGGAACAAAACCCAGACATAGGCAAATGGTTGGTAAAATTTGGAGCTTTAAAATAATCCAAAAAAAAAAAATAATTTAATTTCTTAAGTTGGCTGCGCACCCTAACTTTATAATAGGAAGGATTGAAGAAGTGCGCATAAATATGAATTTGTTTTTTATTTGTTCCAATAAATTCACGAATGCTTCTTTGGTCAAACGAAATTTGGACACAAATCAAAAAAAAATTCACTGAATTACTTCGTAAATTAAAGTGCTTACTGTATTTAGGTACTTACAGATGGTTTGGAAGTTCTAGAATCTAGAAGATTGGAATTGTCCCTTTTACTTCGTCTTAATCTACACATATCTAATGCTACCTCCGTACTGTTGTCTTCACAAAATAGATAAATATTGCTTATCATTTTTAAGGCACACAAATTTTTTATTTTGAGTTCTTTTTGTGTTCGAATTGACGTTTTGGTGCTGTCATTTTCGTTTTTATTACTTTGGTAGCCTTTGATTTCTAGGCGAATGAATTAATTCGCCGACCATAATCGTACAAGGCGAGTGTTTCGACAACTAACTCGATTTACGCGAATAATTCGACTCGCTAACGATAATAGGCCTATTAATATCACACAAAATCCACCCACTTCGAATTAACTTTTAACAATTTCAAAAAGAGCAAAAAAGAAAAATTCATGCCGGCATATGAGCTCCGGTTAGCAAAAGTTGTCGTTCAAATCCAACATAAACATGTGTTAACGAAATAAAATTACGCTCACACTTATGCATGAACAAAAAAAAATGCACGCACCGAAAATCATCCCAAACACTCATGCTTATTTAAGTAAAAAGTGTAACGAAGAAAGCTCGGAGCTTTTTGGTTTTATTTACAATTTTTGAATCGTCAGGAAATATTTTAATGTGCAGGAAATTCTGTTAAATGAAGTGTTTTCTTAGTCGTTATTATAAATATAACATGTACTACAAAATGTAAAGAATGCGTTTCCACCTTCAAACTCTGTCCATTTTTCGAACACTCTATCTGTCATTACTTAAAAATAATTCCAGCTTCCACTTCCGGTAAGTGGAATGAAATTGGAAACAAATTTTAAAGCTGTTTGTTGTATAAATACAAAATGTTTTGTTAACTTTTTTATATTTATATTTAATTTTTGATTTAGTGTCGTACTTTCCAAAAAAAAATATTTTAGCACAACATTTGTGCTGCGAGTTCAACTCATTCCCTGCACTTAGCTCTGCAATTGGACACTTACCTTCTCAAATTCGCTCGAATTTTTTTCTTTTATTTTTTCCAAATTCTCTGAAGCTAAAAGTTAATTTATTTTCTCAAAAAAACTTATTGTTTTAACTTTAGAGAGTAAAAAAAAAACATATTCCGCAAAGATATTCATCCATTGATATAACCAGCGTTTGTAGCTCCTACTCTTATTTCACAAAGTGGTTCCCAAAACAGTAACACAAAATGGTGGCGTATATTCGAAAGTCCCATTACACAACGTCGCGTCGCGTAGCGTAACAATTTCAAAGTTATTCCACTTTTGACACCACCCGAATGTCACTCTGTATTATTTATCTTTCCTAATTAAATTATACTTGTGTCAAAACGAGAATAAATCCACTCGCTCCGGGCCTGACAACTCAGGGAACCTTACCACGGTGACACAAAAGACTGCCAGATTACGAACACACCGTGCTAATAAAAGAGAAAAATCCATTTCCCCCAATGTACAGGTAGACCCGCCCGGCCCTCCTATCTCCTGGCATAATAATTTCATGTGAAAAGATTATGCAACCCGATAAGCGTCAACTTCTCTTGAGTTACTTACTTAATTAAATCAAAGGTGCTTCGCTGTTCCCCCGCCTTGCACACACACTCGAGGTAATTAGACAAATTAAAATCACTGCAGTGGATGCATTAAAGCCAAAGGAGACGGTTCCCACAAGAAATACCTATGTTCTGCAAATCTCCCATCGATGCGGTGCAGAATGCGATATCCATAAGCCGCTGATAGGGAAATGCGAGACGTCGCGTCATGCGTAGTGTGTGGTCCTAATGCCGCAGTACACACCGGCACCAAAAGAAGTGTGCGGGAGTGAGCGCGCCAATAAAAGTAGCTAATTGCCAAAATGTCTCTATGTTTGGCATTTTATTTATGATCGTCAGTAAAAGTCCTTGTTTTATCTGCAAAATCGAAATTTATTTCCAAACACAATAGCGACCGGGGGTATATAAAAAAATAAGAATAAAACGAACCGACCAAGAGCAGAGAAAGAAGTCGAGAAAAATAAAAATTGTTTATTTGTTTCTTTGGAGGTTTTCTTTTTCTCTTTTGCAGTCACTCGGGTTAATTTGAACGACGACGGCTGGTGGTGGCAGCACAATGCCACCGCTGCCATTTTTATTTCCCTGGCATGATGAATTAATGCGCTACCCTAGATAAAAACCCATAAAGCCACCAATAGGCGAGGGGGTGAGGGTATTTGCTGCCAGCCGCTAAAGGTGAACTACTTGGAATTTTAATAACACAGTCGAAGAAAGAAAAAGACACGTGGTGGTGTATAGAGGGTTCAGATTAAGTGCGGGAAGACAGGGCCGGCCGAGGGTGCAGTTTGGGTGGGACCTTTACCTTTTTTTTGCAAAGAAAAAGAGTCTTTTCTGCAGAGAAACTTATCGTTATCGATAGCGATATATAAAGGAGACGCACACTAAAAATTGCCTTTCTCGATGGGAAAGTCATGTAGTCCTTACTGACCTTTTTGGTATTGTAAAATTAAAGAAGGACTCGTATCGGATGGATGATCTTTGAACTTTACTCCCGGAACAATATTCCACTTCCATCCTCTAGGACGGTGGATGCGGTCTGCCAAATTTGCGAATCTAAAGTCCTCTCAAGGACTACTTTTTTAACAGACGATTTGAAAGTTCTTCGCAGCTCCATGATTTAAGAGTGCGGAGCTAGAGCCTCTAGAGCTCTTATTCATCTCACTGGTGGCTTTTTGAACACCGAGTCTTTAAAAGACGCAGTTCTTTTACCTCCGCCGGGTCGCTTCCATCCGCAAGTATCTCCTCCAGAGACTGGTGTTGAACAAAAAACGGCATTCTTCGTCAGACCTATGAGTTTTAAGAGACCTGACGTTTAAATTGTACTGTCGGACAACCATGAGCACTATGATAGCACATCTACCATAATAATAGATTGCTGATGGGCCATTGATGTTGTGGTGGTAACATTTTTAAATCGTAAGCCGCCAGCATGACCGGAAAGGCGCCATTGTTCGGCAGGTTTGGCAATATTCAAGGTTCGCTTTGTTTGTCTTAGGTGTACCCGCACTTTGTTAGCCATAGCTGAGTGAACTAATCATTTTGACCCAACCCAACAGCAGTTCATTGAAAATTTTTTTTCCATAGTAGTGAGGGTAGTATTCCCCCTTAGGAGGTGCCTCGGTTCACAACTTTTTCAAAAGCGCTGCTGCCGAAAATAGCTGTCACCGATTAAGTGGCATATTTGTTCGCCAATGCTCAGCTTGTTTAAAGCTTAAATAATAGATCGAGTCTTTATGTTATTAAAGGCCAACGCTATGTCCAGGAGGAAAGCCATTGCATATTCCCTGAACGAAAGGGACATTTCAATCGAATCGACAAAAATTGAGTGAAGTGTAGTCTCGGTGGGCTTGCCCGTTTTATAGGCTTGTTAAGAGCTAGAGATTAGCGCTTGGTCAACATCAAGAGTTTTCAGAAGAAAGGAGGTAAGGCTGATTGGCCTGAAGCACTTTGGACGTTTGTGTGAGGTCCTACCTCCTTTGCGAATGAAAATAAGTTTGAACGACTTCCAGGATGATGCTTCCCAGTGTTATGCAGCCTACCAGAGACTGCCTTTGACAATAGCAAAGGCGTTCTGTAGTTGCGCCGGGAAGATGCCATCAGGTCCTGGTGACTTGTACGGTTCAAATCTATTGACAGCCCACTTTAGCTTCGCCTAGCAAATGTTGATTGTCTTGAGATCGTCAGTAACTTTTAGTACGCCCGAAGATCCGGGACGTGAGTGTGAGAGGCTTAAAGTGGTGTGATCAGCGATGGAGTGAAATGGATTAGAATTTGTAGAGAGAACAAAATATATATAAAAGAGAGTCGGACAAAAAACGGAACCTTGGGTTATGCCAGCATTTACATAGCGAGTTTCAGACTTCAAAACACCGAAGACAGCCTTTCCATGACATGGACGTATGATTTTTTTATGAACCGTAAGACCCTAGGCCTAACTTTTTACAAGCATTCGGTATGTGTGAGTTTTCATTTTTGGGACGAACAGAAGGGATCTACAATTTTATGTCAAGTCCAAACGATCAATTGAGAAGCTCTTTCATGACAGTTAACCTCTCAAATGTTTGTCAGAAGTTCTCGCGAGGTGGCGTAGTGGACAAAAAAAAATTAATATGTGATTTGGATCGAACCTGAGAGCCAGGGACCCCTCACTTTCAAGTCCAACACACTAACCACTAATCCATTGCGACTACAAAAAAAGTCTTTCCAAGC
Source organism: Cheilosia vulpina (assembly GCA_916610125.1). NCBI lineage: Eukaryota > Metazoa > Arthropoda > Insecta > Diptera > Syrphidae > Cheilosia > Cheilosia vulpina. Next base: position 19,933,784 of record OU744276.1, on the reverse strand, counting down.
AAAAATTTGTGGAAAAAATGCAGGAAATTTTAACACCGAGCAGAAGAAAATAAAATCAACCCAACGACGTGTTAAATTTTAAGCAAAATATATCAATTAGGCCGACCAACTCCTAAAGTTTGATAGCTTAAACCACAAATTGGCAAAGGACCCCCTATATCTACTGAATGGTCGTGATAGTCAAAGAAAAAATTGCAATGCGACAAATTGTGATCGGACGTGTTTACCTGCTACTGTGTAAAATCTTACAGTTTTGCTATTTTATTTCTAAGTGTCCCACTATGGTTCGTGAATGAGGTAATTGACTGTAGTTCATTACCCAATTGTGATCGTATCACTAACATAGGCTCTATTTCTCTTACTGAGGATGATATTCTTCTTGAATTATCATCGCTTGATTCGAGTACGAGTATTGCGCCTGACAACTTCCCCCCCTTGTTTTTTAAGGCATGCAAATGTAGTTTAGTTCAACCGCTTCAGATTATATTTAACAAGTCTCTAAAGGCAAGTATTTTTCTTGATTGCTGGAAGCATTCTTTTATAACTCCAATTCATAAATCTGGGTCTAAAAGAATTATTGACAATTACAGACCCATAGCTAAATTGCAACTAGTTCCGAAAATATTTGAAGCTGTTGTGAAGAAACGGATATATGCCGCTGTGTGTAATCAAATCTCGCAAAATCAGCACGGTTTTGTGTCTGGTAGATCAACTACTACCAACTTAGTGATTTTCACTAATTACTGTCTTCATAAAATTGAAAATCGTCACCAGGTTGATTGTATTTATACAGATTTTTCGAAGGCTTTTGACAGGGTCCAACATAATGTTCTGTTAAAGAAACTTGAGATGTTTGGATTCCATTCTAGTATTTTAAATTGGATCGGAAGTTATCTGCAAAATCGGAAACAATATGTTAAGATAGGATCCGCTTTGTCTAATGAAATTTTAAATTTCTCAGGTGTCCCCCAGGGAAGCCATATTGGTCCGCTCCTCTTCCTTCTTTTCATAAACGACTTACCATCTTTTATATCTGAATCCAATTCCCTTTTATATGCTGATGATTTAAAAATATTTAAATCTGTTAACTCGCTTTCTGATGCGATTCAATTGCAAACAGATCTTAACCAAGTTAATGCCTGGTGTACTATGAATGGGTTATATTTTAACATAACAAAATGCTCTGTTATGACTTTCAATAGAATCAAATCTCCGTTCATATTTGATTATAGTATACAAGGAAATTTACTTAAAAGAGTTACTGATCAAAAAGATCTAGGTGTTATATTTGATCCTGAATTACACTTTGCGTTATACATAGATTACATAATAAGCAAGGCTAATTGTATGCTGGGTTTTCTGTGTCGAAATTCTAAAGACTTTAACGATCCCTACACTCTTAAATCACTTTTTAATTCATTAATTCGTTCTATATTAGAATATGTTTGCGTTGTTTGGAATCCCTACTACCACAATGCTGAAGCTCGGATTGAAAAAATTCAGAAGCGATTCACAAAATATGCTCTCAGAAAAATAAAGTGGAATAATGATATTCCTCCTTATGAAGCAAGATGTGCGCTTATGAGTTTGAAACCTCTGGCAAAAAGAAGAACCTATTACTCAGTACTTTTTGCACATGATGTAATTACCGCTCATATTGATTGTTCGCTTTTATTATCATTGTTTAGTATATACACTCCTTTTCGCATTCTTCGGCCTAGAGAACTGTATTTTTTTTATGTTTCTCGGCACAGAACTAATTATGGTCAAAATGATCCCATAACTAAAGCTTGTGTCAATTATAATTTATATAATAATTCAATTGACTTCAATATGAGTAGAATACTTTGTAAAACTGCTAATATAATGAATTCACTGTAATCTAATGATTAAATATGTACGTATAAAATATGAATTTCTGTATTGATATTAGAAGTAGTCTAAAATAAGATAAACTTGTAAGACGAAATAAGTAAATAAATAAATAAATAAATAAATAAATAAATAAATTTCCCTTGTTGCGTACACATACAGTTTCGTGATAACCTTTGCTCAGCATTTATATTCATTTACTGTTTTTTTTTTTTTTTTGTATTGCAGGGTGTTATGTCGTAAAAATGTCAATTATAATCCAAAGTGAGCCAAAATTTATTGTGGGGCCCACTAAATTTACTTACCTGCTCCGCTCCACCCCTGTGCAACTGGGCGGCAACAAACTGAAGGGATGAAAAATTATCTCAGCCGTCTCCCTTACCATACGCAAGGCGAGCTCCTTCGCAATAAATTATGATTTCTATCGGGCGCAGAAGGCAAAAAAAAAATAATATATATCAAACAAAATATTACGCCAACCAATTTACGCATTCGTCTGACAGTCTGGAGAGAGCGAAACCCGTTCCAAAGACTACCATAAAGCCCCGCAAACCATCAACAACCCCCATCGGCTTGGTATCTCGAATCAATTTGACCATTTGACAGTTTCGGGTGGCGGTTTGTTGTGTATTCGTAGTTGTAGTCCTCGAAGTGAAAATAAAACGGATTTTATTACCACTTTTACTGCGTAAATTTATTTTCTTTTGTTTAATGTTTTGTAGAATTCAATTAGTCCTAACAATGACGAAGGACAGAACAAAAAACTAAATTATCAAATTAATGCGATAGCGCGACACTAAAAAGAAGTAGAAACAAACTTCGTAGCCTCTATACAGAAATTGACCCTTTTCGAATGAATATGTATGCTTCTCTGTCCAGTTTTTATTTTGTACTTTCTTTTGTGGTTATTTTTTCGTTTTTTTTTTTCTCTTTTTGTTAACCTCGTCGTGCGTGTCCTTTCGAAGTGAAAAGGACACACATAATTCATAATTTTAATTAGAGTAAGTTTCACGTACTCATTATAGCGGGTGCTGTTGATTTACATGGGCATAGCCGGGCAAGGACTCCTGATTTGCTGCCGCAGAAGGAGAGACGATTTTTTTTTCTGTTTGCCACTGCAGAGACTTTAAATTTATTGCCGACTTGCGAAACAATGAAATGTGATATGTTAGCGTTAATGTGGTCTGTATTTAAGCAAATGGAAAACGCAAGTGCTGCTATGATATCACTCGAGAGGAAGTATATCCTTCTTGTTGCTGCGGGAATGGAAATGCTGGGAGTTGCCGCCTACTTAGCCAAATGGAAAGATTAATCAAAAGCAGTTGTAGATTAAGTGTAAAACACATAACAATCCGAGAGGCCGAAAGCAATTGAAATGGGAAAGTTGCGTCAGAAAGCTGATGAGGTTCAGTCGTTTTTTGGGTGGGCTAACGCACTTATCGCGACCGCAATCTTTGGGAGTAGCCGCCTTATGCAAACGGTCTTGTATAATCCTGCGTTACAGTTTCTGTTTTTAATTACAACCTTTCGTCGCCTTTAATGTGATTCAAAGTAGCAAACGCGAAGTTGCTTACTTTAAGTTGCTGAAAAAATGTGATTCCGAAACAAGTGGAAATTTCAAAGCGACATTAGGGATACTAACTCGAATCCAATTTTAGTCATTTCTAATAGTTTCTGAAATCTGAAATTAAGACATTAATGCAAGCAAAAAAAAGATGAAATGACATGACCCTACGAGAGAGCGGAGCGAACCGTGTGCCGAAAAATGGCATGCTGTTGAAATCTAGTTACCAAAAATAATTTAGATCAAGTCGATACATCCGTAAACAAGCTTTGCCGATTCAAAAAACGAATCAGAACATATTCCACGACGTATTGCTCATGGATAGGACGACAAGGCCCAGGTTGAACTTTGAAACTAAGAGTTGTCGCTTTTCTTAACTTGCACCTAGGCACAGGATTTTCGCTCACGCTGAATACAGTTTTTTCATAAAGAAATGTTGTTTTTTAAGACACCAGGGATACTTAATTTACAAAACCACGGACTATAATTAAGTCGTAAAAGTCCCGTCAAAAATCGAACGACGATTTCGGAATTTCAACTTTAACTGCACCAGCTTTAGTGAGTTGAAGGTTCGACAATTGCCTTTGTGATACTACATGAGAGCAGATACCGGTGGGAGCCGTACTCGTTTCCCAACCCAACTTCCGGCGATAGTTTTTGCAAGTTCTGCCGCAATTTTATCTAGGCTGATATGTACTATCGGGCTAAGTCGAAAGGTTCGCACGTAGTAATCGAATAAATATTTTCCGCAAAGGTCCGTAAAGACCCTTGGGTCTATTAACTCCCAAATATTCACAGTTTCCATATTTGTCCCGAACGGTACCTACCATTTTAAGATGATTCCAAAAGACTGAATTTAAAACCTTCCTAATGTAAAGTTGTAATCTCGGGTATGAGCCAAACTTAAAATGTTTGTTTTTCCCGTGGATTAAACTTGAGACCCTCGCTTAGTATTATATTTTTTTTTTGCGGAGTGACCGCTAAAACAAATATTTTGTAAAGAATTAAATGACAAGAGGTTTATCGATTTTAGGGTCTCAGTATATCTTGCGTCTGATTTTGTTTGTTTTTTTTGTGTATTACAGCGCACTTGTAAAGCATTCAGATTGGTTCAATGTCCACCTTTCCAGCCATAGAGACAGTTTTAAAACATAGGTCCACATATGCTTTGACTTGACATTATGCAATAAAAGCTTGTTCTCGAGGCTAAGCTTGGGAATTTTTTCGAATAACCAGTAATGGTCCCTTAATTTTGAAGTTTCTCCAAACATTCCAACTTTGCGTCAATACTGATAGACATGACAATAAATTTGACCGCATTTGTAAACGGGACTTGGACTGTGTTTATGAATTCCGGGAAGTTATTTATTTGTTTACATGTAAAATACATTTCGAGTGATTTGATTATGTTAAGAGCTATCCCAAAATTGTATAAATAATAGAGAATAAATAATTAGAGAAAAGTTCCTTAAGACTTTTTTCCATCGGTGCTTGACTATAGAAATTTAATGTCTTCCTTAACTGCACATTGTAATCTAATCGAACGCGTTCGCGGACAAGGCGGCGATGCCGCTCAATTTTGCCGTTTTTGCTGGGACAAAGCGGCATATCCTGTCCAACTTTATTGTACTCTATAATGGGTTCGTATTGTTCTTATTTTCCTATTTGTTGATTGTTTTTTTTTATGAAATAATAATAGTGTTTCTTTTCCGCTCTGTCCCAATCCCAACATATCAAATATATATGTAAAATTTTAATCTACTGGAACAGAGCGGCATTTCCCGCTCCTGTTTTTATTTTACAAGAAAAACATGTAAATCATTATGAAAATCCAAATGATTGTTTTTTCTTTAATAATAATATTTAGATTCGGAACAAAAGTTATGGTTGGTGCATTTTCCAACACCGTTTGCGATTTCAACTGTCCGCGAACGTGTTAAGGCTTTTCTTCTATAGGTGCACGACTATAGAAATTTAATGTCTTCTCCAACTCTACATTGACATGGAATTTTGTGTTATCTAATCGCGGCGTTTACAATTTAATCATAAAGCCTACATTTTAGAAAAGTTTAATTTTAACTATATGCATTTTTTTTAACTTAACACTTAATAGAATTTTTTTTAAATCAAATTGCTTTAAACCATCTTCTAACGAACTTATAACAAGTTTAAGTTTTAAGTTAAATAATAGATAAATCTAATAATAAATTCTTGCATATTCAGATAAGTAATAATTACTGTTAGAGTAGTATATAAATATATTCATTGGAGAATAATTTAGTTGAGTTCCATGAAGAGTATATAAAACTAGCGTTACCCCGTCCGCTTTGCTAACGTGGCCTTTATTTGTTTGGTAAATAAGGAAACATTTATTTTTTCCTTTCAAATGAATTTATTGTAAGGCTCTGTGATAAACAATATTTTTGGTTTTTCCTTCATGTGCGAGAACAAACAAATCAGCAGGTCTCCCTACACGTGAACAGGCTACGTACAATTGTCCATCCATATGAGAAACAATTATTTTTTAAATTCAAGCCACAAAGATTGTCCCTGTGCTTTGATGGTCATTGCAAAAGCCAGTCGCACTGGAAACTGCAAACGTTTGAATTCGAATGGCATATCTGTTGGTATCATCGGGATATGTGGAATTAAAACGTCGTCACCTTCGAACTTCCCTTTAAAAATTGTGGCTTCAATAACGTTGGGCAATAGCTTCTAAGCCCCAATATGCACAATCATTTCGGTTTGTTTGATATAACGAAGCATGATGATGGGTGTTTCAACTTTCAATTGCAATATGTGCGGTAAATCCAAAGAATTTAAAAATTCTGTGGGATAATTGACCACCTCATCTTCATTCATAATGGTGTCGATTGATTCGAATGTGAACACTTCTCCTGGTATCTCTTAAAATGGCCTCATTCATTTCTAAAACGTCTTTGCTTTTAGTCGCCAATATAGCTCTCTCGCTCAGCCAAATTGTTCAGACTCGTATTGTTGTACAATGTTTGGAAAAACTTTTCGAATCAATTCTTCTTTCGATTGAACTCCATTGCAAAAATTGGTTGGTAACGTTATTAAGCCAGATTCATTGTCTATCGGCAATTTTCATTTTCCAATTTTCAACAACTGCTTTGAAAATTCATTGACTGATGGATCATTTTGTAATAATTGAACACGCACATTTCTGGTTAATGCGTGAGTGTTCTCACATATCTGCATAGAATCGCGTATTGTACGATTGAATGCCTCCAATAATATCTTGTGGGACATTCATCCCACACGACAATTTCACACTTTGGCCATTCCTGTAATTTTGGTAATATTAATGTTGGATTTTCGTTCAAGTTAAGCGCAGAATGTGTTGTTCTGCTACCATCCAACAACGTCGCAGCGATTCCAGATCATGCGAGAGCCAATGCGATTTTAATTTTGCCAATGGTGGCCAAAATTGTTGAAATAAGGAAAGTTTTCCCAGTGCCACCAGGCGGATCCAAGAACCACTTTCACTGTAAACTGTAAATAAATAATGAATGCAAGACACCACTGAATGTCGTCGTTTGTTTTGTATTTCGATATTTTGTGCCATTCGTCTTGAATGTAATTCCGTAGATAGATATACATTTTTCATTTTCTTAAATGAAAATGTAAATTTTTCTTTGAAAAATATCCCATGTCCTTCTCATTGTTTTTCTGAATGGCTTAAAAGAAAAACCAAGTTTTTTTTTTTTTTTTTTTTTTTTTTTTTAACCAAGTAAATTGGTTCGTTGGCGCAGTGGCTTAGTGGTTAGTGTGTTGGACTACTAAGCGAGGGGTCCCAGGTTCGAATCCCGAGAAAAACCCAAATTTCAACTGCGCCACCTCTCGCGAACGTCTGACAAACATCCGAGAGTATAAATGTCATGAAAGAGCTTCTCAATTGGCCGTTTGGACTCGGCATAAAATTGTAGATCCCTTCCATTCGTCCCAAAAATAAAACTCACACAAGACGAATGGTTGTGAGAAGCTAGGCTTGGGTCCATACGGACCTGTTCCGCCAATTATTTTTTTTTTTTTAAGTAAAATATCAACTTAGTTTTATAAATATGTATATGTATTAAGAAACAAAACAATATTTTTTTAAATTAGATTTTGTTGTATAGTTGCAAACGAAATCAAAAAACTTGCTGTTAATATTTGCCAATATTTTTAAGAAAATGCTGTTCAAATGATCACAATGTTTCCGGATTGGATATCAACCTTGTAGAAAAACAAGTGTTGAATGAATAAAAATTTGTTTCCTACTCTGTCTGGGGTGTTAATTTAATTATGATGTTATGCATATCAATTTATCCTTGAATTATTAAGGCTTTTAAAATCTTTGTGTGTATTTTAGCTTTTTCTTTTATGAGATATAGTCTTCTTTATTTTAGTTAAATGGTGGGGGAGAACAGTATTTAAGATTATTGAAAAGGTAAGTGAAATAAATGTTTCTTTTATATAGAACTTTCAATAGGTAGCCTATTTATAATCAAACTAATTTCATAAAAAAAAAATATTTGCTCTGTAAAAATTTCGTTAATTAAGATACGTCTGTCTTAAAGTTCAAAATAAATAAATTGAAAGGCGGAGGGAATATATATTTTCAACTGTTCAATAATATCTTGTTAATTATGAAAACAAATTGTATTTATAGTATTTTTTTCTTAAATGTCCCTCAACTTAATTATTTCAGTTATTTATTTAAGGAAACAACAGTAGGGCCAGCAAATCATATTATTTGTGCATTCAATAATTAAAAATTATTTCTTTCAATTTCACTAAATAAAAAATAATGAAAACAACTGTTTTTAACAAACAACGTTTTAGTGCGATAAAATAATTGTTTCTACCCTAACAGCTCTTTTGTTTGTTAAAACAACAATAATTTTGATGCATAAAAAATCTGCTTCAAACTATGTAAATTTAACAGAAACACGTTTTTAAACGTAGATATGTTGGCAGAAAAATTGATACTGTTCATTTAGAAAAAAAAAGATTAATAATCGAAGAAATTTGAGATTTGTAAAAAAATGTAGGGTAAAAAAGCTTCAATTATTGTTTTTCATAACAAGAACTCGTCTGTTAGTTCTTACGAAGCAAGTATTTAGCGTAAGAATATTTTACTCTCCATAGCTATTTTTTTTTAAATCAATGGCAGCAATTTCATTTTTTAGTCAAAAATGTTGATATGTGGGTTCATTTTAACCAATGAAAATTGTTGGCATTAGAATTTTTTTTCTTTCTGAGTGTTGGATCATATTTTTTATCAATACGTTTTATTTCATTTTATGGGTAAAGTAGCATGTTTAAGGAGGTCGTCATACATACTTTCGTTAGGTACTTCTTGTGTCATATTTCCATATTCAGATCTATTTCGGATTAATGTTTTGTACGCTATGTTTAAGTTTTCGAGTAAAGCTATGTAGATATTTAATTTTGTAAGAAACAAGCTTCGCTTTCGCTAAATTTAAACGTCTATAGTATGTAGATTGCTATAGAATGACTTTCACAAATTTCATGACTTAAGCTGTAATAAATGTCAACATATAGGTAGTGTTTTAAATAACTTTGACAAATATAATATATTTAATTTTTCCAACAGTCTATATACATTCTAATTTTAATAATTGCAATGCTAAAGCTGTCAATGTCAAGATGTGGTATTTTAAGAACTTAGGTTGTCAAATACCGCCCACTTACATTAAATGCTTGCAAAAGCCAATATATGTCCCCATTTTCCAAATATCAAGGCTGAAGCTGTTATTCGCAAGATAAAGTGTTTTAAAGAAAAACCATGTTGAATGGGTAGATGTTACGTCCCTTTCTACATTTTATTTTATTTTAATAAAAACACGCGAGTTTTGAAATTGCAATCCACCGACTATTTTTCGAGCTTTGCAAGAATTTAAAAAATGAAGACTGTCTTTTTATATACATATAAAGATTGTAATAGGTATTCTGTTTGTAGATTTACCATTTTTAAAATTATCTAAATGCTGTTGAAGAGGGAGCAAAATTTATCGAGACACCCAAAAAAATGTATAATAAATTGTATAATTGTGTAATAAAAAGCAAATGATTTAATTGTAAACTTTGCAAAGTTTGCTTTTATTTTAGCAATAGAATGCTATAGATTATCGCAATTTTTTGTTTTAAAATTGACAGCTTGTTGTCGAATTTTTTTATTAAATGTTTGCAGATACGAATTTGTCAAATTTACAATAAAATTGTTGTAGAAAGTCCTTCAAACTTGTAAAATGCACAACATACGCATTTAAATCTATAACAATTTTCAATTGAATCTACATTCAGTCCACTTGAACTCACTAGAAGTTGTCTATGATTATTATTATTATATTACTTTAAATATTTATAATGTTAAAATCGATGAAAACAGTTTTTCGACATGCATGTATTTATTTTCTGTTGTATTACAAAACATATTTTATGCCATTTATAGATTCTTTAATGAAAATTACTAATAATTTCGAATTAGTTGGTGTGTTTTTATTTTTATTGTAGAGCATAGTTTTCCCAAAAAAAAGCGTAAATATATGCGGTCAAAGAGCTGTGAAAATAACAATAGAAGTTGCATTTTGACCGCAAATTTTTGTGAATAATACAACCAAAATTTGTAGTTTAATCGTGCTGTACATTCAACAAAGAATGATGTTGCGTTCGCAATTTCCTTGGTCCTAAAATCTACAACAAATGGTTTAGTTTTCATAAATTTGGTTTTGGAATGTACAACCTGTCTCTGTTAAATTGACAGCACTGAGATCGAATGCAGTCGAACTAACAGCGGTTTTTAACATTTTTTTTGGGTGTAGCATGTAAGATTGAAGATGTGAGGTAGTTTGGTAAGGGCACCTGAATTGTGTAATATTTAAATGTACATGCTGTAGATTTTGGGTGCGTTCAAAAGAATTGTTATTAATTGTTATTAAATTCCTGCATTATGGCTGTTGTATTCGGTAACAACTGTCTTACGGAAAAAAGTGGGCAAGGATAACTTAACAGTATAGTGGAATATCTTCCCGTTGGTCTGTAAAAACGGATAAATTAAAAGACACTGTTTTTCGAACAACATTATAAAAATAATAATTTCCGGTTTATTCAAAAAGTGTTTTATGTACAAAAAAAAATAAAGAACATTATTTAAACTTCAACTGTCAAGCTGTCAAAACTGACATAACAGTTTTCATACATTTAAGGCTTTCATGTTAATATAAACTTTAGTATTCATGATGTAAATACAAATTTGTTTAGAAAACATTTGATTACGGATTCTTATTTTCCATCTGCTACAATGGTCGTCCATGTCCAGCAGACTAAATAGTAGAACAGAATGGGTCTGGGTTCCGATTCCAGGGTCCCCTCTCGAAATCCACCGGTACAGTTGGCAATAGCCATTCTATCGGTCGAAGTCAGCTCGAAAGGGCGCTGAGGAAAATCTGAGTCGGGGCGCCAGAATGTCATATCGCTGGAACTGTGCAATGTGCATTGCGATGAGCTTACCTCCGATATACTTCAATAACTGACGTACATAAGAGAACAACGCCTCAACCATAAACTCACGTACTTAATTGCAGTCGCACCTATGGACGAATTTGTCAGGAGTGCTTTTAGATCTGCTTCTACAATCCCATCGAGCAGAGGACTTCCCCCCCTCTACATTCATTACAAAATTATTTACTGTTCATAATAAACTCATTAATAAAGCAGTGTTCAATTGATAACGGCTATTATTAAGGTGACTAATGGCGAAACACGTGAATGAATTACCTATACTCCAATGCCCAATATCGACCCGGCCGTACTAATCCTCGTGCCAGTCCAGTTCCATTTGCCATATACACCCCTTTTTAATGGTGCTTGCGAATTTTTCCACAGGCAGTGCGCATGTTCATCATGTAGATGTAAGGGTGCTTTGTTCATCCACCCTCCACACCGCCCCAATTATATAGGGCAGACAACAAAAATGTTATTCCTTTCCCAAGGAGTAGTATAGATACATACAGACTTTGGTGGATTGACAGTACAACCCTATCCCCATGCCGGGGTAATAAATTAGAGAAAAATACTGAACCTTCTCTCAATGCTCGATAAATTAGGTATCAACTCCCCGCAGGTTGGTAACCTTGTGTTCCAAAGAAACCGATACACACAGTTACTCTATACACAGCCCTTGCAAGTATCGACATTAAAACGGTTAAACTTATAAATTATTCCCCGAGGGGAGTTCGCTCGCCTTAGGTAATCCCATTCTCCAAGAGTGAATCTTCCCAGGCGGGGTGAGCGCAAGTAGATAAACAATAAGCAGACGGAAATAAAAAAAAAAAAAAAACAACCTTCACAGAGTATCTGCGCAAAGCAAAGTTTGGATTTGTAACCTCAAAATGAACGAACGAAACAAAAAAAAAAAAAAAAACAGCACACACCCAGACCTAAGGAGAACCCAGCTAGAGCTATTCCGAAGCGTTTTTCCGGGGATTTGTCTTCGAAGAGGGTTGGTTTTCGGAACACCGAACGACGCCATTTCCCAGAGAGATGTCAAGAGGGAAATATAAATCTGCCAGCAAGATGGCCGCCATACATAAATATTGACATTCTGAGGGAGGCAATTCGCCATCAATTGTTGACAAATAACGTTCGCGCCAAGTGACTTGCCCCCCGCTATTTCAGTATCAGCTGTCCCCGAGATTGACGTGCCGTATTTTCATTTTTTTTCTGTGCTGCGAGGATTAGGAAACATGCATGTTTACGTTTTCTGGAAGAAAGTCAACTTTCGATACACAATGCACTCACTATCACTCTATCCGCCGCCAGTCTAGCTTCGACGTACTACTGGCATGTATACGCTGCGGTGGTAGGCTTATTTGTATCTCGATCGTCATGTCACGCAATGGCGTGACCGTTTGCCAACAGAATACAGAAAACAAAAAACGAAAACACAAAAGCTGGGCAAACTATGCTAAGTTTGATGCACGCAGAGCCGATTTCAACTGCCACCGCCGCCGCCGATGTACTGTTACAGACGTCTTCGGCACACATATGCTCCGTGGCCGCGTGTGAGTGTTAGACCTTCCTGACCAAATGACCTTGTGTTGGGTGTTTTAAAAAATTAATTTACTCAAATTTTGCGATTTTTCTTTGGGTATTTACTCGCCGTCGCGTCGCCCCCCCTTCCCTTCCCAGCCTGGCTGCGGAGCTTGTACCAACGGAAAAACAATTATCGCTAGTGGGACTGGGAAATCGTTGGCCTAGTTCGGTAGTTTTTTTTTATTCTCAAGTTGTATTACTGCGGCATAATGTCTCAATTATCGTTTGGATGCATGTTATCATAGCAAAGTCATGTAAATTATACAATTTACAATTTAACAAGTTAATTGCGATTGGATTTCTATATATAAAAGACGAGAGACGAAATGAAAAAAAAAACAAGTTAATTGCTGAAATTCTCTATTACGAGTATGACTGTGTGATTGCCGAAGTTGGTTGCTTTTTTTGTTTGCTGCAAGACAACAACAGCGATACTTTTGCAATCACATTTTGATTATTTAATTGTAATTGTAAAAATATTCTATATACGCTATTACGGCGGAGATGGTTTTTAATTCAAGTGTTTTGAATGATTAACAAAAATTACGAAAGCGAATGGGGGAAACTGTCGGACAGAAATGTGCTGCAGGAAAGTAGTTATACATACCTTACCTAGCCTAGATGGGACTGGTCGTTGGGGACCATTAGGTGGAGCGTTACCAAGTCAGTGCTTTCAGCGTTAATTTTATTAAACCAATTTTAATGTTAGTGCCGAAAAAGTAGATTTAGCGTTTGGGCATTTTTTTAGTGCTTAAAAAAATATTTTAGTGGTTTTTTACCGCTGCCATTCTTTTATACCAGTGTTCATTTCTCTTGAAATGTAATGCGTTCTTCTGTTTGCCTTTTCCTGTATGTATGCCTTTTAAATGTATGTAACTATTATTTTTAAAAATTTTTTTTGAAGTATTTATTCTTATTTTACTGTGCAATCACCATTTATCTGTGCCTAAGTCGGCGTAAGTTGTTTTAGCTGTTTAACGTTATTTGAATTGTTTTCTCCTGACTCTATGTCTTCAGCCAAACCACGTGAAAAAATTGAAAATAATGAGGAAGTTATAACTGTTTGTAAAATAGCTTAGGTACGAATATTTCCTTTTTTTAAAACAGTGCGCAAACGATTTTTTATCGTGAGAAAAGTGACGACTTCGTTGTTGTGTATGCTTCGAAATTTGTTATTTGGTGTTAATAAAAATCCAAAATGAAAAAAAAAACTGTATTTTGTGCTCTTTGTGTTAAATTTACTGCGTATAATATTTGTAGTACAATGTGATAATATGTGACTTATGTGTTGCGTTTTGTGTATTATGTTTGGTCTTACTCGTTGCTAGATGAATCACGACTGCCCTCAAACCGAAGGCAAGCGAGAGCCACGGCGAAGTTGTACAGCGTAAATGAGCATGCGTACATACATATCAATATAAGGCGAATGATTACAAAGCGAATTACAATACTGTTAGCAAAGTAAGGTACAATTACAAAGTTTGGTCAATGTGGAACATATTTCTGAACAGTTGTTCTTAGGTCGACTTGAGTTTTCAAAACAATTAGTTATTGAATTTGAAAGTGAAATGTACTTATATTTGATTGGGTAAATCGACTGAAGTCAAAAATAGCATAAAGCATAAAATAGTTCCAAGTCCGCAATCTATTAAAAATAATAGTTTTGACTATATGCATTCTCAAATAAAGTTGCTATGTTTTTTCGAAAGAATTTTCTTTGTCCAAGCCATATTTTTTTCAGAGCACCTTTAAAGTTTCAAATTGCTCTCCTGAAAAGTGTACAAAATTGACATAAGATGTTTAACCTTTTAGGCACAGATATGACTGAATATGATTAAACTTTTGTTTTTTTTTTACTTTTAATTTTTTTTAATTTTTAAAAATCAGTTTTGGTGCCCAAGTAGTCAAAATTAACGCGGACAATTTTAAAAACGGTGTTCAAACGCCAGAATGACTTGGCAACACTGATTGGGTGACTGAAGATTGTGTGAGTGCGGTGGTGTGTGCGTCTGCTGACAAATGAGGGAAGAAAAGATTGCCTTCTAACCGTAGCACATTTTTTGGGTTGCGGTCAAAATTCTTGATGGGTCAAAATTCTTTTTACAAAACTTTGCTTTTAAAATTCTGTTTTCAAAATTCTGCTTTTCCATATTCAGCTTTTCAAAATTGTGGTTTGGAAAATGTTAAAAAGCGCGAGCTTTTTTTATTGTTTGCAGAATGTTGTAGAGAGAACACTTTCCTTCTGTTAGTTTGCATTTTTTCCAATTTGTCCTCTTTTCTTAAATATTGTTTTTTTTTTAATACGCAATAGATATTGTTTTTTGTATTATATTTTTTATATTTCACCTAATTTTTATTGTTTCTTTTTAATTTAAATTTGTGATCTATTTTTTAACGTTTAAATTTAAATTTTTTGTTGATTTAAAATTACTTTTTAATTTCTACATTTTTTTTTCATTTGTGTTATTTCGAAAAAAGCAGAATAAGCTGCATTTGTTTCGCTTTAAATTTGAAAAGGCTGAATTTTAAAAGGCAGATCTAAAAAAAAACAGAGTTTCGAAAAGCAGAATTTGAAAACAAGCATTTCCATCCACTCCCCCATTTTTCTTAGGCAGCTGCAACTAAGTGTAAAATGAATAGAATGTCTCAAGAATTAAAAAAATAACAAACAAGTTAATGATTTTTAAAAGCTAGGTGTAGGGCCCCATACGGATCTGTTAAGACTAATGTTTACTTATAGCTGTAGAATGAACTTCCTAGGTTTGTTTTGACGCTGTTGTCTAAACACTGCAAAAGTAAGTTCAATTCTGCTGGATTCAACGCTCAAATAAAGTTCAACCACAGATATTAGAGTTACATAGATATCGTATTCAGTGCAAATGAAAGCGATTTGTTGGAGTCAAACCCTTCAACCAAATTCAACAGAGCAAAATCAAACCTATAACACGATTTATAACAACAAATGTTGACTTGAGAGGAACTATAGTATCGATGGTAGTACAACGTTGAAATGTTTGTGTACAACATGGGAAAATTTACTACGGTAGTTGATTTCAAATATGACCAAAGCCAGTTCGGAACAAGTATTTTAATGATACTCATAAAATACTTGTTCTGACCTGGCTTTGATCATTCAATTGACAGCGTTTTATTTATTTGTGATAAATCGGAGTGCACACGAATCTCAGCTCAGCTTAGGCATACTTCGTAGCAGCGTTCCCTCCCGGCAGAGTTCTCATTGCGGTAGAACATGGTACTCAAATGGGTCTGAAGGTAGTACGCAATAATACCTAAAACGGCTTTATGGTATTTTTCAAACGGAATCGGAAATTTGTTTATATAAAATTCACATATAGGTATACTATACATTTTCAAACATTTATTTTATTTGAACACGCATTTTTTATTCAATAAAAAAATGTCACATAAATTATTTCAGTTCAGTTATATATGTCGAAATTTAAAAATAAATTATAAGTAATGTAGTTCGATATATAAAAATAACCGAGGTATATCCTGCGCGAGAATTTGAATTGGAACGTGTACCTTGTGTAGTTTAAGGCCTGGTTTCTTGAATCTTGGTTATATTTAATCATCGGTTATTCCAGCTGGTAACTATCGAATGTTCAACAGAATATTAACCAGAGAATCCACGGTTTGGTTAGTTAACCCAAAAAATCGATAAACAGTCCATTTTTCGCGGTTAACGAGATTTAGCCAATGATTTTCTAGAATTTCGTTTATTCAAGATTTTGTAAGGACTTCGTTTGTAATAGTTTTGACGTATCTGTTATTCAACAACTTTTTGTAGAATATTGCCAGCATTTGTGCGAAAAAAATACAAATAATAAAATATATAAACTTATATATAACGCAAGCTGGAAAGAAGGCCCTGACTAATAAAATCTGTTCGGTTATGTTAACCTTTTCAACTGAGAGATGTATACAATACACGCAGGTTCCCAACTTCAGCCGGATGTATTAAGATTACTTTCAACATTTTTGTTTTTTGACAGTTTTCATAAATTGAAGAAATGAGAAAATGATTGCGACGTTTGTAGACAAAATTGAGATGCGGCCCAATAATAGGTTAACAATTTTTATGGGTCGTTCTACTGATTCTGTTTTGTTCTCAATTACTAGCTTATTGTCTCGCACCAACAAGATTTGATTCCTCTGTTTTTAAAAAAATGCCTGTATCATTTGATTTTGACATTTATATATCTACTAAACAGTGAAATTATATTCATTAACAAATTACTTAGACAAAATCACAAGGAGCCAGAAAAAAAATGTAACCACAGATTCGGCTGAATCACTGAATTTACAAAATGAACAAATGAACTATGGGTTGGTAACCGAAGTGAAAAAACGGTGAACAAACACTCATTGGTTATCACTGATTTATAATTATTGGTTAAACTAAAGCGATGGTAACCATACCAAGGATTTGAGCAGCTGTGAATAGAACGGCCTTAAATCTGTTGTTACAAACAATTTCGGAAAAATAAGAAATGAGTTATTGATACGAATTTACAAAAAGTAGTATGCGGTGGCTCCAAAGTAGTACCGTACTCAGTAAGCAAAAATGTACTCAAAATCTGGAAAACACTACAATTGTAACACGGGAGGGAACGCTGTTTAGTAGCGCTATTTCAATACTCAACTCTGGCGCCGCCTAGGTTATAATCGCAGTACTATTTTAAATTTCGTAACCCTTTTGGGTACGCAAAAAAAAAACTTGTCAAAGTTGCATCACAATTGGATGAATGCCACAGATGCATTTAATAAAGAAACATTTACGGAAATAGTTGTGTACTAAGTCAGGGTATTCAAGTAAAGCTTATTACTTGAAGGGCAGGAGTTTAGCTTGGGCACTTTGGAATTTTACGAATCTTACTACTAATTTTAGTATCTATTCAGATACTTGGGTGACCTGCTTCTCTATACTTATTTAGTCAAAGTGACAGGCGTTAATAATATGCCTCCGCATAAATTGCCTAAAACGACAATAATACGACCTAGAAGATGTATGTTAGTTAGTTAGTTAAATATTTATTTAGCATTATAATTAAAGCTTATTGAACAATTTTTGTGTTTCACATTACCTTTTTTAAATTTAATCGTTTTGTATTGCAGAATGTTCATTAATAATTCGTTTTAATATACATTGTTATTTCTCTTTTAAATTGTACAAAGTTATGCTCATTTTTAATAGCAATAGGGAGCTTATTATATAAGTTTAACCCTTTATAAAAAAGCATGTTTTGAGTGCTTTTTTATTCTTAAACAATTTAAGATTAAAATTACTGTCATTCCTTAAATTATAAGGCTGAACATCTTTCCTAAGTGACAATTTTTCGTTTAAATTAAATTATTTTGTATTCTGTTTATAAATATAAACAAGTTCAATATAATACGCTGTTTAATATTAAGCCAATTTAGCGCTGCAACATATAAATAAAAGGTATATATACACAGCTGGTCACCAAAAATAGGTGTGCACTGCTTTGTTACTAGTTGATTTGTTCTTGTTGCTAAATATCTGTTGTTTTGCTAACAAGACTTGCAACAGTATACATTTTTATTAAGAAATGCTTAGTTCCGTTAGTATGACGCCAAGCTCATTGCATTTACTAAGTGTACTGTTAAGTATTTTATTAATTTTCGTTGAAATACAATTTTGTACGTTTTAAGAGTTGGACATAAAAATAGGTGTGCTTGAATAAATTGTTTAAATTTAGCGATTTGTTGCATAAGTGTTAATAAAAAGCGATTATCTTTAAGTGTTAGTTTGGTTTTTAACCACTTTATCACAATTTTTGTTTAAGTATTTTGTTCAATCATAAATATTTTAAGATGGGTCGAAAAGTCCACTGCTCTGCGGAAGAAAGGCTAGTAGTTCAGCGGTTAAGGAATGACAGTAAAACCTATAAATTTATAGCAGATGCCTTGGAAGGTCACAGAACTTCGTAACCAATGCTCTTAAGCCAAGATTAGAAACAGAAAATAGAGGAAGGCCGAAAAATCCACAGCTACTACTGACCGCCGCATTTTGCTTTTAGCGAAGTCAAATCTCTTTGTTTCATCACGGACTATTGGTACACATATTGGGGATGGAATCAGTGCACGCACAATCCGCAGGAGACTACAGTAGAGACCTTAAATCCCTGAGGAAGAGTCGCCAGAAAAATTCCACTCCTAAGACCTAACAACGTAAGGTCCCGAAAAGAATTTGCCTTTAGCCATAGACGTTGGAATGGACCTGAAAGTGTGAAAAAATGGCGGAATATTCTGTGGAGTGACGAAACAAAAATAAATTTGTTCTCCTCGGATTGTGCGCGTAACGTTAGGCGACTAAAAGGAAAAGAATACCATCCTCGCTATACACTGAAGACCGTTAAACATGGTGGAGGAAATTTAATGGTATAGGGCTGTTTTTCCTCGTGTGGTGTTGGTCCTATATTCCGTGTCAATAACATCATGACAAAATATGGATATAGGGACATCTTGGAAAATGTCATGCTTCCATTTTCCGAGGAAAACATGCCCCTCCGATGACATTTCCAGCAGGACAATGATCCGAAACGTACAGCCGGTATTGTGAAAGATTGGTTTCGGGATCAAAACATCTCTGTAGTTTCATGGCAAAGTCAAACCCCAGATCTCAACCGCATTGACAACTTGTGGGATGAACTGAAAAGGAAAATTGAGGGGTCAGTTCTTCACTAATGGGAATCAACTGTGCAAAAGGAATGGTATTCCATTCCTCCCGAAACGTGCCAGTAAATGGTAGGGTCAATGCTACGTCGACTCCAAAAAGCTTTAAAGAATAATGGAGGATACTCAGGTTATTAGAGTAAGTTAAAAAATAAAATAAAATCTATAGTTAATGTTTATTTAGGAACACACCTATTTTTTGTCCAAGCCGAAAACAGAACTCCAAAAGTTTTTGTTATTTTTTTTGTTAAATTATTCGAAAAATAAGCAGATAACTATTTTATTATTTTAAAAAATAATGTAAATTTTATTAATATAATTGTTAAAACAAAAAACAAATTGGAAAGAAATGAAAAAATTTGGTTTTTAAAAAAGAAAGTTCTCACACCTATTTTTTGACCAGCTGTGTATGTTACATTTAAGTTTAGACCATATAGCTTTATTTTGCAATTTTTGTAACTTTTCATGAATACCTGGCATGTGAAATAATTTTCTGCACATCTGTTTTACTTGCAGCACTGCGTTCTGTGCTGCGTCCAGAATTTCTGCACATGTGTTTTGGGCTTAAGTATTTTATTTCATCAACACATTCAAATTCTTCAAATGTAACGCCTCCATTATTTTCGTTAGTAAACATTACTTTGGTATTTTCTGCATTTAATTTTAACTTATTTATATTAAGATATATTTTGACATATTTTTAATCTTCGATCACACAAATCAAATGTGCCAAAAGGGTTCGAAAAATACAGCGTGTCCCAAAAGAAAATTAATATTTGATGGGCTCAGTCTGCGCAATACTTTTGAGGGGTACAGGGCAAACGTCAAACTTTAGCCCCCCATTCAGTCGCTTTGAAGCGTTTCGCGTTAGCTGACTGTCTGATTTAATAGATTTTAAAAAAAAAAAAAACATCGAATCGCCTCGAGTGTGGCGCATATTGATTTCAGCAGCTTGAGTGGTCTACGTAACATTGAGTATTCAGCTTACCTAGTACTGTTTTCAGCTGTTTGAAGAAACCGATTCAACTTAAGTTCGGGTGACCAATGTCATCACGAACTGACAAAATAGTGGAAAGTCTTGATCAGTCAATTCGTGAGGCGGTCAATTCAGAGGAGGTGAACAATTGGTTGCGGCTTAAAATGCCATTTTATTTTTGATTTATATCGCCATATTACATATATCCGCTTTCCTTTGTGACACCCTGTATTTGGGATTGTAAAATCACATAAACTATTAAAGACGATGCATTCAGCAGAAGATTTCTTAAATTCTTCGCAAGTCATATGGGACTGTACAATCGCATATAAAACGTTCAGCTACTTCGTCTTGCGCACCCCAAGGCGACATTTTGGGTGTATTTTGTTTAGGTGATATCGTAAACCGTGGTAAGCTGAACGAAAGCCTAAAGTTTTGTTTCCTTGCTTTTAGCTATAAATTTCGTGTCTTCCAGGCTTTTTATGGACGAACTTACAACTGCATTGGGAAGAAATCTGGTATGGTTAAGACAATTTCGAAACATCTTTTGGCCAGTTCATTGGCTTTTTTATTTCCGCCAACTCACTTGTGAATGCCAGCGCTGGCGTTTCAGGGGCCTTGAAGGGTGCGTTTAGGACATATTTAGCTAAAGAGTTGTGTATATGGTTTGCGCATTTATAAATTGGCATGGAGCTCTGGGTGACACACTCTGGAGACTTTTCCCAATGGTATAGGGACATTTTGGTTTATTCCGCGAATGCCAGATCCATCTTACAGAGCTTATTTTAGATCCATCCGATTTGATAGTTTGGTGGGCCATTGCTAACCCCTGCTACTAAAGGGTGTCACATTATACAGATTTTTAATTAAAAAGCTTAAATTTTTTATTGATTCACAGAATTTTTCAATTATTCTCTTCACAGTTGATGGTTTTAAATCACTATTGCGGCCATATTTTGTACTAAAATTGCGGACTATGTAGCTGACAAACCTGCATTATTTTTAAAATATTGCACAACAATGAAAATGCATTGTTCTTTCGTATAGCGCTCCATTTTTACTAACTGTCAGCTGTCACATTGTTATATTTTTTGTGTTGGTATCACTGTACTCTTAAATGGCGCAAAATTAAAATTTTACATAAATTACAGCTTGGAAAATTTGTATGTGCCTGGGGACGTAAGACAACGACATCTGGAATCCTTAAAAAAATGTTCAACTCATATTTATCTTTGAAATTATATGTGCTATGTCAGATAAATAGATGCGAACTGCGTGAGTAGTTTTAACGTGATGCGGTTACAAATCAACAGCCATATAAAGATCATTATTATTATTATTTACTAACCAAAATAAACATAAATATAAAGGTTAACCTTAGAAACTAACAGCACTAGCTCCAAGGCTTACGTTTGGGACTAAAGAGATCATTTGTGATAAAGCTAAGGAAAATCCTCAAAAACTTTACCGAAAGTTGAGCCAATGTCATCGATAACTTTAGCCACCAACCACAATTTCCTTGGCCGATGCAATGATGCAATCAGAGGGCTTTCAATTTGTTTATAACCATCAAAACGATTTTAATAATAGTCAAAAAATACGAACAATTAGTATGAAAATGTCCTAAGTAGGCCAATAAGCTTAAGTGGGCTTAATTTAGTGTCCGCCTTTTACTCCAATCAAACGATTGAAATGATCCACCATTTAATTATAATCTCTAAATTAACTTAAGCTAGATTACTCCCAACTAGAATCAGATGGTTCTGTCTTAAACCTTCATTGTTGTCAACTAAATCTAGTTCCTGCAATTTATTCCCTTGCCAATACCAGTTAAGATTACTTCCGGTATCCGGCGCTTGGGAAAATAAACTGTGTACACGTGTTTAATAAAATTAACTATTTCACGTCCTCAAGATGACGCTTATTCTCCCCATTGATTAATGATGCCGCGTCATCCTTCCTCGTATACAGCACACGTATATTACCACTTAGCCCCAGCGAAACCAATTTACGAAATTAAAAAGTCATTTATATTTCATTCGAAACGCATCCTGTAGATTACCAGAGCTCGCTGCTTGTCCCATTTAAAGAGGATCAAGAGCAGGACCCAGCGAAGGCATATATTCCCATAACTGGTATACGCCCGTCAACAAACACAACAAAGAGAGACCAACAATTTGGCTGATTTACAATGGCATATGTTTCCTCAAGAGGATCAACCGACAGTACTTTGCTGCACTGAACCGAATTAAGTTAATAGGCTTTTTTTCCATGTTTTTGTTCCAGAGAGGGCAATGACTCTTCTATGTACGTACCGTACCGTATCTTACCTATCTATAACAGCAGCACCTTTTGTTTGTTGTGTTACCTGACCGCCCGCGCAGCCAGCGCACAGCGGTTGATACGAAATGGAACCCTTCCTAGGATTGGCCTCTAATACCGCACCGTATGGTCGAGTAACTTCGCCCCTCGCGCACACAGGAACTACAGAGACAGACTATACAGACTGCCGTTCATTAATGTGTGTCCCATTTCATTTGTCCAAGTTTTCTTTTCTATTGTTATTTCTCGGTTTTATAGCGATACCACTCAGCAAAGTCCTTTTTAATCCTTGGAGAGGAATTAATGACGACTATCTGGAAAATGTGTCGCAGGTATCAGCGCGTGTGGTTATCTGCGTAGAGGGTAGGGTTTGGCCTTGATATCAAGCGAATCAGTCCGTTCTGGTCCATTAACTCTTTTGGGTTTGTTTTGACTCGAGACGCGTGTCCTAAAGTTAAGTAAACTCTGTCGAAATATGTTTGTATTATGAACTTTGGTGTCCATTTGGTTCGGTTATTTGTAATGTCCACACGGGAAGAACAAAATACAAACAAACGATGGACGATGCGGTTGGTGGCGCACGTACAGTGGGTTCTAGTCGACTTCAGTGTGTTGGAGGCGAAATAAATTTATGCCGTTCAAGTCGTAGAAAGTAATTATTCATCTGAGATTATATCATAAGCAATGCCAGATCAGAACCTACACGGAAATCTTGCTTTCAATGACTGAAAATCACAGAGATTTTTCAATTAGACCTTTTTTGTAGTAAGCTGACAAAAGTTTTAGGGCGGGACTCAACGAAACTTTCAACACCTCAAGTGTCAACATTTTTTGACGTCGAATAACTATAATGGTGCTCTGATTTCATAGGTACCACGGGCCGAGATTCAAGTGGCGCATCAGAAGCGCTTAGTTTATTGGTCTTTTTAGCACGGATTCCAGGTTCGACCCCCAACAAATACAAGGTTCATCATAAACTATCGCATGTCTGACTAATATCTGGCAGTATAACCGCCCTTCGAACGCTTCTCAATTCAGTCGTGTGCATACGACTTTATATTGTAGGCCCTCTCGGTTCGCTCCAAAAATACAGTTGCAGGATGCAAGGTAGCTAGGTTTAGGGTGCATATCATGAGTCCGATATTAATTCAAAAAAAAAAAGTGTATCTACCTCTGCCAATCGAATAACAAATTACGTACACACCAAAGGCTACACTGGTGTCCACACTAAGGCGCAAGGCCAACGAGATTCAAAACTGTAAGAGCGACAGGCGCCACTTCCGACTCAGATCTAAATAGAGACCCTCCAGTAGATTACATGAGAATAATCCAGCTTAAGTCGATGATTTATTACATTAAAATCCGGCAAGCAATGTAGGATAACTCAGTTATTCAACATTTTTGACAGAAATTAAGTGGACTTACGTCGAAAGTTGACACTAGCTTAAGCCGACGTAAGTGTGCTTACGGTTGAATATTAAAAACTGAAGAGTAATGACGAAACAATATCCACAGGGGCGGATCCAGGGGGGGGGGGGGGTCACAGGAGCACGTGCTTCTTTTTTTTTTCATTATTACACTTTTATAAAAAGTATTTTTTATTCTTTGTTATTCTTCAATGTTATTGATAAAGAATGAATCCCAACAAAAAAATTGCAATGCAATACTATGGGGTACACTCTTCACCTATCTGGCCTTTGTGCCCCTCCCAGAAATAAATCCTGGATCCGCCCTTGAACATCCAGATGTAGCTAGTTTAAAGTATGGAAAGCAGACTCAACTGTGGAGGATGGCTAGTCACGGGAACCCAAGAAAGAGTTTATTAAATATTAGGGCAGGAGCTAAAACATAGTATACCTACCAAAAAACAAAAACAAGGCCACCTAGGCTCAAATGTGACTTCGCTGACAATAGGCCTTTTTTATTATGCTCACATGATCTGTGTAGATCATTGATTTTCACGGCTTACAACAACAGTACAAGATCCAACTTAATAATAAAATAGGCTTAATAGCAACTTCGAGGTATAACTAACTAATGAGTCCGCCTGTCTGGAAAACAAATCTCATCAGTCGAAATGCGGATTCTTCGAAATCAAATAGTATATAAAACGATTTTTTTTAAAACAGTGCTACCAGGCTTGAAAGGAAAACTTCTTATATTTAAGAAATATAAATTTACCACTCACTAAAAACAATTTTAAATCAAAGAACACAAGTTTTGCTTCAACAAAAATAAAAATTAGAAAGGACCACAAATACTGTAAGTAAAATTCCCCTATTCTACTTATAAAGACATTTGAAATCGTTTGCTTTCTTCAAAACACGAAATATAAAAAAGAAGAGAATGGCTCTGGCAACTTTCAAAAACTTTACAGCAAAAGAAATGTCTTGCGGGTCTAAATGTTTTCGTTAATATTTTATTATAGTACGGTTTGTAGATTGAAATTGAAATTTAAAGTACAAATTTGGTTAGCATTTTTTTAACGCATAACATCAAAACAAATTTTAAAACAACAGCAGAATCTTTTTTCGACTAAGTTTTCTTAAGTTTGATTAAATAAATAAAAAAAAGCAAAAATGTAGTTATTTTAAAAATTTCCATTAGGTAGAAAGTTTCCGTTCCTCCCTTTGAAATAATTATTTCGGGACCTGAATCTTCCCAAAAAAATGAATTTTTCCGACGGCCTGACACCACTGGTACGCACTAAAAATCACTTTATGAGAATTGTGCCAGCTAGTTTGTCTTTTTGCGATCTCTCGTATATGTTTATAAAAGTACAAGGCGACGCAAAAGTAATCCTCCTATCAGAAAATGCTATAAATTTTAGGGGCGATTGGCCCCTAATGTCAAATCTGTTTTGACATTTGTGTAGTAAACACATGCGAAATACACGTTAATAAACAATGTTACGCTACACTGCTCCAGAGCGCGGAATATTGGTGACGATTTATTTGAGCAATAATCGGTCGGTGACTTTGGCACAACGTGAATTTCGTCGCAGATTTCCTAGCCGTCCAACGCCTACTGGTGAAACACTGCGACGTTTAGCCGCTCGCCTCGAAGAGACTGGCACAACACGAGACGTTGCCAAGAGTGGCGGGCCCCGGAGCGCCCGTTGTGCCGAGAATATCGCCTCTGTTGACGCGGCCATTTTTTTTTTCGAGAACGCCGCTGGTCAAACGACAACAGTGAACGGTGCGCGCTATAGGGCCATGTTTACCGATTTTTTCTACCGCAATTGGACGATTTAGGACTGGAGGACATGTGGTTCAAACAGGACGGAGTTACGTCCGCACACACTGCGCGAGCCACAACCGATATTCTGGAAGCGTTGTTCCCGGGTCGTTTTTGGCGATTTGCACTAGCCCGCAAGATCGCCTGATTTGACCGCTCCAGACTTCTTTTTGTGGGGCTTTTTGAAGTCGCGGGCTTATGTCAACAAGCCTCAGACTCTTGCAGCTCTTAAAGACAATATCCGTCAAGAATGTGAGGACCTATCGCCGGAAGTTTTGGCCAAAGTGATGGAAAATGCCATAAAAAGGGCTCAAATGACAATCAACTGTGGCGGCGGCGATTTACATGACATCATATTCTCGACTTGATGTAAAAAAAATTAAAAGACCAAATGAAAATAATCCACAAGGAGAATCAAAGTTTTTCATTTTTTTTTTTAAATTACAGCCAAAAAACATCGGAAGGTTATTTTTGCGCCACCTTGTATTTCAAACTTACATCCGAAAATCTATCATAAAGGGCGTTGCCTATTGATTCATATTCACAAGCCAATTAGAAAACCACGCCATAGGTACGTCAGTGTAACGTTTACGTTATTCACAAACCCCACGTCAAATTCAAATATAAAATATTCTGTCGCAACGTGACTTTAAATTTCAGTTCACACAGAATCAGCATCAAAAAATACGTCTGCGAAAAACTCTCTTCGCAAAACCAATTGCCACTTGAATCGACAATCGCTCGATGCCACTTGCACTGCCATTCGACGCCACTGTGCTGCAGTACATCTACTATACAATTAGGCCCATCCCAACATGCGCGCTACTCGTCCTTTTAATGCGGTCAAATGGCCGGATATGTTTTCTTCGAAAATTCAGGAAATCTATTAACCAAAGAGTCCTCTTCCAATATCTGAAAAGGCTTCGGTATTTTTATTTTATGTTCGACACGTGTCAAGGATTTACACAGTACACTGATGTCGCCCCCTCCTTTCAACCATGTTGACAGTTTGTTTGACATTTCTCGAAAATGTGTTTACAACCAACCGCAGGAACAATAACAAACATTTGTAAAGCAATCTCCAAACAAACAATTTTAGCAAAATGTACAAAATAATTACCGGTCCCGAGGCGATTGACGACGGTCTACCCGCTCCCAAGCATAACTATGCGTATACCACCCGACTCAAGGACACACGGCGAAAATTGACAAATAGTTTGACTGTTTGTCAAACTAATTAAAAGCAATTAATGGACAAACCGGATGTAGATTTACTACCGCCATCAACACTCACCTTGAAAGTAACTTTTCGTCCTTAGGTAACTAACAGACAGCCTTAGTATGCTCAGTCGATCCAATTTGCTTAGGATATTCTGTTCGAAGGGCAGCAATGACGCCAGCAGATCTAGTTCGGCGTTCAGACGTTCCCGATGTCGTTTTGATGGATTGCTCTTGGTGACGCCATCTTTTGGTGGGGGCTTTAAACTGCAAGAAGAAACGAAATCAATAATTATTGTGTCGAACGGTAAGCGATTAGAAATTATTATTCTAAACCAATATACCAGGGTAATTGCTGCAAGGACCCATTTGTTTACCATTGTCCTTTTGTTCACAAATAAACGGGACAAAAATGCGCTGGTCTAATATGCATAGTGTTTGATTGTCATTTTCTGGGTGCGAGGTAAACAATGGCAACGAAAGGCAGCCGAATTCAGTCAGGGGTAAAGGACCTCGTCATGGGGTGAAATCGATTAGCCATGCCCACTTGATCTCATAATTACAGCAAAAGGTTGTTCAACACTCATCGGAGGGTTGATGTAATCAATATCCTATGGTTTCGCAATCTGTTTCGGGTGCTTTTGTCGAAGGGTGTCTCGTTGGTGCCGACATTGGCATTTTGAGGGATTACGCAGCGGAGCTCGGGGTTTATCTATCTGAACTGGGCTGGGATGTGAGCCAATCCCAAAAATTGGATTTGAGTGCGGTGTAGCGTGGATGGTGTCGGACTTGGAACAGCTTGAGATTTTTCTATATGCTTTTTCATAATTTAATTATGAGGGTGTGGCCCTATGATGTTGTTCTGTGTTCATGCTCGTCCTGCGTATGGTTTTGCCATACGCGAGGGATTATAATTTATCCTTCTGTCAAAGTCTGATAATTCCCTTTGTTATGGGTGTCATGTTGAATGACTTGTGCAATTGTGTTGTGGTTGGGCCATATCCTTTGCGCGTTTTGTTGATTTGAACAAAATCAAGGTGGGATAGGTGAGAACGGGAAATGCTATATATATTGTGAACATTTGGAAGCACTTTGTTACAAATTAGCTGATAGTTCAGTGCGGTTGGGGGGTGTGTGGATTCAGCCGTGAGGGCGGGCTGCAGTGGGGTTTTCCACCATAACCGAAGGATTGGCTCTTGGCTTTTGAGAGAGAACTCTTTTGTGCGGTCAGAAATTTTCTCTTATGATTGATTTTTGACCTTTTCCACGGTATATTGTTGCAACTTCTAACTCCTTGCGTACACAGTTGGCTAGGTACGTACTCGATTAGACTTTTTTTGCTTTAAGAATGAGATCTGCTTTCTTTCCTATATACCTAGTTCAGTTGTGTTTAGTCAACTTTTGCAGTCGTCTTTCCTATCAAACGTGGTAGCGACACCGCTGTGTAAATCTTGAGAGCTTGAATCTGTCCGATGGGTGAGCTTGTCCAGCAAGGTGAGCTTGTGTAAAAAATAAGACAAGTTATCGATATATCTTAAAGACCAGAATTCCCATCAAAGCCATCGTAGCTTGTCAGCTGATTTTAATATAGCGAAGGCTACACAAATTCAATCAAAACTGTAATGAGAATCAAATTGGTAGCTCCATTTCGAAAATCGCAATTTTCGTTAAAAACCTTTAGTCAAATTCACGAGCTTACAAGTTTGTATTTGCAGGAATTATGTATCCCGGAAAATTTGAATAAAAATTACAAATTTTGTTTCGCGGTAAATTTTGTGAAACTGATTTGTTGAAAAATTCTTGCAAATACCAAATTTTTAAGTTACAGTCAACTGCAAAAGTACATTTACAGAAATGCAGAAAACTTATGAAAAATCAACAAACTTTCTGTTAAGAACTACCAAATAGTTTTGTTAAAATAGCCCCGAGCCCCGACCAAGTTAGTGGATTCAAAATAACCGAGTCAAGTTGTTTAAAGGAAACTCCGTAAAAAAAACCTATTTTCAATTTCCTCCAAATTCGCTTGGTTGTAAATTACAAGCTGCCCTTGTAAAATTAAAAATAAAACTTATTTTGTTTGGTTGATAATAATGTAGAAATTTGATTGATAACAACTGAGAAATTGTGTTTTTTAACAGTATGCATTTAAATTTTTTATGTCGGTAGTTTTAAACAACGAGACTCACATAATTTTAGCCCATTTTTTTTTAAATGAGCAAAAATCGAACTCGGTGAGAGAAAATTTTCTAACGCAGGCGAATAATTCCTAATCGCTGCCAATTCGCGTTGTCAGTTTCCACTCAGTGTCGGTGTGGCCATGATAAATGCGATGTGTAAATGCGATCATTTAAGTCCCATCGCTGGTATGTGGTTTAAGTGCGATTTTTTGTCTGCCGCATACGTATTTCAAGGAAAGCATTTTCAAATCTTGTTTGGCGGGAAATATACTTATCGTTTGAATTCAAAGATATTTTGTGAACTTGATAAATAGAAGAGAAACTGAATATTATAAATACTCAATATTTTCATACAAAAATGTCTACAAAGATAAAATTTAGCGACGCAGTTTAGCAAAGCAGTATCCTTTTCGCCGCTAAATACTTAACTTCATATAGATGGGCCGATGAAAAGT
This sequence comes from Cheilosia vulpina, assembly GCA_916610125.1. Taxonomy (NCBI): domain Eukaryota; kingdom Metazoa; phylum Arthropoda; class Insecta; order Diptera; family Syrphidae; genus Cheilosia; species Cheilosia vulpina. Next base: position 19,904,120 of record OU744276.1, on the reverse strand, counting down.
CTCCACTCATTTAGCTCGCGAAATAAATGTCCGGTATATTAAATCGAAGATAAATGTTGACAGAAGAAACAGGAGGCAAAAGTTTGGGTTGTGATTATTATGGATTTTTCGGAGGAAACTCAGAAAACGTTAGAGTGATAAATAAAAAAAAACGAAAAAGCAAAATACAAAATAATTATTTAGCGACCATTTATCTTTGGCGTGGAGAATCGAAGTGGAGACTAAGGACGCTAAAATTTAGCGCGAGCAGGATACTAAGCTTAAAGCTGTAGTCGGACATATATTTTTATAAGGAAATTGTATTTTGTGCCTTATTTTTTTGTTGTTTAAAAATAAAACTTATTTTTCAAAATAATTGACATATGTCAATGCAAAAGCTAATTTTATTTTTTTAAATAATTAAATTAATACATTTAAGTAATAAATTTAATTTATTAGTCTGTTATTAAGTAAACAAACCATTTATTTATACATTTATTTTTTTCAGTTCTTACTAGAACTTCAAAATTCAATTTTGTCGAACTATTTTTGGCAATGACTGACAGTACTTTTGCCGATGACTGTTTATTAATATTATGCTATGAAGCTTAGTAAGCTGCTCGAGCTAAACTACATTTTATCTGCTCTCCAACTTTTCTCTCCAAACATCAGCTATACCCTAGTATGCTGCTCGCGCTTAAATCAAGCTTCCGTATAAAAATGTCTCCAACGATAAAATTAAGCCAAGCAGTACGCAATTCAAGAAAAATTTATTAGCCACTGTACGAAAAATCTACAGAATTTAAGTAAGCGTATTAATGCAAAATACATTTTTCCACAGCTAAATTTTGACAGATCAGAGCAAATATCGGTATCGGCAACAACATTTCAAACCAATGCAAATTAACAGTACGGAGAATGGTTAATTCAACAGAAAGAAATTCGTTGTTGTTAATTTAATTTCTTTTAGAAATGGAATATTTTAATGGAAGAGGTTTTCGAGGAGGGAGCTGTAGAAGTACAAATAAAGAAATAGACCAAAGTCAATCAGCTTTACCAACACAGTTTTTTTTTTTTGACGGAACTTGCCAAAACTTGTCAAAATTAAGCGAGTGGTGGAGAGAAACATTGGAGAGGCGCTTAATTTTAGCTTTCATGGAAGACCATACTAGGCTTAAAGTCCTAGGTAAATTTTGACATAGACCACGCCGTGGACAAGTGTCACAGAAAACAGCTGTTCTTTGAAAAAACTTCTTTCAAAAATGTAATTCCCTCTATTTCTGATTCTAGGAACTTCTCGTCCAAGTATTAATTAAAAAAGCTCATCCTTGCATACTTTTCCGCAACAGAACAAAACACAACGACTTGTCACAAATTAGCTTGAGAAAATGTGCCGACGCATTAAATGGCCACGCTTAATTTTGACAGACACATGAATTACATGCTGAAACAAAAGTTGGATTATTTAGCTCGAGCTGCGTACCACTCAGCTAAATGGGTTCGCTTAGATTTAGCTCAGCTAAATTTTGAAGAGAATTTTGTATGGAAGCAAAAATTTAGCTCGATCAGCTTACTAAAAAAAAAAAAAATAATTGGCGCAACAGGTCCGTATGGACCCAAGCCTAGCTTCTCACAACCATTCGTCTTGTGTGAGTTTTTTATTTTTGGGACGAATGGAAGGGATCTACAATTTTATGAGTCCAAACGGCCAATTGAGAAGCTCTTTCATGACAGTTATACTCTCGGATGTTTGTCAGACGTTCGCGAGAGGTGGCGCAGCGAAAAAAACCTTAAGTTGGAATTTGGGTTTTTCTCGGGATTCGAACCTGGGACCCCTCGCTTAGTAGTCCAACACACTAACCACTAAGCTACTGCGCCACTTAAGCTTACTAAGCTTACTTTACTCGTAATAAGAGTGAAATTTCAACAAAATCAATGTTATAAATAATATAAAAATTTCACATCTTTATTGCACGTGAAGGATTTTCTCATACAAATGGTAACTTATTGAATAAACTTGGTACTACAATGTTGTATAAGTTTTGCAGTCTATGAGTGATATGGAGTGCAACTTGTGCCAAATAACTTTCATTGAGAACAAACGATTCAAAATAATATTTTTCTACTGACAATTGTGGAGTTATTCTTTCTTTATCTAAAAGGCTGCCATTAATTCTTAATAAATAATATCCTCATCAGCGTGAACGTTGCGCGACTAGAGTCTCAATTTGGCTCTATTTTCAAGAGCGTACGACAATTTTTGCCGTTTTGTTTTCAAAAACTGTTATTTCCAAATAAATACGTTTAAAATGTATCGCGGTTGTCTATCACAACACTATTACAGTGTTAAGCGAGCCAATGCTTGTTAAATATCGTGCGAAATTTCTAAATTTATTTTCATTTGCTTCAGAAATGACACTTTTCCCTGTCATCGGACCTATGTTTTGGTAATTTACAGAATTCTGAAGTATTTTACAGAACGCCCCAGCTTGAAGCGGTTCCGCGAAACTTTTTCGTATTAGCCCCAAAAAGTTTTCTCTCCAAAATATATTTCAATTGCGCCCATCAGACATCAGACTTCGAACGTCTTTTCAACATCAACTCAGTTCAATTAAAAAATACCGCTCAACACATACAATCATTTAAATTCGATCCATTTGCCAACATGACAATTGTGTGTAGTAAATCAAATGAAAATCGTCTCACGTACAGACCAAACCTGCCAATCACTTAATTTCCACGATCGCTTAAACTATCACCGCTCGTTTGCTTAGCCCGCTTTGACCCTACAATTTCCAGCGGCAGAGACAGCAGCCACAGCGCACAAACTCGCATAATTTGCGCCGGACCGTTTTGTCTGCCAAAATTCACGAATAATGACAAAATTATAACAATTCGTGTTGATTTGGCACATTCTGCAGACGTCGACGGACTGCGGCCCAACGGCGGACAGCGGACTCAGTCCATTTTACTATTTCACCTTAAATGGCAGTAATAAGTGAAATTAGTGCGGACCAGGGACCACTCACTCACCATACTATCTCTCGGGTATGTTTCTAAGAAGAATGAGAGAATAGCAAACGACTTTAGGTTGTGTGTGTGTGTTGAATGGATTTTTTTCCCCTCTACATACACTCAAGGTCTGCAGATAATAAGAAAATTATACATATTACCACATACCCCCCGAAAAGCGGTTGTTCGGCAATCCTGCAATCCCTTATTATTTATGGTTAACTGTAAAAGCATACTCCGCCATAATAGGGTGTATGGGAAAAATGTAACAGAACGGTGATAGTTGGGACGGCCCGGGGGCAAGGGCACTGCCACTGAATGACGTGGAAATATCCTTGCGAGAAATAAGAAGAAACTGCTGGTGCTGGCTGATGTTCTATGGCGGAGCGCAGGACAGGGTACAGGGACCAGCCACAGAGAGAAGTAGAAGAATGCGAAAAGAATGCCAGCAATTTGGGGCTTTCAAATGTGTTTTTTCCTGCCCTGCCTTTATCGCCGTTCCTAAAAGTTCAACTGTCGGAGGGTATTTTTTTTTTTTTTTTTTTTTTTTGATTTTTTTTGTCTTTCATATTTATTTCATTCCTCTTTCCTTTCATTGGGAAGAGAGGGGGAGGGGCGCCTTTGTAGTGCGGAGCTCTTGCCTCTTACAATCTGCTAAAGTTTGCTATCTTCAACCCGTGTATTTAGACTTTTGTCGGACTTGTTAAGCGGATTGGAGGGGGTGAGTGAGTATGGAATTAGTTTGGGGCGAAAGGATAACTGGGCGCTGGGTCTGGCCGAAAAAGGAAGGAGTTTCTCTTTATGGAGATACTTTTAGTGAATTACTAAACAATAGCAGGAGGAGGATACAGGAGAAAGAGCAAAAAACAAAACCGACAGGATACCAAAAAGAGAAAGAACGAAAAAAAAATTATAGAGAAGTATCGATTTTGTTTTTTCTTTCGCTCATTGGGGGATATTACGACCAAGTAGGTACATATATTTGAAGGACTTACGTTACGTAGCGAAGAAGACGATGGTAGCGCCGCATCAATCCAACCGCAGTTAATTCGTTGAGTGAGGCGCAATTTATTGAGTCTTAGGGATTGCTAAAAATAATCTATTCAATGCTGAAGTGCCTATACTTCTGAATAGATGTCTTGCATGGGTGGGTACCTAAAAAACTGGCCTTCCCTATGACTTCAAAATTATGATGCTGTCAGGACATCTGCACAATATTTGACTGGATAACATTGAAGTTGCTAACAGAAACGGTTCTGATGACATATCTGTGCTAAGGAAGAAATCCGAAAAAGAAAACAGGTTCATGACGTTGTTTTGTATTCACAATTCCGCCACAGGTGCTTTGCATGCTCTCTTACTCTGCGTAGATACGTCACAATTTAATAAATAACTTCGTCGTAATAAGTTCCGTTTTCTTATACATTTTTCGGCAATCTGTCAAAATTTGCAACAAAAATATGGAATCAAGCTGTTCATTTTTTATAATTGGTTTTCTTTGATTCATGAACCAAACAAAGTGCTGTTAAATAAACCCACGGAGCCCCTAAATACTACTAAGTAAAAGAAGGCTAAAAGGCTAAACTTTCCAGAGAAAGCATCACAAAAATTGCGATAGGTATGGCAGGCAACAGTTGCATTGTTTCACTCACTGCACCCACTAACGATGAACATACTATTGCTGCTTCGGTTATCCGCTGCAGGAATGCACTTTGAATTCTATATGACAATAGTGCCTACTTTGAGGTCGGTGCTACAGTGATTTTAAGAGTCTGGTAATGGAAGGTTTAAATCGCAACATTAAGTGGAAATAAAGAAGATAACTTAACAGGTTATAGTACTGAGCGGAGAGCAAGCTTAACCAACGACCAAGACCGGGAATTATTTCTATGATTTTCGTTGTTGATGCAATATCGTGCTTAAAAGTGTGACGCTTGGACACAATGCGAAAAGCCCTCTGATAAGCAACTAAGCAGATGTTTAATGCTTCATGGTCCATCTATATGTACAAAAGTATGCATTCACGAATCTTATTGGCCGAACATGTTTCCACTATGGTAGGTATTGAAGATTGATTTAGAGAGTCCTCTGCCTTCAAAAAACTATACGATTTCCATGGAGGACTATTATGTAATATAGGTAGGGCAGCTTCAAAAAAGGTATCTATGATCTAATCAACAAGGAGTGCCGAGGGACAATCTATGAACCTGCGACTTTAAAATATTGCTCCCCAAAAGGCTTTGCCAAGGTTTACAACTTTCGATAATCGAGAGCTTATTATGATGTAGCAGATGTCTTCACGTCTGACAAGCTACTGGTGAAAATAGTGATCAGGGGCGAAAGGATATATCAATTAAAAAAAAAACTCGTCTCAACGAGACCCAATCCCAAATTCAATTTTTTTTCACTGCACCACCTTTCGCGAACGTCTGACAAACATCCGAGAGTATAACTGTCATGAAAGAGCTTCTCAATTGTCCCTTTTGGACTCGGCATAAAATTGTAGATCCCAAAAATGAAAAACTCACACAAAACGAATAGTTGTGAGAAGCTAGATGCTAGACCAGCGAATTATTTGGCAGGGAATGGCGCAGCGGATGAGTTAACAGTCCTCGAAGGTTTCTATGGAAATGTGAACACACTCCAGAAGAATAGCTATAAATTTTTAAAACCTATAAGACCCGAGACAATCTAGGAAAGTTTTACGGAACTATATACGAACAAAAATTCAAAACAGGTTTATGGCTAAGTAGGACCGGATTTCGAATACTTTCGATGAAGTACTCAAAAACTCTAGACCACATTCTACAATACTGTCCTGTGGAATACTGACCCATAAAGGTGCTAAATAACTAAGCAAACTTCAACGTTTCTATTTGTAAAAGTTCCGTAGTTAAAAGACGCATTGATTGGCCTAACCGCCAATCGTAAATTAATCAAACTTATTGAAGTATAACTATTTAGACGAGTAATGAAAACTGATTTTTTAATGTGACCCCCCTGCCCCCTTTAACGGGGCCTTTTCATTTTGTCATAAATTACCATACGTAACTAATTTGTATTTACAAAAGGACGAATAAAAATAATTAAACGAGTGTGTGGCCGTTTTTTCAAAAAGACCCCCTTACCCTCTTTTGAGGGGTAAAATTATTTTTTCTCTAGGTCTCTAGCTTTGTAACCAATCACCATAGCGCATTGATTTGCATGACATGTATTTGAGGCGAATTTGATTTTCTCTGTGCAGCCCCTTTTTTGGGGGGCAACAACTTATGTAGGGGATTTTTTCGGTTTTACTTGAGGTAAGATTGGACTAGATGTCAAAAGTTGACAATTTTTATAGGTTTTTGCTGTGATAATAAGGCCATTCGAAATACCCAATGACAACGAAACATTGGACAGATAAAAAATGACTAACCAGCCGAAAGTGGTGTAATCAGACAACGTTCTCAAAAGTCCACATTTTAAATAAGCATTGTTACATCAATCAGGTCTAAAAATATGACACAAATGGCTTCAATGACCAGCAGGGCCACAGTCTTAGTTACTCTATTGAACTTATTTATCATCTATTGGATAATGTATTTATTTCCCTGTAGTCATTCATACGCTAATATTGGCGTGCGGTCTTATCCTATCTTTGGTTATAGAATAGTAGGTTATAGTAGTAGAAAATGGCGAAAAACACAGCTCAGCGTTTCCCAAAGTTCAATTCTCAAGTTTTAGAAGTGACAAGCGTTAGATGCAAAATAGACAATATTTAACGGGAGTTTTGGCATTTTTGAAAATGACCCCCTTTTGGAGGGTTACTGAAAATCATCTCCAGAGATATGAAGTCAGCATCAGACACCAACTATATGGACCCGCTATTTATTGTCAGACTCGTGGACTGGATGGGGTGAAGTGCTCTAAGGTGAATACAATAATTACCAAGTTTAAGACTGACGGAAGACCCTAAAATACAATTCTTAAAAAAATCTCAATGCAGGGAACAAACCTCTCCAAGCAAGTGCACTAAACTCTGTCTATCACTCTGTGCATAGGCTACACGGTTTTTGTTTTACTGCGATTACCTCGTTATATCAAATTGGTTTTGATTAAGTTTCGACCTAATGGAAGGCGAGTTGCCGTAGATAAGTTTCCGCATAAGGGAGAGGGGGGCAAGAAGGACCGCTTAAGCTATATTCATAACTTCTTTAATATTGATAAGATTCGAACAAAACTTTTTTCAAATAAGAACATATTCTTTGAATGTCGTCATAAATAGTAAAGGATCAAAATTGTTTTAAAAGGAAGTATTGGGCTACGAAAATACAAACACAGCTAATTTTTTTAACGGAATAAAGAAGCCATTCTCACTATTTATATTTTTTCAGAAATAGTTTCGATTTGTTCAGCACTTTTTTCACACGAGTTTCCTCAACATTAAATACTTTTGTTGGCGTGATGTTCGTAAAATGCTTCTGTAAAAAGCGCAAAGTAAGCCGAAGCGACTGGCTTATTAAGAACTTCTGCTCTGGCTTTACATATTTTTTTCCATAGGAAAAGTTCTTAATAAGCCAGTCGTATCAGCTTACTTTGAGAATATTTTACGAACAGGCTGCATTTTTTTGAAAATGATACGGAAATTTTTTCTATTCATTAATTTCTCTTTGTCAAAAGACTGAACATTTATTTTTTCCCACTCATAAGCTAGTGTCTCGAGTTGACATCCCTAAAAATCTTTTTCCAAGCTCGAGCCAATGTTCCATAAGTTTAAATTCGTGTTCAGGATTGAAAACTGTCTTAAGCCGTTCCGCTCTTTTTTCAGCGGTATCATTGTCACTCTTCAAATGAGGGTAGTTTTTACATATTCTCGAATCTATGTTCGAAAACTAAATCGGAAACAGAAAGTCTTGGGGCAAAACGGACTACCGGTCCATTTTGCCTCCGAGCAAACAAGAACGTTTTTATGAAAATAAGATTGTTTTACCTTTTTTCTTTAAAAATCTAAGAAATAGATATAATAGCAATTCATATAGTAGAAACTAATTACTTCCGGGAATTATTATTATTATTATACTTAATTCATCTTTTTTTTTTTTTTTTTTAGCATTTTCGTTTTACATAAATAATTTTACCCGCAAAGCAAAGTGCTTATCTGCAGGTGGTTGTTAAAAAGATAGGTTTTGAAGTGCGTTAAATTTTAAATGAATTCATTGTATACAATTAATTTTGGTTTAATTTTTTAACAATTTACGTTTAGCAATTTCAATAAGTTGATTAATTTATGACTTTTACTTTACAAAATACAAATGAAGTAAGTACTTTTTTAGCTCTTTTTTTCTTTTCTTAAAGTTTGGAATGATTTTTATGAATTGGGGAAGTGTGTTTAGTAACTTTGGAATGGCACATCTCAGCTCTCGATTTCCATATGTGTTGAAGGTTTCCGGAACATCTAGCATCTCTTGGGCTCGACGTCTTGTATTTAGCTTGTGGCGTATGGGTTGCAGAAAACGCTGGTCATCCATATAGTGCAGCAATGTTGTCATCTGGAAGATTGCATTCACATCTAATACTTTAAAAGACGAATTACTGGGTCTAAAAATTTTAACTAGACGATGTTGTAAATTAGAAATTTTATCCAGATGAGATTTCGCTGCGTTTCCCCAGGCTAGGATCCCATATCTCATGCGCGACTCAGCTAGCGAGTAGTATACCTGCTTCTACACGTCGAGATTTGAGTATCGCTTAAGATACACCATTGCGAAGATAGTGCTCTTAAGTTGAAGACGCAGGACATTAACATGCTCACGCCATAGGAAATGCTCGTCGATGGTTACTCCAAGATATTTTATACTTCCGACTACTTCAATTGGTACGTTATTGGATGATAGTAGGGAGCAGTAGTTTCGGTGGTAGATTTGGACAGCTTCCGCTCGTTTGGATGGGGCGCGTATGTGCATTACTTTTGTTTTAGATGCATTTATAATAAGGCCGTTATCATGACACCAATTCGAGACAGCGTTAAATTCATCTTGCAATATCTCCATAGCAGAATTGAAGTTCTTGTGTTTGACCACGATTGCAATGTCATCGGCATATGCATAGGCTGTGCATTTTTTAAATAATCGCAAAAGTTCGTTGGTAAACAGTATAAACAGGATAGGGCCCAGTTTTGAACCTTGGGGTACACCGTATTCGCTAGGTTTTTCTTTACTCACTGCATCAGACACTTTGACTTTTATGGTTCTATCAGTCAGATAGCTCCTAAGCCAGTTTGCCAGTACTCCTCTTAAACCATTTCTGTTGACACTTTCCAAAAGTTTTCCGTGCGTTAAAGTATCGAAAGCTTTGCTGAAGTCAATAAATAACACAAGGACGTGATGATTTTTGTTTAAACCAGCATTAACCGTATTGGTAAACTCTCCCAGCAAAGATCCGGTACTTTTATTTGTTTGAAAAGCGTATTGGTTCGGGTGTAGTACTTTGTGCTTAGTCAAAAAACGTTTAAGTCGACTGACTACTACTTCTTCCATGCATTTTTCGACTGCTGACAAAATCGCGATTGGCCGGTAGTTTTCAATGCTGTTTTTTGTTCCTCCCTTATATACTGGTCGAATGATCGACGTTTTCATCAGCTTTGGGACATGACACTGATGTACACTTAGGTTTATAATTTTTGTAATAATTGGAGCAAGACACACAGAGTTTATATTTAGATCAACTGGTCTAATATTATCTGCTCCAGGACCTTTCTTATCGTTCAATCGACGCAGCATTAAATATACTTCCGATTCTGTTGCTTCTTCTACGTAAATATTTCGTTGTAGTTGCCAGTTCTCGTGGTTTGATATGTTGGTATTGCAAACATGTAAAATGTTTGATACCTGGTTCGAAAATTGCTCCGCAAATTTATCAACAATGTTGTTTACACCTTGGTCAGTACCTTGAAAATTATTTTGAATGGTTTCATCTATTGAAAGTTTCTTTCTTCCAAGAAGTTCATTTATGATGCTCCATGTTTTCCTCGGATCATTATTTGCGTTTGTAAACTTTTTTTTGTAGAAATTGGCTTTAACAAGTTGAATATTTCTATTAACAACATTTCTGAAATTTTTGTACTCGTTTTCATATGTTTTACTCCTCGGGCTATTTTTCCATCTCCTATAAAGCTCGTCCCTTTTTTTGCACATTGGGACTATTTCGAGCGTAATCCATGGCTTATGTTTTCGGGTTTTGTTGGTTGATTTAGTTTTACTTGCTTCGTTATATATGTTATTCATTTCTCTTACGAAATTATTGTAAAGCGTTTCAACATCGTTTTCCTTAAGTATATTTTGCCAGTTTGTGTGTTCTATCAGCTGATTTACTTTTTGTTGATTGATATATTTAATTTTAGCTTCAACAGATGACTCTGTATTACTTAATTTTTTTGTTGCATACAAAACGGCGTAATGGTCTGAAAGATCAGTTTCGACCACTGCTGAGAATATATCAGTTTTAGTGACGCTTACATAGATATGATCTATAAGAGTTGCAGTATTATTTCTTATGTCAACTCGCGAAGGTTGCTTGATGACATTTGTTAAACCTTTTGACGCCATCATCTCCATGTATTTTAATACGAGGGAGTTATTCTCGTCTTCGGTATTTATGTTGATATCACCTAGGAAAACGTTTTCCTTGTTTTCTTTGATAATTTCATTTAACTCATCTATGAATCTTTTAATACTTGTATTTGGTGGTCTATATATTTCATGAATATGTTTTTGTTTGCCCTCGTAATTTACTGGATTAGTTGGTATTATTTTGTACGTTACATTGTTTTTAATATATATTGCGACACCTCCGCCTTTCATTGCTTCACGATTTATAAATTCGGGTTTAAACCCATCAATATTATAAAGACCATTTTTCTCTTTAGGTATATTAATTTCGTTCAGCAATAATATATCTATATAACATAGCACATTTTCGATTTCCGCCATAAAAGTATCCCATGTTTTTGTCATGGATCTTATGTTAAAACTTACACAACAAAAATTCATATTTTTTAAAAATTCTTTTTCGATGCCTGTTACACCATGTATTACCCTAAAGTCTATGTCAGCTTCACTATATAAGTTTTCCATTTTCATTTTTCTTTTACTTCGTTCTTCCAGTCCGATCATATGCATTATTAGTTGGTCATCTTGTTTACATCGTTGCAAGTACCGATGTGTATTGTTTCACCGTTTTCAGTTTTTTTTGCAAGTATTTTGCCTGTTGTCTCCCACACATATTTCCAGTTACACTCTCTGGCTTTGTTTTTTGCCAGCCAGAGAAGATGTTTGTTAGTTGGTGTGAGCTGGTTGTTGACAAAAACAAATGCATCATTTTCTATTGGTGCAGCTTGACCATTGCAAGTATTTTCCCTAATTTTCCTTAGAGAAATATTGCGTGTGATTTTTGCCTTTTTGATGACGTTTGTCTTACAAGTGTGGCTCGCAAAGGAGGCTATTATTGTTGATTTGTTTGGGTTTTTCTTGTTTGTTCTGTAGATGTCAGTGATATCAGATTCATTTATTTTGTAATCAATTGTTTTACCAATTGCTTGAACTATTTCTGTTAAATTTTCATTTTGTGTTGGTGGAATGTTTTTAATTTCAATGTTGTTTTTAAGTAATTGCTGTTCGAGTGTGTTAATTTTTGTTTCCATCAAGCATATTTGTTGATCTTTTTTTATGTTGCTTTCTTTGAGTTCTTTTATTTCATTTGACAGTTTCTGTAGTGCTTCGTTGTTTGATGTCATGCGCTGTTTTATCTCCTCATATTTTCTCGCAACAAATTCACAGCTGTTATTTATTTCAGACATTTCTTTTCTCATTTTTCGCATTTCAAGTAGAATGATCTGATTATTGCTGTCCTGTGATGTTGATGGGGAGTTTGGTATTGCTGTTATGTCATCTTGTTGTTGCACATCAGGTGAACTTGCACTTCTCATTCTTTTGGACATCGATTGAACTGGCGGTATTTCCACTGCAGAATGCGTCGTGAGCTCCTTTCTGCACGCTGGGCATCTCCATTCCTCCTTTCTGACCATACTCATTTTCCGATAGGATTTTTCGGAAATCGTGGTGCATCCGTAGTGCATCTTCCGTTCACATCTGAAGCATGTCACGAAGTCTCCATCAGGGGGGAGGTCGGAGAGGCATTCGGTACACGGATCCATATTGAACATGATCAGTTTTTGTAAACAAACACAGATATGAAGGTATGCGTGGGTGAACGACAAAGAGAGAAGGAAATAAATGCTAACTGCAGATTGATGTTTTTAAGAAAATTGATAGGGAATGGACAAGGAACTTTAATTGATTTTTTTTTTTTTTTTCAGAGTTTTATACGTTTAAATTTTGCAAATAAAGTTAAAAGTCACTGTCTTTGATTCACTATTATGTAGTATGAACTTTTCAAAATTAAATAAACGCTTTTTCACCAAATTGGGATCACTACTTGAGAGAGAATAATAAACACAACCGATCACTTCAAACTTCAGGCTGGATGATGAGCTTAACTGTAACAAACTAGGATTAAATATTTAAACAGTTCAAGATAAATTATTTAAGAAATTATAGCGCCTGGCTGGGTGTATTTAAAAATGGTGTTTTTTTTTTAGAAAATTGAAAATTGATCATGAAAATATCATGATTTCACGATTTCAACTGAAACCAACTTCAATCGGTCTAATAAACTAAGGGATGCTTTCGCAAATTAGGCTTTTAATTAGCTGTGACTATCGAAAATGAGTTGGAGCTAAAAAGTAAGCCGAAAATTGTTTGGGCCTTTTTGTTCCGTGGTGCTTTTTGCCCCCCTCACGCATAAATTGTTTTGTGACAAATTAGCCAATCTGAGAACTATTTAACTTGGACTGCTGATAAATGTTGTCCTCTGGGTTTTTACTGTCCGCGAATCCATTCCCCATCTATCTTTCGTTGCTTTTACAGATCCTACATCTATTTTGGGACAGTTGACAACTTTAATTAAAGGCAAAACTTGGCCGGCTCCTTAATAGAGAATATGCCCCTCTGCACCTTTTAAGGGGTCCTTTTCACTTATTCTTATAATATTACCAAACGTAACGTAGTTCTATTTATAAAATATTAATGGAGGAGTAAAAATGATTAAACGAGTGCGTCGCCGATTTTCAAAATGACCCCCTTTTTGAGGGGTCAAATATTTTCCATAGGGCCCTAACTTTCCAACCAATCACCACAGCGCATGGCCTCACTACACATTCACATGCACTCATTCTTCAAGTCCATCTCCAACTCCGACTCCAGTTGAGCGATTAATTTGCTGGTGTTAATCGAGCAATTACCATGTTCACACTTTTGTTTTTATTTCTCAACCGTTCGATGCGGAAATAAATCGCTTTTCACCTTGCAAGCAAATTACACCTCAGACATGTACTCGATCGTATAACATGTTTCAATAAGACATGTATATGCAAATAAATACGGCAAACACCAACATATACATTTAATATCAACAAGAAATTAAAAGGCGATTTATCATTAATTAAGTTATCTGTTTCTATTTTGATCTATGTTGGCAGACAAATAGCTTTGTGGGTCCAACGCGATTACATATACAAGTGGTTTAGGTCGTCATCAGTAGAATGTATTTTTATATGGGCAGTCGCTTCGAGCTTGTAAAATGTCAATTTCACGACAACAGTGACAATTGATTTGAATAGGCTTAGACACGCATGATTGATGATCGACCAGCAGGAAGATCGCGTGGAAAAAAATCCATCCTGGTGTAGGGGTTGCTTAAAAACATGCAGGCAATGACAGCCACTCATAGGCTTGTCGTTCGGTGAGATACCACCACATCATGCTGTAGGTTTCGCGATGTAGTCTTGAGAACGTTTCGAAGTTTGGCAGATAAAAAGTTCCGGAGGTAAACAAGTCTTCCCTTCTGATCCAATAGGCGATTTGACATTGTAACTTTTAGCTATAGATGACAAAAAAATACGGTCAAGGTTGTAGGCGACTACGAATGACAAAACTAACACATAAAACCGATTTCTACAATACTGGGCTACGATCCGAGAACGTCAAATTGAATTGAATTGAACACCTTGAAGGAACAATCCTCGTATCTTTGTCTTAACCGAGGCGAAAATAAATCCATCAACTGATTTAACATATCTTTGTACAACAATTCCGATTCCAGCTCAAGGGCTTTGCCTATTTGCCAAAGAAGATCTATAGCACGTAAAAGAAAAGAGATAAAGCAACCCAAATGGCTAAAGATCGTCCTTCAAAACTCTACAAGGTTTATGTACTGCTTATACCTCTCACGATCATATATCAGATAAAGCTGCCTAGATTAGATACAAATTTACTGTCCGACTGTCGAAGTTTTTATTTAAGCGACCTTAATCCCAATATCATGAACTGGCTACGATATTCTAATATATTCTATTAAATCAGATGAGGCAGGGAATAAATGTATTTTGCTGGAATTTCAGTCAACTTGTAGACGAGCTCACGCAGATTCAAAAGACAGTCCAACAAACTTTGTGAACACTTTCGATCGGTTTCACATAACAAGGCGAGATGATTATGAAATAAGAGTTTCTCATCCCTTAAAGTAGTCGAATCAAATTCTGATATGAGTTATACATTCTGCGCCGCTGCCAATAAGATTCAAGATCGTTATAGTCGTTAAAGCCGATCCAATTGTGATGAACTGCGTAATTTTATTGTATCATTGACGTGGGCTGATTGTGTTTTCAGAAGACTTGTGTTAATTTTACTGGATATGAAACTTATAGTTCCAAAATGTTAGGTTTCAACAAACCCTGCTTTAACAAAGGCTGCAAGCAAGTTACCTCTACGAAGATCCAGACATTCAGGGAATTTCATCAGAAGAAACAATTTTAAACGTTATAAGCCGCAGAAATAGGAACAACCAAAGGCAAAGAAGAATCACTAACAAATAAATCTCCTTATGTCAACAATTTCTGGACTTTTGGGGGTTACACAACCGCAATGTTCGCAAGAGCTGTATATACAAAAAGATTTTAAAATGCTACGATCCGACAACTCTATGATGTTTCATTTAATGAATAACTTAGGATCATCGGTGAAATGTAAAACAACAGCAATTAATAAGATACGACATCATTTAAAAAAAGAAGAAACAGAAGAGGTCCAAGATGGATTCCCTGTGGAACTCTAGAATTGACATTAAAATTTCTTACTTCCCTCTTTATTTTGTTAAGATGCATGTAGGATTGCAGCCAATGCAATACCAGTAAGCGAAAACCAAATTCGCTTCTTTTCTAGGGCCTTGGATGAGTGTCGTTTTGAAATGGCTGTATAAAACGTTTCGAAGTTATATCCCACGCAGCGCTGCCCCCCTAAGAGGTTGAAAATGTAGTACGGGGGCTTTTAAAATGTAGAACAATTTGAAAAAATCAAATGAAAACACAAATAATTACTTTATAATGATGTTTTTGAGTAAATAAAAATGAATTCTTAACTAAACAATTAAGAAAAAAATTTAAGTTGGAATAAATTTAATATTTGATAATAATACTTCTCTTTTGGCACTGTTCTAAAATATCTTTTCATCGTTGCATAAATTGTGCTCGTCCACTCACTCGCTGTAAATGTCCAAAATAATGCAGACGCATAGCAAATACAAATGACAATGACATATAATTTGAGCTTAGTACTACACTAGTAGACAAACGTGGAAGTAAAACTGGAAAATTGGAAATGCTAATTGAGTTGAGTCAGAAGTCAGTTTGTAGTGACACAAAGCGTTTTGAAAAAGTATAGTTTAATAATTTATTTATTATTATTTTTGAAGAGTGAGAAATTGTAGTACAAAGTACGCAATTAATAATTGTACGTACTCACTTTTTTCACCAACAAAATGTAGTGCAAACGCTACAATTGTAGCAAGGGGGGAGCGCTGATCCCACGCTTAAGAATTGTCTCTAACCGCGTGAGCCTTACCAGAATCAGGCAAATATCAAGGAAATTGGTAAATCGGTTATGAGTTTCCTTAATAAAGTTGAATCGGTTATTTTTTTACTTATTATATTAATATTATAATTATATTAGTTTTTTTTTTTTTTTGACCGACTCAAACAATTTACCGATTTTGAGAATCTTTGAATTGTTTGGTTTTAGAATGATTTTCATTTATTGATGAAATATGCGAAGAAACCTTTAATCTACGAAAATTGTCCTTCTCTTAAGGACGACTAAGATACAATTGTGATAGGTAAAAATATTGAGCAAGTACATTTAAAAAAAGAAAAATCAGATTGGTTAAAGCTTAAAAGGGGTATTTTAAGCTTTGATGATTCTAAGAGGTCACCATTAAGATTGGAAAAACTACTTACATCAATAGTATCCAAACTGTAATCAGATTCGGTCAAAAAACTAGCAACTAACTCGAGAAAACCTTCGAAAGCTTTCGAATATTTGTCTTTATATAAAGAGAAATTTTAAGACCTGGGCCCAATGTTATTTAACTCATGTGATAAATTTTCCCAAAGAGAACTTAGGAACATTTTGCTTCCATTCATATCGTTTTAGTGATAAATATATCAATAAAATTGGGGCCAAAATTCTAGATGGGTCAAAATTTTTTTTAAAAAATTCTGCTTTCAAAATAATTTTTTTTTTTTTAGCTTTTAATTTTTTAAAATTGTTCTTAATATCAATTTTCTTATTTTATTTTTTTAGCTGAAATAAAAAGTACAGAATAAGAAATTTTTTTTTTAAAGAACTAAAAAAGGCAAAAATTTCGAGAAGCTAATTTTTTGTGTAAGAAGACTGAATTTTGCAAAGCTTCCATTTCGATGTTATAATTTCAGAACATGGGCACTGCCTTGTAGAAAGGCAACTTGCTCATCATTGTGCTGGCAAATTGTGCACCAGTAGAGTGTATAAGTGTTCAAAATGTCGCACTCCCATAAGATCTTTTCTTTCGTTCTAAAATTTTGCTCGTGTGCAACCGATTCCGATTGCTGGCCGCAGAGGGTACCGTCCAATAGAAATATGTTCAGTTTTCATGCTATCCAAGGTTATGGTAATGGCAACAAATTTTGAAATAAGTATATATATCTAGAAGGACTTTGACGAGCTTTGGAGGAGGAAATTCAACGATCCAGCTGTACACGTAACATAGACCTAGTCAAAAAGTAGCTCATCGGTCATCCATACGGTGTAGAGGAAATGGACGCAAATGATCTACTTCAACTCAGAGGGCCAACGTACAGCAGAGGAAGACCTCGCCTTAGGTGGTGCGCACAAATGGGAGGCAGCGAGCCAAAAAACTGATTCTCATTTAAACCGTGGACAGTGGCGACCCACCTTAGTTTGTATTTATTAAGAAGGTCCGATAGATGATATGGACCATCAATTGACCACTGACTTGTTTAGCTACATTTATAACCCATTTAGCCAAAGGCAATCAAACAACATGGCGCCACCGGCTTGGACATCTCCGGGGCTTTGATGGGGTTAAACAATGAACCCTACTTAGCCGGTTGGTTGCACATTCTCCTATTCAGCAGATCAATTCAAGTTTTAGTATGCAGATGGTGCGAAATGGCATTACTTTGCTTTCAAGACATAAGTGCCCCAAGGATCTATACTTGGCCAAACTCTTTTTCTTCTACATATCAATATTTAGTATGGATCGGTGAACTTGTAACTTCCTTGCCAAGCTTTGTGCCTGTTAACGCAACTGTATGACACAGTCAAAGATGCGAGTTCATTTATTCGCTCAAAGAAGATCTGAGCAAAATTTTGAAGTTCGGAAAATTGGTCAGGCAATGAAATGAGTCACCAGTCACCACTTTTACAAAGACAAATGCATCGACCATAGATTAAAATGGACCACCAACCCAGCAATTGCGAGGAATCCATGTATAGCTTCTTGGAGTCACACCTAGTTCTTCTACAGCATCGAAGAAACTGTTATCCAATATCCCAAGATCAGTTACCCATTTAAAACAGCAGCTATACTTTAGTCCAACGCATCCCGCCCATTCTTTACAAACCTCAGGTTAAACCAGGCTTGGAATTCTTAGAACGTGGTTCAAAAACTTTCACTTAACCTACTTGACAGCAAACAGAGACGATCAGTTCGACTTTTCGGAGATCCTACGCACTAACATTGAATCTACAGCCTTTGGCGCACAGAAAACTAATGGCTGACTTATACCTATTCTGCATGTAGATGTTGAGGGGAACTTAACGAATTCATTCCTCGTCCAAGACAAACAATCCAAGTACATCGCACCTATTACTACACCTGACAACCGCGAGAATATCACCTTTTCCACTCTCTTTTGGCTACGGGACAGGTAAACCCTAAAACTCGCTTCCTGGGGACATATTTCCCCAATCAAATCAAAGCAATCAAAGTGCAAAACTAACAGCTATCTGCAATTATATCGGGGCGCACTTGATGCGTTAAAGGCCCCCCTTACCGAGTTTGTAACGAAATTGTGAAATCACATCTTGGCTCAATGTAACCTAAAGTGCTTGCCAAGTCATACTGTCCTGAAGTAGAAAGTCTCTGTAGCACCGTACGCAGGATTTTTTTATTTTTTGGGTTTGAGACTTAATTTGAAATGCAATGTCTGTCAATCGAATTCATGAAGGCTTAGGGACTTACCTGCCACTGGAGAGTCTATCAAAGCAACGACACAAATCTGACTTCTGGAATACCCTACGCCGAATATGAAAAGAGCGATAAAAACCATTCTGCACTCAAAAGACTGCAAAGCTAGATTGGACCGCACAAAGCCACTTAACAATTGCGAAGCAGAAAAACCATGTCCCGTAATTGGATATCCTCCATCAGGATGGACATAGATGGACAGCCTAAATCGTTTTATCCTCAAAGCTAAGCGAATGCCTTTGACACTGCAAATCGATTTCTCTTGCATTCCATGTCCTTCTCGACTCTTGTCCGGTGTTACACAATTGCCTCACTAACTAAATCCTAATTTGTCACCATACCCACTGGCGCGGATTAAGCTGAGCCCTGCAGCAATGGCAAACAAGTCCCTCTCGCTTAATCTGTAATCTAATGTGCCACCCACCAAACCACCACTGCAATCGAATCCCATTGAAACGGCTTCCGGACGGCTACCCGGTGAATATAGGGAAATCTCCGCTATCCGGATACTAGATGTCTAAACGGATTTTAGTCGCCAATCCCTTTTACACCTCAAAAGCTATAATCATTTCACGGAAATCAAGTTCGGATTACACGTACACACACAGTACAACCACTCCTCCATTGCGCGCGACAGTCACCATTTTAAACAAACAAATAGACAAATTAGACTAATCCTTCATCCAAAGGCTGCCAAGTTTCATATTAACATGGTAAGCCATTTAAAACCGTCACCGATTGCATACAGGGATTGATTTCCATTCGACAATAAACCCGTGTGTTAGTTCCGATGTAGTTGGCAGAGCGGTGCCGGTGGGACGGTGTCCCCCTGCTCCACAGTTGCTCCGTATCCGCACCATCACCAATAAAACAATTAAGAGTCATTCGTCCGTCCGTTCGTTATACGCTCTTGCAGTGTTCGTTTGTTGGTGCGGACTTTATGATTTTATTGGCTCGCATCCATTCATTTGGCCGTCAAAGACAACAAATACTCTCGGCCGGTGTTGATAGACGGTTTTCGCAGAAATGCCCAAAGTATCTCTTAGCCGGAGTATGGCGTATCTGCGCAGCGGCATTATCGAAAATCATAGTCCCAATCAACGGTATGTATAATATTTTATAAGTGCTATCTGCTATCCGCACTATATATCATAGTTTGGTTAGGGAGAGAGGGAGAGCGAGAGAGCACAGAACACCCAGTCGCCAGTCGTTCAGGGGCCGACAGCGTATGATCCCATTAGGGCCTTTTTATAATCGATGTTAATGTGGGCCTGCCAAACGCTAGACCATAGTCATTATAAAGTTCCAGATACACACACACACTTGTTCGCTTTTCAGAATGGTTAGCATATTTTTTTTAATTTTTTTTTTCTTTATTGAGATGACCGTCCACTAAAAGCCAACTGAGCGACTGTCATTTATTGCAGTGGCTTTTAAATTGCTGTCGGCACGCTATACATATACGCGTACGCGATTTGAATGCAACAGCAGAAGCAGTACGGTGAATGGTGGCGTTCAACTTCTCTTATTGCGGCGATAAACCCCACCGACGACGGTCGCCTTTCTGTGTGTTCATCGAATGTGTCCGGTGATTTACTTTAAATGCTCCACCCCGTCGTTCAGGCCCAGTGTGTCGTATCGTATCTCGAAAATCAGGATATTTTTGCGCGCACACATGTTGGCTTGGATTTTTTCAACACACACACAGAGGTTAACTGCGCGAGTATCGTCGTTCAGGTGGCAGCAATTGATTTTTTAATTATTGTTTTCGATACAGTATACGAGTAGGTGCGACGGTCGGTGGCTGGCGCGTCAGCGTTTATACTAAGAGTTAAACGCTGGCCACTTGATGGAGGTATTAAGTAATAAATTGATGCGATTAAGATGATATTGGCATATGATTGTGCAAAATGAGTTTGGCTTGAATTGTGTTTGGCAATTTCGCGTCCGATTATCGGCAGAGTGTTTTTTGAAATCTAGTTTAACGAAAAATGGAAAAAGTCTTCTATTATATTCAGTGCGAAGTTCATACTGACACGAAAGCGAAGAGGGGGATACAAGAATACCAAAAAGATGGTGGCGTTCCTCAAGGGTCGGGGCTTGGACCTAAAAAATAAATAAATAAATAGTTGGCGCAACAGGTCCGTAGGGACCCTAGGCCTAGCTTCTCACAACCATTCGTTTTGTGTGAGTTTTTCATTTTTTCGACGAATGGAAGGGATCTACAATTTGTTGCCGAGTCAAAACAGCTTATTGAGAAGCTCTTTCATGACAGATGGACCTATTTGTCTTAGAAACCTCTCTGTCCTCAGATAAAGAAGAAAAGAAAGAAAATAAAAGTTGGTCTAATTAATCAGCCGGGTGCCTTCGAAACCTATAACGGTACCGGGGCATGCACAACTTAAGCATGACTTAACAAAAAATGTCTAATGACGCTGAAGATCGGTGGGCGCTATACAACTTGCACACCTGCCACTGAATGATTGAAGTTTGAGTAACTTGGGGGAATGCAGGACTTTATAAAATTCAACGAAGCAGAGTCGGTGCTTGGCCCTATTTTGCGAAATATTTCACATGACGGCGGTTAAAGTCCCCTATCTCCGGACAAAAAAAAACATATAAAACGAAAAAGCCCCACGAGTGATTTAAAACGAGCACCCGGTATCAAAAGAACAACTACCATAACAAAAAGGCGAAGTGATCAAGTTTAGTGAGAACTGTGTATCAGCCAAACCGGCCAGACAATATTTTATTTAAATGAGGCAAGGTGAAGTTCCACAAAGGTCGGTATTTTGACCTACTTTGTGAAATATCACGATGGCGCGGCATTTAAAAATTCCATATCTTAAGATGCGAAAAAAACTCGCATAAACTTAAAATTCACGGAGAAGGTTAGGCGCGTATACTGTCATAAGACAAGCCGCTGCGTGCCCGATGAATGTAAACCATATGCAGGGCAGTGATAGTACACGTAGGGAAAAATTCCACCATGTAGGTATTTTCGATTAAAAATGTACCTCGAAAGGCAAAAAGGACTGAATTTTAATATTTCCAACTGTTTCCTGTAAACGTAGGTAGGTATTTTTTTTATTTCATAAAAAAGCCCGATAAACGAGAAGGTTTTTTTTTTAATCTTAACGTTTTTGTATTTCTTCAGAGGAACTAACTGTTTTGGAATAAAGTTGCCTAGTTGCCAAACAGTCGCTATACACACTATTTTTTGGGCAACTCTCAATTGTGCCCAGTTCTAAACAACAACATAACGTTTTTAATTTTTGTTCTCTTTGCCTAATCTATGTTTTTTATGTACAGTTATCTCTCCTTTTTTCCTGTCATTGTATTATGTACGTCGACGAGTGCACACTGCACACACCGGTAATTAAACTAAGCTGTCTGTTATTAAAGAAATTACTGTTTGTTTCTTTTTCCTATGATTTATCGCTTGCTTCATCGTCGTCGGTCGCCGTTCCGATTTAAGATTAGACAAAACATTTCTGGTCCTTCGAGCCGGATTTATTGAACATTCGTGATTCATAAATTCCAAATTTAATACAATTTTCTCCTTTAAAAAGGCAAAAGACATTTTCGAAACGTTAGGCACTCGTGCGGTTGTGCAGACACGTGATCATGAATATAATTAAAGTTAAACGGGGTCACGCGAAGGGGATGTTAACTCGTGCTGCAGCGTTTGCAGATACAGTGGATGCTAATACCCCGCTGACGATGCTTGAAGTCCGTTTGACAAAGCTGGAAGATGCATGGTCTGATTTTGTTTCACTGCAGAATCAGTTGTATGACTTAGTCGATAGTCCCGACTTCGTTAATCCAGAACCGGAATTTGAGGAATATGAAACAAAATATTTCTTAGCTCATTCCATCTTCATGAACTTTATTCAACTTAAAAAAGCATGCGCGCCTCCCAAAGAATCAGTTGCTGACAAATTAGCTAGTCAACAGGCTACCTTTCTAGAAAAACTAAACTCCACCAATACAAGTACCTCGTCGTCTTCGGTGAACTTACCCAAAATAACGATACCATCTTTTTCGGGCGACTATAAAGATTGGCCAGGGTTTAGAGACCTATTTTTAAGTACGGTCGATTGTAATTCTTCTCTCAGTCCTACGCAAAAGTTTTATTTCCTGAAGTCGTTTGTTAGCGGAAAGGCTGCAGATCTAATAAGACACATAACCATTTCCGAAACCAATTACGTTGAAGCATGGGAAAAGATGGAGAGTCGTTTTGATAGGACTCAGCTCATCGTGCAGTCCTTTATCCAATCGTTTCTTTCCTTGCCATCAACGAGTTCGTGTAACGTGACTGTCCTTCGGAAAATCACAGATGGTGCGGATGAGTTTGTCAGGGGATTAAACGCGTTAGACTCGAACAGCCGGGATCCTTGGCTTGTACATTTATTGCTACAGAAACTCGACCCTGAGACAAAGCAGGCTTGGGCAGAGCATGTTGCTCCAAAGGATGACTTCAGCTTCAGTGAGATGCTCGCTTTTTTGCAAAATAGGTGTGTCTGCTTAGAATCTTGCTATTCATCTTCCAATTCGTCTCAATCTCGAAACAAAGTTCAGGGCTCCATACGGTCACATGTGGTAGAGTCCAAGCAATGCTGTTCCAAATGCAAAGGTGAACACAATATTTATAATTGCAAAGGCTTTCTCGCTCTTTCAATTGAATCTCGCCGTCAGTTTGTTAAGGAGAAGTCTTTGTGCTTCAACTGTCTTCGGGAAGGGCATAATTCTAACAGGTGTCGTTCCAGTTTCCGCTGCAAATCATGTAATTCCAAACATCATTCTCTGGTACATCAAGGTGCTACTCGTGATTCCTCAACTAGTGCCAATGTCAATGTTAGTGCTAATCCCACCTCTTCATCATCATCTTCGTCAGTACCTTCGTCTTCTTCTTCGTCATCGTCGTCATCACAAGATATGGCTCACATCTCTGTTGTGAATAACCATTCCTGTGAACCAAATCGCGCTACCATTCTCCCCACTGCCGTCGTAAAAGCACTCGATAACCAACATTTATTTCACAATGTGCGTTTGCTTCTCGACACTGGATCCCAGGTATCGTTCATAACCGAACAGGCAGTTCGACGCTTGGGCCTTACTCGTAAACACTCTCGGATTCCGGTACTTGGAGTTGCTTCTACGTCAGCTGGAGTTACTAATGGAATAGTAACTGTAAGGCTAAGATCTCGTTTCAACTCGGAATTCATCGACATCAGCTGTTATGTATTGACAAAATTAACTTCATCGTTGCCTCCATCTCTAATCGAAAATATTGATTTAAGCAATTTCGTGTCAGTTGAGTTAGCTGACCCGCAATTCTATCGACCTGGTCCTATAGACATTTTGATCGGTTCTGATAAGGTGTTTAGCATCATAACAGGACCTTCCAAGTCAACTTCAAGTGGTATTCCTAATCTGATTCCTACTATCTTTGGCGCAGTAGTAGCTGGAAAGTTTGCCAGCCCATACAGCGAACGCATCGAATCGCTTTGTACTCAGTTAGATTATTCCCAAGAGTTTGATCTAGAGAAGTTTTGGCGCCTAGAGGAAATTGAAAATGAGCTCCCACTCTCTCTCGATGATCAGCGAGCTGAAGAACTCTACGCCTCAACTCATAAACGGCTTTCAGATGGTCGTTATATGGTTCAGCTACCATTTAAGACCAATGAAAATTACGACTTCGGTAATTCGTTCGGGCTTGCACTAAGCCGCCTACACTCAATCGAACGTAGACTCGCCTCCAATGCTTCGTTGCGCGATCAATATCAAGCATTTATGAGGGAATATCTTTCTTTAGGTCATATGGAAGAAGTACCTCCGAGCGAAATAGCTCTACCTGCTCACAAATGTTACTATCTTCCTCATCATGCCGTCTTTAAGACCGATAGCAGCACAACGAAGGTTAGAGTGGTCTTTGACGGTTCCGCTAAAACCAACACTTCACTGTCCTTAAACGATTCGCTTCTTGTCGGTCCAACAATTCAGCGTGATATATTTTCGATCTCCATTCGCTTTCGTCGACATCTCTACACAATCTCGGGAGATATTGAAAAAATGTTTCGTCAGATTCGGATCTCGCATAATCACTCAGAGTATCAAAGAATTGTCTGGCGCGAGTCTCCTGCGGACCCAGTTAAGCACTTCCGACTTTTAACAGTCACCTATGGCACTGCACCTGCACCTTTTCTTGCTGTCCGTACGCTAAAACAATTAGCTCTTGATTCAGCTGCATCACATCCTGTTGCATCTGCAGCTGTTTTAGACGACTTTTACGTTGACGATATTCCAACAGGTGCTGACACAATAGAGGATCTTACGGTTCTTCATGCTGAACTCGTCGACTTGCTCAAATCAGGTGGTTTTAATTTACGAAAGTGGACTACCAATTGCTGGCCTCTTTTAATGACCCTACCAGAAAATCAGCGGGAGATGTCGCCGATTGAATTTGAACAATCCAATTCAGTTAAAATCCTCGGACTACTGTGGTGTCCATCGAAGGACTCTTTCTCATATAAGGTAAAGTTAGGCCAATCGGTTGTATGCACTAAACGCCGTATATTATCCGACGCATCACGAGTGTTTGATCCAATGGGATTTCTCGCACCAGTAATTGTGGCAATCAAAATACTACTTCAGGATCTGTGGAGAAACCAATTCAGTTGGGACGATGAACTTCCTAAGGAACTAGCAGATCGATGGACAATCATCCGCAGTGAACTACCACTCCTCGAGGACCTACGCATTCCTAGGATTTTGTGGACAAACAAAGGGAATATAGAGTTCCATGGGTTTTGTGATGCATCTTTAGATGCATATGCAGCTGTGGTCTACTGCAGGAGTGTAGATATCAATGGCTCAATATCTGTGTCTCTAGTGGCTGCGAAGAGTAAGGTTTCGCCCATTAAAGTGTTGTCTCTACCAAGACTAGAACTCTGTGGAGCTCTTTTATTATCCCGTCTCATCCATAAACTTAAAATTTCTTTACAGGAGAAAGAAATCAAAGTGTTTGCTTGGACGGACTCTAAAATAGTCTTACACTGGCTCTCTGCTCATCCAAAAAAATGGTCAGTGTTCATAGGAAACCGAACTTCCGAAATTCAGTCATCGATACCTATTAAATACTGGAATCATGTCCGGTCAGCCAACAACCCCGCCGACTGTGCCTCTCGTGGGATTCCACCATCTCTTTTGTCTTCAAATGATTTGTGGTGGAAGGGACCATCATGGCTGTGGCAGCGAAATAGTCAGTGGCCTGAATCAACTACAATCTCAGAACAGTTTCCTATCGAACAATTGGAGGAAAGAAAAGTGGTTAAAACGGTATTCGTGTCGCGCGTGGATCAAAAACACTTCTTAGAATCACTTTTAGAAAGCTCATCAAATTGGTATAAGTGCCTAAGAATCGTAGCGTACGTTCTTCGATTTTCTTATAACTGTCGTTCCCCTTTCGCCGATCGCAAACGTCAATCTGTATCCGTTGAAGAAATATCCGAAGCAAAGATTTGTGTCATAAAGTGCGTTCAATTGTCTCTGTTCCCTTCCGAGATTGCTACTCTTCAAAATGGAAAGGAATTAACCAAAAAACATAAACTATTAACCCTCGTTCCGTTTCTTGATACTCATGGTATACTTCGCGTAAGCGGTCGCGTACAAGCATCAGAACTTTCCTATAATCAAAAGCACCCCATAATACTCTGTAAGTCGCATAGAATATCTGAACTAATTGCGCAATACATCCATAAACACTATTTACACGCGGGTGTAACCTTAATGTTTGCGTTAATCAAACAAGAATTTTATATACTCGGTTGTCGGAATCTTCTGCGAAAAATTGTACATGATTGTGTCCACTGCTTTCGGCAACGCCTAACTTCGTCAAAACAGCTAATGGGTAACCTTCCGGTCGAACGAATTCGTTTCTCGCGCCCATTTAGCAAGGTTGGATGTGACTATGCTGGACCAATTACCTTGAGATTATCGCGCGGTAGAAATCCAAAATTCGTTAAAGCCTATATCGCTCTCTTCGTTTGTTTCGTGACCAAAGGAATTCACCTCGAGCTAGTCGGTGATTTGTCGTCCAATACATTTCTTTCGGCATTAGATCGGTTTAGTGCTCGCCGCGGGAAACCGACTGAAATTTGGAGCGACAATGGAACAAATTTCCATGGAGCAAAGCGTTTGCTCAACGAAATGTACGAGTGTCTTCTTAGTCAGCAGCACCAAAACATCGTCATCAATCATCTCTCGAAAGACAACATTAAATGGAAGTTCCTTCCACCTGCCGCTCCTCATTTCGGGGGTTTGTGGGAGGCAGGTGTCAAATCGGTAAAACAACATTTAAAAAGAGTAATAGGTGATACCAGATTAACATACGAGGAGATGTACACGCTGTTGACTAAGATCGAAGCACTTCTGAACTCCCGTCCTATGTGGCAGACGCCCGACACCGAACCAACTGCTTTAACACCGGCACATTTTATGATTGGGGAGTCGTATTCGGCTATTCCTAAGCCTGATATGCAAAATTCTAATTTTTCTGTTTCCTCTAATTGGTATCTTTTGCAGGCGTTAATGCAAGGATTCTGGAAAAGATGGCACCAGGAATACTTAACATCGCTCCAACAACGACGTAAATGGGAAAACATTCAACCAAACATGGCCGTTAATGACATCGTATTGCTGAAGGAGCCCAACTTGCCACCATCGAAGTGGATCCTTGGCCGTATCAAGGAAATTCATCCAGGAAGGGATATGAAGGTCAGGGTAGTAACCGTGCAAACACAGTTTGGAGAATATACACGCCCTATCGTCAAGGTGGCCCCACTTCCCTTTTCTGAAAGACGGGAGTCTTCCAGGGGGGGCTGAATGTTTTGGAATAAAGTTGCCTAGTTGCCAAACAGTCGCTATACACACTATTTTTTGGGCAACTCTCAATTGTGCCCAGTTCTAAACAACAACATAACGTTTTTAATTTTTGTTCTCTTTGCCTAATCTATGTTTTTTATGTACAGTTATCTCTCCTTTTTTCCTGTCATTGTATTATGCATGAAAGAAAATTTTTTTTGTAAACTCGTTCTCTTTTCTTTTGGAACGTCGACGAGTGCACACTGCACACACCGGTAATTAAACTAAGCTGTCTGTTATTAAAGAAATTACTGTTTGTTTCTTTTTCCTATGATTTATCGCTTGCTTCATCGTCGTCGGTCGCCGTTCCGATTTAAGATTAGACAAAACACTAACTATATTTGAGATCTTGCTACAAAACATATGCGCCCTACTCTGAATTCACAATTCTACTTCCACCTTAACGTTTTTCGCTCGAGTGTAAGTTATAGGAATGGGAACGGTAAGTTTCCCACGAAAAATTGCTGGCTTCAAATTCCCGAAGAAAGCGCAATGCCAAGTCCAGCCAGACAGCAGGATCATGTTTCCAAATACACGATGCTTATTTTGTTGCCGCGACAAACTGTTTCTTGTGGTAACCTTATTTCATGTATATTGTCAGTTTAGTTGCTGCTG
Organism: Cheilosia vulpina; assembly: GCA_916610125.1. Classification (NCBI taxonomy): domain Eukaryota; kingdom Metazoa; phylum Arthropoda; class Insecta; order Diptera; family Syrphidae; genus Cheilosia; species Cheilosia vulpina. The sequence goes on along the minus strand of OU744276.1, from coordinate 19,875,911 downwards.
GAAGAACAAAGTTCAATTCCTTATACGGGAAAAAATTAAATTCGTGTTGAAGTTGTTTTATTTTAATTTATTCTCTTCTTTAAATGTCACTGTCAAAGAAAAAACAAATCAGTTCAAAAGCCCCATAAATGATCATCAGATTCACATGTAATGTAATTTTTGTTTATTTTTATTTATCTACTCACATTAAGTTTTGAAGAAAATTTGAATTTTTTTAATCTTATACTAATAAATACAATTTTTTTTGAATAAATAATACATTTTACACATAAATATGTACCATTTATTTTTTTATTAATTTCTATAAATTACCAACATATTTATTGTGCTACGTTACTATTTCTATATCGCTAAGAAATCATCAGAAGAAACCACTGCCTGAATTTAATAATTTGCTTAAAAAAGTATTTCCAAACTTAACTTAGCCACTGAGTTTATTTCTAAATAACATTTATTTGTTTCTACAAAATTAGAATTTTCGCTTAAAACAAGCAACCTGAAGTCACTAAATTGTTTGAGCCTATTTTTCTTAATAATAAATATTTTTCAATTTTCATATGGTCGGCTTTCTTTCAAAACCTCGTAAAGTCACAATTTTATTAAAACATTTACAGCCTTATTCATTAGATTCCCCTAATCAACAGATTAACAGTGGCTCCACTAACTCATGTCAAATGAGTTAATTTGACTTAAATCTTACTGTCGAAAATGTATATTCATAAAAACAATTTTGCCATGTAGTAGCTAATCAGTTAATTAAGCAAAACTATTCCGAAAATCTGGCAGCACTCGCGTATTTCTGTGTGGAAATACTCGAATACTTCTAAATTTCGAGATGACATCAATTTGTTCTAAAGTCAGTGTTGGCATATTTATATAAAGATGTCTTTTCGAGGCAAATGCCTTAGAGACTTTCAAGCATATTCGGCTTAGAGTGGGTTGACTGACCCCATGAATATCTGCGCTGTTCACTTTCCGGAAGTTAAACACGTTTAAAACGGGGTTTATAATTTTTTAATAGCCTTTGGTTAGTTATTTGATAACTTAAAATACTAAAATTATCTAAAAAAAAATCGAAAATATATTCGCCATCTAATTTGATTTTGGTCACAACAAGGAAAACGAAAGTTAATTCACTGCTAAATCCAAATTTAGGCATTTAATTTTTTGACAGCTGATTAAGTGTGAATTATTTAAAAAAAAAAAAACTTTATGAATAAGGTTTTCTACAATTAAACCAAAATTAGCTCTAATTCAGCATTAACTAAATGTTATAAATAAGGCTGTTAATGTAATCCTGATGAAAAAAAAAACACTGAATTTAAATACCAATTTTTCAACCTTCTATCAAATCGGCCTCAAATTTCCATTTAAAAACTCGTATGTCCGTCTTACAGTTTCCTTTTTTTTATTTTTATAATCGGTTTTTTGCTCCTCCTCAAAAATTCTAACTTAAACTGACACAAGTGCGACTTCCTGTCCCCCAGACAATTCAAAATCAGTTTTGTAAAGTATAAGCTTCTTTCAAAATCAAAATCCTACCCTTCCTGGGCAACCGTTCTTCCTTCGATTGGAAATCACTTAAATTGATTACGACCCACGTGCACACAAGTTCGCCTTAAAGGATGACCCTTCGATAAGTTTAAATATTCAAATTGCCCACATCCACACAGCAAACAACGACATTCAACCGAATTATATCTGATTTGGATTTCTCTTCTGACATATCAATTAAAGTCTTTTTTTTTTTTGAAAGAATTTCAATTTAATTTATGCATCTGTAGGTGTACAACTTTGTCCTACCACTGTATAGTGTCTACGAAGTACGAACGTGCGTTCACAAAAATGTCGAGCGCAAAGAAATGACGACGACGACGACGAATTACCTGCCCTATCGCGCGTATCGAAGCAGGTGATATTTTTATTTAAGGTCGGGGGTAAGTCACTTACTCATTTTGGTGCTGGGATATGTATACACACAGTCACACATCTACCTATGTGACAGCGCACACACTATTATCTGTCATTAAAAAACAGCAGCGAAAAACCGAAGAAGAAAAAAGTAAAAATACCTTTTATGGCAGAGCGAAGGGCGGCCTCGATATACCTACACTACTCGTAACTGCTACCGAAAAACTGAAAGAACTATGAAACAAAACCAAAAACAAACCCACTAGTTACAGATACTTTCCATTTTTATTTAGTTTCGACGGTTGCTAGAACCGTCCGTCGTGTACCACGGGTGGTGCCACCGTTTTTTGGGGTGGTTGTTCGGTTCTCGGTCTTCTCTTCGTTTTCAGATGTAAAGCCAGGGGGTGAGCTTTGAGGACAGCTTGACTGTTGTCGTCATTTATTATCTTGAATTCTTTATATATATATAGCGCAACGCGAACTTACTGTACATGAGCATAAAATAAAACACTGTAGTGAAAATCGCGAATGTTTAATCGATAAAATTCACTTTGCCATTGTGTGGGTATCGTATGGTAGTTTGTCAGTTTGTGTCTTGTTCTTGTTATTAACGGGTCAGAAATACTACAGGTGAACTATATTGTGGGCTGTGAAGGATGAGGGTGTTGCCCGGGGTGAACAATATTGAGTTATGCGATTCGGTTTTATCATATGTAGCGTTAAGGACGAATGTTAAATCTATATAGTCGCGGGGGTCGACTGGAAGGGTTTGTGTATACGGAATAGTTTATGACAGATTGCCAGAGAAGTGTCATACTTTTCGAGAATGGAAATAACTTCTTGAAGTAGATTGAAAGACCTCGCAAGATATAAATATCATTGGGATATATATACACAATTTGCGGGCTGCTGCAGAAAAGGAGGGTCCTCTCAGGTGCGGATTTACTAAAGTCAGCAAGGCATTTTGAGCGCTCGACACGTGGTCGAATGAAGGTCTACCTACATCAAGGCAAAATTTGCCAACAGCTGGATATCCAATGTCCCTATAAAGGAAGATTAGTGCCCCACCAAAGTCCGTCTCAACGAGTTCCTCGCCAAAAAAAAAATAAGCAACACCCTACAAGGGTGGTTTTTGTGCCGAAATAAACAAGGAGTAGTTAGGTATAACTGGAAATCAAAGCCTCCGCGACACCGTCTCTGGAACGAACTAAGGCTGGTTAACTGCGATGATCATTACACGGTCTCCTCACCTCAATATTGATAGGGGACCGTGGCTGTCAACAAACGATCGAACCGTCAACTAAATAGATCATTTTGCGATTGTCGTAGGGCACTCCACTCCAGTAATATGGACCCGGAGCACCTTCTGCTCGAATGTCAAATGCGGTCTTGTTTTCCTGAAGCTTCTATCATTTACTTTCTTGAGAAACACTATTCAGACAACATCAAGCGTCGAGGATCAGTGGCAACAATGCCACGGACAGAGAGAGATTTACAACGACTGATATGATGGGTGTAACCAAAAAAAAATTAACAAAATAGTTGATGTTTTCGGACGATCGAACCTGAGTCCCCTTGCTCATTAGTCTACCGCACGGATGACGGAGCACGGATGGCTGCGACAATCCAGATATATTAAACTCAAGTCCTGCAAGGCTGTTTTGTGCGACTTTAAGCTTAAGAAAAGCTGTACGCAACCACACACCAGTAAAGTAAAGCTTTGACTGTGCCAAACCGCACATCAGGCTTAAATTTTGAGAAACTCACCACAGAAAGTCGGTTCGCAGGATGCTGTCTACTTGCATACAGTACGAAATGCTTGCGACTGCAGTTGGACCGTCGGAGGTATGGACCTAGCAAAGGCGGATGAAGATTTCTTTGGTAATTTCAAACGCTTTATTCTTCGAGTGATTTTCGATCCCGGTTTTCAGTTAAAGGGCTTTGACGGAGAAGATTTGAAATAGAGAACTCTACGAGGTTTTACAGCGAGGTTGGACCCATCTGTCGTCTGTGGTGGCTAGGATACCAGCGTTTTGGCTCGAGCAGAGAGAATCAAGTAGAGAAAGACCTAGAGGGTATAGCGCGCAAAAGTAGATGGGACCTCTCTAGCAATGCCATGTGAAATTTTCGTACCACAACTCATTTGAAGTTCGTTAAAGGGGATCTTGGATCCAACCTCTGGAAATCAAGAAAGTTAAAAGTTCTTTCAAACTATTCTTCGATACTCTCAAAGCATCAAAGAAGAACTTTCCTAGAACTTGTCTTGAGGCAGATATATTGCCGGAAAGGCGCATAAGAACTGGATGATAGTTTAATTTTTTGTTGCCTCGTGACAACTGCAGAGGCGGAATGCTATTCTGACGATATCCTTTCGCGTTTTGCTAAGGAGGTAGGTAGTTTTTTCCTTGGTGAAGTTTCGCCACCATATATAGGCATTCGGCAGCACCAATTATAAACGTATTAGACTGCTTAACATCGGCTAAAATTCTTCGTAAAAGATCTGATTGTGCCTTGGGTAAAGAAACTCTTTCGCCGATCAAATGCTAACACTTGAAAAAAAAATGAACGGAGAAACTCAATTAGATACACACCCTTCTTTTTATCAAGCCTTCTTTGGCAGCATTTATTGTAATGAGCTTTACAGAGCCTTGTCAAGTTTTGGCATCCCAATCAAGCTTTCCCATCTCTGAATTGAATGATGATGGACGAAGCTCGATGCCGCACCAAAGTTGGTAACGAAAAAAGTTTTCAAAACCCTTGTTTAAGACAAGACTATACGCGCTGTCATTCGACTTCTTTAATATCACATTTGCCAATTGCTGTTTCTTAGGGCTCTGAAGGCAATTGAGAAGTAAATTACACCACTGGAGGTTATCGAAAGACCGGGGTATCAGTAGAGGGTTGTTAGAAAGAAAGAAGAAGTCTATAAAGCCGCCTAATTTTGGTCAAATCTTTGACAGAGAAAAAATTTTCCACCTGTGGTTGGCCTTCCCTTCTATGGAGATTTTAAGCTCTGCCCGTTCCGAGTTGAGTTCGAACTTAGCCCTCAGTAGACGGGTGAATTTTTTTTTTTGCAATTTCATCAGAATATTCGTTCCAATAAAGATTGCCATGGTCGGTAGCTCAAATCAGAGTACCCATTGACTCATCAAGTAAAGGCGGCTTAGTTCCGCATTCAAGCACTAATTTTGATGTTTTATTGACCAAAGCCTGAGCGACAGTTTGGCTCAGCCAGTTTTAAAATACATCATACTATCCCTATATCGGCTTATGCGAAATACCTGAGAGTGATCTTTGATAAGAAACACCTTCGGGCAAAACATTTCAGGCTAACGACGTCCAAGACATTCTTTTGGCATTCTAAATCCGCGTGTAACCCACGAAGAGCCATTACACCCGCTCAATGGTGTGCTGTTTTCGCTGGAGGAGTCATCGGACCTTTTTTCTTCGAAGACGTCGCGGGCCAAACGGTTACTGTGAATGGTGAGCGCTACAGAGCAATGATCAACGAGTTCTTTTTGCCGCAACTTGATGAATTGGGATTGGAAAACATGTGGTTCCAACAGGACGGTGCAACGGCACACACTGCACGTGCCACAACCGATATGCTGAAGGATGCATTTCCCGGGCGCCTAATCTCCCGTTTTGGCGATTTGCACTGGCCAGCAAGATCGCCTGATTTGACCGCTCGAGACTTCTTTTTGTGGGGCTTTTTGAAGTCGCGGTTTTATGTCAACAAGCCTCAGACTCTTGCAGCTCTTAAAGACAATATCCGTCAAGAATGTGAGGACCTATCGCCGGAAGTTTTGGCCAAAGTGATGGAAAATGCCATAAAAGGGCTCAAATGACAATCAACTGTGGCGGCGGCCATTTACATGACATCATATTCTCGACTTGATGTAAAAAAAATTAAAAGACCAAATAAAAATAATCCACAAGAAGAATCAAAGTTTTTCATTTTTTTTTTATAAATTACAGCCAAAAAACATCGGAAGATTATTTTTGCGCCACCTTGTAGTTGCCTTCAGCATGATATAGGGCGTTTATCCCAAAAAGGTTGCTTTAAGCTATTGTCTTTCCTTTTCGCGGTCCAGGCGGCCTATTGATACTGTAAGCCTGCCATTGCTAAAGAACTTTCTTGGTAAGATATGGACGAAGTAAAATTAAGACCTACCTAACCTAAAGAGCTCATAAAGTAGGTCTTTCTTAAGCATTACAGACAGATCTACTGAACCGGCCTAAACAGGTTAGTCCGACTACTGGCAATCTATGAAAAATCGCTCCAGTTCATCATTCCTCCTTAGAGCTTCTGCTAACCACTTGCGTTGGCCGTTTAGTGCCAACTACAGCATCGCTGGGCGCTCTAAGAACAACCCTTCCGCCACTCCCTTGAGGATATTTTCCGAGAATAGTACAAAAGAATTAATAACCGCGAATTCTCCAGGACTCTACCCTTTAAGAAACTTCAACAAAGAGTTTAAGTGAGTTTTTACAACAAAACGGGACACAGTGACAGTGCAATTTGGTTTTTAAGCGAGACGAAAAGAGACCCGAAAATGTTGGTCTGATTCGGATGTCTTTCGAGATCTATATATATATGGGTTCTAAACCACCACCCTACCTAGATGTACCTACCCTCGGTGGGCTCACAGCAGGCTATAAGATCAACTTGAGTTTTGTGGCGGAAAACTTAAAACCACCTGCACCATCCCTAAGTACAAGGCCATGCAGTGGAAGCCACTGACACAACGGGCCGCCTAAGACAAACGTTGGAAAGGTTCTAGTCCTTTGGAGACGACTTGGAGAGAAAATGCCTTCTAGAACTGAGGACTTCTTAACCAAGACTACACTTTGGCATCTTGCAAGCTCACCAAAATTCACTTTGCTACCGAAATTGCCAACTTTTCCCACACCACAGACATAAATTAACACCCAGCACCTGCACGAGCACTGAAAACAGAACACAGAACACTCTGCCCGCCACTGGGTATGTGCAACCTATAAAACTGTCACTCTCACTACACTGCGCCGCAGTGGCGCGATCTTGTTAAAAAAAAGTCCCCTTCCTTCTCTTATTCACCCTCCGCATGGGGAATATTTTAAAATCAAATTAAAATTCTGAATAAATAATTAGGAGCGAATGAATGGGACACATTAATGTCCTCGCCATCAGCATGTGCGTTGCCGACAATCGGCATTCTCAACACCGGCGAACAGTAAAATCCATTTTCCGCGAGATTACAACTCACTGGCCGCCGATCAAGTGACTAAACGCTGAGCGCCAAAACAGCTTAAAGAGCGGCTACCGTATAAACAACGATTAAAATATTTATCTGTCGTCCTCCGCGGACCTTTTCTCTTGTTCTCCTTTTAGTTTTTGGTTTTTTTTTTTTTTGCGCCACGAAACCAATAAAAATCGAACAATGTCATTAATTTCGTGTTCGCAATACTGGAGAACACCTCCTAAAAAATAATGTCAACGCCGACCGGGCCGCCGCAACTACAAGAGCAGATCGTGAGGACCGCTCATCCGTTCGCCCTATGGATACATGTGTATATAGATGCTGGGTCGGGAATTGGCTTTCTTTCTTCTTTTTTTTTTCTTTTGTTTGTTTTCATTTTCGCTTGCCATTTAAATGGCAGCGAGAACGGCGGAGATAACTCGTCGATAACCCTTCTCAAAGTGCGACGCGCACAAAAAACGGGAGCACTTTCCAGATCAGCTCAATTCTTGTCGAGGACATCTTCATCTGTTCGGGGCAGGCAGTTTGTTTTCCTCGCACTGTCCGGTGTTAAATGGTATACCAATCGTCTGGTGACTTTAATGTAAATTTTTTGCCCGACATGTCACACTTTAATCTGCGAGAGCTGCGGATGCGGAGACCTTTCCGGTTTCCTTCGATCGCCCTCTCTATTTGAATTGGCATTGGAGGAATGTACTTTTTTCGTTGTCAGTGTCACAATTTGCATATTAATTGTGAGGGATCTACAGCGAGAGCGAGAGAGCGCGAGTGAGTGGAGTACTGCAGGTGCATCTTGAAATGATAAAACTCTGCGAGGAGGACAGCACTTTGTAAGTGGTTGCGGGGCTTTTAGTTTTCGTCGTCGCCAACAGCAAACGTGACACCCGTGAATAGATAAGTAATAGGCTATAACGCATGCATTATGAATAATTAAAGGGTAAATATCGTAGAATACGACCGCACAATGATAGTACTTAAGTTGTCTGATAATACAATTTGTAGCGGCACACACACGAGCTAGTGTATGAACGAGGCGGTTGCCAGGTATGTGTACTGAAATGAAATGTACAGCGAAATGTATACCTACCTAAGTGATGTCCATTATTCGTGGGATAACAGATACTTGGGCATGTAATAGGCGGTATGACGAAACCTGTACACAGCTGGTGGTATTTGTGGGGCCTTGAGGAGTTCAAATAGGGCTGTGCCCGGCCTGCCAATTGTAGAGTTTCAGGGAATCTAATGTTGAGGTATTGTCATCCAAAGTCGGTCTGATGATGGAGCCTCTTTTAGACAGTGTTAAAGTGCGAACCACAAGGGCTGAGGAGGGTAGCATTTCGCAACGGAATTCAGCGTCACATGGACCGGCTTAGGAAATCCTTCGCCGGGAAGGTTTCGTTCTCTTATAAACTTGGTGCATGTATGTATAGGTAATTATTTCCTCCGACAATGCACACTCCTGGAAGGGATATGACTCTCATCACGAGGAAGCTGTGTTTTTTGCGCGGGAATCCAGCCAAGATCTACCCAGAACCCGATCCTTTTCAGTTGCTGAGAGTGGCGGAAAGTGCCTTCATCCAGTCATTATATTTCTTATTCTCATTCGAGAAGGTGCCTACGGTTTAAGGGGGCTATCAAGGAATATAACAGCTCTTTCTAACCGCATTGAATATAAAGACCTACCCTCATGAGTACTTTAAAATGCGCGCTTCCATTCGATGGGCAGAGCGGTCTACAACGGGTTACACCAATTTCCCATTGGTTCGGTTAAAAGAGCTTTAATGAACTAATTACATGAGAGCGAGCGAACAAATTGCTGAAATGCGAAAAAAAAAACACTTTTGATGCATTTATGAACAGAAAATTGGACATTTTACTATTTTAAGAGGAGGATAATTAATGATCCCATCCAAATGTATTAAGAAAACAAGTAAGTAAACAGTTTAAAAAAACGAAATTTCAAATTCCAACCGTTTTGCCGCGAACGACTACACCCTTGGCGCGAATTGTCAAAGTTTATTCACAATCCACATCATTCAATTCGCGTTCCACAAACTAGCGAATAAAACATTCGTTCGAACTTAACCTCAAAGGGGGATGAAGGGGATGTCAAAATTTGCGAATATTCGTTCGTTCGTAGGTATAGTTGGTCGCTCTCATGTGAATGGTCCTTAAGAGCTCCAGGCGAAATTTCAGTACAACTTCATCCGAGTTTACCTACAACGAACTGTTTGCTGCGCAGTTTTGTCTCATCTGAAACGAACAGAGACGTGGAAACCAGAACATATAAAGGTCGCGCTGCAAATTTTGCAATAATTCGAAAAGTTGTTCAAGTACAAACTGTCACTTCGTACGTCAATGCACATTTTTCTGTCACTTTTTAAAGGGCGAGAAAAATGAGACTGCAATCAGTGATGGCCCACGCAGTTTGTTACATTTTGCTCCCAATTTGATTCCAAGGCTGTTGTTTGAGCACTGTTGGCCAAGCCGTTAATGTTCGCCGCTTCGCTTCCATTTGCACGATATGTAAAGATAAATATTTGTTAATGATGTCTTTGATGTCAAAGTGGCAACACTGACGACTGACACGAGCTTCCTTTAACTCTCAATTCATGGTCTGAATACTTTTTCTGAGTGTTGTTGACTGTGCGGCAAATCAGCGACCTAGTCTTTTACCCAGCAAACAAGGCGATTCGCATTTCATTTGCTTCCGGTTCCCTGGAAGAAGATTTCATTTGCCGGCGAGTTCATTTTAGAATTCAGGGCTATTCGTTTATCCTGTGAAATAGTTGACGTCGCGACCAATATCGATGTAGGAATCCCCGCGGAATCGCCGGAAACACAAGCGGAAGAACAATTTTTTACCTGTCATTCGTCATATTTCATTCCAAGTAAGAAGGGAATTACAGACTTTGCTTATCGTGTTTTTTGGTGTCACTTTTATTTCGATAACTTATACAAAAAGACGGTATCGAAATTGAAAATCAAAAAATGCTCGCATCTTCTCCTTTTATTTCCAATAACAATTTTACAACATTCGTCATATGTTTCTCTAGGAGAACGTATTCACCCTGGTGTTATTGGTTATAGCAATTGTTCTGACTGATTCTAGTCGTTTGTTAAAGTGTTGGTTTAAAACAATGAGAAACATCCATTTTAAAAAAAATGTGTCTGTAATAAGGCTAACATTTTTAAAAACGTTAACGTGACTTTTTGGTCGACATCACAATTTCCTTTTCATTTAAAAATTATACAATAGTCTTGAAAGTTTGTTTTATTAAAAAAAGGTATTTCACAGTTTTATGCTTGTTTTGAGCAAAGGGGATGATTTTCTGTATTTCCTAAAACAGTGCTTGAATAAAAGGGAAATTTATGTTTCTCTTTTTTGGGAAATTTTCCTTCATTTCTCTCAGGAACGCATGTGATGTGCTTTTCAATAAGGGGCAGTAACGAGTGGACAGTCTGCTCCATCGATCTGTGGGTTTTTTTGAAATCTCGCATTTATGTCAACCGTACTAGGACCCGGCAAGACCCGATAGAAAAAAATATAAGCAACATCCGGACAGCAGTTTCCAATATACATACTGCTGGTAAAGGTCAGTTGGGCTCGTGGCAATCACTTTTAACTCTAACTGATACACTGCGATTGGATAGAGTTGGCACAACGCCATGGAATAGAGGGAAACGTGCCCCTGGTTGCCAGTTTTTACGAATCTACGTTCTACCTTTTATCGCTTTTTGTTAAGAAGCAGCGTCATAAACATCTAGGCGAGGTAAAATTGCTTTTCCTCCGTATAGTAGATGCAATCCATCTAAAGAAGTTTTTAATTTTTAAGTTTGATGCCTATCACTGGGTGAATGAAGCAAGAGGACTTCTTCTAGGACGACAAGGAAAAAAAACTTTATCTTTTAATGGTTCCCATTGCAAATCTGTCAAAGACTGCTTTTGTTAACCGCGACGTTAGTTAAAAAAAAAGGAATTGCCTTCGGTATATGGAAGAAAACTTGTTTTTGACTGAACCCTCTTAAGTGCGTCAAAAGGCAACAGTCCCTGTAACTAATCACTTCAATAGAAGTACTGAAAGACCTCCACAATTAAATTCAATTCACCCGCCACCAGTGGCAAAGAAAAGGCACAGGTCAGCCCACTCAACATTGTGGTACACGTACGCGCCATTGTAAATCACAAGCCCACTCCTCCTGCCGACCACCACACAGCTAAAGATCTTTTAATACCACGTTTGTTGACCAACACCAAAATGACCATATCACTCTCAACGTAATTGATGCACATGCGAATCGTTTGGAAAATTTTTGCCGCATTAGCTGCCCAAAGCTCCTGTTAAATTGGCCATCACAATCCATCATGAAAACGGTTTTTATTTCGAACCTCATTACAATATATTGCCAGCGCGAGCCCAGTGCCTGAGTGCAGCAACAATCTTAGGGGTTGGCCTGATCCTTGCAATTTTTTTTTTTTTTTCTATATCCTGCATATATGTTGGTAATTTGCACATTCATCAAGGATATAGTGCAAATAGAGCCGTTCGTCGCGCGAAAACTTTTCACATTGCATTCGCCAAAAGACTGACGGACTTATTGTATGTGTGTTTGGTTTTGTGTTTGTGATTATCGTGCAGCGGTCAACCTTAATGGGCCCGTGATAAATTGCCTGTCGGTCCCGGGTATTTAAAATCGAATTAAGGGATTTTTTAACCGCGCACACGTTACGTTCCTTTTTTTTTAACTCTTTTGCAATCACAAATACCTATCGTGTGACAATTTGATCGTCAAGCGGAGCAGCGCCAACCACCATCATCATCATCGCGAGTTAAGTTCACTTACTTGCTGCTCATGTGTCTATAGGTGGATTGAAATGTTTATAAACAAATGGCACGCAAACCTTTTAACAGTGAGAACGAAGAACAAACAAAAAAAAAAGCACACAAATCTCTGCAAACGTCTTCTATTCGGACACGATAGGCGCTTAGAAGCTCTCGTGTCGGTATGTGTGCGTGCGTTATTCAGTGCGTCGCGTCAGCCCGAAAAGGGTTGCACTTCATGTGTATGGGTATAGCGTGCGCCAGATAGTGCAAAGTTGAGGAGGCGCTAACTCGCGCTCAATGAAGTCGGTTCATTCACTTTTGGGATGTCATGTCAATTTGTGCAAAAGGCGCCAACATTTTGAATCAATGCCGGCATAGGTGTATGTGTGTGTGTGTGAAAGTGACGCACGGACCGACCAGCCGCACGATGAGGGCACAAAACGCAAAGTAGCGTGTTCGCATATACGAATCATGCAGACGACGACCGTGTGAGTGTCGATTTTCAGTTTACTGGGTCAGGTGTAAATCGCAATCGAGTAGAGTTCGTGAAACGAAAGACGGAAGAAGATACAGCTCGTCCTCGATGCAATTTTCCCTTCTCGCACCACCACCACCAGATGACGAAACACTTCCATTCTCTGCGCTGGCCAAGTACACATAGGCCCGAACAGCCGAGCATAAAGTATAATTTTCCTTCCCCCATGCACGCAGTAACAGTACAATATCCTTGCTCATTATTATGCCCATTGACCGACACCGTTAGGGATCCTATCTGTGTGTATGTGCGCGCGGTGGCATATGGCGCGCAGGACCTTCACTCAGTCCAATGCTGTTCACTTGGGAAACATTGACTGGCACTGGCCCATTGTAATTATCTGCCTGTGATCCTGTGTGGTGCTTGCTCAGAGGCGACTCCATATGGTGGCACTCCTGCTGCGCGACGCGACGGAATACTAATTAATTTTTAAAACTCAAAATAATCAACTATTAAAAAATGTTTCGTTAGTTTTCGTTGTCTTGTGTTGCTTGCCGTCGCTTTATATTTAATTAAGCCAGTGGACAGATGGTGGGGCTGCGGCGGCGGCCACTGCCCGCACTCTGACAAAAGTGTAAGGGTAAGTGCGGCATATACAAGCTTTTCAAAAGTGTAGGAATGAAAACCACTTTATGTAGGTCCATTGATTTTATCACAGAACAGACACTCTGACCAGAAATTAATTCATTAGTCGAACGTGGCGGGGTTCGAATTTTTGAAATAAAATTGCGGCTTCATTTCGACCGACAGAGTTTAAGGGTTAGGTAGGTATTTTTGACAAGGGGCACAACTAACTGCGTGGAATTTGAGGAAATGAGTAAAACTTGGACCGAAGTTGCACGAACCCAAAGAGGTTAGATTAGGGAAAGAGGATAGAAGAATCCTTGCAGTCAATTTAAGGATTTCCTACATGGATACCAAATTTCTTGGTCTTCCGATACGGATGCTGTTTTTAGAGGTTATACCCAAGAGTCATCACAGAGAAACGTAGCTTGAAGCCTTGTCTACAATTTCCCCATTACCCACTTCAAACCCTCTTCGATATATCCTCGGAGGGAGTTGTCCGATTTCGATGAAATAAAAGATATATTCTACTCCATGTCAAGGCCTATAGTTTTCGAAAAATCCATGGGTGAGTAGTTTTAACGTGATGCTTATTCGGAGCAGAAAGACAAACCTTGCAATTTTAATGCTTTTAGATTGATATAGGTTTGGCAGGGAAAGTTTGGAGCTTCGAACGTCCGTATATGCACATCTGACTTGAAAGGATATCCCATCAAATCAACAACTACGAGGAAGGGACAGTGATTTTTCGTTCATTTGAAGGACTTTCTCGATATTTTGGAAAGTTCTTGTCAAAGGTTTTGGAGACGTATTGCAAAGCTGGGGCCTAGTCAAGATTGGGCGTTGATTAGAGCGGTTATCATCCAGTTATTCACTTTCAGGATCTTGAAACCTACACCCAAGGAACGGTGCAGTAAAGAAAGACCGCGACTTAGGTGAAGCACGCAAGTGGAAGGCGACCTTAACCAACTTACCGTGCTAAACTGGTGGCTAGAGATCGTGTTGGCTGGAGACGCTTGTTGGTTGAGGGTCATGTCCATTCCGGACTGTGGCGCCATCTTATGTTAGTAAGTATTCACTCTCAGTCTTCTCAAAGGCTTGAGGCTACTCATATTTTATAGGCTTGGAGACGGCTTAAGTCCGTGTCGCTCGAGGCATACTTCGGAGTGACCTGACCATTGAGCCATTCCATCTCGCCATATAAACAGTATAAGCTGCGCTCGGGTAAACGACGTTCGAAAATATCTTCCACCGTGGGCGATGGAGCTCAGCGCCTGCTTCGTTATCTATCCTCACCTTTCCTTATATGGACTGGATGTTACAGGTCAATGTTGGGAGAGGAATGTTTCGAATTTTAAGACGTCATTTTGGTTTGCCCAGATGAGTTGGCCATTCTTGGTTCCTCCCAAAATTAACATAAGCGCGTATACTCGGAAGATCAGAGGGCGTCTATGTTAAAGTTGGTAAAAAGGTGGATCTGAAGCTTTAATCGTCTGCCAAAAGCCTACTCAATGCAACCTGCATGGAGTCCGACTGAAATAGATGGAGACGTTTGAGGGTGTTAGGTCTCCGTTACGAAGTTTGGAATGAGGAATACTGAGTCAGGCTGGGTCAATTTTGAGAAATCAAGGTCATTCCGTTGGTCAGAGCGACCGAGATCTGTGTCCAAGCTCTGTTATCGGTCTTTTATACGGGTTTTGTTCGAAATCTTCCCTTTTGTCATGAGGCTTGTGTCTTGACCGCACAAAAATATCTCAAAGACAAGCTACCGGAGAGAAATTTCTTCGTTGAATTTCTAGGTTGACTCTCAGAGATCGTACATGATTGCCCAGAGGTGCCCCATGTCGAGCAGATACTTCTTTGAACGGACTGGTCCACGCTTTGTTGGTTAAGCGCATGTCCCCATACCTCAGGGTTCATGACTTTCTATATGGAATCAGTACTATAAATTGGTACCTTCTCGATAGGCACAGGA
This sequence comes from Cheilosia vulpina, assembly GCA_916610125.1. NCBI lineage: Eukaryota > Metazoa > Arthropoda > Insecta > Diptera > Syrphidae > Cheilosia > Cheilosia vulpina. The sequence goes on along the minus strand of OU744276.1, from coordinate 19,860,857 downwards.
GAGATAGTGTGATAAAGTTCGACATTTCATCTCTACTCGTACCGGAATTGCCTCTGACATTTTAAAGACAGTGGCGGAGCATCAACGGTAATAAAGCGTACACAGGTGGCCCTTGAAAAGGATGACGATTCTGATGACAGGATCGAGGTCGGTACGTATTTGACTAGACCGCGAGGTTTGTGATCGGACTGTTCAGAGCTTTCACCATACTGCCGAAGTGAATAGCAGAATAGAACTGCAGGCTAGCTCCAAGAACTTACATGCTAATTGTCAAATATTGACTGTTTGAGGTTCAAAACTGCCCCCTCAGTTGAGGATCAAGTTCAGGTCATCTCATGTAAATACAAAAATTGGAGCTCCGTATGGAAACACCGCGTCGTACTTATAAGTCGCCAAATGAAACCCAAGTCGCTCATTTTAAGACTGTTCGTTGGAGCTGCTAAGGTTGCAACTTGCAAGATCAAAGTCAGTCTCCATTCGATGCGTTCTAAATTCACAAACAAATCTAACGTCCCACTACCTGGTGTAAGACAGGAGAAGAGTGCCTGCCCGCAATATTAACACAGAAATCGGCACGAAAATATGTGGCGGACAAAGCGACCACCTATGGCTAATATAGGTGTTCGCTTTGTTGATTTATTAAACTTTTGGTTGATTTATTAAACCTTTCTCCATCCACATTCATAGATAGTCGACAAAGACTCCGTCTAAACTGTTTCTGTGGAGTAGACCGACAAAAGTATTTATCTCCGGTGATCTGGGGTCAGATTCTGAAAGACGAAAGTTTTCGTGCCCACGAATGATTTTCTCTTAGTTGCCTTATAGAATGTCGACCCTCATTTCAACCATTGATCCACGAAGATCAATAACTTAAGCGATACACACTCTTCCGGCGACCCAATCAAACGGTCTATGCACCTACTCACGGTATAAGACCAGTGTCCCTCCCCAACTGTCTACACAAGTTACCCGCATCCACATCCCAATAAAACGCAAACACCATTCCAACCAACAAACATTTTGACGTCCAACAACATTTGACAGATTTTCGCTTGCAATTTGACAGCGCGAGTGAGAAAACCCGCTTGCTTTATACACTCTCTATGCACCAACGGACAAGTTACAACCGCGCACCGCTACAACTACTCTCCGTCTCGTTTATCTGTCTCTATATCTGGCTGTCTGTCGTCTTATGAATAATTGTGCGCACTCATGTGGCGCGCACTCGTGTAGGTTTTCACCATCACCGGGTGACAACTCTAATTACAGGTGTGGATTTCCACCAAACCAGGCTACTCGGTGGCGATCCTAATTTCGATGACGGACGGTACGAAGGCATGTCCCATCTGCATACAACAACGCGCCGCAGTGCCAGTTATCCTCGTATCAATTTATTCATCGTTGCAAAAATGATGAACAACAGCAAAAGATTGTGCTGCCAGACGAACCCCCTTTTGGCGCTCTGACATTGGCCAGATCACACATATTGTTATTGACATAATTGCAGACGGACAGCGAGGAGCAAAGGATAACAATGAATATTTATAGTGGGCAGCCAAGCAATTATTCTCATTACCGGCCCTGTTGAGTGGCTCTCTCTCTCTCAAAATAATTGCTAGGCGCGCTGGTAATGGCTGTAAACGACGGTGAATAATGCTCAGTGTGCATGAGTCCATGAGATGAGCCGGCCCTGGGATATTAGATGACCGACTCCAGATAGAAGTGTTATTGTTATGTGGAAAACATTGGCATACAGTGTATCCATCAACAATGGGAGGTTTCTAATGGAGCGCAGATTTATACAGCAACCAGATTTCTGATCTTATCAGTTGATTAGCGCTCAAGTGTGGTAAGACTTGAAGGGGCTTAGCCTCTGTAATTAGCGAAGGCATCAGTCAGTGAGAAGTTTTGGTTTTCTATAGCGCGGGGATATATATTTGGAGCAAAATATGTGTACCTGTAGCAAGAAGGTGCTGTCGGAAATGATTAAAGCTTAGGTGCAAGTCCACACAATATTTGCGAAGAGCTTCAGTCTTTTAATGCGGTCTGAGCAAGATGGATTCGAAGAACTTGTTGCATCATCAATAATCAGTTCGATTATTGAAGACTGAACTCAGCGAGGATGCCCTAAGTCTTTATATGGGTTTCATGGAAATTTGTAAAGCCGAGCTTTTAATGCTGGAAAGCTATTGCGATATATGGAAAGCTTTGTCTGTCAATTTTGTCGAAATGCATTCGGGCGGCTTGGCAAACCTCCATCAAACTGTTTGTCTGTCGACATCGAAACATACCAGGTCCAAAACGAGTAGGCAAGCCTTAAAAGTCTCATACAGCTATCCAGGGTAGGACTGTGATCAAAAAGTTTAAGTTTGTTATGTAAAGCTGCGGTATATGGTCGTAAAGGGACGAGAATTTTTTGAAATATAATTCTGTGTATATAAATTCAAGGGAACCTATGATTTTTATTTAACAAACAGTCAAGACTGTGCAAATATGCTTTGAAGCTTGCTCTTATCGACTTCAAATTGACTTAATAATTATTACATCATTTTGGTGCTTTTTCAATAGGTTTTTAAAAGCGGCAAATGACAGGCATAGGTCCAAGAAACGCTGCAACTGAGCTGCTCACCGAGGAACATTAGTCCAAGAGACCCAACGACGGAGCATGGTCTCTGTTCGGTAGCAGAAAGATCTTCAAAATCAAGCCCGAAGAATGGTTAAAAACGTTGCAAAGCGGTCCAACAACAAGACGGTATCCGAAAGGCTTTGCGACTAAGCGAGGTTTCTGGGTGACGCATAGCTCGATCTTACGAAAAATATTTGGGTCCATGGGAAGTAATGATTAGGGAAAACGGTCTATGGACAAACGTAAGTCTGTTAGGCCCTGTAACTAAGCGTACTTACTGGGAGGCAAAAGACTGCTCAACGTTAAACAAGGTCAATATATATTGTCGAAACTAAACCGCTTATATTTGGAATACCGAGCAAGGTCAATTTCTGAATGGAAAAGTTTGGCCTTGTACACCTAGACTAGATCTATATTTATAAAAAGCGGGCGTTAATCGTTGGAACGAATGCAAGAAATGTTTCTTTTGGATGTCATATTATGTTGGGGTGAACTGATGGTGACTAGTGACTCTGGTTGGGTTTATGCGTGGCGTACATGCAGGAGTATAAGGAACGATGTACTGTGTGACGTAGGTTGGGCCTTTATTACAAGGCAACCGGGAATGGTGACTCTCAAGTCTCAACCTCCGAACAAGTGATTAGTCACAGCTTCTAAAAGGCCCTCAATAGTATGCGACCTATACAGCACTTATCTAAGTTTGCCTTTGAAGACGTCCCCCTAACCTAGCCTAACCTAACCTTTGGCGATGGTCACTTTGCCTTATCATTGCGAGCCCTGACAAGGACGGTGGTTATAATTTTCCCAAAAAAAACTCCCAACCTACTCCTCTGTTCGGATTTGAAGGTGAAGCTTGTTATAGGCAGTTACAGTCAAAAAGGTTCTACACCCGGGTCCCTAAATGCTTTTCGATGAAATTAAAATACATCCTGTGTAGGTGCATCATTTTAAAGGCAACCTTTGCATATGAAACGCAGTGGTACGGTCACAGTTTGGGAAACAGGTTTTTTATCAGCAAGTGAAAACGTAAATTTTGTCTAAAACTGATTGCCTATTCTGAATATACAAGGAGGGAGATACATTTACCAGATTTTTCAAGAAATGGACTGCGTATCGCCATTTTATAAGTAGTCTCCTGGAAGTCCCGCCGGCGAGGGGTTGATGTGGGATGTCACCATAAAGTTGATTTCCAACTGTGCGTGAATGCCCAGACACTTAGCTACCACTTGGGGCTCGGTACGCCAAAAATTATCCACAATCGTTGTTGTTGTGTTTACATCTGGTGCTGAAAAGTGTTCTATGTCGATCGTAGAAAAGTCACGTACGTGCCAATTCAAATGAAAAGATCTGAAAGCTAAAAATGAGCAGTAAGGAATAGCGAGGTAGAGTTGCTACGAATAGATCCATGGACTTGTCCATGACAAGGTCAACTTCATCAATGTTTTGCCAACGGATAAGGATAAGGCGGAATAGAACCAGCTGAAAGGAATAGAACTAGACCAACTGCTAGCATGAGGCCCTAAAGTCCTAGAATAAATCGTGATTTATGGTTAGCAGTAAGCTCCATCATCGGTCATCGATAGATAGCTGGTGAAAAGCAATAATCCATCAAAAAGGTGTGGCAGAAGGCTCCTCAATCACTAGTATGGATCTAGAGAAGTAAGCGTCTTTATTCGGTAACTACGAACGGGCTAAGCCTATACGGCCCCATGACTGAGTGACAAAAAGCGGTCCAATGCAGCACAAAAAAAGAAGGACTACTTTCCAGTTAGGCTGTGTTCATAAATGTCCACGTTAAATGCGCACAGACAGTCAAGTCATAGCTCCAGACAACTCCCAGTGAAAGACAGTTCGTGCTTATTTCAGGTGAGAAACAGTAGTCAATTTTCAACCTAAAACCCCGGCGAGGATCAAATTAAATCCGCGTTGGGAAACAAAGGGGCTTTAGGACTTGAAGGTATTCCCGCGGAGCTCCAACATCAAACAAGTATGTAAGGTACTTAAAGAGCGTTCAGACAAAAATTTTGCTTTTCTGACAGGCGAAAGATCGTTAAGTTTTATAAAAAGGAAAACCTTACGCTGCCCGGGAGCTCGAAAACTTGCACATTAAATGCAAGAGCCAGACTGAAGTCAATTTAAGAACGTCAACGCCATTCTCATGTGTCGATCACTTTAAAACTTTCTTTGGAGCATAGATCACTGCGCTGAATACCAATCAATGATCACCCCATTCCCTACCGCGCAAAGATTTTCCAAGAAGGTTTCTGATGGTCTCACTTCATCATGTTTGCCTTACACAGAAAAGGTAATGTGTCCTTTTTTAATGGCTGTCTGGAATTCACCGAAAATATCGTACCAATATCATTTGGTTTCTTCACCGGCTCCATCTTAAAGATTCTTATGACATCTTTTCATCCAGTTTGACGCCCAGTATCCTGCGTGCCACTTTAAAAAGCTACACCCAATCAAATAGCAACTATTGTCTTGCAACATATGGCAAGCCTGAAAGTCTCTCTCTGCAAAAAGAAGGGCTGTCATTTTAACCTGAAATGTGGGGTTCCGCAAGGTTGAAATCTCTCACCACTAGTGTTTCCATTGGTGCTAAGCGTTGTTTACCGATAAATGAGGGAAAAACGATGTATATCCTTGTCAACAAAAGGGGACAGACAACATCGACGAGTTGGACAGAACCTCACAATTGACAGCTACAACTTTGAGGTAGTTACGGACTTTGTCTGAGTCGACTTTATTATGAATTCTGACAATAACATCTCGGCAGAAATTAAACGAAGGATAACTCATGATAATCGCTATTCCTTTCGTCTCAGGAGGTTGTTGAGCTTTAGACACCTAACTCAAGCAAGTAAGGCAATTCTGTGTAAGACCGTGATCACCGCGGTGAAGTTTGAACCTTATAAGGCAAGTGAAGATATCCTCGATCACATCGAGAGAAATATTCTTCGGTAAATTTTCGGTCCCGTTTACATTGGCGGGCTTTGGTGGAGGAAATTCAATACAAGCTTTACAGCAAGATAAACCTACCAACTCTACTTCAACAAAGACTCAGTCAAAATAATGTTCAGCGGTCGTCTGATATGGTTAGGACATGTAGGGCGGATGGTACCAAAAGTGTCGGCCCGCATAGGGTCTTCGACTCCAACCAAGAGAAACCACGCTGTTAAGGAAGACCTTGTGGCGCTCACAAGTGGAAGGAGACCTTGAGCAGGTTGGAGTGCGGAACTAGAGGTAGTTAGCTTAGGACCCTGCTAACTGGTGGGGCTCTTGTTAGAGGAGCCACAAGCTTACCCTGCATACACGCACCAGAGAAGAAAAAGAAGCGTCGTTTCGCGGCGTAGGAGTAAAAGTGAAACACCTCGACTATGTTGACGAGGTAGGCTTGTTTATCTACTCCTTCCTCACAAAGGATATACTGGCCTTCCTTCTATTAACAACAAATGCTGAAATGGAAAGCGAATTGTCGTTGGTCTAAAGATAAACACTACGAAAATAGATATCAGCAGCCTCGGTTCCAGCTCAGTTTATCAAGGCGCTGCAATTTTACACGGCAAAAGCTGAATTAGGTCGCTCGTATATCTAGGTACCTAAGCACCTCTTGGCGCAGTGGCTTAGTGGTTAGTGTGTTGGACTACTAAGCGAGGGGTCCCAGGTTCGAATACCGAGAAAAACCGAAATTCCAACTTAAGATTTTTTTCGCTGCGCCACCTCTCGCGAACGTCTGACAAACATCCGAGAGTATAACTGTCATGAAAGAGCTTCTCAATTGGCCGTTTGGACTCGGCATAAAATTGTAGATCCCTTCCATTCGTCCCAAAAATAAAAAACTCACACAAGACGAATGGTTGTGAGAAGCTAGGCTTGGGTCCATACGGACCTGTTGCGCCAATTATTTTTTTTTTTTTTTTAAGCACCTCTTGACAGCTGGTAAGGACTATATAGAGTTTCTACAATTTTTGCAGTATTCCCAGTCATATCGGCACAGCGGAAACTCCTTTTGGAATAATGAAAACAATGTTTAGGAACCGCCAGTATGTTAAATGCCAAGCTAAAGCGGTCTCGCTAAGTTTGTGGTGTAATATAAGCGCTCCATTAGGAAGGTGACCACAATTTGATCACAAGAAACGTCTGTCCGGCTCAACTGTATCTCTAACGAACGTCCTTGACAGAGAGCTTGACAGAAACCAATAGGAGGCACAGCTGTTCATTGGTCCCTGTTTTCGAACTTTTATAGCTAACCTCGCGATGCAATGGAACCGATTATGCAAGAAATTGGAAAAGCCCAAACATATAGCCAAAAATAGGACTCGTAGGCATACCAGGGTTTGCCTTAGGACACACAATGGAAATCAGAAGACACCCTGAAGTAAGTTTGAAGCCCTAATGAAGACATTAATCAAAATTAGTCCACTATACCAACCTTAAAAGTCGAACAAACCCCATACAAATGGAAATGACTCTCACCGAAGGCGGATCAACTCAACTTGTAACCTGTTTCGATCAAGTTTCGCAAACTAAAAGCCCCAGTTTGTGGTACACGGCGAAAACACTTTAAAAGGAATAATTCACCTATACAAGTACTTAAGAACTAGCATGAATAACAAATCGCCTCACATCCTACTCGTACCCGTCAGCGAGCGAGTCTCCTTAGCTCGCGCCCAACCCTAGTTGCACACATTGCATGCGGCTCCCCCTACATTCCCGATAATCGATATCGAAATTATTAGTGCGCTGCCATAACTACGTTTAGCGCGCGCGAGGCGCACTGCAAAATTCCACACAATGGCAGGGCCTTCGCTCAGTAGGCCAACTCTTCCCCACATATATCCAGCACCGAACTGTGCTGGGGGGCATGCAGGCTAATAGGCACGCGTGTTGCCGACTGCAACCAGTAGCCCAAGTACAAATGCATTCGGAATTAAATTCTAATAAAATTTTCGCACGCAATGCAAATATTCGAGTGGGGAACCACTCAATTTGAGCGATGATAACGGCCAGAATCGCCGCAGTGGCAATAAATCGAATCCAGTGTCGATGAGTGCCCCAAAGAGGAGGATATGCCACCTGTACACACTTGTATTGTGCAGAAGTCAAGGTGCCACTGGATCATTAATTTACCCACAGACAACAAAAGCAAAAAGGAAAATATAATCCTCGTCAACACTCTTGTGACGCCAAACGGAGCGCCAGCACCGCCGCCCAGAATAAGTCGTCAATGTGTCGTATGCGTTCGCTGCATACCTATATAAGGGACACAATATCCCCCAGTGTAAGATGTCCCAACAACAACGTACAGATTGATGGATGAACGACGGCAGGCGATAGCGCCAGCAGGTGGGCGCAGATTGCCACTCCTGTGGCCCCCCTGCCAAGCCGACTAATGATTGAAATGCTTCAATCTATCTGACTGAAAGAGACCCTATACACAGTCTACAGACGGCGAAGAAAGGATTGAGCGGAGCAGCGGTGGCTTGTAAGCCACCCTGCGGTGGATGCAAGACCAGATGAATTTGTTGACTTGTGTATTATAATGGAAATCGAATGGTACTTACCTTTTGCCGTTGCGTCGCCGCCGTTTTGTGGCATAAACGGTGCCCAGCTGGCTCATTGCAAGGGCGCTACTGTTGGTTATTGTCGCCGCCGTTTTGCCTGATTTCGGAGTCTCCTTTTGTTTCGAATTTGGATGTCACTTCCTCGGACGTGGTATTGATTGGATTTGAATTTTTAGTTTCTTCTATATTTTCAAAGGCATTTTGTCTTTCTTTGGAGTTATACGTTTGCTTTGTGAAGTTTTTTTTTGTCAAATTAATTGATTTTCCTGAAACGAAGGGAAGGTTTGTTGCTTAGATTTGATTCATTTTTTTAAACAAGTATAATTTAGTATACAAAATTATAAAAAGAACCCCCACTGCTTGAAGACTTTAGCTGATTTAGAGGCTGCCGCTAGGACTAGATTCAGAATATTTTTCAGATTTGATAGAGGCCCGCTGTGTTGGAGCACTTATATCATGAACTAGTCGTGCGTGCCCATTATAGAAACAATCACCTGAGTCTCATAATTCGCATATGGGTGCCAAATTGAAACATCGCCACGATATGTGACCAAGAGCCCACCACGGAAAAGAAAGATAACGGTACCAGGAGTTAATCTTCTACCTAATACCTTCTCTAGACGACGTATCAAAACTGTCCGATGTGCGCGATGTCCATTAATTATTTTAACACAAAAAAACTGAAAAGAATGGCATCTTCTTGTGTAAAAACAGACTTAACCTAAGCAACTTTGCGACGATATTTCTAGCATCAGCTCCACATATATCTACACACAAGGGTTGGCGGTCTCCAAATCAACCAACAGGCTATCAATCTGATCACTCTCCTATCGCCGATCAGCATGCCTCTAGTATTCTGGGCTGTAATCGCGTAAGTATTGAAACGATTATCGTCGAAACGATTAAACAAAACGATATCGTTCAATCGAATCGTTTCGACGATAATATTTCACATTTGAATAAGTAACGTGAAGCAACAACAAACGATGGTCGTCCAATCGTTTCAACGATTATCGTTTTTTTGTTGTTACACGAAGTAGAAACTTCGTCGAGACGATATCGTTCTATCGTTTTATGCTTACGCGATTAGAGCCCTGGTACTTCCAAACGTTCCGAGTGGCAAACTTAGTAAGCCTCAAAACAAAAATACTTGTTAGACTTGTGTTTTAAGAGACTTTAACAATTATGTGTGTATTTCTTGAATCGTAAGGATATATTTTATTGTGTAGGAAATACTTTTAAATGAAGTATTTTTTTACTCATTACTATAAACCACTACTACAAAAAAAAATGACAACTAAGGCATTTTCCTGCCCATTTTCAAAAAGGCATCTTTTTTTATTTTAAATATATTTTTAGCCGAAAGCCCTGGTAGCTAGTGCGTATACCTATTAGCAGTTCAATTTATTAATCTGTCAAAAAAGCTTTAATAATAATAATATAATAATATTTTAGATATGTTTTTAATTTTTATTTTGATTCAACTTTTTAATTTTTTAAACATTCTTAAAAAATCGTTGCCAAAAAACAAATTATGTGTAAACTCGGTCTTAAAGAATGTGTTTCCACCTTCAAACTTCCAGTAGGTGAAATGAAATTGGAAACAAATTTGAAAGCTGTTTGTTGTATAAATAAAAATTGTTTTTGTTATTTTTTTTATATTTGTCTTTAATTTTTGATTTATTGTTCCGCGTTGCCAAAAAACAAATATTTTAGGCATTATATTATTGAATAAGTGGTTGGCAACGCGAACACCGGTGTCGAAAGATTGGTAACAGAACGTTGGTGTCGCGAGTTCAATGGTTTGATCCTCAAAAATGCTCAACGCGCCTAACGAAGTTTTAACTTCAATAAATTATTAGATAGTTGTACCGCTTCAAGTTCCCCAAATATTGCCCTGGACACTGTCCAAGTCCTGGGGACTATTGCTGTCTTTTAGGTATATGCCACACAGACGGATTAAACTGGTCAAATTTGTAGTTAAGCACTCTTGCCCGAAGATTGATCGGGTCCTTTGTTTTTTTGTTAAAGAGATATGAGGTTTGTTAAGGGGTTCTCTTAGACCATTGATCTACTACTGGAAAAGACTGGTGGGTCATACTGTCCGCCTCTTGAACCAATATTTTTTTTTATGAAGATGCGCAAAAGTTCTTATATACATATAGGATACTATGGCGACAGCAGAGCAAGTGCATAAAGTACATAAGAGGAAGTGCGCTATTGATTCACTTCTTCCAATATACGCGGCTCCTGTAAAGTCCAATCAACCTCTAGGCATGTCTACAGAAAGAAACCATAAGTACAGTCTCCGGTTATGACGTTTGTCAGCTTGGCAATCGAACTTCTCTGGTATACCATTTATTATCTAGATTTTTGCTACAGCTTGGAGATGTTGCATTGATTCAGGAAAGTACCTCTGTTTAGATGAGAGCTTAAAGCTAATTTAAAGAATGAAGATTAAGTAACTGAACTACACGATTTCTTTTGAGACACAACTTCTTTCCTGGTTATAACAGCGCAGTGGGGAATGAAATTTAAATAATTTTTAGTCTTTCAGTGCCATGGCAGCACTGCTTCTAATTTGAAGTCGCTTTGTGTTGATTTTTCGGGACCATTGTGTTTTTAATATTTAAAAACAACAACTGGAATTCAAGCTTGTGAGCAGTCGAAGTGTGTGAGTTTTAAGTTCATTGCGACGTTTATTGACTATGCTACTAATACTTCAACATTAAATTGTGGTGCCTTTTTCTTTGCTTATTGTTGATTAATAGGAAGTGAGTTAGTTTGTTTACCCTTTTTTTCTGCATACAAAAACGCTTGTTTGAGTTACCTAGTTGCGGTAAGACATTAAGTGTTGCATACATCCCGGTGTTTCAGTTTCGGTTTTGCAAAAATTTCAGCCTTTAAGACCACAAAATTGTAAAGACGTTGTGTAGAATTGTACAAGGCAAACCTTACAATAAATTGGAATATTTATATCAAATAAATATATAAATGGCAATATAATTATGCTATTAGTTGAAATAACATGCCCGTATAGAACCACAGGCCTAGCTTATTATTCATTTGTTTGGACTATATTTTTTTGAGCCAAATTCCAGGGAACTATACACCTTCATGACCAAACCGAAAGTCCAAATTATAAATTTCTCTCAGGGCAGTTATAGCTACTCTCGCATATTTTTCAAACGTTCACATGAGATGGCGCTGTGAAAAATGTGTCTAATGGTGTAATTTGGGCATAATCTGAGACCCCTGGCTTACTTACTTAGCACAGAAACCACTGAATCAATCACTGCACCAATTTTATTAAAATCAATTACGAGTATGCATTTTTATAAAGGTAAGGCCTTGCAAATTCGACTGTTTCGAAGAACTTCTTAATTGATTGAGTTTATTTCTACAAAATCTTTTGATCCACGGTAAAGATGACAGCTTTCCAGAATGACAATTTCGACGAGAGTTCAGGTGATTAAAGCGGATTTTCTGACATCTTCGGCGGGCCCATTTTAACTTTTGTATGTTTTAAGCCAGGCTATTCAAGAAAGTAAGGAAAACATTCTAGTTTTATAAATGTACAAAACACAATCTTTCCACTATACTAATAATCATTTTTAGTATCCACATTAAATTTTTCCAACTCATACAATGGCGAAATTTTCCATTGCATATGTGACCTAGAAAATATTAAGTGTGCGGAGTTTAAAAATAATTATTAGTGTGGCCCTTTGAATTGTTTCCCTAAATCTAAGACTATTTAAGAGATTTAAACTTGACACATATTAAATGTTATTTCGTATATATCCGAGATATCGGTACGCACCAAGAGACTTGCAAGAAAAAACAACGATTAGTTACTTTTGCAACGAACTTGAAGACAGCAATAAGCAAATGTCGATGTTGTTCTTATTTGGACATTTTTATTAATTTAGCTGACCTTATCTTGCAGTTGAAAGAAAAAAATAAGCTTTCTGCTTATGGAATCCTTAAAATAAATTTACATTAGCAGAATATAGACATTTTGTGGATAACAAAAGGAAACGAGTAGAAAGTCTTGCAATAGAAGCCCTCAGATTTGTAGTCCAACTTACATGAATTCGAGAAAGAAATTGAAACTGAATGAACATTACTTAATGAAAAAACAGACAGATCCCTATTTAATACCAACAAAAAACTGAAGCCCCGCTATTGTCGATCCAATCTTCGATAACAATCTTTGTTTACGCCGGCCTAATCTACTCGCCAAAGATTTTAAGAGCGTTGGCAGCTCTTTTACTTCAAGGGAAACTCACTTAGAACTTCACCTTAAATATTTTCTAGTAACAAGCAGTTGCTCTCTTGGCTCGAACAGCTTAGAAAATTTCAACCGGTAAGTACTACTAAATAACGAAAACACAAGCAGTTGCTCTCTTGGATTGAACAGCTCAGAAAATTACAGCCGGCAAATAGTACTGAATAGCGAGTAACAAGCAGTTGCTCTCCTGGCTCGAACAGCTCGGAAAATGCAACCGGCAAGTACTACTGAATAACGAGTAACAAGCACTTCCTCTCTTGGCTTAAACAGCTCAGAAAATTTTAACCGGCTTAATCCGTCTTAAAAATCAATTGCACACAAAATAAAAAGTGTGGAAAAATACAGAAAATTCGGTGGTGGTCGAGTGTTCTCCCAGAACGTTTCATAGCTATATTGCTAAATTGCAGTTTGTAATAATTTTTTTTTGTGATATGGATTAAATGTCAAGGATGTAAGTGGTTTAAAGTAGCTCGAAATCTATCCACGTACTTTGGCGGGGAGTATATTTTTAGCTCTCTGAGAGAATTTCGCTCAATTTTTTGAGTTTAAGATATTTTTTTGTGCTTGGCTCGGGAAATTACGCGAATAGAATTATATGTGCTGACATGACATATGACAATTTTTTTACTCTCAGGCAAATATTTTTAGTATTTGAACGAACACAAATAAGTTTCGGTACTGTTTTCTTTCCATTCTCTGTAGATTGGTATAAAATGAATGAATTATAAATTTTCGAAAACGTGGACGAATAAAACGATCCAACAACGAAAAGGATCTAGGGAAGTAGGGACCTTTTTGTAAAATGATCTTAAAATGTTTTTCTAGAAGATCATCGAATTGTTTGGTATCTCTATGCAAAAATTTTGCGTAAAAAAATAAAAGCTGCACCACTGAATGACAAAAAACTATTTTTAATTTGTCTGGCAATGCCCGCCAACGGTTTTGCAAGTATTTTTTAAAGAAACATCTGCCAACCGTGTGAACTGGCAACTTCCTACTTGACAAAATTGTCAGAAAAATTATTGTCAGGTAACCATTATCTTCATCAGTTCTTTCAATTTAATCGAAAAATTATTACAATTACAAGTGTCAGTGCACAGTAATAAAAAAACTTTAATCAAGCGATCAAGAGCAATAGGGGCAGTCTTTTGCATTCATACAAGTTGGCATGTACATTGTACAAGCAAACATTCATGTACTATTTTTAAATGTAACATTTATCATCTCTTTTGTTAGTTTTAAGAACTTTTATTAAATAAACTAAGTTAGTCTAAAAGTTAAGCTCTCCTGTGGTTGCATTACAAAAATAAACAAGCAACTGAAAATGTTTTACTTGAGGACTTTTCAATCGAATTTCGGAATTTGCCAGGCTTTGACGACGGAAACAATTTGTGAATACTTGTTCGAATAACCATGATTTTTATATGACTGGAGAATCTTTCCCGTATCTGCGAACAATAAGTATAAAACATTCGTCAACTATTTCACGATTGTGTTTTCATTGCAAATATGTGTAAACTTATTGTGTAAATGTTCAAAGTGGTCGATTTTTAATTTTTTTGTGTTCATTTTAATGACATTTAGAAAAAAAATACCTGCAGCGGGTTACCGAAACCGCGCTATACAAAATGTATAGTTTTGTCAGTTAATGATCTTCCACTAATGGACTAAACAATGCTCACAAATTGTACTAAGAAATTGACCGATATCCGACGGTCCTTATGCGAACATTTTTATGAGATCTCAGTAGAAATCATCGCACAATTTAAGGCCGTTGGGTAAGGTTAGGTTAGGTGGAAATGATCCAATACATTCGGAATAATTTAATTAGACCAAGCTAGGTCCATTGTGATACCATAAGCAGACAGCGTGATGACTAAGTTGCAATTTGGCACTTTTTTCGAGAGCCTGCCACAATTATTTACCACTTTGACCTTTTTTTTTAAGTTGGAAATAAAAAATGAAATAAAACCCATTAAAATGTAATGCGGTTCCCCGTCACAACACTATTATAATGTTTAGAAAGCCAATGATTGTTAAATATCGTTTGAAAATTCTACATTTTCAGAATGGCACTTTTTTTTCTCATAGCCCCTTTTTCTTGCGACTTTCCAAAATTCTGCAGCGGTTACCCTACAAACAGAGTTGGTTATGTCCGCTATTCTTGGAACCATTTTGATTTCTGGAGAAATTTCCGAATTTCGCCGACATCCGTTTCGGCAGGACTTCCCAGAGTTTGTTTCCCAAGGGCTGACGGAGATTTACTAATTTTAAGCGACCCGAACGTCACGAAGTCTCATTGAATGACAACTTTAAAATTGTAAGATATTTAAAGAGAAAATATTTCAAGCAGTGAGCGAAATGCGTACTCTATCGAAAGAAACATTCACTCATGCGCATCTCGCATACAATCTATTTAAAGTCGCACAGATATTCGCTGTCAGTTTGCGGTCAGTTTCAAGTTGCGATTTTTTGTTTAAGTTTGCGTTATATATTTTTGCTAAAGCTTAGTATCCTGCTCGCGCTAAATTTTATCTCCCATACAAAAATGTCTACAAAGATAAAATTTAGCGGGGCAGTTTAACAAAGCAGTATCCTGCTCGCTCGCTAAATTCGTAAATTCATATAGATGGGCCGATGACAAGTCCCCACTCAGTTAGCTCGCGAAATAAATGTTCGGTACATTAAATCGAAGATAAATGTTGACAGAAGAAAAAGGAGGGAAAAGTTTGTGTGTGATTATTATGCGGAGGAAACCGCAGAGATAGTTAGCGTGATAAATAAAAAAAAAACCCATAACAAAAACACAAAATAATTATTCAAAACATTTATCTTTGGTGTGGAGGATCGAAGTGGAGACTAGGGACGCTAAAATTTAGCACGAGCAAGAACTAAGCTTAATGGGTAAATGAAATGCGTGTGAACGAAATCTGACATTAATATTGTAGTTCATAGAGAAATCTTTCGAACTCGAATTTTTAGCAAAGGTACCTTTTAGTTAAATTTAAACATTTTAATACTCATGCACTTTTATGGAATTTGCAGAAGCAACTAACGAAAAATCCAGAAACTTTATAATCGTGCAGCAAAAACTCTTAAAAGTGTATTTTAAAGTTTGCTAACGTAGGACAAAATAGTTTCGAATCTCACCGACTTTTCGCCATTCGAGTCTCGCGTGGACTGTGTTCATGCATATTAAATTTTCTATATCAATTGAATTTATTTGTTATTAAAATATTTTGTATTCCTCAGTACCCTTTAAATTCACCTCAGAAATAAATAATACTGTGAATTATTTAAATACTATCTGACATTTGCAAACGGCAAAGCAGAGCTCGGTGCCTCTTTATATTAAAATTTCTCTTTTTAAGAACGAGCAGCTGCCACGACTTGGGGGGAAATCAATAGATTATAGACTGGGAGCTGGGACTCTAAAACCAAATTTAAATGAAGAATTCTGTGAACAAATATTGTATATAGTAGATTTTATTTCGAAAAGTACTATAAATGGACTTAGGATCAGACAGGAAGTGCCTAAATCCTTCGGACAACATTTATGGTCAATCATAACTAATGGCAGAGCAGGCAAATAAATTATCATGGGAAAAATATTTTCAAAGTATGTAATCACTTTTCATATGTTTAATTATTTATTATTATGGGAAAAGCTTCAATTTTGACGCTCTTATAATAAAAGGGGAAAACCGACGGACATGCTTAAAAATAGGGGGAACAAATATAGAAACTCTGTGAAATTTGAATTGCTTAGTGAATTGAAAACGCATTTTTTTCATTACAAACGAATGTCAGACTTTACTCAGAATAAAATATTCATAATAAATATGAAAGAAAACAGCCCATCGATCGTCTATGTAAGGATATTTGTGTATCCGAATATAATTCACTTGTTTAGGTATTATGTCAAATTGAAGAGGAAATCATTGTAGAATCTGTAAAATATTATTTTATATCTTATGTAACTTTTTGATGACTAACATTTTTTTTGTAATTTGTTTATATGTATGCAAATTTCCCTAAGGGAGAAATAGTGTAACTTTTTTCAAAGGAAAACTAATGTTTTTTCTCATAAAGAAATGGAAAAAACCGTCTTCAAAGAACACTGGGAGTAGTGCTTTTAGTTACCAGTTCAATGTTGATGTTTTAAGGCTTGAGAATAACATTTGCAAAGTTCACTCTTCGCAAAAATATAGAATATTTGTTGATACAAGTATAATTAATATAATTTTATACAGGAAATACCCCATTATAGTTGATTATAGTCGTGCAAATTTCAAAAGTAATATAGTTCCGACTATTATTGTTACACTTGCAGTGGTGTCAAAGCCCAAGGCAATAAAGTGTTCATAGGTCGAGGGAAATTTATCTTTTTCTGAAAATGCCGATGGTAAAGCTCTTATAGAGTAAAGGTAAGATTATACTGTATGCCAATTATGCATAGGAATGCCATCAGGCAAATGACCAGATTAGCTGTCAAATGACCAAAATGTCAGGATTATTAAAACTGTATATTAGACTATATGACCAAAACTACCAATATGGTCATATTTCCCTTGACGGTCATTTAAGGCATTTGTTATTTATTACCAAATGTTGTAGTACAAAAATGACAATAAAAAGGAAAATAAATCGCAATTCCGCGAACTCAAACACCAATGACAACAAAATAATTCTTGTTCCGTCAAAAATGCAAGCAATGTTATAAAGAAATTTCAATAAAGTGCATATAGGGCTTTATGCTGGCATTCGTGCTTGTTGTTCGATTACACTTAATGCTATTTGGGCATTTTTATCTGTCAATTTCAGCCTGTTCAAATGTGGCATTTAGGTCATTAGAGCATATAAGATATACCCATATTTTAACAGGAAAACTGTCAGAAATTGGCATTTTATGACCACTTGGCATACAGTCTAGTCTCACCTTAAGAAATTAAAAAACAATTGTTCTGTAATTATAATTATTATAACGAAAACTAAAACAAATTTTAACTTATAAACCAGGGTTGATTTTGTTGGTACATTTGTACCTTTTCCGACCTTTTTCAAATAAAACATACATAAGCTACAATTTGATTAAACTGAGTACAATTCAAAATTTTTATTTTATATTTTTTTGTTTTTGCAGTTGAATACAAATTTTATTAAAGTGATGTTTGCATTGAAAAACCTTTAAATTGACATTGCGAATAATTTGGCAGCACTTTTTTTGTAACCAACACTGTTTTCTTTATTGAAGTCAATTTGATATGTAACCTTTGCGACTAGTGGCACTGACAGCTATAAGCAACTTCAGCGCGGAACACGGTCGCGATGGAGAAGTATACATTTTTTATCACATTATAAGTCTTGTTAAAACAATTTTTTTCCTAGGTGGTTAATTAAATAATCGCAACTTAACAAGGTTGCTGATTGTGCTGACAATGAGGACACCGACGAAATGTCGGATAATATGATAGACTTTGATTTTAAATATTAGGTACTATTTTGTCAATTTAGGTTGAATTTTCTTTTCAAAATTTGTAAAATATCAACATCAACACTGGGTTCGAAGTCCGAACCCTCAGAGTTATAAAGTTTCTGTAGCATGGATCCTATTTGCTGCTTTTAAAGCCAACCGACCTAAACAAAAAGTAGGTGAAAGACAATCTCCAGGAGGAGGAGCATTTTTAAATGTACCATTATATTTTTAAAAAATAACGAAAGCTTAGGTCCTTTTTGCGAAAGGCTTTGACTGACTGTTTGTTGTTAATCATAAAACTTCACCAAATGTATTTAATTTATTTTAATTTAAAATACTTTTTGAGCCGAAAGTTAGCGAAAGCTTCACCGTAATCGTATTCAAATCAAAAAAATAATACATCACTGGGTGGTAGCTAGATATTTAACTTAATATGAGGAACTATAAAAAAATTATAAGCTAAACTACTAGAAAGCCCACTAGAAGTGATCACAGAGAAGCGGATACTACTGCCGCCAAAGTTTCTACTGCAGATGATGTTTTTGGACCACTTTGATGTATTTATTTAAAAACAATAAAGGAAACGATTGGCGTCGGTTGTATAAATATAATTGATTATGTCCGCAGTGGTGCAGTGTTTATTATGCTGGACTACTGAACGAAGGGTTTTAATCAAATCCCAGGACAAACATAAATTCCAATTAAAGCCTTTTTCTACTGCGCCACCTCTGGTGAGCGTCTGACAAACATCCCACAACTGTCATTCAAATTCCGTACCACAAATATAAACTCACTCAAAACCAACAGTTGACGTGCTGCGGCAATTGTTTAAATTTTTAAAAAGGAAGGTGATAACTGACAGAATAGGACGATTCCGTTTCAGAAGGCGGGTGCAGTTTCAATATGTGACTCTGCAGCTACTCCGTAAAGCAAAAGCAGTGTAAAAAGTTAAATGACCTTTAAATGTCAGGCTCCGTCGATGTGAACTGTCTACCAATATCGTGGGATTTTAAAATATTTTTGGATTAAATTTGTTCAGATATATTCGAAAGGATGTCGTTCTACCATTATTCAAAAAAAATCCTAACACATTGAGTACAACTATCAAAAAGCTTTGACCAAGAGTGGGTCCGTTATGTGCGAAAAAGTCATCGTGTATTTTTCCAATTTTGACAGCCTGTGCAGAACGGGGATCCTAAGGTTTATCCAAACACAGACACTGGAAAGAGTATTCGGGTCATATATTTTGCATTGCGCTTTATCCTGCCCACAAGTTGTTAAAGAGTACGCACAAAGATTGCTTTTTACTACTTGATATGTTGCCTAAAGTATACAAAGTCCAAATATCTAACAACGTCACCGAAGGCAGCAAATAGGTTAGAAGTAGGTCGCTGGTGTTAATTTGCAGTGAACGGCTAAAAAGGCACGTCTCAGTCTTGTTTACATTGCGGTGAAGCTTGTAAAAAGCGCGAGTACAGGCAGTCTTTCATAAATTCGGCAGCCGACGGCAAAAAATGTGCAACGTTTACTTTGAGCTACTGGCACAAAGTTAACTTCACAATTGTTTAGATAAATAGGCCGTGTTTCAGTGTTTTTTTTTAATTAAAATCGGAAGGGAGTGAGTTTTTTGCATTAAAATAAGTTCCGTGATCTTTTTTTTAAACGTTGGAGATCCTCACAAACCCCCATAGATCCGGATAGACAAATTTGCGCATCATATGCATAAAAGTAAATTTCATCATACGGTTTTTTCCACTGCACCACTTCTCGCGAATGGCTGACAACCATCCCAGAGTATAACTGTCATAAAAGATCACAATTAGGTGTTTGGAGATCCCTTTTAGTCGTCCGAAAAATGAAAAACTCAGGCAAAACGAATGGTTGTGAGAAGCTAGACCTATAGGGTCCCTATACGGATCTGTTGCGCAAACTATTTCTTATTTTATTCATACATAAAACTGAGCTGATGTAGTTACAGAACAAAATAGAACCTAAAATAGAACCTGGTGATACTCCAAATGTGTAGATGGGTAAAAGACGCTCATCTATAGGTGCAAGTTGTTATACAAGAACAATCACGTAAATAATTTTTAGACATTCTGATTTCTACCTAAAGATACTACCATTTCAGATTCTTTTGTGATCTATGCTGTCAGAAGCTGCGGAAAAACCCAGTAAAGAGAGCATCAATCTAAGTCATAGCTAACAACATCAAATATTCCTACCTACATTCACAATATAGGCTGAAAGTGACTTTTGTTTGCCCGGATAATAGACTGCAAACAGTACAGCGTACAGCACAGTTCCTAAATTATTTCATTCCAGATAAGTCTAATGCCAATATTACATCGGATAACGTATACCGGGAAAGATATACCGAAACATCATTCCAAGCGGCCCTTCGAGCAGCGTTCTTTCTCTTCGGAGTGCACTGCAGCTCCAAGTTTTCGCTCAATATAGAAGGAAACATTCCCGCAGCTTTCACTTTAGACTTTAGGCATATTTTAATGTCAGAAATGACATTGAAACATGGGCGCTCATTTGCCCCATTTTAAGATTTAAGAAAAAAAAATTAAATAATTAAATAGAATTCCCTAAAATGAAACGTCAAATGAAAATTGTTTGCACTTGCAAAAATTAAAGTGACAGGACTTAACATAACAGAGGCAGTTAAGGAACCTATGCTTTTTGAAATCATCAACAAATGCGTGGGAACTGCCTTGCAAAATTGCACAAAATTCCCTTAACCCATTATCGAAAATAAGATCTCTTGGAAGATCCAAGTCAATTGAAAAATTGCATACAAATTTCCAAGCAAAAAGTGACAGCTTCTAATGAATATTGTATAGACATTTAACTAACTCATGGCAGATGCAAATTGTATACATGTATCATTTCATTTGACACTCATGATCATGACTTTAGACGGCTCTAGCTTAATGCCGACTTGGCGGAAATTGGGGACGTATCTAGTTTAGTAAGTCTGACAGCTGTCTGACTTGATGTATATCAGTTTTGATTGGCTTAGACTAGTCATATGAGCATCTGTTTTAGTTGACGTTTATAAACTAAAACGAAATTCGTGACAGAGTAATAAGTTGACAGTTCGCATATGTGACGTTCCATACCAACCAATTTTTTTTTTTCGCTTAGGTTACCAATCTAGTCGATTTAATATTACTAAATTGTTGAATGTACCCATTGTTCACTTACTCCACGTCAAGTTGTCTACAAAGCCGAAAAATCGAATAACAATTTCGAAAAAATATTAATGATGGCTGATATTAATTCAATATTTAAGGCATATTTAGGCAATTTAAATCAAGTGTATAGTTTATTTTAAAAGACCATGCTTACACATGGTCTTAGACCGCTTAGGGTTAGAAACTTCTGACATGTAACCTCGAAAAAAATGGCACAGCTTCGAGATTATTAGCGAATGCTTGAAACAGCCTAAGCAAATGGCATTAAATTGTTTAAGGCCCATGCAAATCGTTGTTGAAATCCAACTATCACAATACGTCAATCGAAATTTCGCACACTGACTTCGAAATCAAAAAAATGTCAGCTTGTGTGATGTATGCCATGTTAGGCAAAACCAGACGCATTTGAATAATTCATGTGAGACTGAAACCTTTTCATGAGTATCAACTTTCTTACCGATACTGACTTGCAACTTCGAAAACTGGTTCACATTGCATTTAACGTCAAATTTTCAATTAAAACTTCGAATCGCTTAAAATTCGATTAAACCGCTCAAATCATTTTTGAGTCTTTGAAAATACTAATTAAACTACTGGTTTAGAGGTATTAGAATGAAATGACATCAATATACCTCAAACTTCAAGACATCAAATGACTGATTGTATTTAACATTGCAAACGCATTTAAAGAGTTCATGTGATAGGGAAGCTTTAGGTACTAACGTCGTCTTGCAACTAAATAAACCCATGGTTTTTATTAGAACAAGCTGTGCCAATGGACACATCGCACAACAACTTCGAAACATATCAAGTGATAGCTGACAGATGACAGATTCTAAATCAACTTTGCAAAGGCGTTTTATTAACTCATAACTGATGCAAATTATACTCAAAAATAAGTCAGAGCAATGTCAAAACCTGATATTCTTACATTTGGGAGATCGAGTTGACAGATGATTTCTAAACGCCTTTGTAAATTTCGAAAAACTGCTTCAAATCGTCTTTTCAATGTGAAATTTTCAACGACCGCGTGAATCTGCTTTAGAAAACTGCGAAGCATTTCCCGAAACCCATCAAGTCATTGTCGGAACTTATCACACCTCTAAAACGAAAGGCGAAAATGGCGCTTAAATAATTCATGACAGACAGGAGCCGATTAACCGTAAACGAAAATAAAACAGTCCCATCAATATAGCTATTCATATCCTTTCATCTCGTAATTGTCGCACCTTTTATGATGTTTGCTGCAAACTGTTGTTAACTTTGAATTTTGATTATCCTTGTTATAAAAAAAAAATTGTTGTATATCCATCAATTGCAGTTACACATTTGACACCTTCAATATACGATACATGTATTATAATACACAATGACACACTCTTTGCCAGATTGGACACCGGTAAATTCTAGTTTAACACCAAACAACAAAACATCGCGTTAACTGCACGCACTCACGCAAACGACACGCAATCTAAGGATCATTGATCCTCTGCGATGATGTCGCGCAACTAACATTGATGACATGACATTTCGTCATCATCGCTGACATGTGTATAGGTATGTAGGAATTTTTGATTCGTACTCGGTACTCCTCAATGGAAGTAGTATACCGACATGCACTATTTAGAGGACGAAAAAAAAAACAACACGAACCGCACTCTCGCAAAGGTCACAGGACAGGCAAATCCTTTCCGTTTCTTGTTGTACTGAAATTTTCGTTTTATTTCTATTTCTTTTTTTTTTTCTCGTCGTCGGCCAAAACGCGTCGGATATTTGACCGTTTCCGTTTTTGTTTTATTCGTTCCTTCGGCGATATCCTTCCGCAGAACAATGCAAAATGTATCTACTGTGAATGTTGGACGAGACCGAATTTGTGTTAAATGGTGGAGGGAAGCGGCCGGGAGTAAGAGGAACAACGATATCACACACACAAGACACAACCGACACAGAGAGAACTACACGTGACGTGAGTGAACGACGGATCTCCTTTGTTCTGTAAAATGAAGCCAGAGTACGAACTCTTTGAGAATCCAACAAGAACTAAAATGGAAAAACCAGTCCTGCAGGCCATGGGCGAGTTTCATTTTACACAATTCCAGTCAACGGACCATCCTCCATGTCCGGTTTTAAGCTGCCGCAACCGCTCGCTCGTTCATCGCAGACGCAAGGAGTAGAGGAAGACAGAAGATCCGACCAGCGACTACCTGGCGGCGAGTGAGAGGCGCAGCAAGCGAATTCAGCGCGTCAGACAAGGTGGAAGTACATAGTACGCCAATCTGAACGGTAGGAGGTGCCGCAGTCACTGGAAGAGTGATTTGATACATAGACTCGCTGTGGAATCGAAACACTGCTGGTGCTCAGCTCATTGGAAGGCATTTGTTTGTTGGCTGGGGTTGGTTTTTCGATGTCGGAACGAGACAAGCGGAATGGGTGGAGCTTGTGCGGGACAATTAGAAAAGCTTTGGAAACGCAACAATGTATCGGTTTAGTTGGCAATTCTAATTGGAATGCGCCGCGCGAGTGGAAAGTGAAAGTTTCCCATAGAAACCGACCGTGTGTTGGTTTTTGACACTTCAAATGGCACACAATCGCCGCCAACGTCAATCTAATTTAATTTTAGCGCAATTGGCTCAGAAGATACTGTATGTAGCCAAGGTGAAGCGATCCTGAAGGCAGCAGACGTGCTTGTTCAAACGAATTATGCCGCAAGCCGACACCAGTCGCAGCAAGTAAGTGGATGTGTTCGACGGCATGTCACCGTCACGCATGTGCACATCAGTTTTTCTTCTTTTCGGTTTTTGACAGTTGTGACGTCAGGTTGAGTTTGCGTGCCGGCGTATAGATGCGCATACCTATTAAATTTATTTGCAGAAAAAGTTGCGGCTAAAACTGCGCGGAGCATAATAGCTGGAGCTTTTCTGTAGCTGCTCCCCTCGGGATAGGGTATGCAACAATCAGCAGGAGACGTTGGGGAATGCTGATTCGATTGCAGTTTGCAAAAGTAAATGCGCTGCTATCGCAATATGTCAGCGGTCAGCTTCGGCACTGTGGCAGTGACGTTTGCTGTGCCTTTGCACACACATGCCGCGTAGGGAGCCGTATTTAATTTGTCAGTTGATTTTTTTTTTTATCGTGTCAGCCAGAGTCCAGTGCATAGCGATTGTAAGTGAAGCTGAAATATAAGCCGCTGGGTGAGTGGAATTCCCGTATGTACCTATAACCTATGAAAAGCCAATTTACGTGTCAGCTCAATGAGACAGGAATTTTGACATGCCAAAGCAGGTGGTACTGAATACTGATAGTTGAGGTGGGTACGAACCGTGGTCCCTAATAATTGCTGGTGGTATAAGGTTTTGTCATTGGGGTTTTGCAACGCTTGCGCTTGTTGCTGAGGTTGGACGTTCAGATGCAAATATTATGAAGTCAGAATTGTATGTATTGTACGTTTACTCTAGATACCTACAAGTAGTAGATTCCTCTAGGTAGGTATATAGGTATGTAGCTAGCTATGTATGTACTTAATTTTATTTATTGTACTTACCTAGCTCTTAGGACCTCGTGAGATTCAGGGAATACTCATGCCGCTAATATATTCGATTACCAGACGACTTTAAGAATCCTAGGTATGCCAGCTGTGGCTCTTTGACACTCCATTTATAAATAGAAGCATCTTTTGACCAATTTAACTCGAGGTATACCTGTGTAGGTACCTACATAGCGCAATCTTTCAAAACGTGATTTTGGCAGTAGGTATGCCGAAGAAAAAAGCTATTGAAGTTGAATTTACTCTTCACGCTGCAGGCTCTGTTGGGCCAGATGCCAAATAAGAGGAAAAGAAGGTTCCCCGGAGAAGCAAGCCAATTATTTCCCCGTCGGTCGGGGCGTGGCTATCTCGGCTGTCTACTGATCACAGCCGGAAAATCCAAAGAACGATCCCATGCTATCAACAAAATGAAGTACCATGCCTGATACAGTACTTTCGACTCAGAGATGACAATGCCAACGTTGACTCTGATCTTTACCTGTTAGCACCCAAGCTTTATTGCGGATATTTTAAACAGTCGAAACAGACGAGACGGCTGTACGAAATTTCTGCTTCGAAAGACTGTCATGTATTGCAGGCGATTGCGCCAGAGCCCTTACAAACGGTTTTTGCCACAGTCTTTAAAATGGTCTAATGTTGGAGCTTGGGGGCCAGTGATGCAGTCGAGAAGGCGTTGCCAAGAAACTACACGGAAAAAAATTTAAGATCAAATCAGGAAAAATGAGCGCAGAATCACGAAAAGTTTGTCTAGTCTTAGAGCTTAGCTCAGGATTTACTAATTCACGACTTTTTATTCGCAATTCTATAAATTGTACCAAGTGAAGATATTGACCCTCAAAAGTCGCGAACCGCTACTTTTTATTGTCAATGATGCGATCAAATGAGGAATACGTATTGCAATAACCAATCGCAATTTGACACAAATAGTTATTAATTTGCTATTACTATGGATTGTGAATTGCAAAAATAATTCGTAAATTACCACTTTTGTGTTGTAAAGTCGGATTTCCTCCCTTAACAAATTACAACCATTTAGTCTTGAATTGCAACTCAAAAGTGTTGATTTGCCAACAAAAGGGGAAGATTTACCACTGCAGTAGTTGCAATTTACGAATTCGTAAGTGTAAATTGAATCTTTTTTTTACCATATTTTGCAATTTACGATTCTTGAGTAGTGATTCACCGTATTAAATTATAAATAAAATAAATAATTGGCGCAACAGGTCCGTATGGACCCAAGCCTAGCTTCTCACAACCATTCGTCTTGTGTGAGTTTTTATTTTTGGGACGAATGGAAGGGATCTACAATTTTATGCCGAGTCCAAACGGCCAATTGAGAAGCTCTTTCATGACAGTTATACTCTCGGATGTTTGTCAGACGTTTTAACGTGTAATTCGAAAACTTTATTCTCAATTTATACAACTTATATCTTATGACTTACAAATCAAAATTCGTAGTTTAATTATTTAGGTTATTTTCGAATACATATTTAAAGTCACATTTTATAATTTGTTTCCTCCTGATATCCATGAAAAGCATACGGCGCCATATCGCCCGGAGACAACGGGATCTGTCTGGGGTGGTTTTTCGGTCTATGCTAAAATTTAAAATACAAACAAATTATTTAGAAGAACTTGCCATTGATACGAACATTTACAATCGTTTTCAATTACATATGATATTTTAGATTCCATTCCAATTTAAACTTCTTTCTAATAGCCCTACCTACTTAATTTTGTTTTTTTATTATTCAATATGTACTTACAAGATGTATTCCAAAATTCTTTACAATTTGTTGGTTAGTACACTCACTATCACTACGAATGAGTTATACTTATAAATATCTTTGACCCGACACGAACTGCTTTAAGCAAAGATTGAATACCAACTGTCTGACTCTAATGAAGCTAAATGCGCATGGTTGGAGCTGTCCATGCAGAAAATGAAAGGACTTAAAAGGATTTCTTTACATGGACCATGGACACGCTATGACGTTTCGTTTTTGTCGGCCGCCTGTGCGCACAAAAATTTCACACATCGGGTAGTTAATTCCATGGAAATTACAAAAAAATATTTTGTAATTCACGATTTCTCTACGTCATTTTACATTTGTTAAATTATTATTAGATTTCATTGATTCATCACTCAGTGTTTGTAAATCAGCAAATACTTTTTGCAATTTGCGATTGTGAAGTAGTGCTTGAGAAATTGACCCATAGAAGTGGTAAATTGCGCCAAACAATATCGCAAATCACTACAAATAAAAGAAGCTCGAATTAAAACTTCTAATCGCAAATTCAACAAGCAGAATTTTGTTTTCAATGTCGAATTACGAATTTTTATATCAATCCAAGAAAAAATCGTTGTAATTTGCGACAAAGACATAATTCGTGAATTGCAACTCAAAATTTTGCAATTGGTGATTTTCAATTCTTTCCGTGTACCAGAAGTAGAGACCTTGATGTGACTCTTAGAACTGTCATGCACAGTTATAAGATAGTCTCATGGAATTGTGGATTAATTGAGTGACAGGCACTGTTCGTTATCACGGTTTCAAAGTATGAAAAGGTTTACAACTAAGTTTCTTTTATTATTGTTGCTTAGCCAAGCTGCTGGGTGAAACAACGGCGAAGCACCCAACAGGGTCGACCATTGAGTGGCGCAGCAGACTTAATAAAAGTTCAAAGCTACAAACAGGGTCTGTCAGTGACGACTTCAATGTCACTGATGCAACAAGCACATGTTCGAACAGGTAATGAGAACTATTCATATCATACTCGATACTCAGTCGCAACTGAAATCGGAACCAGTAGATAACCCAGCGCCACAGGTGAAGCATTTGAAATCAATTCCCAATTTGCCTGACAGCGAGGTGATATAGGCTCAGGGCTCAATACCCAAGAAGCCAACGGATTTCACCCAGTTACTTCAAACTTTCAAGTGTACGAGAAAATCTCCCAAAAATGTTCATCGCCGTTAGCCAAAGTAGGAGTTCCAAAAAGCTAAAGCTGGCTCAAACCATGCGGGACTGCCTACAGAATCGTCATGAGTCATTGATTCGAGTCGTAGAAGAACACATAATCTTGAATTTTGTGTCCGACAAAATTGCTGACAATGATATAGCTCACCAGGGAAATTTTTTCATATTAAAAGTCTTTCAGTACTGGAAAATGGAAGGGTGATTATTTAAAAAAAAAAAAAGATAAAGAAAGGAACTATCGTAACCAGAATGGATAAGTTAAAAGAAAACAAGTTGCTGTCCAACTAGTTCGAGATTTAGCGTACTGGGGCCCTACTCTGTATTTCGTTCCGAAAGGCAATCCTATTCGAAAGTGCTTTTCGTTCCGCTTTTGATTTTGTAAATATTCGAAACGGAAAAAAAATGTACTAAATTCTTTTCCCTTTTACGAAATTGTGTTTACAAGTCTCGAATTATTTCTCATTAGATTTGTCAAATCAAGAAATCAAAACAAATAACAAACAAGCCGGATAATAAGGAATTACGATTTTTAAGAAAAATAAAACAAAAGAAAATGGATTCGGTTGCACTCTGGATAAATGCAGAAAATAATGCAGAAAGAATTGAACGAAAAATTATACGGGAGAAATCAAATATTATGGAAGTGTGTGATAAAAAGTAAAGTTTTATTGGTTGGAAAAATTCATTTCACTATTTAACTATTGTTTATTATTTTAGTTTTTTACAGAACTTTCACCTTTTCAAGAACGCTTTTTGTTATGTTTTAAATGCCATACAAGATGAAGTCTCTGCTCCTTTGAGATCAACTGCAGTTCCAGCCATTTTGAAACTAGCTGTTACCTTAAAGTTTTTAGGGCAAGGAGGCTATCAGCACCAAATAGGACACGACTATTCCATTGGCATGGCATAACAAAAAAAAATAAAAATCGAGTTCTATTGCGAAGGTCTGCCTGCAGTGCGATAGAAAAAATATTGTGTCCAAAACACATAAATTTTAAAATGAATGAAATTCAACGGCGAGCAGCTAAAGAATATTTCTTTTCGAAGTCGGGAATTCCGGGAGTTATTGGTGCGGTAGACGGAACACACATTCAAATGCTAATGCCGAAAGGAAAGAGCACTTGTATTTCAACAGAAAATTATAGCATAGCATTTCCCCATTTAAATCTGATGCAAGTCTCTGTCTGCCACAAATTGTTCGATGTCTGTTTGGCGTCCAGGGTTTTTAAATGTCCCTGCCACAAATTGTTCGATGTCTGTTTGGCGTCCAGGGTTTTTAAATGTCCCTTGGCCAAATCGGAATGAGAACACATGAACTCCAACAACATCTCGAATTGATTTTGTTTCGTGTGAATATTTCTCGAAGATTCCCTGTAATTAAATTTATTTGCTTGAATTTTTCTTAAAACTAAGGTTTTCTAAAAAAAAACTTACCTTACATTACTATCACATTTGTTGGGAAAAAAACTAATTTTCCGTTTTTAGAATGCTTTTGACGTTCGAAAACGAGTTGCCAGGTACGAAAATTCCGCTTTCGGAATTGTCTATCCGAAAGTAGTAGATTTCATTCCGCTTTAGAAATAGAGAGTACAAAATATTCGTTTTCGGAGATTTTCACTTTCGGAACGAAATACAGAGTAGGGACCCTGGGTTAAACTTTTCCGTCACTTTCTCCCATCTTTTACGATTCATTCTCCCGAACGAACGGCATGGAATCTTCAGAAACGATCATCTTGCCCGAGCCTGTATATTCACCCATAAAGACGAACTCTAATGGTTGGGGCCCTGTCCCGACCGCTGTCTTAATGACCGTGGGTAGGATTTTGCTTTTGTCAACTGGAGTAATAACATTCATTATTTTGTCCGACATACTTTGGACTGGTTTTACGTCAAAGTCAAGACGTGGAGAATAAATGAAGATCTTCTCAGCTTCCCACCTTCAAGAGATCGAACAGAGTCTTATGATAAAATCAATATTCGGAGGAGAGCCAAGCCAAGTCAAATTTTCGATATTTCATTTTCTCGTAGGCAATAATGAGAGCGCCTATGCTATGATCTTTTCTGCCACCCATCCTAATGCCCAAAACACATGTGCAGAATTCACTGCGCAGCAGATTAGGATTCATATGTTTACATGGAAATAGGCACATGTAAATTCTGCACTCAACGAAGCACTGCATGTCTCTATTTCTAAATTTGCTGCAAAATTCAAGCGTACCACAACACAAATGAAAATAAATTACAATTTCAAGTATTTGGCATCATCGGCTTTTGGCATTTGCTGATCGTGTTTGTTTTTGTTTAGGATGCAAACACATCAGCTGCTTAGTCGGTGAATGACAGTAGCCATATTAGCCGATGAAAGGCATGTCAAATAATTTTCTGCACATCTGTTTTACTTGCAGCACTGCGTTCTGTGCTGCGTCCAGAATTTCTGCACATATGTTTTGGGCTTAAAGCTCTGTATATAATCTACAGGAAAACTATATGCGACAGCTTTAGTGCCTTCTTCTTAAATGGAGGTATCCTTCTTGATATAGCCAAATGATTTCGACTCGTTGGCCTGGATGCGGGTGTAGTCTCAATTCCGCGGTTTTCCTCGTCATATTGTTGCAAGTAAAGCGAATTATTTTGGCATTTATGCTATCTATGATCCATAGAGATCATCTATTTACATGCACTCACTAGAACAACGTGTGATCCTGCTTTTCATCGAGATAATGATCTGAAAATGTATTCCAATGGCGTTGTTACTTTCATTCTTGAATGTTGTTGTAACTGTAAACCATATCCACATAATCGCATTGTCAGACTAGTGAAATGTCATGTGCCTTGTCAGACTAAAAAATGGAACACAAAAAATCAATTGATTTTTTCGCTCTCGAATAAACACCCCGTCCGTATTTTAAGTTTTTTTTTTTTTTTCGTTCTATTATAAAGGTATGTCCAGACCAGCCAAACAATTGATAAACAAATAAATACCCACATGTTTCATAAATATTTCACAAACATTTATTTTACGAAACCATTTCTATGAAATGTTTCGCTGGTCTGGATCTGGACACCAAAAAAACATTTATGAAATATTTCACAGTTTCCTAATGGTGACAGGATAGGAAATAATTTTTGTTTTACAAGTTTCCCTGCAGAAAGTGACAGCTATTTTTCGATTATTATTTTTTTTAAATTAAATAAAAGTGTCCAGAAAAGCTGGGAATACCTAATGCGAAAGTGATTATTTGAGTTAAATCGCGTGTCGCGTGATTCCCGAGACCAAAATTACAAAAATATTAACTTTACTCGCTGCTAATAATCCTATAGGTACTACATTATTTACTTCTAATCCGAAAAAAGATAAAATTGAAACATTTCATAAACATTTATTAAATAAATTTCATAAATCTTTTATAAATGTTTATGAAATGTGTCCGATTTCAGAAACATTTCATAAACATTTTATTAAAATTTCTAAAATGTTCCGCTGGTCTGGACACACCTTTATATGCAGATAAACGGCAGTGTTAACAGCAAAATATTGTTCATGTGTTGCATATTTGAACATAAAATACTAAGTTAGTTTGTAAAAAAAATATGGAAAAGAAAAATTATGCAAATTTGATTCAAATGGTAACACCCTCGACATTGCAAGTCACATTGCGCAGAATATTTGCAATATGGCCGGTGGCAACATGAAATTTGTTATACCTTGTATTATCTGTTTTTTGAAAGGAACTGTTGCTACAATTAAAAAAAAAAAACTTTTAATGATCCGTCTTGTTTCATTTTCCTGATCGAGCCCTTTAGAATGTACTTATTTAAAAAACCACGTAGTCGATCCGTTACTCAATTATGACGTGGAAGAAGGACAAGCAAACAAATTAGTATTTAATTATTTTTATGTTTTACTAAATGGCTTCTATTTTAGTTATTTAGTGATATATATTTCAAATATAAAGTAAAGCAATACATCAACTTAACTTAATCTGTCAAATTTCCACTTTCAATGTTCAACTTAATGTCATATCAATTGGAATACTTTGACAGATCAGGTTGATCCAGTGTTGCCAAGCACTTTAAGTGAAATTTCCCATCACATCACTTTATCCCCATCCTTCGTGGTGTCATTCCAAATGGTGTTTCTTACAAATTTTTAACCTAAGTTCCAATGCAAAAGCACAAATTCAGAAAGAATGAACACACGCACATTGAATATGGCTCACTTTCCAATCAGTCATATACGATTATAAATTGACGGCTATACTACTTAAACACGAGGAATACGTGTGTGATATGTCATTTCACATGAGCGCGAATTGCAAACAAATTTATTTAATTTGTTAAGGGTTTCCCATAATTCACGCAAAATTTGAATTTTGCTTCATATAATATTACAGTGATACCAACGAGAAAAAAAATAATGACAGTTCGGGGTTAGTAAAAATGAAAGAACAACGTATTTTCATTGTTGAGCAATATTTTAAAAATAATTAAGGTTTGCTACAGTCCGCAATTTTGGCCGTCATAGTGACTTAAAATAATTGAAAAATTCTGGATCAATTTGTGACCTTAAACACTCTGGGTGCCCTGTCACACGATGACGTTCAACAGAAAACATCGAAGCAGTTCGTGAGAGTATTGCTGACAGTCTAGGAACATCAATTCGGCACCGTAGTCAGGAATTAAGCATTTCGGAAAGCTCTCGACAGCAAAGTCTCGCGAAAGACTTGAAACTTCAGGCTTACAAAGTTCAATTGACTCAAGAACTGAAGTCTACTGACCATACAGCGCGAAGTGAGTTCCTTGAACGGATTTTGGAACAACAAGTGGATGTTGATTTCTTGAACAAATTCATCTTCGGCATGGTTAAGCTCATTTTCATCTTCAGATCTTGCAATTTAACGCCAATGGACTTTTATCTTTTGGGGTTTTTTGAAGTAAAGGGTCTATGCAAACAAGCCCACGACCACCAACGCCTTGAAAGCGGAAATTAGGAGGTGTGTTAATGAATTCAGCCACATTTATGCGAAACGGTCATAGAAAATTTCAATAAAAGAGTATGTTCAAATACTTGCCAGCAAAGCCGTGGCGGCCATTTATCCGATGTGCTATTCCATATATATAACCCCAATCTGTGTAATCTATAAATCACTTAAAAATGTAAGCTTCCTAATTAAAAATATTCATTTTCTATCAACAAAATTATATTTTGCGTGACACCCTTTATTTATGAACTGCAAATTTCTATTTTTGTTCTACCAAAAAAGCATAATGTTTAATTATTCTAGCATTTTATATAAAAACAAGATAAAAATTGTTTAAATAGCGAAATTTACATTTGTGTACATTAATTTTCCCGTGGATTGAAAATTCTTGCCGCGAACTATCACAATTTATTTACAATCCACGTAATACACTCATTCCCAAGAAGCCCACTAAGGAAAAATCCGTTCGAACTTAACTCTTAAAAATGAAACAGAATCGCGAGTATCCGCGACTAGAAAAAGGTTTCATGTGAGTGAAATGTCAGAACCTACGAATATTCGCTACTTGTTCGCAATTCGCTCTCATGTGAATAGTCCGTTACGTGGGTGTGCAGTGTGCAGTGTGCACACCTGTGAAAAAGGGTTGGATTCCGTTTAAAACGGAATATTAGAGCTAAGTATTGACATTTTATTATTTTTTTTATTTTCCCCATATATCTTTCTTTACTTTACTTTACTTTATTCATCTACCGAGCTTAACTCTAACAGATTTCGGATATAATATATGGTGATATAATAATTAAAAATATATAGTATAATACAATAGGTTTTAAGTAACTTAGGAATTAATAAATTAACAAGAAGCAATTATTATGATACATGAATATTTAAAATTACAGATTTAACTTTCTCACTATCATCACACAAATCAATTTCTGTACAAACAGAATTGAATAAATTAATACATTTAGTAGTAGGCTCATTAAGACCATAATTGTAAATATGCCTAGGATTAAATAATAAATTTCTAGATCTGAGTATTCTTTCAGGTGCGTAAAACAAAAAATTCTCTAGAATTTCAGGACACTTTATGCGATAAGAAAACACATCATGAACAAACAATATACACTGAACATTACGTCTTTTCTCAAGGGTATCCAACCCTATTAATGCACATCTAGTAGAATAAGAGGGTCTTTCATCAAGGTTCCATTTCAATTGAGCAATTACAAATCTTGTAAATGACTTTTGCACTCTTTCCAACCGATTTATAGAAATAAAATTGTTAGGGCACCAAATAATGGAGCAATATTCAAGAAAAGGACGAACAAGGGACATATAAACAGATTTAAGAGCATAAGGACTGGGAAATACGGCACATGATCGTTTGAGGAATCCAAGCATAGAGTTAGCCTTAGCAACAACATAGTCAATGTGAAGTGAAAATGAAATTTTGGTGTCAAAAATCACCCCAAGATCTTTAACTTCAGTTACGTTAGTAAGTGAAATTTCGGAAATGTTATATTGATAAATAACTGGAGACAAAATACGGTAAACAGAAAAGGAATGACATTTTGTAATATTCAAGGACAGCTGGTTTAGCTTGCACCAATTGACAACTAAGTTCAAATCGGATTGAAGCCTATTGCAATCGAAAATGCTTTTAACACGCAAAAATATTTTTAAATCGTCAGCATAAATGAGACAATGAGCATGCTGAAGCATAGTTGGAATATCATTGATAAAAATATTAAACATCAGAGGTCCTAAGTGACTGCCTTGAGGAACACTCGATAAAACGTCAATAGGCCTCGATTGAGAAGAACCAATTTTAACAATTTGCTTCCTTTTTGTAAGGTAACTATGGATCCATTTAAAAAGGCTCGAGTGAATGCCAAATGATCTTAATTTATCGATGAGATTATTGTGACAAACAGTGTCGAAGGCTTTCACAAAATCTGTAAATACAACATCAACCTGATAACCTAATTCTACGGAATCGAAGAGGTATTTACTGAAAAGCATTAGGTTAGTCACTGTAGATCTACCAGATACAAAGCCGTGCTGGTGTGGAGTGATGAGAAATTGAGTTTGGTTGTCACAATTGACTCAATAAGTTTTGGAATAGCAGAAAGTTTTGATATACCACGATAATTTTTTACTTTCTGCTTGAGCCAGCTTTGAATATGGGGGATATAAATGACGTTTTCCATTCATCCAAGAATGTGCCAGACGATAGAGATAAATTATAAAGAAGTTTTAATGGTAAGGATAACGACGATTCTTTAGTTCTTTAGTACTTCAAAAGGAATCCTGTCAGGACCAGCACTTTGACAAGAGTCTAATGATTGTATGCCCTGCAAAACATCATCAGTGGAAAAATTTAATGATCCTAAACAAGAGTTAAATTCATAAGGATCTACTTGAGACCAAGAATCGTTAGAGTGATCGACATATACCGATTGAAAAAACTTTGCAAAGAGCTCACATGTTGAATCGATGCTACTAGAAACTTCACCTTCAAACTCCATGTTTTGGAGAGTGATATATTCTTTTTTTTTACTTTTCAAAAATGTCCAAAAACCTCTTGGATCTTTAGTTATTTTAGACTCAATGTTCATTATGTACTGTCTGTACAGAAATTTGTTTAAAAATTCATATTCACGGCGCAGCTGTGAGAAACGTTTTTTGTCCACTTCAAGGTTTGACTTTTTAAATTGTTTAAAAGACTTGTTTTTAGCCGTCTTCAAATTAGTCAAACGATGATTATGCCATGGCAGCTTAAAAGTTTGTCTATTCCTACATTTGGGAACAAACATAGCAAAACCATTCTGTAATATATTTAAAAATATTTGATTTACATCAGCAAGTTGCAATCCTGAAAAAATACTTGGCCAATCAATTGAGGAGAGATATTGATTTAGGGCGGTGTAATTTGCTTTCGAATAATTGTATTTAATATCATTGTTATTGCAGTGGATTAAACCCGTAGACATAAGAGAATTATATTGTATATATAAACAAAGAGCATCATGATTTATAGAATTTTTCATTAATGGGAATAACACTCTACCAACAGTGCAATGTACGTTATCGTTTCTCGAAGAGGGAAGATTCCCCTTTCCACTTTCAAATATTAATGATTAAAATCAACCACAATTTTAATCTGCCACGAACTGGCACCGGGTTGATCTGGCGTTGCCATGTATTTGTTATGTTGAACTATTTTTATTGGGTTTATGTTAAATTTTCACGTGAAATGAATGGCGCAGTTGGCAGTAATCCTGCCTATGGCGTCTGAGTTCAATTATCAGGCTAAGCATTTACTGAAACAAATTTCGACTAACCAACCGTAGGTAACAGAAAAGTCTGTTTGTAACAGTTTTGTTTTATAAAATACCAACCATAAACTTGATAACCAAGGGCCCCTAAATTAAATTTGATACAGGCCCCGCGCTGGCTTAATCCGTCACTGCCTATGGATGCGACTGCTTCTAACGACATATCCATTTCAATGGGAGGCGATATTGTGCCCCTTCCAGTGGTTAAATATCGCTTAATTATAAAAATTTGAACAAACTTTGGTGGAAAAGACGAATTGCTCCGCCACATCAAGTTCCTCGAGAATTTCCCACACTCACTCCGATTGGCATCATACATGAACATGATGTATCTACTCCTGTACCAAACTGCTACTGCCTTCCATCGGACAAGCGCTTTGCCAAACCCAAGTGTAACCAGTAACCACCCGTTTCCATTTCTGAAGTAGCAATTTTGAAAATCCCGCGGCAATATCCGTCATAAAGGAAATGGGATGTCACACACCAGCATCAGCGGTCTTAATGGCGCACAGCGTATGCGCGCACAAATTACCCTTAAAGACCATATTTTGGGGCTAAGAAGCGACTCAAATCATAATCATTGCAACCGCACAGTGCCGTCAACATATAAATCATTGGACAAAAGAGCTTCAAACGAAATGCGGTCTTGCGATCTGCCACCAAGATTGTGTCCCCTTTTGTGCGCGTCACTTTGACTGAGAGCAGCATGCTGTACGAGTGTGTGATGAAATGTGACACCGCTCGAGGGCGGCCTGTACACGACCGCAAGAGATGATATAATAACAATGTAAGCCGCTTCTTGGCTAATTGCATATGACAACCTCGGCTCCTGCTCCTGATGCTCCTCGGAAAGGTTAATTAATCCCGTTTTGTGTTTCCAGAGTGGCTTCAGACGAGTCGGTGTCGCAGGATCGATTACCAGCGAGGGTGGAGGACCGTGCCCTCCTTTTTCTGCTTTACTCATCTATCTGTGCCGGTGTACACTCCGGTGACCGCAACAGGTCACTGGCAAGCACAACCACAACCCGTGCGACAATTATTGAGGCAACTTGTATCGTTTTCGGTGTCGTCCTTGTGGGGCTTTGTGCACATCACGTGGCCCATTACCCAATTAGATATCGGATAGCATTTGTGTGGGAGTAGTGTCATATCGGCGGGAATCTGCAACATTGTGCGGATTATATTTGTGCAGCCGACAGCATGTCGCGAGCGATATGTTGTGCGGTTTGTTGGGTTCATTTGCGGCTGCGGTTTTCGAAATGCAATATCTTCGGGTGCGGTTTCGGGGTAGAACGGTACTTTGATTGGCGCCCACACAACGCGGGTTTTAACACCGCCGGCCGCCCGTCAATATATGAAGTGAATCCGGGAGTCAGTCAAGTATGGGCATTTTTTTCCCCAATTTTGACTCTCATGGTGGACTTTAACCATCGATGGTGGTGTTGGGACGCGTCTTAGACACACTATCCCTTGTTAACGTGCTGGAAAGAGTAGCCACCGGGATTTGTCATGGACGCATGACTGAAAAAGCGGAGGCGCTAGCACTGAACGTGGACCGTTATTGCGGTTGCTAGAGCTTTTGCTGACGATGTCTATGTGGTCCGTTTCCAAGAACTTGCGACCAATTTAGACGTGACAATGTGCATCCTTACGATGTCCTTCGTCAAGGCATTTGGAACAGGCTGTCGTACAGTAAACAACTGTCGAAAGCGTTAGAATATGCAAGTACGGCATCAATCTACGTGCCAAGTTTTTATCTCGAGTACAATTTCAATTCAAAGCCTCCACCTTCAATGAGAGCGGTTAAATACGAAAAACTTGTGGTCCTTGCAACTAGTCCTAACCCGCCTTGGGAAACAGGAACGCCATCGTTTACAACTAGGCGCTCGGGGAAATTGTTCGGTGGGACCAGTAGCACCGAAGCTTTCAGCTTGAGCGGCTTAATCCCCCTATCCGAAATATTCTCAATCTTAGGATAAGAGGTAAACTACTTATAGCTAAGATATGAGACAGCAAATGCTAGTTCGCTAAATAAATTATTGTTGGTTCTGTAGAATGCGACCCAACAGCAAAACTGGTTCTACGAGGACCAACTACAGCTGATGGAGTTGAACACGGTCTGTTGTGTTCCCATGTGCTTTCGATTTGGTCTTTCTTTCTCTTTTAGATCTATATAATTAATCACCCCAAAAGTCAATAACTTTTTCTCTCTGCGATCATGTCCCTAGTGTAGTGTTCAGAGTATTTGCTTATGATCCGAATAACGCCGTCCTTGGTTCGAACCTCTGTAGGGACCTTTGCGACTGACCATTGCAATTTGCTTTCCCCTCTTACCCAATTCCAATATGCTCGATATGTCAGCAAAACATGAGCGAAAATAAAGCGATTGCCTCCACTTCATGCGCAAACATTTTCCAACGAACTGTCATCTTAAAGAGCAAAGTGTGGCTGAACCTGAATTGAGCAAAGTTACCCGAATGCGATAGAATGAAAATTGCATGTTGCTGCATGTTAAGCCAGATATTCTCCGGCGAACATCCTTCAGATTGGGAGAGTAGTGATGCGTGCACAAATCCACAGACATACAGAGAGACTTTTTGATAATTTGTCTAAAAGTACTTAAGGGGGGGATTGACGTCCATTTGTTGATGTCCTCCCATTTTTGCCAATTCGTCGGCGAACTCGTTTCCGTTTACATTACAATGTCCTGCGGCCGAGCATGGTACGGAAATAGGTAGGTCTAAGGGTTAAGAACGTGTCGAACAAAGCCCCGCATGCAGTTGCAGTAGATGGTGGGACTGCATGACCTTCATAAAGAGTCATCTTTGCCTTCTTAGCCTAAAAGACCAACTCAACCCCCATTCCCATGCAGTGCGTTGAACCAGTTCTGGCAGTTGTACAAATTAAATTGCCAACTACCGCCTGATAAAATAAATAATAATTTTCGGCAGGACAACGGACAAACAACAAAACATTGCGTCGCCATCCAAAGAGGAGCCATATAGTCAAACCGCAGTAAGTACGTCATTCGTTCGACGCCGATTATAAAATATTGCCACCGCAACTCCGTCCGCGGAGGAGGATATACCTATGGCTGTAAGGAATTTGCGATACGCGCACATTAACACACCGCAGCCAGCCAGCGCAGCGTACCAAACGAAACATCACATTTTGAAATATCATGACTCCCCATTGAGGCAGACATCCGATATGTAATTAATTTCGTTTGCAGTGTTTAAAGGCCAAAACATTCGTAAGCCCGGCTCGCTCACTGTCTCGCTCGCTCGCTGCAGCGACGCGTTACGCTGTTGCTATTTATGTCGGCAACTACCGAATAATTTTCGACTGCAGAAAGAACAAACGCTGAAATCAATACCCAGGGCAATAAATTCTGGAAAAATGTTCATTAAATTATGATTCGTCTCTCGACGAGTCGATGTGGATGTGCGCGCCTCTCTTTTTCCGTGTTATGGTCTCTTTCGAGCGCCCGCAGTGCGAAGAGCGTTCTCATATTCCCGGTGCGCCACCAGTAGTCCAGAAAATTTGTTCCAACCGATCTATAGGGATGGCCCCAATCTTCTCCGCGGTTTTTTTTTTATTTTTTTTTTTATTTTGTGCAAATTATGACACCGACATGTTGCCAGAAAAAATGTTGTAGAGAGAGCAGTAAAAAAAAGAAGGGAAAATCCTCGTGAAAGACAGCCGCTGAGCGAGCCAAGCGCTCGCACACAGGGGGTGTACGCGGCGGATGACTACATGCGCGCGAGTAAATCAGCGAGGAGCTCCTGGGTCCTGGCACAGGCACAGTCACAGAGTGCATACAATATGCCGGCTGGCCTGGGTCAAGCGCGCACCCCTCCGGTTGGTGGCTCAGATATGGAAGCTCTGTACACACATTAAATTTGTACCGCGGTATATATACACAGCCACCGCCGGATCAGGTTCATGTTGTTGTTCGTCGGAATGTCGAATGTGTGTTGTTTGGTTGTCTGCTGCGCTGCAGCGGGGAGAATTCGATCAGACAACTGACACTGATGCGAGCGGCGTTTTGTGGACGCGCACAATCGTCAGATGTCAGATGAGCGTGCCCGAGTGCAAAACGAATGACCCTGGAGGTTAGCGCACAAGTGAGACGAGTCAATCAATCTGGGATGGATAAGGTAGCCGATGTAGTTGTGTATCGGTTCCTTCAATGAAGGGCACTTGTCGAAAACGATGATAGGAAAAGTACTTGTTCAGAAATAGACCTAAACGCAGCACGTTTAGTAAGGACTCCTTGTAAATACCTCAAACAAACCCAGAAAATCTGTGCAAACGATACTTCCCGGCTAGGAAGGAACTTAGTGCTTCGTAGGTGCAGAGCTGCCAGAAGAACGAAAGAAAATCGAAAAGCAGAAGCGCCCTACAAGCGGAGCTCAGAACCTGGCATAAGTGAGGTCCGAACTTGGCCAGAATGTCAACTGCGTTCCCTAGCTAAAGATAGTAGTCCTATACGCAAAAACGGGACCATGCCAACCTAACTGAGTCCAAATTGACGATGGTCGTCGAAATACACTCCTTTCGGCAGACCCTGCTGTAAGGAGGAGCAATCTACTTCCTGGACAACCTGGCGATGTCTCATCATTTACAGATGATGAGCTTGAAAAGCAGCGGGCGATAAATGAAAGTATATAAAGGCACGCGGACTCGGCGTACTAGTGAAGGGCTTGAGGATACGTTCCGTGATTATTCAATGTCTGCTTACAGAAATGTCTTTTCAACAAGTGCTTGTGGTTATTAGCGAAGAAAATGCTGACCGCAATACCTCAGCGTATAGGTGCCC
Organism: Cheilosia vulpina; assembly: GCA_916610125.1. Taxonomy (NCBI): domain Eukaryota; kingdom Metazoa; phylum Arthropoda; class Insecta; order Diptera; family Syrphidae; genus Cheilosia; species Cheilosia vulpina. Next base: position 19,820,021 of record OU744276.1, on the reverse strand, counting down.
ATGTATCCTTTGCATATGATGGTCGTAAACTCTTTGGACAGATGCCAAAGCCGCGTATCTTTGCAACCAACAAAAAATGTCACATTAGCATCCTTTGGCTTGAAGGATGCTTTCAATTCAGCAAGGTGGTGTGGTATGGTGAATGTTTTAGAATGCTTCTTCAACATACAGTTGGCGATGTCTTCTCTAAAAGGTTGAAATGTCCCTCAAAGCCTGGTATTAGGTTAGGGCTATATAGGTGGCTGTCTTGAGAGATGCACTTCGAAAAGGCCAACTCCCAAGTTTGCCTAGCACAAAGTGGCAAGACCTGGACAGGTGCAATGGAGGTGAGGAGTGATTTCTTCGTTCTCCTAGTCCATGCTCTTGTAAAAATCGTTGTCCTATTCTAAGGGCGTGCTCCCTCTACGGAGCTGATTTTACTAACGCCACATTCGAATTTATTGATACATTTAGAGAAGAGCAACAAATTATTTAATTCTATGAGTTGATATCAATGAATGAATCAATTTTTTTTTTGATTTTTCAAATTTTTGATTTTTGCAGGTAAGCACACAAAAATGTTTGATTTATCGGAGTAGTAGCCTTCAAATATACGCTTCTTTTTAGACATGTAGCGTAGTAAAATGCAAACGGGTTAATTTTTTATTAATTTCCTGTTTTCTTTTCCTAGAAAAAGAAAAGAGTTTTAGTGCGAACTGACAGTTAAAAAAAAAAAAAACTGAAATGATTGGCGAAGGGCTTGTGAAATTTAAAAAAAAAATATTACATTTCCCAAGAGCGATATTATAGGTATGCGCAAACCAAGTTCTTCAAAAGCCAACGTCAGCAATACCGGTAAGCCAGGTCCGCCACAAAATCGACCACTTCCCGAAAAGCAACAAAACCAGAAATAGATCAATTAAAAAGCTATTAAATAACAATTAAATCCCATGTAATTATGTACTTTGTTTGGCGAAATTCAAATGTGGTGGAAACAGCCGTGGGTACCATAAGTTATTGGGTCCTGATACTGGTCCACCTGTTATGCGTGCCCTTTAAAGCCTCTTCGAACAAGGAGAACTTGAGCGATTGTCAGTGGAGCGTGCGGTTCACTATTGTTGGTTATATGTAGATCGCTTCCTAGTGTGTGCGCTGGAACTCTGCAGGAAAATAGTTATGGCCGGTTTGGCATAAGGCCCGAAATTGTGAAACGACTAATGGTAGGTATATCCCCAACGATATGGAATCTTTTGATTGAACTTGCTGGAAAGCACCTTTTGGGGAGGTGTCGAAATGGCGGCCTGCAATGACAACAATGCTGTACGAAATTACCGAATAAGTCTGACAACGGCGAAGATGCAGATAGTTCGGCTAGCATGAGGAAAATATCGACATCCGTGTTGAAGTTAAGATGGGGTAAAAGACAATAAGAATCAGAAAGAGGACAGTGTAGTGACTGGTGAGGCCAGCTCGCCTTTGTTTGAGAAGCCAAACTCCTCTGCACAAACATTAACTCCATCGGCTCAACTGACGAACTCGCATCGCAAATCAATGTCTGCATCACATCTTCGTCCAAAACAAGCTGCAAGATCATGTCAAGATCAACCAGCAGAGGAGCTCCATTGTGAGAAAAATTCAGGAAAGATGCCCGAAAGCTCTTCAATCAGGCCACACGTACCGGAGATCGGGGCTGAAAACGCAACTCGCAAACGCACGAAAGTAACAGCTACCTGTGTCAATCAAAAATTCCAATACCAATGATTTAACAGTGTTATATACCATACCACGGCAACAATTGGCAAGCTGAGCTGAACGCACCCCCACGGCTTCTGTCAAGGTAGAACGACAGATTCTGCCATCATTTTTGGCGGGGTTTAACAGAACAACGTGCGATCTATCGATTTGGTGTCCAACTAACTTATACAATAAAAATTGAATTATCCAATTTGGAATTATCTTTTATTCACAAATATAATAAACAGACTTTCAAGATCGTACCTTGCCTGATAGCCAGTGAGTCTCGCACACCACCTTCAGCTTGTCCATCGTCATCCTACACAGATGGATATAGATTTCCTGTGATGCCAAATAAGGGACGTAGCTCTTTATAGCTCATCTCTATAGATGCTTATGTTAGAAATCGTCCTTGAAATCGATGAAACGATGTAAGCATAGATTTGGACTTCTTGGGTTTGGGATGGGTTCAAATGCGTCTGTCTAAATGTGAAAATTTAATCGAACGTTGACTTTTCGGGCCTAAAACTGCTCCGATAAGAGCCAATCAGGTTATTGGTCAATCAGTCGTTCACACAATATGTGTATACTATTTAAAGTGGACCTTTCGTAAGGTTTGATCATCCAAAATACTGGCGCTTGCCTCGCATTGACCGGAATGTAGTTGACATCGTTACTGTTTTGTATGCTTATCAAAATAGGCAATCCGCAAGTCTATTTGGAGCATAGCTCAAATATTAAAGAAAGCTCTACATTTCTCAAAGTAAACATGTACTTCTAAGAAACAAGACTCCATCTTCTTGACATATCCTCGTTAGGTATGTTAAACTATATGGAACTTGCTCCCTTGGCTGAGCCTCACCTCCGCTGTTTCGGCGAACTCAGTGAGATCTCTCTGGCGATCTTAAATTAATTAAAATTCGAGTTGGAAAAAAAAAACGAAACAGTGGAAGAAATTATAATTTGAATTCCAAAATAATTAGAGAGACCTATCGAATATGGGGGTGACTGGAATGCACTTAAAGCAAACAGCTCACGAAAACTGTGTGTGATTGAGACGACGGCAACCACGACAACAACGCGACGCCGGCCGTCCATTCGATAAGAGTGGCCAAGACCACTATAATGTGTTGTTGCTGTTCGACAAACGTAATGCAATTGGCATCAGGCAGGGCTCGATGCTTTCGTCTGTGCCAGTGATGGCGAAGAGCTGCCTGCAAAATTTATATCTTCCTCAATGAATGTGGAAGCCAATTAATTTTTTGTTGCAACCTTTTTAACCCGAATCGAAGTAAACGATGTCGTCGATGTGTACCTACCTCAGCTGTAGCATTCCCAGTGCCACTGGCCCAATCCATTGGTTCTACACTGATGATGATAATGATGACGGCGAGCGACGACGAACGACGACGAACGACGACGACTATCGATGGTGATGATGATGCTCTGCGCGGAGAAGTGCTCTTGGGAATCACACGGATGCATCTTTGGTGTACCTTTTACTTTATTCGACTTTGTTTCCCTTTCGGGTGCAACTTCACAAACTTGTTGGCTCGAGCTGTGAACTGGCTAATAGTGTTTTGTACACACACATTCGAACGAACAGAAGCCAGGGTAATGCACGTTGCGGGATTTATTAAAAAATTCTGTTTAGCTGGTTTTTATGGTAACTTGTGGTCTACCGCCACAGTGTCTTTTACCTCTATTAAAATGAGCGACATGTTCAACTGCTGCTTGGGAAATAGCTGTAAACTAGGAATTGTGAATTGGGACTGGAGATGATGAGATGGACATGATCGAGGATGGTGCATTGGATTCTACTCTGAATTTATGCTCTATCGAGCGTTACAAAAACCTTTGCGCATCAAGTCAGTTACCCAAACCTTACCAAAGAACTATAATAGAGAATGGATCTATTCCAGAATAGTGGCTCAAAACATGAGTTTAAAAGCGTCCAAAACCGCATAAAAAAAACTGCACCAAAAACGCGTCTTAAAACGCACCAAAAAAAACCGTCAGAAACGCATCAAATAACGAGTCAAAAAAACGCCCAAAAAAAAAAACATCAAAACACGCGTCCAAAAACGCATCAAAAAACACCTCACCAATCGCATCAAAAAACGCGTCCAAAACCGCATACAAAAAAAAGCTGCAAAGATGCTACAAAAAAAGCGTCAAAAAACGTATCAAATAACGAGTCAAAAAACGTCTGAAAAAACGAGTCCAAAAACGCAAATAAAAAAGCGTTCAAAAACGGATCAAAAAACGCCCAAAAAAACCCAAACAAAAACGCATTATAAAACGCATCAAAAAACGAGTGCAAAAACGCATCAAAGAACACCTAAAAAAACGCGTCCAAAAACGCATCAAAAAAACGCGCCAAAATACGCGAAAAAACACCTGTTTTTTGATGCGTTAATTGATTCGTTTTTTCCCGCATTTTGTGGCGCGTTTTTTCTTTAAATTTATAGAACATTAAAAATTATTTACTTTAAATTCTTAAATAAAAATAAAATTAAAACTAAAAAAGAAAACCAGAATTCAAAAAATAAATTTAAAATGTTTTATAAATTTGAAACTGTTTTTTATAGATATAAACTACCTATTTTTTATTTCTGGTCGGTTACATTTTTGCAAACTTGTAAAGGCTAAAAAAAACGCGCGCTTTTGAATATTTTCCAAACCATATTTTATTGTTTGCAGAATTTTGTAATTTTGTCGGCTCAAAAACGCATCAAAAAACGTATCAAAAAGCTCGTGCAAGAAAACTACTACTATATTACAGCCGCTATTATATATTATACGATTCTTAGAGGCCTGTAAGGTAAAGAGGCTGCCTGATGCAAGTATCGGCACACTTGATGCGTTTACATCTGCGAAATGGTCGAGGAGCTACGGATAAGCTGCAGTGATCAGAATGACGGAAAGATTTCAACCAGCATGTTTTTTTTTTGACTCATGCAAATAATTCCTTCCCCCAAACAGCTTTTAGTCCTCAAAACACCGTAAAAACACAACGCTATGGCATGAGCAAAAAACAAACACTACTCCAGCCACCTAGAGTCCGACCCAATTGAACGCGCCGCACCGCGTCTCTGGCACAACAAATCAGCGCTATCAATGTCAAGCCATGGCACACACTCGACAATTTGCATAATAAACCCGGGGTTTTGATTCATTGCACCGGCCAACTGCAGCGCGGATCCGCAATCTACGAAATTCCACGTCTTGAAGATATCATTATACATCGCGCAGCCAATTTGCATTTTTGCACTTCAATCAGAGTCTCGTTCATGCTCGATGCTTAAAGTGTTTTAATCTGACACTGATTTGCCTGCCAGAACCCCACATCAAAGTATATGGCGTCCGATAAAATAAGCGCAAAAAAATGGAAACCCCGCCGCACGATATGGCTTGACCACCATAGTACGACAATTGCATGAAGCAAAAACCTAAAAATCCAGCGAAATGAAATCACATCAGCGCAGTCCTGATTCATAGCTGCATATATGCAGTCGAGCATAGTGTCCTGCAGCACACACATACGAGTGTGCACCCGTGCACAAATGTGCGTGCTCAGTGATTCATTTCCGCATCGGGCATTCCCAGTTGCAATTTCTGTCACGTCACACTGCACCGCGTGGGTGGGTGAGGGAGGAGGGTGTCCTTTCGCCAGGACAACCGCAATTTATGATGGACACACATCGCGAACCGCATTTTGAAACAGAATTTATACACTTCCAAGGAAACGCCAAAGCGATTCTGTCGAAACGAAGAATAATCAGCTTGTCCTCTGCGTCGTCCTTGAAAACGCAATTAGCCGGCTCGCACCGCCGAAAATTGGCATTGACCATCGAATTTCGGAGAACTGAAACGAAGCAATTTTGTATTTAAGTTGTCAATCAGGCGATTCGTTGAGGGTCCTGTCGAAATGTTATCGGAACCGCACATATACCAATTACGCTTACGGTTATATTCGACGACGATGGACGGAGTGCGATAAATGCAGGAAAATATTATTGCTCGAGATTGATAGGAAAATTATATACCGCTCGCATCGGGACGAGAAAGTGTAGCTGGTGGATGAAAAATAAACAAAAATAAAATTTAAAATCGTTCTCGATGACCATGAACAAGGCGAGAGAGCGAAGTGACCTCTCTCTTGGAGATGGTACTGACTTGGATGAGTGGATTTCAGTGCATTTTGTCTGGCATAGTCCGAGGAGTCGAACTGGGGCATTAGCATGATTTCGAGATCAGCTTGGTGGAAGTCTGTGAAGTCGTTTCTCGGTCTCTTTATTATTGGCACGAGTTGAACCCACAAGGCCAGACAAGAATGCACCATTATGCCCGTCAATTTTTGGCATCACTCGTCTATTCAAACAAGAATCCTTGCAGGTGAGGCTTTGAACGTATTTTTGGTTAAAACATCAGTCAGTCGTCCACCAGTCCTTCCTACTGAGAGACAGACTTAACAGACATTTTGGCATTTGTATTGATTAAAATTTTCGAGGCGCTCTGGTTTTAGACGGGAACTGACGGGGTATTTATCGACAGAATTCATTTTTCTTAGAATGCGTTGCTACTCAATAGCAACTGATAGGTAGATAGTCAAAAACTCCTTTTCCACAAAACTTAAGCCTTTTATTTTGACCAATAAATTAGGCAACATTTTCCTAGATATAAAAATTCATTATAAACATTTCTTTTCTTATAAATAGTAACTATTTTCTTACGTTTATTACCGGATTAGTTTTTCTAATTAGATTAATTAGATATCCCTTTCTGTATTCCGCTGTGGCTTGCCTCCGGAAACTCTGTCGCAAGCGCGGCCATTAAGAAAAAAATCCGAATTTACTTCATAAAAAGAGAAAGACAACACTAGTCACATAAATATATATATAAAGTGCTGCCAAGTCTGGCCACAGAATGAATTTATAATTCTCGGCGATACATCTGCAGGGGGAATGACATAAGTGAATAAATGATAATATTAGGCATGCAACTCATTTGTATACACTTTGCTAATTTACAAAATAATAGTGTAAAACACAAGAGTAAGCGAAAATAGATTTTAGAAAATAAAAATTAATATGTCAGAAGTAAAGTGTTATTCCTGCAGAGAGTTTCAAAAGAAATATATTGTTTTTTAGAAAAGTTAACTGCCGCGTCTTGGTATAATTGGTACAGGAAATAAAATTAAATCAAATAAAATAAAAAATCAAAATAAAATTATTTTATTCAAAGCAATTATATAAATTTGTAAAAATTAAGAAAAGAAGTTTAAAAAAAAAAATAAATTAAGTAAATAAAATACACATAACAGGATATATTTTGAGAATGACATGAAATAATTAACTACATGATCAAGAATTAACAGAGTCTAAAGGATATATATAAAAAAAAGTAGAAGAACTATAAATAGTAATAGTGAAGATTATTATTTTCTTAATTGCTAAAGTTAAGTATTCTGATTAATTTAATTAAAATTTGTCTTATCAGGATCGACGAAAAAAAAAACAGAATAAAAAAATGAATTTTCTAATTCTTTTTTTTTTTTTTGAATTTAGTGAAAAAATACAAAAATACTAAAACTTGGATACTAAGTTAATGGTGAGTTTTTTTTTTAAGTTTTCAAATACTGCAATTTTGATAGATAACAATCCATTTTAAAATTTAAATAATTGCTCTTTTATTTATTATAATTTAATTATAACTTTGAGATACCTCTAATTATTAATCTACAATAAGGATATGATTGTGTTATCAAATTTAATTTTAGTTAATTAATTAAACAATTAATATTTTTACTATTAATGACATATATTTTTGCGAGTTAAAATTATTAGAGATTTCAAAAGAAAAAAAATGCTGTACTAAATACATAAATTGGGTGGATGTGAATTGGTTTGTTTTTTTTTTGCGGTCCCGTCTGCATAGACGGTGAATGGAGGAGGAGATACAATGACTAATTGTACGGGCTGTACAGCGACATCCACCTAGTCAGAAGAATAAAGGTCCAATGAATGAGGTGGCTGGGTCATGTTGAACGAATGGACGGACGAGCCGGCCCAAAAAATCTTCGAATCCACACCCTGTGGCGCACATAAGTGGAAGGGGACCAATTTAGCGTGTGAAACTGGAGACATTTGAGTAAAGATCTCCAGCCAGCGGAGACGCTTGTTGGTTGAGGTCCAGGTCCTACCCGGACTGTAGCGCCACCTAAAGTAAGTAAATAAGACAGGGCTTTGCTGATGTCTGAAGAAGAGCGATGATGATACTTCTATTTTGAGGCTACTATAAAAATAGAAATATAGAGTTATTTGGCAGCTATCTTTAAGTTGTACTTTATGACGAAAAGACACAACGGATACACCAAATATTTTGGTGTATTTTAGACTTTTGTGCTACCTGAGAATTTCAAAGCATATCTTCCTGCGAATAAATTTAGGAAGACCTCTGAAGGTCATACCCTTTAAAAAAGTTAAGGGTCTTGGCAGTAACTGCAAGTCAATAAAGACGCCTCTCTACCTAAGGGATGGATGCATTATGTCTTCTCAGCAAATGCCTAAGTCTGGTACGATATTTTCACAAGACGCCTGGATAGTTTTATACTCGTCGGCGATCTATCCTCACTCGCCCTCACTCCCTTCGTGGATGTCATTAACACAAGAAAGGTAGTCTGCTTCTTCGCATAAGAACTGTTTAAGTTGTAATCGCACGTCAGTAGGCGTATACAAATACATAAGACAAAGGCAACATTCTGTTATTGAACCTTGAGCTACCTAGGGCGAGATTAATCCTTGAGCTTGCACTGGCAGCTCATAATGAATATCTCAAGAGATTTAGATGGTTTGGTCATGCTTGTCACCAACCCGACTTCAAAGACGCACTAGTTGCATTAGGGAGGGCGTTCTATGGGATGAGGTGGTGACCAGTAGGGGAATTGATCTTAACCCGGTGATGGAAGATGACGGGTTCACATGCGAAAAACCAGTTCACAATAAGGTCTCCAACCAGTATTCGAATAGTGTAACAAAAGTTGCGTTTACTTCGACGCAAAACGAGAAAGCCGTATTTAACGCATTAGACCCCGCATTGGGCGCCACCTCTGAAAGGTTTTCAAGTTGTCATACCGATTGCTTATTGGTAGTGAAAAATGAGGAATTACCGGAAATAGATCTTCTTGGGACCTGTCCTTCTACCAGACAGAATAAAAAGGTTTTCCTGACGGTTGATGCTCAGTTAAGATCTGCCTTTTATGCGCTTTGCTGAACTGTGGGTCAGGGAAATTGCCACAAGCTTTATGGAATTATAATATTTTTCTAAACCTTACTGAATTGCTTTAACGAAAGCCGACAACAAAATACTCTGGGTCGAAGTAAAGTCAGTTGGGAACTGTCATTATATTACGGGCTTGCGATGGATGAGATAGCGGCAAGGTTTCTCCAAAACGCACTTCACCCGAACTAGTTCATATGTCATTTTCGAAGGCCATCGATTAGCTTCAATTAAGTCGATTTGAACGATATCGACTTGAGAACTGTGAGTTTACTTCAAATAACAAGTTCAGCTGTCAAACAGAATTGTCCAAGACGATGGGGATTGCACAATACCAATTCTCTGGAAGGCAAACTCGAAGACTATCTGTGACTTTTCGTCTCGATTGGGAGTTTAGGCGCCCACAGCCAAGGCTCTCTAAGTCTAAAAACACTTTTCACAATCTAGTTGCTGCCAAATATGTCTGTGGATTTAGTCCTTAAGGCTAAAGCCCTTTGGTCATGGGTAAGACGAGGTCGAAATTCTCTTTAACTGAGACTTTTATTAACACTGTATGTATGACCCAATCTAGCATGAGTATCCGCACTGTTGTTAAGATAAAGCCTTTTCAAGATGACCCTAGAAAAGTTGCTAGAAAACAGTTCAGACGAAGTTTGATCTGAAACAATTTATGAGTAAAATTTTACTCCTCTCGATGGGAGCTCTGTGGAAGCGGTATACACGCGGACCCCTTCCCTGCAATTTTATGGACTCATTCCGTCCGTCGCAACAAACTATCTCTAACCCGCATCGCATGGTTTTATTGAAACTTTTCAATGTTGCATTGAAAAAATAAACACAAATCTCTTCGTCTCATCGTCGTCTTCCCTCGACGTTGGTCCATCCTACCGTACGTAAGGAATTGCAAGCCAAGCACCTTCTGGAAGCAAAACCCTTCAGTAGCATGCCCAATTGATGCTTGCAACTCCCGCCGAACGAGAGCCTATACAACGGATAAATACGACACCAACATCGGGTCCTCAGCGCAGATCTTCTCCGGTTGATATGACATTTAAATGGTTCTCCTCATGACTGCCCACACTTTGGTTGTCGCTTCGTTGTTGGCAATAGTAGTACCTACTGGCTGGATGATTGCACGAGTCCAAACAGTGTGTAGCTACTGTATTGCGCTCGTAGTAACGTATCCGATAAACGGTCTTCGTCATGTGCCCCGCACCGCCTCTCAAACCGAATTTCATCACCTTGCCTGATGAATGAAAGAATCGGGCGGGTAATAGCGAATTGAATTTGAATAAACAGCCGCTTGCATTGGTGTTAAACAAATTCGAATGCAGTAAAGCAAAAATGTTAGCAGATCGCTCGATCGCGATACTCCGGCAAGGGGCAATTTCGTTCTCGCCCCGTGTTTTCCTGTATATTAATCAAATCTCTAATTAATCAGACACAACCCCCTTGACTGGTCGGTCTCGTCGGTATATCAGATGGAGCCAAGAGGTCTGCGCTGATACGTGTACGAGTGTATGCGAGAAGCAGCCCGCGACTGCGCCATCTGATAACGAAAGGTGGAATTATTTTCTGCAGCCCCTCTCTGTGAGGATGCTGTACGCGCGCGTTTGGTTTGAGAGTTACGTTCCCCCAAGTGATCCATGGGGATGATTAAATTACGGTATAGTCTCATAAAACTTATAGGTGCTCGAGGTTTGTTTTCTTTTGTCCGCTATGACACATTTGGGCCATAGCTAGCGAAGAGAGTTGAATGCGATGCGGTGGAAGCTATGCTGTCGTGCGCGCGCATAACGCAGCCATTTGCCCAGCGGCAGAATGACTTTTACAATACGGAAACGAGTATACGATCGAGTTCGGCGCAATGTTTCAATAAAGCACTGCGCACAGGCGAGAGTGCGAGCGCGTGCGACCGCACTGCCTCGATCGGTATGGTCTGGATTAAATCAGTTGTTGGGCACCTCGGTTATTACACCTTGTAGAGTGTGCGAGTGCGCGCACTCGCAGAACTATAACTCTTGGGAACTGCCGAGCAGTGGTGGCCAACCTTGTTTTAAGTGGGGCTCTAGAGATGGCAGACAAATAGAGGCCGACCTCGAAATTTGTTTTTCTAAAATAATTTCTCGAAATGACGTCCGAAAGAAGCTACAAAAATTTATAAAAGCACAACAAAATTTGACATTTTATGTCAAATTTGTCACCGGATTTGAAAAAATATTTTTCGGCACGAATTTGAAAGTTTTTTGAAGAGATTGTTTGTTTTTGGATTTTTTTGTGTCACCTTTTTATCTCAATTCTTGATTTGATTTTTGACGCTATTTCGACGAGTTTTCTGACAAGTTTTTTGACTCTCTTTGTACACGGTTTCTGACCAGTTTTTGACTCATTTTGGACGCGGTTTTTAACTCAATTTTAAAGTACTTTCGACGCGTTTTTTGGCTTGTTTTTTGCTCGATTTTTCTCTTGTTTTTTTGACACGTTTTTCAAGCGATTTTTGACTAACTTTTCGACGTGTTTTCGATCTGGTTTTCTACGTGTTTATGGACGTTTTTGACGCATTTTTTAAATCAATTTTAAAGTACTTTTGACGCCTATTTTGTACTTATTTTTTGGCTCTATTTTCAACGCATTTTTGACTAATTTTTGACCTGTTTTTGGACTCGTTTTTGATGCGATATTTCTGTAGTTTTTGACACGTTTTTTAAGCGCCTTTTGACTAACTTTTCGAGGTGTTTTCCATCTGGTTTTCTACGTGTTTATATACACGTTTTCCTCGAGTATGTTGATTCGTCTTTGACGCATTTCCTGGCTTGATTTTTGATGTTTTTTGACTAGTTTTTGGCCCATTTTCCGACCCATATTTGATGAGATTTTTAACTTGTTTTTGACGCATTTTCTGACCTTTTTTGATAGAGTTTTAATCTCATTTTTCTACTTATTTTTGATTAATTTTTGAACTCGTTTTCTGACCCAATTTTGGTGCGTTTTTTTCTTCGTCTTCGACGCAATTTACTTTTTTGGTTAACAAAGCCTTTCGACGGTTTTTTTCCCGCGTTTTTTTAAAGCGGTTTCCGATGCGTTTTTTACCGATTTCATCTTAACTCACTCCGACACCCGGGACGCGGTCAAAAATGTTTACACACCCGCGCCTATGCCTACACCATTTTGATGCATTTATTGGTCGGCCAAACACATGCATCTCTCTGGGCGCCGGCAATCGCGATTTGTCGGGTTATTTATGACTCATTGTTTGCACAAGAGCCATACGGAACGATCTCTCTGCGCAGTTAACTGATTTTGGTGCCGCAACTCGCACCACGGTATACACAGATACAGAGTCCAATAGCGTCCCGTTCACCTTCGCGATTCTCTTAATGGCAATTGCGGCGATATGATGAGACCATTTGGCTGGGAACCACTTCTCGATTCAAAAGAAGATGTTTCTGTGTGCTTTTTCAGCTAACTCGCTCCGGACGAAGCGCTACAGTCCATAAATCATCCACCTCATCCGTCCGGCAGATATTGCCTTTAACCTCTTGGCCGCGGACGAATGGATTGGCTGTGGCTCGTTTGTATACGCGGCTAACTACCTAGTCGCCCGTATAGATCGATCTGTATGTTTCTGTGTGCGCACAGCGCACTCTCGACTCTCCCTCTCCGGGGCTGTGTAAATTTCGTAATAGAAATGCAGTTCCTGGCCACTTTATCGGATTCCCATGATGCACTAGGCACACACATTCGTACTGCACCACCGCGCTAGCCCAGTGTACACTTTGGGAATTAAGAAATCTCCATTTGGAGATCTGTGGCGCGCTCGCATCGCCAATTGACCTTCGGGGCGGAAAAACAACCGCCGCTCGATGTAGCCAAGTGTACCATTAGCCAGCGCTCGTGATTAGATATCTAGGTAATGGTATTGCCAGTGCAACCCCCCCTATACAATGGGGCTATGCCGATACAATTTGATAGATACACTCTTGCAGATCGCACAGCCGGCTGGGGTTTGAGTTTAAGTGAGACAAATACTCGCCGCCGCCGCCGTCGACTATTTAATTGTTGCTTCTTGGGAAAGCATTCCGGTGGTGGTTTTGGTGGCGATACATGAGCGCTGTGTGACAAACGTTTTCCCGCTCCAGTCCAGCTGTATAATTGCGGTCCGTCAGCGCCGTGCTGACCAACAAAAGCGGCTGCCGCCACGATCAGGACCATCTTTTCGATGCCGCAGAACAAAGATTAATTATTATGATATACTGTGGGAAGACTCATAAATCATTTTGATTGACAGTACGGCGCATTGGCCGGCTGGCTGTCGCAGCGCATCCCTTTTATTTAGCTGTCATTATTTTTGAGCGCGCGCGCGGCCGGGGGATGGAAGTCAATTTTGGGGAGTCTATGCGCCGGCCCTTGTGGTTTCCGCCGCATTGTCGTGGTCGACCTCTGGATGGCGCTTCAATATGAAATTGTTGTTTTGATATGGCGATCGCCTGTGCCCTTGTACTGCTTGTCAGCTGATGGTAATTACAGGGTGTGTGCGATAAGTTCAGAGGTTTGCTGTAGACGGTGCAGTGTTTGATAGAATGACAGATTGGATGCTGGTTCCGATTAAAACGAGATAATTTTCTGTCGGAGCGGTGGTAAAAGGCACAAGAACTGCCTTATGGCATTCGAATTGATAATAATTGTTCTGTAACGACATGGAGAGGGACTCACGATGGAAGTACTCATTATCAAGATCTAATTTGGAAAGCCTCGACGACAAAAGGCCGTTTTTAAATGTAAATTTGAATGAGGCAAGAAACAAGACAACAGAGACAAGAGACAAGAGACAAGAGACAAGAGACAAGAGCCAAGAGACAAGAGACAACAGAGAAGAGAAAAGAGACAAGAGACAAGAGACAAGAGACAAGAGACAAGAGACAAGAGACAACAGAGAAGAGAAAAGAGACAAGAGACAAGAGACAAGAGACAAGAGACAAGAGACAAGAGACCAGAGACAAGAGACAAGAGACAAGAGACAAGAGACCAGAGACCAGAGACCAGAGACAAGAGAAAAGAGACAAGAGACAAGAGACAAGAGACAAGAGACAACAGAGAAGAGAAAAGAGACAAGAGACAAGAGACAAGAGACAAGAGACAGGAGACAACAGACAACAGACAACAGACAACAGAGAAGAGAAAAGAGACAAGAGACAAGAGACAAGAGACCAGAGACAAGAGGCAAGAGACAAGAGACAAGAGACAAGAGACAAGAGACAAGAGACAAGAGACAAGAGACAAGGGACAAGAGACAAGAGACAAGAGACAAGACACAAGACACAAGAGACAAGAGACAAGAGACAAGAGACAAGAGACAAGAGACAAGAGACAAGAGACAAGAGACAAGAGACAAGAGACAAGAGACCAGAGACAAGAGACCAGAGACAAGAGAAAAGAGACAAGAGACAAGAGACAAGTGACAAGAGACAAGAGACAAGAGACAAGAGACAAGAGACAAGAGATAGGAGACAAGAGACAAGGGACAAGAGACAAGAGACAAGAGACAAGAGACAAGAGACAAGAGACAAGAGACAAGAGACAAGAGACAAGAGACAAGAGACAAGAGACAAGAGACAAGATACAAGAGACAAGAGACAAGAGACAAGGGACACAAGAGACAAGAGACAAGAGGCAAGAGACAAGAGACAAGAGACAAGAGACAAGAGACAAGAGACAAGACTCAAGAGACAAGAGACAAGAGACAAGAGACAAGAGACAAGAGACAAGAGACAAGAGATAGGAGACAAGAGACAAGGGACAAGAGACAAGAGACAAGAGACAAGAGACAAGAGACAAGAGACAAGAGACAAGAGACAAGAGACAAGAGACAAGAGACAAGAGACAAGAGACAAGGGACACAAGAGACAAGAGACAAGAGGCAAGAGACAAGAGACAAGAGACAAGAGACAAGAGACAAGAGACCAGAGACAAGAGAAAAGATACAAGAGACAAGAGATAGGAGACAAGATACAAGATGCAAGATGCAAGATGGAAGAGACAAGAGACAAGAGACAAGAGACAAGAGACAAGAGACAAGAGACAAGAGACAAGTGACAAGAGACAAGAGACAAGAGACAAGAGACAAGAGACAAGAGACAAGAGACAAGAGATAGGAGACAAGAGACAAGGGACAAGAGACAAGAGACAAGAGACAAGAGACAAGAGACAAGAGACAAGAGACAAGAGACAAGAGACAAGAGACAAGAGACAAGAGACAAGAGACAAGAGACAAGAGACAAGAGACAAGAGACAAGAGACAAGAGACAAGAGACAAGAGACAAGAGACTAGAGACAAGAGACAAGAGACAAGGGACACAAGAGACAAGAGACAAGAGGCAAGAGACAAGAGACAAGAGACAAGAGACAAGAGACAAGAGACAAGACACAAGAGACAAGAGACAAGAGACAAGAGACAAATTCTGACTTGACCGAATTTCACAGAATTTTATACAGAAAAGTTGAGTAGTTTTAGCGCGAGTTGTATGAAAACACACAAACAAACAAGCTTTAAAAATGTACTTTATGATTGAAAAAATTAACTAATGCTGAGTGAGTCCCTTAATCTTGAGAGCAGAACACATCAAAGACATCCCGGTAATATCGGAAACGATCCAGAGTCGTTGATCGTCTAGTTCGCTTCGAGAACAAATGTTGTCTATATTACAAGAGCTGGTTGTATTTATATAGCCAATTGTCAAATCAAGACCTTCATTTGTGGAAGTACTGAAAACGCGGCCTTGTGGCAATGCAGGCCATTCAAAATACAGTTTATTCCGGACCATAGCACCACGCATAAGTTTCCGGCTTCTTACCTATCGATTGTTGTCAATGGCTTGATAAAGACGTCACTATCGCCTTTAGCACCGGCGAAGTCTTGCTTTAATGGCCTCTATTTCGATTTTTGGCATATTCAGTGAGTTTTTGGGCGCATAATTTGGGTTTGTTACGAGCGTTTGTCTTCCTTCCAACTTTAAAGCCGAAGATAGTCTTGTTCGTTGTCCGACTTGTTATAAAATTTGACACCATTAGGTGGGATATGTGAGAAGGCAAGAACACGAGCTGAGCCAAAGAGTTGCACAACAATGCCGCTCTCTGATGTCTAACTGTGCCGAAGTTGCGCTGTAATGAAAATCGGGAACACCAAGAAAAATGTTTCAATTCTTTTTCCCATAAAAACTATTAATTTTCAAGGACAAGCATCCAATAATCCCAGAGAGATTTTGAACACGTTCGCATCGTATTTTCAAAGCATTTATGATTACTCAAGGCTTACTTCTTCGAAGGATGATTATTTCGATTTTTTGAATGCATTTTCTGCCTCAAGACTTCTTGTATTTTAAAGATCGGCAGTATTGCTGGCACTGAATGGTTTGAAAGTCAGTGAGAATCCTGATTTCATGGGTTTTTACCCTGTGGTCTTAAAATCTTGTGCTGATTCTCTCAGTTTTCAGTTTCCCCCTACTCTCTATCTTCAATCATTCTTTGGCTAGTAGCACTTATATTAATGCATGGCAGTATTCGCTTATAACTCCCGTCTATAAGAGCGGTAAAAAAGATCAAATCTCGAATTATAGACCTGTTTCTAAACTCTCTATTATTCCTTAACTTTTGGATCTTCTATGGAAGTGATTCTCAACATGGATTTTGGAAAGGGTCGCTCGACATTCTCTAACCTTGTTCAATTTATTAACTATTGCTTTAATTCAATTGAAAATTATAAGCAGTAGAATCAATTTGCTTGTCCTTTTAAGAAAACTTGAGGGTAATAGTTTTTTTCTGTCTATCACTTTTGTGGTTTAAATCGTACCTTTTTGGTAGAAAACTGTTTGTTCCCATTGAAAATGTATGCGTTGTGTCTGGTGGCCCGGAAGGTTGCCATCTTGGACCAATATTTTTTCTTATTTTTATTATTGAAATAATTCTAAATTTTTGCTCTTGTCTTCTCTGCGGATGAAAGTTGTTTAGAACAGTTTCTAACCTCAGAGATTGTTTTCTATTCCAGAGAGATTTAGATGCTATTTCTGAATGGTGTAATCTAAATGATCTACATCTCAATCGTGACAAATGTGCCAGGATTCAAAATATTCTTATCCCCGAGTATGGCCTTGGAGACGAAAAATTGCAGTTGAGTTTAAAGATCTTGGTGTTGTTCTTATGAACGGCTTGACTCAGTATTGCCTAGATCTAGATTTCAGGACCTAGTATTTTTAAATTTAATACAAATATATTTTTACGTTTTTAATTTGTAATTATTTTCCTCGACATTATAATCTCATAGATCTAAATAAATAAATAAGTGAACGAAAGTTAGAGCAAGTTTTTTTCTTAAAAAAAAAAACTATTGCAACTAGTTAAACAATTAAACATGAGTTGACTATATGTAGGTTTGCGGTAAACTTTTTTTTTCAATACTTTCCGTAAGAATGGTAATATTTTTTCTGTAGTTTATCTTTTGCAATCTGATTTTCGTGCAGTGTTATTTAAGTTAAGAAACATCATTGCTTATTAGAATGACTCGCAAGGATTGCGTCATTGAATGCATCCACTCGGTGCCATGTAAAGCATGAGCAGTTATTTTATAGATTTACAAATAGGTGTTTCAACAACACAATACCTGACGTTTTTCAAAGACAGCTTCCAAAGTGTGTTCTTTCACACGGAAGGACTTATCAACTGGTCTGCATTTGCATTTATTAAAAATCGCCCAGAGAAAAGCCTGTGTAAAATTTACCTAAATAGCGGTATAAATCAACTTTAGTCCTAAGGCCATTTTGAACTTGGTAAGTTCTAAGGTAACTTCTTTTATATTCCTTATGTAACCGAACATTTTTTAACATGTTTACAGCCTAATTTTTGGTAATGGTATGCCACGAAGAAATTTTGCCATAAGCCTACGCTGAATTAAGCCTAATCTTTTACCTAAGGAAAGTGTCTTACAATGCAAAAATAGCCAGGCGATAGCGTTCCGACGATAGTTTTGCTTCACGTAACTTCAATAATCGTCTATCGTCCAGAGGATATCGTTATGACGATTAAACATTTGCTTCAAACAACTCAATAATCGTCGAAATGCTATCGCCCAGACGATACAACGTATCGTTTTGTATTGATTCGTATGTTTTGCAAACCAACCAAAGATTTTTTAATGAAATCAAGAAGAAGAATTCACTTTAGACACTTTTTTTTTAAATACTACCGAATATATAAATAGCTACATTTTAACTTATATATTGTATTAAATTATTAATTAGATATTTATACAGTAATTTTAATATTTCGCAAACATGTGTCATAATATTGCTTTGTGTCACTTTTACAAATTAAATTAAATGTAACAAAATGCTTCGGCGAATCAATTTATTGTTGATTTGAATGACCCTTTCCTCTTGCTGCGATATGTTAACTTATTATGAAGGTCCAGAACAAGTTATTTATAGCGACAGTAAACTTTGGCTGCATTTCTCCTTGGCTCGGTATTTAAAGTAAGTCCAAACCTTAAAACAACAAGTAAATAAAGTGTCGTATAACACCAAATGAAAATAAATTGAAGAAATTAGGTAACTCCCTCCATGCGTGTACGCTTTTTGTAGGAACTCCATCTGCATTAAGAGCTGACGCCAAATCAGCCCACATTTTGTTGATTTGCTTTTCTTGGTGGCTATTTGGCTTATAACCTTTGGCCAAGTCCGGATGCTCATCCGTAAAAGCAATTAAACTTGCCATTTGTTTTGGTGTATAGCTGACCTATCAATAATAAATGTTTGGATATTAATTATCCTTATTATTAATAACATAAGGAACAAAGATGAATTACTTACATTTTGAAATTCTCTAAATTACCGGCACCAAACACAAACACATAATGTCATTTGTGACATTTTAGACGACGTCTGATTGAAATTTCATACATAAGGCGTTTTTCTTTTTTAGTTCAGAGCACAACCTGAACTGTTATACAAAAAGTTCGTGTTTCTTTTTTAGCTCAGATACATCAGAGCTCAGAAGTTGTGTTTCTTTTTTCTCTCAGAGCATACTCAGAGCGCTCTCTATGGGCTCAGAATAAATTGACTGAGCAGGCTGAGTATAAAGCTGATTACATACTTACAGGCACATTTGACAGAAAAAAACAGGATAAAAAAAAATTGAAATGGCGGACGAACCTTGTTGCTCTGA
Organism: Cheilosia vulpina; assembly: GCA_916610125.1. Classification (NCBI taxonomy): domain Eukaryota; kingdom Metazoa; phylum Arthropoda; class Insecta; order Diptera; family Syrphidae; genus Cheilosia; species Cheilosia vulpina. The sequence goes on along the minus strand of OU744276.1, from coordinate 19,800,815 downwards.
AACTGAAGGTTAACCAATTTAATAAACAACAATTAATAAATATTCAATTTATGCATATACTTTATTACAAATGACAGCTATGTGCTCAAGTGTGTTTCATAATTACATCAGAACGATCTGAACAGCGTTGTTATATGATCGTATTTATCGTAAATGTTACGATTTTGGAAGATTGATACGACGCTCCCATTTTTTGTTTTTTTTTTCACCCCAATCTCTACGATTTCGTAAATATTTTTACGATTTTTTTTTCGATATTTTACAAACATTAAAAACGATGGGTAAACCGAAACCTGACTTGGTAAAATACAATTCCAGAAAAAGAACCCACAAAAATTTAGAACTGCATTTAATATGACTTCACCTTACCAACACATCCCTTTGCAATTAGCCGGCATCGATTTCCGAGCAAACCCTTTTTTGTTTTTTTTTTGTGCGTGATAGGCTAGATAGCAGTAGCCATACTTCCTATGCTACTGCTGCATTATTTTAAATTGGCAATGGCTACTTTTACGGCCGTATTATTTAATCCGGGTTTAAGTTTAATCCAAGTCCATAATATTCAGTCGTTAAAACCGAACCGAACCCAGTTTTTTTTAATCCGTATGAATTTAAAAAAAAAAACTGTATTCCGGAGACCAGTTTAAGTACTTTAACTCGGGTTAAAACTCAATTTCATAGAGTTGACATCTGTTCGATTGCAGGGCGCAAGAAATAAGAAGAGTAGAAAAGTAGAAAAGGAAAAAAAAGACTTCATTCGTGAAATGGACGTAATTAATGTTGATGTCTTGTCGAAGAACTGATGAAACAAATTTCCAAGTGACAAACAACAAAAAACAAATACAATTTTTGTAAAATTTGGCATTACGTAGGCTTAAGACGACTTACAATCGTTTTAAACTGTCTTAAGTCCGCATTTAAATCCATATTTAATGCAGCGGGCTTAATGCATGATTTAAATTTTCAGGTTTTAAAAACTAGGATTCAATGTTTGGGTGTAAAATTAACTTAAACCTGATTTACACCGGGAGTGAACAACAACTGTTCGACTTCTCGAGCATTATAAAAAAGCACTCAAATTAAGTACAAAATAGGTTTGTTTGACGTGAGCCCTAGTGTGCACTAGGTTGACCCTAATACGTTCGAGATAGCACTGAACTCGCCCACTGTTGTGCTTCTGAACTGACCCCAGTTAATTTGTCGGGGCAAGAATTCAGTGCTGAGTTTGCTGTTATTCATTTTCAAACTCATCATCTATCTTCCGAACGCTTTTATCAACTAATTGCAATATGGCGAAGTCAAATTTTCAATTGAGTTAACCCATTTTTAACAATAATCGGAAAAAAGTGTTACCAGAAGATAAATATTTGCCAATGTCAAAAACTGGCAACATTTTGCGTTCGATATAGAAGCCTAATTTTCAGGGTTGTGCAGGGTTTTTGACAGGCGTGAAAATTAGCTGACACTTCTCAGTGCGCACTAGTGCTGCCACGTCAAACAAACCTAATGACCTCTACGCTCTTAAACGCGTTTTTTGTACTCGTAAAATTAGAAAATACGACAGATACGATTTTGAACCGAGAAAATATACGATTCTCAAACAATATCCATAACAACACTGGATCTGAGTACGCTCGGTTCAGAGAGCGCTCATAATGCTCGAGCTCGGTTCAGAGCTCAGCTCTGAACTAAAAAAAAAACGCTTATAGTTTGAGAGTCTCTCAATGAAACTCAATGCTCTCTCTTCGTACAAAATAAACGATAGACGAGACGGTGATAGAGTTGCTGAAAGCAAATTGATAACATGATCGTTAGACTTCTATCGCGCAAACGATTATCGTTCTGAGAGTTACGGAATGAGTGCCCTGGTTAACTTACCTCACTTCTTGTGCTAAATGATTTTCTTTTTCCAAACACTTGACTTGGTTAATGTGCTAGAAACTAAAGTAGCCAACAAAAAATTTACCAAGATTTGTAGATATAGGTACATAGACATATAGACATATTAGCCATGCAAACTTACCTTACTTGTGCTGATGCTATCAGAAATGTTTTACAAATTAAAGAAGTTTTTTTATGTTAATTCATTTTTATCTTTATTTTTATTTCTGCTAATTTTTTTTACAATAGACGCGATATTTAATATACATATAATATAAAAAAACTGTTACATGACATTTTTTTATTATATTATTTTGCCTTGAAGTAGCGTTGAAAATGCAATGTTTATATTATCTGGAAATAGAAAACATACATTTGACTATGTACACAAAATTTTCTTTGTGAAACATTGTTTACGAACCGATGTCCATTTTTGTTATAAATTGGCTTAAAATTTATTAGAAAACTTTTTACAAAAATTGGCTTAGGCCTAAGGGACATTTACCTTGTGCCACATTGCGAAGCAATACACGAAAATAAATTTTGATTGGCAAAACTTTACCTTAGAACTAAGCAGAGTTACGTATGTCCTTAGGTGGATAAACACTTATTTGTATTTAGGTTAAAATACCTTAGGCCCTTAGGCAATTTAGTCTATTTCTCACTACCTATATGCCGTACATAAATTGTGCCAGTTAATGCTATACCTGTCCAAAACATTCCATACAAAAATATTCACTAAGGTTTGTAAGGCAATTTAGCCTATTTTTCATTACCTATGCCATGCATAAATTGTCCCATTTGTTGGCAGATTTATGCCTGTCCAAAACAGTCCTTACAAAAATTTAAGGCCTAATTTTACACAGCATATTTCTCTGGGTGATGTGATGATAAGCTTTTATGTCAAAGATAACTGGGAACTGCCTCCAAGTTTATATTGTCTCCTTACTTATTCATTTAAGAAAATATTTACATCGGATCTTATAAAATTCAACAATATCATTGACTTTTACAACTCCAAGAGATGGCGTTGCGCCCAGACATAAGTACACCTCCCAGTCCACGAGTCAGTTAGTCTACCAAATAGACCAATAGACAAAATGACTGTCTCGCTCTTATATTAAATAAATCGTTAACCTAAAGAAACGTTGAGCCCTTTTATTTGAAGTTTCGGTTCCCCCATTTCCACCTACAGCAGAAACAGTTTCCCTTTAAAGGAGGTCTTAAAAGCACAAATTGTGATTCAGGGAACTATCGGCAACTTCATCGTACACATACCTTGGTAAACCCTTTATATTTATTAAGCCCACTTTAGAACCTTGAAAAATTGAAAAAGAACAAATATTAGCAGCAACTAGGACCATCGTTTTTTTGGCGAATTTATTTATATGCCAAATCTGTACACCTGAGTTGATAAACTGTTTTCCTCACTAGGTGGCGCAACGTAAGAAAAAACTATAAGTTTTGATTTATATTTTTCTGGGGGTTCAACCGGAGACCATTCGATCCACATTAAAACCATTGAGCCGCCTCAACTTTATAGGTGACATTTATCAAATGATATCTATGGATGCAACGCCCTCTAGTGTGAAAACATCATTACATTTCATTGAGAGCTATCCTATACAGCATTAAAACACTTTTAAACTAAGCAACATCATCAAATGCACTCGTTCTGTATCTAGCTATGCGATGTACTCAATCAATAAGCGACGTACTTAACTGCAGGCAGTATTGGTCTAATGAATGGCGATTACCTGTTCGCATCACATAACAACCCAGCAATTTCGCACTCAGCCAACAGGTGACCAGGCAATTGCAGGCATTTCTCCATTGTGTGGGCTTTTGCGTAATAACAGTACTGCACATGGGTGTACTTATACCTTGCGCACGTAATGGACTATGACATTTGGAAAAAAAAAGCTCGCAAATCTCTCTGACTGCGGATCCGGTGGCGGAGGTAAGCGTACTGGTAGCGCAGTGTCAACGTCAGGCAATGAAAGAAGGTTCCCCCGACCTTCAGCGAGTGGGTTGTCTCACTGTAACGCTTGACCGAGCCCAATTTCCATTGTCATACATTTTGCCATTGTCGCATTGTTTTGATGTCGCCCAAGAATATAGCGGGTCCGCCGATCAACAGGTGAAATGCGTATAAGGTATTCGCGTCGCTCTACCTAATAATTTTCCCGATGAGAGGGTTTCTGTGTGAAGGCAACGTGGGATGTTCGGCTATAGGTTTGGAGAACCTTGAGTTGCATTGGTATATGTCAAACGACGACATGTGCTATTATGTCGGTGGCGTATTCAGGTTTATATATAGGTAACGCATGTACAGCCAGAAGTCTCTTCGACATGCAATAAGAGTGCGCGAGCTCAGTATGGGGAATATTTCCACTTGCGCAGTCTCTCAGTGGCTCTGATTTTGTGAATGAAAATTGAAATGATGGCTATTAGTCGTAGCGTCGTCGAATAGTTCATGTTGCGTATATGGTTGTAGCATGTTTGGGCGTACAACTTTTGGTTTGGTAATAGGTATAGCGATTCCGGTTCTCATTTGTTGGCCAGATGCTTGCGAAAATGCCAACTTATGAAGTAGAGACCGGAAAAGCTTTTCAATTCATAAAATGGGTTTAAAATCACGTTAAACTGTTATTTTTTATTTATATTTTATTTTATTTATATTTTTTCTATATTTCATGTAAGAACACTGACATACAGTGATGGCCAACACTAAAGCACGAAAAGATGTCGCTTTGGAAAAAAGTAAGTAAAATTCAAAAAACCTTCGATAACTTTCTAGCTTTATTTTTTTTTAAAAACAATATATATCAGTCCTCAATTTCTTATAAACGATTTTCTTATAACCCTTAATTTATTTAAAATTTATAAACATAAACTAGATTTCATTAAAAACTAAGTGGACAAAACTAAAGCACATGCACCCCAGATTTAGAATAAGTTGATGAGATGTTACCGTTTACTTTCAAAATTATACGAATTCACCCTTTCTTTCTCTCAAGCTTGATTTAAGCAAAGGGAAAACAAGTATTGTTTCATGGGCTTTGCATATCGAATATTAGAATTTATTTAAAAAAAAAATTAAATGGCGCGCAATAAGTATTCCAAACAAATGAAACAAAAAATAGTGTCCGATTTTAATAGCGGCGTATCCGGTACATTTATTTCCAATAAATTTAATATGAGCCATACAGTTATTTCTCTCATTATTTCTCGATTCCGCGACCGGGGAAATGTCCAAACGGTTCATAGTGGTGGTAGACCCCGAAAAACGACCAGTCGCGAAGACAAAAGGATCATCAGATTAATAAAAAAGGACCCCTTCATATATCCACGTGTATTCAAAAAGAATGAAGTTTAGATATCTCAAGCAGGACGATTCGGCGAAGACCGGTTGATGGTGGCTTGTCGTCATATCGAGCAGCAAAAAAGATATTTATTGCTCAAAGGAATCGACGTGAAGACTTGAATTTGCAAAGGCACATTTAAACAGGACTGTGGCTAAATGGAGAACAGTGCTTTTCTCTGATGAATCCAAATTTAATTTTAAGGGATCTGACGGATTTCGAACGGTACGGAGACCAAAGGGGGAGCGACTAAATCCACGTTTCACAAAGTCCACAATTAAGCACGGAGGACGGAGTATAATTGTATGGGGATGTTTTTCCAGTCAAGGAGTCGGGCCGATTCATAAGATTAGTGGAATATTGGATCGTTTCGTGTACCGGGAGATCCTGCGAAGTGTCATGCTTCCTCATGCTGAGGAGAATATGCCGTTGCGAAGGATCTTCCAACATGACAACGACCCTAAACATACTGCAAATCTTGTGAAGGATTGGCTTTATAAAAACAAAATTACTGTTATGAAGTGGCCAGCACAATCACCTGATCTCAATCTTATAGAGAATCTGTGGGAAATTGTAGATCAGAGAATTGATCGTACAAAATGCTCCAATTTAGACTCGCTGCTCGAACAGGCTCAAATTGCCTGGAATAACATCCCTACGCACATTATTGACTCCATGCCTCGACGATGTGCTGCAGTGATCAGAAATATTGGATACCCCACCAAATATTAGTAGAAAATTTTTATTTTATTTTTTTTTTATTTATGAATTCTGAAATGTGCTTTAGTTTTGCCCACTTAGTTTTTAATGACTAGATTATGTTTATAAATTTTAAATAAATTAAGGGTTATAAGAAAATTGTTTATAAGAAATTGAGGACTCATATATATTGTTTAAAAAAAAAATAAAGCTAGAAAGTTATCGAAGGTTTTTTGAATTTTCCTTACTTTTTTCCAAAGCGACATCTTTTCGTGCTATAGTTTTGGCCAACACTGTATGTTTCATATTACCAACAGGAAAACAAAAAATAGATAATACCAAAACCTGCTTTAAAGTTCAATGAAATAGTTAGCAACATTCAATTGTCAAAAGACAAGGGGAGAATGTGCACGTATATTAAGTATCATTTTGTAAATGAGTTTCTAATGATGGGGATCAATGCAGACTTTTAGTTATTGTTACAATAATTGTGCAATCCAAAAGAGAAGAAAAATTAATAAAGAAAAATAACTTACAAAAGTTATGAGTTATTAAGAAGTCAAACTGTTACATTTAGCAGTGAATCTATTTCCTCATAATTATATGAAAAAAGTACTGATTTTAAGTTTGTTTAGGAAAACTGCTATGCATCTCTCGCTTCTTAGAGTTAAGGGTAAATTATTAAATAAACGATGCGCGGTGACCTTATATAAGAGCGAAAAGTGTGATTTGTGTATGGTGGGTATATTAACCAAATTCAGATTATTTACACGTAAATTATGGGACCCATACAATCTGGAAGCAGAATAACCGGAATGTTAAAAAAATGTTTTCAAAACTTTATAAAAATATAGATGCTAAAGTGGGAGTTCATTAAGGTTTCTGAATACCACGAAGCTGTGAGTTCTGCGGGTCACTCTGCATAAAATCCGAATAGCATGCCTTTGTTTAGTAAACAAAGGTTGGGTTTTATTAGAGTGAGTACCACCCCAACAGGTTAAACCATATTGCAGCTCAGATTTAAATAAACCATTGTAAACTAGTTTTAAAATATGCTGACTACAAAAAAGGCTGCGATGATAAATTTGTCTTAAAACGTTTTTTAAGTATTGTTTCAAATTAGAAGTATGATATTTCCAGCTTAACCTGCTATCCAATATCACACTCAAATACTTAAAATTGTCAACACGTTCAATGTTAAAGCAACCATCAGAACATATTGCATTAGCCTTGCAAATATAATGTGTGCACACATTTGACAGACTATTTTTGGTACAACTAGGTGAATGATAGATCAACACCATATCTTCGCAGATTAAACTCCGAATGTTGAACATCATAAATTTAGTTTTATCACTTATAATCAGTTTATGGTTGAAAAACCATTTGCGCAGAATTTCCAAGTCATTATTGACAGCAATAAATGAATGAAAATGGTTTTTATCGGAGTATGATAAAGCAGTGTCATCAGCAAGAGCTGTTATTTTGCCTCTAAAACGTCGAATGAAAAGTGATTTTACAAAAACTAAAAATAGAAAAGGGCCCAAAACAGAACCTTGCGGGACGCCTATGTTCTTACATTTTTACGAACTTAAACTATTCCGAACCCTAACCCTTTGTTTGCGGTCTTTTAGATAAGATGCAAACCAGTCATAAAAAGATCCTCGAATACCTGCCCTATACAGTTTTTGGAGTAGCAAATCGTGATCTACCATGTCAAAAGTCTTAGTAATAACAATGAACACTGACATAGCTACCTCTGATTCATTAATGCTATTATAAAGCTCACCACAAAGTTTTAAAACAGCTTCTTCTGTTATTATTATATTATTATACATTAACTTTATTTTATTAATAAACTTAAAGCTATACAAAAGATATTCCAAAGTTCAACAAAAAATTTTGTTTTAAAAGAATACTAATTTAACCTTAGGAGCTGCAATTTGGTATGAAAACTTCATTCAAGAAGCCTTTTAGAACGTTAAACAGCCGATGAAATATCGTGTAAAACGGCTGCTTAAGCTTGCCTATTAACTTAAAAGCTCAGTTTGTACAAACATCTATCCCAGTGGTGTCTTCAAACTTGCTATAAAAAAGGCCTTTGTGAGGCAGCCGGCTCTAAATTGCATAAGTGCGAAGCTACCAGGAAAGTGTCTCAAAGTTTATAGCCTCCCTTCTTGAATTGGCCCATTTTAAAATCGATCTCATAAAATACAACAACATCATCATTGACTTGCTCCACTCTAGAGATTGTTTTGAGGTTTTACTTCAATTTTATTCTTTCATTTCCACTCAAACGAATGGCTATAGAATCCTATTGCGCCCTCTATTTATTTTGTTTGTCTTTACCGCCAAAGTCTCCATATGCATTTTGAGGTGCAGGAGAGATATGTCAAATCTCTGATAACATTTTGTCCCCATGACACCTGTCAAAGTCCATTACACTGATTCCTTTTGTTGCTGTTGAGTCTTTCCAATTAAGACCGCGAAGCTTGTGACCTATACATAATTTATGAGCTCACCAAAAACTAACTTGAATGTCACACCTCGCTGGCTCTATTATCACAGACGTCTCCTCGAGAAGGTCGTTTATGCTTTGTAGGCTGTGTCATCACTCTCCTCTAAGTGGGATTTAGGCACAATCTGATGCCAACTATGCCCTGAAGATGGCTTATGAAATGGATCCTTGGTTTAGTAGTACATTAGTCGCAAACGCGCATAAAATTAAAAGTTACTCCTTGCTCAGCTCGCCGTCGGGAGAGCCGTCAAGGGGCTCTGGCACTGCTGCTTCTTTTAAGATAAGCCTACTGTGCCTGCCCCTGTGAAGTCAGCCATCTTTTCACTCAGGAGGACAAGGATCTTCCGTAGGGGTATGTGAGAAAGATTTGCTGAAGTAACGACTTTCTTCTCCCTCGCCAAGGATATCCTTTCGGAGACGAAAGAGAGCCGAACATTCCATGAGTTGTACATGAAGAGAGGATTGGTCACTCTTAAGACTGAATCTCGATGTAGGGTCCCGTCCGGTGCGCCAATGCGGTGAATATATGTTTTTTTCACTAGACAATGGACACTTAATTCCCCTGCCAGGATTCTCAACTTGTTTTTGATCCAGATGAATGAGGAAGCTGGATTTTCCAGAAATGAATTTGGGTTAAAATTGTATGGTGTGCAGAATTCGATGTAATATTATAAACTCTTGATTAGTTCCTGAAATGTTTTTTGCTGGCATTACAGAAGGGTTCTGGTGCGAGGAGTGGTATTGCTTCACCGACTATAGCCGGTGAGTTGGCTTTTTTGTTCCCACACTTGATGAATTGAATTTATTCGCTATTCGCCTACCGAATTTTTGTATACTTTGTCCTTTTCTACTACAGATCGTGATATACACAAAATCCTTTGTTAATCGACTTAATTTTTATAAGAAAAGTCTTCTTAGACAATAGTTGTGGACAATATTGTAATACAGATGAAAGGTAGTCGATTAAAATAGATTAATTATTTTAGACACATCTAGCGCCATCTATTGGAAACCATTCAGTAATGAACGTTACACAACAGCTTCCAAGCATTAAAATGATTGATGATGGCTGACTATTGTGAATAATTGTGGCAGAAGGAAGGATACAAGATACCTACAAGATTGTATTTGAAGTTTCGTTAAGTAAAAGAGGCAGTGGCACTATACTATTTTCAAATCCTTGCTCAAACTAACAATGCGTACAAATCAGAACTTTATTGAATCTAGAGGCCATATTCACTTCGAGTGTAAAATTAGGCTTAAGTTAATTTTACAACCGACCATTTAATACGCATTTTTTACACCCGATGATATAAATCTTTATTTGTAATATTTAAACGCGGATTTATAACAATTTAAACCAATTTTAACTCGTTTTTTTGTCATATTGATTTGATTTGCTGTGTGCCGAGTTTTATTTTTATTATATTAAAACACGTTAGCGTTAACGTTAGCGAAAGTTAGTCAGAAATAGACTTTTGGTAATCATGGCAGGAAAAATATTTGGGGTCTAGCAAGTAACAGACATTTCTGCCATTAAAATGAAAATCGATTGGAATATCAAAATGTTTTTTTCCTAATGACTGCTAAAGCCTTCATTTGTGCGACTATTGATTTGACAGTCACCGTCGACTTTTTCCAGTAGTTTTAAAACTGTTATTTCTTTTTATTGTTCATCCATGTTTCTGCATTCAAAATACCCAAATTGAATATCTATTTATTAAATCCTAAATTAATTTAAAAATTTATTTTGGAAAGAAAGTTCTCCAAAAACACACATTTTTCCAACACGCATTAGTTCAAAATTCCAATGAAGAATATGACGGCCAATGCAGTCATTCGAACTTAAAATTTCCGTTGGATATAGGGGATTTCCCATTTCAAAAGGAAAAGGTAACACATTCGAACAGAACTTAGACGCAGTAAGTGTTGCCACATAACATGATATCGTACTGAATGGTGTAAACTAGAAACATTATTACTTAGGGACACAAAACTCAAACGACGCGACGGTAGTAGCAGTCATTTTAAAGTACGGCTATAGCAGTTATATGCGCGAATGTGTTAATTATGAATTTAGCCTTCAAATTGCCTCTTTTTTTAGCCGGAAATATTTCCGAAAATCCACGACATCGTAATAATTAATGCAAGCCGGCAATCGATAGTCGAAATCGAGGACGACGTTGATTCATGATCTGCTGTTCCATCAGCTCATCGATTAATTCATCTGCTGACGACGAAGATATCCACTTCACAAATAATAAAATACATTTTTTTTAGCTTCTTGCTAATTTTTATATTCAATTTCAATTCTACTTTTTTTCTGCCTCCGGCGAACGAAGAAATGTCAATATTTTGAAATTGAGTTTTAACCCGCGTTAAAATAGTTAAACTGGTATTCGGAGTGCAATTTAAATTCAATCGGATTAAATGCCGACAAGTTTAAAAAAAAACAGTTTATGTTCGATTTTAAAGAATCGACATTATGGATTTTTGGGGTGAATAATATGGCCGTTATTGAAATAAATTTATAATAATAATGGGTATGATCGATTTATTTCAAAAATTAAAATTAGTATTAAAAATTTAGAAGTGGTACTTGCGAAGTCTGAAAGGCCAAATAGTACGGGAATCAGTACAATGCTGAGCCTTTTTTCAGCAGTGTGTACGCTTAAGGGGCTAGAGTCTCAAGCGACCAAAGCAGAGCTATTGAGAAATTGCCCCACAATGCTCAAGGCATTATGGGTACCTGCGGGCATAAGGATATTGAGAGTAACGAAAAGGCTGACGTCCTGGCCCAGGAAGGAGCGGAGCTCGCACTTAACACAATGATTGAGGGTATAAGATCGCCTATGGCCGTGGCTCGATTGTTTTTGGAGAAACCTTCAAAAAACAGCTACAAAATGGTCACAACTAGAAGGGCTTTCAAAGGCACTGTGATCCGTTTTAAATCGGAACAAGTGGGAAAAAATTAATCAAACTCAGCAGAACAAAGCGAAGATGATATATAAGAATACTCTTTAGGCATTGCCTTCTGAGGAAGCATGCCATGAGCATAGGCTTAGCTATTGCAAGACCTAAAAGTCACGGAAGAAATCTCCCACCTCCTCTGTGAAGGCAGCACCTCGGCGGGTACTTCTTTAACAACTTGGAGGAGGTTGGTGCCTCAAACAAAATTGAATCCATACTTAAATTCTCTAAGGAAATTGAGTGTTTGAGTTTATTTTTTTGTGACGATCTCACAAGCCTATACTCAACCTAACCTAATGTAACATGCGTCTGAACTTAAATAAAATTATCTACGTCTCGACTTCCGATATTCTGTCAAAAACCCTGTCGCGCGGGTTCTTTGATCTGTAGCTTTCGACAACAAATTTTCTATCTTTTCAAGATAACCTCGAATACGAGGGGTAGGATGTGTTAGTGGGTCGCCGAGGAATACTCCGCTCCACACTTAGGTCAATGTTGACGCAATATGATACCCGAAGGGGAAAAAGGTTTATCCCTTATCCACAGTAACCTATTCTGTACGCCTTGTAATAAATTAATTACTAACTGTGTGTAGGGGTAGGTATGATCCTTCGCCTTTGGTAATATTCATGCTTTTGTGTCAGATAGCAGGACTGGAACGATGAGGGTCTTACTTACATAAAGTCTCGTTGGTATTTCTTGATAAGAGGGCCTTAAGAAATCAATGAAACAGCGATTGGCAAGCGTTATTCGTTTCTTGATTTCATTTTTAGGGTTTATAGCGGAGCTGAGTTGAAAAAGTCCCAACTACCTTAAATGTATAGCCGTCTATTATGACGTTCCGTCCGATTTGTATTTTTTTTTTTTTGACTATTTTTTTGATTATTTCCAATTGAACTCATTTTCGTCGGTTCTGTTTCAATATTTTCAAACGCGCTATCAATGACATCTCGTCTGTCAATGATGACAAGTACATAATTGGACAGACTTGTGAATATGGCTTATGATATGAGTTTTGTACAATTTCCCCAAGAATGATATTGAAAAGGACACATGAGGGCGCATAACCTTGTCAGATATGTTTTTTTAAATAAGAACACTCGATGAACTTGTTACCGACCTTAAATAGAGCAGCAAGTGCCTTCACCATCGTCACTCTACTTCCAGTTTTGCAGGACATGACTGTGAATAGCTCGCCGCCATATAAATGCGTCCTTAAAATCGACAATAAGATGGTAACAATCTGAACTTCTTGAGTTATCTCAAGGATCAGTGGCAGTTTGACATTTTGCTCGGTTGTGGATCGCACTGGTAGGGACAATTGGGTTGTCGACAAATGGTGTCGGGAGTTCACACAGTTCAGGGGGGAGAATATAGTCTGCATTGTTTAAAAAGACTATGATGCCTCTAGAGTTGGCGCAGTTTAGAGGACCTTCTTTCTTGTGAACTGCGCAATCAATCCTGAGGTATTCATTCCACCAAACTTTTGCGGTAACTTCGTATAACGTATGCTCTCCAACAAACTTCGTCCACCGTTGACTTTACAAGATTGTGGTCTGTGGACTGTGGTCCGTCTGGTGCAGCATACTCATTTCGTTTCAGCAGACGCAAGTCTTGGCTTTCACCCTCATGTTTAAAGGCTTTTGGAGTCTTGCAAAAATGCTTTTTCAGTATCCTTAACGCCGACTGTGACTATACAAGGCTTCCTTATGCTGATCTCTATTGGGGTCTGTTCTGGTTTCGTTGCTTTGATACGTCATGTTTACCTTTTGGTAAAGCTTTCGGCCCTAGAGAAGACCCTTCTATTCCCTCGATCGATGTGCTCTTTCTTTTTCCTATACTAAGGAGCCCATATTTTTCCTTAATTTCCTGCTCGAGCTAATGAGCCACTCTCGTCTTCCTGTCGTCTCGCATTGGCTTGCCAGAAGTCTTCATTAAACCAATGGTTTTACGGGAGTGTAAGTACCTGATGGTGCCGGACTACTCATCTCTGTTTGACGGATACCCGATCGACAAAGGTTGTTGTGTACTACCTTCCTCCTATATAGCCTACTGCGAGGTACAAGTTTTCGAGGGCGTTTTTTAAGTCATACTTAGGAAGGTTATTGAATGGTCAAAAATGTTTTGACGAAAAGCTAGTAGAAGCAGTCAATGGTAGTATAGGCATTGCCTTTTTCATGACGGAGTGAGTGCACATCATATGTCAATGCTAGCAAATTTTGGCGGCGGACGCATTCACTGAAGGTTCGACATCGCACGATATTTAGCTATGTTCTCAGCTTAGAGGAAACTCCCTCTCAAATATGAGCGTATATTTAATTGAATAGGTGAATGTCAATTCTTCGTTTTCATCTTCGACCGCATTTTCAACTCAAAAACTTTAAGCAATTGCTCCGTGCTTCCAGAACTATTGGAAAAAATTAAAATCCTTTCAGCTCCCAAGCTATTAGTAGACATTTAAGGTACCTTTTGTTCGTCAATCTACCACCACTGCCGACTATATTAAACCAGCAATAATTCGTCTCAACTCTGAACACCGCCATCCACATATACAAACCGCATATTTTAAGCACAATTAGCGGCAGTCAAATCACTATTCCATTTAAACGCTAAACCCAGCCAACCAGTGCAGTTGAAGGGGCGCTCCTCATTCAATACGAACCGTCATTTTAAATCCAAACTATACCCAAAGGTAGCAAACAGACAACAAAAACCAGCTAAAAATAGCCCACTGCCCGCTCAGCGCCAGCTTCTGCGTGTATAAATTGACGGCCCAGCTCTCGACTCGAAATGGCTTCCACTTCCATGGAATTTTATTTTTGATTTGCTGCCTTGGAAGGCAATTTTTTAAATTACCCTCTTCTAAAGGTTGCCGCGCACAGCATCCTCCTCTCGCATTTGCTGCAGTCGCCGCCATTTGTTTTTTATTCCTCAAATATCCAACCGCCACTAATTGGCTGATCATCATACGTCGATGATGACTGGCGAAATAAAATGTAGAGAAGAAAAATAAAAACCGAAAATTAAAATTGTGGGTACGAGACGAACGAACGACGTGGATCCGTCATGTTTGGCTGTGTGGCCTTTTGTTTGGAAACGGAAAACGGTTACTTTAATTGCGGTTATTATTTCATTTGAAGCCGCAGCATATGTTTAAGGTCCTCCTCACAGTCGTCGTCGTTACATAGAGCAAGGTCTCAATGAGTGTTAGCACATCTACCTTATAAAGGTATAGACAGCGACACGCAAGTTGAGAGCATATAGCTGACCACATTGGCGGTCAGTGGAATACATAAGTCGTAGGCAATTTTCCCAGGCATATGTACCTACATATTTATGTATGTATGTATCTAGTGCGACCAGCAGATGATGGCGGTCTAGTTGGCAATTATCGATCTTGTATAATTTGCTGATCGAATTTGATCCACAATTCGAAGTTGGAGATAGTTGTTCGTATAGGGACTGTACACAGCCACACACCTACAGCGAGGGTTTTGATATGTCAATCATGAAGCTGTATACTGCTGACAATCGAAAATGATGACGACCCAAGATCCTCGGCAATGAAAAAAAGGCTCATACAGCAAAAGGAAAGGAAAAGCAAAAGAGGGGTCCATATAATACACTGCATATTCAACACTGAATTGATTTTGTTGGTAATTTTTCGTAAATCTGTCAACTCGAACAAAGAAAGTGACGTCTATACATGTAGTCCCTTTTTATATGCATAACAGTTTGTATAACTCTGTTTAGAACTATTCTCGGTCTTCTTTTTTGTTAGCCTAGAATTGTGCAGAGAACATTTTTCCTATACTCTTCCAAATCTGACGTTTTGTGCATTTTGCTGAGAAAAGTTCGGCAAGACAATAATTATTTCATACCCAAGAATTCCTTTGTCAAATTTTTACATGCTGGTTGAATTTCATAGGACTTGGTGTACTTATTCGGCTCTTGGTAACAAAATATTTTTGAAATGACTTTTGACAGCAATTTAACTTTAACTATATACATAATATGCTATAAATTTAAAAATGTGTATACCTAATTGTTTTCCATTTCTTTTATTTTCATTTAAAGGCAACTTTACGCGGAGAGTCATTAATACTATGTTCCCACCAACGTAATTTAGCTAAAGTGATTTATAAATCACGAAAGGCGTCTCCACCGAACTTTAAGTGATTTAGTGTGACATTTTTGTCGACTTTGACATTAGGTGTCCAACATCAGATAGTTATTTTTTTTGTTCTTTCTGGTTTTTTGCCATACCTGCCAAGAATAAAACAATTTTTCATTGTATGAACTTAATAAAAATGTCAAAAACTAATCGAAATACGAACAAAATTAGAAAATTGAATTTGAAATAATTTTGTTGACAGTTTTCTTTTTTTTTTGTTTGCTGAATAAAGTGCTGAAGTTAATAACAGGTATGTTCGATTTTATTTTGTGTGGATTTGCGATGACAGATACGTAATTAATATTTAAAAACATATAAATCACGTAAATATAAATCACGAAAATGTATGATAAATCACGTGACTTATGAGATGATTTAGGTAAATCAAGTTGATTTAGCTAAATCACGTTGGTGGGAACATGGTATAAACTTCTCTTATGAGCTGTCATAAAACATACAATCAAATCGACTAAACGCCTTTGGGACTCATATGACATTTCAAAAGAACAAGCGCAGGCAACTAACACATTTTGACATTAGAACTGAAGCTGTTCCATTTTTTACATATCTTCATCACTCTGACAGAATGGTTATTTCTTTTTTAGTTCTCAAATCAAAAGTCATAGCGGCGGATGTGACAACGAAAACATAAAACCTTTATTGAACTGTCAATTGATACATATTCAATAAATTTATTTGTAAATTAAATTCAGGCGTATAAATAAATAAATATTGACAAGTAAATAAGCTTCCAGACGTCAGTTAGTACTCAAATAATCGACGTAACTATACTGTGCGCACAAATATTTGTGTCCTGTGCCCTGTGTCCAGTTCCAGTTGTAACCAGTTGCTAACTTTTATGCAGCCTTTATCAATGTATCGACATATGTAAGCATATTTCTCTTTTAATTCAGAAAATAGCTTGAACTGTCTAAATAAATAATATCGTGTTTCCTTTTTAGCTCAAATACACATTAGATCCCTGTATTTACTTATGATTCTATTTTCATTTAGAGGCGACCAGAGCGCACCCTATGAGCCCGAAATGAATTATCTGTCTAAGTAAATACATATGTGAATTCTAAACACAGTATATTTTGACAGCTTATCATAAATCAATGATAAGCTATTGCTAGCGAATGCTACTACAGAAAAAATAAGTGTACTGGAAAAAAATTGTAGTAGATCGATGAAAAGTGTATCAGGTTTAAAATATAAAACAAATACTGTCAAAAGTAGTATTTTTATGGTAATCTGACAGCTAGTCTGAAGTATATTTTATGTAAATAAATCGATCACTGTGAACACGCTCGGCTTAGAGCTCGAACTCTGTTCAGTGATCTACATACTAATCTAGGAAAATTCACCTGCAATCGTTATTTAGAAGTATTAAACCTCTTTCCTATATGAAATTTTCTGCAGCAATTTACTTCCTGTTTAAACCAAAAAGTCACATTCACATTTAATTGACATAGGTACCTACCAACCTACCTTCATTGTTCAATTATGTAACTTCCGTTCTTCAAACTGGACGACTTTCCTCAATTCTCAAGGCACTTTACAAAATAAAATATAAGCGTTACCCCGCAAGCTGCACCCCCACCTACCCGTTTGGTTTAATTTGTTTACAACAATTATCATCAATTCCCCACGTTAATTAGCTAGTTTATTATGTTTTTAAAACCGACCACACTTTGGCGTCTATTTATATGTAAATAAAATATATAATTTAATTACCTACTTACCACTAATTTATATGGCAACATACCTTGTTTTCCACGCATCAAAGATCCGCCCTCGGATTAACCCTTTATTACACGCAATAAAAATTCTTGATTGCCATAAATATAAAAATGTCATCTTGAGCTTGAACTGTCAAAGTTGAGACCATGTGCTTATTTTGTCGGTTCCTCTCAATAAACATACACAAAAACCAGTCTCCCTCTGCGTGTTGTGTCTGTTTACCATTCCAGTTGCAGATGCCATGACTGGAAATGTGTGAATATAAATGAGAATATTTCCACTTAATTCCTGCGAACAAATGGAATCGAACACGGCACAATGGAAAATAAAACAATCATGACGGCTGTGCTTCCAGGCTACTACTCAGTACTCAGTCATTCGGAATTAATCATTTCCCATGGGAGGAGTTGGTTCCTCAACTATGGCGAACGGGAGGCGTTGCCAAGGATAGGGTTTTGATTTTCTTTTCCTAAACAATTATTTTCTATTTGTGTGCTCGAAAAAGGAGAGAGGGGAATGTTTCATTTTTTTTTTGATATTATTCGTTGTTGATTGTTGGGTGTGTGCATGAGTGTGCTGTGCATTGGGATTAATGTGGGATTTCGGGAAGTGATAAGAAACTATTATGGCTGCCGTCTATTGGGGATGTGCATTGGATAAAACGGTAATCGTGAAATACACAGTGGAATGGCAAATGAATAGGTTTCGAAAAGTAGATAGGTACATGAATGTGAAATGCGGCTGCGCAGTTTATTGTTCTATTACAATGAAAGTGATAAGTGAAGGAAAATAAAATGGACACCAAGCAAAGTAGGAACTAAAAGTGCATTGTGTGTGTAGACAAATTAATTGCATTTACAGTTTATGTTGGTAGGTAGGTAGGTACTTACGCATGACCAGATTGGAAATGATGTTCTTTTAAGTTTTAGTAGGTACTTACAGCTGTGATTGGGATGACATGTTTTTTACTTCTATACTTGGATGTTCGGTTCGTGGAGATATAAAGACTAATAGTTTCTGTTCCATGATGAGTTGACCTATATATCAGATGTTTCAGAGCTAAAAATTGACTCCTCCAGTGAAATACTTGTTGTTAATTGAAATCGAGACTCGATTGGTTTTATAGATAGATACCTACGTGATAAAATTTTGAGATTTAAGCTCGTTGTGTAGTTGATCTTGGCATGGTGATAAAATTTTGAGATTTAAGCTCGTTGTGTAGTTGATCTTGGCATGGTTTAAAAATAACAAATTTTTCTGTCATTAATTTGAGCTGTGAGCTTTGATTTTCTATCTACCTTTCTACTTTTTGTGCTTCATGGATTAATTAGACGATTTATGCACCGGACTTTGATTTTTTTTTGTATTTACACGTAAGTAGGTAGTTACCTACTTAGAAAGCCAATGCAAAATAGAATCACTTAGGTCCTTTCAAACTATATTTGAGCTTGAAAAGTTATTTCTGTTTGTAAACGCATAGAGGTACAGCTTTAGGGACATTTTGCCGATTTCTATGACCTAGGCTAGAACTATTTTAGCAAACAAAAATTGAATAATGGTTCAAGGTTTATAAATGTGGCATTAGAATAATGGTTCTATTTTTTGAGAAATAAAAAGGACGGAAAATGAATTAGACATGATGAAAAAAAACATCACTTGATTATAGCCCTCTACAACGTGCCCGCCATTGAAAGATCGTTTTAGTACCTACATTGAGGAAAGTGTAAACATTGCTGCAATGGGATACCTAAATAGACACAATGGCAAGTCCATGATGCATAAAGCTGGTCAATTGCATGTTTCAGGGTTGTACGTTTTAACCGTCCATTAAGAAGTTGTTAATGGACGGTTCTGTTCTGATACTCCCCAGAACAAGAAATGTGAGGTTGAATCCGCTCGATTACATGAAGACAAAAGGCGCAAATCTGTCACCAAAAAAGTACCTACACGGAAAGAATTCAAAATCACCAATTGCAAAATTTTAAAATTTTGAGTTGCAATTCACGAATTACATCTTTGTCGCAAATTAGGTACAACGATTTTTTCTTGGATTGATATAAAAATTCGTAATTCGACATTGAAAACGGCGTAGAATACAAAATTCTGCTTGTTGAATTTGCGATTAGAAGTTTTAATTCGAGCTTCTTTTATTTGTAGTGATTTGCGATATTGTTTGGCGCAATTTACCACTTCTATGGGTCAATTTCTCAAGCACTACTTCACAATCGCAAATTGCAAAAAGTATTTGCTGATTTACAAACACTGAGTGATGAATCAATGAAATCTAATAATAATTTCACAAATGTAAAATGACGTAGAGAAATCTTGAATTACAAAATATTTTTTTTGTAATTTCCATGGAATTAACTATGTACCCGATGTGTGAAATTTTTGTGCGCACAGGCAGCCGACAAAAACGAAACGTCATAGCGTGTCCAGTCCATGGTCCATGTAAAGAAATCCTTTTAAGTCCTTTCATTTTCTGCATGGACAGCTCCAAGCATGCGCATTTGGCTTCATTAGAGTCAGACAGTCGGTATTCAATCTTTGCTTAAAGGAGTTCGTGTCGGGTCAAAGTTATTTATAAGAATAACTCATTCGTAGTGATAGTGAGTGTACTAACCAACAAATTCTAAAGAATTTTGGAATACATCTTGTAAGTACATATTGAATAATACAAACAAAAATTAAATAGGTGGGGCTATTAGAAAGAAGGTTAAATTGGAATGGAATCTAAAATATCATATGTAATTGAAAACGATTGTAAATGTTCGTATCAATGGCAAGTTCTTCTAAATAATTTGTTTGTATTTTAAATTTTAGCATAGACCGAAAAACCACCCCAGACAAATCCCGTTGTCTCCGGGCGATATGGCGCCGTATGCTTTTCATGGATATCAGGAGGAAACAAATTATAAAATGTGACTTTAAATATGTATTCGAAAATAACCTAAATAATTAAACTACGAATTTTGATTTGTAAATCATAAGATATAAGTTGTATAAATTGAGAATAAAGTTTTCGAATTACACGTTAAAACGTCTGACAAACATCCGAGAGTATAACTGTCATGAAAGAGCTTCTCAATTGGCCGTTTGGACTCGGCATAAAATTGTAGATCCCTTCCATTCGCCCCAAAAATAAAAACTCACACAAGACGAATGGTTGTGAGAAGCTAGGCTTGGGTCCATACGGACCTGTTGCGCCAATTATTTATTTTATTTATAATTTAATACGGTGAATCACTACTCAAGAATCGTAAATTGCAAAATATGAAATGCAAATTGGTAAAAAAAAGATTCAATTTACACTTACGAATTCGTAAATTGCAACTCCTGGAGTGGTAAATCTTCCCCTTTTGTTGGCAAATCAACACTTTTGAGTTGCAATTCAAGACTAAATGGTTGTAATTTGTTAAGGGAGGAAATCCGAATTTACAACACAAAAGTGGTAATTTACGCATTATTTTTGCAATTCACAATCCATAGCAATAGAAAATTAATAACTATTTGTGTCAAATTGCGATTGGTTATTGCAATACGTATTCCTCATTTGATCGCATCATTGACAATAAAAAGTAGCGGTTCGCGACTTTTGAGGGTCAATATCTTCACTTCGTACAATTTATAGAATTGCGAATAAAAAGTCGTGAATTAGTAAATCCTGAGCTAAACTCTAAAACTAGACAAACTTTTCGTGATTCTGCGCTGAGTTTTCTTGATTTGATCTTAAAATTTTTTCCGTGTACCTTGGTACGGTTTATCACGCTTTGTAAACCATAATTTCTATATGAGTCCGAGTAACAGAGCATACTTTCAGTCTTTTGTAACAACCATTTTACTGACCCAAATATTGTTGCACACAGGCGGCGTTAACACTTTTTCCTGTCGTCCACAATGTCGTCCTCGGCATCCCTTCCACTTGCAAACAAAACAAGGAACTACTGAGAAATAAATCGACTGTCACCATTCGAGGGTGATAGGTATTGTATGTATCTTTTACACACGTCTTGCCAGCGCTTGATTATGCTGCTCCAACTCTATCTTACTATCTAAATAATTTTCCCAGCCTCATGTAGTTTTAATCAAAACATAGAATTTACGATCAATAACGCGCCAAACAATACCTCTGCTCTGACATTGCACCACGCACTCGAAGACAATTGAGTTGGCCCGGCGGGAGGCATGCTGTGCTCATACTCACTTACCTGCTATCCCAATTCCATATGGCGTGAAGCGTTAAGCGTTAAGCGGATCAATCGGCAGGACATGGACAGCTCTCTTGCAATTATTATCAATCAATTTTTATGCAGACTATAGTTGCATGGTGTGCACATCACTAGCAGACCTTCATCTATCTGCAGGATGCGGCGACAAATAGACACTGCCAAGGATAATCTCGCCTCTCGAGTTGGGTAAACCGCCAAAGGGAAAACACTCTGCGAATCCACAAAAAGGAGTGAGCTAACGTACAGAACCAAAACCGAATTCCTCTTGTGTTTGTGTTACGTGCGTATGCGAAAGGGCAAAACATGACACGTTGTGCATAGCCACATGTTGTCGCAAACAAACCGAACGCTCTACCTGGGATAAACTTGTTTTCTGCTAATTTACAGGACAGCTAAAACATGGCCGGAGTCCTTACGGCTTATTTAGTGGCATGTTATGTGGTGTAGTGTACCCGACGAGATGCTTTGAAAATGTTTGTCATATATATATGAGTTGGTACGGGGAACGACAGACGCGACGAGGTTTTGGTTTGTTTGGATCCCGGTGCGGAATGTCGTGTGAGAAGCGCTGAAATCGCCGCACATGGGGTCTTGGCGCCTGAACTCTTTTATTTTGCTATACGTCCACATAAATATTTTGCGCTGGTGATTTAGTGAGCGAGCATGTTGATGCCGCATTGATGACGGTCAGGATCATATTTGGCTTGTATTTCAATAAAAGCCGAGTTTATACATGTTCCGCTGACAACATGGAGACACTTTGTGCGTTCGTTTTGTTGCGATTATTTAATTCGAAGCTAAGGCAAACTTGTGGCAGGGATTTCTCGAAAATCACCAATGGAACAAATGGGAAGACTTCGCCTGCTATAGCGCACAATTGGAAATATATGTCAGGTATAAGGAACGGGTTAATTAGTGAAACTTATTAGTTCTGGTCTTGGTTCCCTCCAAAGCTTTCGTTTCCTCACTCCTTTTCCAGTGTGCACTTCTTTCAACACACTGAAACTTCATCTCTTAGCAAAAACCGGAACAAATAGTCTGACGAGATGCAGGTACGACTTGCGATTATTTTTTAACAAAAGCTTTTCAACTCAAAATCTTCTTCTCAAATTTGTGAAAATAAAGTTTGGAAAGGATAATACCACAAATTAAGTTGTTTTGAGCCACAATAAACTTGGGGGAAAATCAAGTGTAACGATAAATCTCTGAGAAAATTCGAACATCCAAAATAAGCCATTTGCTGAATGAATTTTCTTTTTCAGATGTCTCAATTTTCAAACTTTAGCTCTGAGTTACTAGTTCTTGGGCTCTATTAAAAGCTTATAGCATTTTTTACGTACTTTCCAAAAAATGGTATTTATAAGCAAACAAAATTATCTACTGCATCAACTCAAATGCAATACGTCCTTCCACCTGGTTGTCCTACATACATTTTCATAGCTTTATCGGATAACCATGGCTCTAATGCTCTATGCGGTTTCGAATGAGGGGCTGTTACATTTTCCATACAGCAGCAAAGCACTTGCAGCCTTATTTTTGGGCCCACCGTAGAGTATAAAACTGTTTCTTGCATAAGGATGCGTAAAATTACACCCTTAAGCTAAGTTTCCTGCTCGCGCTAAATTTTATCTCCCATACAAAAATGTCCACAAAGATAAAAATATTTAGCGGAGAAGTTTAGCAAAGCAGTTCGCTAAATTCTTAACTTCATATTTAGCTCACGAAATAAATGACTGGTACATTAAATCGAAGATAAATGTTGACAAAAGAAAAAGGAGGAAAAAGTTTATGTTGTGATTAATGGATTTTTCGGCGGAAACCGCAGAGAACGTTAGCGTGATAAATAAAAAAAAAACGCAAAACCAAAATACAAAACAATTATTTAGCGACCATTTATCTTTGGTGTGGAGAATCGAAGTGGAGACTAGGGACGCTAAAATTTAGCGCGAGCAGGATACTAAGCTTTGGGCTGAAAAATGTGATTTTTGAAAGTTTTACGAGCTTAAGCAACGTTACTTTAAGGCTGCGCAACTTAGACGCTAAAATTTGCATCTAGAGCCGTAGAGCTGACGTTAATTTGTTTTTGACAGCGAGCAGGATACTAAGCTTTGCGCTGAAAAATGTGATTTTTGAAAGTTTTACGAGCTTAAGCAACGTTACTTTAAGGCTGCGCAACTTAGACGCTAAAATTTGCATCTAGAGCCGTAGAGCTGACGTTAATTTGTTTTTGACAGCGAGCAGGATACTAAGCTTTGCGCTGAAAAATGTGATTTTTGAAAGTTTTACGATCTTAAGCAACGTTACTTTAAGGCTGCGCAACTTAGACGCTAAAATTTGCATCTAGAGCCGTAGAGCTGACGTTAATTTGTTTTTGACAGCGAGCAGGATACTAAGCTTTGGGCTGAAAAATGTGATTTTTGAAAGTTTTACGAGCTTAAGCAACGTTACTTTAAGGCTGCGCAACTTAGACGCTAAAATTTGCATCTAGAGCCGTAGAACTGACGTTAATTTGTTTTTGACAGCAAATATCGTTTGGTAGTAGTAAACGATAATTTAAACAAAACCAAAAAGTAAAACTATACTTCTAAGAAGCTGTAAATGTATAACCTTTACAGCGTCAGAGGAATAAAAGAAATTAGCAACTAGATAACCCAGTACAGTCCGCCACGGATATAAGAAACAGTCATTTAGAACAAATCGCTTACTCGTATAAGAAACGCATGTGTCTGATGTAAGAAACATTCGGATATAAGAAACGAACAGAATCTATTATTCAAAAGAAACTTTGTTTCTTATATACGTCTTCGTATAAGAACAACTCGGATATAAGCAGCAATATCTTTGTATATTTTAGAGGTTTCTTATATCCGTGGCGGACTGTAATACAAGTTTTATTTGATTGTATAAATAAAAAGGATATACAAGCTGACCCGGCAAACTTCGTCCGCTCAAATTCGTTCAATTATAAAACAATTTATTATTTATTTAAAATAAAAATTTATTGTTTATTTTTTTCAAAGTGCGGTTCACCATGCAAACTTTAATCCCCTATTTTATCCTGTTATCGCGAAAAAAAAGTAGCCTATGTACTTCCTTGGGGCAATATGAATCCATCAAGACCAAAATCTAACAATCCGTTCTCGAGTTATACGTGCGCACACACTGACGTCAGTCTCTTTTAGATACTCGGTGGGCCAGCTGGTGGAAACGGTTGACAGTGCCAAAATATCCTATGATTTAAAGGTTATTTTGAAACTGACAGCTGTTGCCTGCTCGAAATCTTGACAGAAAGTAGTATCATGCATCCGCGGAACGAAATGAGTTATTTCGTAATATTTTGTTGAAATGTATTTCTATTTAGACGACGGTTGTCGTTTAGTAAAATTAGACTATGCAAAAATGTTTATAAAAAAACAAAAAATAAACGTTAGAGCAACGCTCTTTTTTACGCAGTGCTTAACTAAGCGATATCAAAGAGGCGCGTCATGAGGGAAAGTAATGAAAGCGGCTGTTAAGCGTTTTAAATGTTTCATTGTTGTACCTTGGCAAACAAACCCCATTTTGGCAAAATTCGACACGTCGATCTATATTGTTGGTAGAAAACAGTTAAAACTCGTACACAGCTTTTTTTATTCATCCGATGTTGTTTGGCTATCATTTTTTTTCTAAATGAAAAACTTCGACTATGTTTATTTGAACCTTTAGAATTTGATTGGTCAAGTCAAGAAGATGATATCGGCCAAATGGGCGCCGTCACAATTGATTGCCATACGGGCTCGATTTATGGCATTTTTCATCACTTCGGCGAGAACTTCGGGCGACAGATTCGTGTCGAATGTTGCCTTGAGGGCTTATAGGGTCTCGGGCTTGTTCACGTAAACACGGGACTTCAAAGAACCCCACAAGAAAAGTCTGGAACGGTTAAATCGGGCGATCTTGCGGGCCAGTTCAAATCACCAAAAGGAGAGATGAGGCGACCCGGAATATCGGTTGTGGCTCGCGCAGTGTGTGCCGTATCTCCGTCCTGTTGGAACCACATGTCCTCCAGTCCTAATTCGTCCAATTGCGGCAGAAAAAACTCGCTTAACATGGCCCTGTAGCGCGCGTCCACTGTTGTCGTTCGACCAGCGGCGTTCTCGAAAAAAATGGCACAACGGGCGCTCCGGGGCCGTCCACTCTTGGCAACGTCTCGTGTGGTTCCATACTCTTCAAGTTTGGTGGCCAAACGGCGCAGTGTTTGCGCAGTCGGTATCAGACGGCCTTGGAATCGGCGACGGAATTCGCGCTACGCCAACGCTACAGACGAATTGTTACGCAAAAAAATAGACACGATTATTCCGCGTTCTTGGGGAGTGTATCACTCCATGGCTTGTTCACTTGTATTCTACATCTGTCTAGTCCACAAATATCAAAACAGATTTGACATTGGCGGCCATTTGCAAAAATAAGAGCATCTACCAAATAGGGTGATCTCTTTTGGCCCACCTTGTATAAATGCTGCTGCTCGTCTTGGCTCATAAAAAGATGTCCTGAGGTATACCTCCGAGTTTATCTGAATGGTGACGTCTCCGCGAATCCATAATGCAGGCTTTTTCGTCGTTTCGGTAACCCCGTGTTGATATAAAATCAAACAACGCATAAAATTAAAAAGAATTGAGAAAAGGCCTTACATCTTTCAAAATGGAAGGAGCTTTTTTTTATTTAAAAAAGAACGACATATGAAAGGAAATAGTTCAGTGCTTACGTCGAATTCATAAGCAAAAAATCTTAGTAAGTGTTAACAATAAATAAATTATTTTTATTATTTCTAGATATAGGTTCCAACACTAAAGCACTACATCAATCTTGCGTTTGTTGTTGTATGAAATGGTTGCCACAGCTTTTTTCTATTCGGGATATCTCCAACTACCGGTAACATGTCCAGCGATGTAAATTGTCACGAAGGGGGTTATCGTCTCTAAAACAAATCAGTGGCAACCATTTAAATATATCTAATACCCTATTCACATCGCACCGAAAACTGTCGGAAACTCGTCGATGCATTCACACCGAACACCAACCAGTTTTCGTTTGACGTTTCAATCAACTGTAAGACAGTAGTCGTGAAACTTCTGTGTAAACTGTAAACTATTTTGGTTACAGATTTCGATCGCATTAATTAGCAAATACAATTAATTAAAAACATTTAATAATATTATTAACCGATCAATTAAGTGTGGAAAATGATTTTAAGTTGTGGGTTGTGACTTCTGTTCGGTCAACTGGATTGCTGAGTATTGCAAAAGGTGTGTTTGTTTCAACAATCCAACGATTGGAAATCGTTTTCGTTCGCTCTCAGATTTCAGATTTCGTGTGTCTTATCGAACATCAAAATGACACTTGCTCTTTTTTTTTTTTTGATATTCGTGCAATTGGCATAGCCTTTGACCCTTTTCTAAGCGTTTTCCATTCACTCGTTAAATTACATAAT
The DNA here is from genome assembly GCA_916610125.1 of Cheilosia vulpina. NCBI lineage: Eukaryota > Metazoa > Arthropoda > Insecta > Diptera > Syrphidae > Cheilosia > Cheilosia vulpina. Next base: position 19,773,766 of record OU744276.1, on the reverse strand, counting down.
AAAACATTAGAAATTTGCGCCCAGATTAATTTCTAAACATTTCTAGATAAATAATTAACGAAAATATATCCAATGCAAGTGCAATGCGTTTTATTGCAGTTAAACAATTTCACGAAAACGTAAACAAACTCCACTAGTTGTCAAACTCAAACGCACTTGTTTATTGTGTTGGTAAATCTGAAGCAACTCTGAGAAAAAATCCAGATTTGCAAAAGTGCTATAAAATCGGTAAAAGTTTTTTTTTTTCGTACCAAACGAACACAAAAAAATGGCCCACAAAAAAAAAGTGCTCTGATTAAACAACTCGTTTTGAAAACTAAAATTTGTATGGGAAAACTTCTGTTTTCGAGTGTTTTCGCGACAACCCAGTTTTCGCCTCGGTATGTATAGGGTTGAAGAGCAGTAAACACCAGTCTTGCCAGTTTGGGCGCTTTGCCATATTTTGGTCAGAAAAAACGATAGAAATTTCTTCTTGTGTAAATTTTGTTTGTTTTATCCCTATAGAAAAGGAATATTTTCGAACAAACCAACACTTTTATAACTTGGCAGCACTCATGCAGTCAAGCGACATCGAAGAGTCGTCCAACTTGCCAGCACACCATTTGATTTGACAAAACACACAAGCCACAAAGGCCAATTCCAAAAGATAGAAGTCAAATAAAAAGTACTTAAGGAATTGGGATTTTGGGAACGTTTTTAACGATTTATTGGACAACGATTTTGGGGTAAATTTTTTTAAGGTTTGGCCGCTTAAAGCAAACTGAATCCTGGCAACCCTGATAAACTTCAGAATGTAACAACTTATATAATAAGTCAATGGTAACAACAAACTCAAACACTTTGGCTGCCATTTCAAGTCACGCACGCATTCTCCTCAGTGAAAGATGGTAATAGTTTCTGATTCACACTATGCTACATCTGACGACATAAAAGTTGCATTTGCTCAGCTAGATGACATCAGCCATATTGTTATCTCTCTCATACACAAAACATCAGAAACAGAAACTGAAAACTTTTGAACACAATTCGTTCACTCCAATTACGCTACGGCTCACACACAGAATGACAGAATGCTAATTTGTATAATTAAACAACAATACAATGATAATTCCCCAAAAAGAAATAATAACTCATCTTGCAACAGTCGAAATTGTTGAATTCCCATCTGAATATTTTTAATCCGCTTTTTGTTCGTCGTTCCTTTGTTAGACGGCACTCAGCGAAAGACATACAAATAACAAAAAGACAGCAAATTACCGAAGTAATAACAAGTTATCTGTTACAGAGCCCAACACACACACAGCGCTTATGATTGACAGTTCAAGAAACAGTCGTCAGCTTCGAGGATCGGAATGGATCAGAAGAGAATACAAAGTCCGAGTTGTCGAAATTATATTTCCGTCTCTGCGATACCAAATGCCAACCGCAAACAGTCTAGTCTTCGTCATTGTTGATAAATAATAATTACATCGTCGCCATCGGTGGCATGGTGGTGGTGATGCTGGTGCCCATTTCATATAACGACAAAAAGTGTCAATCTTCCTCAAAATGCCAGACACGGCGTTATGCCCCTTCAATTGATCGTCGATCCTGCGCAGTCACCTTAAGGGCTAGAAGAGATGCCGCACCGCATTCATTCGATTTCTAGCTTATTAGGGGCAATTACCACTCGATCAGTTTGAAGGCTGATTGCCGATCACTGGCGCAGTTAATTCAATTCCTATGAAAGATTGTTTCCTGCCGTATATGTATAGGTGCTGGGCGTCATCGGTGCTGATTTGGGCTGACACATAGCGCCAATTCAAGCTGTGCGAGGGTGATCTAGGAGTTGGGATAATTGGATTTTATCACGCGCAATAGGTATATTAAAGCGGAGCATATGGTAGTTGCACAGAGGAGCTGTATATTGACAGGTACAAGATGACTTACCACCGATTATTCGCCGGGGGAATTTGGAGTTCGATTGGATTTCACTTTGTAATGCTGCTTAAGCTGACTATCATCCCTCGCGGTAGCCGTTTTATATGCTCCTTTGGATGCGTTCGCGGCCTGATAGCTTCTCAACATTAGGCACACGTTTAGGCCGGATGATAGTTGTCGTTTCTTCGTTATACATCCAAAGGTCTGGGCTGTTTCGTAACTATGTACCTTTACAGGATTGGGTAGTAATAACTCAACGCACAGCCAGTCTAATACGTCCCGAAAAACTTTACAAACCTCAGTTTGAAATGTATCGGAGTAGAGACAACTGCCATAGAAGAAGAAGTTCCGTTGGTTTCGCCGGACTAAAAGCGGATGAAACCTTGATAGGTGACTTCTAAATAACAGGGACAGTGGATATTTGGATTTACATGCGGCAGTCTTTCACAAAAAGTTTTGAGCTATTCCGCGTGTAGCGAACGTCTACAGCAATCCACATAAAAGTTTTATTTGCCAAGACTAGTCTAATGTACGCTTCCGCTTTTGCAAAAGCAACGGGTGGTAGTTTGTACGAGCTCAAAGAATCCCCTAAATATTTTAAATGGCAACTTTAACACTAAAAACACCTTTGGAACTACAATAAGGCAATACGACAGCACGTTTGATGGCAAAAGGTTTCGGCTTACTGGCTTTACAAACCGTCAACCAGATTGATCATAATGCGATTGACGAAAGGTACGCCTCTAGTGCTCAAAATGTCAGAGTATTTTGGTTGCTGCTCCAGGAACAATGCACGGAAATTCTATAAAAGGTTTGGAAGAACGTTCCAGGGCAGCAAGCCCCGTATAGAAATATGTAGGTGACATGGGAAATACAAAACATAGAAAATCTATCTCTGCAGACTCTATAGATGCGTCGAAGATCAGCAACCCACTGGTAAGCCAGACCAAACAATTTAGACTTTCGAACTTCCCCATCTATATTCCGGAGCAACACGAAGTAAGGAGAAATATCCTAGCTAAAGTCTACAATCCCAGCTAAGTTGACCATTCCAGTTAAAGACCAAAAGAATAACGAGGTCTGACGGTTCATCCGATAACGTCTTAAGAAGCTAAATATGACTTACCGATATGATGGGAATGTTTGCCCGAAGAATGCGGAACAAGGTTCGCCAACGACAGAGTCCCTTTAACATCACATATATAAGATCCAATCTGCCAAAAAGTGTGAAAGCCTAAAACCCTTGGTAAATAACCTGCTTGACCTTCATCGGTGTAGTTTGAGACCAGCAAATTCCCCCAAATTTTGACACTTCGACAGCCTAGGTGTTTAAAATGGAACTCTCTATCTTTTCGGGGTTTTGAAAGGCGCCCATATGGCAGGCTTCTTCTACAGAGATAAGCTATGTAGAGCTTCGAGTTTTCTGCGCAACAAATGTGCATGACGATGGAAAAAACTTGCTTGTAACGATCCAATCCAGGCGTTTGTTGTCAAAAAAATATTAGACAGAACGATGCGTTTTCTGGTGACTTCTTTAGGTTAAGTTAGGTTTGTGGGGTGGCTGAGATCCTACAATCAATTCAACACTGACGCACATCACGGTGAGGGATGACGGGAGGGGACACTCGTCTCTTACCCATATAGGAACTCTGTCTAAAAGTGTTTATTGTGCTGTTGGGTTAGGTAAGGTTAAGCTGTTTTGAAAGATTCACTTAGAGCCAGACTTTTAGGTCCATTGCGATACAAAACAAGTGAAGAGAAGGAAAGGTTAGTAAAAAATAAAAAAAATTATAGTTACCGCAACAGGTCCGTTAGGGACCTTCGGCCGAGCTTTTCATTTTTGAGACGAATGGAACGGATCTACAATTTTATGCCGAGTCCTTCGCTATTTGAGAAGCTCTTTCAATAATATTCTCGGATATTTGTCAAACATTCGCGAGAGGTGGCTCTGTGGAAAAAAACCTTAAAAGAAGAAAGTCATAGGCCGAGCATACCTACTATTTAGAAAATCGTTCTTGCGTTCAAAATATGTCATAACGCATGATCTTGTATAAGGTTTGTCTTCGGGAAGACTTAAGCAGTCTACATCCGCCCATAACAGCCCTGTCATTGGGTATGTGAAAGTTGATGTCTTCGTCTTCAGGACGATGAAGGGTGACCGAAACAGTCTACCTCCCGCTTATAGCCTCAGGCATCCCGTATACAGAAGGGAGACAGTTACGGCGCGGTACGGGTTATTTCTACGGTAGCGAAAACATACCAACTTTAATGTTGATAGAAGTTAATGAGGCTCAACCAGGATTTGCAAGAAGAATCTTTCAAGGGATTTTAAGGCTACATGCTTCCCCGAAGCAATGCATACTGAAGTAGGAAGTCGGTTGGGTACCCAAGCCCCCAACGAAGGTTAATTCTTGTCATAGATAGGAGACACTGCAATCGTCCGGGAGACATATATATATTGATATAGGCTTTCGAAAGAAACGCCTGGCGGTACCCATTTTCGAACCCCCTGTACGGAAGTGGATTGAGCTTTGGATATAGGTCCACCTCTTCATTCTCTCCTGCTCGAAGAGGCGCTCAAAAAAGGAAAAAAGGAAAAGAATTCTACGATACTCACAGGCCAATCAGTTTTAAAAATCTGACTCTTGTCAATCGCAGCTACTTTCAGGTGAGAAAGGAACTTTGTAATAAAGCCCTCTCAAGAACAACTACGGAGCCTCTGTAGAAAATACCTTCACAAGCACAGTTCCGGTCTACGTACTCGAAGGATGGACCTTTGCAAAAACAGATAACGATCTTTTTGGCAGTCGAGGAGAGGAATTCTAGACAGGATATTTGGTCCCGTTTTTATTGACAGCTTTTGGACGAAACGAGTCAACTGCGCATGGTGAACATTTGGACGGCAACGAGCAGGGTCTTCGACTCTAAATCAGAGGTTACACGCATAAAAATCTGACCTCCGGCGTTGCCTAAAAGAAGAAAGGGACATTCTTTCGAGTGTATTACAGGAAATAGTTTGACGAACAAGCTAACAAATGTAGAGGTGTGTGAATTGAAGACCTGGTTTAATACAATATATAACAATTAAGCCTCATTTAACAGCTTTCTATCATGATGACTGTATACGATGACGATTGATTCAATCCAGAGCATTGATCTGTCGAAAGAATTCGTTCTAAGGAGCTGAAGGTAGACCTCTAAGTCCCATTGAGTCATTCATTTGCAACAAAAAATGTTGGCTTATGTAAGGTTTTGGTTTTAGGCCACATCTAGTGCAGCCACCAGTCGCACTTAGACCAGAGTAGGCATTGTAAACTGTGATACCACAGGATCCAAAGCTCGAAAAATTACCCGTTGAACCCAACAGGAGCTTATAGTAAAGCCCTAGAGGAGGCCAGTTTTTATTTTAGCATTTTCGCCGAGATTGTCAAATAAGAACTTTCCTAGATGAAGTTTTCTGCGGGAAGAGAGAGAGTGGGTAGGTACATTGTAGGTGTGTCCGGAAAGATAAGAACAATATCACAGATGGCTAGCAAGGGATAAGTAGGATAAGTTAAATTCGCTCGTAAGTTTTTAGATATTGCTCCTAGGAGAAGGCAGCGAAAAACTCCAATTTGAACTTCTAGCTCAGTAATGAATGGTACCTCGACAGCTGTTTCCAATGGCTCTCGGCTACCAGCGACATTTCATCCGAAAAATACAGCAAATTCCAGTAATTAATAAAACAAATATGATCGCAGAAATGTTATCTCACTTCCTCTATCGATTTTATTCCCACGTTTGCCGAAAAAAAAATAAATAAGAAGGAAGAGCAACAAACCCTAAAAGATACGACACACTTATGGCGAACATATCCCCGGCGTACACGTGGCTCTCATGGAAAGACGTACATATACATCTCCTCTGAGTTTGGCACATCGTCCTACCACAATCCGCAACTCTGATGGGGCTTCTCAAAATTCCGCAGCAGCAACAATTCACATCCACGCAGATATCCATCTATTTGGCATTATATTTGGTTCGGTTTGCACACGAAGTGTGGTGAGTCGAGACAGTTTGGCTGGCGGCTGTTGGTGTAAGCTATAAGCTGTGCCTGCCTATGGTCACTGGTGGTGGCTTACTATATACACATACGGCCGAGTGTTGCACTCCGCGCCAGTAGCCAATTAAATTAAGAAATCTGTTTTCGCGATTTCATGCACATTTCCCTTTTTGCTACTGGTATACTGCTCATCCTTGTGCCAGGGCGCGCAGAGTGCCGGGACACTTTGACTACTCTGCGAGATTTGCCATTTAAACGATTTTAATATTTAACATAAATCGTTGGCACTCTTGAGTGGAGTAGGACGAGCATAGTCGCGACAGACAACCCGAACGAGATTCGTTTTCATTGAGAAACACTAAAGTGCTGCGGTGCATATAGCAAGACCCTCCTCGGTAGTAGTATGGACGAGACGACCTTTAAAACAGTGACAAAGAGTGTTGCAGCCAACTCTCGCAGATGGGATGGGAAAAACGTATACTATTGCCAGGCTCAGTCGGGATACTCTCTTGGGTAGGACGATTTTCACAGGTGATATGGAAACACAAAATGTTAATGAGCAATTTGAGATGGTGCGAACAGATTTGCGGATTTGTTTGGTTCTTCTCTGTTTGTTGTCTGCTGCCTTTGGCACAGGATATTGCTATTGCTACTGTGGGGAAGATCAGCGAAGTAAGAAAAAAATTAATGGGAATGTGCAAAATTAATTATTCGAACTTTTTGTTCTCTTTATTTCTTTTGGCCGGTTAGTCGCAGAGATTTCTCCATAAGCCAAAGATGGGAATTTTTCTTTTGCTTAGGCTCGTTTGGGTGCACATGAGAAGGAGGGAAGTGCTCCTAATTGAATGGTTGACTTGGGGGTCGAGTCGCAAGAGCTCCTCAGTGAAACATCCGAACAAATATGACCTTTTTTTAGTTAGTACATCACTATAACAAATATTTATCGATTTACTAATAAAAAAAATGTGCACGACTGGGTCGAACGAAACTTTCGCGTTCCTCAAAAGTTTGCTTGGTTGTTTTCTTATTTTTTTAGGTAGATATATGTACAGGTAAAAAAGTGAAAAACAATGGTAGATAAAAGAAGCAGTGCGAAGATAGAATATAGGAAAAGGAATAGTGTCAAATAAAATTCACTTTTGGGTGGTTCATCTGATATGGCTGTACATATCAAAAATACAATGTGAGTTTTTAAAAGTTGAAGCTCTCAGTAAAAAGAAATTGTCGCAAGTTCTGGTTAGAGAGTTATATATGCCACTGTACTATTTTATAAGCTTTTACACTTTACAAGATTTTTGAGTACAAGTGTAGTAGGAGTTTCTGTTTTCTGATCTGTTAGGTCATGTTTTTATTTTGACACCATATTCCCTGGAAGCAGGGTTCGTTATAGATATATATCTTTTCATAGATGTATATTGTAAGAATTCGGAGATTTGTTTTTGAATATGCGTCAGCAGTTATAAACTGAATATCCCAATTGACGTAAAAATGAAGTGGGAGTTTCTGATTGCGGTTGGTACTATTTTAAGGTGCATACTCAATGTGGTTAAAAAAAAGAAGTGCGTTATATTTGTTTAAAATAAGTTTTGCTTAGCTGTTATTGCATTTTTATTAGAAGTGGAAAATTTAGATTATACAAAAATATACCGTAGATATGTGAATACAAATCGGGATTTGTGAAGTAGTTTTTTCAGAAATAATTATTAATTTGATTTATTCGATTTTTTTGAGAGAAACTAAGTACGGGATCTTATTTAGAATACTTAATATTATCCTTAATAAGCATTTTGATCAAAACCGTTAGAGCGGTTTTTGTAAAATTTGGCAGACAAAACAGTACCAAATATTGCAATGTTTAGTTTGGAAAATACTATTTCTTAACTATTTAGCTGAAAACCGAGTATAAGAATATAAGCATTAATTGGTTTTTATCAAAATCGAAAATGGGGTTTTCGAGATGTGAACAGTTTTTAAAATTACCGTTGTCGGTGATTCGAAGTGAAAATTAAGGACGCAATAATTTTGAAAACATCAATTTAACTCTAACTTTGCATTTTGGTCAAAATCGATTTTTAAGTAAACTAAATTTTAAAAAAAAATACTTTTTTCAAAAATCCATTTTACGATAATACGGAGCAAAAATAAGTTTGCCATTAAGTTGGAAGTGACCATATTACCTCAGAAATTAATTTTTGTTTTCGAGTTATAAAGGGTCCGCCAAATAACTTATTTTTTTTTGAAAATGCTATAAAAAAAACGGCTGAATATTTTCTCAAATTTCTTTTTTTATTCGAAAGTACAATTCTTCCGGTCAATAATGGAAAATAATTTCATTCAAATGGCTGCCTCGGCTGGCCATGCAGTAGCCTACACGATCGGTCCAATTTTTAAGCACATTATCGATTGTGTGCAGCTGTATTTCACCAATGGCTTCACGAATATTGTCCTTTAAAGCGTCAATTGTCTCTGGCATGTCGGCGTAACACTTATCTTTTACGGCACCCCACAAATAATAGTCCAACGGTGTAAAATCGCAGCTCCGCGGTGGCCAAACGACATCAGCTCTGCGGCTGATAATGCGATCTTCAAAAACTGTGTGGCACGTAGCGCCGTCCTGTTGAAACCAAATATTGCCAATATCCTCCTCTTCAATTTTTGTGAACAAAAATTCGTTCAACATGGCCCGATAACGATCGCCAGTGACTGTAACGGCCACTCCTTGCTCATTTTCGAAGAAAAATGGCCCAATTATGCCTCTGGCCCAAAATTTCAATTTTCTCTGGTGTACGCACTGTTTTTGGCTTTTCACGCTTTGGTTTATCGATGAAGATGCCAGTTTCTTTCACTTTTTTCACAAGATAACGAACATACGGAGCTGACGGTGCTTCTCTTTGTTATGTATAAAATAAAAAGACTGCACGCGTTCTTTAATCCAACATATTCTTTTTAATTCCAACAAAGAACTTAAAACTAATTACTGGCGATACACGTCTGACCTGTAGGCTGAATTCAATTTGAGTGCCCCCGAAAAACGCTATCTCTGTCAACCACATCTTAGGTTTTATGTCCTTGAGAAGATGTTGCCAGATATCACTGAAAACTACTTTAAGGTAGGTATGCTACTTTAACTTATACACAGCACTCTTCTTCCAAAATCCGTACGCAAATTTCGCACACATTCTGCAACATTACCATGATTTTCAAAGTAATGTCGCAATATTTCCCAGCGTTGTTCAAGCGTATACACCACCATATTCGTTCAGCGGAAGGATAAAACTAATTATCTGTCAAATCAGACATGAGCTAAGTGTTACCATTCGCGAAATAAGCACTAGTTGAAAAAAAAAAGTTAGATGGCGGACCCTTTATCCAAATTTCAAAAGTTTCGTTATTCGATTTTTTAGCGGAAAACTCATTCTGCAGTCATGTTAACCTCACCTACTTAAGCTTAAATATCAATTTTGGTTGAAACCTTTAGAGCCGCTTTCGAACAAATCACACTTGTATGAACATTTTGTATTCGAAGTACCATTAATATTGAGATAACAGTGCAACAAAAAAAGCGGCCCCAAACTGTAAGCCCCCAAACTCCAAATCCGAAGTTTGAACGAAATCACATTTAATAAAATTAAATAGTATCGACCACCTTAAATCTCCAAAGATCCAAAATTAGGGACACAGTTCTAGGGAATCATTATGGATTAAAAAATTGAGAGTAATGTTATTTAGCTGCCGTGACAAATATTGCGAATACCTTTATGTACTTGCCGCAGTCGTACTATTAGCAGTTTGGTATCAGCGCACTTTTTAGGAAATAAGCAGGTATACCTATCTCACCTAAGAAATATATGAACCACTCTGATCAGTATAGTTATTTATTTTTTTAATTCAATTCCAAAACAGAACCCATCAGCAAATGTGTCCGCATCGAGGACTTCACCTGCGTCAACTAACTCGTCAAAACTCGTAACATCCACATATCCCCAAAATTTGTTGGCCAATCTTCAATGACAAAGTGTGTACACCAGCAGCCACCATTCAACTCATCATCAAACTGGTTGCCAAATCGCAAGCCGTAACATTTCCGGAACAGATGATACTAATTAACACTCCTTAGTTAATAATTGCAAATGCAGAGAAAAAACCTATTCACCTGCCCTTCCAGTATTCCGCTACCACACTCCGCAACTACACAAGGATCACCTGATCATGCGCCCTTGCTCCTTGTATAGTCATCCTGTGAAGCAGTAAATTAATCCTATCAACCTTAACATTGCAAGGAATAATTTTAATATTTTATGGCTATAAAATTACCGCAGCACCGGAATGCGAATCCACCGCACTCACACTCGCACTGACATGTCAAACACGGCTCTGTGTTTGAGTAATATTAATGATTGAGTTTAACTTAATAGCGCTCGCTCTTAAGGTGGACCTCCGCCGCCGTCAGTGTCGATGTCGATGCTTATAAAACCGTTCCCCCCATTGGCCAATTAAAAATGTAAATATTTTGGTTGCTATATATCCAATTTGCTGCCGGAATGCCGGGGACGCTGACGCGCATAATGTGTAATGCGAATACACGTTATTGATATGCCATCAGAGTTAACCATCAGAGTCGGCCATATAAAGTGAACACAATGTAATTGCATTATGCAAAGTGGAAGTGGCTGATGCCTTTTACCTTTGTGTTGTGGCGCGACTTCTAAATAATTCACTTTTCAACTGAGAGGTGGAGAGGTGCTCCTGTGCACGGCTAATTTGAGCTAAATTACAAAAGCCAAACCGCCCCGAAATTGTAATTTGAATGCGGCGGCTCATTTCATGGCTGGTGCATAGACCAGTCATTGGTGGAAGATTATCCAAGGGAAAAACAACCCAAATGCAAAACAGGTAGGGCACATGTCGAAATCTTATCGGGGTAGAAAGATCTCTACCCGATACCATTGGCCAAGACCGAAAGTGGAATATAGCAAGGTAGAGTGTTTGACGTGAAAAACAGTTTTGTATGGCCGTAACAATTGTGCTCATAAAAAAATATAACATACAAAAATATTCAGTTAAATGGTGAAAGGAGCGATGAAGAAGTGAGCTGCCAACAAGCACCAGATGTGGATTGAAATGTGTGGAACGAAAAAAACAATCCATAACGTTCCACTGACAGTGAAGTGATACTAGAAATGATCGAGTTGAAACCTTAATTGAGTCGGTGATTGTTAAAAAAAACATAAGTAACAATTTTTCCAAATCAGTTTTACTCCGTTTTTACACAACTTATGTATAAACACTCCGCTGTGAACAAAAACAACATAATTTGATACCTAAAACACACAGAAATTCGATCGCAAAATCGGCATATTGTACTAAGACAACGTGACTCTTTTACCATTGTTGTTTCTCCTGTAAAAATGTCACTTATGTTGTTTTATAAATCACCGATTCAATTGTGATCCTGATTTCATCAGTTTTCGATGGCAGCAATAGACGTTTTTCTTTTCTCGAGTTGTGTACTTTACAGAGCTCGAGCGTTAATTTATTAACGAAACACAACTTAGCACTAGCTGTCATATAACTTTAAAAATACTCCTTTTGAACAGTATTTGCTAAACTTTTTGTCGGTCTACTGAACTGTTTTACGTAAGGTTGTTTTATTGATCATCTATCTAATCAAAGTATAGTGAAGAAGAACCTTCGGCACGCAATTACAAAAATTACTGCCTTCATGACCCATCTGTGATTCGCACTAAATGGACACATTTAAAAATCTAGTTATTTTAAGTCGACTAGATTGGTCTGAACCTGAACGCAAAAACTGGATTGGTCGGGAACGTCACTTTTCCTACGTCAGACAAATATGCGAACTGTCAACTTGACTAGATTTGTCGGCTATCCCTCTATAGACGTCAACTGAAACAGCTGTTTATGTGACCGATCTAAGCCAATCAACACCGATGGCGTTTTTCATTGAAGATCCGAGAGAATTGACCTGAAATTCAAAATTGTTCTTATCAATGAAATTCGTTGAAGCGCTTTTGTAATAGTGGTGGACACCATATGTGAGATTTGGTTTTCTGTTGCTACTTTTTTTTCGTTTTCTACAGTAAATATGAATGTTTTAATAGGCCAAATCAATATATGTATATCAATTTTTGTTTACATTTTGCACGCATTTGCGGATCACAAGCGAAAAATTTGTTTCTAATAACACAACAAACATTCCAATCTGACATTTTGCTAGTGTGTGTTGGTGAGTTCAGGGCAATTCTCGAAAAATATTCCGGATACTTCTGTTGTGTTAAGAATTGACCTGGAAGTGCACTTTTTTCCAATGAAACATAGAATGCATCGAAAGAGCACTTTTGCTCTTTTCATAGAAAGGGCAATTATTTTCTTCAATCGAAAACGCCATGAGATATATCAAGTCAGCCAGCTGTCAAATTATCTAAACAAGATACTTGAACGTCCCCAGTGTTTATCCCAAGCAGAAGTGACTTGACAGCACCAGTTCATGCTACAACCTTTCTTGTAAACTACTTTCACAGGCACTCACATTCAGCGAGAGCGAGAGAGAACAATGACACATAACAAAATATAACAGTTTATAACACTTTATCACAGATGTGACCGTGTACTGGTTTTACTTTGTTGAGTAAGGTGTCCATTAAAAACAGGCTACAGGGCTACTTTCTTTTTCTGTGCTACTATTCGTAACCCTAATCATCAAACATAATGGTTACCTGTCAAAACATGCTGTGCACAGAGTTGTCCTCAGTCTTTCAATTTATTTATTTATTTATTTATTTATTGACAGTTCGGGTTCTGTTCTGAATTGAAAATTCAATTTAAGGCGTTTTTCTTTTTTAGTTCAGAGCTGAGCTCTAAACTGAGCTAGAGCATTATGAGCGCTCTCTGAACCGAGCGTACTCAGATTGTTCTGATGTAATTATGAAACACACTTGAGCACATAGCTGTCATTTGTAATAAAGTATATGTATAAATTGAATATTTATTAATTTTTATTTATTTAATTGGTTAAACTTCAGTTCCAGAGCAACAAGGTTCGTCCGCCATTTCAATTATTTTGTTTATCCTGTTTTTTTTCTGTCAATAGTGCCTGTAAGTCTGTAATCAGCTTTATACTCAGCCCGATCAGTCAATTTGTTCTGAGCTCATAGAGCGCGCTCTGATTATGCTCTGAGAGAAAAAAAAAACACAAATTCTGAGCTCGATGTATTTGAGCTAAAAAAGAAACACGAACTTTTTGTATAACAGTTCAGGTTGTGCTCTGAACTAAAAAAGAAAAACGCCTTTAGAAGAAGTATGCGGTAAGACAACCCGCATATAATCCAGGCTTCGAATCACCACATGAGCAATTTATTCAAATCCCCCACAGTTGACAAATTTTATGGTAAGCCTTTTAAAATCCTATTTTTCACAAATACATTTTAGTCGACAAATTTGTGTCGAAGCTATAGGAAGAATATAACATTTGCAACAGATGTAACCTTTCTGAAAGAGAGGACACCTGAATTACAAACAAGCAGGCAGGTACCTACCTAAACCATCCCGATGACATTCTAGCAAACAAATAATTATACAGGACTCAAGCACACGATGTGCTATCCGTTTTCGATTCGTCCTATAGTTGTCAACCTATTTAAGGATACTTTTGCACGCGTCATGCAAACGGTCTAATTAATTGCCGTTATAACCACCTCAATAATATGCAAAATAAATAACAATCAACCGCAGCCCCAAAGACGGCTAGTAGATATTTCGAAAACATATAAAATAAATGGCGTCAGGCTCCCGCCCGGCCTTCAATGTGTAGAAAATCGGACACAGACTTCAGGGATATTCACTTTAATCTGTATACAAGCATCTAATGCAAACAGTACCGGCCCGTGTGCCATACAATGGAGTCCCCAATTAAGGGTAATTATACCGATAAAAAACATGGCAGTCGAACATAGTATATATTGTTCAACCCTCACTTATAGTCGTACACTAACTAGGATTTGCTTTCTGTTTTTGTGGCAACGCCATTCATACATACGAGTATGCTGATGGGGGTAGAAGTGCAGCAGTCGGCTTATTCCCATTTTAAGTATTCATTGTGCCGCATTTCAGATTAATTGAGCGCGATAAGCGCCAGTAACAAGTATTAGTTAGTAATCGAAATCATCAAATGGGCGGAATTCGGGGGTGTTGCCGCATAGAAAAGTAAACTATGCTAGCAGACATCCAAAGCAGAGACGGAGGGAGAGAGTGGGATGGCTTTTAATAGGTAATCGCGCACTTTAGTGTGCACTTTTAGGACTATATTTGTGGCCGTAAAAGATGATGGCGAATTGATAGAGCCGAGCCTGACATCGTATTAAAATCAAGACGTGCACTTAAATGGGATTTAATCACGTTCAAGTTTCATTGTAAAGACAAGCGCGGGACATGGTGTACTCAGCAGTTACAGTCTGGTATGCAATTGGAGGCAGGCAACACACGACAATTCCATCGAACACTTTTGGAAAACTTTAAGTTTGGACTTAAATTAGGCTCACATACAAATTTTGACAAAGACAAATCAAACAAAACGTTTAAACTTTAAGCCAATCGCACCATGCGTCCTCGCGTCGTGCTCGTTTCGAAACGAAAGTTTATGAGAACTTTCTGATAAGCCACAACTAACTGTTAACAGTTATACAATAAAACAATGAGTAATTTTTCGCTGGAATCGAAAGAGCTCTACGATTTTTATTTTGAAAATAAAAGTTTAGCAAGTCAACAAAGCGAAATCATTATAGACAAAATAACAATTTTAAAAATAACGAGTATCGAGTCTTTCCCACGGCTTATGTTAATAAATCTATCAAAACACTAACAAATCGGCACAAATGATGATAGAATAAAACTTAAATTAAAGTACCGAGTCATTTTGTATCACTCAGAAGTTTTCCTGAAATAACAAGTAGCGAGTATTTCTCCTATACGGCTTATGTTGATTCGCCTATCAAGTGATAACATTTTCGAACAAAAACAAAACATAATAAACACGGGAAATGAGTTACTTCCAAAATAATTATTAACGAGTAATTCTCACCTGGAGTATAAAAAGCCACAAAATACTCGTTTGACTTGTTCTAGCGAATTTAAAAAAAAAAAAACATACTTATAATTGGCAAATCAACAAAATGATTACAGACCAAATAACAATTAGCAAAATAACGAGTATCGAGTCAAAGTATTTCCCACGACTTATGTTAATAAATCTATCAAAACACAAACAATTCGGCACAAATGATGACAGAATAAAACTTAAATTAAAGTAGCGAGTAATTTTGTTGTAATTGCTTACTTCAGGAAAGGCGCTTTATAGCACTCTAGAGCACCCTGAACTCCATGCAGAAAAGTATTAGTTTGGCATCGCTCTAAGAAGTCGGTGCTAAAGATAAAAAAAATGAATCTTTCTCGAAGACAGGTAAATTTGTCAAAGTTTTATTTAAACAAAAAGTTACAACAGGAAATATTTGATCTATTAAAACGCCATTTTTCTCTATAAATCAAATCGATTATAGATACCCATACCCAGATTTATAGATACCCAGAATTGCATAATCGAGGTATCCGTTTGAAAAAAATTCCGATACGAAAGTCAAATACGATCGGAACTCAAATTGCATTCGAGGTATCCATTTCGGA
Source organism: Cheilosia vulpina (assembly GCA_916610125.1). Lineage (NCBI taxonomy): Eukaryota > Metazoa > Arthropoda > Insecta > Diptera > Syrphidae > Cheilosia > Cheilosia vulpina. Next base: position 19,758,108 of record OU744276.1, on the reverse strand, counting down.
ACAAAATAACTGAGGCCTACAAAAGCGTTCATATGACATGTGTATCAGCTGTTTTAGTTCGATTACAGTGTAAAAGTTATTTGTGATAAATTGAAAAACTTTGTAAAGAAATGGATAGTGTGGCTTTATTTTTAGAAACAAACCGTATAAGTGCAAGGACAAGACACAAAAATAAAAGGAGGCATTTTAGTTGTAATTGATGCATTTATATCACAGCAGCAATACAAATAGACATTAATGTTGAATTTTTATTCCAACATAGGTTTAGAAAAAACTTTCGGCTAAATAAAGCAGCATTTGCTTATGTGTGGCAGGAGATTAAAGATAAATTTCCAAGCAATTTTCGTTCGGATAGCGTATCCTCTGAGCAAAAACTTTGCAGCTTGCTTAAGGTTCCTCACTGATGAAAACTATCAGCATGGTGTGGTAAAAGATTACCACATTGCGATGGGACAATCAACCTTTTCAAATTGTTTTAAGGAAGTTTTAAACATTTTGGTGGAAGCCTTATGCCTAAAATGGATATCTCTTCGAATGACCAATTATACCCTAAGCGGTGGACCCAACAAATTTAATTCGGTTGCAATGCTTTGCCAAAAAGAAGCAACTTCCTCAGGTAGATATCATATCTACCTATCGCTCTTGTTGAGCCCTCGTCGTTGTTTTCTTTCTGAAATAAGACATCCCTGAAGTAAATCCTAACAAATATTGAATTTTAGTTTGATTACTTACAGTTTTGATGGTGTTCCCATTTGTTTATTAAAATATTCCGCACCAATTAGTTGTCGGAGAGCTTCGGAAAAAATGTTTCGTGTAGCTGTCAAAAGTAAGTGACATAAACGCGGTACAACGCAATGCGACCAGATGCGCTACATGTCGTTGTAGAATTTTTCCGAAAGTTGTATCAGAACGGATACCTCGATTGGAATTTCTCCGATTTCGTACAAGTAGGAGAAAATTAGAAAATTCCGTTCCGAACGGATACCTCGATAGGGGTGAATACCCAGTAGATGAGATGACAGCTCGATCACTTAGGTCATTCTAAAAAGCTTTACCTAACACACCGTAACGGCCTTCTATCCATATGTCACTCACAAATCAAACGGTTAATGGATGTTCATTGCGTTCCGCTTTTCTTATAAGAAAACAGCTTTCGCAAATTAATTAAATTTCCACCCAATAAAATGTTAAACCATACCTACTCGTTGTTTTAGTTTTACAATTTATAATAAAGCTAATAGCATTGTGGGGCATACTTTAGCGTTTACGGGCTATAACCTGTGAATTGTTTATGCGGAAGGAATTATTATTGCTAGCCCATGCCCACTGGGAAACTCCCCGCCTATATTTATTCTGTTTTTTTTTTGTGTTATGGAAAAATTTGCGATAAAATTTCCACTTTTCACTTCGCTGTTCGGTATGCGGGGGGCTGACTCTGATGCAGGTGCATTGAGTGAACCTGTCGCTGCATTGTAGGGCGTCGTTTCTATTGTTCTATGCCACCACTGGAGTGATTAAGCAATACAAGAGTGGTAAGCTACATTCTTTTATTTTTTATTGTACAACTATAGGTTAGGTCTGGTGTACTGTGGTATCGCCTGAAGAGGGGGGTCGGGATTATGGCGCGCCACCAAAGAATGAGAAGAGCATATGAAATGAAGTCATAATTCATTAATGATTTATGAAATGAAAGAGAGAGAAGTGATTAACATATCAACTCACGCACGGGGTTCTTAAAATTTTTTTCTCTTTTCTTTTTGTGCAAAAAAAAAAATACTGAAAAACTGGCTCGAACACTCTGTACGGCCGGGCGAGTTAATTTTTGTTTCTTATTTAGCATGCATTTAGCATAATCATGCAATAAACATGCATTTGCGCTTAAAACTGGGATACACCGGGACAACGAGGGGGCCTAATGGATTATAAATACAATTTGATAGGCGTAATTTGAAAATGAGCACAATAATGCATTTTATTGGCGAGTAAGAAAGTTGAGTTAATGCACATGCCAGAGGAGCTCTATTGTGGATTACAGAATTAGGGTTGGTATGTTAATACAAATACTTCTGTCTGCATCCTGTGCGGACTTTGCATAAGCAGTTTGTTATAATTTTGTTGTTAAGCCAAATGCAATGAGTGAGAAGAATACAGGGATGTTGTATAAAGCAAGGCGTAGAGCGCGTGCAGTTGCGAATAGACGGGTTAAGCATTTTAATCCGAGGCGAAAATGGGAACGTTTAAAATGTAGAGAAGACAGCTTGCTTGGATCACACTTTATTTTCAAATAAAAGTTTAACAGTCAATATAAAATTAAAGTACGGTCTTTAGTAGGTACTTTCGTCAAGGTTGAGTGCGTTCAGCCATGCAGAGCAGATGCACGGTGTGGAAACAATTATTAGGGAAGCTTTACTTAAGACAGTTAACAGTCTTTTAGAACTCCACAAAAATTGTGAAATTGACAAAAAACTTTTTTAAAGAATGAAATTCATAATTTGCTTAATGTTATCCACTATCTTTTAAAATTCTGTGCTGTTCTGAAAAATTAAAACATTAACAAAATAATTTCTACAAATTCAGCTAAAATTATTTTATTTCTGCCTAATAATATGTAGGTCTGTTCGCGTACTTTTCCTAGCGATATATTTGAAAAAGAAGTTAGTGTCAATTTGTATTAACTCTAAATGATTTTTCTATTCCATCAGTTTAATTATGTTACTTATTGGCATTCCCTTTATACCCCTTGAGCTTACCTTACCGGAATACTCCGTTTTGTTTCGCCAATCTGTCAAATGTTTGCATGTGATAAATTTATTTGAATTCTCTGAACGCTATTTCTAATTAACGAAGAAAATGTTCATTACTCGTTACTTCCCTATTTTCTTTTTTCCTGACATTTTTTAGAACAACCTATAGAGTTTGTGCATTTGCGTTTGATTCATATCGATTGGGCAACAATTTAACTGGGATGAACTTAATAACTGGGCAGCAAAACAGCACGGCTTCAAATGCAATTTAAAGACGCGCTGCCGTGGCAGCTTAGATTGCCGCTTCTGGACATATAACGATAAAGCATATACTACTACTCTAAATCGATATATTTTGCAATACGAATTTTAGAAAAAAACAAACACCTTACAGTCGGAAAAAAATATTTAATAAGGGTATACGCTTAAATTTGTAAATTCTGAACACTGTAGGTACTACTACATAAATGTTCACACTTATTTATTATCCTTTTATAATCATTTTTTTCTTATTTCAGACCTACGAAATGGAAAATTCACTAAAACTTCATACTTGACATTGAATTTAACAAAAAATGAAGAATAGATATTAACATTTGCTAGGAAAATAAATTATTAACTTTTTCATAAGTGAAACTCTTTCGGGTAAGCTCTTGTCAGTCATTTCCACAAAAATGACAGAAATCGTTCCACTGCTTCACATTTTAAATGTTCAATAGATCAAAAAGAAATGTTCTTGTATTCGAATTTCTTGGGGAGGATAGTTCTTTACTAAAGTATTTTTTTGATTGTAAAAAAAAATATTTCTGTACTATTTCAACACTGGGGGTCTTATAAAATAAATACCACAAAACAAATCTAACCAGCCTTGCCATGAACGAAAAAAGTTTGTGCGGTGAAGTCGTTTCAGTTGACATTGCTGTACATCCATCACGGTTAAAAATATGGGGTGTTTTTTAATACATCCGCAGTATCACAGGTTTTGAATATTTGCAATTTATTAAAATTTTTCTGTAATATATTTGTATTCAAATTTAATAATTCTTTCATTAAAATTCTCACTTTAATAGGAATTTTCTGAACTTTAATCTCTAAATATTGAAATCTAGTATTTTTGTTCTACAATCTAACCCAGTCGATATGAAAATAATATTTCAATCAAGAACTTATATATAACATCTACTCTATACATTTTGATACGTACTTATTAAAGCCATCAACTTCAATACATTTGCATTTGGTTTTAATACAAGATTTGAACCAAATTCGGGCATACATGAGTTATCCTTCATTTAAATTTCTAGAAAACTATACCTACTAAAGGAAGCAGAGCGACACTCTATAGGATTAATTTCAAAGGGGATAAAAGACCACGTGAATTTGCTTACGCTTGACAATTTTCTATATGTATTGTAATTTTCAAAACCAATAAAAATGAATATTAAAATAAAATGGTTTCGGTGTTGAAATAATATCCCATAGGTATTTAAATCAAATCCAAAGAAGTATTAAAATATAATAAGATTGTATTATAATTTAATATTTCATGGGTTTATAAAAAGCAAAAGAAGTATTGAATTTGAGGTGAAAGTATTATATTTCAATTTGCAGTTTATTTAAATCGAATACAAATGTATTAAAAGTCTTTAATTTTTCAAATCTCCATCTGTTGAGGATGTTTATAAAAATCAATTAATATAAGTTTTATCAATTTTAAGTAAAAGCCATTGTATTTAGAGCCTAAAGCTTATAATTGAAATGTGTCATCAAGTCTACACTACATTTGTAAAAAAGGAAAAAGTATAAATGTCAAATATTTTTTCAATACAATTGCATTACCGAAATAAAACCCGATCTTTTGTTACGTTCTAAGAAACTACCGTGTGTTTTTCTTTAATTTTCATCCGTTTCAACAGAAACTTTTTTCAACGGGAAGTTTTTTCGTATTTACACAGTTTCCCCTTTGTATAACTTAAATATAGTTTTTGAAAAAAACACCATCTATATTAAAATTTAATATTTCAGACATATTTTGTAATAGCAGATATTATTTAAAATCAATAAATATTTTATTAGTTGTTTAATCTGAATATATGCAAAATATTAAATTTTAATATTTTCTCTGCGTTGACTTATATACAACCCTAAAAACTGTTATGGGCGCGGCGCGTTCGTCAATACGATGCAAAAATTTACATAGTAATTTTATTAATATGGTGAATTAAATTAGAAACAGTTAAAACTGAAAAAGGAGTAACAATTCCATGAGAGAAATGAGTTTAAAGGGTAGATCTGTGCAAATGGCTTCCATTATGTAAAAACTGGGGTTTTGTAGTTAGTAAAGGGATTTGTCATTGTGGAAATTCACAACAATATGTTTTGCTCTACGTCCGATGATATAATCTTTGTATTGTGGCTTTTTCGCAATGGTTTTGAGAAATTTCTTTTAATCTTACGATCATTTTACGTAGAGGACTGCCGAAGCCGATGGACTTTCGCATTGACTATTACAAAAGTGACTTTCAGCCATTACCTTAGGGGATTCCAGTCCACGTTTTCTCCATGTTACCCTTTATATCAAGGAGATCATTTTGTTGGAATTAACTTGAATTTTATGTATGTAGCAAATAGATCTGCATCGTTTGAAGTGCCAGCACAAACTGCCTTTATTGTTTAGGCAGCTTTCAGAGCATTACATGAGTATACATATACTATATACATACATATTCATATTTAATGCCAGTCAATGCAACGTATATAGATACCTTATGTGCTATGCTACAATTCCCCCTTTTTCCTTTTGAATGACAAACATTGAAATTAGTGATTTTCAAAATATTAAAATGCATGTACCTAAATATATATTTTTTTTTTTTTTTTAAATAAATTTTATAAATATGTATATGTAATTTACTCAAAATGATTTCAGTTAAATTGTAATATAAACAAAATGAATCATAAATGTAATTATTTTCATTAAAAAATAGGCACAACAAATTATGCAATTAATTCAATTTAAAGCCTTGACCGCTCCTGGTTCCGCAAGTTTCAATAGACATTGTTTAACAATCTGATGTCTGGGCCATGAAGTATCTCCATTCCCCGTCGAATATCAGAACTATTGCTCCTGTACTCCCCGCCATCTGTCTGCACTACGTAGGATCTCGTAGTGTGCCACTTTTTGGAAATAGTCCCTGGTGTCCAAATACTTTTATCTCTAACCAAAACCCTATCATTTAATTTAAATTCTGACCTAGGACGTGAGGTTTTGTTATAATATTTTTCCATGTTGTCTCGCTTTTTTTTGAATTGATCTGTAATATCCTTAGCTATTTGGGATTTAAACAAGTTTAGTTGAACTGGAAGTAGTGACGTGAGCCTTCTCTTTTGCATTAGTTGAGCAGGCGATGATGAAATGTCGTTGACCAGGGTATTTCTGTAGTCTAATAGAGCTAAGTAATATTCTTCCTCACTACAACTTTTCTTGAGCAGATTTTTTGATATTTACACTGCCCTTTCAGCTAATCCATTTGATTTAGTATATAAGAGACTACTCGTCTCAATAACAAAATCTAATTTCTTTGCAAAATTAGCACATTCACATGAAGAAAAGGGAACATTGCCTGCTATAATATTGTTTGGAATACCCCAAAAGGAAAATATTTCGAGCTACTTTGAAATAATTTCTTTTGATGATTTATTCCTAAGTTTCTTTAGCTCCAACCATTTTGTATAGTAGTCAATTAAAACTAAATAGCTAGTTCCGGCAAATTCTAAGATATTTAGAAAAGGGAAAGTTTGGAATTTGATGTGAAATTAATGGTTCCTTACAATTTTTGCTATAGTGCCTTTGACAAAGTTCACATTTTGCTAATCCTTGTTCTATATCCTTGCTAGTTCCAGGCCAATATACAGAAGACGAAGCATTTTTTCTCATTTTCTCTACCCCCAAATGTGAAGCATGAGGTTGACGAAGAATCTCAGGTCTCATATTTTGAGGAACAATAATTCTATTTTCTATGTATTTTTTTTTTACAAAATAACAACTTCTATTATGTGTTGTTGTGATTATTTGCCGACCAAGTGGAACAAAGAACATTGTCCCAGTTCGCGTTACACCGCTATTTAAAGAACCCGAGGACTTGCTTTTTCTTATGTTTGTGAAGCACTATTTGTTTATTTTTGGGACGCATGGAAACGACCTACAACTATGCCGAGAACCAACGTCTGAACCTTAAGCCCGTTGCACAAGACTAAACCACTGAGCCACTGCGCCAATAATCCAAAATTATTTGAGCGAATTGCGAATATGCTAATTGCGAACAAATCAATTTAACTGTATTTATGAAATGAGAATTTGTAGGTTTTTAACACAACAAAAGCCTTATATTTAATTAATCTATAACATCTTATCTGAAAAAGCGTCAATCTCAAATGATTTAAATAGCGAAATTTACAATCACATATTTTCCCGCGACTATATTTTATGGACTGTGAATAAAGTGTGACAATATTCACAGTCCACAAAATATAGCCGCGATTCCCAAAAACATTCGTTCGAACTTAACCTTTAAGAATAAAACTGAATCGCGGGTATCGCGCTTGTTCGCAGTTCGCGATTCGCTCTCATATAAGTCCTTAACTAAGCACTGGGTCCATACTAACAAGTCCGCGGTTGGCAATATGATAAATGGGTGCGTTCACTGGCACCGACAACCCCTTAAATAAGAATGCTTATTAAAATGTGAACATCGCATTGCTATTAAAACAATAACACAACAATTTTGCTTGCATTCCACATAAAATGGTTATAGTTTAAGTTCCATAAGATGAATGAATGAAATATGCTCTGAAAAAAACTGTACCTAATTCGAAGTTGCTTGAGAGCCCATTTGCAATCTTTTGGTACTATACCAAACCTTAACAAAACATTCGCATAAAAATCCCAACTATAAAAGTCTACCTTTAGCCACATCCGAAGAAATTATACCTTAACTCGACTTATTATATGGTGTTGCTGACAGAGCTTAAACCTGCGAGCTGAACACAGCCTTTCATTGAAAATGCAGATTTTTTAGTAGGTGACGGGATTGAGAACTACCGAATCATTTTTTATTTTAGTCATTTTCCTTGCTTACATTATTTTGCCTTTAATTTAGATTAAACAATTAAAGTTTTAAGTAAATAAATATATAGTAAATACTCAACTTGTTTGACTTGGTCACCAAGAAGGGAATTGTTGTGTTGTAGCCACTTATAAAATATACCCCAAATTGCCAGCACAGCCACTTATAGGTTATAGCCTTCTTACCTCTTTATTTGTAGGGTAATTGGCGGTACCTATTCAATTTTGAAATACTGCCTTATCCTTTTTAACATTTCATTTAACGTCACAGCAATTAACTCGAATGCGATAGCCTCGATTTGCATACCTGTACAAACCTGCTCGCAGTAAAAACACTGAACGTCTTAATTCGTACGGCATGCATTAAAATCGTTGGATTATCCTGCCTTACCTCCTATATTAACTCTCTTTGCACAATGTGTCCTTTAACCCCCATTCTAGCAAGAGACAGGTGCCATTGACCTACTCTTGCGTTGTCTTCACAACTCAAGTCGGCAATTTGCCGAATTCCAGACTCATCGGAAACGAAAATTATTAAATTGATTGAGTCTTATCTTTCACCGCGCATTGGAAGACCCCATCGTTGCCCGTAATTGCAGAATATCCTTGTTGTTGCTTCTGAAATTACCATGCCAAAGAGGATTAAAAACTGGCGCAAACTCACCTCAACACACAGAAAGATGTAACAGCAGAAAGAGAACATTCCCTGCATTCCTATCGTCGAACTTGTCCAACTGGTAATATGCACACGTGTATCTTTCACATTTCGAACCAATTTTAATTAATTTAAATCAACTACCCAGTATGGTTGGGCTGGGAACGTTCACCTGCCACCGATTACCATGGCAGAAAAAGTGTCCGCGCACGCATATGCATACAGCAAACACTGACCCCAGCTTCAGATCCTTATTTTCCGCACTGGCCGCCTAATTAAGGACGAAAATCGCGCTCGATCTAATGTATTGTTTACCCAAAAGAACAAAAGAAACAATGTTAAAGATCCTTGCAACCCCTCAACGCGGTCTCGTTTTTATTTGTTGTTGGTTTTCTTTTGGTGCTATTAATATGCACAATGCGCATCGATGGCAATGTGTCCCCCTTGACGGATGAATGTCAAATTTCGCCACTAATAGTTGTCCATTTAATTAAAGTGCAATTTCAGGTCTTGTTTCGCGAAATACAAGTATCGACATCGGCCGCCTATCTCAGATCGTCCTTCGAACAGGAGTTGTATATAGTTTCCGGTTTTTTGTCGAGATAATTGCAGGGGACGTGTTCAGTTAGGGAAATGACAAATGGATGAACGCTTTGAGGATGAACAACCTGACAGTTTCGCAAGGGCCCCAGAAGCGATGGATAACCATCGAATATGAATGTAACAAGTTTTTTTTTTTTTGTTTACAAGTCTTTAACAGAAGGCTGGCTAGTTATCTGCCAGACGAGTGATATTCTGCAAACTCGATTAAAAGTTTTTTGTTGTTGCCAAATGGAAGTTGATGAGGGTCAATGACCTCCGTAGAGCTGGCCCTAAGTGGTTTAAGCGGAACCCAAATGAATTTGTGACAATCGTGAAGCTTACTTGAAAGGAATGTCTGTTCCTAATACCTTATCTAGCTCGTTAGGTGGAATGAAATTCTTAGTCCGGTTTGTGTGGCATGTGTCTTCTATGTAACGTGCGTCTCAGGTGGATAAGAGGATGACTTTCCAGTCCAGATGACAGATGAAGGCTGTTATATAGGTTAAGCCACTTCAATATATCATTCTTTGTGTGCCCGCAAGAAAGGACTGGTACTTAAACAGCTTCTAAGAGTGGAGATTGAATTGAAGTTTGGGTCCGACGATGTACCTCTTACGAATACCACCATTTCTTTTTTGAAGTTATGGGTATCTATCAAAACGCAGCAAATCAGTCGATGTCCATTTCGTTAGCTTGGATTTCCCTGAAGAAGGTTTCGTTTGCCTGCGAATCACAGGCGATAAAAGTCAAAGTAATGTCGATAAGAAAGTCTTTCAAAACTTGCCAAAACCAACGTAGAATAACTAAATTAGAACGTTCAGGTCTAAATTAAGTGCATATGCATTCAAATAGGGGAAGAATATGCCAACTTTAGTGGGATTAATTTGTAAATTTGCGAGGGTGAACTATGCGAACTGAGAAAGAAAAAAAAGTACAATGCGAGTTAGAATTTAATTCATTTTCTTTTACCTAAAAAGAAAGACCGCATGGTTGGGTATTGTGGGAATATCGGTGGGCCTATATGAATCAATTCAAATGTACCTTATTATACCTCAAGGTTGCTGCCGGGGTACTGCGTGGGAACAAATCAACTCAGCCTAATTGGTTATATCCTTCAGCACTTGTGTTGAACAGATATATGACTGATTCAGTTTCAGTAATCGGACTTCAGTGGTCTATTGAGAATGGTAGATACCTCAGCGTCAAAGCGACGTATTTATTATAAAATGTTAAGACTAGTTTTGTTGTGTTAAATCTACTTGTTCGGATTTTTTTCTTCCGCGTTAGTTTTGGCGAATGGACTACGATTCTTCCATCGATTTTTGCCATCAAGACGTCAACCATTTTACATGATATATGTATCGCCTGGCATTTGCAGATGATATCACCGGCGATCTTCTTCCGAGAAATTCTAGGCGAATGAAATGCGAATGGCTTCATTTGCTTTAATATTTTAGGTCTTTGCAAATATTTTGCTGGTCACAATAGATAACTTTATATAAAAGATTTCGCGCAATATAACTATGTCTTACCAAATGTAAAGGCCAAATGAAAATTCAATCGCAGTAGCAAAAATCCGTATACCAATGTCTCTTTCTGCAGTTTCCGTATCCTTAATTTTCAAATAGAATAACAAGTAGGCAAGAAAGTACTCGTACACATATTTATGAAGTTCTATTTTCTCAGCACTGGCAGATACAATTCAAAGCATAATAAATAATCAACAGCTACACTTTATAAATTATATCTCGTCAAAACAGTGCAACGTCATCAATATGAATAATGACTGTCAGACATTGTTCGCAATATTTCAAAGTGGGGAATAAATTCAATTCCCCCCTGTATAGGTATAGTGTGATCTGCAATCTTAGACAAGACGCTCCACCACCACTTTGATTAGATGCACCGTTGATGATGTGTCTAGTCTACTCAGTGATGCCATGAAAACCAATCGAACCGAAACGGCGAATATAAATCTTAATCTTAAATTACTCGTACGAAGCGCAGTGCAACAAAGTTACGAGTATAGCGGGCGTTGAGTTGAACAACAACTCCCTAAGGCTGTAATTAATGGATATTCATATTTATTGTGCAATTAAATCTGGACAATAATTAAATTCAATTAAACTCCTGGAAATGGTAATTCTTATGGCGGGTTGGGAATTATGATCGGAGATCTGGGTCTCGCGGAAATTTTCGATATCCAATTGACGAGAAGAAATATGAAGAAGCATACCGTGGTGTAGGCGATAATCGTAGCGAACACCTGTAAGAGAAGAAGAACGAACAACTTTATTAGTGAGGGTTGCTGGTAGTTTTCTTTTTTTTGTTTGTAAAATTTGAAGCAGGAGTGGGCCCTTAATGACGATTTATCTATAATTCGTATGAAAGCGAATCGTAAGCGCTGAAATTTTGCCTGCTGTCTATTGCAACTTTGTTTTGCAAATGTTACTAACTGGCCGCATTCAAGAAATTAGTTATCTCAAGTTGACTAGATTGGTCTGGATGAGATGTAACCTGAACGCAAAAACTAGATTGGTCGGGAACGTCAATTTTCCTACGTCAGCCACATATGCAAACTGTCAACTTAGTATAGTCAGTCACGAATTTCTTGACTAGATTCGTCGGCTACCCCTCCATAAACGTCAACTGAAACAGCTGCTCATATGACCGATTTCCTCCAATCAAAACCGAGATACATCTAGTGAGAGAGCTGTCAGACTTACTAAACTAGATACTTGAACGTCCCCACTGTTTCATTGAGGGCTAGATGTCAATTTAGTGTCAAACTATGTAAACCAAAAACGTATAGGTACATCTAGTTTAGAGTTATCTATTCGACTGAAGATAACTGGATTTTTGAATGTGTCCATTTTGTCTGTATAAATATTTTTTTAAGTGTTTATGCGACGGATTGTTTGGGAGTATTTCTTCGGTTGAATACGGTGCCGTTTACGTATCTGCAAGAGACAGGAACCCACATATTTAAGAAGAAATATGTTTTCTATTTCTAACAAAAATGGAGTGTGATTTAAACTTCAGTTTAGGCTTCAAGGGCTTCAAGGCTTTCGTTTGCGTTTCGCCGTTTACATTAATAGTAAGTAAGTGCTACAAAACTCTTAAAGCTAAGCATATGCGACTGACAACTAAATGTATTTAAGCATCAATTCTCTTACATTAAACGTTTATGTGACACCATTCTTTAATTTTACAATTTTTTGTGTTATTCCTTTTCGGAAGACCTAAACTATTGTCGTTTTCCATTGGGACAAAAATTCAATCTTTTTTCTGATTTAAATCACTTTTCGCGTTCCATTGGGAAAAAAAATCAATCTTTTTTTTGATTCGGATCACTTTTTGCAGATCTCGATATTTTTTCAGATTTACACATACTAGCACAAATACAGCACAGCTGTTTTACGTCATTTAGAGAAGTTTGTTTTAAAACAAATGTGCAAAGTTTCGCGAAAACCAAAATAAAGGATAACATAAACAGCAATCGACATAGTTTTTGAGGAATTATTATCTTCATTGTCTTCCTCATCATCTGGAAATTACGAATCACCAAAACTACTCCAGAACAAACATTTTTCAAGCCGATTTCCATGGTTGATTTTACCAAAAACAAATGCAATTTGAACAGCTGATAGTTGTCAAATAACGCACTAATCCATTTACAAAAGCAGATCAATTTCATTGCATGTTCCATGAGTCGCATAAAATCTGATATCTGAAAAAGATTTTTGGTGGTCCCAATGGAAAACGACATATATAATGACAGTTAAATAATGCAAAAAGACCCCACTCCGTAAATATTATTAAAAGAAATTACATACCAAAGACAACCCACTTATTATTTCGGACCACATCGGCTTTTCCATATATTGATGCGAGGGCGGAGGAGAAAATTCTTGATAAGTACTTCTGGTATTTTTAATTCGTGATTCCTTAAACACAAAAGAACATTCAATTTTGTAATAGATGATGTAACGAACGATCGAAAACATTGAGAGAAGCGGGAAGGTCTGCAGGAATGTTATATTATTATGATCAGCTCATATTTCATGGTGTTTCTATGCCTTTCCTTTATAGTCAATTGATCTGTTTTAATAAATTATGAATATTTTTCTTACAAACGGAGAGTAAAGTAAAAACTTCAGCACGCAAATACAACAATTTTAGACTACTTGACATTTGTGACATTCGGAATAGGTATTTACCCCAAGTCGAAGTGAATTGGTAGAGTATTTCATGTTGACAGGTATGATGTATTCTTGTAGTAAACTTCTTTCAGTGCCGTTGGGGACGTTCAAGTATCTAGTAAGTCGGAAAGCTGTCTGAATAGATGTATCTTGGTTTTGATTGGCCGAAATTGGTCATATGAGTAGCTGTTTTATTTGACGTTTATGGAGGGGTAGCCGACGTCAAGAAATTAGTGACTGTGTACTATGTGTTCGCATATGTGGCTGACATAGAAAAAGTGACGTTCCCGACCAATCTAGTATTTGCGTTCAGGTTACGTCTTATCCAGACCAATCTAGTCGACTTAAGATATCTATATTCTTGAATGTGCCCATTTACTTTAAGAGAGCGGAAACTAGGGGACCTTGGGTCAAACTAAAAGTCTATTCTCAACAAAATATACCAGTTTATACCACTTTATCACAAATGTCATTCAGAACAAACAGTTGAGCAATCGGCTACTCTCTACTTTGTCTTAATTTACTTCGCTGAGATAGATATCCAATAAAGCATAAAGATCGTTTTCCATTGGGTAAATAGAAGCGTCCGGGAGAGTTCAGAATCGAAAAAAAATCACTTTTGAAACCGTTTGATTGGCACAAAAAATAGTCTTCCGGTGATTCTGAAAAGACATTTGAAGTCAGAATCCACTGAAGAAGCACTCACACAAGTGTAATTTATGTGTTGTATACAAGTCAGTTGACAGCCGGCATAGATTATTTTTTTGCATTTCACAAACACTTTTATGTGTTCAATACCCGAGAGAAACCAATGGAAACCGACATGAGTGAGATGAGACCTCCGCACGATGAACACACGGGACTAAATACGAACTGTTGCACGTTTCTAGACAAACGATGATGGCTTTCCTTCTATTAATTAATTGAAGTAAATTTGCACAAACTCAAAATGATTCTTATGTAGTTGGGAATCTGAAAATGAAACTTTCATTTTAACAGCATTTCCTGCTCCAGACGATGACATTTGAAAGCATAAGTAATTTATTTTGTTTTGTTTGCACAATGTGATTGTTCCGGACATCTATATCTATCATCTGCTTTTCATATCTGTCATAAAACCTGTGCAATTTAGCTTCTAAAATTGCTTAAAGGTATTTAGGTTATGTCATCATCATCATTTTATAACAATTTTAATTTTAAGTAGGAACACTGCCTCTGTTTCAAATGTCATACAAAAATGGCAGTTCGGTACATATTCTATATACATAATTAAAACCTACCTTTTGGTTTAAAGATATTTAAGTGTTTATCATACCAGTTGTCTAACTGTCCATCAAAAAAGTTCTTTGCTGCAAATGATTTTATTTTCCTATAATATGTGTCTATCTGTGTACCTATGTGCATTCCAACTTCTAGTCATACCTTAAGTATATGGGAAGGCAAGACTACATAAAATCAATAAAAAAAATTATTCCGGTACCACTAACTGTGTACCTAGGCCCCGGCGAGATTCGAACTCACGATCTCCTGTTTACTAGACAGGCGCTTTAACCAACTAAGCCACGGCGCCCCTGTTCCGATGGAAATCCAGAGAAATATATATATTAAAAAGGGCTGTCACAATGAGAAATATTTGTTTTTCGATTTACGACCCAAACCATTGAAAAATGTAATCTCGTACAATAAAACATGGAAGTCAAATAGCTATACATACCTTTCAAAGTGTAGGTATGCAGATAACGAAAAAATAAAAAAAAAATTACGTGAACAACAATTTCATCGATATGCTTTTAATTGTTCATCTACTTGATAAGGAGCCATATTTTTAAATACAAATTACTAGAAATGTAGGCACATGAGAAATCCCTCGATAAACTGCATGTTGCGGGTTTTATCTTATCCGATGACACTTTCAACAAAACAAGAAAAGCTAGGTATAACTAAGAACTTCTAGTTTGAAAGTCCTACCGAAGAGCTAGAGATTGTAAACAAATTTTCTGTTCTCCCAAGCACCATATGATCATATCAATTGTACGCTTTTTGGATATGGACTTTTTTTATTGCGATTTTCTTAGAAATAATTAGGCAGCGTGACTAATGGCGTTTTCGATTGAAGAAAAGAATTGCCCTTTCTATAAAAAGAGCAAATCTAGCAGTGCTCTTTCTATGTATTCTATATTTCATTGAAAAAAAAGTGCACTTCCATCAGGTCAATTCTTAACACGACAGAAGTGTGGGGGATTTTCCTAGAGAATTTCCCTGAACTCACCACCACACACTACCAAAATGTCAGATTGAAATGTTTGTTGTGTTATTAGAAACAATTTTTTCGCTATGTGATACGAAAATATGCAATTAACCTTGCAAAATGTAAACTGAAATTGAAATATATTGATTTGGCCTATTAAAACATTCATATTTACTTTGAAAATTAAATCTCACATATGGTGTCTACCAATATTAAAAAAGCGCTCCAACGAATTTCATTGAAAAGAGCAATTCTGAATTTCGGGGCAATTCTCTGGGATCTTCAATGAAAAACGCCATAAGCTAAAATCTAGTCCTACTCAGGTTCGTTTTTGCTAGGAGTTAAATGTGAACTGTCAAAAAATGATCCTACTTTAGAGTTTATAACTTATTCGATTTCGGCTACCTTTTTGAAGATTTCTTTTGCTTTGAACAATTATTATCATTTAAATGCCTTGATTCAAGTTAACAGACAAGTCTTTTTTACGTATGCCAACTAGGCCGTATCGGAACTTAAACCGCACGACAGGTACGACACCAATTTTCAAGATCCCCTACGTTTTGGCATAGCGATTTGAGAGAAGAACACGATCGATATTGAAAACAGTTTGGAAAGTTCTGGTCAGAGACAAATGATACTGAGACCCCCAACTCACAATCCTCTTGCCGCTGGGCCCCTCAGTTTTTTTTTCAAATTCGCCATTTTGTTTTCCTATCGGTGTTGTGTCAATTAAGAATCCGTGTGACATGCAAAAACGTACAAAAAATACAAAAATAAATGCTGCCAACCTCGACAACCGTGGGGCAATGTGATAGACTTCGGGAATACCACATTTTTACATTCCTGAATGCCATTGGTTAGTAATTATATGTTGTTTAAAGCCAATAATTTGATTTCTTTGGTTAAAAAAACTAGCTAAATGAGATGTCCTATATACTAAAAACTTATTATGACAAACATGGTTGCGTATTTTGCGCTTTTGAATATCATTAACTTCGATTTCATGCGTAAATTTTTCTTAGAAAACTGAAGAAAATTTGCTCAATATATTTCTATTTTACTTCAAATAATCTGCATTGTTCATTTTTCATATATATTTTAAGCAAATCTCCACTTACTCCTTAAAAAAATATTATGCACACGTAACGAATAATTTCAAATTTAACGGATAAAATTCTATGTCAGCAACTTTGCCCACAGCGGAAGTGGCATATGCAAGGTGCGAGTGTGTTGGTGAGTCGGAATTTTTGAAGTTAGGTGACAATTGTCAATACGAATTTCTATGTAACAATACAAGCGCACTTAGCATTTGCCAACCCATAAAAATATAGCTTGTAGACTAAGTAACGGGAAAGTTGGTGGTCTCAGTATTGTCTCTGGTTCTGGTGGCGTGGCCGTTTCCCCGGAAAGCGGTTATGATACAAATGCTTCTTTTTTTTAATCGGAGATAGACAGGGAGGGGTCAACTCAAGCTCCCAGTGAATGAGTACTATCGTGCGCAGATTTCGAATTAGGGGTTTTATAACAATATAAATCGGTTGAAGGTGAGTTTCTTGAACACGTACTAGCTCAAAAATAAAACGCCTAATACCTAATATAAGGTTAACCGTTTTCTTTTGCTTAATATATCGAAAATTAACCAAATTTAAAAAAGACCATCTTAGCTCGGTATACGTACTGAAAAATGTCCACTAAGGTCCAAACTATTGTTTTCATATTTTCCACGTTTTATATTCTCTATATCCTCAGCGTCCATTAGTTGAGTTGAGTCTATGCACTCATTTGCATAAATGTCATAAATCTGAAATAATAAATTGATTTCTTCAAATGTATTAATTCATTTAAAATGGAATTATACTTGGCTGTCTGCCATGCACTTAGGGACTGCTTCACACATCTTAGTTGTACCATTGTAGAAATTCCTTTTCCCTAAATATTTCTCCTGGCAATTAACAGGCGTACAATTGTTCATGAAGTCCATGTCCCAATTGGGGCAATTCAAATATTCCTTCCCTGAATATTTAAATTAAGCAGCTTAACGGCATTTGACAAACTGTACTTCAACTTACGCCTTCTAAATGTGGTTCCAGTAGAATCAATCGTTGTGAACCTCGTGTCGAATTGAAGCTGCTGAGTGAACTCCTTTTCTTCATTTTTCACATTAGTTGAGCTGATTATAAGGCTACACTGGCCGACGCGATTGAAAATGGCCTTAAATGGTTTCGAGCTTTTAGTAGTGAGATAAAAATATTTCGATAGATTTTACCGTTGTAGGCCAAATCACTGAAACAGTTTTCATCGCTCCTGGTTCAATATGCCCAAAGGAACCTCCAACAACTTTCCCAGCCTTGGGTAATATTTATAAATAAAAACATTACAATATTTCATTCATCATTCTTACATTGGAACTGATCGAATCGTCCGTTAAGTTTACACAGCATTCTTTGTCTGAACGAATGCGATACTCCAGAAGTTCTTTCTCTTCATTAGCTGTATTTATTAGGTTAATATCTATATATTTTAATATTTAATTAAGAGATCTTTGGGACATTAATAAATAATAATGTTTTTACCAAAGATTAAGCCAATATCGCCATCTTTTGGTGTTCTCAGAACTATTTTGTTTACTGAAATTGTACTCAAACCGGGTTCAATAACATTTAGAATGTATAACCACAAAATTGGGAACAGTTTCCTAGAAAACGGAAATATTTTGATAAACGAACTAATATTTGACGTAAAAGTTCAACGACATTTTTGAAATATGCAAATCTTATTCACAAGCAACTCAAAAGCTTTTGTTTAATTTGTTCTGTAGGTATTAATTAGGTTCGCTTTCGTAAGGCAAAGTTCCTTTACAAAATATTGAAAAATCATAGGAACAAAATTAATAAATGGAAAATGTCAAAGTTTTATCTGAACGCTAAACTGTTCAAATAAGTCAGGAGGATTACATTTTTACGTGTGTAATACCTGGTGTGAATTTTAGAAGCGTCAAGTTGATTGTAGATTTTGCAATGGCGTGTTGTTTCCTGAGGTACGTTTTCAATATGCCGAATGTGATTAATTGCTTCCTGAACAAAATTCGTACGCAAAAATCTTAGGATGACATATAATAAATTGTATTGCTGAACGACTGGTATCTATACTAAAATCCATTTGGAAATTACGAACCAGAGATGAATGAATAAAAGAGATGAATATCTTTCGTACGTCTATCCCCCCAAAGCCATTTGTTTCCATTATTGTTTTTGTTGTTTCAACCCCTGTCTGTAAATACGTGTGGGCTACAAAAATGCATGTTGCTAATGGCGGACCGACATTCCGTTTGTTTTTATGGGCATCGCGCTGTTCAATTGTTTTGTGTTTGGTATTGTTTTTGTTAAGGCTTCGAATAAAATAACTTTTCAAATAACGACCATAAAATACACACACAACAAATTATACTTGGTCAACAATTGAACCGAGCGTGCTCAGATCATTCTGATGTGTTTATAAACCACACTTGAGCACATAGCTGTAATTTGTAATAAAAAATTTGTATAAATTAAATATTTTTTAATTGTAATTTATTAAATTGATTAACCTTGAGTTCCAGAACAATATTTTGTTTATCCTTCTTTTTTTTTTTTTCTGTCAAATGTGACTGTAAGTATGTACTCAGCTTTTCACTCAGGGCTCTAATCGCTGAACGGTATCATATCGACGATGCTTCTACTTCGTGTAAAAATGAAAAAAAGGTAATCGTTAAAACGATTGGACGATCATCGTTTCTTGTTGCTTCACGTTACTTATTCAAATGTCAAATAGTGTCGTCGAAACGATTCGATTGAATGATGGCTATTTCGCAATCGTTTCGTCGTTTTTGGTGCATTTTTTAAGTTTTAATTAGGTCTGAGAGAAGCATAAAAAAATAATTAAAGGAAGACACATTTATGTTCTTTGAAGGCTACTCGCTCCTATCCAAATTGTAAAAGAATTCATTCTTTGCAAAAAATAAATAAATGGTAATTGCACTTTTTTGGAATATCAAATGAATTTCATTTATTTGTTTAATGCTTCCATACGTAGATTTTTAATGCAATCAGAAAACTAGCCCCTTACCAAAATAATTCTACTACAAAAGCTATCTAATTTTGCCAAATTACATGTCAATCAATGACAACGAAGAAAAATAAATAAATTCAAGAAGAAAAAAAAAAACAATTTCCATACATTTTTAAATTTTTTCAGTGTCAGAGTTTGTTTACAGTCATGTTCAAACTGTTGAAAATAAAAACGATGAACGATTCGATTGAACGATCCGATGATGATATTATATGATACCTATATGAAGCAAACTAAAAACGATATCGTTTAGTTCAATCGTTTCGACGATAATCGTTTCAATAATTACGCGATTGGAGCCGAGTCTACTTAGTCAATTTATTCTGAGCTCATAGAACGCGCTCTGATCATGCTCTGAACGATAAAATAAACACAAATGCTTAACTCTGATGTGTTTGAAGTCTTATGAAAGACGAACTTTTTGTATAACCGTTCGCTCTGAACTAAAAAAGAAAACGTCTGAAATAACCTTTTAAAATGCATTTCATTTTATTTTATGTCGTATTTTTATATATATTTGCAACTTTTCCAGTTTCTCATCACTAAACAAACAGAACTTTTTAATATCGTACGATTTTGCAAAAAAAAAAAAAAACTTTCTCCTCAAATTTGACACATATCTGTTATACCAAAAAGACGACTTCAATCCAAATAAAAAAAAAATATTTCTTTTAAGTTTTCATTATTTTTTAATTGAAAAATGGAAGTGCACGTTCGTGATTACTCAGCCCTAAAGAACTATAAGTTCGACGACGAACGAGTCTCCACAATCACATCGCGCGAACAGGTAACTCACGCACAAAACACCATAGTCTGAAACGGCTGACTCATTTCTGCCATTGTGCCGTTTGCAGCAAAAAACCGAAAGCAGTGTCGAGAAATGCTTCGATAGATATCAACAATTGCAATATCTTTGTCCAAAAGTAGCAAAATTCTATCGCGAAGAACATCAGCGTTATGTGGATGCCTACCTCCGTCGATTGCCAACAAATTACGAGTGCTTAGACTCTAGCCGTCCATGGAATGTATATTGGATCTTGAATGCAGCCCATTTGCTTAGTTTTAATTTTTCCGATGAGACGTTAAGTCATGTTGTTGAGTTTTTGACCAAGTAAGACAATTAAGGAATAATTAATGCACTAACCACTGACTGGCTGATATTTTAGGTGTCGCTCACCAAATGGTGGCTTTGCCGGAGGACCAGGCCAATATCCACACTTGGCGCCCACTTATGCGGCAGTGAACAGTTTGTGTATGATTGGTACAGAGAGTTCATATCGTGCGATAGACAGAGATTCTCTTGTAAAATTCCTGTGGGCTATTCGAGAGCCAGACGGCTCTTTTAGATTGCATGTTGATGGTGAAACTGATGTCAGAGGAGCATACTGTGCTGTTTCGTGCGCCAAGCTAACTAATATCCCTGAAGAGGAGATGAACAGACTGTTTGCGGGTACCGCTGATTGGATTGCAAGCTGTCAAACGTATGAGGGTGGGTTTGGAGGAGCTCCTGATCTAGAGGCACATGGCGGGTATACTTTTTGTGCGATATCGGCGCTGGCTCTTTTGAATGAAGGCAGCAAATGTGATACACAACTGCTTTTGGTTTGTTTGAGGCTAGGGAGAACTGAATTATAATTTGTAAGACTCGTCTCTATTTATAGAAATGGGCACTGGGGCGACAAATGCCGTTTGAAGGTGGTTTCCAAGGAAGGACCAATAAACTGGTGGATGGCTGTTACTCGTTCTGGGTTGGCGCAATCTTACCAATTGTCGAAGCTGTTATTTCCAAAGAAGGTTAGTAGACAAATGCGATTCTTAGGTCAATTTTTAGCAGAGGAATTGGACTTTTTTGCCAACGCTATATCCTACAATCCATCTTAAACTGTTTTGTATACATTGGCGATATAGTCGCTTACGTAAATAAATCATTTTTACATATGAAAAAAGAAAACAAATATTTGAGTACAACACGACTCGATACTAGAAACATCAAGTATAGATAATTCGCAAATTTAACACTGTACTTCTATTGACTATGTACAAAAATAATCGTTGCTGTTTCTAATCAACCCTTAAAAATTAGCGCAGAATAATCACAGAATTTACAGTGATGATTCTGACCACTAACTGTTTTAGTCTGTTACGATCAGGCTGAGAAATCGTTCATCAGATCAAACTAAACTCAATTTTCTTTTCAGGCCACCCTATCAAGAAATCTCTCTTTGATAGCGTAGCGTTGCAGGAATACATCCTACTCTGCTGTCAGAAGCCCAATGGTGGTCTCATAGACAAGCCTGGCAAGTAAGTCATAAAAATAAAGAACTTTCCCCTTCACTTGCTAACCAATCCGTTTACTCTTAGACCACAAGATCTCTATCACACGTGCTACACACTGAGTGGCGTCTCTATAGCCCAACATTGCGAATCTACATTAAATCCTCTCATTCTGGGAGATCCATGCAATGAACTTCTACCCACACACCCGCTTTTCAACGTTCCGCCACAAAGTGCGATGCTATCATTTCAGCATTTCTCCAAAGTCAACTTAAGATCAAGTGTAGATCGTTTAACTCGCTCGGAATCATTTGAAAGCACGTCCAAATCAAAGAACGGCGTAGAAACCCCCTCCGAGTCGGAGGACAATACCGAAGACAACTCAAGAACAACACCGTCGTCAGTCAGTTCGTATTGAACGATAACAAAAACATACACAAAAACGGCAAAAAGAAAATCCTACACTCACGTATGACAGTTACCTGTACCTGCTGTTTGTTATTCCCACGATTATCATCTGTCCCAATATGTTCGCGTCGTGTCGTCTTGAGAGAGGAGATTTCTTTTTCGTTTTTTATAGTTTATTTTGGAGGATTCTTAAGACTGCGTTGCGCCAGGATATAAATTATATATTTTATGTAAAACTTTCAGAGATCTAAATAGAAAACAAACACATTTTTCTATGGAGACATTTAAAATGATTACACTTTTGCGATAGCTTTATCTGTTGTTCTGCTGTTTTTATTTTTTTGTTTTCTTAAAATTATTCTACAGTGGAAGAGTTTGAGTCGGGGCTGGTATTGTTATTGTCAGCTTCGATTTTATGGAGGTTCGCCGCTCGTTGCCGATGGACAATCGTCATTAAGTGCTGTTTTAATTGATGCGCGCGGGTAAAGGTTTTGTTGCACACAGAACACCTAGATTGGGAATAAAGTATTTTTTTGAATAATTCTGTTATAATTCTGTGTTTCAGAAGAAAGAAAGTACAAAACTAACAATAATGCTTATACCGAAAATACGGCAATTTAAGTTACATGCCTTTATCAAGCATCTGCCCACCGCAGACTGTAAAGTTTGTGAGAGCTGTGTAATGTAAGGACCAAGGTCAGCGAGGAGTTCCAGCTATGATGATTATGGACAGGTATGAGGAGACATGAGAAAGTCATCGGCGAGCTACCAGCAGACACGCAGTATGCTTCTATTATAAAAGCAGACAAAAACTTTCGTTTTTGAAAATGTTGCACTTTCTTGGTTAACGTGACGTAGCAGTAGGTAGTCTATTAAAGCGCATGCAATGCTTTCAATTTATTAAAAACAAAAAAAAACTGTCAGTTAACGCAAGATGCCAAAAAAGGGGTTGTCAGGGTTGCTTGTTGCACAACAGTTAAAACCGTTGGAGAGACCCCTTGTCTGAGGCATAACATTGTTAGCAGACGCGTACGATGTCACGTAGCCGTTGTAAATGCCCTTAGATGTCACAAGTAGAACCGAGACTACAAAAAGGGATACGTAGTAAAAAGATTGTTAGTAGATAACATAAGCAGGAGTGGCTAGTATTTCCAAAAGGAACGGAAACTTCAGTTAGTTGTACGAGTCGAAATTTTGCCTTTTACCGACTCTAATTACAAAAAAAATGAGAAAAGTTGTTGTTCTATGTTAAAACGAAGGTATCAACCTCAACTTACTGAAAACGTTTCTCCCCAGTGTGTACCATCATATGAAACTTTAGAACACTCGAGTAGGTAAACGTTTTGCCACACGTATTGCACTCAAATGGTCTTTCGTTGGTATGAGTCCTCTCGTGTCTTGTGTTGCTGCTGCAATCACTGAACTTTCTATCGCAATATTTGCACTTGTATGGCTTATCTCCAGTATGTATCCGTATATGCCGATTGATTTCCGATTGTGAAGCAAATGCCTTCTTGCAAATTCTGAAAAAAAAACTCCGTGCTAAATACTAACACATCCTGATCTTTAGGCAAAATTGTTATACTCGCAGACATATGGTTTTACAGCAGAATGTCTCTTCATGTGCATCATCAGGTGGCATCGTCTTTTGTAAAAATTACCACAATGTTCACATATATGAATTTCTTTGGATTTTTCTTTAATTATTCTCTTTGGTGTTGGGAAAACGGTTTTACGTTTCATTTGTTTGTTTTTGTTTTCTTTCACTTCAACTTCAACAGCTTCATTGTTAGCGGCAATTTCATTAGTCAAGGGTTCAAATGAAATGTCTTGCTCGGTTGTGTCCACCAATGAATCATGATCCGATTCGTCTTTTACTTCTATCTTCAAATACGTTACACATGTATTGACAAAACGTGTTTGGGCAGCATTAGCAAACTCTAAACCGATGAGGCTCAGAGCAAACAATGAAAACTTCTAAATAGATAGCTGGTAATCTTTTTCCCGTTTGCTATTGTTTTCCCGACTCAATAGTCCAATAGAACACTCCCACGGTTTAGTGCTGCTTTGCAAAGCAATCTTACCTTGTGATCCTCGAGTTCAATGATAATATTTCTCAACATCAACTCAGTAGACTGGCAAAGTTGACGGAAGTCATAGGAAATGTTAAGAGCACAAAGGCACTTTCCACATATTTTATCGGGCAAGTTATCCCCAATTTCCACCTGCAATAGAGTTGAATCAATTGAAAAAAGGGGAGGTCAAAGTTGTTTTGTTTACCTTTATTCCACCACATATTTCAATTTTATTTATTATATCTATGTTTTCTTGGAAATCTTTAAATACCGTTTGCGAATTGGAATCTTCGCCTGATTCTAGGCAAATTCGGCAAGTATACTGCGAATACTGCGATTCCATAACTTCAGAAAGTGTAATCTTTTAAATTTAAGGGATAAATAAATTCCGTCTACAAACCTCAAGCAAATAAAGCAAAAAAAAATAAACAAAAATTTGACAATTGAGCATTATTTAGTATTGTTTGTTTAATCAACTTGGTATTGGCCACAGAACAGATATGTAACTTTTTCTAACAGAGTAGGTAGGTTCTTACCTATCGTAGTATCCGTTTTTATAAACATAAAAACTAGAAAGCCAGCTGGCTAACAAAAACTTCACGCTAGTTACTACCAGTTAAGCACTTTTAAGCATTATTTTAAATCAGATGCGTTTAATTCAAAACGAGAATTAAACCAAATGGAGCTATTGAAGTAAAATGCCGCCACAATTATACCTAATAAGAGTGGCTCATTAACCGTTTGATTAAGCCAGCTAACTTATATTTTTAGACATCTGCCAATAAAATCATTATTCGGTTTAGCTCGGATAACCAAATTGCTCGTAAAATTTCGCTTTATTGCATGGAAATCTATGCCTAGTTGAATACACAATTCATTTAGTGCATTTTTCATTTTTTTAAGAAAACAAGTACTCGCAAAAATTGATCATAGTTAATGCCATTTACTCAATTCATTCAATTTAAACTTTTAAATCCAAGGTATTTATATAAATCCTTTTACCTTATTCTAACATTTAAGACTATCCTTACTTTATTTTGTATTGTGTAAATATTATGCAAATATTTTAAATCCCAGAATTGAGTTAGAAGGTTCTGCTTGAGAATTGTTATTGCTTAAGCCCTTGCTGGGGACATTTAGTTTTGCTTCTTTCTGCTGATGAGTAATCGTCATTAAATGCTGCTTCAATTGATGCGATCGGGAGAATGTCTTGTCACATACATCGCACCTTTAAATTTCGAAATAAGTGACAAAATTAAACAAGAGCAGTGATATCTAGCGTTCCAAAACGAATGTTTGTAAAATTAACCATTCTGTAACCGAGGCATAACTTACCTGAAACTTTTCTCGCCAGTGTGCGTCAACATGTGATTCTTTAGCACACAAGAGTAGGTGAACGATTTGCCACACTTTTCGCAGGTAAAAGGTCGTTCGTTCGTATGTATCTTCATGTGTATCATCAGGTGGCATCGTCTTTTGAAAAAATGACCACAATGTTCACATATATGAATTTCTTTGGATTTTTCTTTAATTATTCTCTTTGGTGTTGGGAAAACGGTTTTACGTTTCATTTGTTTGTTTTTGTTTTCTTTTACTTCAACTTCAACAGCTTCATTGTTAGCGGCAATTTCATTAGTCAAGGGTTCAAATGAAATGTCTTGCTCGGTTCTGTCCACCAATGAATCACGAACCGATTCGTCTTTTACTTCTATCTTCAAATACGTTACACATGTATTGACAATACATATATAAGGGCAGCATTAGCAAACTCTAAACCGATGAGTCTCAGAGCAAACAAGGGAAACTTCTAAATAGCTAGCTGGCAATCTTTATCCCATTTGTTTTTGTTCTTACGACTCAAAAGTGTAATAGACGCTTCCACGGTTTAGTGCTGCTTTCCAAAGCAAACTTACCTTGTGATCCTTGAGTTCAATGATAATATTTCTCAACATCAACTCAGTTGACTGGCAAAGTTGACGGAAGTCATAGGAAATGTTAAGAGCACAAAGGCACTTTCCACATATTTTATCCGGCAAGTTATCCCCAATTTCCACCTGCAAAAGAGTTGAATCAATTGAAAAAAGGGGAGGTCAAAAATGTTTTATTTACCTTTATTCCACCGCATATTTCAATTTTATTTATTATATCTATGTTTTCTTGGAAATCTTTAAATACCGTTTGTGAATTGGAATCTTCGCCTGATTCTAAACAAATTCGGCAAGTATACTGCGAATACTGCAATTCCATAACTTCAGAAAGTGTAATCTTTTAAATTTAAGGGATAAATAAATTCCGTCTACAAACCACAAGCAAATAAAGCAACAAAAAAAATAAACAAAAATTTGACAATTGAGCATTATTTAGTATTGTTTGTTTAATCAACTTGGTATTGGCCACAGAACAGATATGTAACTTTTTCTAACAGAGTAGGTAGGTTCTTACCTATCGTAGTATCCGTTTTTATAAACATAAAAACTAGAAAGCCAGCTGGCTAACAAAAACTTCACGCTAGTTACTACCAGTTAAGCACTTTTAAGCATTATTTTAAATCAGATGCGTTTAATTCAAAACGAGAATTAAACCAAATGGAGCTATTGAAGTAAAATGCCGCTACCATTATAATAAGAGTGGCTCATTAACCGTTTGATTAAGCCAGCTAACTTATATTTTTAGACATCTCCCAATAAAATCATTATTCGGTTTAGCTCGGATAACCAAATTGCTCGTAAAATTTCGCTTTATTGCATGGAAATCTATGCCTAGTTGAATACACAATTCATTTAGTGCATTTTTCATTTTTTTAAGAAAACAAGTACTCGCAAAAATTGATCATAGTTAATGCCATTTACTCAATTCATTCAATTTAAACTTTTAAATCCAAGGTATTTATATAAATCCTTTTACCTTATTCTAACATTTAAGACTATCCTTACTTTATTTTGTATTCTGTAAACATTATGCAGATATTTTAAATCCCAGAATTGAGTTAGAAGGTTCTGCTTGAGAATTGTTATTGCTTAAGCCCTTGCTGGGGACATTTAGTTTTGCTTCTTTCTGCTGATGAGTAATCGTCATTAAATGCTGCTTCAATTGATGCGATCGGGAGAATGTCTTGTCACATACATCGCACCTTTAAATTTCGAATTAAGTGACAAAATTAAACTAGAGCAGTGAAATCTAGCGTTCCAAAGCGAATGTTTGTAAAGTTAACCATTCTGTTAACGAGGCATAACTTACCTGAAACTTTTCTCGCCAGTGTGCGTCAACATGTGATTCTTTAGCACACAAGAGTAGGTGAACGATTTGCCACACTTAGCGCAGGTAAAAGGTCGTTCGTTCGTATGTGTCCGCTCATGTTTGATAGTGGTGCTGGAATCACTGAATTTTCGATCGCAATATTTACACTTGTATGGTTTGACCCCAGTATGTACCCTCATGTGTCGCTTGATTTCCGATTGGCATGTGAACTTCTTCATGCAAATTCTTAAAAGGAAACAAAATTGATATTCTCAATACCTCGTGATTGGCATCACTAAAAACATATTAATACTCGCAGTTAAATGGTTTCTCGGCAGTGTGTCTTCTCATGTGCAGGATCAATTGATTAGATCTTTTGTAAATATTGCCGCATAGTTCACAGACTTGGACTTCCTGTCGTTTAGCTTTCTTTCCCAATCGATTTGGGAAAGCTTTCTTCAGTGGTGTACTTTTTATTAGTTCTTCTTCAGTTTCCACTTTTGCATCCGCAGCATTGCAGGCACTGGTCTCATTCGACAGTTCAGACAAGTAAACAGTCTCATACAAGGAGGCGCGATCCGATTCTGATTCCTCTTTGATGTCGATCTAATTATATATGAAATATAGCCATACCTATTGTACACTGGGAAAAGCAATTACCTTTTGAATGGTGAATGAGTTTCTGAGTATAAAGTCATTGTCCTGGCAACGTTTACGAAATTCGTAAGAGATGTTCAAAGCAAATAAACACTCTCCACATATTTTCTTTGGTAAATCATCAGATATTTCTATCTTTAAGTGATGTAAACAATAAATATAGAAAATCGGTAGAGAAATAAATGTTTCATCTACCTTTATTCCACCGCATAGCTCAAGTTTTTGTATTATGCTACTTTCCGCGGAAAAATCGTCAAACAAGAGTTTTAGGTCAGGGTCTTCCTCTGAACCCAGACAAATTCGGCACGTGTCAGGCGAACCCATATCAACTTGCATTGCTTAAACAATAACTAAGAATTCAATCAGAAATCACATTGAAATTAGATACAAATAATTATAAAATTGTAAAAGCAAACCAAACGACGAATCTATTTATATAAACTTGTTTTGACGTTTATTTAAAACTGTTCGTTCGTAGAACGAAATTCGAAAATGGTGTTTTGATTATCGCTGTGCGTTCGGGTCAAAGATCAATGAATAAAGTGATTTTCCATTGGGCTTCTTCAGATTTCAGTTTTCGTGTGTCTAATCGAACGTTAAAACCAGAGACAATCATACTGAGACCACTAACTTCGGCCGATTTCCCGTTACTTGCTTACAAGCTATATTTTTATGGGGTGGCAAATGCTAAGTGCGCTACTATTGTTATATAGAAATTCGTATTGATAAATGTCACGTAACTTCAAAAATTTTGGCTCACCAACACACTCGCACCTTGCATATGCCACTTCCGCTGTCGGCAAAATTGCTGCCAGCATTCATAGAATTTTATCCGTTAAATTTGAAATTATTCGTTACGTGTGGACAGTATTTTTTTTTAGGAGTACATTTGCTTTAAATATTACTGAAAAATGAACATCTTATACCATGTTCCCACCAACGTGATTGAGCTAAATCAACTTGATTTAGCTTAATCATCTCATAAATCACGTGATTTATCATACATTTTCGTGATTTATATTTACGTGATTTATATGTGTTTAAATTTTAATTACGTATCTGTCATCGCAAATCCACACAAAATAAAATCGAACATACCTGTTATTAACTTCAGCACTTTATAGAGCACACAAAAAAAAAAGAAAACTGTCAAAAAAATTATTTCAAATTCAATTTTCTAATTTTGTTCGTGTTTCGATGAGTTTTTGATATTTTTATTAAGTTCGTACAATGAAAAATTGTTTTATTCTTGGAAGGTATGGCAAAAAACAGAAAGAACAAACAAAATAACTATCTGGTGTTGGACACCTAATGTCAAAGTCGACAAAAATGTCACACTAAATCACTTAAAGTTCGGTGGAGACGCCTTTCGTGATTTATAAATCACTTCAGCTAAATTACGTTGGTGGGAACATAGTATTAGATTTGTTGAAGGAAAATGAAAACATTTTGAGCAAATTTTCTTCAGTTATCTAAGAAAAATTTACACATGAAATCGAAGTTAAATATATTCAAAAGCAGAAAATACGCCACCATGTTTGTCATAATAAGTTTCTAGAGTATCGAACATCTTATTAACCAAAGAAATCAAATTTCACGCTTTTTAACAATTTATAATAACTAACCAATGGCATTTAGTTATGTAAAAATGTATTTTTTGTATGTTTTTGCATGTCGCACGGATTCTTAATTGACATAACACCGATAGGAAAACAAAATGGCAAATTTGAAAAAAAATTGAGGGGCCAGCGGCAAGAGGATTGTGAGTTGGGAGTCTCAGTATGATTTGTCTCTGGTTAAAACCATAGACAGTGGCCGCATTCAAGAATCTAGTTATCTTAAGTCGACTAGATTGGTCTGGAGGAGATGTAACCTGAACGCAAAAACTAGATCGGTCGGGAACGTCACTTTTCTTACGTTAAGGGCCCAACCCATAGATTCCGTTGCATCCGTAGCGCCTATAGATCCGTCAATATTGACGTATTCGACGGAACGAACAGTCCTATAGAATCCGTCGCATATGGTGACAGGCAGTGTTTTAAATACTCTGTCCTCATATTTCCAACGAAACTTATGTTGTTTTCCATTGGGACCACCAAAAATCTTTTTCAGATCTCAGATTTGATGCGGCTCATGGAACATACAATGAAATTGATCTGCTTTTGTAAATGGATTAGTGCGTTATTTGACAGCAATGTCAGCTGTTGAAATTGCATTTGTTTTTGGTAAAATCAACCATCGAAATCGGCTCGAAAAATGTTTCCTCTGTTGTAGATACAAATGGGTTAGTTTTGGTGATTCGTAGTTTCCAGATGATGAGGAAAACAATGAAGATAAAAATTCCTCCAAAACTATGTCCAATGCATTTCTTTATTTTGGTTTTCACGAAACTTTGCACATTTGTTTTAAAACAAACTTCCTTAAATGACGTAAAACAGCTGTGCTGTATTTGTGGTAGTATGTGTAAATTTGAAAAAAATATCGAGATCTGCTAAAAGTGATCCGAATCAAAAAAAAGATTGATTTTTTTTCCCAATGGAACGCGAAAAGTGAATTAGATAAAAAAAAAGATTGATTTTTTGTCCCAATGGAAAACGACATTATTTATTTCCACCGTATTCAAATTCCCTCTTAAATAATTACCTTGATAGGTACTTTCTCTTGTGAACAAATCTTATTTTTAAAGGTAAAATTTATATTTTACGGAAACAAAATCACATTAAATTACCTTTGCTATAGAAATCGCAGATTTTTAATATAGTAGAGATTACCTGTTGGTACTAGAAATTCTTGCCTAAATGCGATTTATATAGGCTCTTTTTTACGTATATTCAGTGTCTTAATAATTATGTTGAAATGTAGATACCAATTTTGATGAAATTTCAGCAAAAAATTATAATTTGAATGTTTCTTTTTGCAACTTTTTACTTTTTCCCATGGAAGGCTTTTCGGACATAGAAATTCACACAAAAAGGAAGAAATCCCACGAATTAAGAAAACTGGTGATAGCCAATGACAGTTTCTCTCATGCTCTCAATATTTCCACCAATGAAAGCGCTGCCTCTCTCGCTGTGAGAACCGTCAAGGCGTCCGTCAACGGATCGACGGACAGAAAACTACAAAGTAAACTTACTTTATTCTTCGCATCCGGCACGTGCGCTGCTTATTGGTCAGGTCTCAGGTGCTTCCATAAGGTGCTGTGTATTCTATCTACCTATCAGTCAAATACGTTGCCGCAACGAATGCGACGGATTCTATGAGTTGGGCCCTTCAGCCACATATGCGAACTGTCAACTTAGTACTCAGTCACGAATTTCTTGACTAGATTCGTCGGCTGCCCCTCCTAAACGTCAACTGCAACATCTGCTCATATGACCGTTTTCCCCCCAATCAAAACCGATATACATCTAGTGAGAGAGCTGTCAGACTTACTAAACTAGATACTTGAACGTCCCCAATTTTGCCCACAGTGGAAGTGACATATGCAAGGTGCGCGTGGGTTGATGAGCTGAAATTTTTTATGTTACGTGACATTTGCCAATACGAATTTTTAACAATACTAGAGCACTTAGCATTTTCCATGCCACCCTTTTTTGTATGTAGCCTTCAACACTTTTTTAAGCGTTCTAGATTCACTGGTTAAACTTTATATTCTAAATTTGCGCCTAGATTGATTTCTAAACATTTGTGCATAAATAATTAACAAAAATAGATCCACTCGATGCAATTAATTTCTTTGCAGTTGAAACATTTCACGAAAACGTAAACAAACTCCAATAGTTGTCAAACTCAAACGTTCTTGCATTGGTAGATCTAAAGCATATCTGAGAAAAAATCCAGATTCGCAAAAGTGCTGTGAAATCTGAAAGAGATTGCTTTATTTTTGTACTAAACGAACATAAAAATTGCTCTGAGAGCGTCCAATCGAGTACAACATTAAAGAGATGGATATCTTTCCAACGTCTATCCCACTAAAACCTTTTTTTTTATATTGTTGTTTCTGTAATTTCAACCTCCGTGCTCCTTCTGTGCATACGTGCGAGCTACAAAAAAGCATATTGCTTGCTTTTATGGGCAGCGCGGAGTTTATATGGTTTGTGATACTTATTGCACTTGTTAAGTTGTTGCATTTAATGTTGCATGTTATGAAAATTTTGTTTATTTTTACCTCTCTTACGCATTTTTATCTTCCAAAAAGTCTCAAAAGCAGAAAACATTATTATCTGTAAATGGGTGTGAAAAAACGTAGTTATCCAAAATCGCACGGAAAGCCATGACCATGACAGCTCGCTAACTACATTTGTTCGTTCCTGTTTAAGTAAATATATTTAATTCTACATTAGTTAACGATAGTAGTGATCTTAATTGTATGACTTAGAGATCTAGTTTTGCTTCCTTTTGCTGATGAATTATCGTCAATAAATGCTGCTTAAGTTGATGCGTTCGGGAAAAAGTCTTGTTGCAAACATCACACCTGCATTAATCAAAGATTATGTGTAAGAAAGTAATTTACAGGCACTTGAGTAAATAATGGCAAAAAAAAAATAAGATGTAATGTGATTTTTCTTTTTTTGTAATTGCCCCAATGGGCCATGGTACCAGAATGTATGGTGTGTTTGACACCAGAATGCATTGATTGAGTGAGTGAGTGAGTCTCTTCCAGTGATTGTTGTGCCATGAAAATGCAAACATTGTTCATTGGTACAAATAACTTTCACGTTTAAGCATCCAAAGGGTTTTCCAATGAGAGGTGTTATTGTGAATGACCCGCTATTTCGGTAGCTGTCACTTTTGAAGCTTTTATTTATTGACATTTGACAAGTAGAAACTACGCCATTAAATGGAACGTAACACGCTTCAACAACGCATTGAAATTATTAAAATTCACTACAAAAATGGTGAAAAAACACAAGCAACGAAACCATTGATCTTTTACGGGAAGTTTTCCGGACCGTGTTATCTCTCGAAGAGGTAATCACAATTGGCCACTGAGATCTTGTGATTTGACACTTTGCGACTTCTTCCTTTGGGGCCACGTGAAAGATAAGGTCTACGCCAACATCCCAGCGTCGATTCAAGACCTCAAAGATAAAATTCGTGAGGCAATCGAGGACATAGGGCAGCCACTTTGCGATTTGGTTATGGAAAATTCCATGAAAAGGATATGGTCCTCTATTCGTGCTCGTGGTGGCCATTTGGCTTGTTGTTTTTCATTATTAACGGCATACCTTCCTCTTTATTATGAAATAAACATCCGATCATTTATCTCAAAAAATGACATTTTTCTTTGAATACCAAAATAACACCTCTTATTGGAAAACTCTTTATTATAGTGTCTGAAAGCTAGTTGACTTGATGTGTCTTAATTTTGATTGGCTTATTCAGTTGATGTTTATGGAGGAGTAGCCAAAAAACAGGTAGAAACGACTTAGTCTTTGCGTTCAAGGCACATTTAGTCCAGCTTAATGTGGTCGACTAGATTTTTGAATGTGACCATTTTGTGGTCACAATAACATTTTTTATATGACACATTTTGAGATATTGAAAATAACCAGAGCCAAATATATAAACTGCAAGAGTTCGTGACCAGGGGCAGTAACTACAACGCCAAGAAAACAAAACTTACCTAAACCGCTTCTCGCCAGTGTGTGTCAACATGTGATTCTTCAGAACATTGGAGTACGTAAACGCTTTGCCGCAAGTAGTGCATGCAAAAGGTCGCTCATTCGTATGAGTTCGTTCATGCTTGATGTTGGTACTGCGATCACTGAATTTCCTATGACAGAATTTACACTTGAATGGTCTGACACCAGTGTGTACCCGCATGTGTCGATTGATTTCTGATTGGCAAGTAAACGTCTTTTTGCAAATTCTTTAATAGGAAAGAAACGTGATTTATTTCTGTGAATAGTAACGGCAAAATTTGTATACTCGCAACAATATGGTTTTTCAGCAGCGTGTCTTCTCATGTGCAGCATCAAATGACTGTTTTTTTTAAAAACATTACCACATAGCTCACATATTTGGTTTTCTTGTTGTTTTGGTTTTTTCCCCAATCTGTTTGGCGCGGGAAAAACTTTTTTAGACGGCTTACGTTTAATTGATTCTTTTTTGATTTCTTCTTTAATTTCAACTTCAGGAGAAGTTAGAGCAGCTTCCACAGCAGAGGCATTAAAAACACTTGAATCATTGGACACATCCGCCTGAAACACAGTTTCAGAAGTGGCCAAAAGTGAAGCACGATCCGATTGAGGTTCGTCTTTTATTTCGACCTTTTTTTTAAATAGATTCGTACTTGTTTCAAATCAAAATCATACAAAATCTTACCTTCTGTTCAACACAAATGTTTCGGAGCTTGAGGTCGTTAGACTGGCAAAGTTTACGAAACTCGAAAGAAATGTTCAATGCAAATATACACTCTTCACATATTTTACTGGGCAGATCATCATTAATTTCTATCTGTAATAGATTCTGAATTTTTAAAAGGACAGAAGAAATAATTTTTGTTTTTATTTTTGAATACCTTTATTCCACCGCAGATTTCAATTTTCTCTATGATAATATTCTCTTCGGGAATGCCCTTAACAAGAGCTTGCAAGTCCGAATCTTCAAACCATCCTAGACAAATTCGGCATGTGTGCGGGGA
The DNA here is from genome assembly GCA_916610125.1 of Cheilosia vulpina. Taxonomy (NCBI): domain Eukaryota; kingdom Metazoa; phylum Arthropoda; class Insecta; order Diptera; family Syrphidae; genus Cheilosia; species Cheilosia vulpina. The sequence continues at coordinate 19,723,148 of OU744276.1, read as the reverse complement.
ATTCATACTTACTTCTTACTACTTATAAATTAATAAATAATAAACAGTTTAATTGCTTGTAAAATGTGTCTAATTACAAAAATAAAACAAAATCCAAGATAAACTTGTGTTGCTTGTGTAAAAGTTGACGGCTGTCAAACTGGGAAACTGTTCGTTTTCGATAAAATTTGTTTTATAACTGACATTAGGCAGGTTTCCTCTTTATTTCAGAGCAAAGCCTGAACTGTCAGAACCCATCAGTTGCAAGTGCTACTGTCATTTCGTCAGCATCATGAGCAGAGATGAATGAATAAAAGAGATGGATATGAGATGGATATCTTTCGTTCGTCTATCCCTCCAAAACCCATTTGTTTACATTGTTGTTTTTGTAATTTCAACCCCCGTCTGTGAATACATGTGAGGTACAAAAAAGCATGTTGCTAATGGCTGGCCAACATTCCTTTTGGTTTTATGGGCATCGCGCTGTTCAATTGTTTTGTGTTTGGTATTAAACTTGTTGGGTTTTTGTTAACGCTTCGATTAAAATAAGAAAAATAGTGAAATATACATTTCGGAATAGCGAATTCTTGCATTAAAGTCCAATTCATGAACTCACATATACTAGAAAAGATATGAGCATATGTGCGTGACTTCATGAATTTTACGGGAAAACAGCTTGTAGGCAGCCGCCTTTCCACTGGAAAGATATATATCTCTGTATTCCATTATCTTTGATCATGAGTAATTTAATGTCGTTTTCCATTGGGACCACGAAAAATCTTTTTCAGATCTCAGATTTTATGGGGCTCATGGAACATGCAACGAAATTGATCTGCTTTTGTGAAGGGATTAGTGCGTCATTTGACAACAATATCAGCTGCTCAAATTGCATTTGTTTTAGGTAAAATCAACCATGGAAATCGGTTTGAAAAATGTTTCCTCTGTTGTAGATACAAATGGAGTAGTTTCGGTGATTCGTAGTTTCCAGATGATGAGGAAAACAACGAAGATAATAATTCCTCCAAAACTATGTCCATTGCTGTTTATATATTTCTTTATTTTGGTTTTTAAGCACATTTGTTTTAAAACAAACTTCTTTAAATGACGTAAAACAGCTGTGCTGTATTTGTGGTAGTATGTGTAAATCTGAAAAAATATCGAGATTTGCAAAAAGTGATCCGAATCAAAAAAAAAATTGATTTTTTGTCCCAATGGAAAACGACATAAGTCATATGTATACACGCGTGGGCATAGACTAACCAAACTAGACAGTCGACTGAGAGCAGAAACGGTACTTCTGCCTACAAGCTGCCTGTCCTACAGCAAATTGCATAAGTTTCGTGCTTGTACAATTCAAAGGAGCGCCATTGCTGCCGCACGCATACATATGCAATTTGCTGCAGGGACTTCATGCAGAGATGAATGAATAAAAGAGATGGATATCCTTCGTACAGAGATATATAACTTTCCAGTGGAAAGGCGGCTGCCTACAAGCTGTTTTCCCGAAAAATTCATGAAGTCACGCACATATGCTCATTTCTTTTCTAGTTTATGTGAGTTCATGAATTGAACTTTAATGCAATAATTCGCTTATCCGAAATGCGTATTTCATTATTTTTTTTATTTTAATCGAATCCTTAACAAAAACCAAACAAGTTCAATACCAAACACAAAACAATTGAACAGCGCGATGCCCATAAAAGCAAAAGGAATGTTGGCCGGCCATTAGCAACATGCTTTTTGTAGCTCACACGTATTCACAGACGGGGGTCGAAATTACAAAAACAACAATGTAAACAAATGGGTTTTGGGGGGATAGACGTACGAAAGATATCCATCTCTTTTATTCTTTCATCTCTGATCTTTGCTTTGTGCCCATTAGTTATGCGGTGTTGACATAACAGTTTATTTTAAGAATTTTTAAAGTTTTTGAAATTGTTGGTATCAAATGGAATTCCTGTTATAATTTCGTTACAATGCCAAATCAATTAATATAATAACTATTTGTCAATATCTAACTTTTTTGTAACTTCTGTTTTTTTTTTGCATATTTTAAGAAAATACATTTTTTCCGTTGATTTTAATGCTTTAAATTTCGAAACCATATTGAAAAAAAAATATATTCTAAAACAGTTTAGCGAAAACGTTTTTTTTTGTATGTCGTGGGGAAAAATATTTTTCTAGTTTTAGCATTATTTATGCAAGTATGCATTTGTTAAATTGAAAATAATATTTCGCCCTTATTTTACTCGGGACAATAAAAAAATGTTTTGATCACTTTACGTATTCTAAAAACACAAATAGTGCAATTGTTTTTGTTAATTAATTATTAGGAAGGTTTATAAAAAAATCTGTGTACATTTCAAAATACATTGTTTTAAAATTTGTAAAACCATTATGTGAAAAACGAAATAAATTAAAATCTGAAATCGGAAATCAAAATGCAAAGCAAAGCAAAGTAAAGTAGGATTTTCAGCACGCTATTACAACAACTACGCTCTATTTGACACTTCGAGACTCGCAGTAGTTATTGTAAATTGTGTGCTGAAAATCTTACTTTACTTTGCTTTGCTGAGAACGAAGCTCAAAAAAACACGACTAATATACAAAATTTGTTTAAACAAAAAATGTTATCTAAAAAAAATCCTATCCATAAAAGAGGGGTATAGCTATTAAATATCATTTTCGGTTTGGAAATTCAGATTTTGATTTGAGATTACAGATTTGTCAAAATCGCCGCGGATCAACAAAAATAAATTTTTTTCTTTGCAAATCAAACATGAAAAAATATTTATATATATTTTCAAAATTTATATTTTTTTTTCAAAACAACATAAAAGAAAACTTAAGTGCAGAGTTACCCTAACGATTTTTTTCTTTCTGATTCGATACTCGACATAATGCAGACGTTTGACAGTATTCGACGGGTTGTGCTATTCTGGCAACCTTTATTTTTAGTAAACATACAAATTTTGTTGAAAGGGAATATTTTACGTTAAACGGAATAATATTTATTATTTATAATTAAAAGTTTACACGAAAGTTGAAAATCTAACTTTAATTTACAATGGAAATATGTATAAAGTGGAATGTTTGCCGAATATGCCTTGAGGAGGAGAACAGTGCTATTATTATGGCCCCAATATTTGAAGATGCTAAACTCTGCACGGACATTTTTGAGTGCTCAGGGATTGAGGTATTATAGTCATTAGATGGACTTATTTAAAATGTTCTAACAGTAATTCGAAACATCTCCAAAAGCTTAAGCCGTCAGATAATCTTCCCGAAAAAATATGTAGAAAATGCCTCGTCATATTGAAATATGCGGTGAAATTCCGCTCGACTTGTCGAAAGTCTACAGAATACCTTCAATCGATTCTAATAAAGACTCAGTCTGCATCTAGTATATTTAAGTCGGTAAAAAGTCCAGATGAAGAACTACAATTCGAAAGCATCGATTTTTTGGAAGAAGAGCAGGTCGAGGTGGAACACTTGACCGAAAGCGAACTACATTATACCATTGAAGATATTGATTTCGTCAATACTGAAACACTGTCAATGAAAAACAGCGAGCCAGACGAGAACCAAGAAAATGAAGAGCTTATCTACATGTCAGAGAGTGAAATCAAGCAAGAATTTGATGAAACCGATGATGACGATCTAGAAATGCAAAGACAAATTGAAAAGATTGAAAAAATCGAACAGATTGACGAATATATTGTAAATGAGGAATCTATGACCAAAACCAGCGACGATGAACAAAAGGTCAATCTGCGACGATACGTCCGAAGAACGATTAAAGATCCTTCCGACTTCATATGCGACGTATGTGGCAATCACTTTCAAAAAAGAGGCCTGCTCAATTTTCATATGAAAATCCACCGCAACGAAAAGAACTACATGTGCGAGTGCGTGAGAACATTGACATACCCTAATCATCAACTATAACTTTACGGTTTATTGCAGAATATGTAGCAAACGGTTTAATTCCCCGTGCAACTTACGAGCCCACATCCGTGTACACACTGGAGAGAAGCCGTTTCAGTGCAATTTTTGTGACCGCAAATTTGCCGACCGTAGTACCCAGATAAAACACGAAAGGTATGTTGGAACTTTACTTCTGTAACTCGAACTATAGTCCATTGTATTTAGGATCCACACCAATGAAAAGCCCTACCACTGTGCAACCTGTGGAAAGTCGTTTTCATTGTCAACCTCCTTGAAAGCTCACGAGAAGATGCACTCAGGCGAGAAGCCTTACAAGTATGTTTGCTTTTGTCGTACAATAAACAGCTAGTTATACTAATATTCTTTTCCAGGTGTGAACCCTGCGCCAAAGCTTTTACGTTACCCCATCAGTTAAAAGCTCATCTTATGACAAATATGCATCGTGTCTTAGTAGAGTTAGAACAATGATAGACAATTGCACTAAATCTGATAAAGTACTTTTATTTTCAAAGAGTGTGTTTGCATTTCGTTATACTGAGGACTTGTGGGTCTAATACGCATATGTTGGTTTGTCTGTTTTGTCTGTGTGTGAGCGATGATGCCAATGCCATGTTCGGAAAGTACCTATATACCGAGTTTCATATCGGAAATTTTGAAGGCATTTCACCTGCTTTGTGGTAAATGGTCCTGGCTAGTGTTTAACTAACGGGGAAGTGAAACAAGCTTCGTTGTTTGTATTAGTTTGTCAGGAGTTTGTATTCCCTGTCCAACCTTCGGAAAAAACCACTCGTACTGTCTTCCATGTTTGCAAAATGGTGATCAAGTAACAAGTGACCTCTTGTTCTGACTTAATTATTTTTAGGTTATATTTTCCATTTTCCTTGGTGACCAATGTCGTTTTCCATTGGGACCACCAGATATTTTTTTCAGATCTCAGATTTTACGCGGCTCATGGAACATGCAACGCAATTGATCTGATTTTGTGAATGGATTAGTGCGTTATTTGACAGCATTATCAGCTGTCAAATTGCATTTGTTTTTGGTAAAATCAACCACGGATATCGACTTGAAAAATGTTTCCCCTGTTGTAGATACAAAGTAGTAGTTTTGGTGATTCGTAGTCTTCAGATGATAAGGAAAACAATAAAGATAACAATTCCTCCAAAGTTATATCCCATGCTATTTACATAATGTATTTTTCATTTTCACTAAACTGCGCATTTGTTTTGGAAGCAAACATTTTAAAATGACGTAAAACAGCTGTGCAAAGTATATTCGTTTTGTGGCAGTATGTGTAAATCTGAAAAAATATCAAGATCTGCAAAAAGTTATCCGAATCAAAAAAAATGATTGATTTTTTGTCACAATGGAAAATGAAAACTGATTTTAGTAAAAAAAAAATAAAATAATTTTTTGTCCCAATGGAAAACCACATAAACTTCATGGATGTGCGAATGATTTAGAAATTTTAATTATCAATAAGCTGTTGGCTGGTGCGCAAGAGTAGATCTTTCCTAGCAGAGAGCTTTTGATGTGGATCTGTACCTCAGCTAATCTGCTGCCTCGTCATTCAGCCCGATCTTTCGCCAACTGTATCCAGTTGCGCACTACTAGTTATTTGTGATCCCCTGCAAATTCAAATTAATATAAGCACTTACTAGGTTTACGTGATTCTCCGGACGGAGCTTTCCTTCCTTAAATCAGTTTTCAGGTAGGTCAAGAAAAACCTGATTAGATCTACATCTCTACGAAAATGGAGATTTAGAATCGATAGCGGAAGATCCCCCCATGGAGGCTCCACTTAACCCTTTGCAAATGAAAGAATGAAAAGATTTATTTCAACTATTTCGTACAGTTTACAGTAGTAAATCAAACGAAAAAAAAATTAAATTGAGCTGTCCATAAAAACAACTGCCTTTAAGGGCGAATGGGTACTTTATCCGATCACGAATTCCAATACGTGCTACGGCGTCCCCGATGTGAGCCTAGGATCAAGTTGGACACCTCTCTGCTCTCCGTATTTGAACACTGAAAAGACTAGTCGTTTATTGAGTCGTGTTGCTTTTCAATCCTCATTATCTGACATAGACGAACCGCCAAATTTGTAGCAGACTTGTAGGCGATTAGAATGTTGTAAAATCTCTTCGAAGGATTGGTAGCACTTGTATATGAAACTGTCAAACTGATTATTTATTTTTATTCTGCAAATAAATGTTTTTACTTCTCGAAAGATTTCTGTTTTCAAAAAATGTATAAGATGAATTGAATTGAAATGTTTTACAGTTCAGATATTCAAGAAGAAGAAAACAGTGAAAGGGGTAAAAAAATAAGAAATCATTTAAATCTATTTGATTTGCTCAATTGAAAGTAAGTAAAAACAAATTTGGATTTTTGGATTTGTTTTTTTCATGGATTTGTCAAATATTTTAGATTTCCAAAGGAAGCGTTTAAATACTTGATAGGTGAAGTAGAAAAAACATTCCCGACGCATTCCGGTCGTCATCAGTGCCGTCTGTTTTAAGGCTAGAAGCAACTTTAGGAATTTTTCCGGAAGAAGGATATCAAATGATTTCATTGGTAAGCAAATGCTTTGCATAAACTATACACGGCATTGAAGCGCATACATGTCGTCGATGGATATGTGTCACGATGACCGGTGAAGAAATCGGGGAGTCCAAATTATGCATCTTTTTTTTGTGCAGGCGTATGTCCAGCTTGATGGTACAAGGAATTGAATGGTGTTGGCAAGCTTGTGAGGAGATGGATGGCTGACGTTTCAGGAGGGAAATCATGTCATTGTGATGGAATGTGGAAACTGCCCGTAATGTCGACGGATAATTCCTGTTACAATCCGGCGATTTTGCCAAACAGATTATATAAAATATAATATTTAGTACCCTTTGCCAACCCTCTCCGCCTCTTATCAGAGGGCCATAGCTATTTATTTCAAAATAAATTTTATTGAATCCCTTGGAAACGGAATGATAAATGGATAAAGGCAGTTAACTATACATTTTTCATATTCAGGTCAGACAATCGTAAACAGCCTCATCAACATTCATGAACGACCTGGGGCCCTACTCTCTATTTCGTTCCGAAAGCCAATCCTATTCGAAATTGCTTTTCATTCCGTTTTGAAGTTGGTACGCTGTAATATTTTCGGAATTCTGAATCGGAGTAGTAGTATATTTCATTCAGCTTTTGAAATAGAGAGTACAAAAAGTTCATTTTCGAAACGAGATACAGAGTAGGGCCCCAGTTTACAGATCGTGGTTTCTGATCACGTCTTGCGCAATCGCTAAGGTCTAGAACCAATCCGCTGCAATTTCTGTCAAAACTCAAAAACAAAAGAAAAAACAAAGCCACTTAAATTAAAACCATCGCTTTACTTTTCTCACGGGCCATTTCCCGGTGTCTAATTGTACCCAGATGTGCTTTTAGTTGATGTGACTCTGAGAACTGCTTGATGCATATCATACACTTGAAGGGTTTTTCGCCGGTATGAACACGTTCATGTTTTTTCAGAGTGGCCGAATATGAAAAGTAGGCTCCACATATAGTACAACCATATGGCCGTTCATTTGTATGCGTCCTAAAGAATTCCAATGGGGTTAACAAGTTAATAAGATTGAAAATCCGTTGTGCTCACCGTTCATGTCGAGTAACTCCACTACGATCACGGAATTTTCGATCACAATAAGAGCAATTAAATGGCTTCTCTCCCGTGTGCACTCGAATGTGTGCCCGAAGCTCGCATGTTTGCATAAAACGCTTGGAACAAATTCTGTAAAGTCAAATCAGTTTCGCAATTGATCAGAACTCAGTCTTTACTTACTCGCATTCGTATTTCTTATCGTTTTGATGCAGTTTCATGTGATAGTTGAAAGTCGCTTTATTCTTGTATATATTGCCGCAGATATTACACATAAATATGGTCTTTGCTTTTGGCTTCCTAGTGTATCTGGCTTTGAAATTTGTTGTAATTTCGGGTCTATTTTCTGCTTCAATTTTAATGTCAACGTTTGTGTCATCAGTTTGTTCCGAAGGTTCTTCTAAATGTTCATTTCCGATGTGTTCGCTTTGTTCCAGTGCAGTGTTGTCCTCCTGTTGGTCTTCATCATAGCTTTGGTTATCGTCTTCGTAATTTGTATCGTCTTCCACGATATTGTATGAGGGTAAATTTATTTCAGCATAATCTGGCTTCTGTTCATCGTCGTCTAGGTAATTTTGGGTGTCACTTAAGTATTCCTGAGATCTCTGGCACAGCACCCGGAAGTCATATGCCACGTTGAGAATATCGTAACACTTTTTGCATATATTTGAAGATAAAGTTGGAATGTTTAAGATCTGTAAATGGTACATATAAAAATGTATTATAAGATATCAAAATTGAAACACAACTGGTATGTGATGTATGTACCTCTACGCCACAACAAAGCGCAAGCTTCACAGTAGTAGAGTCCTCTTCGAACATATTCAGCATTATGTCGACACTTTCCAAACAAATCCGACATTGGTCGAGGTTTTTTGTTTCGTCTACATCCATTTTTAGTAGATAAGTTATAATTTATAGGGAGAATAACAATCAACATTCAGATTTTTCGTAAAACATTTCTGCTTGAACTTCAGTTAAATGTCAAATATGAAAATGGCTATCGATATGATTCGAGGCTCGAACATATACTGGACGCGTCCAGACACAACAACTGCTAATGTTCAGTGTTTTTATTCAAGGCAGAGTGTTCAAATTATATTTGGGTGACGTACCGATCATTCAAAATTGTTGCAATTATAGTCGTGTTTTTTTAAACTTCGTTATCAGCAAAGCAAAGTAAAGTAGGATTTTTAGCACACATTACAATGCTACTGCGAGTTTCGAAGTGCCAAGTAGAGCGTAGTTGTTGTAATTGCGTGCTGAAAATCCTACTTTATTTGCTTTGCTGAGAACGAAGCTCAAAAAAACAGGGCTAGTATTAAAGTATTTACATTTGTATTTTAAGATTTTTTTTAAGGGAATGCTTTATTTAAGTCTCAATCAAATTTGAAATCAGAATCCCAAGTTTTTCAGTTAAACATATATCGCTCTACTATAAACAGATTTAAGTCCCGGCTTTAAATTTACGGATGATCGCCATTGCGAAATTCTTATGGAAATAGCCATTGTGAGTGAACTTCTTAAATTTTATGTTGGAACTAAAAATGTTTATTGGTAAGGCCCATAAATAGAGCGCTCATGTTCTATTAGCTATTAGTCATGTTCAGTGTTCAGCCTAGATTTTACGAACTCAGAATGGTTAAATTTTCCATATAAAATTACCCATTATAACCTACAAAATATTTAGTATGAAGCTAAGTATCCTGCTCGCGCTAAATTTTATCTCCCATACAAAAATGTCTACAAAGATAAAATTTAGCGAGGCAGTTTAGCAAAGCAGTATCCTGTTCGCACGCTAAATTCTTAACTTCATATAGATGGGCCGATGAAAAGTCTCCACTCATTTAGCTCGCGAAATAAATGTCCGTTACATTAAATCGAAGATAAATTTTGACAGAAGAAAAAATTTGTGTTGTGTTTACTTTGGATTTTTTTTTTCAGAGGAATCCGCAGAAAACATTTGTGCGAAAAATAAAAGAGAACGCAAAACCAAAAATTACGTTTCATGCGATAAAAAAACATAAAAAAATTGCAGGGCTTGTGGAGGAACGATCAGCAATATGGAAATTGCAGAAAAATTCCAATGCAAATAGGGGTTTACCCGACACGAAGGAAAGTGTCGTCTTCTGCTTGCTACTATACAAATTATTTAAGCTGCTGCAGCAATGTTGATATCTTCTTCAATTTTGCTTATATCTATTGTTTTGGAACGATTCAAACAATGCATTGTCTTTAACAATGCATTGTTATAACTTTAAATTGGAAAATTGTATGTACGCGAATAATTAAAATAACGTTTACTGTCATGAACGAATGGTTTTAGTCCCATCTGTATGGTGTTTTATAATTTAGCGAGCATTTATCTTTGATGTGGAGAAATGAAGTGGAGAGTAGGGACGCTAAAATTCAGTGCGAGCAGGATACTTAGCTTCATGATCAAATGGTTTTTGTCCCATCTGTATGATGTTTAATAATTTAGCGAGCATTTATCTTTGATGTGGAGAAATGAAATGGAGAGTTGGGACGCTAAAATTTAGCGCGAGCAGGATACTAGTCTTTAATGCATACGAAAAAATAACGGCCGTTCGTTTTAAATTAGCCATGGTAGGTACCTACTGTATTTTTTTTTTGTTTTTTGTTGTTATTCCAACAACTATTTGCTTCGGTGTGTAGCCACGAAGCTATGACCAACATCTTGTTGTCAGTCTTTGGTTCTGTTTACGGTGCTTAGTAAAACAAATGGAGAAATGACCATTAGGAAAATGTAACCAACAATTTTGTTGACTTGATAAACGTTTATACTAAGTTTATTTTATTACATATTACTTAAGACCTTAAAAAGCTAGCTTATCCCCAGTTTCTATTTTAACCATATTTTGTTGGTGGTAAATCGATTTCATGTGCGTCGTGAGGTTGTGTTGTCGTCCAAATGCTTTATCGCATACTTTACACCTAAAAAAACATTCAATAAGTATTGAAGTTAAAAACATTAATATTACATCTTACTTGAATGGTCGTTCGCCTGTATGAATCAGCATATGATTCTTCAATACAAAATTACAAGAAAAAGCTTTACCACACTGTTTACACGAAAAAGGGCGATCATTTGTGTGAGTTCTATAAGATATCAATGTTTGGGATAAGGTATTTAATTTATTGTTTAAATAATCAAAGAACAAGTACTGCATTTAAATATTGCGCGAAAGCTATTATCATGTCCACAATGTAGTTCAAGTTGGCACTGCAGCCAACCAAACGGGGAATTCATTCAGAATGAGTGTTAATTCTCGATTAACTAATGTACGTAGCTGCCACAAATGGTACTTTAAAACAAACTAACCAATAATTGTAATAAGCCAGCTTTAAAATAACTGTACAAACTTTTACGAAACAAAAGCACATTATCTTTCATTCGAAATCTGAAATAAATGCAACAGTATGCCAGCGTATAGTATCGCAAAAGAAGCTGGCGGATGGACACTAACTGCTCAGCCCGACATTTCGTAAATAGCCTAGACGGTGCTCTACCCTTGGGAATGGAAATTACCTCTCATGCTTTGTGTGCGTTCCATAATCGGAGAATTTGCGATGACAGTATTGACACTCGTAGGGTTTTTCTCCCGTATGTCGCCTCATGTGGCGTTTTAACTCTGAATTTGTGTAAAACCGATAGGAACATAATCTGTAATAGAGGACCAACAATTTAATAAATGTTTTAACATGCAAGCATTATACACACTCGCACTCATAAGGTTTTGTTTCGCTATGCCTTTGCAAATGCAATGAAAAAACATATTTTTGCCTGAATACATTCCCACATATATCGCAAATAATTGGAAATTTCTTTTTTTCTCTTATCTTTCGATTCACTAAAGCCTCTTCCCTGGTGGACATGTTCTTGGCTCGGTTATCAGACCTTTTCGGTTTGGCCGTAATCTTGGGCATTGAAATGCTCTCGTTCTCAATTTCTATTTTTGCTTCGTCAAGCAACTCCAGCATATCCTTTTCAATGTTCTCCTGCTCAGATTCAGCAGGTTCTTCATCCTAGAAGGGATTTTGTTTTTTTTTGCTGTTCCTTAGAATATTTGCTTTCATTCTACTCACATATTCAATTAATTTCTCCTCAAGCTTTAGTTCAGGACCAAAATTCTGAAATAATTCGTATTGAATTGGGAGTAAGTTACCTTATTCATCGCATAGAGGTGAACACACAAGCGCAGCATCATTCTGCACAAAGGACTCCATACTCAACAACCAAAAGATGCGCACAGTGCGCAGAACAGTTTAAAATAGGTAACGTGACCTTTGAAGTGAGGTTCCTGTGATTTTGTGTGCAATTTTAATATGAATAGGTCTTGTATGCTTTTTCATTTGATTACTAGTTTGTCCTTTGTTGCGAATCACTTAAACCCTTGAAACCGCATTTATGTGTCCAATCGAAGCACACTGAAGGAGTCAATATTGCTTTTCTACTTACATATTCTCCTTCTTTTAGGCCAACATCACATTTCGTCGATTTTTTATCACTGTGGTATTTTGATCCATAGTATTCATTAGACTCGGTGCATTTTCTTCGAAACTCTTGAACGGTTTCCAGATCGGAATAGCATTTACGACAGATAGACGTTGGTATACTATTACCAGTTATTATCTATTAATGAAAACAACATGTAAATCTAATTTGTTTGCCAGTTTTATAAATTAGTATAATCAATAAAACACGATCCCTGCTTTTGCTTACTTCTATGCCTACAGCTTCTTTAATTTGTTCAACAATTTCCGTGTAGATTTCGACTAGATCAAGCAGGTAAGATGGTTTCACAAAAGTAGTGCATATTCTACACTCTTGCTTATCCATTATAATAATAAGCTTAAATAATGGACGAAAATAATAAACAAAACAAATTCAGTTTGCTTGAAGTTTAGCCAAGTCTTGCGATGTTAAAGGATGTGTTTTGAAATGTCATTGCGAAAGCCTGTTCGTTCTGAAAATGTGTGAATTCGCTGGGTCAATTGTTATGGCCTTTTTCATTGAAGATCCGAGAGAATTCCCCGAAATTCAGAATTGCTCTTTTCAATGAAATTCGTGGGAGCTTTTTTGTAATAGTACATCTACACCGCACCTGAATTCAATATTTCGGAAAAAAAATTTCGAAATCCAGTTTGGCGTTCCCACTGAAACTATGACATTTCAAATGACAGCTAATGTCAGTATTCATTACTGATCTTTTTTTCTGTTTATAAGTCAGAACCTAAAAAACATTTTTTTATCTACGTATATTAATTTAAATATGAATTTAAGTGCTGATTTAGATATATTAAATATATTAGGCCTGTTTTTTTGAGCTTCGTTCTCAGCAAAGCAAAGTAAAGTAGGATTTTCCGCACGCAATTACAACAACTACGCTCTACTTGACACTTCGAGACTCGCAGTAGTTATTATAATTTGTGTGCTGAAAATCTTACTTTACTTTGCTTTGCTGAGAACGAAGCTAAAAAAAACACGGCTGTTGTTGACTATAGAGGTATGGAGTTCGCGATGGAAAATTATTGATTTGCTGTCGGAATTTGTAAAGGGGTTTGTTCGATTTGACAAACTTACAAATGCAGCGACGAAATTTAACATTACACTGAAATTCATGTTGGAAAATGTATGGCGAAATGCTGGACAAATGTTGAAATGTTGAATTTAGCCGAAACGATGAATTTAGGTGCGGTGTAAATTTACTATAATAGTGGTAGACACCATAATATGTGAGATTTGGTTTTCTGTTGCTACTTCTTTTTCGTTTTCTAAGTAAATATTAGGCGTGTTTTTTTGAGCTTCGTGCTGAAAATCCTACTTTACTTTGCTTTGCTGAGAACGAAGCTCAAAAAAACAGGCCTATTAATGTTTTAATAGGCCAAATAAATATATTTAAATTTTAGTTCACAATTTGCACGCTACAAGGTACCTGTACCTACCTATGATTTATGTCATTTTGCATTGGGCTCTTGATTTTGCTCTCAGATTTAGGATTTTCGTACCCAATGATATTTGAAAAAAGTGTATTAAAGAGAGAAATTATATTTTTTTCAGGAAAAATCGCTTGTTTTTTTAAATTAAACGAAAAGTTAAAGAAACCAAATGTATTTTCTCTTTCGCTGGCGCTAGAGTACGCGTTTTGAAGTAGCTCTAACCTCGTAAATTTAAGAGTTCAGCAGTCTTGAAATTGCTGCAGTGTAATCGGTTGAAAAAGCTTTACGCAGAGTTCATTAATAGGCCTGTTTTTTTTAACTTCGTTCTCAGCAAAGCAAAGTAAAGTAGGATTTTCAGCACGCAATTACAACAACTACGCTCTACTTGACACTTCGAGACTCGCAGTAGTTATTGTAATTTGTGTGCTGAAAAAGTGAAAATCTTACTTTACTTTGCTTTGCTGAGAACGAAGCTCAAAAAACACGCCTAATGATGTGGCACAGTTTTAACTGGCGGTATGTATGACTTTTTCGCTTAAGCTTGTTTGTTTTCTTAAATCCATGTTAAAAATGTCCAAATAAAACAAAAATATTAAGACGTTTTTAGAAAAGAAAAAGAAAAATGAATTGTAAAAACATGCTTGAAATTTTAATGTATTCAAACTACTACAAACAGTCATATACTAATCATTTGAATTTGCTTCATCTCTTTCTAGTTCCACTTTCTTACAATTTCTTAAGTGTACCATGGATTTCAAATGAGATGTCAGATGACTAGGAAACACAAAGGACCTACCACAAACTTTACATCTGAAAATTAAAAAGCTATAAGTATATAATATGAATAAAATAATAAGTGATACATAAAACTTACTCAAAAGCTCGTTTGCCAGAGTGTGTTAGAATGTGGTTTTTCAAAATAAATGTGCTCGTGAAGGCTTTCAAGCAAATATTGCACGAAAACGGACGTTCATTGGTATGCGTTCTAAAAAAAAATGTTTGAGCTAAAAAATATGGTGTTGAAGCATTTTTTTAATAATTTATTAGTTTAAAACATTTACGTTGTTCACGCCAAACAAATTTGAATACCAATAAAGAAATTCTGGTTTATATTAAAACCAATATGCGACGGGATATAATTTACATATAATTTATTTATATTTTTTAATGAGTATGATAATTATCAAACTACAATCAGTTGTTTTGGTAGCTTCTTTAACAGCATTCCTTAGAAAAGTGGAAAATATTACGATAATTATTGAAAAATAATTAATCATTAAAAATACTTTACATTCATTTATAATGTAATACGACAACAAAAATACCTCTCATGTTTTTTATGGGTCCCGTAGTCCGAAAATTTCCGATGACAATATTTACATTCATATGGCTTTTCTCCGGTATGCTTTCTCATGTGGCAATTAAGTTCTGCATTTGTATGCGACTTGTATGGACAAAACCTAATAAAACATTTTAAATGAGACTCATTTAGGAAGTTGTAGGCGCATGAAACAGGAATATAAGTTTATAATAGATTTTATTTCAATGTCAATGCGCCAAATTTTGTCAATCAATTCTGAAAAACCAAAATCTTATACTGTTATCTTCTCTTAAAGCCCCAAAACTAGAAGCAATATATTAAAATTATCGTTTTTACAAATTTTAAAAGATAATTTTTGATTGTGGTACAAAATTCGAATATTTATTAACAACTTAATTCATAATTTTATAAAAATATTTGTTTAAGAAACATATTTGTGCGGCCATATATAACCGAACCGGATCATTTGTTTCCATTATAAACTTATGAGACACATATCCCTGCGCCCAGTTGCTTACTCGCACTCGAAAGCCTTATTATCGGTATGTCGTCTAAGATGTAATGCAAAATTTCTTTTTCCTTGAAATACATTACCACAGATTTCGCAAATTTTTGACAATCTGCTGGAGTCGCTGTCAGTCTGTGATTTGGAAGATTCCTTAGTATTGATCTCGGGCTGTACATAAAAAATATATTTTATATTTTTTTTTACGCTTCTAAAAATGGTACGGAAATGCGTTTTAATAATGCTTGATCCGGTTCTAATCGAGATAGGTATTCTTGAACTAGTTCCCTATAGACCTATCTTAAAACCTTATATGTATGGTCTGCGTGGTAAACTCAATTTGGAATATAGACCACTTTTCCTAATCTTGAGTTTTAATCATAGTTTACCAATAGAAGTTTAAGTTTTGACAACTGGTGAAGATTGTTTATTATATTTTTGTATCAAAATGCAGTACTGTGTATTGGGGCGATTTACTGTTTATTTAATTTAATTATATATTTTAGTCAGTGAAAATAAAATAACGTAACGTAAATAAGTTTTGACGCTTGACGGCATTATAATTGAACAACACAAATACTAACAATAAGGAAAGAATTTGAGATGAGTTTGTAAGTTTTATCGTAAGAGTTTAGTTAAATTATGCTCTTCAAAAGCTATTGTCTATTTAGTTTGTTAAAACAAAATAACTTTACTTGACAACCTTAAAAATTTAAACCGAACCGGATCGTAAATAAAGAAAATTAAAATTTGTTTTTACCATTTTCTGCGGTAATATCGGTGGTTCCTAAAATAAAAACTCGTAAATTTTGTTTGTTCAATATATTGCTAAGCCGACATACCTCTTCAAGAAGATCTTCCAGGCTTGGGACCTCTTCAGCTGGTTGACTTGCATTTTGCTGCTGATAAGTTTCAATACACTTTTTTCGAAATCCTTGAGCAGTTAACAGATCCGTGTAGCATTTCATACATATAAACCAGGGTTGTTCGAAAACACCTTTAAACTTTTTTATCGAAATACCGTTATCGTACACTTGTTAAATTTATTTGAAGGACGTATAATATGTTTACTAATATGGGTAGGGGTACACTTACGTTCATTCCAGAGATTTCAAAAATTTCTTCAAGAAACCTTGTACAAGTGTTGTCAACAATTTGTAAAATATTTTCAAGAGAAACGGTTGCTTGGCATATGCGACAAGTTTCAAATGCAATTTCAGACATTTTGTGTAACAAATTGTTTAATTAAATTTAAATTTTTTGATGAAGAAATAGAGGGATTCACAGCAGTTCTACTTCCAACGGAATAATACAAGTGAAAATCAAAAATAGAAGCGAACTGATTTATCCAATCTAATTACACAATGCACAATCTATTTCGAGCCCAAATAAATTGAGAAGCAAATTTTAGCGCTCAATTGAAGATGGTCTAACAAAGCAATTGGTTGCCCTTCCCTTTCGCAGCCACAGCACTTCAAATATAAAAAGAAACATCCTAAAAACCAGTGAATGAAATGGATGAACGCATTTTCTTGACTCTGATTAAGTAGAAAATAATGAGAATGAATATATAAATAGCAAGTTTAATATAGAATAACAAATTATTTATACATAAGCAACGGGTTTCAATGCAATCATTTTATTGATATCCAAAATGCAATTCCATAAAATATGTTTGTTAGAAACTAATTGATAATTCTGAATTGATTTTAAGCGCAGGAGTGAAATTTGCTGTATGTACTTCTGTAGGATAATCCAAGAACCAAATAAAAGGTCAGGTCTCTTGAGATCTTAAAACATTTCGAAATAGCTTGGAGATAAAATTAAGGCACGACAATAAAATTTTGAAAAATTTATTTTATTTTGTTCTTATCGTTCGTGTCATTTACATTTCGTATTTCCAAAGGTGAGATTAGACTGTATGCGAAGTGTTCATAAAATGTCAATTTCTGATAGTTCTCCTGACAAAATACGGTCATACAATGTAATGGGCATATCTCATATGCTCTAATAACGTAAATGCCACATATGACCAGACTGAATTTGACAGATAAAAATGCCCAAATAGCATGCAGTGTAATCGGACAATAAGCACGAATGCCAGCATAAAGCCCTATATGTACTTTGAAATTTCGTTATGGCATTGCTGGCATTTTTGACGGAAAAAAATAATTATTTTGTTGTCATCGGTGTACTAAAACATTTGGTACTAAATAACAAATACCTTTAATGACCATCAAAGCAAATATGACCATATTGGTAATTTTGGTCATATAGTCTAATATACAATTTTGCTTGTTGGCATTCATATGCATAATTGTCATATGAATCTAATCTTAGCAGATATCTGATATGGCTGGTGTTCTGTATTGCTAAGTTAGGGGTCGCAACTCTATCCACCTCTTGCGAATTTTTGGCATACTTATCTGTCCTGTAAAATTCATATATTTCGGAACCGGTAGAAAATTGAAGGTCCCCAAACCAATGAACTGCTGCGCAAGAAAACTGATTTTGAGTTCTTTAAGCGGCAATACGCACTCAGGTTGCTGACATTCTCAGAATGTTTACATTCCTCACAATCGTTGTACGTTTTATAAAATAGAGATGTAATTTAACTAACTTAGGACAGTCGATGTATTCAATAATTTTTTTTAATCGATACTTTTAAAAACCTGTCGGCGCTCGTGTTGGTTGCGTTTCTCTCAAAATGAAATTTAAAAATTGCAATTGTTAATAGGAAAACAGGAAAAATATTAAATACCTATGTAAATATGCAGTCCCATTTTTTAGCAACAGAAAGATGATTAGTTCCTAGGTTTGTCTCGTTCTCGTCAAGCTGGATTGAAAATTGAAAATACCGACACTCCGAAACTCGTCTCGGATTGAATTGAAACCCCTCCTGCATCACATAATAATTTTAGTTTATTTAGCACAAAACAAAAGCCAATAGGTGCTGGAGTTGTTCGAAGAACGAGGGCTGACCACTTTTTTAACACACTAAAAATAAGCCCATTCTTCTATTTCGCGTTCTGAAAATCTTACTTTACTTTGTTTTGCTGAAATCGCCTTACGTCGTAATATGGTTTTATGACCAATACTTAACTCGCGCCACCTTAGACGTTGGAATCCAGGTCTCATTGGCCAAAGTGTTGATGTCCATTCGCTCTATGAGTGGGAATCTTAGACGCCTGACGTGTACTTTTCTGACAATCTCGATGCCGCTGTGCAGCTCGTAGAGTTAACTGTTAAATCTCCTCTTCCCAAAGCCGGTCTACGCAAGCGGGACCGTAAATCATTCGAGGAATTTTGCCTTCGAAGTGACCAAGGAGATCTTCATCTGCCTTTGCTAACGCTCATGGCACAGAAGCCATAAAGCAGCAGTGGGATGATGAGGGTCTCTTTAGTATTTCCACGATCTGTAGTGGTGTGAATATTTGGTCGGTTGGTAACTTACTGGGGCAAAAAAAAAACACTGACAGCGACTTATCAGGTCGTTAACGAATGGTTTTAGCTTTAAAGCACTCACACAGTACATTAGACAGGATTCTATGTGCCATACTAAGGAGACTGATGCCTCTATAGTTGGCATAATTTAAAAGGTCTTCTTTCAATGCTGAGGCTCCATTCATAGAGATACGTTTCTACCGGAGATTAACCTCGAGATTATTATACAAATTTGAATCCCGAAAATTCGAGATTAAAAACTAATTTCGAAAACCAAAAAGATAATTTTTTTTTATACAAAATCAATTTTTTTTGATCGAAATTGATTTTTTTTGAGAAATCTCGATTTTTTTCTCAGATGAATTGTTAATTTTTCGCGTATGGAAACGAGTTTTTATATTAAATTATTTCGAAATGCTCTTTTATAAGACCTATTTTTTTGAGCTTCGTTCTCAAAAAAGTAGGATTTTCAGCACGCAACTACAACAACTACGCTCTACTTGACACTCCGAGACTCGCAGTAGTTATTAGCCGTGTTTTTTTGAGCTTCGTTCTCAGCAAAGCAAAGTAAAGTAAGATTTTCAGCACACAAATTACAATAACAACTGCGAGTCTCGAAGTGTCAAGTAGAGCGTAGTTGTAGTAATTGCGTGCTGAAAATCCTACTTTACTTTGCTTTGCTGAGAACGAAGCTCAAAAAAACAGGCCTATTGTAATTTGTGTGCTGAAAATCCTACTTTAGTTTGCTTTGCTGAAAACGAAGCTCAAAAAAACTCGCCTATAAATGTGTGAAAGTCAATTGAAATGGATTTCCAGTGCAATTGAAAAAAAAAGTTTTTTTGCGGCCAACTCAATACACACAAGAACCAATAATATTCGGATTTTATGTTCGATTTAGCAGCAAAAATCTAATAAGCCAAATCGAAAACGACATAAATATAAATACCTATATAAATATAACATTGATTTCGGACTCTTTTGATTCTCCTCTGTTTACCTGAACGACTGTCAGAATGCACAAACGTCAGGGAAGAGAATTTTCGTTTTTAATTGTTTTTTTTTTTCATGTTTTGAAACAACTCCCACATTAAAAACTTAAAATAGATTGTTATTAAATATTGAAATACTAATATCTTTATTAAAATCCGCTTTAAAATGAGCAAAGCACTACTTGGGTGTCTTCGAAATCAGTTGTCAATACGAGCTTACTCCTACAAATCGGTTAAAAGACCAGATTTGTCTGTAAATCGCAAACTCACATCACCACAATTAGCAATAGATCCATCAGATATTAAAAACCCCCGAAATTTGACTGCCCAAATTCGTGCGAGAATCCTTACCGGCGGGCCAATTACAGTGGCGGATTACATGAAAGAAGTTCTTCTTAACCCCTACGCTGGCTACTACATGAATCGCGATGTTTTCGGTAAAGAAGGTGATTTCATTACCTCGCCGGAAATCTGCCAAATATTCGGAGAGGTAAGTCAATATTAAATAGTTTTATCTCTGTTAAGTCTTGTCTACCAAATATGAAGCTTATTGCAGTTTGGTGTCTAACTGAGTGGAGAAAGCTCGGTTCCCCTTCTCCGTTTCAAGTTGTTGAATTTGGACCAGGACGAGGAACATTATCACTCGATGTTTTAAAAGTTTTGTCCCACTTCAAGCTGGGTGGGCAATTCTCATTGCACTTAGTTGAAGTGAGTCCATTTTTGAGCAAGATGCAAGCTTCGAGACTATGCTTCAAGCACAATCAAGTTGATGATGCATCCTATTATATGAAAGGGGAAACTCTTTCGGGAACAAAAGTATTTTGGTATAAGCGGTATGAAGATGTGCCAAGAGAGTTTTCTATAGTTCTTGCTCATGAATTCTTCGATGCATTGCCAGTGCACAAACTGCAGAAAGACGAGGGTGTTTGGAAGGAAGTGCTGATAGATGTTGACTCGAAGGACGACAAACAGTTTCGATTTGTATTATCCAAGTCGCAAACGCCAATATCAAAGATTTATCAGACAACCCCAAACGACACCAGGGAGTGCCTCGAGTATTCGGTAGAAACCGACGGAGTGATTGACCTGATATCAGAGAGATTCGAGGCAGATGGAGGAATCGGTCTTATAATGGATTATGGACATTTCGGAGAGAAGACTGACACGTTTAGGGTAAGGAACTTCATATGCTACAACTGCGTAGTTTCAGTAATCCAGTAATCTAGGCATTTAAACAACATAAACTCCACGATCCACTTGTTGAACCTGGAACCGCAGATCTTACAGCCGATGTCGACTTCAAAAGAATCAAATACGTTGCAGAAAAAGATGCGAAAGTGCTCACCGTAGGGCCCGTGGAACAAGGTGTATTTTTAAAGAGTATGGAGGGAGATGCCCGACTGAAGGTATGCTTATCGGTATTGTTGCTAATTATGCAATTAGTCCTCACTAATCATTTTCATTTCAGCTCCTTCTAGAAAACGCGCTTCCCGAGAACCAAGCCAATATCAAATCAGGCTACGAAATGCTTACCGATCCCAAGCAAATGGGTTCAAGGTTTAAGTTTATTTCACTCTTTCCAGCAGTGGTAAAGGATCACCTTATCAAATTTCCCGTGTCTGGATTCAATGAGTAGAACAACTGTATCAAATAAATAAATTATTTATTTATATAACAAGGCTGCGGTTCTGTCAAGTTGCGAGTGCGCCATACAAAACATACAAAATACAATTTAGATAACAGTTTCTTTCGTCATGTCGCGCTTTCAAATCGCAAAACTAAGAATGAACGTTTATTTTTTATGGAATGCGCTGTTGATGATTTGAATTTCGGCGGGAGTAAACTGCAGGACCGCTCCAATGGCATTCACCATGTGCTGTTTACCCTCCATGCTTCGTGTGGACAAAAAGCTAATGAACACATTTTTTAGATATTCCAGGTTGGCTCCCTCTCGTGTTTTGCAACGTTCCAAGCTTCGAATAAAGAACAAAATGTAAAGAGCTGATATAGAGATGCTCATTTACTTACCGATCAACTTGTTGCCCGAGCTGAGCAATTTCGTCTCTTAAATCTTCTTCGGCGGTGGCTTTATCCTGCAAAGCCTTGCGAAGTGCTGTTTCAGCCGCGTATTTTGTCTTCCTTAGTCCGGCAATTTCAATATCCTTGCGTGCTATTTCATTGGCATAGTGCAGCATATGACAATTTTCACCACCCAAAGTCTTGGCTCCAGATGAAGATATTTTTCTTTCAGGCGCAGGTTGAGGCTCGCCCGACTGCATGTTGATTTCCTCTTGAATTGAACTACGGTCATTGGGGATATTTCTGGGCTGAGCAAATACCTCGAATGACGTTTGCAACGTTTTGATCTCGTTCTCTTTTTCGTCGAGGAGTTGCAGAGATCGCACGCGCTGCTTTTGTAACTGCTGCTCCATGTCATTTAACTTAAAGCGACACTCGTTTTCCATGTCACTAAGGGCATTCTTCCATTTGGATCGTTCCTCTTTAACAGCCTGTCGTTGACGCTCTTCCTGTTGCTTCAGCTCCGCTTCCTGTTCGTCAATGTTTCTATTTAGAACCTGCACCTTCTCCTGCAGAGTGGCAATGTGGGACTTTTGAACCTGGATCACTTCGTGAAGTTTCGAGCAATCACTTCTAGCCGCATCTAGTTGGTTTTGCAGCTTGATGGTATCTTCTTCGCATTGTTTGTGATTCGAGCCAACAGTGAAGATCTTGGATACATCAATTGGATTCGATGAATTTGAATTTTCCGTCAAAAGAAGCTTCTTCAGCTGCATGATTTCATCCACTACGGATGACATATCATTTAGAGAGGATTTCGAAAGGCGTCTAGCTTCAATTGGAGTTTCATTTATGGTACCATTTGATTGAACTAAGTTTTGAAGTTTTCTTTTGAGAGCTTGAATACTTTCTTGGTCTTGCTGTCGGAGACGATCGTAGGTTCCGACTGTTGCTGATAACTCTGCTAGGCGGGCTTCCAAGTTCGCTACGCGGTCCTCATGAATGGCTGCAAGTTTCTTGTTACGTTCCTCAGCCAAATGAGCACGTTTTTGTTCGGATTTTATTGCAATTGCGTGCTGTTCCTTAAGCAAAGACATCTCGTTTTGAACCTGCTGCAGTATTGATTTGCTATCCGCAGCGTCATTTGTCTCTTTCCGCGATTCGAAATGTTTCAATTTTGACTTAGCCTCCTTTAGCTGAGATTGGAGATCTTTTATGCGCCCGTCTGTTTTGTCATTCGATGCAAATTGAGTCTTCAGATTGTTCAATTGCATTTCGATGTTTTCTTTGAGATGACGTTCATCGGCATAGAGCTTCTGCAGCTCTCTGATCATTAGCATTTGATTATTTGTCTCTTTTTCATGTTCCTGTCGTTCGACAATGATTTTCGCTTTGTAGTTCTCTAGATCCATTGCAGCTTGATTTCCAGCGGATTTGACTTTTTCCTTAAGCTCACCGATTAGATGATCCTTTTGCGACAACTGCAAACGCAATTGCTTTTTATCTGCTTGAAAGGATGCCTCCATTCGCGATTTCTCAGCGGAGAGAGTAGCCAGTGAGTTCATTAGAGTCATGACCTGGGTCTGTGTGGCATTTTCTGTGGAATTATTTTCAGGCTGTTTGGAAGTCGCTGGTTCATTCGGGTTAGACGAGACTTTTTCCGTAGTTTCTTTGCCTGTTGAAACAGCTGCTAGACTTGATTCAAGAGCTTCCTTTTCTTTAAGTAAACCCTTGTAG
Organism: Cheilosia vulpina; assembly: GCA_916610125.1. NCBI lineage: Eukaryota > Metazoa > Arthropoda > Insecta > Diptera > Syrphidae > Cheilosia > Cheilosia vulpina. Next base: position 19,699,593 of record OU744276.1, on the reverse strand, counting down.
GCAGTAACCACATCTTAGACGAAATATAAAAATGTGTTCCAATTAGATTTCATTGCATTAGAATAGTTTTACCTTTCAATCGTGTTTCATAGCGTGTTAGTTGTTCCTTTTGTGATGTTACCAACGACTCCAGGTCGCGTTTAGATCGATCCATAATTTTGTTTAATTGTTGATGCTTCTAGAAGAGATTTTTTATTAAATTACAGCATTTTGTAAGCGATTGTACGCATAGTATTTGCAATTTCGTGGCATAAAAACAAAAAACTAAATTGCCAGCTGTGTAAGTTTGACATTTATACAATTTCTTAGCATACTTCTGGGATTAATGGATGCATCCAACGGAGCTAACGTTGATTTAAAAAAGGCAGCCGCCTTTCCACTGGAAAGTTCTATATCTCTGTACTCCATTATCTTTGCTGCCTACAAGCTGTTTTCCCGTAAAATTCATGAAGTCACGCACATATGCTCATTTCTTTTCTATTTATGTGAGTTCATAAATTGAACTTTAATGCAATAATTCGCTACTCCGAAATGCGTATTTCATTTTTTTTTTTTATTTTAATCGAATCTTCAACAAAAACCAAACAAGTTCAATACCAAACACAAGACAATTGAACAGCGCGATGCCCATAAAAGCAAGAGGAATGTTGGCCGGCCATGAGCAACATGCTTTTTGTAGCTCACACGTATTCACAGACGTCGGTTGAAATTACAAAAACAACGATGTAAACAAATGGGTTTTGGGGGGATAGACGTACGAAAGATATCCATCTCTTTTATTGATTCATCTCTGATTGGGACCACCAGATATTTTTAGATATTTTTTCAGATCTCATGTGGTATTCGATTGGGCCAAAGATAATAGAAAACAGAGGTGTATAACTTTCCAGTGGAAAGGCGGCTGCCTACAAGCTGTTTTCCCGTAAAATTCATGAAGTCACGCACTTATGCTCAGATTTCAGAGAACTTTTGTGAATCTGAATTTGTTTTCAGATTGCCTTCAGATTTACCAATGTACGATGTACGTTTGAGTTTGACAAATATTGGAGTTTGTTTACGTTTTCGTGAAATTTTTTTTGCTAGGTAATTATCTATGTACAAATGTTTAGAAATCAATCTGGACGCAAATAGAATGTTTTAATATAAAGTTTTACCAGTGAATGCAAAACGCTTCGAAAAGTGTCGAAGGCTACACATATTCGAACCGCAAGAATATCAACAAAGAAAAGAGCAAGTAACGTTTTTATCAGATACAATACAATAGTCTCTGCTTCAAAGAAACTGTTAAGACATAACATAAAACAATGCACCGCAAAAACAGTTTGTGGTTACAGTAAATAAACCAACAATAAAATAATTGAAAGACGTGAAATAAATAAAAAAAAAATTAAAAAAATTATTTATCTACACAAACATTATCTACAAAAAATCGTTATTTACTTAAACACGAAGCGTAAATATAATTTCCTACGATATTTCTTGATCCTCTTTTTGCATTTGTTCTATTAGCCGCTTCCGTTCCTCCGCTTGTCGCAGCTGTCTTAGAACCAAGCTTTCGAAATCTAAGGACGATGAACCCATACTCGTTCCAATTCCCTTTTGTGCTGGTGGTGGTGTTACCCACTCTAATGTCAAACAATTATTGAGATCTCCCTTTTCGTAGGCTAATGCCATTTCAGCTGATTCTAGAGACTTAAATTCCACCAGCGCACTTCCATTCTTCTTCGACATCACAAAAGCCTCCATCTCTCCGTATTTCTTCAGAAAGTTTACCAGTGTTGATTCAGAGTAGCCTCCATTTGAAAGATCCCCTTTCACCGCCTTCCATTTGATTTTAATGCGGTGACTCGAAGAATCGAAGACAGGTTTAGGTGGTGCTACGTTCTTTCGCAACTCTTGCTGCATAGATGCAAGCTCCTCTTCGAGTAATTTAGAACCTTCTTTCCGCAGACGATCCACTTGCTCTTGCAATATCTCTTCATCGGACTTTTTCACTGTGGAGTATCCTTTGCGTTTACTTTGACTAATGGCAATTGCGTCTCGTTCTCGTTGCTCCAAGTCTGTTTTAAGTTTCTGTCTTTTACTGTCTAGTTGTTTTGTTCGCAGTTCTGCTGCCTTTTTCGCTTTGAATACTTTATCATATGCTGCTCGGGCAGATGCATCCGATAGTACTTCCAAGGCTCGGGATAGAATGTGAAAAGTCTCTGCTGCCTTTGGATTATCTGGGTTTTTGTCCGGATGGCATTCTAAGGCCTTTTTCCTGTACGCTTTCCGGATGTCTGCTTCTGTTGCCTCCAACTCCACACCCAGATATTCATACAAGTTTAAATTTGAGAAGTTTGTCGTCATCTTTTGTTTGTATTATTATACTGAAATAGATGAAATTTGGGCTTTTATTTACTCTACAAAATACTTTTTCGATCTTAAACGTTTTTCTTCTGCGTTATTTGTTATTATAAATGACATTTTCAAATTTGACAACCGACGTGTGTGAATTCAAGGCGAATTTTATTTATGAGAAGTCAAAGGGTAGAATTCGGCACAGTAGTTCTTTTTTTTCTTATAAATTTTTAAAGTGAATTTGTAGGATTTGTTTGTAATATCGTCGACAGGGTTTAAAAATGCTGTCCATTTTTTTGTAAACAATACGCTCAACTAAGAATGACAAAGCACAATGATCTTCTTTATCTACTAGTAAAAGTGCTCAACGCGACAGCCTTTTATATCGCTATAACTTGTGTGTATTTTAAATATAAAAAAATAGAACACTTATTGAAAAACAAACTTAACACAGAATAAACAAAATTACAGAAGAATAATAAGGTGCAAATAAAAAAATATAATTATGCCCATAAATCATATATACCGCAATGAATATATCAGCTGGATATTGTACCTACTTGTGCTTCTGCTACAAAGACAGTATTTATATTTCTAATGGTATTTATAGAATATTGATTTCCTTGGCTTACATATCAATTTTAATGATGATCCTACGAACGTATTCTTGTGCCCGAGACGCGCTCATTCTAAAAGACGTCACTGTACTGCACTTCGAAGTTCGAATGGTAACATGTGTTTACTTCTGATTGTGTTAACAACCACGATTTTTAAGAATATCTTAATTTAATTTGATGATGTTTTGTGAGTAAGCAAACATGAGTATTTATCATGACGAAGTGGAAATTGAGGACTTCGAATATGACGAAGAAGATGAGATGTATTACTACCCTTGTCCCTGTGGTGATCGATTCCAAATTTCAAAGGTAAGCACGAAGCAAATATTTACCCAAATAATTACTTATTTCCTTATAGGACGAACTAGTCGAAGGAGAGGAAGTGGCTACATGTCCGAGCTGTTCGCTTATCGTTAAAGTCATTTACGACCGGGTAAGTTGTTTAAACACCAATCGAATCTCCACTTCATCAATGGATTTTGTTCTTTAGGATATGTTCCAAGCCGAAAAAGAGGACGAACTCACGGACAAGCTGAAGGAATTAAGTTTAGAGAAGAACTGAGCTCTGTTTTGATCGATATATAATTTTATTACTAGTTTTCTTCTTTTATATATTTTTAATAAGTTACATAGATGTATATATAGAATGTAATTATATACGTTGACTAGGTTAAACATCGTTTTTCATTTATTCTCTTACATGTCTAGGGGTTGCAATACTGGTTGATAAAAAATATGGAAATAAAAAGTTAAATCTCTGCAAAGTGCAAGATTGACTACCACAGGTGAAATCCGTTCGCGTGGGACATATAAAAGGGATACGAACTGCATTTTAAGTACGGAAATTGTTGTGAACGTCTTTCTCATCATGGTTTGCTCCGTGTCGGCGGTTAAACTGCAGGCGGTATTCATCGAAATAAATTTAATTTTGAGATTGTGTTTATAAAATGTTTGTAGCCTAGCTAGGTAAATTACGTTCAAAAATGTACAAATGGACAGCGAAGTGTGTGCGAGCGTGATTATTACATTGCATATTCATGTTCTCTATTCAGATTTCGCGGCTCTTTTTTTCTTCTTTTTTTCTTGAAAAGAACAACAAACATTGACCGAAAGAAGAATTGATTTATATAATGTGGGCACGCAACGATGTATACATGGGATTTAAAAGTGTTTATCTCGGGTTTTGTTCCCCACGAGGAACTATGGATGGGATACACTTTTCTGTTTATGATGAGAAAAATGATGAGGACTGATTGTACACTACTGTTCCAACCATGAACCTGTTGCTGTGTTTGGAGATTTCAACTGTGAATGAGATGATATTGTCTTGTTTAAATTTGATACGAAATAACTTTAAGAATGTTTGTTACCTTTATGTTAAATTGCTTGAGAGTGCTCTCTAGAGCTATAGCATTCCCCGAGAAATAGGCAGCAATTGCATTATGCAAGAGAACCAGCTGCTTATGCATTACTTTAATCTAAAGCAAATGTACGAGGTTAATTACAGGAGTTTGCGTATATTTTTCTAGTAGAATGTAAAAGATTTACCCTGTTTTCGTCTAGGAATTGCATTTTTACGGCCACATCGGCTCTCAGTTTCTCGTAGAGCTCTTTTTGTCGTAGGAAGTTCTTTTGTGTCTCCTCCGATATGGGACTCTGTGGTATTTCTGGTCTAGAGTTCTCTAAGTCCATCCGATAGGCATCAAATTCAATCCTGAAAATAGCAAGTTCAACAATCCAATTAAAAGTTATATTAGATTTTGGTTAGAAGTTGAAGGGTTTCAGGTTTGTGGGTTGATAGGGTATTAATTGGGCCACACTTTCTATGAAAAGAGCAAATCTAGACGTGCTCTTTCTATGTATTCTATGTTTCATTGAAAAAAAAGTGCAATTCCAGGTCAATTCTTAAAACAACAGAAATGTCCGGAATATTTGCAGAGAATTGCCCTAAACTCACCAACACACTCTAGTAAAATGTCAGATTGAAATGTTTGTTGTGTAATAAGAAACAAATTTTTCGCTTGTGATCCGAAAATATTCAATTATCCGTGCAAAATGTAAACTAAAAATTAAATATATTGATTTGGCTTATTAAAGCATACATATTAACTGTATAAAACGAAAAAGAAATAGCAACAGGAAACCAAATCTCACATATGGTGTCTACCACTATTACAAATTGTGGATACATTCAAATAATTCTTTAAATAAGTTAGATGTTGTCAAAATGATTTGAAAATTCCCAACAAGAAAACTAAGGGATAGAGAAGTTGGCCCTGCACACTGCTTTTAAACAACTGAGTGGTGCCCGCTACCCGCATAAGGCAATGCATTTCAGAAAAGGCTGATGCTATTCGCACGACGTTAGGGACACGGCTTAGGTCGACGGCTACGGTTAAATGCGGAAAATAGGGGTAATGTGGCTCGCTTCGCTCGCTTAAAGGGATTTAAACTCCAGTATTTCATTTTCGGACACGAGCCTGTTCGTTTCAAGGCCCAACTTATTTCTTAAAATACTATTTTTTATTATAATGTTACGTCAAATACACAGCCGTCGATCTAGCCCGTGTCCCTAACGTCGTGCGAATAGCCACTTCGTTCAGAAAAAATGAAAATAGGCTTAAAGGTTAAACTGTTTCGTCTTTGATGAGTGATGCGAAAGAATAGGTAAAAGCACGAAATGCAGTTTTGTTATAAACAACGAAAGGTAAGAAAAAATCTGCTGTGTTAAAGTGAATCAATCGCTAAATTTTGGATAAATTAAAGTTTTATCGTAGGAGCTTCATTGCACAAATCGAAAACGAGGGAAAACGGATGGCACTAACAGATTTTTTATTTACCTACAAGTTGCAACCCACTGAATGCCAAAACGGCTGGTTCGAATTGGGAAACATAATCATAAATAAAAACAAAAGAAACTCACCTGGCCGTTTCATATTGACGAATCGTCAGGAGTGTATCATCAATTGTCTTGTTGCACAAAGTGTTCACAGACGATATAAAAAAGTTTAACGCATTCAAAAGTAGTTCGCCGTTTTTCGTTAGATTTCTTTGCGTTTCCGAATTACAAGTGAACTCCTCCTGGAGTTCGGGACTCTTTTGAGCCAAATCTGAGAATGCCTCGGCCAAAGCATGTTGGGTTACAACTACATGATGGAAGTGCGAACTAAACGCCCTGGTCAAACGCAATATGGACAGATATTTCCTTTGAGTTTCCCTCAACTGTTCAATCTGAGCCTCCAGTTCTGAGTCAACAGTTCGCTGTGATTTACCCAGTTTCTCCAACATTATTTGTCGCGTACATTTATAAGTGGATATACTCCAATTCTTAATGGTGTCAATCTTTGAGGCTCCAGTTCGTAAAAAATTTGAATCAATGCCATTTTGTGGACTACTTGGACTCATTGGCGTTGCCGGTGCTAATTTGAAAATAATTGAGAATTAACAAAATCAAACAAAGCCACGGTCTTACCGGAATGGTTGCGCAGCGGCAAACTGTTTGGTGGCTTAAAAGGTCTGCCTTCTGTGCCTGAATGTATGGCACTGCCACTCTCATTCATCGGCGGGGTGTCTTTCAGCATTTCGTGTATACTTCGTTCTGCGTGCACTGAGTGCGTCATGTCTAAAAAGGTAATTATACAAGTTATAAACAATTCTTTTCCTTTTAGATTCTACTCATTTTAAATGAACGCTCTTTGTTCGAAAATAAACAAGAAATCGATTTTATTAGTTTCCGGTAAGTGAGAACATTTTTTCCATTGAAAGTGAAATAAGTCTAGTTTGTTTACCTTAATGTTTGTTTTAAAATTTGGATTGTAACAATTCAAAAATATTATATACGGACAAATCTATAAAAAATATATGAATTTTGGAACGCTTTAAAAATTTGCTGTGAACATATAATTTTTCTTGACAGCCTCTGACAAATGCATACGTTCATTCACCTAAAAATGGGCGTACGTTCGAAAACCCAATTTTGGTTTGTTCAAATGCACAACTTGCACATCCCATAAAAAATGTGTAATGTCGTATTTGATTTGGCTTTTCAGATTTTGATCTGAGATTGCAGATATCTACTGCCAAATAAGTACTAAGTTGACTGTTCGCATATGTGGATGACGTAGAAAAATTGACGTTCCCAACCAATCTAATTTTTGCGTTCAGGTTACAACTTATGCAGACCAATCAAGTCGACTAGATTCAATTATTAAGCTACGATAACAAGTGTCATTTTTCATTGCAAATTTTGACATGCTGAATTCGGTCATTCGGTGGTCACTTGTTCGTCTTTCGTGAGAGTGCACTGCGACAATCCGCGTAACAAGACGCTTGACAGGGGATCACACGTATGGCGTTTTTCATTGAAATTCCGTGAGAATTGCCCTGAAATTCAGAATTGCTCTTTTCAATGAAATTCGTTGGAGAGCTTTTGTTATAGTGGTAGATACCATAATGTAAGATTTGGTTTTCTGTTGCTATTTCTTTTTCGTTTTCTACAGAAAATATGAATGTTTTAATATGCCAAATATATTTCAATTTTATTTTACATTTTGCAAGCATAATTGTATATTTTCGGATCGCAAGCGACAAATTTGTTTCTAATAACAACAAACATTTCAATCTGACATTTTGCTAGTGTGTGTTGGTGAGTTCAGGGCTCTCTAAAAATATTGACATGCCGACATGTATTGATACGTTTCATATGTAATCATAGCTATAGACCCTATTTTTGAACACGTCCATACTGTGTCCCACAGCGTTTTTTTAATTGGTCACTGTGACACAAGAAGAAATCCACAATCCACATTACTTCTCTTTCCCACCTGTTCTGTCTTCTGTGATCAAAAAAATGACGATTTGTTTGGGGTATGATAGCTCTAAATAGTTTTATATAAAAACTCTTTACAAAATCACCATTTCGATGTTCTACCTCATACGTTGTCTTCAAAAGCATTAAATTCCCATTGACGGTGGGAGTTGTCAATAGGATTGCAAAAAGTGTAACAGCCGCTTTGTCAACATCAGCCTTCTTTTTACAAATCTCCAAAATGCTAGAAAGTTTACCACATTTCGCCACAGGAGAAATTGTTCGTGGATTTGGCCGTGGCTCCAAGGAACTCGGCATCCCTACGGGTAAGTTTCCTTCTGCATCACATTACAATACTGCCCAAAATCAGATCACATGTCACGATTTTGTTTCATCCAATTAAAAAAAAAAATGATATCCTATTATGAAACAGCCAACTATCCTCTGGACGTTGTCAAGGCACTACCCCCGGAATTTATAACTGGAGTCTACTACGGCTGGTCCAGTGTGGACAACGGTGATGTACATAAAATGGTCATGAGTGTCGGCTGGAATCCGTTCTATGAGAATAAGGAGAAAAGCATGGTAAGTGCCGCTCATAAGCACAAAGGCAGTCATATGAAATTGCCATCAATTACTATATCGCGACCTTTATTCTATTTTACTCATGAATATTATTATCAGTGATTTATTGATGGCGTCATTAGGAAATAGTTGAATGTGTTCAATTGAGTTTGGGGATTTTTGCTTAGTAATTATTTTAGCTGAGGCGTGTGGCAAGAAAATTGCAATGGGAGTCGTACATAGTTACGTACTTCTTATCTTATGTATCTATACGTTTGTTCGAAATATTACCAGTGGATGAAAGTACGAGAAATGTAATTAAAAACGTAAACGTAGACCGTAGTTGTCGTTGGGTTTTTTTTTCTTTCAGCATTTTTGCTGCAGCAGTCAAATGATAGAGGGGATAATAACAATAAACATTTTTGTAAATAAAGCTGGCTTTGTGTGGACTACGATTGAACTTTCTTTTCCAGTTTCTACTGAAATTATAGTTGAGACGGACAGGTGAATGTTATCTGTTATCAACTTAACGTTGCATCACTTATTTTCATAACGTCTCTTCGTATGATCACGCTAAATTATCATTAGTGATAATCTGAGTTACATTAAATGTATTATATGATCTTAGAGAATATGTCTTATTTTATTTAATAAATGGTTGGCGGAACAAATTCGTATTAGAGCCTAGCAACCATTCGTTTGTGCGAGTTAATTTTTAGCGATGCGATTTACAACGTAGCGAGTTAACAGATGAATTGAGTAATACTCTCGGAAGACTTTTAGCTGTTCGCTAAAGATGTTATTTGTGGTCTTTGGCGGAACAAACCAGAGTTTAATAGTCCAGCATAGTAACCACTGAACAAATGGATATGTTAAGCATCAACAAACCATAGATTATCACTCTAAAACATGTGATTTATTATATAAATAGCAGCGAAGTGAACTCAATTTGCGTTTTGTTCGTGCAAAAACACCGTAGGTATACAAAACAGTCTCATTAATCTCACGTCTGACCGTGTTTAATTTTAAACAGCTTTGTCTTGTTATGAGAGCAATTTCGATTCGGCTTTTAACATCACAGGCTACCAGATGTTTCAATTAAGGCCAAAGATTATGGGAAGAAACAGGTAACGGTGGAATTAGGAAAGGGGGGAGTGACAACGATTTTTGCGTAAGTCGAAAAGTTGACATTATCGCTATACAAGTCGCAATCTTCTACATGACGTTAACCCGCGACGGTTTTTCTAAGTTTTTTGACCGCCGACATACCTAGTCTTTGCCTAAGAGTACTTAATGCAGACCGAACGGAATGCCGTGTAATACACGGTCTTGGCTGAATGTGTATTGAGATAGACGATAGACTAAGATGACATTCAAATGAGAGCGAATAACGAATTCGTTGTTTCTGAGATTTCATTCACATGAACATTTTTTTGGTCGCAGATAGGTATCCGCGTATAAGTTTCATTTTTAAAGGTTAATTTCGATCGAATTTTTCATTCGTGGGTTTGTGGATCGCGACTATATTAAATAAAGTGTGACAGTTCGTGACAGTTGCAAATTTCGCTATTTAAAACAATTTAAAATGATGAATTTCAATTTTCAATTCATTAATACAGTTCAACTGATTTGTTCGTAATTCGCAATTTGCTTTCATGTCAATAGTCCTTAAAATGGCCAGTCAATTGATGCGCTCAAACTTCTCATGTTACCCGACTTTCTAAACGCGTGACAAAAAGCATAGACAATATTTTTTTTATCCAAAAGCCTCAGTGTTTTGAAGAATCGTATATTTTTTAAATAATACGGGTATATACTGTCGAGAAGGTACAAGACCAAGAGTATAAAAGGCAGTGGACTTATTAAACAATGAAACATATACCAATAATAATATGAATTAATTCTTTTTCTTATCAACTTATTTTAGAACACTTTAGTTTACCTTTTGAAATGAAAACGTGTGAATTGCACTCTCTAACGAATAATCACTTCAAGTAGATATTTTCAATTAATTTCTACGTTCATCACCAGAAGGGTGCAGCTTGACTTTCTATTGTAGCAGCGCTATCTTTTAAATAAATAAATACATTCCTTTGTTTCTCTGCGGTTTTCTTTGAAAAAAATCGTTATTATGGTAGTCCGTTTTGTCATTTGAAAACATTTTTAACGTCCTGTATTAAAAGGATCAGACGCTGGAGATGTATTACACCTTCTTTGTCCTTATACGCCAATATTTTTAGTGTCTACTTTCTGCTTTCAATATAGAAGACAATTGGCTTTGCTACTACTCTCCTCCCATATAAGTTATTTATCAGATCACAACCATTGTGACCACTATTTGATTTGTCCATCAATCGAAACATGACAATTGTTGACGTATCTGTCAGGCTTTTACTGTTTCAAGCCTAGTTTTGCTAAATTGTTAACCAAGCTGGTGGTCTACAAACGTAAGCAACGAATCAATTAAAATAAAATCAAAATTAGATCTTTGCTTACTTCAGAATATTGTCACATTAGACCAGTCAATGTATTACAAACGTTTTTGTGAAGTACTTTTTCTAATTGCATATCTTTGACTTGACCTTTGTACTTTACATGGAGAACAATAAACTACGCACTAGTGGTTTTTCGAAAATTGTTCGGACAAGTGAAATATAGGTACATACTTAATTTCTATATTGTTATGGTTTTGCATTACTGCACAGTGACAAGTGGGGAAACGTAATTAGATAGATGATAGATAGATAAAAAATTTATTTCGAATAAATCCATGCGCATATAAGTTCATAACATTATTACATTGTTTACATATAAGTAGGTTTAAGTATAGATTTAGAAATAACTTAAATGATTTTTTTTTATACATTGAGTATTAAAAATCGTGTCAAATACCACTTCAATGTGCTTTACAACAAAAGTATTGTGGTGTCGTGAATCGAACTGGGACTTAATAAAAGGCTGACCGAAGTGAACGAGTCCGATCTATGCAATAATTGCTGCTGTGTTTTTAGCAATCACATTTTCTTTGTTGTATGTTACAAGAGTTTATTTAAAACCATAAATGTAACTGCCAGCAGATAGCATTTTTAAGTAGGTAACCTGTCTAGCTGCTGCTTTTGTTTGTAATCGATCACAGATTTTTCTTTTAAGTATTGCGATGCGAGTCACGCTTAACAATCGTTTGTTGTCGTCTTCATAATTCTGATGGTTGTTTGCAAGAATTAAAATTGTTGATTAGAAAAATTAAAGGTGCTAAAAAGGGTACGCAACTTTGAATGTTCATGTAGTAATAAAATTATGGCCATCAACCGGGAACTTCAGCCACATATGTCACTTCAAGCATTGACAAATCACTTCAAATAATGGGGCGAATAGATAAAAAGCATGCTCGTAGATTGAAAATATAAACTTCAATCGGTAGCACGAAAGTTTACCTAATGTAAAATGGTAAAGTAACCACAAATCTTTAATTGAATACTTACTTACTACAATGGCCTTCCAATAGAGTGGCATCTTAGATAAAGTTTTTCTCTGCCGCGTTGTCTTTAATACAATCTGAGAGCTTTCGTAGGGCGCAAGTTCCATTAATTGCGTGACGGAATTTGTTTCATATGTAAAATAAACCTAATTCGTGAACGTATAGCTTATTCACGAAAGTTGCGATTCGACCTGCTGATTTTAGTAACACGATTCGGAGCGGATCGTCCACTGATACCACTTATTAGCAATAAATTTTCTGATGGTATTTTTACGATGGTACGACCTTTTGTCACGTTTTATACATCGCTTCTACTTCAAACAAGTTTCGCATTTTGTAGAGTTCAAGATTAGTTAAAGCCAGACATGCTTTTGTTGCTTCTTGTTGCATTATTTTTCGTCTTTCTTAGCGATTCTTCATAGACTTAATCACTTCAGAGGTCCTCCCGTCCCTTGATTACCTTCAACATTTTTTAATTGGTTACCTGATTAATTACTCCATAGTCCAGGCCTTGTGAACTCAATATCCTTACTAGTCTGGTGGAAAGTGGTGATCATTGACACAGTATATAAGACTCAGTCTCCACGTTTTCAAGAGAAAGTCTGCAGGCTTTATGTAGCTGAGGGAAACATGTTAACGTGTGCAGTGCAGTTACGGATAAATGTGGACTACAAGCAATTGAGCGCGTTAACCTAAGAGGCGGCTGCCTGAAAATCGAGCTAACTTCAAAGGTGATGCCTTAGCCTAGCCACAACTGTAACTCATAAGCAATGTATTGCCCGAACTAAAAAATAAAGAAGATCTTGAAGTGTTTTTTGAGAGGGTTTTGCAGTTATCCCCTTCGCTGGTGTACCTTTTTAGAGATCAAAATGTCTCACACTTATCCACTAAACTTTGCTAACGAATAACCCTTTTTATTCACAGGAGACGCACATCTTGCACTTATTCAACAGAGATCTTTACGGCTGTACACTTAAAGTGTGTATCGTTGGATACCTGCGACCAGAAAGAAACTTTGACTCGCTAGAAGCTCTTATTGCCACGATCAACGATGACATTCACCAAGCCGATGTACTCCTCGACAAGCCAGAGAATCAACATTTCAAAAATTTGAATTTCTTCAAGGACACAAACACAGAGTGCAATGGCAAATCGAACGGACATACTTAAATAAAATTCAGATGCATCATCTCTTGGTGGTTACTTAATAGATTATATTGATATTCTATCGCTGTTACAGTCTTGATGTACAAATAACGATAATATAGAACAAACATTTTAGTGCAATTTGAACTTACTACAGCATGTTTTGATAGTCCTGTATCTCTAGTTCCTTTTCCACTATTTGACTGAGAAGGTTCTCGAGCGTCTCTTGCAGGCGCTGTTTCAGTGTAGGGTTCTGAATGGACGAGATCTCCTGCGATTTCTGCGACTGCTGGACCTTGAGGTCGTCGCACTGGCGGCGAAGTTCGGAAATCTTGGCATTTATTTGTTCCCTGGACATCTGTGCCTCGTTGGAGTACTCATCGTCGGAATCGTTGCGTTTTTGTTCTTCGTAGAAGCCACTTGGGCCGGCCAGGCTTGACGATGAGCCGCCAAAAGATTTGGATGGGTCTTTGGGACTGCCAAACATGGACTTACTGAATTCGGTGACAATCTCCTTTGTATTGTTGTGCCCACCAGACATGGAATAATCTTCTGAAATGCGGCTGTCGTCTGCAGAGAGCCGGGAATTTTCCTCAATGTCTCTGATGACTGGATGGTCATCATCATCTGAAGAGGACACTTCCTCTCCAAAGATATCGTGTTCGCCGACTCCACGCATATTGCCGGGCATTGACGAAGGAGTCTCTTCTTCACCATCCGATTCGACATTGATGTCCTTGGTTGAATCGTTATGCATTTTATCATCCTGCTGCGTTTCATCGTTGTCCGTCGACTGATCCTTGGAGTTGTGCATACTACCCGACTTGTCGTCGTCTTCATTGATGATTTCATACTTGACACTCACGGCGTCGTTGTCAATGCGAAGCAATCGTTTGACCTCCTTTTCAATCTCTGGCGCCTCGACGTACTTTTTCTTTAGAGTCTTTCGGAATCTTCGCTTTCGTACGTTCTTGCATGGTGGAGTGATGCCATGAGGCCAGAGGTACTTCTTATCCACCTTGTTGGGGTCCTTCTTCTTGGCCTTGTTGGGAGACTCCTCCTCGGGTGCGGGGGCATCAAGCTCTTCTTTACAAATCATCTAAATTTGTACATGTCAGTAACAGATATATTTTGAGTGTAGACACTTACGATTTGACATATATCAGCACTTTTGTAGAAGCTTTTGTTGTCAATGGTCTTGAGGCATTCCATGACTGTGGGCAGATCAAGAATTTTGGCATATAGCAACCAATGATCGAAACGTACCTCACCGTACCGCAAGTCAGGGTCCATTTTGATTCCAAGCCGATCCTTGAGATTCCCAGTAAGGAGTGCTTCATGAAGAATTTTTGCTGGTTCCTAGAGAAGTCATAGATTGGTTATTGGGACTGAATGTCTTTGTTGGCAGTTACCTCGGGGATTCTCAGTATAAATTGATTTTCTAGCTCAACGCCATCATCTCGATGTTTGGAATCGCTTTGCTTCTTTTCGGGTTTCTTCTCAAGCATTTTGATAAAAGTACTAAATACAAATTGAAAACAAATTTAACAAAAAATGTCTAATCATCAATCAAAATTTGACGTTTGTCTAAAATTTCCACTGTTTCTCTTTCAAAATGGCAGCAATTGTTTTGCTAATGTGTACTAAATAAATAAAAGTAAAAGCAACAGGGATGTTATATAAAACGAGGAATAAATTCAACTCGACTGCTCTGGACTACGGTTACATTTTTGAAGGTGGCGAATTCTATTAATTTCACGCAATATGTTGTGTAGTAAATTTATGAAGTTAGTAAAAAATTAAACACGAAAAATTAGTGCTGTGTGGACCAAATATGGTTTGAAAGCAAAAATACTTACAGTAGAGAGAAAAAGTGGGGAGGTTTCTGCGAAAGCAAGCAAGTGTAAAGAGGATTCCGTGTTTTGATTATGTCAGCATAGATATATTGTCCTCTTGAAGCTTAAGCCCACATGTCAAATGGGAAAAATATATAACTTTGGCTTATTTTCTAACATAAGTCGTGTTTTTTTGAGCTTCTTCCTCAGCAAAGCACAGTAAAGTAAGATTTTCAGCACACCATTTACAATAACTACTGTGAGTCTCGAAGTGTTAAGTGGAGCGTAGTTGTTGTAATTGCGTGCTGAAAATCCCTTTACTTTGCTTTGCTGAGAACGAAGCTCAGAAAAACAGGCCAATAATGTGTGGATTGGAAAGCGAAAATTGCCAAACTAGAGTATCGAACAAATATTCTCTATTTTAAATTGAATTTTTGCGATCAGGGTCCAAAGCAATAGTTACTGGGATAGATTAAATAAATCAAAAACTAAAAAAAATGTCAACTTTTTTGTCAAATCATAGAGAATAAAACAAATATGGATGAATCATTTTATTCGACGTAAAGAGCCATCAATATCTTTGGATTTGAATTCATTCTAAATTATTGATAAGAAATCATTACACATTTTTTATTAAATAACCAATTTCACCTGCTATTGAAATAAATATTTTACTGATTTATGAAATTTTCAATATATCGCAAAAGGTTGTGTTTTTGTACTAAAAATAATCCTTGCACGCAGATGTCGCCACAGTGTATCTACAATTATTTCAAAGCTATGCTAACTTCACTCAGAGAATGCCCACTTCCTTTTCCGTGTTAGCTGTGAAAGAAGAAACATGCCGGTGGGTGTCAAATTGTTAAAAAATATTAAATTTATGCCATAGTTTATGAATATATGAAAGTTTATAATAAATAAAATGAAAGTACACATTGTTGCGCGTCTAATGAGTCCACAAAATCAGTGAAAATCCTTCAGAAAAGTTGCTGAAATTGCATTCCAAACTTTGACAGATCGACACATGGCAGTGTTTTTGGTGTTTTATATTGAGTGTTTCTATTTCTCAAGAAAAAAAAAAAGAAATTTGAACGAAAATTGATTTGCAATCATTAAATTAAAACTACAAGCTCCATAAATGTGTTTCTATTCATAACGTCACAAGAATTGTGTACAATCAAAAAGTGCCCCACAATTTTATTATCAGATTTTTGTCTTGTGTGCAATTTACTTATATTTTTTTCCTGTTTGCTTGCAGCTAGCCAAAGATCTACTTCACCCATTACCAGCTGAAGAGAAACGCAAGCACAAGCTGAAGCGTTTGGTCCAGCACCCGAATTCGTATTTCATGGACGTCAAGTGCCCAGGATGCTACAAGATCACCACTGTCTTTAGCCATGCCCAAGGAGTCGTTGTATGCGCTGGTTGTTCAACGATTCTCTGCCAGCCAACTGGTGGACGAGCAAAACTCACAGAAGGTTAGTAAAACTTTCAACACCGCCAGGAGGAAATAGTAAACATTTTCATTTTCTATTCTTGCAGGCTGCTCATTCAGGAGGAAGCCCCACTAAGTGTATAGCGCTCTTTTATATAAATCATTTCATTTGCGGATAAACTTTTTTCGTGTCTCAACGATAATGACTTTTACTTTGTTCAAATGGCTGAAAATAAGGAAATAAGAACTTTTTATTTTATATCGTGACCGCATGTGTATATCAATCAGCAGGAGAGTAATTAAAAAGAAGAGTTTATTTGTGAATGGAAATATGCGCTTATGATTTGCTTATGATAAAGAGCAAGGCAGTACTATTAATATTGCCATCGGTCGGTCGGATTTGTTGATTTTGGCTTTCCGTTTCTCTTTGGACGTTGTAACAGGTAAAGGGATTATCACTGCCGGCATCAGCTACGTTTTTAACTCAATTGGCAAGCGGGGGAGCAGGCAAATCTGAGTTCAACTAATTGTACTTGGGTACTGCTCCTTAGGACGTATTAATGGTTCAATTAAGAGTCCATATTCTACCCAATGATCACGATAAAATGTTTGCACTCATATTTTGGAAACTGATTGTGTTCTCGGACAGTTTGGAAGTAGTGCGGCTACTTGAACTCGCGCATTGCTTTCTCTGCTTGATTCGTAGGAGTAATAATAATTCGAAACTATATTGCTTTTACTAAAACAGATAAGGATCTTGCTAGCTTTTTTGTTTATGCTGGTACTATTTACAATTGAACATCTGTCTGCCTGGAAGGAAAACGTGCCTTGCAGCCTATTTGAGCATTCTACCAAAGAACTGTGATCAGAGGCATGTACTTTGCCCATGGTTGAGAAACACATTTACATTTGCTTTTATTAAACTTTTAGTATATACCTACAATTTGACTTAAACCAGGTAAAAAATTATGGTGAATAACTAATATTTATGTGTTGGCTCAACAACAGGGGCCCAACGGTATACAATGTTAGTTTTCTTAGATCTATTTTACATAGATTGCGTTGTCTTCTCGGATTCATACTCGTAGTATGCATCGTTGTCTGGGTTTACCTCAGGGAGTTCAAGTCAGGGTGTTGATAGATCATGACAAACAAGTAAAGTTGTAGCTATATATATAAAAATGGTATCAGTTTTTGTTTCTAGTTCTATAGGATAAGTGGCTTGTGTCGAGTGTCTTGTAAGTATGCCCACGTCATTAGTTCGAATATCATTCGTATAACTTGGGGGGAGATTTTGATTTCAAAGAGACAAAGACAGACGAAGAAAGCGATTTGATCTTTTTGCGAAAGTCCAATTGTTTGGCCTTGCTTGACGACTTAAGAGCCTTGAAACTAATGCGGCTACAGCAACTTTTTTGAAGCGAATATTATTTTATAACATTGGCAAATCATAACAAAAGAAAGTCGTATTCGCTTGTTTTTTTTATTCGCAAATGATAATAAATAGGGGCCCAAGACAACTTTTGATATTTATTATACAAATCAAACCATTGTTGTGAGCTGAGGTAGTTCACACAAGCTTCTTAGATGCAGTTGAGAAGGTCCCGTAGGTTGCTTGCCTGTGCTTGTCTTACGGTGATTATTCTGGCATCTTCACCGAACACTACCTGCGCAACAGATGTTTATTTTTGTCCCAAGAGTTTAAAATAAAAAGAGAAGAAAGGAAGCCACATTATCCTGCGCAAAAAGATGCATGCCGTTACAATGCAAATACTTTGTTGTTTCGATTGGGAAAGGTCGATAGATTTGGCGTGAGAGACTTCGTAGGCCCTCTTATTTCCATTCCCTAGGCTTGATATTGTTTTTGCTTTCTCTGCTTCGTTTTCAGCTGCATCGTTTTCATGATGTCTTAATTTCTGTCGTAGATTTTTCAGCTATGCAACATTATTAATAAACGGGTTGTTTTCTTCGGATACATCTTTGATGAAGACGCGATACTGGCACCACCACTTGTGCTTGGTATGTAGTTTAAAGAGCTGCCAATCGTTTGTCACTCAAATGCTGTTTGTAGGCTTTGATTACTCCAGGTAACCAAAGTGCTATTGTAGTGCACTGTAGATGATATTGATTGTCTTTTCATTGGGGCCGTATATACCAACGAGCCCACGGAAGACTTTTTTATGTTTGAATTTGGCACGTTTAAGTCTACAAGCACAAGTGCCGATGTGGTACTTCAGAGCGTCACCATCCATTAGGCAATTAACCAACTCCTTTATAAGCTCTGCGTTCTTGTGACGCACAAGGAAGCATATTCTTTTAGGTAGAGTATATTCTTATATACCAACGTTTGGCCAGTGTCTCGGAATGCAGCTTTGCACTTCACGCGTTAAAGTTAATAACCTTTTGTTCAAAGCAGATTCACGTCCATGAATTCTTAGCACTAAATCCCATATGCAAAATTTAATCACCTTCCATTTTCCATGATCATGCTGCCTGAATTATAATTGTTGGCAATGTCCACTGTTTAACAGTTTGTAGAACTGTCCTTAGCGACAGTATTAACTCCATCCTTGGTTAGATGGGTTGAACCGCTAGCAAACTCTCGAGCATTACATCTGCAGTGGCTCCCCTCAATATATTTGACCGTCTTTGGGAAGTCGATGATTATTAATTCTGAATATAGTTCGTTATTGAATCTGTGTATCTTACATTATTCTCCTCTGCTGAGGAGAATTCGCTGACCAGCCGAGATCTTAGACATTGTTCCTCACTCACCTCGATAGACGAATTTTGCATATCTTTCTTGAGATATTCGTATCTCATTCTCATCTTTATCCAGAGTACCTACTAGTTGTTCAATTTGCAGAGAGCTAACATTTCTTGTCTAGTTTGTTTGTTGGGGTCGCCATCATTTGGATCATGAAAATGCTTATTTTTTTCTGGATAAACTAAACAGAAAACGCAATGATATGTCGGTTAATTTTATAAGTCATATACAAATTTATTTGGAAAACTTAATTACTAAGCATATCATGTAAAGTGGCTTAAGGACTTGTCGCGTTGTTATGTATAAATACAAATTTTCAAACGTGGCAATCAATTAGTGAACGACTCAGAACCCACGCTCATAAAACCTTTAAAGTGCATTTTATTTGTGTTTCAATCATCCAACCTAATTCTCCAAACAAAACACGTGGTAACTTCTAAACTTCCTCCATTTACCCACGCACTTGGCATACCTACTTTCTCTACTTACGCTGAAAACCACTTGTTTAGAATGAAGCTACAGCAAGTTCACCGCCCGCAAATCAGAATACATTTCGGATTGTTATTACAAAACACCATTAACATAAAAAAAGAAAAGAAATACTCACTCACTTCTTCCGGTACCAGCAAAGACTGCTTCTGCCTTCCTTCGTTCCCTTCCGCTATTGAAACGAAAAGTCGACCCCCTTTCACTGTGTTTTACAATATTGTACA
Organism: Cheilosia vulpina; assembly: GCA_916610125.1. Lineage (NCBI taxonomy): Eukaryota > Metazoa > Arthropoda > Insecta > Diptera > Syrphidae > Cheilosia > Cheilosia vulpina. The sequence continues at coordinate 19,679,891 of OU744276.1, read as the reverse complement.
TGCCTAATGTGGAATCTTTTTAAAACTCAGTCATCTCCCTCCCCGTTCCGCGTCGTGCCAACAGCTCGTGATTTGAATTTCGCTAACTCATGTTTTCCGCCTCACTGTTGTGTTCGGCTATACGAAGAGAGTGGTCTAAGGAGCCCTTATGTATATTCGCCGAATTATAAATTACACCTCGCAAGTATGCAAGGGAAATATTAAAAATGAATAAATTATTTCATTTCCTGTTTCTGTCTTGGAGAGCTACAGTTACAGTTGAGTTAAGGCGAACGCAGCGCTGGCCAACCGAAAAAATTCTCTGTGTCGTCGTTGGCATTTAAATGTAATCATCGTCAACTGTGTGCAAAGTCTAAGTGTGCCATTAGAATTTGCCTAACGAACAAACCTCCTCGACTCAATCCACTTGCCTGCAGTTCACATGGAACGCTCAAAAATAAAAAAAAATAATAAAACTCGAAGAACTATCACCGGTTGGTTCCGAGGGGTTGCCTATTTTTTTTCGCCAACACAACGCTTCTAACTTAAATGAATGCGATTCAGTTCATAGCGGACACTTTCGCACAACAAACTTAAGGGTTGCCTCGCCGGACAAAAGTAAGTTTAAATTCGTGTAAAAATGCACAAAACGGCGTGAAGAATAAAATTTGGCCTGGGCTGGCCTTAAGTGAGTGAGTGAACAAGGCGCCAGGGGCCAGAGGCTGTCTAAGTCGCAATCTTTCGTTAATATGTACAGCTTTGTGTCATAAGCAACATCTTTCACTTCCGACGAGTGACATTGCAATGTTTTCGGCATTTGTCTCTTTGTAACTTTGTAGCGTATTTTTTGCTAGCAAGCTGCTTACAAAGGATTAATCTGAAATTTATTTGAAACTAATGTCAAAATCAATATAAAATATTGATGTATCTATCCGTTTGTGCTAAGGATTTTGTCATGAATCTGAGAGCTGCTAGTCATATATCGCTCAACGGAGCGAGAGTATTGACCACGCGTTGATAATAAAAACGAAAGTGTGTAATGACAGTAAAACATATTTCATTCAGGTAATACCGAAATAATAATGAATATCTATTTATGGATCGCTTTACAATGGCCAACACTAGTATTGAATTCTTATCAATCAGTCACATTAAAACATCTGTCAGTTTGTTTGTTGAATATGTTCACAACATAAGCCCCGAGCGATGACATCAAGTTCTAAAAGCCAAAACTGTAAAATAACAGCTCTGATTCATGACTAGTCATTGACAAGCCCTCTCAGTCAAATTATTGGGAGCTTATTTTGCGACATATTCTCTTGTCACTTTTGTAAATAACTCAAAAACAAGCCACTTGTCAATAACAAAACGAAAAGTGGAAACCAGATGGCTTCATTTATGTATGATTGACAAATGACAAGTTAGCGAATCAACAACTCCGCCCATGGCATTTCCATTTGATGGAGAACTTGCTGGTGTACCAGACTCCCGGCAATACACGAGTAGACGTATATACGTGGCGGTTGTTCAAAGTATATTTGGGTTGCAGTTGAATGAAAAACGATAGCAAACGACCCCTCTTCACCCATCGCTGCCGGCCGTTGTATTAGGTATTTCTCTCGTATATAAATTCATAATTTGGATGGTATCCAAATTGCAAATGTTGAAATGCCATGTAGCGGAAATGACGACGACAAATACATTCTAGAAGACCCCGAAGGCAAATCTACCTTCTCATTTCCCGATTCCATTCCGTTGCTGACATTTTTTTTCGCATTGCAGTTATAGCGCTCGCAGGTAGGGTAGCAATTCTATTCTCGTAGGAAGTCAATATGGACTCTGTCACTTCCTAGTACTTTGACCGTCATGTTTCCTCATTGCTGCGTTGCACACAATCACACACACATCCTATTGCAATGGTGTCTTGTCCGTTTATCTTTCAAGAAGGAAGTGGCAAACTTTCGGTTTTTTTTTGAATAATTATGTGAATAGAAAGCGATATACTTACACATTTTGTTTACCCTCTGAAGAGTAAATATGCACCAGTGACCTGCATTTGATTCCGTATATCCCCGTATGCGACAACGATATCCTTTGTTGTCACAGCGAAGAGAATTTACTTCTTTTATTGCTGCGTAGAAAGAAAGGAGGAGGCTTCTCAACTCGAGATATATTTACTAAGCAAAAGCAAAGCAACGCTATTCATTTCGAACACTCCCCTCACTCGAGTGGAGCGCAAAATGAAATGAGGATAAGTAAAACCGAACGGAAAATAAATTCCATATTTTTTTGGCCTGTTCGCCTATGTGTGTGTGATGAAAATATCCTGCGATGGCGCGCAACGTGGAAGGGGATATTTAATTTAACCTATGTGTCTCGCCCTGTAATATGCGATGAACTTTATTGGCTTCGTAAGTTTTTTCCTCTGCGGTGTCTTGTTCTGTTCTTCTTTATAGTTTCGGAAAGTGTTTCGGCTTATCGGTTTCGGGGTCTTCAAATTTGTCTGTATATATATACAGAGAGATAGAAGCTTTCGTTTTGGAACGGAAATTTGTATGCTAAGGATAAGGAATGATGACGCGACACACGAGATGTTGTATATCCTTGTTTGGTTTTCTTTGTTTTGTATCTTTTTAGATTGGACGATTTTCAATAAAGCTTATAGAATCATGTTAAGGGTGCAATTTATAAAAAGTCAAAGTGAAAAACTGGATAGCAGAAACTTTTTCCATCACTCCGACCTGCGAGTTTTGATGAGTTGTAAATTTGCTGTGATAATGTTTTTGGAAAAATAATTGTAAGCCGACTTTGGGTGAAATTTCGCACAGGAGCAGAATCTACCTCAATCTGGAGCGAGTCATATCTCTTCTCTAATGCGTTTAAATAATTCTGTCTCCTACATCATGACAGTTTTCCCACCTGGTATTCAGGTATTGCTTTGAGTTCAGTATCAATGACAATCTTATCTTATCTTATCACTTAAGTAGTGCAAGAAGCCTCATTGTCGACTGAACATTCCCCATGGTCAACCTTTATTGGATATATTCGATCGGGAGTTAAACTACATTTCTCTTGATTCCATTCTGTTAAAAGAGTGCTCAACGCTTTCTCCAGCCCCAATGTGACCATCAGATCACTCTACATGACTTTTGGTCGTCACGTCCTAAAATTAATTAACCAAGCGCAAGTCTACCTTGTAGCAAGTTAAATCTATACGAACAAAATTGAGTATGACAAATAATTCACGTTGAACGATGTATCGATTGGCAAACGAAAATGTAAGTGCTTAGTAAAAAGACTCGAATATGAATATAAACACATTTTTAGTGTATGGCGTATACGTACTATTTTGCTAGCAAAACTATCAAAATATATCGTGACTAGGTTTCTAATCGAATTGAGGGTAATTAGATGTCTAGAAGTGAAGCGATAAAAGGACGCATTCAGACGGAGGGAATAGCTATAGTTTTGAGACGTATTCTGTAACAGCAGTCTTGTGCGAAGAGTAAAAGAAAAGTTTATCTACTACAGACGTATGATAAACAAATTGCTTCATTGTCCAGACAGATAATTTTTCTGACATTTTAAGACACACAGTGAAGTAAGAAGTAATTCACTTTCCATTTACTGACGTTTGCAAAGGAAGGTAGAACCCTTTCCATAAGCATCAAAGATAGTTGCGTCACTTTAGTCAAACATATTAGCCTACAATTAACCTACAGATTGGTGCCTAGTCTTACAACAAAAAAAAAAAAAATATCCCAATGTAGAGGCCCATTAGGACACCTTTGACACCAATCTGCACGCTTTTCGTCAAGTTTTTCTGCCATCAGTGAACCCTACAGCTTTCTCGTAAACAATTTTTTTCTATTATATCGCGTCTAGCGCATTTAAACAACAGATTCTCTCTGCTTTTATTTCTTATCAGTTAGTCAACACTGCGAGGAGTTGATGAGTGATAGTTTTACTACAGATTTATGTATATTATCTTATAGCAAGCCTCATTATTCATGAAACACCAGCCGTTTTTGTCGACGTTGCAAGTCGCAGTCAAGGCTATGGCACATGTTTTCCCACAACTGAGCAGTCAGTTTTTTTGACTGGCTCATTCCCAAGTTTAATTTAATTATGAACCCCAGAACCCCATAAGTTTATGTTTTTGGATCTAATCTAGCTTCTATCCAGATGTAAAGCATGCTAAGTCGGGTAAGAAAATTCATTACCAACTTAAAAAGCAGCGGGATCAGAGTTGAACCTTCATACGCACCAAATTCTAGTTTGTAATGCCTCAAGAACTTTTTACCTTTCCAACCGTCATCGCTTTAAAATTAGATTTTTTTCAACGACTATTATTAGTCATCGTCTCCGTCTTATCTTATCAAGCCATTGTTTGACAGATGCAATTGTCTCGTTCGTTAATTTTGGTATCTAGCAATCACTGCTGCTGCTGTATTGGGCTTGCAGTCTCAAGCCACCTTCAGTTCGTGTGAGGTAACAACTCAATACTGGTCAGTTACTTCAAAGGAGCGGTCCATGCTTCGATTGTTGGATCCCATCAAACGCATTTCCCAATCTTCGCTTCCGTGAGTTATAATAGAACCCAGAATCCAGTATTTGATAGTAAGCCGATTTCTCTACTGTAGAAATACGATTATTGGGAAATGCATATAAAGAAAAATCTGATTTTGTATCCGGAAAGGTGTCTCCCGATTAAGTTTTGCTTCAATTATACCAACGAAAATCATTATAAATTGTTTTCGAATTCTACTTCATCCATATTTCTGCAGCATTTACTACTGCGTACTCTTCTGTTAATTGTACTCACCGGCGGTATAACTCCTACCTACAGTCATTGCAATCTATAGAAATCTGTTTAATTTGTTCTGCTTAAAATGGGATATTTTAAAGTGAAACCCATTTATCAACCCTTTAATAACATTCAAATTTATTTTGTTTTTCCCTCAAGCACACGTTTAGCTCAACAATTTCGCTGCCCTTACAATTCCAACATACTGTGAAACAAGTGCCGCATAATACCACTCGAAAACTTTTAGCACTTTAGTATTCAAGGCTTCGTTACTTTCAAATGTATATTGTGACTCTCTGCCCCGGGGTCACACCACATCACTCTCAGAAGCATAAACAATTTGGGGAAATACGCGCGGACAAACTACGGGTGTGCTAGAGATGGTGAAACTTTTTGCCCAAAAAAGGAAAAAAAAAAAACCAACTCAATTTTATAATTGAAATTTCGCCATTTGTTGGGTTCAGCGCTTCGACAAATAGTAGGTGGCTATAGTCAATTTAAAACTTGTTACTGAGTTCATTTTTGTTTTCCAACGTGTGGGCTCCAGAATGCGAGTAGCACGCAAATATTACAACAGCTGTTAACTTAAATTGAGTTGAAAGAATAAAAATGGGGGGAAAAAAACTTAACACTGTCAACAAAAACAAGTCCTCCCCCCTTGTAAAAAAAAAAAAACATTTCACAAATAAAATCAACCGTCAGAGGGTTGATGTTGATGGCCAGTCATGCACCCGGGTAGGGGTATACGAGATGTCAAAATCGTTACACCATTTAGATTTTAGTTAAATCAAAGTAAATGTGGCTAAGTGTGTTGAACGCACCCTTAATTGGCAGACGGATATGTTGATCGGCACTACGGAGAAGATAAACACTGAGCCGGCCATGCAATTGGGGATTATGTTTAATGACTTATGGTAATCGAAAGAGAAAGGCAAACTTGGGAAAAAGTTTTCCATCTTCACAGGCACGGCGATTCTGACCAGACAAACGGCCAGACTTTATGCCCTGCCAATCGAATCAAATTGACCGGTGATGTAACTAATTATTTCGTGACGAAGTAATCCCTCGCATCTAGTATAAATGTTTTGGCCTTGTTCTCCTGAGTTGAGAGTGCCGCTGATTGAGAGAGTGAGTGAATGGGGGTGAAGCGTGAAAGAAATATTAAGTTGGCCTGGCAATATAAGTTATGGTACACACATATGTGGCCGGCCCAGTTGGCATCGCTTCGCAGTCTTTTAAGATTAATTACGAACTCGTACTTGGCCTACTTAAGCATGGGCGGTTGGCGCTCGGCTGATGGGATGCTTGCATGATTTATTGCTGAGTGAATGAGTGAATTATACAGTTATGATAACTTTGTTATGAAACGATTTACTAGCAAATATTGTATTCCATGTGGAGGGTATATTTAAGAGGATTAGGTTCGGGGAAATAAATTGCATTGCGGGCAAGACGTGTAGACTTGCTACTCGTTTACGTCAAGCTGTACAATATCTATTATTAAAAATGAGATGAGTGATGAAGTTCATTACTGTTCATTTAGTACTTACCTACAACGAACACAATACTAATGCAAATAATTGAAAGTAAAGCAGTTAGTGATTATTTGCGAAATTAATTTTATGCGCTTGTTTCTTTTATTTAAATCATAGTCAATTTCTCTGATCTAATCCAAACGATTGAGCGAACAACTGTCAAAGAACTGAGTATATTTACACATGGAGTTACTTCCAACAACTTTCAATTAAGTGGAGAGCTTTCCAGTATTTGTGATTTCTGAAGCAGAAAAACTGCTTTAAATTGCAGAGAAGTGTTGTTTCTTACCCATTAATGCATTTAATATTAAAGAAACTGCCATGTCCGTTGCGGCAACGTACCTATTCGACTGACAGCTTGATAGAATACACAGCAGATGCCTGATGCGACGTAAGTAGGTTTATTTCCTAGTTCCTACTTTTCTGTCCGTTAACAGTTGGCACAATGTGAGAGGAAGTACTTTCATTGTTGGAAATATTAAGAGAATGAGAGAAACTGTCAACGGCTGTGACCGTATGCGACGGATTCTGAGCAGTTTTACTGCATTAGAAATTAGCTAATGTCAATTTTCATATTTCATTGGGCGCAATTTTGCGAATACTGATTTCTTACAAGAAAAATTTACATTTGGATATGAATTAAAAAAAATACAATGTATATGAATATTAATTTCCAATGACACCCCGATACAAATGCAAATAAAAAGTGATTACATCTTATATTCCCTTAAAAATATGAAATCTGGGATTAAAATCTGAAAATCATTATAAAAACATACTTTTTAATTTATCTTTCTGTCAAGTTTTTCCATTTGACAAGATAGTTGGAATTCTCTTTTATCTAATATTACATAATAGCGTGTTCACACTTTTCGCGACTGATATTGATTTACAACGATTGCGTTCCGTTCAAACTGAAATAGCGAATGAGCCTAGTCAACCGATAAACGGTTTGTTTTATTAATCTGTAATATTAAGTGCGAAGTAATATTATTAATAAAATATTTTCTTCCACCAACTAGTTGTTTGACGTTTCAGGACGAAAAATATTGGAAGCACAGCTCTAATATCCAAATAAAAATCTTACTTACTTACTTACTTACTTACTTTGGTGTTTTTTCTTGTATAAAAATTCATTCTTATAAGAATTTGCTAAACGCGCCTAAACACCTGTATAGTTATGCAGTGTATAAGTATTTATACAGCCTTTATACACCCTCCCAAAAATTCTTATTTATAAAACTTTTTTCCATGCATACTAGTTATACAGTTATTGCGTCAAAAAAGAGTACTGAAAAGGAGAAATCTATTACATTATATCTGTCCGAAAAGATGAAAAAAACTTAGCAGCTTGTGAGAAATGCAAATAAGACTGAGAGGATTTAATGCCAAACAATCAACAAGACAAACTATAGAATTATATCAAACTAGTAAACAACTTTTGCAAAAATAAACCGAACCCACATATAACGGTAGCGGCCAAATAGGAGGGAACGGAAAGTTACTTTTCCCCCTGACTTTTGCAAGCCAGCAAGAAGAGATGAATGAATAAAAGAGATGGATATTTTTCGTATGTCTATCCCCCCAAACCCATTTGTTTACATTGTTGTTTTTGTAATTTCAACCCCCGTCTGTGAATACGTGTGAGTTAAAAAAAACATGTTGCTAATGGCGGGCCAACATTCCTTTTGCTTTTATGGGCATCGCGCTGTTCAATTATTTTGTGTTTGGTATTGAACTTGTTTGGTTTTTGTTAAGGATAAAATAAAAAAAAATCTCAAATACATATTTCGGAATAGCGAAAACAACTTGTAGGCAGCCGACTTTCCACTCCAAAGTTATATATCTTTGTATTTCATTATCTTTGAAGCGAACAGTGGAATCAGTTAAACAATAAAGTGAATGAAATCGAATTCCGTTGTAGAAGGGAGAAGAAAAACGTTATTTACTTCACATAATGTATTTTGATTTAATTTTCGTTTAAACATTTAGTAATAGTGCAATTTCTTTTGGCTCTGTTCGATGATACATAACAGACATGATCTGAGTTATAATTTTGTTAAAAGAATACAGTCGAAGTGATATTTTATTCGAATAGGACCTTTATTTTTATCTGGGAAAACGTTGACCAGCATACCAACATTCAATAAAAAAATATATGATAACTAGTGGGGAATAGTGGTGGTTGGGTGTTGTATAGGGTAGACACTTATTGGCATCAATTTGGCGAAAAAAGGACAATGACTTTCGTATCTGCACGTGGAATGTACGAACCCTGAACAGACCGCGTGCAGCCGAACAATTAGCGGAGGCCCTAGACTGCTACAATGAAGACATCACCGCCATCCAGGAAGTGCGGTGGGATGGGCCGGGCAAAAGAAGGATGAAAACTGTGACATCTACTACGGTGATTGCTACAGGGAGCAGAAGAAGCGTCTATTTGGATGTGGATTGGTTGTAAGTGGCAGACTTAGGCAATAGAAGTCTTGAGCTTTCGACACGTCAGTGAACGTCTTACAACAATCCGCATCAAGGCTAAATTCGCCAACATCAGGCCAATATGCGGTCACGCCCTCACAGAGGATAAAGACGATGTTACCAAAGGAACCTTTGCCGATCGTGTATCCTTCAACCTCTTGAGAAGTCCTTGATACTGGCCGTATCAAGTGCTGAAGACCAGTGGCATCGATGTCAAGAAGCAATCAGAAAAGCCGCAACTGATGTGCTTGGTTTCACCAAACCACCCCCACGAAACCCCTGGTTCGATGAAAAGTGCCGGCAAGCACATGCAGCAAAACAACATGCCTACGAAGCGGCGCTGCACAGAAGGACGAGAGCGGCTCGTGAGCTCTACGAGCAAAAGAGGAGGGAAGAACACCGGCTTCTCCGGACGAAAAAGACGGAACATGAGAAGCGCGCGGTCGAGGAAATAGAGAGGTGTTACTCCAGGAACAATAATCGGAAGTTTTACCAAAGGGTAAAAAGGACGTGTCATGGCAACAAGACCCGAGCAGAAACCTGTCGAGACGAACAAGCGAACTTTGTAGTGGAATCACAGTCGCTGCTGAGGACATGGAAAAAGCATTTCTGCAGACTGTTAAACGGCGAAGACGACATAAATTCCGCTGTCAGGCAAAATGAACCATTCAACCTGGGCGATGTAAGCCAAGACTTCCGTCCACTTGACCAAAATAAAGTGAGGATAGCAATATCCAAGCTGAAGCCCAACTAGGCTGCCGGACCAGATGGCTTACCTGCCGAGCTTATCAAGGCAGCGGGAGATGATTTGGTAGAGTGCATACACAAACTCGTGTCCAAGATTTGGTTAGAGGAAAGTATGCCCAATGAATGTAACCTTAGCATTGTTTGCCGGATCCACAAGAAATGAGACCCTCTAAACTGCACCAACTATAGAGTAATCAGTCTCCGTAACATCGCGTATAAGATCCTTTCTGCCGTACTGTGTGATCGCCTGAAACCATATGTAAACGAACTGATTGGACCCTATCAGTGCGGTTTTAGGCCCGGTAAGTCCACAACCGACCAAATATTCACACTATGGCAGATCCTGGAAAAAACACAAGAAGTCTAAGTCGATACCCGCCACCTGTTTATAGATCTAAGGCCGCATTTGACTGCATTTGTAGAGACGAGCTATACAGAGCCGTGTCTAGTTTTGACATCCCTGCCAAACTTGTCAGATGACGATGGAGAACGCTCGCTGCTCCATAAAGATCGGAAAAAATCTCACCGAGACCTTTGGTGTCAAAAAAGGATTTAGGAAAGGTGACGCGCTGTGATGTGACTTTCTTAATATAATTCTTGAGAAGATTGTGCGAAACTCGCAAGCTCACACCAGAGGCACAATTTTCCAGAAGTCTTTGCAACTACATGCATACGCTGACGACATCGAAATCATTGATAGAACACAGCGAGCTGTCACTGGTGCGTTTGCAAGTATCAGTACAGAAGCGGCAAAAATGGATTTAGTGGTGAATGAGGGCAAAACAAAGTATATGCTGTCAACAGGATGGGACACAAAACATCGACGAATCGGACAGAACGTCACGATGGGCTGCCTTAACTTTGAGGTAGTTGGGGACTTTGTCTATCTCGGCTCCGCTATTAACTCTGAAAATGACATCACCTCAGAATTCAAGCGAAGAATCACACTTGCCAACCGCTTTTACTTTGACCTAAAAAGGTAATTGATTAGTAAGGCCTTGTCGAGAAATACTAAGGAGACTCTTTATAAGACCCTCATCATCCCAGTCCTGTTTTATGGCGCAGAAGCATGGACCCCATCAAATTTGGATGAATAGCTCCTTGGTTGTTTCACACGCAAAATTTTTCGTGTGATTTTTGGTCCAGCTTGCGTTGACGGGCTCTGGAGGTGGATATTTAACAACGAACTCTACGAGCTGTACAGCGACATCGACCTAGTCAGAAAAGTACGTATCAGTTGTTTAATATGGCTGGGACATGTAGAGCGAGTGGACACCAACGCTCCGGCCCGAAGAGTCTTCGATTCCAACTCGGAGGGACCACGCAGTAGAGGAAGACCTCGCCTTAGGTGGCGCGCGCAAGTGGAAGGGGACCTCAACCAACTTGGAGTGCGCAACTGCAGGCAGTTAGCCAAAGATCGCGCTAACTGCAGAGGCGTATTGGTTGAGGCCCAGGTCCACCCCGGACTGTAGCGCCACCTTAGTAAGTAAGTAAGTGGGAAATAGTAGAGAATTGTTTCAGATTATGAATATCTCGACAAAAAGCAGTAGCAGGCGTTGTTGTTGAAAGTCTATGTATTTGGAAGACCTATATGGATCACTGCTGATAGTAAAAAGCATTTTTAAAGGTTACGCTTCTGATTGCGATTTTTGATCATTTTGTCAAATATTCATTGGCAATGACACGAATTGTGTAACATAATGACAGCTATGCGCTAAATAAAACATTTGCAACGAAACACGATGGCGACCTAAAAATGAATTCTTATTTTACTAATGATTTCTAGGCGACTGCACAAGGTATTTATAATTGACCCCTAAGCCGTATATCCATGGCCAAAGAATATAATACCATCCAATATTATCCACTTTCTCATTGTGTAGCGCTTATATCAAATGAGAATTCGTGCACTCATTTGCATTCCCAAATCCAACATTCATACAACTTTCACCAAATAGTTGAATTTAGATGAGAAATGCACGACTCAAGACAAGACAAAACTATTCCTCAATGTACACCTTACTATGTATGTCATTCAAAATGAAACAGCACACGAATGAAAGACTATAAATCTACTTGTAACTTGACTAGCCTACTTTTCTAAAAAGTCGCTCACCAATCTATTAAATTTTGACAAATCCCCAAACCAAAAAACCACCAGTCAGCCCAAAATACTTTACGATCCACTGGTAAACCCTATTCCTATTTAACACCCATCAAGCTCCCCGATGGCATTGAATTCATTAAACCGTATTCAAAATTCATTTCAAAAATGACGCACGCAATTTATGTCTGATTATTATCTGCACGAAAAACAACACAATTCCTACCAACATAAAAAAAAAAACAGAAAAACTTATTTCACACTTCACCTAACATCAGCGTTTACTCTATACCGCACCGCAGACAATTTCTCGGACATAAAATAATTTTCTCAAAATATGGCACGCTTACAATAACTGTCACCACCGCGCAACATATTTCGCCCCTTTATATGTATAGGAGCAGTGGAAAAGCCGTTTCCGCCGATCCACCACATCGTTCCATCAAAATTGAATTGCTTAAAATAAATTGGAAAACTTAATGAAATTTTCATATTCTGGTGCAAAAATAAAAAAGGAAAATCGAAAACTAACTCACGCGAGAGGGTTGGCTGCGGATAGTCCTACTATGGTAGTGAAGTGGTTAAATGGCTGTCTGCAGACGACATAACTTATAAACTCCTCGACGGAAACAACAAGAGAGTCTACGTCCGAACGAAAATATATGCGGCAGCAAAAAAAGACCAAATGGATGTTGATAGAGTTTATCGTGAAAAATAAAACGACATGGGCGCGATTTTTATTCCGTCTAGGGTAGATAGAATTTAATGGGCAATTTGGAATGTAACAATGAATGAACCAAAAAAAATGTTAAACGCTTGACAAGTTCGGCAGTCAAAATGTAGTTATTTACTGAAGTACAAGCGTAAAAGTTGTCAACCTGTTTTACAGTATTACATTTTCTTATACTTACTGTCGTCTGGCAGCTAACTCATTTTTACACGTTTGGTTATTAATGGCGAGAGCTGTTCAAATTCAAAGTCTGAAAAAATTAGGCTGAGCTTAATTTTTCTATGGTGGTGTAAATTTACGCTGTCATAATTTACAGAGCCCACTGAAACAGGCACCGATACTTTTTTATATTTATTCCCTCTTGCCCATTTGAAATGTCAAGGTCAACGACTTAACTGTCGGATTTTATTAGCCCTGGTGAAACAAAAAAAAAAAAAAAACAAATAACCCTCGTGAATGTGGACGTTCAAGTATTTAGTTTAGTAAATCTGGCTGACTTGATGTGTCTCCGTTTTGATTGGCCTAGATCGGTCACGTGAAAACTGAACAGGTCTATCAGTTGACATTTGTGGACGAAAATAAGGCCTGTTTTTTTTAGCTTCGTTCTCAGCAAAGCAAAGTAAAGTAAGATTTTTAGCATACAATACTGCGAGTCTCGAAGTGTCAAGTGAGCGTAGTTGTTGTAATAGCGCGCTGAAAATCCTACTTTACTTTGCTTTGCTGAGAACGAAGCTAAAAAAAAACAGGCCTATAGTCAAAATTCGTGACTGAGTATTAAGTTGACAGTGTTGACGTTCTTTATATCTCAAACGTGTACTAAAAGTACTAAAAATCAATAGTTTTCTACCATGTACGACATGTTAAAATGAAGCCCGATTTTACTGATTTTCAGTCCTCGAGGCGTTCAAAACAGACTCAAAATGGCTCCAAAGCCTGCCGAGGGTGAGTAAACCTAGTCCAGACCAATCTAGTCTGTTGACTATCGTATCAAAAGCAATTTATAACACAACCAACCGATACTTTTATAATGTAAATTGACTTTATTATGTGTATTTTAATATTTGAAATTAATTTATCAAAGGTGTCTGGTTACGTCAAATAGAAGGAACAATTCAATGGGCCTCACCTATTATATGGCAGAATCGTAGAAGGCGAGTTAGTGGTGGTTCAGCAATACGATCTATGAGCGAAGAGAGAAATTGTTGTAACAAGCTCACTAGTCACCCATAGAGCACAGTTGGCATTAATGTCGTTTTCCATTGGTTTCACTCGGGGGTCCATTCATTATGTGATCAAATGGAACAACAAAACACCTTCTGATTGAACCCACAAAAGTATTGGTGGAATGCCAAAAAATAATCTACGGCGGCTGTCAGCTGACTTGTATAAAATACATAAATTACACTTGTGTGAGTGCTTCTTGAGTGGATTCTGACTTCAAATTGAGAAGCGAAATTCTCTTCTCAGAATCATCAGAAGAGTATTTTTTGTGCCAATGGAACGGTTTCAGAAGTGATTTCTTCGATTCCGGGCGCTTCTTTTTGCCCAATGGAAAACGACATAACATTATGGCGTTATTTTTTGAGCTTCGATCCCAAAAAGCAAAGTATAGTAAGATTTTCAGCACTCAATTAGAAAAACTACTGTCAGTCCTCGAAGTGTGAAGTAGAGCGTATTGTTGTAATTGCGTGCTGAAAATCCTACTTTACTTTGCTTTGCTGAAATCAAAGCTAAAAAAACAGGCCTATAGTCAGTTTAAGATAACTCGATCTTTGAATCATACAAACGTCAAATGAATTCATCTACAAAATTACAGCCGACGTCTTCTGTTTATTGTTTGGATCAGGTTTAGGAGTAGGTTATCCATTCATTCATGTCCTTGTCCGTGTCAAAAGCTGTCAATTTGTCCCGGAGTAACTAAAGGTTTGCACTCATGTATAGATTTATAAATGACACTTGAAACAAAATGGCGTACTTGGTATTTCTATCGAATTGCGAACTTAAACAAACTGTCACTCTTCCGAATACGTTTTTCAAGTACCTACATACGATTTAAATAGGGTACCTCATGAAGAATGTGGCGCTTCCGGATTTCCAGTATAATTTTTTGTTTCGCGTTTTAGCCGAACGCACCGCTATGAATGTTAGTTAAAACGCTTTTGATTATTTCGCATGAATACGTAATATAATTGCATAGCAAGGTGGATCTTAATGGCGAAGCGCTGCTCTTTTGAACAACAAATATGGATAATGTGAGACACGTTCGCACACTCTTACTTACCGCACGCATCAATTCTCCATTATTTCGGTCTAAGGATTTCATCAGAGTCAGGCGCTTAAGAACGACGCCGACGACGATGACTGGAGACAGAGGTGAGCCCCATTACGGTCGCCGCACTTTTCCTTTTTCGTTTCTTGTTTGTTAATATTTACGTTTGTTGTTTGTTGAGCCTGTGCCAGCCCCAGCATCCGACAGTTTTGGATAGATTGTGTCATTCAGTTTGTGTGGGTTCGTTGTTCGGTTCTTTATTGGAAATTGCGTCTGTTCAATTGAATTAGCCGTTTTCGGAAAGCATTTCTTACGCTAGGATAAATAAACGTGTCCTTATGAAAAGAGAGCCCCATGCTTACACATATCCCGCACCCGTACGCACGCACTCACACAATTTAATCACATCACGTTCGAATTGATTGGATTTTAAAGCATGACGCACGGTGTGGAACGCCAGATTCATTGTCGAAGTCGAGAGTCGTTATTGTTGCCGCTGCCGTTGCCTCGTCATCGTCCTTGCTGTCGATGTCGATATAAAAGCGTACAAAACGTCCCTCGTCTCGGGGTTTATGCGTTTTCGCCTTTGATGAACGTTTATTAAAATCCGACTAAACTGAGTGAAAGGTTGGGATTGTTTTCATCCGGTTGCCGATGCCGCTACCGCTAACGCTCAATCCAATTGCAGAAGAAAGTACGAATATATCTTCATCCGTGTGCATACGAGTGGGCGCTTGTGAATGGTGCGATATGGGGAAAATACCTTCTAAAAGCAGCACAACATGGGGAGTTGCTTTTGTAGCGTTGGCAGTTGGCACCGCCACTTTGACTGGCAAATAACCTTTGTTTGGTTCGATTTAGAATGCTGCAGTCAACAAATGAATTCGTATACTTTCACTAACATGAAGTTTGTTAATTTTTTTTGCATTTCCGGTTTATTTTTTCCAGTGCCGAACTTCAATTGAAAACTTTTAAACAATGAACGTGTTAAAGATCTACACTTATACTAGTACGTGGATAGAGGAGAGAGAGAGTGTGTGAACACGGGGCTGGAACTTCTTGCGTTGCGTTTGTGGGCCCATTTTTCTTATCGAGGAAGTTTTTGTTGGTTTTGTCAAAAATATCAGAACAAACATTTTTCCAGCGCCCTCTATCTAAAGATGTTATGTGTGAACGACAAATAACTCGTATGGGTCTGCTGACACTAGACCGTGGGTATACGATCTTGTGCATGATTCCAATGATTGTTGTGGCAAAAACAAGGTGTCATTTAAAGAAAAACATTTTGACAGATAGGGATGCAGTCAGCTCGAAAACACGGACCGATTCTATGTATAATAAAGTGAGAGCAGACGACAGTTATATTTGTTCTCACTCTACAACTACACAAAAAAAGTGTGAGCGAACAGTTTTTTTCAAACCAGATTATTATTTAATCATTCATTTATCTACTCACTGAAAGTATACCTGTCTCACTTTATGACGTTTATGAGAATGATCTTGTCAAGGTTTTTAATATAGAAGTTCAGTGTGGACGTTATTGACTAAAATGAGTGCGATTGATAAAGTTTGTCGAGCAATTTCTTTTCGAATTTAAAACATCGTTAGAGATTAGTAGGGAGAGTTTCAAGACCTGCACATGAACAGAGGGTGTATCTATACGCTTAATAAACCTTTTTATCTTATCATAGAATTAAGAATGAGGGTAAACTAAGTGATTTTTTCTGACCTTATATTTAAAAGAGTTAACTTTAGCGATCAGTTCAGGTAGTTGTTACAAAAGCATAGTCTACAACAAACTAGTTTCTTACTGCCAAGGCATATCTTGAGAAGAAGCCGTCTGCTTTCTCTTTGCGTTCTACAAAAAAATCAACTCGGCATTTAAGCAGCTCTGATCGTAATCTATCAAAGCCGGCGGCCTTGTTATTCGTAGTCAAACACTTGTATGTTGGGATGAGTGTTTTTTTTCTTGAGTGGGTTTGAGGAAGACTCCGTATTGCCTCTGTCCAAATAACCGAGGAGATAGTATAAAAGACTCTGTATTAAAATTTGTCCTACTGCGCAAAAGATCAGAGTAATAAACATCCACTGAATATATTGAGAGACAGATTCTTTGGGTGCCATTGGATCCAGTTGGCATCGATGAAAGAGAGGATTTAACGCCGTTCTCCATGTCAAAAACTATATAACTTCTGTTACACTAAATATTATGGTCAACAATGCAAGGAAAATATCCTTTTTCCATTCCTTATAGAGACGGAAGAATACTCCACCCTACGCCCGGTTTCTGAAAAACTTGAGTCAGTTAGCTAGAATTCGAGAATCCACAAACGGAACGAAACGATGCCCATTCAAATCCTCATACAAAGGGACAAACTTAACAATTTAATATTATATATGCGTATATAACTATCAATTAGGTTATGTTACTGATGCACCCCGTAGTCTTACAGCGGCACCTGTCATCCCACATGAAATCCGTCAGAATTGACATGAGCTGACGATTAGAATTAGGAATTAGGTGAGAGGATCACAACAGTTACTGATATTGCGCGTTCTATAAATAAAGTTTCCAACTTCGATTTGAAGTGGATTTCCGATCAGATTTTTAACATTAGCCTTAGCTCACTTAAACCTATTATGGAAGCGGTACGTACTGTTTGCCGTAGCTCTTCTTATGATTGGAAATAAACGATGCCTTCAAGGATAAGGATAACAAGTAGGTCAGTTAACGCTAACATTTTCAAAAGAAAACGAACCCGCTAGCTAATTCAATCGGAAATGAGTTGTAATGCGATTGCAGGAGCCTCTCCAATTTGACCTCACCAGAGAAACAAAAATCTAGAAGCAGCCCAAAGGATATGTATCTACACGTAATCGTCAATTTCTTGAGGCGCCCTTCGAACCCGATTATTGCGCCCTGCTCACGTACAGCTACCAATCCTTGTTTGACTAATCCCAACCTGCATAAATTCCAAAGTCAGAAAAAAGGGATTCAAATTTTACTCCCGTTGGCTTATACATATACGTATTCCCCACCGTAGATGCCATAACAAAGATAAAGTTTCTCCATTCAGTAGTTGAATGCTGTTAAGCCATTGAATACCACTTTCGAATAGATACGTGCGTCTAGGTAGATACTCATATCTGCCAGTGATAACCGTCTAAACCCCAGAGATGCGTGTCATGAGTAAAACGGAGACAGAAATAGGTTTTTAGACTTTGTTTTTTTTTTGGGTATGAAAAGGTTTCCCACAAGACCGAATAACAAGGAAAAAAGGAAGTAAACAAACTTTATCCCAAACTTAAGTTTTATTGGACCGTTTTTCGGCAACGACAATCGAGATAGACGCAAACAAAGTTCCCACTTACACCACACGGACATAAATTAAATTTATTGTCACTTGAGCCCGCACAGAGTCATTAAGAATGTCAGAAATATTCAAGCGCAAACAAGTTATTACCGCACCTCAAATAATGATGATTATTTTAATTCTGTATACAGAGCAGGATACCTTTCTTTGTCATCGTCTTTAGCACCTCAATGGCACCTCATGATTTAATCATTTTCATAGCTGTGTGTGGTGAGTGGTGAAGTTCTTATGTATGTTTTTGTAGGCAAAATACCAAAGAACGGTGGTACGGGACGGCAATTCGAATAAGATTCCCAGCGGATGGTTGCAATGTTTCCAAGTCGCAAACTCTATTTAAGTTTATTTTTGTCAAATGGCTATTGTCACTTGAGTCTCAAGAGTTAGCTAAAACGAAAGCGAAACGAGAGAAAAGTTTTTTCTCTTCTATCTTTTTTTGGCAAACACATTTAGGATAGCTGTCCCGGAAGAGTGTTTAATTCTTTTGCATATTTTCGTCTCACCAGGCAGAGCTGATGGCATTCGGGAGGACAAAAAAAAGGATAGGTGCAATTGAAACAAAAAATAAACTTTTTGAATACGTTGCCTGCTTAAGTACGTACATTATTGTGTTTTGTGATACATAGAGGGACAATAAACAAAGGAGCTGATTTAGAAAATTGTATACGGCGCACATGGGAACAGGAAATGTATATCTCCGGACGGGAAGGTACTAAAAGTGTAAGTGGACATTTCTATTTGCCTACAGGATGCGTTTGCTTTGTTAAGGGAATTTAGGGCCATGACATTTAGACGGAACGTTTGAATAGAGGGCTGGCCATCATGGGCATTCTACGCGAACTTTGACTTTTATCAAACAATCTGTCAAATTTCACTATTTACTGAAATAACTGTCATTGTTACTACTATGGCGTATTTCATTGAAGATCCGGGAGAATTGCCCCGAAATTCAATTCAGAATTGCTCTTTTCAATGAAATTCGTTGGAACATTTTTGTAATAGTGGTAGACACCATATGTGAAATTTGGTTTCCTGTTGCTAATTTTTTTTTTTCAACAAATTTGAAATTTCGAAAGTGTGCCGAATTCGAAGAATCTGTATTTTGACATTTGAACAGATAAGAAGTTCATTCTATCAATCGAAAGTTAATTTTTCATTCGAATGTTGAGTGTATTTTGACTTTCTAATCGTTCGCAACAAATGTCATTTTTTATTCGTCTGTATATTCCTAACACTGAGTGAGTGTATTTTTGTTATTTAACATTTTCCTAGCGGATTTTTTTTTGGAAATGGATTTGAGGAATCCATTATTCTCGTCCTGTATTCGTGATCTTCGTGATCAATAAACAAAACAATTTGTTATTATTGGTCACCGATTGTAAACAATCGAGAAAAATTTTGTTAAGGTAGTGTTGAGTTTAATATACCATATAATAACATGGGTTCGTAATTTAATAACAAAATTTAAACACCTATTAGATAAGCTCATATTTAAATTTCAGACTTTACCGTATCAAAATATTAATAGAAACATTTTAATATTCTTACGCCTGGTCCATTTGAGATAAAACTGTTACTTAACATTTTTGTAGTTTTTAGCATTTATTTTTCAATAAATAGGTAGTAATAAATATTTTAAATATTTATATAATTTTAACAAAACAATGAAAAAACAGTCTCCACAAAAAAAAAGTTTTGTCACTCTATATAAAATAAAAATGTCAAAGAGCCGATTTCGAAAGGTTGAATTCATTTCAATTTATTTTATGACATTCTCGATAATATATTATTCGTTCGAATCTCAAAATAGACAATATTTAAGCGAACGAATGAGACATAAAATTAATCACTCTACGAAAAATCTGTACAGAATTTAAGTAAGTGTATTAATGCAAAATACATTTTTCCACAGCTAAATTTTGATAGATCAGAGAAAATATCGGTATTCGCAACAACATTCAAACGAAAGCAAATTAACAGTATGGATAATGGTTAGAAAGTCGTTCGGCGTTACTAATAATGAAACACTAATGTGGCTGATGTGGTGAGTGCCGAACATCTAAGCTCTTCATCACTGAAGCTCCTTCTCATCTTTCTTCGAAAGACGGGAAAACTAAGTACAATAATGTAAGTTGTCTGTTTGGCAGTACAATAGACCTGTAGTTGTGTCTCAGTGCTCCATCGGATAGTAACAACCTCCGACAAAAAAAAAAAATAACATTAATGTCGACGATTAGCTGGTTGCCAGCTTTAGTAAAAATGTACAGCATTAGTGAAACGGTACTAATAAACAATTAGACCTCCACATTTGCTAGTGCGACAGCAAATTCATCGTTCTCATCGTTACGTTGTGGGGTACACTCGTGTCGAGAATTTTTATTTCTTTACTTGCGTAAATATTAAAATGTCTTGCATATGTGGAGCAAAAGTAGACCGCAATGTTGCGAAAATTCAATGTAATCACTGTAATAGTCATTTTCATTTAAAATGTGTTAACTTAAAACCTAGTGATAAGGACTACATGAAAAAGAACCACATTGAATTTCGTTGTCCACTGTGTTCAAAGCAAAGACGAGATTCGTTACGATTCTCCCCAACCCCATTGAAGAATACCCATACAACACCTGAATCTGCTTCTTCTTCTGTTATGCAAACAATAAAACAACAACAAAAATATATTAACCATACATCTCAGTCACTAACACCGCAGTCACATACACTACCACCATCATCACCACCGCCGCCACCAACAGTTTCATCACAGTCACATACACTGCCATCATCACCACCACCTCCGCCACCCACAGTCTCTTCACAGCAATCAGCTGTTCAATTTACTTGCCATGAACAACAACAGCATCAACAGCAAGTAAACTCTTCTCTGCTACAGCCATCGACTACTGTCACACCTTCACCTACACTGCAACCAGCTGTTCCTGTATGCACGGATAACAATAGCAACACTACTCAAATAACATTGGAAGTTGTGCACAAAGAGATCTTGTCTTTAAATAAAGAAATAATTTCTTTGAAAGAGATTAACCGCAATGTTTTGTCTCTCATCTGCACACTCGAAGAGGATAAAAGAAGTTTGTCAAAGAAGGTTGATATGCTTCAGCACAAAGTCAATATAATGCAACAAAGGGCATTGCATAAATGCATCGACATTGTGGGTATGCCGACAGTAAACAAAGACAGTGCATTGACCTCGACTTTGAAGCTGCTATCAACTATCGACGAAAGCATCACAGCTGATGACATCAAACATTGCTATGTAAAAACAGTGAAAAGCAAGGTGTCAGCAAAAAACAACAACAACAGAATAGCAGACTCAACAACAACAACAAATTCAATGGAAATCGTATGCGTTAAATTCAAATCAATTGAATGTAAGAAGAAACTGATTTTTAATAAGAAAAATAAACGAATAACCACTAGTTTATTTGGTAATAATTGTGGCAATAAACCCATTTTTATAAATGAAAGCTTAACAACGTTTAATAGAATTCTATTTAACAAAGCCAAGCAACTCAAAAATGAAAAAAAATATCAATATCTTTGGATAAAAAACGCAGTTATTTTAATGAAAAAGCAAGAAGGAGATACCACTTACCGCATTTCATCTTTTGATGATCTTGATACAATCATTTAGTGATGGCCAAATTGTTTTCAAATGATTTAAATAATGCGTCATTAGTTACTCCCTTTTGCTTTTTCGACAAAGAACTTTGTAAAAGTGTTTTTCACTCCGATGATTATGAAAATGATTTTTTTATTGTCCAACAAAATATTAGAAGTCTTCGCAAAAATTTTGACTTGTTTCTGACTCACTTAGAATCTTTTGTTAATAAGCCTCATTTAATTTTTCTGACTGAAATTTGGATTTATGAGCATGAAAAGGATTTTTTTGTGATTCCCGGTTTTATCTTATATGCTAACTGTAATAACACTTATGCGTCAGGTGGTACTGCTGTTTTTGTTGATGAAAATTTGATCTGTAATTTTTTTAGCAGGAATCTTAAAAGCTCTGATATGCTTGAGATTTCGGTGGTTTTAAATTCTGTAAAATTAGTTTTTATGTGTTTTTACAGATTTCATAATGTAAATGAAGAGGTTTTTATTGAGGAGCTCAACTCACTGCTGATTAACAACAACTCTAAGCACTTGTTTATAGTTGGCGATATAAATATAGATCTGTTGTCTGACTCGTTAACAGTTGAAAATTACAAGTCGTTATTCTCAGCCTATGGTCTTATATCTTGCATTAATGAACCAACACGAATAACTCCAACATCCAAAACATGTATTGATCACATCTTAGCTAGAATTGATTTGAAAACCAATCTAACCCTAACCAGCATAATATCTGATTTTAAAATTTCAGATCATTGTATGACATGTTTATGTTTTGACTTTAAAGAAAACAGTAAAATTAAACCCAGGAAACAGGTTCTCCATAAGCAAATGACCAGAACTAACTACGTACTGTTGAATTCCTATTTGGTTTTCGAAAACTGGTCAACAGTTTATACCGTTTCTGATCCCTCAACTGCTTTTGACAATTTTGAGTTAATTTTAAATGGCTATACTGACCAAAGCTCAAAAGTAGTTGAGAGCAGAAAAGGAAAATTAAAAAAGCTTAAACCATGGATGTCTAACTATTTATTATACAAAATTCACTCTAAAAATCTATTGAGGTTCAAGTGTAAGAAACACCCAAATAAAGTATCACTACGTGAAAACTATGAAGTTTTATGTAAAGAGATTAGTCTTGAAATTCCCATTTGCAAAGAAAATTTTTATATGGACAAGTTCCTAAAAGCCAAAGGAGACTTGAAAAAAGAATGGGACATAGTCAATGAAATATTCAACAAAAAAACAACTTCTAGTATTCCCTTAAATCTTACCTTAGGAGCTTTGAATGTTGTTGATCAGTCTGAAATGGCTTCAATCTTTAATGAATTCTTTACTCAAATAGCCCTAAATACTATTTCTGATGCAGGAATAAATAATTCTTCTGTTTACTGTCCAGAATATTGTTTTAATGAATATTTTCAATCAAATAGTTTTTTCTTTGAGACTATATCATCTTTTGAAGTCTATAAAGTAATTCAATCCTTGGATAATTCATATTCTTCTACGTCAAACAGTTTTTCCAATGACTTTCTCAAAAAAATTAGTCTAAATGTTGTGGATATATTAACTCATATATTTAACAAAAGTATTATTCACGGTCAATTCCCGCAAAGCTTAAAAGTTGCGGCAGTTATTCCTATTTACAAGAAAGGTGATAAGAATTGTCTCAATAATTATAGGCCTATATCTTTATTACCAGTATTTTCAAAAATTTTCGAAAAAGTCATCAAATGTAGAGTTGTAAGCTATCTTGACAATATCTCATTTTTCAGTTCAAAACAATACGGATTTAGAGCTGGTAAATCAACTGAAGATGCACTTTTAGCACATTGTGGTCATATCTATGAAAGTATAGACCAAAAAAAGTACACTGCTGCTCTTTACATTGATATTAAAAAGGCCTTCGATACAGTAGATCATGCCATACTTTTAAGAAAATTAGAAAAAGCTGGCTTCAGAGGGTTTATGCTAGATTGGTTTTCTTCCTACCTTAAAAACAGGAAGCAAAGGGTAACAATAGGTGGTAACTTCAGTGAAACCAGATGTATTAATATTGGAGTTCCTCAAGGCTCAGTTTTAGGTCCAATTTTGTTCCTTATTTATATCAATAGTGTTTTTAGTCTAAACTTAAAAGGTAAAGTATGTGGGTTTGCTGATGATTTAGCTTGTGTGTATTCTAGTACCACAATGTTAGATCTGGTTTCGGATATCAATTTTGACTTGGAGTTATTCAGACATTGGTTCGGCATTCATAAGCTGGTCATTAGTGAAAAAACAAGAGTTATGTTTTTCAATCTAAACGCTTTAGATTTGAGTCCGCCAATTCTAACTCAGCATAGCATTGGTTGTAAAAAATTCTTGTTAAGTAGTTTATCTTGTTGCGTCTCTAATAGTGGATCAACAAATGTTGCGGATGTTGTTTGTTCACCTAAGTGTTTTCATATCGAACCAGTTAGTGAATATAAATATCTTGGCTTAGCAATTGACAATAAAATGAACTGGAAAGTGCACACATTATCGTTAAAAAAATATTTGTTGTCAACCACATATGTTATGTTTCACTTGAGAAATCTTTGTTGCAAGGAACTTATGGAGACTATTTATTACGGACTGGTTCAGTCGAAATTACAATATGGAATAATATGTTGGGGTGGTACTTACAAAAACAATCTACAACCTCTGTTAGTTACCCAAAAGCATATCCTAAGAACCATCTGGAGGAAGAAAAGGTTTGATCACAGTTTTGCGTTGTTTGTCAGCTCGGGTATTCTCCCGCTTAAACACCTCTATTTTTATAAGGTACTAAAAATATTTTTCTGCAGAAGTGGTTATCTTTCAAGCCACAATACGCCAGCTTACACATTACGCAGTAGTGACAGTAATCTTGCTATCATTCCTATGCATAACACTAATAGCTTTCTTAACTTTTATACATCAGTAGCACCTAGATTGTTTAATATTTTACCCATTGAAATACGGAGCATTCGCTCTACGCATTCATTCAATAAACAAATTAAAAAATGGCTTTTTAACTTCGATTTTGATGCAATCGGAAACATTATCAAGATATTAGTTTAAACTTGTATTAAATTAAATCAGTTCCATCCAATTACATAAAAAAAAAAAAAAAAAAAAAAAAAAAAAAAAAAAAAAAAAAAAAAATTTGGAATGTATTTTCTCGACATCTTACCCCACAACACCTGTTGATTAAATATGCTTTAATATTATGGATTTACATATTTTCTTTTGGTACTTTCGTCACTTGTCAATAGACAATAGAAAGTGCTTTTTCTTTTCTTTCGTAATTTCTCTTTAATGAAAAACACTTAAGAAACAAATTTAATGTTTATATTGTAAATAACATTATTATTAAATGAATTATATTAATATATATAAATTTGTTAAGTTATTACATTTTTAAATTTTCCAACTGTAAAAGAAATAGAAAATAAAATAAATAAATGAAATGAAAAAAAAAAAAAAAATGAAAAAAAACTTTCTTAGAATCTATTACATTTTTTGTCATCGCAGAATTCAAATTTCATAATTTATTTTCGTGAAAAACAAGGTCAATGGTTTATTTCAGAACGAGGATTTTAATCTAAGAAAAGGAATG
Organism: Cheilosia vulpina; assembly: GCA_916610125.1. Taxonomy (NCBI): domain Eukaryota; kingdom Metazoa; phylum Arthropoda; class Insecta; order Diptera; family Syrphidae; genus Cheilosia; species Cheilosia vulpina. The sequence goes on along the minus strand of OU744276.1, from coordinate 19,654,619 downwards.
TATAAATCGCAAATTAATTTGCCCAACAGATATTTTTCAAACGTCTTTTGAAGCTTACTATAAGCAAAAAACAGAACACAAAATAGGAAATGCACAAAATATCAGCAGATCTGTCAAATATCATATGCAAATCAATAATGCCCTCTTCTTCGATCGGACACAATTTTTGGTATTTTTTATAGTACACTTTCCTTTATTTTCTAAACTATTAAAAAAGGAAAACCAATCAAAAATCAAACGCTAACGGTTAAAAAAGATACCAAACACATCATTTAATGAAAATATTCGAAATATATATATTTTAAGTGTTTAGAAATAAAAAAAAAATGCAATATTTTTCAATTTTGTGCATGCAATTGAAAAACATTTGTCTTTGCTAAACTTGATTTCGGCGAATAAATTCCGAAAACATCTACAATCTACTAAAATTAGTTTATAATTGTAAACGTTCAGGCTGAACAAAAGTGTATTTAAATTCGCTCCTATTACGAAATTCCATACCACCATTTTTGGGGGTTGGGCAACACTCCTCTTGAAAATGACATTTAGGTAGGATTTATTTAGCTAATGCCCGAGATAAATATGGGTTTCTGAACATTTACATTTAACCCTACAGTTAGCGATATTCTGGCAACTATATTTGTTTATTGGTAAAGAGATTTTGGAAAGTGTGGAGTCTTTGCGCAAACTGCCAGACTAAAGTTGATTATTAGTAAGGCCGGTTGTAGTTAATTTAATATATTTTAGAAATGGAATATTTTAACGAGGAGTAATGGAAGTTTTTGAGGAGGGAGCTGTAGAATTACAAATAAAGAAACAGAACAAAGTCAATCAGTTTTACCAACACAGTTTTTTTTTTGACGGAAATTACACTGTCAAAATTAAGCGAACTGGTGGAGAGAAACATTGGAGAAGAGCTTAATTTTAGCATTCCTGGAACAGCATACTAGGCTTAAGCATGTATATTTCAATTTTAGTTTACATTTTGCATGGATAATTGTATATTTTCGGATCACTTATCGAAAAATGTGTTTCTAATAACACAACAAAAAATTCAATCTGACATTGTGTTAGCGTGTGCTGGTGAGTTCATTGCAATTCTCTAAAAATATATATGCTTTTTTTTACTACCTTAGGCACTCAATCGAAATGATTCTAGTGTAGATTTATCAGTTTCATAAATCCCAATGGCTGCCACTTAACTGCAATTTAACCAGATCCACTGGATGTGGCGCGAAAAATAAATTTCATGTCACAAAAACAATTTTACTGCGCTTTGAAATTCGCGAACTAGCATTACGAAATAAAATCAAACGCAACCACAAAACGCTGTAAATTCTTCTTCTGTGTCTTGTCTTCTGTGAACGCTGTCACTTTTTTGTAAGTCAAGATTTACGCGTTGCATTATTTGGCGTAAGTGTCGTGTACTTGATGGTAAAGGGGATGAAAAGTGATGCGGATAACCAAAAACGGTACAAGGATGGATGCGAATTTAGATCTGATTCATGTATTCTCTTTTGGCTTTCTTTAGAATTTAATTTTTCTATACTCACAGTATTAGAAAGAGAAAAATACAAAAGACACCCCAAGGAGAATACAAGAATCAGATCGCGATCAGATAGCGCTGTTTGCGCTAGCCATTAAAAAAAGTTCAATTCTTGTATTGGCTTTTCTGCGTTTGCTTTATTTTCCAATCAAGGCACAGACCGACAAAACACTGAACATATAAATGCGCGATGCATGCCCAAAAACGATGAAGAAGTGTTGTGCGACAAAGCCATCAGCGTGTAAATGACTCAAATGAAGTCGGCTGGATGCAGCCACCAATGATGCCCCCTCCCCCTCCCTAAGAGGTCGAAAATGTAGTACGGGGGCTTTAACTGTACAATCTAGGACAATTCGAAAAAAAAACAAACAAAAACACGAATAATTACTTTATAACTATTTTTTTAAGTAAATAAACATAAACATAACTAAACAATTAGCAAATAATTAAAAAAATAAAAACATATCTCGAAAATAATTGTTCGTGCTTTTTAAATTGACCCAAAATTGATTTAAAACTTCACCGCACGCACCAATGATCTGAATTATGAACTTGTAAATAAAGCGTTGGAAAAAAAATAAAGTACTAAACGAAATGTTTGATTAATATTTCTTTATTAGTTTGGTTATGTGAAAATGTAGTAGTAGGTACACAATTAATAATTATTGTACGTACTTAATTTGTTAAGCAACAACATTTAGCACAAACGATGTTGTAGCAAGGGGGCAGCCATACAAACACTGAGTAATGTCAAATTAAGATACGTCTTCGATGTTTATATCTTTAATAAAATGTGTCAATATAATTCATAAGCTGTCTTCTTCTAGCTTAAAAAATGGAATTTGCTTTTGCTGTAAAATAATAATTTACTGCGTATAAGGCCAAACTACTCCACTTTTTTTAATATCTACAATTTTTTGTGGCAGTGCTCAACTGAAAAACACTCGATCAATCTAGGCCAATAAAAGCATTACTAATAATCATTTTTAATCTCACACTAAGAAATGAGTAATTTTATATGGAACATTTTGTGAGTTCGTAAAATCTAGCCTAGGCAATAAAATATGATTGTAGTATCTATCGCATAGAGACGTCACGTCAGCTAGTTGTCAGATTTAGTAAACTAAAAAAGAACTAAAAGAAGTTCTGTACATTTCTATTTATTTAAAGTCCTTCAGTTACTTGAAACCAGAATTTTACTTAAATAGCGTCCCCAAGAGTCTGAATTATGTCAGACTCTTAAGTCCGCCATATTTGCATGCCTTTGGTTGGGAAAATTGTGTGACATTTGATTTCACAAGGTGTCATCAACGAAAAAACAAGTGAAGGTGGATTTCACTTTCAAATCATTAAAAGACTTGACTGTTAACTGATATAAGCCGACAGCAAGAAAAAGCAGAGAGCTACGCGATTTCCAAACATGATTAGAAGATTTAAAGTATCAATTTGCGAAAGTCGAAAATCCGCCATACTTGAATTCGCGCACTTGTATTCCCGAGAATTATCAAAGTTAAAGTTTTTGCTGTCAAACGCTGAGCTAGACGTCAAATTCAGTCAAAATCAAGAGATATGTCTGCTGCAAAGGCAAAAAAATAACGCCACATTTGTGTCATGTCCACAAAACCGCGGTCTAGACACATTGTTGTCATGTCTTAAGTCTTGACTGAAATTACGTCCCGTGGAGATAGGGTGTTAAGTGTATTAGGAGAAATTTATTGTCCGAAGTCTAGAGAGGTACAATTGAAGCCTGAACAGCTTAAAAGTAATTTCACTGAACACAATGGAACATCCAGTGTCTGATTATGCAAATTCGCATCAAAGGCTATCGATTATACTTTTGCCCAAGCGTATCAATTTGAGTATTACCCACGTCTCTAAGTTTGAATTCAACTTTTGGGGAATAAGTTGAACTTGTTCTGACGTTATAAATCTATACGAGTGTGCGTATGTGATTAATAATTGTGCTATATGATCCAACATAGCATAAAGACTCTGACACCTAGTATACCTAAGAATGCAAAACCAATTTAACCCGCAAAACTTCAAATAAACGGCTCAATCCATCAAAACGACAGCACAAGGTCATTTATTTATTAACAACACAGCCGGACTTTTGTCAACTTCTTGTATATTATATACGCATACGTCTAAGCAGGTATTCCACCATCACTTTCGAACATCGAGAAAAAGCTCTAGTCTCTATATCCATTCCAAGGACACAAGATGCTAAAGGAATAATATATATCCTTGCCAACTATTGTATTTAGAAATCATTAAATCCCAGTGCTTCTCCATGTGCAATCACATCCTCCACCTCTATACGAATACAACATACATAGAAAGGAGCAACCACGATAAGAAGAAAAAAAAAATGAAAATAAATAAAAACCACTATACCACACCTCCTGTACAGACACAAAGCCGAACGCAGAGACATCTGATGCGGATAATGCGACAAAATCCTTTCAAATGAAATAAACGCTCGAAAGGCAGTGCTGTCTGTCATGTGATTTATACCCACCACCACCTCCACCCCGCCCTACACCGAGAGCACCACTTTAAAGAAAATTGACATGAGAATCTGCGAGATCTCGGGAAATCGTTGAAAGAATCTGTCGAAATGTTCCGTCGGAATGAATATTGGTCCTCCTTTGTTATTGGCATAACTCCACAAGGGGTTAAAAGGATTTTGAGTGACTTTTCATTGGCGATCTTCGTTCACAATTGCCAGAACACTTTTTATTTGGGCAAATGGTTATGAAGACAATTTCTTTCGATTCGAACAAAAGGAGTACGTTATCATCTAACTGGAGTTTGGATATTGCGGACAGCCCTGCTATTCGGATGCCAAAAGGAATAAAATTGCAATTTGCGGCCGCAAATGCGCTGTTCCATTGCTGAGAATTCATGAATAAGACAGAATTATGACCAGGACCGCATCCGGTTCAGTCTTGAGATCATAAGGGCGACACCGGTTTTATCACTTCACAAATCACTTGAGATATGAAAAAGCCTACTCGCACTATCGCGCAACAATAACAAGCCACACACAATGGGACACTTTCCCCTGCCCGCCATCGGCATCACCCAAAGGAGCGACAACAATATCGACGGAAAGCCTCTGAATGGGCACCTAATCACATGGAAAAATGGAATCCCACCCCGTTCGCTGGAACATATTGAATTTGCGCGCAAGGACGCTGTAGATGTACATACATTTTTCGCTTTAGCGAGAGCTCTTTCTCATCGTTATCCTAGGGCAATGCGCTGTTACGACCATTGTATATTGTACCGTCGGAAGCTGTACCTTTTAAGGACCGGCACACTAGTGTATTCTTCGTTTTTATTGGCAACATTTAACGCAGCCAACAACGGAAAAGGATCAGCGCATATATACACAGAAGGATAACCTTTGGCGGCAAAGTTGCCCTCTATGATTTGCTACTTTTAATAAAAAATAAATAATTTATATGTTAACAACACCGGCGGTGCTTTGTGTTGGCAGGCAGCAGGCCTGCTGTGTATTGATACAGAAAACAGCAGAAATTCCTTAAAATATATAAAAGGTCCTTAAAAGTTTCCGTTTTCGTTTTTTTTCTTTCTATACAGGGCAAATGAATTTCTCGAACAAAACTTTGTACATTTTTTATGACAAAGCAGAGAGTGAGTAGGTTAGGTTATTTGATTTGAATAACGGACGACAAGGCAACGATGGTAATGGTTTTCAGTCTTTAATTAATGATAATAAGTTCAATAAGTTCAGCGAACAAGCATACTGCCAAGGATGTTGATGTTCAATGGCAAGCGTGAGCGGTGGGGCTCTTTGCTGCCTGTTTTGCATTTTAAATTGGCTGGTAGAATTCTTTGGCAGAGACGAGAGGATTTCTTTTACCAATTTCTTTAATGTAATCTTGGGGTGAGCCATCCGCACCCATGCTTTGTCCTGGATTAGAAGATTACAGTAGGATTGGATGGGAGGTCGGATTTTCACCAAATCTCATCTGGGCATTAAGGGATTTATAAATTATTTGCGAACGGGGATGTCATAAACAAAATTAGGAGTGGGGTTTTTTTTCCCCATGGATTATGATTAATTTCGTGAATCAAAACAGGGAAATTTGCCAATACACAGGCAGTAACATGTATTTAATACGTGTTCGAAGAGGTCTTCTGAGCTTGAGCTAACAGGTTCAATGGCCAGACGAATCGAAATATTTTCATGCTGTCATCGAGTTATATTTCCCGTGAACGCTTGTCAAGCATCTGACAGATCAACTGGCATAAGAAACTTTTATTCCCAGTTACAACGTTTTTCGTTTCTTTTCGTACTTCCTGGACCGAAATTGTTCTCCAAGTGTGGGAAAATTCCCTCAACACGATGCAACATAAGCAAAAAGTACTGAAACGCGTTGAACCAATTTGGAAATCCTCATCCGAATGTTTTAAGTGTATGCTCTTTTTAAAGAAATTAAAGATTTAATTCGCTGCCTTATAGCATTCATTTTAAACAATAAATGAAATTAAAAATATGCAAGGTTTGATTGAACGCTAGATGATTAGTGGCGTGTCAAACTCCATATAAAAGAATTTACATTTTATTGCTCTGATACAATTTTCAGACCAGCGCAAAATAACGTACTAAATTGAAAAAGAAGGAGAAGTAAACTTCAGCTGTCAATCACATTCAATTAAAATTAAAAATAACTTTGGAAAATCAAACAAATATCGATAAAATTCACTAAAAATTTAGCTCACTACTAAGACTGAGCTAAAGAGTGAAGTTAGGTACATATTTTGGGAACAAAATTACTGATTTTTTTAGTACAGAGAAACGTCAGACGAAAACATGTATAACTTACTGGTGCCTTACCAAGTTACCAAGTGACAAAGAACAGAAACTGAAACAGAACAGAAAGTTGTTTCGTTCTGTAGGAAATTCTGGTTCTGTTTACGTTTCTCGCTCAGCTAGACATAACTGAAACAGAAACAGATCCATAAAAACATGGCTACCGCCTATTCTGTCAAATTGTGTTTCGTTTGATTACATTTTAGCTTTGACTTCAAATCAATTATACCCTCCTCTGTCTACTAAAAACTTTTTTTTATTCATTTTTCCTTTGTTATTCGTACTTTGTCATCACAATGTACGATAGGTAGTACGATGCAAAGCAAACAGCCGAATGACAGAAAAGAAAAACCAAACCAACACACGATAAATTGGCATTTCTGTTGCTGGCAGCATCAGAAACATTCAATTTAAACTTGTTTATGTTCTGTAGTACAAACAGCCATTTTTCTGTCGCTAAAAAAAAATTCTGTTTCTGTTGCAAATGTATGGGATTCTGTTTCTGTTCTTTGGCGCCTTTACGAAAGAATAGGTGCAGTTTAGGTAGGTACTTAATTCTGTCTAATCTGTCAAAGTCAAAATAGTAAGCGAAAATCTCTCAGAGAGAGTACATGGATAGACTTTCATTTTTGACATCTAGTTCATATCACAAATAAATATTATAACTGACTTTTTTGCCGCTTATGAAACTTTCTGGGAGTACCACTGAATTTTACTTATTTTCACAGATTTTATTTTTGTGTGCAATTGATTTTTAGAACAAATTTTGAATTTGTTTCTTGTCAACTTTGTTCATTTGACATATTAATTAGTAGTAAGTTGAAATTCTCGGAGCTGTTTCGAGGTTCGTTATTTTTCCTAATTTTCTCTTTTCTGTCAGTTTGGATGACATTGCGATCGATTTATATCGATAGCGTTCGATATAATCCGCGTACCCGAATAAACCTATTGCAAGTCATTTGGACGATTTTGCATGTAAGTATTCTACTTATTTGGTACGTGTATCCATTGACGTATACATATTTTTTCTACTTGATGGAATTTTAAAACTTTTCCCTGTTGCTCTTAGGTAAAGGTTATTGTGGAAATTTAAATTTGCCATTGTCATGCCAATTTTGACGCGGTGGTCCAATGGTTAGTGTACTGGTTTATGTACAGAGCTGCCGTGGAATATCTTGTCAACGCAGCCCAAATTCCCGAAATAAATTTCCAGAGACGAGATTACAAGCACTTGAGTTTTTATTGATTTTTATAAGACCTTTTAACTACTCTTTGCAAACACCCTCAAACCTCTTCCCCCACTAATGGTTTTTTTTTTGTATACATATATAAGACATTAGCCCTCGTAGACGGATTGCGGTTCCTTTTTTCGGAAGTCTTTATAAATATTCAGGATGAGCAACAGGATCCCCTCGTTTGTGCATTGCTTGCTTACACTAACAAAACATTCCAATTCCAAAATAGGACGGAGAGAAGCAGAAGCATCGTCGTTGTCCTGGCGTATCCGTCAAAGGCGAACGAAGACAAGAAGAAAACAAGATGATTTTATTTATAGGTAAAACGGAAATTAAGCAGCCCATTCATTATTCAGTTCGAGACTTTCCTTACGGGGGAGTTATATCAAATTTGCTCACGCGAACACACAGATGCACATAAAAACGAAAAACCTAACGACTGACAAGACTCGGTCGTGCTTTCGACGAGATATGCGTTTAAATACCGGACGTAGATGAAATTAAATCTTCTATCGATTGATTTTGTAAAGCAAAGCGACTTTTATGTCCTTTTCCTGTTGCTGTGCATGTTATTGTCTCGCGCTATTCACGGATTGTAATTACGATTTGACAGACGAATGAAACGCGTGTAGAATCCGTAGTAGCCCATTCCAAATTCATGAGTTTTCAAAATGACGAAGGACTGAAAGAGTATAAGTGATGAACGCTTTTAACGAGGGCGATATAGACAGGCGCACACAGCCACAGCAATGCCGCAGATAAAAGAGCTGCGTAATTGATGGACTTTTAATTTGCATTTGAATATGGGTTGGAATTGGAGTACTCCTATAGCCTACAGATGGGGTATGGTCCCGCTGTGAACCGAACCGAATTTGAGTTGTTCAAGGTAAATTAGCAGCTGTTGTTGGTGGTCCTTCTGTCCTTATTATGTGACATTTTAATTTTGTGACTTTATTACTCTCTCACACTGCCACTCTGCTTCTGTTTGTCTATCTCTTTCTCTGTAGGTTTTAAAATGGAATGGAAAACTTAATAGGCAGAACAAATTTCGTTCAGAAAATATTTTCCCAACTCGGGTTTACATTAAGGAAACGTTTTGGAAAAATAAACAATAATGATATGATACGATCTTGGGGAATGGGTTGGAACCTTTTAAATGTTACCGCGTTCGTGGCAAACAACTAATAATATATGGAAGAGGCATCAGAGTTATTTGTGTGGGATCACAGACAGTGTCTATTGGAAGATGGATATACCTGCCTACTGAACAGTAAAGGCAAACATTATGCGAAAAGACACGAATTTATAAACGTATACACAATAATGGGGAACACGTAAATAGCTCAGCAAAAGGAATGGTATATAAAAACAGATATTTACGAAGAAATATATCTCTTCAAATAAGAAAGTGAGATGTTGTTTTCAGTCTAAATATTTAGCAAAACATTGTAATTAGCACAGAGTGAATTTTGACACAGGTCGCTAGAGGAAGCACGAGCTGTGCGAATGGGTGTAAGGACTTGGCATTGGATAGAGACTTAAGGGTCAAGCCCTTAGAATCAGTCGCGTTGACGGATCGGTCAATATTTACGTATTTGAGTTGAGCCAACTGTCAAAGGGTGCAACGAACGGAAAACACGCGGCTTCGCAGATGAGCCTATTTGTCAGGAATTGGGCTATTTTTTTCTTGGCCAAATATTTCCCATACCGTTGGGCGTTGATGAACGGCATCTCGCGAGTTTCCCACTGTCTCTTGCTCAACGAAATTCGACATCAAATGACGAATAGTGTTGTCAGACCGGTGCTTGTTGGGCACGATATATTCGATGATATGCATGTTGAGTATAGGGGCGAGTTCATAAATTGCAACGTTGTAGCACATGCCATGCAAAAAATATTGATTCAATGCAATTATGAAGGGAAATAATGCTTCAGTTGTAAAAAAAATAACACAATTAACTTTTTTGCATAAATCTATTACATTTACATTTATTTTACTCAAATATTTTCACTGCCATCGTCCTGCAACTCGGCAACGAAACAAAATTCTATACAATCGCAATTTGACTGTCATTTTGCTTATATAAACGCGGATGACAACTGCTGTCATGCAAAGATAATGCAGTTTTCGTTTTCCATTAATGAACGCAAAAATTGCAGTGCTGCCGCATTTTTACTTTTTGATTATACAAATATACAGCATCACTATTTCGGGGCGTTGTTTCGGTGAAAATCGATTCATGGTTAAATCTGTACTGAATTGACCCAATTAATCCGTTGATGTCAAAGTTATTCAATGTTTAAATACCAACATAAAAGATGGCGCACCCTGTTATGAAATAAAAAAAATTACCTCTTATCAACCTTCAGAAAAAAGCAAAAGCTATTAGATACTCGTATATAAAAGTTATTGTCATTTGAGCCGTTTGGTAAGATTACGAAACTGGTCACACTACAGTGATTCTGATTTCTGATAACAGGTGAATGCAGCTCTCCCATTTTAGCATGCTATATCGAATATCGCTGACATATAGAGCTTTCTAAACCTTACAGCTTGCTTTCCTCCTCGAATTAACTTGACTCAAGATGCTTCGCTGAATTGTGACATAGCAATAAACAAGTCCAAGTGTTCATACAACTGTGAGATAAATAATAGTAAGTTCTTGCTGTTCCTAAAACTGGACAGGTTTAAAATTAGATAAAAAGTTATTACCTACTGCTTTGTTACAACTTGGACGCCTAGAATACTTTTTATTCTTTACTATTGTTTACATAATTACTTCACACATTGTATTGTCATATCCTGTACTAATTATAAGTCTATCTTAATGTACAGCGTTTCATATCTATAAATATCAAATATCAATACTGGAGCAGTATTGTATTTCCTATTATGGCGGCTACTTTTTAGTTTTTTAATTTATTTAATGTTAATAACTTTTAATGATCTTAAGTTTCATAAAATTTGAATGTTAATGCACCCTAAAGAAGTAAATTTTGCTACCACAGTGCTATCTGTATTTAAGTAGAAAAAGGGGGAGCAAAAAAAGAACCTTCCATGTTGGTTGGTTGTAGTTAAGTAGTTTCCGGTGAGAAAGTGTTGAAGAGGTATTTTTGAGAGAGAGGTGACAGACTGACAGAGGCACGTGAGCTGTGACGAAATAAAGAAATATTGTAAAGCAAATCAAAAAAAAAAAAACGTTTATTTTTTGTTACTAAAAATTAAGACCGTTTATAAACATTAGTGAATTTTTACTGATTTTTATCTATATTTTTAGTAACAGACAATTTTTACCAGACTGTGTCCGGGGTCCACTTTTATATATTACTTTCTAGGAACCCTGTTTTTCTAAGTGACGTTTTAATGCACGGAAACTTCTGTTAAATACAAAATTCTGTATTTTTACAACAAAAGTAGCCTAACACTGCATTTATAAAATCACGCACGCGCATTTTTGCACTAGACGGGACCGAGAGATCCATTTGCCCGCTGTCAATGCCTATTAAGGCGCCAGAGTGAGATCACAAATCAGGCACCTAAAGTGTCGTGGATGTTCTACCCATAAATAAACACAAGTTCCGGCGAGCAACATTTCCGCAATCACTTGGAAACATATCCATTTCTGGTGAAAAATGAGATTTGTAATAACTGTCAGTAAATTAAATCAACAATTCATTAATCAGTTATACAGAATAAATAAATAATTGTCCGTTCATTACTTCCGGAAGCCATTTTGTTTTATATGAAAGCGAAATTTCGCAAGCCATCGCTATAAAAATAATACAAATATGAACTTTCTCATAATACCTACCACGTTTACAAAATGGCCGACCAAAATACGTGTCACGTAAGATAATGCTGTTCCTTTCAGTCAGACGGCTATTTAGTATTGGTTAATCTTCCGTGTGAGGAATGTGTGATGTTGTAAATGTAGCATAAATCATGCACATATCTTTTTCATTCAGTTAAAACAAAGAAATTTGTAAATCGGTGCAATTGTTCGTAAGATATTTGCGAACATACAATTTTGCCATTCAGTCTTATCGATGATGGTGATTGGGGCCGTTCAAGTATCTAGTTTAGTAAGTCTTGATGTGTTTCAGTTTGGTTGACCTAAATCGGTAACATGAATAACTTTTTCAGTTGACAAGTTAAGAATTTCGTGACTGACTACTAAGTTGACAGTTCGCATATATGGCTGACGTAGGAAAAGTGACGTTAACGGCCAATCTAGTTTTTGCATTCAGGTTAAATCTAGTCTAAACCAATCTAGTTCACTTCAGAAAACCAGATTTTTGATTGTGCCCACTGCGTTGGCAGCTGTCACAGCGAAAGTGCAGCTCATTGTCGGACACAACTACAACTATTTGGGAGCGACCTCCATTGTCATTTGTCAACCGCATTAAATTTGGTGCATCTGACTTAACAGTTGACACCAATTGTTTGTATTCTGTTGCGATATACAGTAATGCTACTGGTATGGTGCGATTTGGTCGTGTTGTGCTTCGCTGCTGATGCGGTAATTAGGGAGGTACTAATCAAGCACACAAATTTGTCACATAGGGTGAAGTTAACAAATATGGTGGTTAGAAGACTGTGATATATATACAAGGTGGGCCAAAAGAAGTCATCCGATGTTGTTAAGGTCTCTTTTTTTTCTAAATGAAAAACTTCGATGCTGTTTTTTGATTATATTTATTTAAACCTTTAGAATTTTATTGTTCAATTCGAGAAGATGATATCGGTCAAATGCGCCGTTTTATGGCATTTTTCATCACTTCGGCGAGAACTTCGGGCGACATATTCTCGCACTCGTGTCGAATGTTGTTCTTGAGGGCTTATTCACGTAAACACGGGACTTCAAAAAACCCCACAAAAAACTCTGGAACGGTTAAATCGGGCGATCTTGCGGGCCAGTGCAAATCGCCAAAACGGGAGATGAGGCGACCGCTAACGCCGCCTTCAGAATATCGATTGTGGCTCGCGCAGTGTGTGCCATTACATTGTCCTATTCGCGTTATTACCGTGTTATTACCAATTAGCAACAAATGCGACCAAGTCAATGCACTCAAATTTCGCTATTCACAAAATCTTGTAAAGTACATGAAGATACTCCATCTGAATACTCGTCACTACTTTCGAACAACATTCCATTCACCAGAAAGTGATTGAAGATTTAACGACTCTTCACACTTCCCAAATTTGTGTGTTTTTGAAGTGCCAGAGTTATTCGCCCCATAACCGAAAAGTCTCCTTTTTCATTGGCTACCCGAAAAAGTCGTCAAAGCAACCTCCCATAGATTTCTAGTCGGTTAAGTACGGTGACGAAGAGGGTTTTGAATTAACTAATAGGCTGTAAATATAAACCTCCTCACGCTTGTTTAAACTTTATTTTTCCCATTCTTTCTGTATAAGTTCCTTCCACATCGCCGTTGTCTCCTTCATATAAACATGTAGCACCACCTCTAATGCCGCGTATGTGATTGTTTTACACAATTTACTACACTTTAAGCCTACCTGTGTGAAAAAGTGTAAATTTTACTTTTACGTTTGTACGCATTTTAAATTTTTACGCATTTTTTTTCAACTCAACTCGAACTGTCGTCCTCGCGACCTTCGAAGGAGTTTGTAACGCGAAGCGACAAACACACGAAAAACACTTGCCTATCGTTTGACGCATACACACATGTACGCATCATCAAAAGCTTGACTAACTCGAGTGTAACATTTTTATGGCATGCCTTAAAAACGAAATTATTCCATTATGCGTTTTATGGTTATTAGCAATGATAAAGAGGTTTGCTCCGCCATATTCGAAACCGTAACCGGCTCGGACCCATCCTGCTTGCTGCTTTCAAGAGGGCAAATGGATTTTGTACTTTCAATGATGGCGGATAATTATATTTTCTTATTTTCTAACTGTTGCTGGCAAATAACACAGAAACACACGTGTGTAGACAGATTCCGCAGATACGGTTCGTATCTTCTTATGAGAGTGTTTCGCTGTGTGATATTTTTCGGGTTGACATAAATCATAGCTTGAAAGAACGATAAATAATTAAATTATGTGGGATTCGACGAGTATTGCGAATGAACAAAAGGCACTAACAAAACAAAAAAAAAAATATATTAAATCGTCTGAGACGTGCACAAAATAAATCGATATCCACATAGGGAGAGGTGAATCGTTCTCCCAGACCCGGTCTAAGCTTTAGCAAATTGCGAGTCTGTTGTCTGCCCAGGTGAGTGTTTTCTCAGACAGAGACAAATATTTGTGCATAGGAAGGCAGAACAATAAATTTGTTTGGGTTGGCAAAATCGGCAGGAGTAGTGGTCTGGTGGTTTAACCGAGACAACAATTTTAACATTTTACAACCCACTTAAACTGATTGTTGGGAAAGAGGCTGACATATTTAGATTGTTGTTTTTGCTAGCCGAGTCATGAGCGCACAGGGCTATATTTTGTTTGTTTTTTTAGCACGTACATAAACCACTATATATATTATGCAGAGTATATTTTCGCTTGATATTCCGCACTGATTTCAGTAAGCTGTACTTCATTAATAGTTTAATTTCTACCTATTCCCTCTAAATGCACGTAACTTTACCACTGACAACTGTAATAGTTCTCTGCATTTGTCAATGTCATCGGCAGAGCAATTGCAAAGGTATTTGAAAGCCTACATTGTGTAGAAATATTTTTATATAGCATGTCCAAGTCGAAGAGTACGTCCGTCTTTAACAAAAGTTTATTAAAATATTAATTTGTATATCTTTGAAGAGAGTAGTTCTTTAGTCTTGAAAATTGTTCTTTCTACTTTTGTTAAAATTTAAACATTTGCAACCTCAGTTTACAAATTTTTTTTTACGAAAGACAATTAAAAATGTAGTTTTTCTATAAAAAAAAAACAAAATATTGATACACTGTCAAATATTTAAAAATAATTGAAATTGCTTAATGCCAACTTGACTAAAAGGGTCAATAAAGTATCAGCGATGTACGTAGGATTACATAATGTACATAAAGGGTTTTTCAATAAGAGCGCTACAAAAGTTTTTTTTAAATAAAACAAAAACGGTTTTAGATATCAATGAAATTCTTTCCTGTGAAATTCCTGTGAAAGTACGTTCGATGCCATTATATATGGAACTCGATTTCTTTTGCATGACCACCATGCACGCTTGCAGAAGTCCAGACGCTGAACCCAATTTTCGAACGGTTTTCAAGCATAAATCGGCAGATACTGCTGCAATTTCACGTTCGATATTCGTACGAAGATCATCAATCGTCGCTGGCTTCTTGCCATAGACTTGACGTAGCCCCACAGGAAATAGTCTAACGGCGTCAAATCGCACGACCGAGGCGGCCAAGCGACTGGACCATTTCGTGAGATAACACGTTCTCCAAATTTGGTTTCCAATAAATTGGCGCCGTCCTGTTGGAACCACATGTCCTCCAAGTCCATATCATCCAATTGGGGCCAAAAATATTCGGTTATCATTGAACGGTAGCGATTCCCATTCACAGTAACGTGCCGGTCTTGATCATCACGGAAGAAGTACAAAGCCCAATGACGCCACCGGCCCATAAACCACACCAAACAGTAATTTTTTCGGGATGCAATGATGACTCATGAAGTACGGTGGATTGCTGCCTGACCAATACCGCATATTTTGTTTATTGACGAAGCCATTCAGCCAGAAATGAGCCTCATCGCTTAAGATGATTTTTCGACGAAAATCCGAATCATTTTCAAGTTGTTGCTCAGCCCAATTCACGAGCATACGACGCTTCTGGTGGTAAAGCGGCTTCAGTTCTTGCGTCAATTTAATCTTGTAAGGATGTAGGCCAAGATCTTTTCGCAAAATTTGCCACAACGACGTAACAGAGATGCCCAACGCTTGAGAACGACGTGTGAGAGACACATTCGGGCTTTCTTCAACTGAAGCTTCAACGGCAGCAATATTCTCGACACTACGGACACTTCTTTATCTCACTGGTATGGGAACATTTTGTACTGTGCATGTGGATTAAAATTTTTCCACTAGACGCTAGGACGATTATGACGACCATAAACTGGACGTAGCGCTCTTAACGTTGAGGCCACTGACTCCGAATTTCGGTAGGAAATTTTAATAATTTCAACTCGTTGCTGGCTCGTATATCTTTCCATCATGAAATGGCAAACCTTACTGAAGAGAAATGTCAAAAGAGCGGCAAGAAATTCGGTGTCGTTTGCTGCCCCTGTCGCTCTACTTTTGTAACGTCCCTGTTGAAAAAAACCCTTTATATCCAGCGTTTCACAGTCATCAGTGGTACAACAAATATGGCAGCACATAAAAGATGTTTTTTTGCAGTGGGTATTTATTTATAAAAGTGGGTTGTAAATGGTATGGGCAGTTATCTTCAGAGAAAAAGTATAGATAAATATTTAATTCAACTCGCAAAATGAAAAAAAAAATTATTTTGTTTTTGACAGGTGAGTAGATTGTCAGCGTTTCCCCTGTTTTATTATATTTATTTTAGTATATTAATTCTGTTTTATATGCAAATCTTAATATTTTCTGGTTTTCTTTTAAAACTGATTCGTTATCGTACTACCCTTCGCTCTCCTCCCAAAAATAATCACTATATCATTTTTCTGAACGTCAAAGAAAGGGCTCGTTTTAAACTCTAATAACTTTAAACAGATTTAATTTGTGTGGACTAGATTTTGTGCTACGTTTACACCGCACAACGATTCAGCATTTTGCTTTCCGACCGCACTTTTATATAACTTCAAATGACAGCTAGCGTTAAAGATGTGATTATGTGCGTAATTAATGGTTATTGTGTTTTGAAAGCAAAAAGTAGTTGTACTAAACGAATTTATTTTACTGAACTAAACATGTCATTAAATTGATAATTTAGATAGAATTCAGTTCCTGATGACTCTAATATTCACTCACAGCTGTCAGATTCCGTCTTTAGAAATTTATTAGTTTATAATCTTCCAATTTTAATGATTTGATATCCTTTGTGTTTGTCATCAAATGATGATCATGATAAGGAGAAATGTTAGATTTGTACAATTTACAAATGCGAGGACGAAATTCAACATTTCGCTAAAATTCTTTCAATATAACTTATTAAATACCCTGAACGCAAGAACTATATTTTTCCCTTACGTCACTTTTACTATGTCAGGTACATAAACGGAAAGACCGTTAAGTACTCAGTAGAGAAGTGTACATGATTTGACAGGTAGAGCCGGAAAACATTTTAGAGATTCGAACAGGTACCTCTGACTACACGTTAAATGCAAAAATTGTGCACCTCACATCAATCCAAGACAATATGAACTAAGACACAGTGGGAATACTAATAATCATTTTTAACCTCCGCACTATATATTTTGTAGGTCACAATATGCAATTTTGTATGGAAAATTTCATGATTGTGAGTTCGAAAATTTTAGCCAGAGCACTAAAAATGATTATTAGTATCGCGGATTATGTCAACCAGTTGTCTGACTCAGTAAACTATACTGTTGTACGTCCCTAATAAAACCTTAGTATAGAGTCGTCAAGTTTAAAACCGTCAAGTAAACTTTAAGTCAAGAAAATGGTTAGTTCGAATTTTCAAACTTAATTTTGCAAAATACGATTTTATTCATACTCAATGTGTCGAAAATTCTTTTGAAATTTTTGATCAATGCGACGCAAAACTATGACCAATACACATAAATGAGTTTGTGCACAATCCTTACGCTTGATGGATAACTCCGTGGCATCTACAAGGCATTTGTTGGACAGAGTTGAGAGCCTCGTACGAAGAGCCAGATGTTCCAAATTGATGCATTGTGCGGCTCCATACTAAACTATAATAATGACAGTCGAGCCTTCAAACTATTTACGTGCTACGATAATTTTGAATACCTTATGAACTGCAACAATTGCAATTCTAAGGGCCATAACAGCAAAGGGAAAGAAACACCAACTCAAGTTCCGCCATTTTAGAAACTTAAAATTCCCGAAAAACTTCATTAGTCCAAACGATTTAAACTAAAGATTTGCCTCACCTTTATACGATAGCAAAACAATTCACATTGTAACTAATTCCGGAAGTAAAGTGCTCCTCTACCCTGTGCCCAAGCACCCTTAGGACAATTGCGGTGCAGATCCTCAGCACTCCAGCGATGTGCGAAATTCCGGCACTCTCCAACCGTTCACAAAGGGTATATACACAGCGTAATCACACACGTACAAAAAAGAATGAGAACTCTTTGGGGGCGACTACATTACTGTTTCCGACATTTTATTCAAAGCGCTGTCGGCTTAAATACACACACAGTACGAGTATATCCCCGCCCATACCCGTACTTAAGTCGGCTTTAGTTCCACTGGTTAAATAAGTCACCATTTACCCTCGCTATACTGTAATGGACATGCATTTACTTTTGATGGAGAACTTTGTACCAAACGAAAACATCACATTTGTCATGTGAGAACGATGACGAGGATGACGAAACACACTGAAAGGATCTAAAAACGACGAATTAAAAGTGCAAAAAAGCGAAATAAAATGAATGAAAAACAGACGGGGGGTGCAAAAAGTACCACGTCGACGAACCGGACCGGGAAAATACCAGCACCAGCACCAGGACACAACAGTGACAGTGCGGGTGCACAGAAACAACGTATATCCTGCCTGAAAAACAATATCATCCATTCATAGCCGCCTGAGTGACAAATTTGCTGTGTGTGCCATGCGGCAGCACCTCTGGGTGCCACCAGTCAGTATACGATGTGAGGACGATATGAGGATGCGAATATGTACGTGATTCAATATATTCTAACAAACCTGCATTTGGCCAACCCCCCAACGTCGCGTCGTTGTCGGTAGGTATTCCATACGACCGACCAAATGTTGCAGGACGACTCACAAATGGACACGTTTCCTTGCAGGCTTCTGTGACTGCGAAGGTGTACGAGTATGTACCTACGCTATGTGAATGTGAATCGGCTCGTATATACGAAAACCGCACGGATACGTGGCGTGGCGCAAAACTAGCATCCTGACTCACAAAACGAAAATCACATTTCCACCGTTGAGATGTTTCGGCGAAGGCTTTAGAAGGTGATAGCCAACTATCTCACCCATCCAACCATCCCGTGTTTCGCGTACAGCTGACGAAGAAAAAAATCCGTAAAATTCCTGAATTCAATTTAATTGCTTTTCACTTGCGCGCAAGGATGTCTTCTTTTTTCGTCGTGGTCTTGCACGCAACTTTGGAGGAATACTCGCCATAGTTTGGTGACCCATTAAGCTTTTACTGTGGAAAAATGCCGCCGAGTTGGTGGACTGTGTTTTTTTTTCGCCTACCCCATTGCGGGCGTCTCTTGATGGGTGGCTCACTGGCACAATTTAAAAATGCAAATCCTGACAGGGTCACGAGAATATCCAAACATACCTTTCCATTTACATCGCTCATTCATGGGGAGGATAGCGCAAGTCCTGCGGGGAAAAATGGGTTGATTTGCCGACTCTGGAACGATGAAAGTTGAATTCCATGAATAAATTCTATTTTTCGTCCTTTGTTCGCAGGGAGAATTTTTTGAAATAATTTTTCCTAGACAATATGCTGCCATCATTCAAAATGACGTTCAGCATGCGTTTGTATGTCATTCACAAGTAAGCAGGCAGATGCGGGCTGCGTTGGGGGAGGGCTTGAATATAAATTTCTCTTGGAATAGATTAATACAGAAAAAGGATTACACAGAGATAACTGTCATGCGGATTAACTGGCACATTGTACGATGTCCGTACATGTCGTAAGGGTTATGCAGGTTTGACGTATACTTCGTATGAGCCGCAGCGGGTGGGAATGAGTGAAGTTATCAACTTTCTCAAACTGAAACTTTGAAATCAATGAGCGGCCAATAATGAGGGACTTTGGGTTTGGATACCCCACAGCTAGATGGAGATCGGATGCCGATCCGCCGAACGGTCTACCGACTGGCGCCGTAGTCGAGTTCCCATCTACTCCCAGGTGGTTTTGTAATAGGCATTGCTGCATTGAACTGGTGACTGTTTGCGTCAGTTGGTTCGATACGGTCCCATTTTTTTTTGTTTATGTTTTTGTCTTAAATTTGCACAAAAGTCAGGTAGGTACAATACGTGCATAGGTACTCCGACGATATTTTCAAAATTGATAGTCCAACGAACTGTCTGCCTGAACGGGCTTCAAAAGACTGCACGTGAATAATACATACGCCAAACCCACAAAGTTCTCAGACACAAATTCAATATTACTGAAGAAGAAAATTCTCCAAAGTGGCTCTTTATAATTCGATCTTCAGGCCAAAAATAAGCAGCACAAAATTCGAAACCCTTACATGCTCGCACAAGCCCAAGTTGAATGACTTCTCCGACACGTACACCATCCATCCATCAAAAAGAGTAATTTTAGAATTTCGTTTTATTGTACAATTTTAACTGTGCGGTAACGTTGCCTATATTTTAACCACGTGGTACTAAAATAAATTCGCCCTCGCCACCTTGACTCAGTGTGAGTGATTGAAACCGAAAAGTGTGGAATTATTTTTATGCCCCGGTATTGATTCGCCACCGGGGGATGGATGATTTAGAGATTTATTAGAAAAGATTATTCTCGGCAAATAAAATGGCGGCCCACGACATACGGTGGAAAAATGGAAAGATGGCGCATAAAATTGTTATTTTCTTGCGAATCACATAAACAAAACGACAAACAATGCGGTTTACAGCGTTCCAATTTTTATGACGTTTCATTGTTGGGACGCAGATCGGATATACCTGTCTAAAATATAAGAGCTGGCTAAAAGGGAAGGCAATAGGTTCAATAAAATTCTAAGTGTCATTTGATGGTTGCGGGTACAATTAATTGAGATGAGATCCGCAATTGTTCATTTGCCTATAGATAAATAATTGACTGTGGTATGTGGTCGATCATTTGGCTGACTGTTTATTGCGATAATTAACTGTGCTAATTAGAAAACAATGATAATAATAACAAATGGAAACGACGTACATTTAAACGAAGGAAATTCAGGCGAATGATTGTAGAGGGCTCACGAAAATTGTCCGAAAATATTGACGTACTTGTCCTAAAGGTTTTAGCCCAAAGAATCCGTCGCATACGGTGACAACCGGTGACAGTTTCTCTTATTCCCTCATAAGTTCCACCAATCACTCATCTGTAGTTCCACCTTAAGCGGCACTCACCACCATCTCTGAGTGAAATAGGCCGTATATAATCTATTATACAGATAATAAAAACCCAGACTAATTTGGAGTCTCTCCTATTCTTTTTTTGTAAAGCAAAGTACAACGGTACAACGCACAAATACGCCATTAATAATACATATATTATAATTCTCATTGGGAGCGCGACTGGTTGGAAGATTGTTTTTACCTCTTACGTTGTGCCAACTGTCAACGGCTGCAACGGACAGAAAAGTATGAAAGTAAACCTACTTTATTCGTCGCATCCGGCATGTATGTTAGATATATGGGACACCTTCCAAAAGCTGATGTGTATTTTATCAACCTGTCAGTCGAATACGTTGCGCAACAGGCGCCTCGGATTCTATGCGTTGCGCCCTTAAGACTGAAGAAAAGAGTGGCCCATCCGTCTATTCATATTCCAATTCAAGACAACCGTAGTTATGGGGTCCGTATTGAGTTTTTGACACTTGAAATTACCCACATCTGTGATTGAAATTTAGAGATCTTCAGCTTCACTGTAACTTCACATAATAGTGCTAACTTTACAGCATCGGGAGCCATCTGTCATTAAAACATCAAAATTTCAAAGACATCTAGATATAATATAGTAGGTCTATATTTTTACTTTTGTTTCAACGGTCTGAACACAATTCATGTCAACGAAAAATTCAAAAAGGTCTTATGTGCAGCACATTATTATAAATTTATGCTTATGCAATAAACAATCAACTTCCATATTTATGAGCAGAACACGAGTTTGTACGTTTTTTTTGAAGGACACTTTTCGGCCATCTCCATCTTCAATACATTGTCAGCTTAGTAATCATACTCAGTCACAAAGTTGTTGACTATCTTCGTATGCTATATAAGTCCAAAAAGTGTTCATGAGATCGATCGATCAATTAAAACTGATACAGATCAAGTCAGCTAGCTGTCAGACAAACGAAACTAAATACTGGGGACGTTAAAGTCTCTAGTAAGTCTGACAGCTGTCAGAGTTGATGTATCTCAGTTTTGATTGGCTTAGATTGGTAATATGAACAGCTTCAGTTACGTTTAGGGAGTGGTAGCCGACGATTCTACTTAAGAAATTCGAGAAAAAGTAGAAAGAGTGATGTTAGGTACCGAACAATCTAGTTTTTCCTTTCAGGTTGCATCTAGTTCAGACCAATCTAGTCGACTTAAGATAACTAGATTCTTAAGTGTGTCCACTTTAACGTCCCCATTGACTGACAGCCAACCATACGTATGTATATTGGTGGATCAGGACTGCGAAATGTGATACAGAGGAAGAAAGCAGATTATTACAAAAAATAATAGACCCACTGAAATTGTGGCAGACTGAGGATAAATATCAAATACTGTTTCAACGGTGTATTTTTGTAGTCATCCCATATGACAGTTACTGCTTCAGAATGCTCGAAGTGCATTTTAAATTTAACGAGAATCGAGAATGGTCGGCCATCTTGTTTACATGGTAGGAATTATGGGAAAGTTGTGTATGTTGGCTTTCGAAATTTCTCGTTTACATAATATAAAATGGCTTCCAGAAGTGAATGAATTGTTGGTTTTCAGTTTTCTTTTATTTGTTCGAGTGTTCGTTTACTGTAAAGGCTGGTACGCATTTGTTCCGAATCGCAAATGACACAACAAAATCAAGAACAAAAAAATTCGCTCTCCTTTTCGTTTTTGAGTACGCAGCTGGTGCGAAATGATGTCGGAAAAGTGGATAGTTGTAGTAGATTGCTTGGTACAATTCTTCACTACCGTTTCGCACACATTTATTGTCCGGGACATTATGTGCTTGTGAAAATTTGGCATTTGTACTACAGTGTTACCAGCTTTTATAAGAGATATGGAGATATTTTGGAGCAAAAAATATACTTTTTTATTGTAAAAAATTGCAAAAAAATACACATTTTTGAGTTAGTCTATTTTTTGCTCCAAGAGTGACTTTTCTATTCCATTTTTCAATGTTAAAAATGTAGCCTAAAAAAAGAAACGCCTATTTCAAAATGCGTTTGTATAAATGTGTAAAAATCATTTGAAATGGACTTCCATTTGAAGTGGAAAAAAAAATTGTTTGCGGCCAACTCAATACAAACAAGAACCAATAAAATTCGAATTTAATGTTGGATTTGGCAGTAGAAATTTGAAATCTCAGATCAAAATCTAAAATGCCCAATTAAAAATATTTAACTGTTTTAAAAGTTTTAGTGACCTATACGTAAAGAGCACGTTCGTAATAGAAGCATGCATTTACTAAATTCCTAAGGAGCCTAAAAATCGCCAAACTTAAAAGTGAATAGCGTAAATTAGGAAAAAATCTCAAATGACAATTTTAAGGAGCCAGTGAAAAGATCGAGTAGCCTAATTAGATATATATAGCCAATGCTGGTAACACTTGTGAATCACCTGATCAAACCTTCCACAGATTATTTTCCGCTGCCTTTTCGCAGACCACCGGAAAATTTCGTTCCGAAACAGCTCCGTACTAGGCTTAGAGCTGGAAATACATGTGTATAAATCACGCATGCGTTTACGCACTTGATTCAGCATGAATACGTGCATACAAATTTCACTCACGCACGCCAATATTCACATGTATTTCTAGCATATGCAGACATAGATTTGGGTAATTTTTCGTCTTGATTTCCATCGTTTGTTGGAAAAGTGATTTTTCCAGATAATAAAACCCCAGACTAATTTGGAGTCTCTCCCAATTTTTCCTATTTTTTTTTGTAAAGCAAATTACATTGGCACACGGACGCCATTAATAAAATATTGTAATTCGTATTCTGAAAATTTTTTTACTTCTTTTGATTGTTTTATTTGCGCGGAAACGAAATTGCGCACAGGAAAGAAATGGTATAATAGAAGTTTAATCGAGTGTGGGTTTTACGTTTACGTTTTCCATCTCTACAGAAAGCAATGCGAGTAACTGTATCCACTGCTTTCATACATTTTAAACATTATTGGCAGTATCTACCAGAGACAATACACCAACTCGGCCGATTTCCCGTTACTTGCCTACAAGCTATATTTTTATGGGATGGCAAATGCTAAGTGCGCTAGTATTGTTACATAGAAATTCGTATGGACTAATGTCACGTAACTTCAAAAATTACGGCTCACCAATACACTCAAACCTTGCATATGCCACTTCCGCTGTGGGCAAAGTTGCTGTCATCGTTCATAGAATTTTATCCGTTAAATTTGAAATTATTCGTTACGTGTGGATAATATTTTTTTTTATGAATAAGTGTACATTTGCTTAAAACTTAAAATATATATGAAAAATTAACAACGTAGATTGGTTGAAGGACAATAAAAGCATTTTGAGCAAATTTTCTTCAGTTATCTAAGAAAAATTTACACATGAAATTGAACTTAAAGATATTCAAAGGCAGAAAATACTCACCCATGTTCTTCCTAATATGTTTCTTGTATATAGAACATTTGTTTTATTAACCCAACAAATCAAATTATTCGCCTTTTAACATTTTATAATAACAAACCAATGGCGTTCAGTAATGTAAAAATGTGGTACTCCCGAACTCTAGCACGTTTCCCCACGGTTGCCGAGGTTGGCAGCATTGATTTTTGTATTTTTTGTATTTTGACATAACACCGATAGGAAAACAAAATGGCGAATTTGTAAAAGAAATTGATGGGCCCAGCGGCAAGAGGATTGTGAGTTGGGGGTCTCAGTATGATTTGTCTATGGTATCTACAAGATTAGCATTCTCAAAGTTAGGTTACCTATTTCGAGCAAAGATGTTATTTAGTGCCAGGCAAGTGTTCCTTCTGCATAAAGTACAGGCTCAAATATTGCTCCAATATATGAATCTCCACAGTAGCACATTGGGCCTTACTAATAATCAATTTTAGCCTTTACAGTTCGCATTCAATTTTTTGTAGGTTACAATATGCAATTTTGTATGAAAAATTTCAACATTGTGAGTTCCAAAAATCTAGCATTTCCACTAAAAATAATTATTTGTGTCGCGGAATTACTTCACTAAACGGAGTATGCAGAGACGAGCTGTTTTTCTAAAATAAGGTTGAAAGAGACAACCTTAAATCTACAACAGGTGGGGCACAAAAGACCGAATCGCTGACATTTTATTTCATTCCCGCTACTACTTAGGCAGTTGGTCTGAAGAACTTAATGAAAATGTACCTCGACATGCGACCTATAAGCGCAGACAATCAATCCACTCCGCCAAATAGTTCACATGATTTAACAAATTACACTATCAAGACTGGAACTTGGTTCCGTGGAGTCATATTTAAAGAGAACTATAAAATTTGCAATATTTTTAAGTGCACAAATAATACCGATCAAGTTCGCCTTTCCTGTGAGAAGCAAGCTGACCAAAGCAGTACCTTCAAGTGGCGAAAGGGTATGATTTCTTGTCTCAGTATTGTGCATGACAAGTCCACATCCATAACAAGTCACCATTTTTGTATTCTAAAGTTAATAGCTACTACACCTACCGTCACCCGCAAGATGGCGCTACTAAATAAAATTATAACCTGCCTTCAGCGCCACTGGCCACTCCATTACTTACTATAGAGCAATGGAGAGTATTCAGTGTATGCCTCAGAAATTGGAAGCCAATATTTGCATACCAAAAGGTACCTTATGCTAAAAAAACTGTAAAGAAAAATTCGTCACAAATTCCATCGTCATTATTAAGAAAGAAACCGCTCTTCAAGAAGCATCCTTCAAAACAAGTTGCCCTAGTGCCATTCCCATTCCGATAACTATAGGTGCTTTGAATATGCTGTGGGGATATATCCTACCCTGGCTGTAACAGAAGACGTCGCTTGCAGCTTAAGCAACGAGCCCGTAGAATTTGCGGAACACGTTCTGTGTCAGTGTATTAGAATACGTCACCACTATCTAGGTAAATTTGCATTGAGGCAGAGAACGAAACTGCAAGCTCACTCAAAGATCTACTAGGATTCATACAAGGTGGGCCAAAAGAAGTCATCCGATGTTGTATGGCTCTCATTTTTTTTTCTTAATGAAAAACTTCGATTCTGTTTTTTGATTATGTTTATTTGAACCTTTAGAATTTTATTGGAGAAGATGATATCGGCCAAATGGGCGCCGTCACAATTGATTGCCATACGGGCTGGTTTTATGGCATTTTTCATCACTTCGGGCGACAGATTCTCGCACTCGTGTCGAATGTTGTCCTTGAGGGCTTCTAGGGTCGCGGGCTTGTTCACGTAAACACGGGACTTCAAAAAAACCCCACAAAAAAAAAAATGGAACGGTTAAATCGGGCGATCTTGCGGGCCAGTGCAAATCGCCAAAACGAGAGATAAGGCGACCCGGCAACGCCGCCTTCAGAATATCGGTTGTGGATCGCGCAGTGTGTACCGTAGCTCCGTCCTGTAGGAACCACATGTCCTCCAGTCCTAATTCGTCCAATTGCGGCAGAAAAAACTCGGTTAACTTGGCCCTATAGCGCGCACCGTCCACTGTTGTCGTTTGACCAACGGCGTTCTCGAAAAAAAATGGCCCGATGACTCCTCCAGCGTGAACAGCGCGCAATGCAGTAACTTTGAGCGGGTGGAATGGCTCCTCGTGCATTTCTCGTGGGAATGTACTTTAGTAGCCCCCACCTAATCTATTTAAAATTAAATTTAAGAAAAGCCACCGTTTTAGTAGGTACACTACAGCGCAGCCAAGCAGCAAACAAATTTTACAGCTGGCGATAACTGGCGATGGAAATAACACTCGCTCATGGTTAGGGTTGTTAGCTGTTTCTTACATAACACTTGGCCGCCTGCATGGTCAAGACCTAGGCATTTGCATGTGGCTGCCGCCGGCTCCCTTACGTAAGATAACGCTTAATCTTTAACCCATTTAGACTCAGGATTTTCGTAGAGCTTTTTTCTGCTCCGAATAGGTATAGCGTTATGGACATAGCGAAGGTAATCCTAGTACTGTTGGAATAAAATTGTACCCCTGACCCAAAGATTGTGTTCCTTTGAGATGAGTTCCATTTCAACCTTAGATACAAAAAAATGCACACCACAAACGATATGTACAAAACACGCAGTCAACTTTGTAATCGTCATCTGTAGAACTGCTAAAACCTCACCTGAGGTCCTTTCAAAGAGTTCACCAGGTACAAGAATCCAAATTGCCAAAAGCTAACAACAACCATTCAAACTAGAAAACAAACTGTTAACCACTCTAAATCGAGCTATACCAGTTTTAACAAGAAAACCAGTAACAACCCGATAAGGACAAGTGTGACACTGCAAACTGCTTCTAAACGACGAGCTTAGCATTTTTTGTTATCAACCCCGATGTTAAACATAAGGATAGGTACAGCTAAACTTTGTTTTGTTCGGATCATACCGATGCCAGATGTCAATAGGTCGAGGTCAGGCTAATTGTATTTTTGCACCTCCACCTCGCAGTCCAATTTTATAGAGCCTGCTCTATTACGGTGCTCACTAAATTTCGCAATTTAAATGCAAATTGACGGAGAGGATCAGGAGGCACCATCCCACTATTCAACCCAGTGAATTACAATTATCGTCCAGCAATGTTCTGCAATTAATGAGAAGAAGGAGGAAAAACAACGGGTAATCTCCGCACGGGACACAGAATACACAGCAAACAGCGCTAAGCGCACAGAGGGCGCATCACCATTTCGCCAAATCTGATGGGTACGACACGTCGGACCTTTAAAAAAAAAGAGAAACAAAAACAAAAACAAGCAAATAAAGGAATACAGCCTAATTACCTTACTTAATGTACACACATACACAATACACGTAGGCCGCGCTCATCCCCAACAGCGACCGCGTGTTCCACGTGTAATGTAGAAGAGACTCGGTAATTTCAGGATGCCATAGGTAACTATTGGAACCAGTAAAAATAGGTAAAAAAAAATATTCTCAGATGCTTGTGAATGGGTGAACCCCTCTGGGGTCACGGTGGGTATACACAGTTCATCCACCTACAGACACAGATACACACGGTGCACGGAGCAGAGCCGAATCATCGTCGCCGATGAATTTGGCCTCTGGAACGTGGGTGGGCGCGCTGGATCTGGGTGATTGTGGAGCAACACAGCAAGGTTTCGGGGCCACCTACCTTCGGAGCTTTCTTCCCCGGCACAGAAATCGATAAAATCTGCACAGAGAGAGAGAGAGAGGGAGCGCTACGGTCGTCGGATAGCGCAGAAAAAGCTTCCAACTCTATTGGAACTTGGAAGTCAAGAGAGGCACTGTTCTGAGATGCTGTCTGCTTTGACTGTCAACGTGGAAAACGCGCACACAAATTGAGAACAGCGCCGGCGGAGAGTAAATATCAAGTGAAATGAAAATTCTGTTATAGAGGTTCCCTTATTAGGTCACTCCCTGTGTTGGATAAAGCTCTGCTTTTTCCTATGCATTCTTGTGCATTGTTTTTGTTATATTTTAGACATGTTATCGGATTGCGTTATCTTGCCTTGGGATTAGGAACGGAGTAGGGAAATGGATTTATCCTTTTTGACTCGTATTATACCATATAAGCCCACGCAGTTGGTTTCTGTTGTTTTACTCGCAGATTTCCGAGTCATTAAATCGCAGATATAATAGGCATAAGTTACTAGAGATATTTGCAATCCCCTTACGCAGATTCCGTTTTTTTTTGTTTAATTAATAATCCTTCATACTCATGCTGACACGGAGGCATTCACGCGTTCACATTGCATCCGCATTTAGTCACTCACTCGATTGGTCTCTCGACTGTGTGCATTATGATTTTTATCTTGTGCTATATCACTTATGGATATTTTGATTTCAGAGTCTTCGTGGGTATGGCCGTATGCTTCAAATTGAATGTGTAGTAGGTAATAAGGCGACTGGGTGATGTTGGCATTTCATGGATGGCAGAAGATTGAGATTCGTATGAGCTGCTTTCTTTTTAAAGGAGTATGAGTTTTCTTGGTTTTCAAGAAGCTCCTTCTTACATGCACGATGGCCAAAGAAAAGCGAATCTGCGAATAGAAGCAAAGCCCCATAGTTATCACGCGGTGAAGAAAAAATAGTCAAGCTAGGACACAGCAAGGCAAAAAGGGATCTAAAGATGATGATGTCAGTCTGAACGCATCAGAATTTCTTTCAATTCTATTTCGGCCGACAGAATGCAGTTGTCATACCTTATAATGAGTCTGAGCAGACAAGGCTACGAAAGTTACAGCCTTTTGTAGCTCAGACTCGGGAGCATTCTAACTTCAATGGGCTGTAGACGAATAACACAAATTTCGGCAAATGATCGTCCTATAGAAATTGTTAGATATGAAAACCCCTGCAACCTTGAAGGTGTCAACTGTCAATGAAGCTAAAACTTAATAAAACAGTTCCACTTTGTGAACAGCTAAGGACATCTACAAGGGGTTCAAGATATTTGAATGCTATGGCAAAGAACCCTTGAATTGGCTGACGAATTTTCTTGTAAACTCATTGGTGAAACGCTAAACTGCTCATCGTTACCAAGTGAACAAAATAAATGAACAGTGATCACGTGAGCAGCTGTAGGGACCGTTTCCCGCGGAGATGGTAAGGCTCAAGCTGCACAATTGATAGATAGATATTTTATTTCGTATCTATGTAAAAACGTACAATTGGTGTTTGTTACCGCACATATTACAACAATTTGATAACGACTGAATGGGATTGCTATGTGGTGTTATTTATTATTACAATTTACATGACGAAATTTATCGACTTTTGAAGCAAATACGAGAAAAATCTCAAATTCAAAAAATGTTGACTAGAAGAGCTCATAAATCAATTTAATTTATAAATATGAATCACATTTAGTACTAAATAAATAAATAAGTAGATAAAATATATATATAAGAAATAAATAAATAAATTAATAACTAATAAATAAGTGGAACAAAAAATAAATAAATAACCAAATAGCAAATAATAAATTATATATAAGCATCATTTTCAATATTTTATTTTGTGTAACTTGCATTTTTTTAACAGGATTATATATAATAGTTTTATTTCCAATTGAGAGCAATGAATTCATCTTAATTGCAATGCCAGTTTATTTTGATCGTTTTGTTGATGTGATCCCCAAATTATGTTGCTCCCATTTACCTGGAACTTGTAAAAAAGATAGCTTGAGTTTTTGGATCATTGAGCTTAATTTTCCATCTCCTATAATAATTTTCTAGTAAACTCATGACATCTATTAAATTCCTTTCGATATTAAGAGCGATTTGATGGGATGATGGCAGTGTCATCAGCAAAAATAGCCACTTCACAGTATAATGGGAAAATATGACATATAGATATTATATAGCACCGGACCGAGGACTGAGCCTTGTGGTACCCCTACTTTGAAGTCAACTAAACTTTAAACGCAACTATTTATATGGACATTAAAACAACGATTGGACAAGAAAGACTGTGCAAAGAGACGGAGCAAAGTTGAAATTTATCATTTTGTAAATGCCAAACTGAGTCAAAGGCTTTTTCAATAACTAATAATAACACGGCAGCGTTTTTTAAATAGGTTATGGATTGAAAAATCTTATTGGTATTTTTGGGACAGATTGTTCAGCAGAGCTTAACATGTTTGCGGAAGGCAGTTGAAGGTGAGAAAATGGCTTCAAGGTTCTCTTACTCGCTTTACTTGCTTTAGGTGGCATTCATTGTCTGGGGTGGAGCCCGGTCTTAACCAACAAAAGGCACGATTAGTCAGGTCCTCACTATCCCTTGCCTACATTTATTTGTGGGGGACCTTCAACTTTGCTCATCAAATAAAGTGGATTCTTTACCAGCTGTATTTGGACTAAAAGACTCGTATAAAACTGATTCGGTGTTGCTAACATGATTCACATAACTTTTACCTCCCAGCCGTTGAATTTCGAACTTTTTGACTAGGCCCACGTCGCCGTATAGTCCGCAAATTTTGTTGTTGAATATTCTCTCCACACTTTATGGAAACGTTGACCCACTGGAAAAGTCTGAATTGGATGAGGACAATGTCAGGCATTGATCACGGCGGTAAATTATCCTACGATCAATGAGGTGCTGAGATTTTTCTCCGGCAATGATGACCTCTCGCTTTCCAGGAAACTCGATAAGCTTCATTCCGATTTTAAATGATTAAAAGTTAATGATGTCTTACTTTGTCAATTGTACAGTTAAAGATGTCTTACTTCCACTGTTGATGTTAAGGACGTTTGCAACAGCCTTGTTGACGTACTTCAGGCAGTTATCATCATTTGTGAACACAAATCATTGTAATGTTTTGAAATTTAAGGCGTAAATTAATCCTTTTGGTCGTCATGCATATTGAGGATTCCATTTAAAGATTTCTCTTCGAATCCCTAACATTGGTCTCATTTTGTGAAATGACCTTCATATTTGCATCGAACTATTGTTTTTGTTTAAGTTTATGGCTGCAACTCTACTCAACTGCGACAAGGTGAACGCAACCAAACAAATTCATCACCGCACTACTAAAAAAATGAACTGCGCTGATGCGACAAGCTGAACGCAACCAGATAAAATAAAACTAATAATGTGACGTTCGATCGGATTTCTATCAATTACGTTTACCTATTCACCCGTATCGGGTCTTATATTTTTTCCTGGAATGCTTTCTGTTTAGCTATCTAAAATAAATTGCTGAAAAGGGAAATATATCCATTATATTGAAATTATTCACGAAACTCCGATTGTCTTCCGCTGTCTGTAACAATAGGCCTGTTTTTTTTTAGCTTCGATCTCAGCAAAGCAAAGTAAAGTAGGATTTTCGGCATGCAATTACAACATCTACGCTCTGTTTGACATTTCGCGACCACAGTAGTTGTTGTAATCGCGTGCTGAAAATCCTACTTTACTTTGCTTTGCTGAGATCGAAGCCCACAAAAACACGCCTAATATGAGAGTTATCAAAGTCGAATTTTCGAACAAAGATATAATCTAATTTCAGCATTTAAATCGATTGAAGTTTAGTGTTTTATTTTGTTCTAAATACTGTACAAAATTCCAAGCGAAATGTCAAAAAATTGGCTACAATTTTTAATTTATTATCTGATCATTCTTTGACAACTAGAAAAATTTTTTTTTTCGTTAGAAAATTACCCGAAGATAAATATTAAGCGCAATTGGCACTCAGCCTTAGATAGTAGTACGTCAACTTGATTTGTCTGGACTAGGTTAGCGAACGCTTCATTTTTACTTGTCAAACAGGACTCCAGTACCATAATTGCTTTATTAACTAAAAGAACAACAACTGGGGACAGATTCGGAATGAGTGCCCTATTCATTTAGTTACCTTGGGAGATGTTGTTGTTAAAAATGCCACTTTAAATGCAAATTGTTCAATTGAGAGTACGCTTTGGCGTTTATTTATTAGTGCACTCATACATGAGTACAATTAACGACAAAAAGTAACAAAACTTTCTATCGATATAAGGTGTTGAAATGAATTTCTCCTTTAACTTTCAAATTTTAATCAGTTTTATTGGTTTAGTTAACGACGAACACTCGTAACTTGCGCCAAATGACACTTGAAATGTCACTGAGTGTTAAGAAATGATTTCTTTTAATAGTTTTCAAAAATCTGGTCATGTGATCAATTTAAATATAATCAAAAAGAGAGACAAGTGCTTTCAGACTGCTGTCATCAGACTTTTACCAAACTAAAAATCCGAACGCCCCTTATAGAGCAGTTCCGCGACAACGTCATGTGGTGTTCGTTTGGGCACTCCCATAGAGCACTTTTTTTTGCTATATTCCACTTTATATGTTCATTTGGTATGGAAAAAAACAATCTTTTTCTTCAGGGTTGTTTCATACTTACCTATACAAATGTGGTTGAGTTTGACAGCTAGTGAAGTTTGTTTACATTTTCGTGAAATTTTTCACAGGCAAAGAAACGCATTGCATCGGGTGGATATATTTTTGTACCTTCAACAGGAAGGTATATTCACTTTGTCATTTCATTTGTAACGCCATAAAGGAGTCACCGGAGTCCTATATAAAGTATACATATTCTGAATCAGGATCATATTCTGAATCGATTTAGCCATATCCGTCTGTCTGTCTGTTTGTCTGTTGAAAGCACGATAGCGCCCAAACGGATTTATGTAGGAGAATGTAATTCGGTGAAAGGACTTTATTTTATCGTCGTCAGGTTTGTGTTGAAAATGGGCTATGTCGGTCAAGTAGTTCTGGTACCTCCAATACAAAACCAATTTTGCATGACTTGTATACAGTGGAGGGTATCAAAGCATCGGCCAGGCCGATGGTAACACTTTTACTCGTTGTTAATGAATTATGTACAAAAGTTTCAAAATCAATCTGGGCGCAAATTTCGGGCTATGTCGGTCAAGTAGTTCTGGTACCTCCCATACAAAACCAATTTTGCATGACTTGTATACAGTGGAGGGTATCAAAGCATCGGCCAGGCCGATGGTAACACTTTTACTCGTTGTTAACGAATTATGTACAAAAGTTTCAAAATCAATCTGGGCGCAAATTTCGGGCTATGTCGGTCAAGTAGTTCTGGTACCTCCCATACAAAAACAATTTTGCATGACTTGTATACAGTGGAGGGTATCAAAGCATCGGCCAGGCCGATGGTAACACTTTTACTGGTTGTTAATGAATTATGTACAAAAGTTTCAAAATCAATCTGGGTGCAAATTTCGACTGATTTAATTAAAAGTTTTTCCAGTGAATTGTAATAGATTTCATTTCTCTGTAGTTTGTTATTGTTAATCTGGCAATGATTCAAAAATAAGCCGGAGATCGCCATAGTGCCGGAAACTGGGAAGAGAGGAAAATAAAGAAAAAAAGCAAGTAAGCACAACTTCAGATATAATCTTAAATTTTAACTCAGAATAAAAGAATGGAAAATGCTTAGAAAAGTGGCTACATATATTCCAATTTCCAGTCGCAGGAATAGAAGAGCAAGTGACGTTTTTATGTTCGATTATAGACACGCGATACACGAAATATGAAATCTGAGATCAAATCTGAAGAAGCCGAATCGAATGCCACCTCAGTTGCATTATCGCAGTTCAGGTTTTTAGTGTCTGTTTCAATAAAAAGATGTACACAAGTTAATTATATATAGCATAAGTCAGTTTGAATATATAAATTTGACTCAACTGCTGTGTAACTAGTTGACATCTTTTACACAGCGTTTGTGAATACGCCAATACGAGGGTTAGTGCCTGTGTTCAGTGTTCAATTAGTCTGGTCGCGTTCATTATGTCGCAGTTGGATTGTCGTCACACTGTCATAGCTACCTACTGAATGACGTGAATTCAAAATTTATATTTATTCACAATTAAAATCCTTTTCTGAGAAGGGTCCAAATATAACAACAAATTATCCCAACCAGTGACAGCTCTCACAACAGATGCAACCACACATTCTAGGGTATGCCATCGTCCCAAACACTCAGCCCATATAGTCGCACATAATTTTATTTCCCTATTTTATTTCTTCATTTAAGGTTGAACAAAAACGCCGACCTTTTGCTGATCGACACGAATTGAAATTAAATTTTCTTTTAGCTGAGCTTGTGTTTTAATTTCTGGTTTTAATTTTTCTCCTTTGAATTTTTTTTTCTGCTGGTCCCCGTGCTGGCTTTTGTATATCGTAAATAATGAGGTACAGTATTTTCCGTGCGTTGTTTTTATTTTTGGTCATATACACATCCGGTTGATGAATCGCATTAATGAATCGTTTCGCTTTCAATTATAATGGATTTATTGGCAAATGGAAAGTTTTCCACTCATTTGGGAAAATGTCCCTCAATTGGATGGCGTTAAATATTTCACGACACACGAGCTCATTGGGCTAACTAATGGACTCTTCGCCGGCGGAGGGATACTATTCCCTTTGACAGGGAATCATATCAGTTGCAGGTGATGTAATGAATGAGTGAGTGTATACACATACAGGAGAATAAATTGGGCACAATTTGTTAATGGCAACCATCTATCGTAAATCATGATCGCCATCAAACTGGAAACTGACCCGTGCCATAACAATTGACTTGCGAAACATAAAAATCCTCGTTTCATTACACTTGAATTATTTGGATTTGTTGCCGCCATCCTGCACCGTTTTTATTGTGCTGTCATCGATTTTCATTGAGTTCAAGAAACTACACACCCGAAGCCGACGAGCGTCTTCAAGTCGAGCGCAAGCGTGAGCTGCAAACACTCTCAGCTCTACTGCTGTCGCTCTTCTATCAATCATTCCGAGTGTCTATAGTTCACACACACCATAGAGACAACTATAAGCGCCCATAAAATATACCACCACCTTACCCGCCTACAAATCGAACGTCGAAAGACGCCACTCCGGATGACAAGCAATTCCAGTCCCAATCTAAAGGATAAAAAATCCATCAAGGAATAAAGTGTCACCGATGAATAGATGAACTTGGGAAAGAAAACGGATCAAATCGCGCGCGCCTATATTCACGAGGGTTGGTGACGAGGTTGAGGACGACTTTCGACTCCCCCAGCAACTGTTGAAAGGGATTTAAATATATTTATGTTGTGCTCGTTTTACTATCTCTGAACCGAACCGCAATTACATCTCCTCCCTTCGTGGAGGACCGGCTTTGTTCCTGGCCTGAAATGGAGTAACATTAGTCCTTTCCGATATTATCTGTGCGCTTTCCAGTATCGCCCACCACTGCCACCCATCGTACAAAACGTCAGCTAATAAAAACCACTTTAGCGTCGGCGTTAATTTTAAATCACGGGTTAACCCTAATTCTGGCGTCGTCGGGTGTAGGAGGCATTATCGTTGTTTGTCCCCCCCCCCCTCAGTATTGGCAATGGCACTCGTTCCACTAGACAGTTATTTACATAGGATTTCATTGTTCGCGAAACAAAAGAGAAAAATAATCCATGGCGAGGGTAATGATGGAAGTAAAAAAGTTGGAAAAATCACCCACTGGCCATAAAGTGGTAATTAAATGCCCCACCGAATGGGCACATTGTTCGCATTCGTGCTCATCTGTGCGGTGGTGCTCCGCCACCATCCGGGCTACATCATAATCACGATAGAAATGAGCGCCATAAACAATGCCGCACTTTTGTAGCCCTAATAAAGGGCTACAGCTACAGCTACAACTACAGCTGCAGCTACAGCAACAGCAACAGCAAGAGCAGTCCTGCCGAAACACGAGCTGCAAGTGCACAGGGGGAGGCAATATTCCCTGACTTCAGACAAAAGTCGTATTGTCGTTCTGAATTTATTTCGTAGTTTTAGATTTTCAAGGCGCAATTTCCACTACCACTGTCCTTTGTTGGACGGAGAGACAAAAGGAGAGATTGCAATTAATGACCTGTCCATACAGTCGTTGGTGTTTTTTTGTTTGTGTGCGCCCAGGAAGATGGCATCTCTCCTTGAAATCGAAGCAGGTGGGCGGGCACCACTATAGGAGTTGGGGGAAAAGTTGTCACTGCCACTTGGAGATTACGTATTCCTCGCAGGAAGGACGAACCAACGGGGAAAGCTATTGTCAGGCAGTAAGCCGAAGCCGAATGTCGCCCGCTATCTGGGAAGGCGCACTCAACCACCATATTGCTGCCACCCACATAATCCGGAGGAAAGCCGTTTAATTAATTGAAAGTAGGTATAGCTAAGCATTTTGGAATAGTCATAGTTTTGGGGACGTTAACAATGCGGATTGAAGCGTAGAGCTACTTGGGAAGGCGAGGATTTTGATTCGGAGATGGCGGCTAATTGGAAGTGAACGATGGTTGGAGGTGCCTTAAGTCGTGCGAGAGGGAATACTTTACTTAGTAGTTGGGCTGATAGGATCCCTCAATTAAGTTGTTTTTCGGCGGGGTGTCACGTTTCAAAGTAGGTATCAAATGCTTTCTTCTGAATTGTTGTGTTCTACGTACCTACACACATGTATTTTAGTTTCATTAAAAGAAAAGCTTGAAATGGGTTTAGGGCTGCTGGTAATTTTTGGCGAAAGGCAGAGTTTGAGGTAAATAAAGGATGACACTCGTGTATTGGATTTGTAAGGTGTGCGGCTACAAGAAGTAAGAAAGCTTTTAGGAGCTCTATGTATTACTCTTGTAGTGACATACGGCGGAAAAATTAAGGAACCCTCATCGCCACTATCGTAAGCAAAGGCAATATTGTCAGCCCCTTGCGATGCTTTGGGTACATCCAAGTGACTATTTATCATGGTTCGATAAGGAGTCGATGCCTGGGATATGTAGCGAATGACGAGGGCTGTCAAAGGAACAGAAACACGCTCAAAACAAGTCCAAAAACGAGTCGAAATATGAGTCCAAAAGGTGTTTAAAAACTTTTATACAAAGACGACTCAAAACAGTACAAAAACGCTTTTAAAAACGTCTTAAAATGTGACAAAATTAAGTAATAAAAACCAGTTTCAAAACCTGTTAAAAACTTCCCCAAAAAACGCGTGGAAATCGGGGCGAAAATGATTCAAAAAATCTTTTAAAACGCGTCAAAAATCCGTTGAATTCGACTCCCGAAAGGGGTGCAAAAACGAGTTCAAAAACGCTCCGAAATTTTGTCGAAAACATGTAAAAAAATTCGTCGAAAAACTTTCGAAAACGCTCCATTGATGCGTTCTGAAAACAAGTCCAAGAACGCGTCTCAAATAATTTCGCAATTGAAAAAGTCTAATGAAAGGCGTCAAAAAACATTAAAAAAAATCGTTTAAAAGAGTCAAAAAATTATTCTAAAATGAGTCATAAAACGCGTTAAAGCTTATCGTACAAATTCTCCAAAAAAATTATTTCAAAAAGGCGTAGAAAAAGACGCCACAAACGTGTGGAAAAAACACTCGAAATCGCGTCAAGAAGGCATCGAAAAACTTGCTTGAAAGAGTTAAAAAACAAGATAGAAACTAGAACTAAAAAGTTGTCTAAAAACAAGTTCAAAATTTTGTGAAAATAAACTTTAAAACGCATTGTAAATAGGCCAGAAAGGAGTTGAAAAAACACGTCTAAAAACGAGTTAAAAAACGAACCTACAAATAGTCCAAAAATGCTTCTAAAATGAGTCAAAAGATGCGTACGAAGGGAGTCCAGGAAACCGCCCAAAAGCAAATTCAAGAAAAAAATCTAAAAGGAATACAAAACGCGTTTTAAATGAGTCGATAAAACCGCCAGAAATGCACCAAAATAGTCGTCAAAAACGAGTCTAAAAAACCGATAAATAATAATTCAAAAGCGCGACCTTTAAAACACTTTTGATATGGTAACGTTACGGTAATGTTAAACGTTATCGTAACGTTAAAGACAAATTATGCGTCGAAAAACACGTTGAATATCTAAAATGCGCCGAAAACAAGTTCAAAAAAACTTTAAAATCCGGTGAAAAACTCACAAAAATCGAGTTTAATAACTCGTCGAAAAAAATGTCCTATAGAGCCTAAAAAGAGTCCAAAAATTTGTCAAAAAAAAACATCCAAAAACTCGCTGAAGAAGGTTCCAAAAACCCGCATAAAAATGAGTCCAATAACGAGTCAGAAAAACCGACGAAAAAGCCTTAAAAATGCACCAAAAATCTAAAAACTTGTCCAAAACCGTATCAATGAAAGCGGCGAAAAAATGTTAAATCGCATCGACCTAGCGCCTAAAATAAGTTAAAAAACGCGTCAATAAAAGCATCTAAAGCATAGTCTAAAAAAGCTTTTAGAAACATTTCGAAAACGTGTCAAAAAAGCCGAAAACGGGTCTAAAAAGAGCTGAAAATCGCCTCGAAAATCGCATCATAAAACAAGTAGAAAAACGGCATTGACAGTCGAAAAATGGCGCGAAATTTTAGCCGACACCTTTTATAACACGTCTCATATCTACGTACAGTTTGTGAGCCTCCTTTTCTTACACAAACGACCGCCTATAACTTGTGACCTCTCCTCGCAAACGAATGTCCTCTTAAGCTTACAATTACAAAGCAATGCACAAACTCTGACACCAGTTACAATCGAAGTCCTCCAAGTAGTAAAATGTGCGGTATAGATTTTTTCCAGCAATTTTGTTGCAAAACTATCCAATAGGGACCACGGCCAGCTTCAAGTTGTCCTTAAAGTTCACTCAATGCTCATGATGCGGATTATGGTAAAGAAAAAACAACAAAACAATAAAACGAAACAAACAACAACCGCTCAGAGTGAGAATAGCACTCGGAAAATATAAAAAGTATAGCCAATGCCATTCCGCAACGAGAATAAGAATCCTTTCGCTACATAGCGAAATTACTTCTTTCCCACCATGCGATGGAATTTATTTATTCGCTTTAATGCCCGGAAATAAACTGAAACCACATTCTCGAGCCAGGACGGGAATCAGCACACGACCGGGAATTGTTTATCTGCGGATGCAGATGATGAGATGAGGACTTAGCCCTAACCACCATCAGCTTTGGCGTGCAATACGAATTGCCTTGCTCCGGCAACCGTCATTACAATAAATTAACTGAGAGGATTGCCTCTTGATTTTTCCACTAGCTGGCTGGTGTGCGTGTGCCTGTGTGTGTTGGAATTTTCTTATTTTATTTCTGTGTTTTCCTTTTAATTAGACGCATTTACCCACATACAATATGGCGGCGGGTATATGCCGTCGGAATCTGCCATCCAATAGGATGTGCGAATAGAGAGCTCTCAACCGCATGTAGGTCCTCGCTCGGTTCTCTGGTCAATCGGTGGAAATTAATGTGACTCTGTCGGCTGGGTTCTGTATCTGAAATGGAATCACCTTCACACAAAGTACAACAACATCGGCTATATCTATGCCAAGGAGTAGGCAATAAGTGCGGATGTTGTTGAGGTCTCCTCGTATGGTTATGGGACAAAGCAAGAGGTGGATGAGTGCTAACGAAATAAGCACAGAACCCTATGCCCGGTTGTGAGCCCTTGTGCGTATTTGCGGGGTGTGTGTGCTGCGTGTCAATTTAGTGGTAGATTTTCTCAATTTTCTTTATGTTTCCGTTTAATTGATTCCTCCCCATTGGTATTGCCCAGACAATTGCACTCCTTTTAGCCGTCCTTCGATTAAACTACCCAGAATGAAGCTATCGCTAAATAAATAAGTGGCCATTAGCAGACTTAACGGTATACAACATGTGTCTAAGCTAAACGCTCTCATAGTCGGTGCTATGTTATCGAAGCGATTAAATGGAACCCTGTCATTGTTGAATGGATATACGAGCAAGTCCTCGCGCACCTGTACATTATACCTTTCGACTGATTGGTGGAGGGGAAGTACTTGAACCAACGATTTGCGGAAATGCACAATTCCAAACTAAGGGAAAACTTTCCGCTGATCAAAGATACGAACGAGGGCACTGATGTCGCGTTCGGTTGGGATTTGCAATTCAGTGAAATATACCATTGAAGCCATTTGCTGAGTGCAAACTCTTCTTTTAAATGAAGTTTGGGTAAATACTGTCAAATTCGATCCAAAATGATACAGTTTTTTATTAAAGTTATTTGAATAAAGTTCAACAGTGCTGAAAGAATCGTCAAAAAGTGTTGACGATGACATCAACAAGTGCAAGTGAACGCACCCACTCATTCCGAAATTTCCCAAAAGGGAAATTATGTCAAACTATTGCCTAATGTCAAATCAATGTAAATAGCAGACATTATAAAAAAGAGCGTGCTTTTTTTTACAATAAACACATTCAGTTTTATAAAGTTGTAAAAAGCGGGGTTTTTTATTCGACATCGATTTTCTCTTTGTTCCAAACGGAACAAAACGAGAAGATAAAATGTGAGGTTATGGATTCTATTTGAATTAAAATATAGAATCGGCTTGTCTGTTTTGTCTAAGGAATATCACAGGCATAGGTAATTGTATAAGAGCTCCCTCGCTCGAGATTTTAGGGGAACCAGCCTTGGGTGCGGGTTCGCCACATTTTTGTGGCAGAATTTTCAAGAAGTCAAACAATGTGAAGCCTTTTTGTCGTTGTCCTCTAGCAGGTGGTTCTTTTGTTTCTTTGTCATCATTTTGCAGCTTAGCACCCTTTTCCTAATTGAAACTCAGGACGGTATTGAAAATTTGGATGGATCTGGCTATTAACCGGCTGTTAACGTTCTTAAGAAAAGGCTTCTCGGGATTGAGCTCTTCGGTTTCTTCGCTTCCCCGAAACCGGACAGTTTCGGCGCAACTTGACTTTCGTTCTTGGAGTAAGATTTAGACGTATTTTTTCTGTGGTAACAGTGGGCGTTGACAGTAATAAATTCAGTCAGAGAGAGAGATAGGGAAATAGTAAAACTGTTAGAAACAACTGCGTGAATGAGTTTCAGAGGCTTACACGTAGCATAAGCCCCTCAAAAGAACAGTCAGACAATCAGACAAATTCCTAACATTGACATAAATAGCGTTATTAATTCTCATTATGTCAGATACCTGCATGTCAGCTAACCCCAAACATTTGAAGATGAGGTCTGTACAACTTTTTAAGGAACAAGTCAGGGTGCTGTTCTGTTGATGGATATTATATGTCAGTGGCATCTATCCCCGAAGTGAGTTATCTTATAGACACAAGAATATTTGGGGCAAAGCTAGAGCCAGGCCCTTCGACCTGACGTTGTGTGTAACTTCCCGTTTATGCAAAACTAAATCAAGAACCGTCGCGACGGGTGCCTTCGTAGAAAGATGGCCACAGTCTTCTTGTTGCGATACATGTATCCATGGCGGTCCATCTGGCGTTCTTGTGGGTGTTTTCGCGCTTCGACATTCGACAATTCTTGCATTGCTAGTCCGTTTTCTCACTGCCTGGGATGCTTATATGTCCATAGGGACTCAGCAGAGTACAAAACTTCGGCTATATTCCAAGAGCCCTGACATCTTCGCAGTAGCACTTCACAAGCTTTGATTTTATTTCTAGGGTGGTTAAGGTTTTTATAGCTGCCAATAAAAAAGGTGATAACTTCCGCTTGTATTCACCTAACCGTAGACTCACGGGCTGCTCTTGTCACTGCCAAGTTCTCTCCGGCAAGCATATCGATGTTGAAATGCAAAACGATTTAGAAAAGACGCCTGGCCCTACCCGAAACTGCGGGTTGGGAATCACTTCAGCTTAAAGCATTCTTCCCTGCTGGGATAATCACTCGGGAATGATCTTGTAAGTTCTAAGTGTATCGGGATGACGTCTCTGATAGGTTCATGGTCATAGAAGTTCAGCATGATTGATGAATAACCCACTTCACTAGATTTTTGGTTTGTTGATTGCCTGATCCCTAAATGTCACATATGCCTGCCAATGATTCTACAAAGCTTTCTCAAGTCCTGAAGTACAAGAAGTAAATGCCTGAACCTTTCAAAAAAATATCATAGAGGTCATAAATGGTCCTTTGGAAATGACAGTGACAAATGTCGTCAAATGTGAGTAAGTCCATCATCACTCCAATGCGATTCTAAATAAGAAAGACTGTCCAGTGTCCAACTCTCTTTGGTGCTGGTTGACACATTGCCACAGTGAAGGTCAGTGTAAACAGTCACTTGGAATTGACTCCGCGACCTTGGCACCATGCAGCAAAACAAACTGGTCGTACACAAATTCATCGCCCACGCCACCCCCATGGGATGACCCAAATCTGACTTTTGTTTATTTGGTGTTAACAGCCAAATAATAAATCAAAGATTAAACAGGCTTTTCAGCGGTCGCTGATACGGGGCCGCCGCGAACTAACCCTTTGTTTGCGCCCTTCTCAGTCACTTGCGATAGAGAGTAGCCAACATCACTGTCTAGGCCGTGCCAATAGCTGTTTGCTGCTGTGAACTGATGTACCTATCCCAAATCGTATGCAAAATATATGCAAACTGTGTCCCTGTCATTGCAGTCGGCCGTGCTTCTTTTCCACAGTCCAGGGAGCATATACGGAAATTCCATTTAAGGCCAAGCCCATCGGCCGTCGCGTCGGTTGGGTGTTTATCATGTTAAATGAGTTGTAAAGTTTTTCCTCTTCCTGCTGCTGGATTTTTGGGTTCACCCAGGACGACGAGCGGTTCTAATAGAGCGTTCGACTTGAAGGTTTCTTTTATTTTTGTTTGTCCGTTCTTTTTTATTCTATTCCACTTGCGATGCCGCCAATGTATATCCTATCACACTCGAGTGTTTGGATTTTTGCCAAAAAGTCTTCTCCGTCTCTTGCTCCGACATCGATGTCACTGTCACGAGCCCCTATTTTTTCAGAGTGGGCAGACGGGTTAAGCGGTTCTCTGATAGTGTAACTAATGTTTGGCGACCGCGTAAGTTGGGATGTTCGCCTGGCTTAGCAGATGTTTTTAACTCTATTTCGGTCGGACCTGTCTCTAGTTACCGGTGTCGCATGGATGACCGCAGACCACACATGTTTTTCGACCTTGCTCTCTCCCTCTCTGTCTCTTCCGATTTATTTAATTTCGACGATACCAGAAAGAGAAAACAGTACAGCCGATATTTATCCAGTTGGGAGGAGTTGTGTTGCGAACTTCACGCTGTTGTGGTTGAATTTTATTTGCTTCGTAAAATGTCATTGTCGCCACCACAAATGTTACAGACGACCTGACGTTTATATTGGGTTTAAATTGGACATGTCCTTTGACATCAATCAAGCGAGTGGGGGTTAATTGTTCCTTTGACGATGCAGTCTCATGCGATTCATATGATATGACTAATTTGAATTCAACTGGAAGATGTGAACGGGACTTGTTGCCTTGTTATCTGTGTGACAGAACTCAATCAATTGTCAAAAATCAATTACATATAAATTTCAGTTATTAGGCGTGTTTTTTTGAGCTTCGTTCTCAGCAAAGCAAAGTAAAGTACGATTTTCAGCACACAAATTACAATAACTACTGCGAGTCTCGAATTGTCAAGTAGAGCGTAGTTGATGTAATTGTGTGCTGAAAATCCTACTTTACTTTGCTTTGCTGAGAACGAAGCTCAAAAAACAGGCCTATTATGTGCACGAAACAATTGAAAACAAAATGTTTTTAAAAATAAAAATTGGTGACGGACAGATATCGGTCTTTTCATATTTATGTATTATAATTTGACTGCTGAATGGGTCGGATTGTTCTTAACAAAATATATGCTGTTCCTGGTAACGGTTAGCATGTGGTTACACATTGTGTGTGGAGGGAAGTTTGCTCGCTGTGGTTGCGCGGATACAGTCGTACACTAGACCAAGCATCGGACTCGGAAACAACGAATTAAACGAACTCAGTTGATGATAATGTACTTGCAGTGCGCACGTTCTAAAGTGCATGATTAAAGTATCAGCGGGAGCGACCGCACAGCACCACCAACGACCAAAGTGCAAAA
Organism: Cheilosia vulpina; assembly: GCA_916610125.1. NCBI lineage: Eukaryota > Metazoa > Arthropoda > Insecta > Diptera > Syrphidae > Cheilosia > Cheilosia vulpina. Next base: position 19,610,411 of record OU744276.1, on the reverse strand, counting down.
GCATCTTGGTGCTTCCACTCGGTCTGGCACATAATCCGTCGCAAATAACACAACTTCCACGTACGAACATTTAAAAAAAAAATTGACAAACGAGTTGGGAAGATGTGGCACAACATTTCTTATGCCATTTTCTATTGGGACAGAAAATCACTCTTATTTAGATTCAGAACAGTTTCTCTGCTATCGAAATCAGCTTGCTGTCAGATTTCATATTCCATTGGCGGCAAAAAAAACACGTTTTTTCAGAGTAAGAACAATTTTGCAAATTTCGATTTCTGAGCGAGATTTACACCTACTAACACTTATCCCAAAACATTTGTCATGTGTCAAATTTAAAAGTGTTTATTAAAGGGTCCGCCATCTAACTTTTTTTTCAACTAGTGCTTATTTCGCGAATGGTAACACTTAGCTCATGTCTGATTTGACAGATAATTAGTTTTATCCTTCCCCTGAACGGATATGGTTGTGTATACGCTTGAACATGGCTGGGAAATATTGCGACATTACTTTGAAAATCATGGTAATGTTGCAGAATGTGTGCGAAAATTGCGTACGGATTTTGGAAGAAGAGAAGCACTGTCAGCTCCGTATGTTCGTTATCTTGTGAAAAAAGTGAAAGAAACTGGCATCCTCATCGATAAACCAAAGCGTGAAAAGTCAAAATTGATATTTTGGTCCAGAGGCATAATTGGGCAATTTTTCTTCGAAAATGAGCAAGGAGTGGCCGTTACAGTCAATCGCGATCTATATCGGGCCATGTTGAACGAATTTTTGTTCACAAAAATTGAAGAGGAGGATATTGGCAACATTTGGTTTCTGCGGAGCTGCTATTTGACACCGTTGGACTATTATTTATGGGGTGCCGTGAAAGATAAGTGTTACGCCGACATGCCAGAGACAATTGACGCTTTAAAGGACAATATTCGTGAAGCCATTGGTGAAATACAGCTGCACACAATCGATAATGTGCTTAAAAATTGGACCGATCGTGTAGGCTACTGCATGGCCAGCCGAGGCAGCCATTTGAATGAAATTATTTTCCATTATTAACCGGAAGAATTGTACTTTCAAATAAAAAAAGAAATTTGAGAAAATATTTAGTAGTTTTTTTTTATAGCATTTTCAAAAAAAAAAGTTATTTGGCGGACCCTTTACTTACGTTTTTAGAGGACAAGTCTGTAAAAATAGAGAACAAAATTTACTTTTGTCCGCTGCAATAGGTATCTATCTATCAGCATAAATTGAATGGATTTTTATAAACACAGCTGACTTTTAAAGCACACACCAACACAAATGCAAAGTAAGAACAATTTCGTTGTATGTTCCATTGGACACGAAAAATCTGAAATCTGAGAGGAAAATCTAAAAATTCCAATCAAAAACGACATTTTTTGTTTTGACAAACAATGGGCACATTCAAAAATTTAGTTATCTTAAGTTCAAAACTAGATCACATTGCAACGTCAGCCACTTATGCGAACTGTCACGTTAGTACTCATTCACGGCTACCCCTCCATAAATGTCAACTGCTCGTATGACCTATTTCCCCGAATCAAAACCGAGATACATCTAGTGAGAGAGCTGTCAGACTTACTAAACTAGATACTTGAACGTCCCCACTGACATTTATATACATAAAGTCAGCCAGCTATCAGACTTATTAAATGAGATACGTCTCCAATAGTGAATCTAGTTTAATAAGTCTGACAGCCTTGCGAGTGTCAAATATCAATCAATTGACGATTGACATATTTGTCAATCAAAACAATTTTTCGTATTGTGTAACTAATTTTATAAAATTGATTGTACTTGTTGTGAATGCGGCATGATAATTGACAGTTTGTCAGAGCAGAAAATTGCATTTATTTAGTTTAGTTTGTTCCGTTCTTCCATTATTTGTATTTGGATTTTTGTGTTCGGCCTTTAAATTCTTTAGATGTTATTTCTCCGCTGATTCCCGAGTTGGTTGTCAGCTCAATCATCTACAGTATTTGTGTTGACATCATGATCAACGTCTTCACAGTCGAACTCTCGCCCAGGGGATTAATGCAGGTGTGTATTTCCATTAACTGAATAACAGCTTCCTCCATATCACTTAAATGATGCAAACGGTTCGGGCCAGATACCATTGCATTAATTTCAGTTTTATTTTTTTTCATAAATAATTTCGAGTTTCAGCGACAATGAAAAAAGTTCACAATTTTGTTGCAAAATGATTTGACCCAATCGCTCTACCTGTTTTTTTTTTGCTGACAACTTTTGCCCTAAAACCAAAAATGTTAGATATAGGCATATTACAACAACTTATTTTCCTTTGCAGCGTCTGTTCTTATTATCCACAAAAATGCAACTGACAATACTGACATTTATCAAAAAAATGTACCTCAGTTGACAATCGCAATACCACTTTTACTCCATTCAAAATGGAAATTGGATACGAGTTAATGGCAGTCAATCATTTATTGACAATTGAGAAACGCTATTCCATCCACATAAATTTGTTGATAACCATCGTATATCGTTTAGTTTTTGACACTCGGAATAGGGGTGCTAGATTGACCACGTGAATGTGGCTAACCTACGAAAAGTGGTGCTACGGACCAATCTACTTTTCAGGTAACTAGATTTTGTTCCCATTCTCTCTGTGGAACTCATTTGTAACAACTACTCTGTGCACAGCCAAGGAGATAAATTTAATTGCACTGTTTGTTTCGTTAAGTACGTGAACGTTTGGGATATTCGTCGAACAGAAAAAGTTTAGTAAAGTTAGATATATGATTGTTTAAAGAACCGTCAAAAAAACAGAAGGCAGCTCCCTCCCTCCCTATACAAATAACAATAGCGCACATGTCAAGGGAAGGTATACAACTGCCTTCCTGTACACTTTGCGAAGGGATACCCTAAGGGTGTTTGGCCCAGAAAATACTACCAAATTCAAATCACGTAGTTGAAAGTAATCTCATCGTCATTAAAAACTGATTGTCCAAATAATTTATTGTCAGACAATATTACGGCAGCCTCCAAGGCGCCTACCATCAAACATCAAATACACTGCTAAGGATCGGAAATAACTTATTGTATTGTGCCTCCAAATTTAAACTTGACTTATATTTGTTAAAAATAAACAGACAAACATACAATGTTAGGGCATAGTCTCAGCAAAGGAATCTATCGAACATATCCGGCGGGATAAGATATAATTAACTTAACCTACAAACACGTATCCCATACACACAAACAATAATTGAACCTGTTGTTCGATTTAATTGGAGCAAACATCCAACAACATCAGCAACTCTCGAGCACAATTAATTTCGCTGTTCTAGTTACATTAATTGGTGTACTTCTCGAAACAGTGGTGTCACCAACACGACTGGTAACTTTTGTTTACTTGTGGTCATCGATAGCGTATACATATGTCCCGATGGTGTGTTCACAATTCGTTCGGGTCCTCCCATTCCACCTATATCGGGGTAATAATTTTCTACTGTCAACATTCCCATGTAGCACAAGGCAAATATAAAAAGGAAATACTCTGTACAAAGTATTGATGAGGAGCAGAAAAAAAGAAATCAAATACGATAAAGTGGACGCAGTGGTCGTCGAAAACTGATTGTGGTTAGGAGGGATTTCTTGACTGTTGTGTGAAAGTAAATGTTATAGTGTGAATATTTTTGAATTGTAGATTAAATGCCTCACCTGTTGCTGACGTAGCGAAAAGATGACGTCCCAATTGTCAAGAACCACCCACCACATCGCATCGTTTTGAAATGAATTTCGGAGTAGAGCAAAGTGACAGATACTACTAAAGCTTAAGTGGTTTTTCATTAGGAAAAAATATACATAAATATCCATGAATATAATTTTGGAGGAATTTTTATTTTCTTCGTCCTTCTCGACGGCTACGAACTACCAAAACTACTCCATTTGTATCTACAACAGGGGACACATTTTTCAAGTCGATATCCCATATTTGTGATTTTTCCAAGAACGAATGGAATTTGAACACCTGATACCGATTATTGCTGTCAAATAACGCACTAATCCATTTAAAAAAGCAGATCGATTTCTTTGCATGTTCCATGAGCCGCGTAAAATCTGAGATATGAAAAAAATATCTGCTGGTCCCAATGGAAAACGACATTATTTAAATATGCCCAGCGATTCGCCGAAGATGACTTACTCTACCTCAGTGTTCATTTTTCATCCGTCAATGTTCAATTTTTCATTCTTCTCAGGCGCACCGGAAAAGTCCAATATGTTTGTGTAGGATCGTCGAACAACTTGTTTCGTTAACTTTTCCGTTTGGCTGATAATGGATGTCGAAGTCAGCAAGATGTTTCAAATTCAAAGCTTTGAGGTGTAATAATTGGACTTGTGGTGATACTGATGCACCTTAGTTTTTGATGTAATGTCGTACCTTTGGGAGCGTATCGGAATCCCGCTTTTTGAAATCCCGCTTTTCAAAAATCCCGAAGAAAAAGTTTTAAAATCCCGTCTGCTAAAATACTGTTTTTTTTAAATCCCGTCTTCTAAAATCCCGCTTGTTCAAAATCCCGATCTGTTACAATCCCGTTTTTTAAAATCCCGCCAAATCCCGCTAATCCCGTTTTTTTAACAAAACATTGTTATCAAAAAAATAGATGTTGGTTATATGCGCTTTTTAATTATATTATTATATAGGTACGAGTATATTAAAAAATACTCGACCAAAAAGAAAATGCATCCGTCCGAATGTATTGTTGTGCAAACTGAAATAGAAAAATTAGAAAATGGACAAGAAAAATTATATAAAAAAACAAATGTTATAAAGTCACGCGCTGTAAAAAAAATAATGAGAAATAGAAAAAATATGAGTAAAACAGGTTTTTTGCGTCGCATTGCTTACAATATACAGCTCTAATAAAAAAAAATGTTGTTAATGGTTTGAAGTTTTTTCTGTTCCCTTTTGCAGAATATCATATAACATTACTTTCTTTTTTTTTAAATTATTGAAGATTGTCATATTTATTACTTAAAAATTTGTTTTGATATTACTTATTTCTTATTTTGTTACTTCCTCTAGAAATGATAAATGTTAAAATAAACTGCATTTCAAAAAAACACTCATTGCTTGATTTATTTAAATTTTCTCATCAAAATTTAATAAGAAACGGGATTATAAAAAACGGGATTATAAGAGGCGGGATTTTAAAAAGCGGGATTTTAAAAAAGCGGGATTATAAAAAGCGAGATTATAAAAAGCGGGATTTTAATAACGGGATTTTAAGAATCGGTATTATAAAAAGCGGGATATCGAACCCAACCCCGTACCTTTAAGTCAGTGGTCTTGTTGATTTCCGGCCACAATACGAGATTACTATAAATCGCATTGGTAATGTTGTAGCTCGCTTTTCAAACTCAGAATCTGTGCTCAGTCAGAGTTTGGAAATGAATAAATAGAAAGAAAGAGAGATGGGGTTAGTTTTTGTGTACATTGGAAAATACCATACAATTTCTTGATGCGTTTGCGTTATTGACTGAAGATGCACCGTCTAGGCGTCTACTATGTCCCCTTCCAATTCCACTTTTGAAATGCCCTTTATGCGGTTTGGCTTCCATTCGCCGACTTCTGACCCTTCTTGGGAAAGAAAGCAAATGACGATGATAACATTCTGCATACGGCCAGTCCAGCGTTGCCAGACGGTTCAAATATATCCCCCTAGACAAATCTGAAAAACCACCAGATTAAGCTATTCTAAGAAAAAATAAATGATCATTTTTAGTGAGGAAAAAATAAGTTAAACACAATCCAAAAAAAATCCCCAGATTTCCCCCCGTCGGTAAAAAAAACCCTAGATCTGGGGGGGAAACCCCCAAACTGGCAACGCTGGGCCTGTCTGTCCGCAAGTTGTTTATCTTCGTTGTCGGTCGCAACTACCGCTACGATGGTGAGGGTGACTCTGCTAGCTGCTAGCCCCTGTACCGGCATTTATCACATATCAGCTCGTCGGCGGTCGCAACTACCGTAATTTGAGGCTGCCGGTCGATGATGACGGTTGATTGTATGTAAGTGCTACTAATTGGGAACGTTCAAGTATCTAGTTCAGTAAGTTTGACAGATGTCTGACTATCTCGGTTCTGATTGGCTGAAATCGATCATATGAGTAGCTGTTTCAGTTTATGTAGGGGTAGCTGGCGAATATAGCCAAGAAATTCGTGACTGAGTACTAAGTTGACATTTCTTTTGTTGTCATCATAGAGATTTGACAAGTGATCTAAAATCGAAAAATAAATGGTTTTCCAATTGTTCAAGACTACAAAGTAGAAATAAAATCCAAGATTCAAAACGTTATAATTTAATTTAATTTTCCCGCCAAGTAGGAATACGGTCAATGCAAAAGCGCGGTGGTGGTTGCCATAGTAAAGAGAACGATCCATCGAGCTGTCGACTCACCAACGAAAAAAAAAACGGAAAGTACCGCTAAGCCAGCTTAGTACAGCCAAGTGCAAGCAGCACAAAAATACATAAGCATTGCATAGACAAACGAAACAAACCGTAGGGGTGATCCGCTAGTTTATGCGCTGCGATAAGCGCACCGTGTGCTGTGGGAATATTACGAAAAGATGTACATAAGTTAGGTATATAAAGCGATTTAGCTGAACATCTTTGCTCGTGTTTAAGCGATATAAGAAAAAACTATACGGTAAGTTTAGTAACGAAAAGTAATTAATAAACAAGTTATGTAGATATTTAAAATGCAATTAAACTGAATGGCGACAAAGCAAAGCATTTCTAAACACCAATGAGAGGTGTTATTGTGAATGACCCGCTATTTCGGTAGCTGTCACTTTTGAAGCTTTTATTCTTTGACATTTGACAAGTAGAAACTACGCCATTACTAAAAATGGAACGATATACGCTTCAACAACGCATTGAAATTGTTAAAATTCACTACAAAAATGGTGAAAATCTTGCAGTCACAGTTCGCAAAACTAAAGCATTTTTTGGTCGTCGTGAAGCACCTTGTCGGACCGCAATACAGAGATTGGTGGAAAAATTCGAGCATTTGGGGCTCGGAAAACCCAAGAGTTATTGTTGAGAAGCCTCTCCATCCTCAACGTGTGACTGTTTGGTGCGGTTTATGGTCCGGCGGGGTCATTGGACCTTACTTTTTCGAAAATGAGGTTGGATCAACATTTACGGTGAATGGATTGCGCTATCGAGAGATGATTAATGATTTTTTATGGTCGGAGTTGGAAAGTTTTGATCTGGACAACGTTTACTTTCAACAAGACGGCGCTTCGTGCCACACACAGCAACGAAATCATTGATATTTTACGGGAAAAGTTTCCGGACCGTGTTATCTCTCGAAGAGGTGATCACAATTGGCCACCGAGATCTTGTGATTTAACACCTTGCGACTTCTTCCTTTGGGGCCTCGTGAAAGATAAGGTCTACGCCAACAGCCCAGCGTCGATTCAAGACCTTAAAGATAAAATTCGTGAGGCTATCTAGGACATATGGCAGCCACTTTGCGATTTGGTTATGGAAATTTTAATGAAAAGGATGTAGGGATAATGTTTTCTTTTTACTAATCTAAATACAAACTGAGGAATATCAAAGTTAAAGCGATTGCTCTTTGAGATTTTCAACGGGATGTATGAATGTGATAACTTTGCATGCTGGATACCAGAAAATGTGGTAAATGTGATACATTCAGATGTCCTCTTGAAAATGTATTAAAGCAAAGCATATGTATTTTAAGGTGGTTGGCGCATTAGTTGAAGTTTTGGATTTTGTTGGACACAATTCTTTCAACATTTTATGTTGATTTGAATTATTCATTTACAAATACTGATTACTTAATATATAAATTATTGCAAAGAAACAGAAATGTGTTTCATAATGAACTTAAATTCATTAGTGCATTAAATAATAGATTTCGATAGGGTGTGCAGTGAACAAAGCGCACCTTTGAATAAACTTCACTGAGCATTTCCCATCGTCTCCTCTGCAGAGCCTTCTACTCCAAAACAGTCGTCAACTCCGCCTTGTAGTAGTTCGATTGCCTCAACATCTCTTCGAACGGAGTCATATTCTTCAGCCGAGCCGCAAAGTGCAGCCGAATCCCCTTTTACTGGTACGAAATACTTATGCATTCTTTATACAATATGTAACAACCGGAATTTTTATTTTGTCGCTTTAGCCTTCGACAACAAGGCCGTGTTGTTATTTTTGAATGAGTGCATAAACCTGAAGAATGATCTGCGGAGTTGCAAGATTCGCAGGAAGCACGTTTCGACTAAATCGCGGCGAACGTGCAACTTCACGGGTATTCCTTCAGCTCCGCCACTCTTGACAACAAATTGGCAAATCTGCGCTCCTCATACAACAAAATCAAGGACAACAGCATTGCCAGGAAGAGCACAGGGCGCGGGCGTATGTGTTGGCCATATATGAGCTCGACATAGATGATAGGCCCGTAGTTTCATGTTTGATACTAACAACACCAGCTTCCTCTAGGCAACCATACAGGCCAATCAGATCGTCGGCGGCGTTGGATGACGAAGGTGACGCAGATGTTACTTCTCCTCGATATCGGTGTTATAACAGCAGTACTGCCAGGGAGGAATTGATGGCAATCGAAAGAAAAACGGTGGAGATTGGCAAAGCTATGTTGGAGGAAATCAGGCGAATGTCTGAGGCAAAGGGGACGAATGATGATTGGTATATAGGGAAATGCGGAGCAGGTGACTGGATTTTGACAGAGAGCGTACTTGAAACAGAAGAAGTACGAGGAAAGCAAATCCGCAAGATATTTTATATAACAGTATAAATTAAAACATTTTTTTTTAAATTCCAAACGTTGGGATGGCTTCGGGGAAACTTTCTTCCAAAAAGTCGTCTCCGGTAATATCAGCTCAGTTTTTATTTAACATGTTGTGGTTATGTAGTATTACACAAACTGTCACGATTTTGTTTGCCATTATTGGATTGGTGACATCAAGGTACTTCCTCCGGAAGCGTCCTTTAAGTAGCCCAAATGCCCGCTCTATGGTGACACTCGCACTGCTCAGTCGGGTGTTGGAATTGGACCGTAAATGGCTCCAATGAAGCCAGGTCTTTCTTTCAAAGCCTGTATTTAATTATTCCATTACTTATTAAAAATATCAAAGAATCGTTGTTATCTTACCTGAAAAATCTCTTTATATTTATTTTTGGAAGGCCATTTAACATACTCCTGTAAAAAGGTTCCGATGGCATCCAAACATTTTGCAAAATGCTACATTTGCAGCGCTTTTCAAGTAGTTGAAATGATCGATACGAAACTTTCCTGCTTACTTACCATCCAAACTGTAGGTAGGAGTTTCTTTTCGACGTCTGCTATTCGCTTAGCGTTTCATACTTTCTTCAAAAGATCCTGTTTGGTCACCCTGCAATAATAATTCTAAACAAATGTAAAATGCACTCAAAGAGCGCTCTATATAAATGAGACAAAATTTTATTTGAACCTGAAGTCAGTTAACATCTGAATTAAACGATCGCCTTTTAAAATTCGTTGTTTTTAGTTGTTGAACCCACATTTCGTTGGTGGAGTTCAAAGTATACCTTCATTATTTAATATTTCATAAAAACTATTACGAAACAGATCCTATAAGTTAAAAATATTATTATAATTTTTTTTCTTTTTTATTGAGTTTAAATGGATTACAGTAATAAATAAAAAGGAATACAGAAACAACATTTGGATGGAAGATGGATTTAAAAAATAGAAATATGAAAGGCTTATCTTCATTGATAATGAAAACGAGCAGGACTTTTCAGTCGATTCGGACAATCGAATTTTCGACGGTCAGAATGTAATTAGAAATGCCAAATTCCAGAGGATGAGCAGTAGAAGAATGTCGCTATTAGGTTGCCACTTACAAAAAAGAACTCAAATTATTTTATCTTATTTTGCACAAAATCAACAGCTGCTAGAAGATATGGGATCATTTAACTTTTTTCTTATAACAAACCTTTAACTAATTAGAGTTTTATGTCTGTATTTATAAAATATGATTAATTAACCTATCCATATCTCAATGTAGTTATAAACAGAAACAGAAACCATCTGTCAAAAGAAGAAAATGAGTGCATTGTGTAATTTTTTGAATAGCGAATAAAACAGTTTTATATGGATGGTGATTGAGCATATGCAAATAATGCAATGCGTTCACTCAGAAGAGGTAAGGTAGCATTTATATGAGGTGATATCGAGTTCGCATTCTTGGTACATCTTCTCCAAAATTTACCATAACCAGATAAAAATTACCAAATTAGCAAAAATCAAAAAGCAAAAAAAGTTATTGCAAGCAATAGGTGTGTCTTAGATATACGAAACGTAACTGGCCATGATAGAATGAAAAGACACTGTGTGCTCGCACCTGTCTCTGTTGCTCCTATAGTGTAATACAGATAATAGGCAGTGATACCAGACTTTAGAGGCAGGCTATCCCACGGTTATACTCAAAATATCCCTTTTATATTTACAAAATAAATAAATTTATTATTTTAAAAAAAATACTCGTGATTCATTCACAGACACATATGTCATTTTAGGAAAATAAAAAAAGAAAATGAAAGCATTTAGATATTTTGAATGACTTTTTTCTAAACATGAAAACATTTAATTTGATCGTAGATTGAATAATTTTTTTATTCTTAATCAAATGAGCAATTGGGAACAAAATTTGACCAAAAAGTAAAATCACTTTCTTTTTGTACTATGAGGCCTGAAAATCCCTTTGTCCCTTTTAACTTATTATTAGTGAGAAAATCCCGCAAAAAGTGATAAATCCCCCGATCTGGTATCACTGCTGCACTGTAGGATGTGTCTTATATAATGAAACGTAACTGGCTGAGAGAAAGAGAGAACGAAAATGTGTGCTCGCATCTAACTCTCTTGCCTCTACAGTAATATTCGAAACGAAACGTAACTCTCTCTCTTTTTATCACACTAACTTATATCTCCCTCTTAACTTCCGGTCGCAATTTCCGTAACGCTTTCGTGAAGCATTCACCAGCTTACCCCCCCAAGTCAAGCGTGCCTAGAGAAGTATTACTTCAAAAAATCACGAATGTCAAAAAATTGCGTTCCGGACCAATCTAGTTAGTTTTCGCGTTCAGGTTACATCTAGTCCAGACCAATCTAGTCCACTTAAGGTAACTAAATATATTCTTGAATGCGGCCATTGGTGTGGAAGTTACGTGTAGTGCTGTATGATCGCGCTGTTACGAAGTGCAACTTGGTTGTGTTTTGGTACAGTTATTACGCTGCAAAATAAATAATCACATTAGTACTACATACAGGGTGCTGTTAGGTGATTATGATTATTGGAAGAATATGACGTTAAAAGTAGGGATATAATTGGCATGCTGGTTTGTTTGCAACAGGTAACAAAACTTTTTTTTAGAGACAGCATTTTCAGCTTTCGTTAAGCAAAACATTATAGAAGACGAACATGTGTCAGATGAGTTATCTTTATCGGACGATATTTAACGAAAACTGAACACCAAACAAGCACACGATTGTCTTTCATATTAGTTGACAGGCTTAGTAAATAAAATACCAAACCTCATCAAATTAAATTAGAGTTGCGCTATAGCATCGCATACCTACGAGCTTTGAGCTTGAACAGTTGAACTAAAAAGCTTTCTGGGAATAGTTGTAGATCTAAACGGTCTCCAATTAGTTTTAGACTATGTAAAGACTGAACACACTTCAAACATCCATAGCTTCTGAAGTAAAGTCGAATTATCTTTCGTGAGAATTAAGGGAAATGAAAATCAAGAGACTTTCTGAGCCCTTCTGCTGAATATCTCCGTTGTAACCCAGCTTTTAAAGACTGGAAACACATAAAACAAGTATGATACATGCATCTCATCTTCAAAGAAAATACAAGGCTTAAGGAATTCAGACCTTGCCTCAACAACAGACATCATTGGGTTCCGAAGAGTTCAAGAAATTCTACGAAAGCCGTGGTAAAATTTTGTAAGCCGGTGATATTTGACCGGGAAATTTTAGCTTATTTCACCAAAGACTTGCGATCTTACTAATATTCATATTTAACCTTTATATTTTGGTCACAATATGCATTTTTTATGGAAAATTTCGCCCTTTCTACACGACCTTTCGAAGTAAACCAGAAAATACAATTTTTATGATCCCGGGAAAAAATTTAAACAAGCAAAACGAATTTGCAAAAAGTAAGTTGGTTCCTAGTTGTACAGCATAACATTCGGAAATGTAATACTAAAATATGAAGCGAGAAGCGTGCCACCTTCGCTGAAATGAATACCACTTGGGGTTTTTATTTCCCAGTAGTCTTTCTGTTATTGGGCTTCGGAAACAATCTTTTGGACTCCAGCCAAACGTTCACAACCTCTTTCATCGCCTCGGCAAATCAGAGCTGAAAACAAATATGCTTTATAGAAACCGATTCCTAAACCTTAAATATGCGAATATAAAATATTTCTAAATTACCTAAACTGAAAATTTCCCCGAAACCAATACCGGCCCACTAAACGAACCGAACTCAAAAATGGATATCCACAGATACATTGGCTGCCTGCCGGAACTTTTATTGAAAAATGTTCAAACATATTTCCAATTGTGCGAGAAAAAAAAAAACAGAAAAGCGGCAAAAAAATGTTCTGTATCACCATTCATCGCCGTCAAAACCGTCCATTTCGTTTTCCCGCGCCAAACTTTATAGCCAGAGAACAAAGTTTAATTGTAAGCAGCCACCCGTTGGAGTTGGAGACCCACCCCTTTGACAGCCGAACCACCACTAAAACTCAAATTGTCGTTACGTTTTATGTTTGGAATAAAACATTTTTTTTTATTTGTTTTATCCCAGCTGTGGAATTATTTAATCGTTTTGTTTTCAGTAAATTTTTTTGCAAGCTCTTCGAACGGCTAAAAGGCACTCTAGCACCCCATCATCGCAGTCACAGTGCATGTCGGGCGCGGGCTTCAAAAATTCCCCTAAATGATCGATATTCAAGGTTCGAGTAGAAAAAAAAAGATAATGCAAGGCAAATTCGCCTTTAAAAAAAAAAAGCAGTGCGGTTGTGACTTCTATAGTATAGAGGTACAGGGATGTAGTTCGTATCCGGAAGATATTTTAATGCTATCGAACCGGTTGAATATTTCATGTTGAATTTTTATTAGCACGGCGGCGGTAGTAGCATTCTGTTGCAGAGGTGGCGCTCATAAATGGTTGGAAGGCTTGTTAACGCCTAACATATTTTCAGCACAGCAGGATGATATATTGTACAAATGAATGGTATTCATCGTTAAGGATGGTGAGGTAGCTACTCTTTGTATTGTTTCTCGGTGGGGGCGCTCTTCTGTTCCGATAAATTGGCTTTTAATAGCCAGTTTGATGGGCCGTCCAAAAGGGTGAGTTGCGGAATTTTTAATGCGCTTAATTGGAGCCGGCTTATGTTTCTCGTGCGGTGATAATTTTACGGTTTAATTAAAGTTTGATTTGTTCCACAATGCAAATGGTTGAGTTAAGTGCGTCAAATCAGTTGGAAAAATGTTAACCCTAATGTAATTTATGAATTTCAACGATGAGGACGGGGTATTAATGGGTTTTGTTATGAACGTGACGGGGGTGTGGTAGAAATCAAGATCCGTTGAACTGACATTCTAATTTTTGAAAGCTTTTTATTTCCAATATACAGGGGGAAGGGTTTGCTTAGAAAGATTTGGGACAGTGATAATGTTTTAGCAGTAAACTGATGGTCGTTCTGTCGGGTGTCCGTCTTTTTCTGATGGTATTAAGTTGGCGTAAATGTGTTTTTGCGAAATTCGCTACAATATACCCCGAAACCGGGTTGATGTCATATAGAATATAACTTAATATTACATAAATGAGCTAAGCATAGCTGTTAAGTTTAACGTGGATCTCAAAAGACTGCCAGAGCTGGTTTTGATGCTATATTTGTCACGATTTGCCAAATTTTTATTCATGTTTTTTGAAACGCTCTGTATCTTCGCGGTTATTTCTTACATCTATTTAGGCCGACTTGGAAGGAGACGTCAATTTGATTTCAACGTTGAATTTGGCCCCCGTTTCAACCGGTTCATAACTTTACTTCATAGAGTTAAATTTTCATTTAATTATCGGATTTGTAATAACTTATAAGAATTTAATTAATAAACGACTTGAATTATAAGTAAAAGTTATAATTTTTTGTAATGCATTCTTTGACAAAGTCTCGACATGTTTTGATGGAATTTTTTTACCTTTCCTATTTGATTTCCGATGGGATCTTTTATTTTCTTTTGACGTTTCTCGAGTGGTTTTCCTAGCTCTTTTTGACATATTTCTTGATGTTTTTTTGAGCGCATTTTTAATACGTTTTTTGGCACTTCTCTGGACGCGTTTCTATATTTAGCTAAAGCGCTTAAAATAAGCCCTTAATGTTTTTTCGATGAGTTTTGGTCGCTTATTTTGATACATTTTAGACGTGCCTTTTTTATCAAAGTTCATAAGCGTTTTGGATTCGTTTTCGATGCAATTTTTAGACAATTCTTTTTACCTTTTTATGGTTTATGTGCCTAGATTTTCTTTACGCGTTTTTTGATACAATTTGCGGGGAATTTTATGCGTTTTTTAATTGCTTTTGAATCTCCGAAAATGTGTCACTGACTCGTAAGCAGTGACGCATTTGCGGAGCGTCTTTTGAAGAGTTCTTCATGACATTCGTAGTATTGCTTTTTTGATGTATTTAAGAGATTTTATTACTTTTTTACTTTGATTTTAAAGCGTTTTTTTACACCTTTTTTTCATTTTTATTTGTAGAATTTTTTGACTCGTTCTTGAATTATTGTTCGACGTATTTTTGTGCACGATTTTGAAAGCGTTTTCTTGCGCTTTTTAATATATTTTCAACATGTCCTTTAACGTGTTTCATGAGCGTCTTTTGAATATTTCTTAAAGCATTTTCCGACGCGTTTTTATGTGTTTCCGACTCCTTTTTAGTGTGTTTGTGTTGCGTTTATTGACGCAAGTCAATTTTCTATATTATTTTTGACATCACCATGGTTCATTTTTATTGAGTCTTAGGGAGATATTAAGCATTGACAATCCGTTTCTATAAGCGATTTTAATGCCTTTTTTACTGGATTTTTATCACTTGCTTTGATGCATTTCTGACGTATTTTTGATTTGAATCTTGATGTATTTATTGCACTGGCTGTCCATGCGTTTCTCGAAAAGATATTGAAGCATTTCTGATGATTTTGTGTACTTATTTTTCGAAGCGTTTTGTATGCGGTTTTAAAGCATTCTACGAAAACACGTCTTTGGGTGCAGTTTTATTTTAATTTTTTTATTGTTTTCGTTTTTTCTTTAAAGTGTTTAACGGCTCGTTTCTTTGACACGTTTTCGTAGCGTATTATGAAGAGACTTTAATGCATTTTCGATTTGTTTTTTTATAGATTTTCCTACGAGTTGCTTATGCATTTTTTGAAGCCTTTTATGACGCAATTTTTTAAGCTTTTTCAATACGTTCTTTGAAACGGGCTTTAATTTGCATCTTGGACCCGTTTTTAATGCGTTTTTTTCGACATCCTTACTATCCGATTTAAAAATGTCTTATGAGACGTTTCTTTTTTTTTTATCGCTTTCGGGGAATCTTTTTGAAACAAGTTTAGTATTTGTTTTGGCACGTTTTAATTGCGTTTTCGACGCTTCTCATTTACTTATTTATGTCGATATGTTTAATGTATTTCTTAAGCATTTTTCGGCAATTGTTTGGGGTCACCAGAAGAATAATTTATTCCTCCAATAACATCATAAATATTGCAGAGTCTAAGCATCAATACTCTTTTAGTTATCCGAAAATTCGTGAATCAATTAAAAGGATATTACGCAGCCATCCTCTGCGCGAGAGTATCTGTATTTTATTTCATTATTATTCAACACCAGCTTATCCCTTTTATCACGACAAATACACGGCTTGGCATACCATTACAAATTCTATTCACTATAATCAAATATTATTGTTTTGCCAAAAAACATTCAGCGCAGCCAATGCCACGCTGACATATCGGATTATATTCGAACTAAGGGCAAGGATACAAATGTTTAAGTTATTGCACATAGAGCTGCGGCACATTTGCATATACAGGAGAAGGTGAAACTGGTGTGGTAAATCGATTTTAATTGGATGTCGATGGTAAATCGAAAATTTCGAAATTACATTATTCGAGTGTTTTTTTGGTCGATTTCTATGTGCGAACTATTAGAATGACCAGCATATGGAGTGAGGGGACATGGGGAATAAATTTATTTTGAATACCAACCGCACTGACACACATGTCCAGTGGCAGACAATGCAGCCTGCCCGTAGCAGTAATTTCTGGAATTATATTTTATACTGACGCAACAATGAGATGTTCTAATTGCATATTTCCGATGCGGAAATTTTGGTACTCGAAATTGAAAAACTCAAAGGCACAGCGGATATCATCGTCATCAGCATCGAAGCAACGAGGCATCGAGTACGTCGCGACGTAAATTTCCGCGGTATACGTACAACGCACAGCAGGCAGACCATCAAAATGGACGCGGCCGGATGCATTTTGAATTGTATGTTGGTGGGTTTTTGTGTATATGCTGGTAATACTGTTATAATGTGAATTTTGTGAATACGCAGTGAAATATAGTGACAGTTTTGCGTAAAATTTGTTGGAAGAAGAACACAATAATTAAGCATATGGGCTGATCAGACGGGTGCTCCTGCTTTGTGCTAGTATTACATTCATTGCCCATTTGTTAAGGACAAATTGCTCGGTACGCATCTAGTTAATGAATTTCCGCAGGACTTTCGCTATGATGGCTACTGAAATAATTTTATTTTAATAGAGCAGGGGTATTAACATGTGTTGGTTTTGCATCATCTATGACAAGGTTTTTGTTTACTCTGCTGCAGTATAAATACTTCTCTCTTGCCAAGTTTGTTCCAAAAAGAAACAAAAAAAGGGCAACCGGCTTCACGGATAAAATTCTATGAACCACTTCTATGAGCCACTTCCGCTATGGGCAAAGCTGTTGGCGCCAACTCACATATTTCGCGTGGGTTTTGGTGAGCCTGCATTTATGAAGTTACATGACAATTGTCCAAAAACAAAAAATTCGAGAAATGTCTTAAAGATTTACAAAGATTCGCCCAACAAATTTCACCAAAATAAGCTTTAAAAACGAACAAGAAAAGAGCCCGAGAAACGCCAAAAGAACATTGCTGGACCGACACACATCTTCAAAAATGCACCAACAAAATCGGCAAAAACAGCCCAGAAAACATTATAAAAAATGTCCATAGTCCCATCGGGAAAAGTTTCAAAAACTTCATAAAAATGTCCAAACTCAATCCCAAAAAGGTTAAACATAAACGTTCTCTTAAATCCCACAAGAAGCGTATCGGAAAGCACACGAAAAATGCCTCTTACGACGCATCAAAAAGCGATCCGAAAGATTCCTAGAAAAGTCCCATTAAAAACCAACAAGGAATTTATCTGAAAGGGCAACAGTATAAAATATTCCCCACAAACTGAAAAATAAACAAAAAAAAACGCTACAAAAAAAATTAAAAAGTTTCGATGTACCCACGTAGAATGCCCCCAAAAACGGCACAATAAATCCCGGAAAAACTTAATAAAAAAAAACGAGACGAATGCATCCATGAATGCGCCTAAAAATGCAACAAAAAAGAACATAAAAAATCAGCGTGAAAGCCGCCGCTTGAACATTCCCAAAATGCACAGAAAAACGTCAACAAAAACAATTTTAAAATGCACTTAAAAAGTTACAAACATTTTCCCAGAAAACGTTACAAAAAACGCACCAAAAATAGACCAAGGACCGCTGCAATTTGTATTCATAAAATGCACCAAAATTAAGTAGCAAAAACACTACGAAAGCATTCTGAAAATCACAAAGAAAAACTAACTGAAATCAACTCAAAGACGCAGCCATAAATCACACCGACGAAACAGATAAACGCCCCGAAAAATATCTACCGTAAAAGGTTGTTTTAATAATTTCGAAAAAAAGCGACGAAAAAAGCAACTTAACGCTAGAAAACATTCTTAAAACTTACTCACAAATCCCATCAAAAAGGAAACGATAAGTAGAAGAAGTCGGCCTAAGCATTCCAAATCACAAAAAAATGAAGTTGCTAAAAAATTGCCTCAACCAAACAACCCGCTAAATATCTAAAATTTGCTAAACAATGCAACGTTAGCTGCATTTAAAAAAACAATCAGGAAGAAGAATGGACATAGCAGCAAGAAAAACGCATAGAAAAACTTTCGAAAGACTCTCCAAACAATGAACAAAAAACCTTGGGAAAACGTTTCAAAATACCAAAAAAAAAAACTTCCGATAAAGGACCAAAAAAATGTCACAAAAAATAAACTATATAATCACTGGAAAAGAGCCCGAAGAACTCGGCAAAAAACATATCTTAAGATCAACTAAAGCGTCCACACAAAACGATCAAAATTAATGTAAAACACTTCAAAGCGCTTCGACAAAAAGCCTTCCGAACAACTTCTCGCAGAGGTTCGTTAAACAAATAAAAAACGCACTAAAAAGTAAAGAATTTTTTTCTTAAGGTGAACCAAAAAGGAAGAGTAGAAAAAGTCCACAAGAACTTCACAAAAAAGATATTTGAACCGTTTTTTTTAATGTTCCGAAAAATCTCACAAAAAGTAAAAAATAAAACACGGCAAAAATTTAAGTTTAACTATGGACAGCCGCGCTTCATTATGGTAGGTAGGTCATAGTAATCATCGTCGTTTAACAGTCTTCAAAAGTGGTTCTTCAAGGCTCTCACCACCGACAGGTACCTACTCTAATTTTGTAGGCTTCGGCACCGTCACTAAAGTATGAAATGATCTCTTTAGGTTGGGGGAGAACGTTCAAACCTTATTCCGTTGGCGACTTCTTTCAAGCCATGGACTACACCAGACGTTTATTGAACTCAGGATTTTTGCTTATCCTTCTCCCAATATGCGTCATAAGTCACTTTTTAATCCGGGTTCGACTCTTACAAGACTGTTGCATGTCGTTCTATTCTTGGTCTAGGAAATACCACTCAATTCTTTTTATGCAGCTGTGCTGTAGGTACCCTTAGTAGATCATTAAAAGTTCAGTCAGTCTGTTTTAAAATTGCAGGCTTTAGATGTTTTAGACCTTCCGAAAATATAGACTGGACATCTGAATTATGATTGTACACTTGCACTGCCATGGTGCTGCCAACCACAACCAGTGCAGTGGTATAATGGTACAGCATGCAATGGATGCCATCCAACGTCTCCAACAAAACTTTACGTAAATGACGGTTCTTATTTTTTATCTCATATCGTGTCCTTTTCCGAGCATTCAGTTCGACTTTAAAATTCTGTGCGGGTAAACCTAACCAACCGAAAACTCCGCAGTGGATTTTTCTTTTATAACTTCGCGCACGGATCCACGGTAGGGTTGGCTGTCAATTCTCTTTCTTAAAAAGTCTGTGTTCATGAATTACCAAACAGGGCTAAAACGGCGTGTTAAAACAAATAGCTAACTTGTCGAACGGATTCGCGCCACTGCCCTCTTTGTGTATTAAAATCCAAATATAGAAACTCACATTCATACTCGTACCTCCACCTCACCCTCAGTCCGACTTGTCAAACCGGCGGCGACCCTTTCATCCGCCACCAAAAACTCTCACCATTTCAAAATCATAAAGAAACATTAAGTCAATTTATATGCGCGTATTAATCATTCAGAATTTCTGACTCTTTTAAACCGCAACGTCGCGCCATCCAATCTGGAAACACACACAAAAAAAAAAAAAACCGATGAGTCTTCACAAAATAATAATAAAAGTTGCCCGAGACGCAGAAGGAGGCTCCCCAATGCGAAGCCATAAACAAGTGCCTGCCATGCAGAAAATAACTCAAATTGACGACTAAGCGCATCATCATAATTCAACTTGGTCCTAATTAGTCCACCGGAATGGATGAAAACACTGGAAACCTTAATTTGTCTGACAGCGAGGGTAGCAGCTCCCAACTTTACTGTTCGAAGCCGAACTCACCTTGTCTGGAGCGCAATTTAAATTCACCAGCAAAACCATCGCATCCTTGGGAGTATAAAAGTTTTCTCAAACAAGAAAGCAACTCGAACGGGATCGGAGAGAACGTACGAGCAGACTCTAATGGCATGAGGTTAGAGTTAAGCAAGTTATCCGGTTACTATGTCCGAGCATACACAGTACACCGAGTCACGTAACTGCACGTGAACGCTACGTGAGATCGTTTGAGGAAACTTAACACCTACTCGCTCCAATAGGGGGGAGAGTCACCGTGTCATCGCCCTGGACATGACCAAACACACTCACAACACACAGCACAAACACAGATCCACAAACAGAACATCTGCAAAGGTGGACGGGCACTCTTATGTTTAAGGAAAACGAAAAAGTTTCCCACTCTCTATGGCTACATCAATCGAATCATCATACAGCAATTTGTTCTCAATTTTCTGCCATATCACTTCTAATTACTCCAATCGTTCGGATAATTCGAAATATTACCAACACCGCACTTTGAAAGTTGGGCGGGAGCGGGATCCTCCAAAGTTTTGTGTTTCCTTTTGGACCCGCAATAGACACAGCCAGCCACATAAAACAAATGGCAACCGAGGAGTCTGCCATGCGAGGCGAGGGTGGCACCGGGACCACCGGGACGATGAAGATGGAAGCTTCTTTTTTATGCAAATTTTATTAAATTAAGTGCTGACTCAATGTGTTGTGCTTTGAAATATGAAAATGGAAATATATCCTGACATCAGTCCACTTATGCGCATTAGGCGGAATTGTTTCTTAAACTGCGGGTGGTTCTATACATACCCAGAGGCTGAAGGACATTCGAATGGCAAATACGATGATTCCCATACTAAGGAGGGTTGGGACCGAGGAAAAAGAGGAAAAACGAAGCGGAAATTGTAAAATTTGGGGTATATGGAGATGACACTTTCTTAGGAGGGCCTTGTGGAGATGACATTGGGCGATCACCTGTTGTCGGTGTGTTTTTGAGAAAAAATGTCGTCAGGCGTTTGTTTGAATAAACGCGGTCATCTATAGAGGGTGGGTCTTCTTTCATCATCTTTTTAGATGAAAGTTTTCACTAACATTTCGTTTGAAAATTGATAGAAATACAATTTAGTTCCTGAGTCGCCGAAACAGTGGCCAGTGGGATTTTTTTTTAAAAATCGTATAAAATAAAACATTGCTTGGTCTCACGAGACACGGTTGGATTCGATTTTGTGGGACAATTTTAATAACCGATTATAGTCTGAGTGGCATCTAGAAACAATTTCAAAAATATCAACAAAACTGGTGATGGGTTTCCGTTTCGCAAGGAAACTGTGACGAGGTGTCGCGATTTTTGTGAAAGAAATGAAGTGCGAAAATATTGAATATACAAGGTGGGCCAAGAGAAATCACCCTATTGGAAGATGCTCTTATTTTTGCAAATGGCCGCCAATGTCAAATCTGTTTTGACATTTGTGGAATAGACAGATGTAGAATAAAAGTGAACAAGCCATGGAGCGATACACTCCCCAAGGACGCGGAATAATCTTTTTTTTTTGCGTAACAATAATTCGTCTGTAGTGTTGGCGCAGCGCGAATTCCGTCTCGCCGATTCCACGGCCGTCCGACACCGACTGCGCAAACACTGCGCCGTTTGGCTACCAGCCGATGTTGCCTAGGCCTTTTTTTTCGAGAACGCCGCTGGTCAAACGACAACAGTGGACTGTGCGCGCTATTGGGCCATGTTAACCGAGTTTTTTCTGCCGCAATTGGACGAATTAGGACTGGAGGACATGTGGTTCCAACAGGACGGAGCTACGGCACACACTGCGCGAGCCACCGATATTCTGAAGGCGGCGTTCCCGGGTTGCCTCATCTCTCGTTTTGGCGATTTGCACTGGCCCGCAAGATCACCTGATTTAACAGTTCCAGACTTTTTTTTGTGGGGTTTATTGAAGTCCCTTGTCCCTTGAACAAGCCCAAGACCCTAGAAGCCCACAAGGACAACATAGGACACTAGTGCGAGAATCTGTCGCCCGAAGCAACGAAAAATGCCATAAAACGAGCCCGTATGGCAATCAATTGTGACGGCGCCCATTTGGCCGATATCATATTCTCGACTTGACCAATAAAATTCTAAAGGTTCAAGTAAACATAAATAGAAAACAGAATCGAAGTTTTTCATTTAGAAAACAAATGAGAGCCAAACAACATCGGATGACTCCTTTTGGCCCACCTTGTATAACTGGTAAAAGGGTTAATTCCAAATTAGTTTTTAAAAAACGAAAAGCAATTGTACAAAAAATCGGTCTATGAGGGTAATGCAATTTACGTTTGTTATTACAACGATTGCAATGCAAAAATAAAAGTAACATCGAAAATTCAAAAATTTAGAGCATAAACATCGTGACCAAGAAAATATGTACAATGAACTTAAAGAAATACAACAAATTAAAAAACAATGTTCTAGTCCTGCAGTGCTTTTAAGTGGTACAACTTCTTCAAGTGGGAGGGGCGGCTGCTAGCGGCCGCTTTGGCGACGCGCCACGCCGCTGCGTTCAAGAACATTTTTCTCAAAAATGCGACGAAGCCTGGTGAGGCTATCATCGAACATATTCCTAAGATCCCCCGATCACCTTTAGATATAATTGAGGCATGTTGTACATATGGAAAATATATGGACTGTCTAGGCACAGTGAATAACCACGGCCATAAACTAAGTAGAAATAGACAGACAGCTTTCCTACGTCCCCCCGATTTACCTCGCAGATTTTTTCTATATTCGTATTGACAAATGTCACCTAACTTCAAAAATTCCGACTCACCAACACACCCGCATCTTGCATATGCAACTTCCGCTGTCAAATTATTCGCCTTTTAACAAAATATATTTACTAACCAATGGCATTCAGTAATGTAAAAATGTGGTATTCCCGAACTCTAGCACATTTCCCCACGGTTGTCGAGGTTGGCAGCATTTATTTTTGTATTTTTTGTATTCATTGCATGTCACACGGATTCTTAATTGACACAACACGGATAGGAAAACAAAATGGCGAATTTGAAAAAAAACTGAGGGGCCCAGCAGCAAGAGGATTGTGAGTTGGGGGTCTCAGTATCATTTGTCTCTGTCTGTGAATACGTAGAAGCAGCAAAAAAAAATACAATTCTAAATGGCGGGAGTGTAATAAACTACTGACACTCAGCAGTGTTCCTACATCGTGGTATGTCTACCTTTTTGTGGAAATTTCAATTTTGAAAAACTTTCCGTGTGTAAAAAGAAAAAAAAAAACATCAAAATTGTGGGAATATTATTAATCTGACAAGATAACATTCAAACTACATTTCACCATAAATATCAACGCACTAAATGTACATAAAAAGGAGATTTGCCATTAGGAACAATTTCTGTACCAAAAAAAAATCATTAGAATGTTAGCAAACTGCGATTTTTATACTGAAGATTAATTTAATGTTATTTTCTTTCCGAACAATACAAATTTTACTTTCATAAAAAAATAAAGGTAATTTGAATTTACGGAAAAGGGAAAAATGAACACGCTTCGTGGGAAAAATAAAGAGAGAGTGCTAAGAACACTGATTGAGATTTAGTGTATTTCGTGAGTTTCTGTCAGCTGATGTGTGTGTTGTCGTTTGTTGTTTTTGGGGAATAAACATTGCGCCGGGAATGTCAACCGAAAAACAGCAAAGAATTGATTACGATTATTAAGATTTGAAATATGATTTTTGAGTTATAATCCTTTCATGAAGATTCCATTTAATAGCGGAAAACAACAAAAATACAATTTAAATTCATTAGAAAATTTTAAATAATTGCGGTAAATAATGTAATTATATTTGAAAACAACTGCTTCAGCCAAGAATATGCACAAAAAACAACTGAAAAGTTTTTGGTAAACATTTTATGAATGAAAATAATGTCATAATTTATGTAAAAAGTAAAATAAAGGTTCAAAATGATGAATGCACATTTATTATTCTTTCTTCCCAAATTTTTTTTCAAGGAAACTGACTTATTTGTTTAACTGATTTGTTTGTAATTTATCTTACACATTTTTAAGTGACAGTACAGTTCTCAGTCTCGTTTAGTACTGTTGTTAATTGTTTCACCAAATTGACCGTTAAAAAAAATGGGAATGTGAAAGGATAAATTGGTTGCGAAACTTAAAGGAAATTCAATGCCGAACATGCGAACAATTTTTTTATATCGATATCATAAAAATAATATCTATCTTTCCAAAATTCGTCAACCTGGAACTAAGAAAAACTATTGTTTACAACACAGTCCTCGATATTGAAATGAGAGTCAACCTCAGGCTACCGACATGGCGACATCCGGTTTAAACCGGAAGAGTGTAGGCTGTTTTTTTTTTTAAGTATGAGTGAGTCCCCTTTGATAAACATAGGCACAAATACATGTATTCAAACTGGGCTACATCCAAGGTCAAATTCAGCTTGTAGGCAATTTCTCTTTTTTTTTGCTGAAGCTGTCAGTCTATTTAATAGTAAGTTTATGGTTTATGCCCACGGCCTTTTTACAATGCTTGTATTTCAGAGCCAAAATTTGCATATTGTATTTTTGGTTCACACATAATAATGCAAGGAATCTCTGAAAATATATCCTTGTTTTTCGCTGCCCAGCTTGAAAGGGTGCTGATTTCATTATTGCCAGGCTATTCGGCGGAGAATAACTACCAAATGCAAGTTGGCAATGATAGATATCCCTTAACTATCACAAAATCTTATCTTTTCCAATTTTGCCTTCTTTAAAGCACAATTAGAAATGAGCTTCAACGCGACGATAGAAACGGATATTTCTTCACCTTTTTAGAATATTTTGACAACCAGCGGCTTCAAAAGGTATTAGTATTATAATATTATTATTATATATTGAAGGTTATAGTATTTTAATTTAATTTAATTTTTAGATTAAACCGGAAGGGTTTAGGGTGTATAAAGAGTCGTTTCGTACTATTTCAGCTGTCGAAACTTATAATCGAGTTTTGGGAAGGCTCATTAAGCCAAATGGGATTTTTTTTTAAATTTGTGCTTTAAACAAAGACGAATTTGAAAAAAAAGATGACATTTTAACATGCTTTCAGAAACAAAAGCCGGAAAATCAGCAGAGATAGAAACGACAAAATCCAGCAGGCGACTTAGGATCTCGACAAAGGAAAAATAACAGTATATACCAGTGGCGGATTTGCAGTCCTAGCCGCTCTAGGCCCCAGGCCATGTGCCGCCCAATCATTACAGAATAGATACATAATTCATGAATTTACTTTATATCCACTTTTAATTGATTCAGAAAATTGTTTAACTAAAAACTAGCTTATAAGGCTAGTTTAAAATATTTTCCGAGGTTTCAGGGATGATTGGACAGTTAAATAAAACATTTAAATCGGTTTTAGGTAAAATAAATGTTTTTCAATGTGATACAAAGCTCATCTGCACTTAAGCGCAGCAAAATCATTAATTAAATCTTCGCAATCCAATTTCCTTAAGAAATCAGCTTAAGCAAAGCATGATCGTTTAACCTCTGCTTCGTAATTTTGGATAAGCTAAGTACGCTGCTCGAGCTAAATTTTCGCTACCATACAAAATTTAGCTGAGCTAAATTTAAGCGAACCCATTTAACTGATTGGTACGCAGCTCGAGCTAAATAAACCAACTTTTGCTTCAGAATGTACTGCATGTGTCCGTCTAAATTTAGCGTGCCTATTTAATGGGTCGGCACATTTTCTCAAGCTAAATTGTGACAGATTGTTGTGTATTTGTTGTTCTGTTGCGGTCAAAATTTATCTAGGACTTTAGCTGATGTTTGGAGAGAAAAGTTGGTGACCAGATAAAATTTATTCTAGCTCGAGCAGCGTACTACGCTTCAACATAAACATTTTGCGAAACAGATTGTTCATGTCTGTACACTTCACATTTTTAGAATTTATTTGGAAAATTTCAAATGAATTTTTGTATTCGATAAATTTAAAAAATCTTGGAATTTAATGTTTTTTTAGCTCAACAATCGTGGAATAGGTTTTAAGCCCTAAAATCGTAAAAATACGATTAAAAAGATTCCACGAATCTGGCACCGCTGGTTGACATAACTATCGCAAATCGCAGTGGCGAGCGGGCAAGCGAGTAAGGCGTGGGTGGGTAGGCAGCGGCGGCGCACGGGGTCGCAACGGCGCGACGCACCGCACGAGCTTGACTGACACGCACGTAATAATAATAACAATAGGAACCTACCTATTCTTTCTAGATCACTTATATTAAACTAAACGTATGAACTATTTCATATATACGATGTACGAAAGTATTTATACGTTGATACGCAAACATAGTGATTTAGGAAAATTATAACCATACTGTACGGTACGCGAGCCTTTAAAATATTAAGATACTTTGCATTTGAGTTATTTCTTGTTAATCTGGTTATCATCAGTGACTTTTTTTCTCACGATTTGCCGCCCTAGGCCCGGGCCTACTGGGCCTTACGGCAAATCCGCCACTGGTATATACCTACCTATGTAAATAGGTTAGTTTTCCCAAAAAATTATATATGTACGGAAATGGAACCCACTGACGACATTTTTGAAGACCCTCCTGCTCACGATTCTGAAGAAGAATCTAGCGAGGAAGGTGAAATGTTAGAGGAAGCCCAAATTCCTTTAGCTACTTTGTGCGTTATTTGCCAGGATGTATCACCAAACATACTAGTGCTACCGTGTATCCTCTGTCAACCCCTCCTATAATAGTGCTGGCTTTTGTATGAGTGTCTCAGTGTGTGATCGCATTACAAACCAAATTGATGCGTTTGCGGTCCCCTCTCAAGATAACTCAAAACTAATTCTCATTAACATACAAAAACCGCAGCAAACATAACATCCGCCGAACCTTAAGTATGAAATCATTACACCCGCTGAAAGCAGTAGGAACAAAAACTCCCACTCACTGAAGGTACTCTATTTAGATAGCTATCACCAACGTTCAATACTCATCTCATAACGACGGCACAGAACTCAGCCATCTGCGAAGAATGTCCTTGGTAATGAATTTTGGGAAACAATCAATTTTACGTTTATCTTTCAGTGTATTACACAGTCCCCGCCACACACAGGGATTATTATCCATCCTTAATAGTAATACTCAGCCAATTTATGCAGACAAATTATCCCGTCAGTCATTCAGTGTGTGTGCGCGCTCACCAAAGTAAAATGATTTATTTACCCTACGCGTAATGGATTTACCATAAACGTTTCCTATTAACAATAATAATCTGGCAACGAGCATAAACAACTCGCCCCGAACTTGGGGGATGACAACGACGACAGCAATGCCGAGGATGAACAACAAGACGCTAAACGAAGTGCACACCAACAACAATAATAAATTGATATCCTTAATAATAATTGTGTGCGAGCGACGATTATGATTAATTTTTTTGATTTCGAATACAAAACACACCGCGCTACGCAGAAAGTTGCGCCCATATTTAAGCATCTGCTTGAGGGAGCCGGGGCATCCAGGCTCCAGCAACCCAAAGGATAAATTGCCAACACACCAGAAACCAGATAAGAGAATGCCCCGCTTCGCTCGCCCCGCTGCCGAGCAGGATATATAATTTTAATATAAATGTCATGAGCGGCAAACATTTTAACGGCTCTCTCTCCCTCTGGCCACATATAAAATGTCGTTTGGCATTCCTATGTCGGGGATCGTTCCGTCGGGGCTCCGTGGTGGCAACGAGAGAGTGAAAACACACTAAACTGGATCAGCGCACCCAATAACTACATTTTATTCGCAACCATAACTTATATGTAGTTCCTCGGGCTAAGCAAGTTTATTCGCAGCGAAAAAACAAACCTATACTCGTGTAGGAAGGCATCCTCAAGCGATTGGCAAGAGCAGGAAATTCACAGGGAATAAGGATGTCAGACGGAGATCCGGGTGCGGCGTATAGCATCCTTTCCACACGCATTGCTGTGCCGTAAATCATTTTCTTAATCTCTCTTTCGCCAATATGCTATAAATTTATCATACGTTGTCCTTGTTTTTTCCCCTCCCAATTCCTTTTCTGTCACTCGCCGGAATTCGTAAACAACTCTAGCGATGGTGTTTGGTACAACTGGTGTGTATGTGCTCTTTGGCGTGTATATGCGTTTTAAATTAAATTATTTCTGCCCCTTAAGCCGGGCTATCTTTAAAGGAGGTGGACCCCTCCCTCCTACATGTCGTCAATGATGTCAATTGTTATATATGAAGTCCCTCGGTGAGGTGAATGCCCACTCCCTGTGAGCATTGTTGAAATTGTGCAATTTTTGACATTCCTATTTGGTTGTGACAGACTGCAGACTGTAAAATAATCATTTATCACCTCGTCACACACAATGAACGAGAAATCAAATTTCGACAGAGCAATTTGTCATCCCTCTGGCGATTGGCATCATCTTCGTTCCATCTGTGTAGAACCAGCTGGCCCCTTGGTGTTCGGCTACATCTGCCGGTTGAAACTTCGCCCGGGTGTGAGTGTACGAGTTAGTCCGACCGGCGTAATGACTAATTGAATTTCCTCTAAATTCCCAAATTAATAATCAATTTTCGAGATGATGACACAAAAGATGACAGGACACTTAGAACACCTCACAGCATATCGGCTTGCTGATACCTACCCTCGGCTGAACTATACGCTGCCTGTCGAACTGTTTGTTCGGTTGGTACACTGAACCAGCTGATGGTGCGGCTATAAAAAAAAGGTCATCTAAGGCACATTTTAGTACCCCGCTCCGACGGATATGTTTCTGGTAAAAGATGAATAGATACTCAGTTCGGCTGTTAATGCGAACACTGGATGGACGGTGTTTGAAGACGGGTTGGCAGGAGGAAATCCATTAACCAGAGCAACCCTTTGCACGGTCCAGTCCCGATGTACTTCAACCCCGGTGATAAGCCTTTTTTTTTGTGTGTAAGTGCTGCTGTTAGGCACTTTACAGAAATCACGACAGTTTCTCAATGGAACGGGATGGCGCAGTCGTAAACTTTGAGTTCACACTTTGAAGAGCCATACGCCCTCATTGAAAAACTATTCCATTAACCTTTCGCATATTCAGGAGTTTTTTGGTATATCCTTCGCATGGTAATTGAATAGGCTCATATTTTAGGTTAAAGTTTTCCATTCAAAGGGTGACTCGTTAACATTTAATGCGAAGGGTGAGCGGGCAGGACTTTGCTGATGTGGAACGATGCGTTGCCTTAATAAGGTTCATCTTGTTATTCATATGTGTGATGGATGAGAGTGTGGGGGTCATATGGGTATAGTTATGGTGGAGGGATGCCAAATGGTGCCACTTTTGAAAAATAGGACTTTACTACGGATAATATGATTAAAAGGCTCCACTTTTTTGTTTAAAATGAGGCTATGCGTTGTATCTTAAAATACAATAGATATGTATCCATAAGAGTTTTATTAAATTCGTTGAAGTGGTTCTCTGCAAAGCAAAGAGTGGTGATGAATGTATTAGTATTTTATATAGAGTTCAGAATAAATTATTGCGAAAATACCTAGGGAAATATGTGAAATATAGGGGGCGTTCCATAATTTCAATTTTGCGCCATTTAATAGTACAGTGATAAAGATAACAATGTGACAGCTGATAGTGCGGGGTTAGTAAAAATGGGGAGCTATACGAACGAACAACGCATTGGCCGCATTCAAGAATCTAGTTATCTTAAGTCGACTAGATCGGTCTGGATGAGATGCAACCTGAACGCAAAAACTAGATTGGTCGGGAACGTCACTTTTCCCACGTCAGCCACATATGCGAACTGTCAACTTAGTACTCAGTTACGAATTTCTTGAGTAGATTCGTCGGCTACCCCTCCATAAACGTCAACTGAAACATCTGCTCATATGACCGATTTCCCCCAATCAAAACCGAGATACATCTAGTGAGAGAGCTGTCAGACCGACTAAACTAGATACTTGAACGTCCCCATTCTCAATGGCCGCGTTCCAAAATCAATATAAAACAAATTGACATTTCACCATTTGCGCTAGGACATTTTGTGAAACATCCCGTTTTAGGGACATTTCTCAATCTGTATTAATCCGGAAATAGAAGGCGTCTTAAATGTAGGAAACAATATTCGTAGAAGAATTACACCCCACGACCTTAAAAACTAAAAAAAAAATAAAAAAAATATGAGAACCCATATTCAAATTGTAATACTTTCTCAAACTTAACTGAACGCTGAAAAAAATAAATAAAAAATCTAGCGCTACACTACCCGCTGCATTGAGAAAAAGAAACAAAAACAAACTTGACAGGCCGTTCAAACGTTTAAGCTTAGTATCCTGCTCGCGCTAAATTTTAGCGTCCTTAGTCTCCACTTCGATTCTCCACACCAAAGATAAATGGTCGCTAAATAATTATTTTGTATTTTGGTTTTGGTTTTTTTTTGTTATTTATCACGCTAACGTTCCGGACATTTATTTCGCGAGCTAAATGAGTGGAGACTTGTCATCGGCCCATCTATATCAAGTTAAGAATTTAGCGAGCGAACAGGATACTGCTTTGCTAAACTGCCTCTCTAAATTTTATCTTTGTAGACATTTTTGTATGGGAGATTTAATTTAGCGCGAGCAGGATGATAAGCTTTAAATATGAGGAAGAGCTGTACTGTATGTGATGAAATTGGTAGTAAAGTAAGTAAAATAGCAATTTAGATATTGTTTCTAAAAATATACTAGCCGACCCGGTGAACTTCGTACCGTTTAAAATTAATTAAATTATTAACATTTCTTGAAATCATCTATGTTCACAGACTGCCTAGTCCGCCTAGATGAATACGATTTTGATCAGCCCTCAGCTGAAGCTCCGGCTGCACACCCCTCAAGCCGACCAACAAAGCTTATGCAGCTACAAAATCAAAGAAGTGCTGTGCTATAGCAATGGAGCTGCAGAAACAATTGCGAAAGCAATTGTTGAGTCAAACAAATTTAAGAGGAAATATTTGGATATTCTTAAAGGGTAAATTGTTAACCGAATGCACATTAATTTCTTATATAATATTATATTTTATTACAGAAACCCCAATCTTATTCAACGGAATTGAACAGAATTCTTGCACCATATACCTTGAATGTATATAGTATATTATTATTTTAAGTTATTTTTTTGTTTTATTGAAACCTGAACTAAATTGTTAATTAATTTATTCAACACTGAAGAGAAGCCAGAGTAACTTTGAGAACAAATTGACGGTTGGGCGTGGGGGGAAATCATAATCTGGCTAATTGACCTCTCATTGGTCACATTAGTCCAAACTATCTCTATTATTATAAATATACCAGCCGAAAGCCCTGGTAGCTAATAAATTCAATTAATTTTACTTAAATAAATATTAATAATAATAAAATAATAATAATACTCTACTTGTGTTTAATTCTTTTTAAATTATTAAATAACACATTAAATGTGTTTTTTGGTTTTTTTATTTATTAGAATAATGAAAGAATGAAATTTCTTTTAACATTTTCAGCATCTCTTCTATTTCATGAATTTCGTCATTGGAAAAGGAGACTTCTTCGACATCATCCTCCTCCGTAGGTATCTATTTCAATTTCATCGTCAGGGAATAGCTGGATGTGAATGTGTAGAATTTCATTATAGCACACAATCTTATTGGCCAATTCTGGTTTACTTGTGTCGATATATTTGATCCTTCTAAATCGACCTTTAAGGAGACCATAAGCTCGTTCTATAGCCACTCTAGGCTTTGCTGTGACTAACGTTAAAGCGGGACTGAGCTATGTTTAAATGTCCATTGTTTCGAAATGGTGTCACCAAATTTCTAGTCAACGGATATGCCGGGTCTCCTACTCTGCTGGGATTAAAGAACTTGTTTTTTATTAAAGACTTGTACGAAAGACACGTGCATCATGTAGTCGTCCCGGGGCTCCTATGTGCACATCTGTAAATACAGAACGGTCGTCACATCAGCTGTTAAATATCAAAACGATTAGAAAATGGTTGTTTTTTAAATATTTTTAAGTTACCCTGTAAGATCAGAGAGTGCATTTTTTTCCTATTATAGTAATCTATAGGATTTCTCACTGGCTGTTTTATTCGGATGTGACACCCATCAATAGCCCTTATGACACCTGGTATGTAACCACCGCTTTTGTCTCGAAATTTCTACAAATTAAAGAGGAATATTTGTCTACAGATAAATTAGTATGACATTATTACCTGAGCTATTTCTTCGTATTTGTCTCTGTTAACTGTTAGGCCAAGAAACATAAGCATTATGTAAAGCGCATATTGCATTTAGTAAAAACATCTATGGGCAACACTTTTTCAAAAATTAAACCTATCGCCAGCTGCCAAAAAAAAAACTCTCTTGCTTGCTAACCATCCAAACAGTAAAAAGCAACTTCTTCTCCAGATTTAAGACGCTAAGCGCAATTTTGTGCATTAAATTCTTTAAAGTTCGCAAATTTATTGGAAAATTGATAGATAAACTCTCAAAAATATTACTCACGGTCACGGAGAAGCAACTTCGATTCAATCTACCACCTCGTAAAAATGCTGATTTCGAGTACCGTCATTGAAAACTCCCCACAACATGGGATCATCTAAAATAGCTGACCCCATATTTACGGACATAAGTTGCCCGATTTCCGCTGGAAAATATAACAAATTAAATATTTTAAAAAATCTTAGTAAATGTACATATGTGTAAAATCTGAATATATAGCTTAACTATTTTATCACCATCAAATAGATCCATTTTCTTAGGAACAAAATATCGAATGTCAATTTGCAGCTGGCATTAGCATTCTAGCGCGAGCGTTCCTTCATCTGGGATATTTTGTGCTAGACGTCTAGCGGGCAGTGAAACGCGGCCATTATTGAGACAAATTTTTAAAAAGTAATAAAGCAACAGTCCGCAATTTTAGTCCAAAATATGGTGATTTCAACTGTGAAGGGAATAATTGAAAAATTCAGGGAGATCTTAAACGCTCTGGGTATGCTGTCACAAGTCGTTCAACAGAAAACATTAGTCCAGAATCATCACCATCACCACCGTAGTCAAGAATTGGGCATTTCGAGAAGCTCTCTAAGTAGTGTGGGTTGGGGCCGCCCGGTGCACACCCTATTTATGCCGCCCTAGTATTTTTTTCACATACAAAAAACTTTATCTACGGTTTCAACTAGTTATACCAATACATAATGTATGTCAAAAAACTTGGTAAAATTTCTCTTCAAAATTTTGTCAACTGTTATTCGCAGATTTAAAAATATTAACTCTTTGTGAGAAAAAACTACCAATTTTTTGTTAGAAGTACCTGCATAATTAATTTTCAATAAGAGCGATCGATTTACATGCACTTACAACAACAACATGTGATCCTGATTTTCATTGAGATCACGAATCATGATCTCAAAATGTATTCCACTATTTCCGGCTACATTGTTTCATTCTTGAATGTTGGTGTGCCTGTAAAACATAGCCATACTAAATAAAGTGCACGACTGGGTGGAACGAAACTTTCTCGTTCGTTAAAAGTTTGCTTGGTTGTTTTTTTATTTTGTTAGGTAGGTATATGTAGGTAAAAGACTGAAAAACAATGCTAGATAAAAGAAACAGTTCAAAGATAGAATATAGGAAAAGGAATAGTGTTAAATAAAATTCACTTTTGGGTAGTTTATCTGATATGGCTGTACATATCAAAAAACAATGTGAGTTTTTAAAAGTTGAAGCTCTCACTAAAAGGGAGTTGTAGCAAGTTTTGGTTAGAGAGTTGTAAGTGCCTACTGTACTATTTTATAAGCTCTTACACTTGACAAGATTTTTAAGTACGGAGTAGTATGAGTTTCTGTTTTCTGATCTGTTAGGTCATGTTTTTATTTTGACACCTTATACCCTGGAAGCAGGGTTCGTGATAGATATATATCTTTACATAGATGTATATTGTAAGAATTCGGAGATTTGTTTTTGAGTATGCGTCAGCAGTTATAAACTGAACACCCAAATTGACGTGTTTGGTGTGAAAATGAAGTGGGAGTTTCTGATTACGGTTGGTATTATTTTAAGGTGCATACTCAATATGGTTAAAAAAAAAATGAATTGGGTTATATTTGAAATTAATTTTTATCACAATCGTATTGACCGTTTTCGAGATATGTCCAAATTTCAAAAGCACCGTTATTCGATTTTTTAGCGGAAAACTGAGTATGCAGTCGTGGTAACCTCACCTACTTAAGCTTAAATATCAATTTTGGTTGAAATCGTTAGAGCTGTTTTCGAACAAATCAAACTGGTATAAAATTTTTGTATGGGAAGTACCATCAATATTAAGGTTACAGTGCAAAAAAAAAAAAACGGCCCCGAACTGTAAGCCCCCAAACTCCAAATCCCAAGTTTAAAGGAAATCCGGGCAGGCGTTTAGGCTGTAAGCCTCGGGACATACAGACAGACAGACGGACAGAATTTTGCGACCCACTTTTTTGAGATCCCCTTTCATCGTAATGTCACAGAATTGATTAACATCTCGAGTTCAAAATTTTGCACGAATACAATACCTTTCTCTTACTACGTAATGGAGAAAGTTAAAAAAAGCAGGCCCATTGTTGGATGATCTGCTGTTTGGATAATCTGACAATTTTTGGATCTCAATATGCTTCAGCTGATGTAATGGAGTCAAACTCCTGACAACAGATTTCCACGTACTTCGTCTTCAGCTGAAGTTGCGTCAATTTGAATACCAACTCCCACTACCCGCATGGGCTATGCAGCTAGTGCATAGAAAAGAATTCGTTTCCCGCTCTAACACCTGTACAATCTCGATTAGAATGTCTACTCCCAAAATCGCGCTAAATTTCTCTACTCCACAAATTACTTCCTGCTCCACAAATTGTTCTTAAAATTCCATCACAGTTTGAAGTCAGCACGCAATTTCCTGCCGAAAAGGTAAATTTTCGATTTTTACCTTACGTAGCGTTTCGATGAAACCGCAACAAAAATCGTCAGCACTTCAGGAGTGGAAGGGAAACTCATTCCGCCGTCGTCGTCGTCATCATCAGCAGTAGCATTAGTAGCAGCAGCAGTCTTCGAGATAAGTGAACTCATTATTTGCAAAATGCAAGACCTTGCACACGATATAAACAAAGTCGGTTCACATCGAGAATGGCAATAGAGTCGCTTCTATTTCCTTGCCTTTGCATATACTTAGTACTGTTCACTGTTTACTCTCATAACACAGTTTCCAAGTGACATTTTCAATTACCATGCAATGGTTCTTAATGCACAAACATCTTTTTTTTTCAAGTTGACACTAGCAGACCTGCTTCCCCGCTGCAGTAATGCAGCAACAGCAAAACAACCGCCCCTAAAGTACACAAGGACATGTCAACAGGAAGACATTGGCAGTAGCACTATGCCACACATAGGAAATGGAAATTGGGTTGATGCCACAGTTAGCAAAGTGGAGTACGATGATTTCTTCAACCCTGAATGTGTGCGATCGCAATATACATTCGAGAGATAACAACGACGACGACCCACATTAGCGTGGGGTGCCTCCATATCAAAACCCACTGGAGCAGGGAGCAGCCTCGTGGTTCAGTTCAGGATGTCTCAACAAAAATGATAACATGTGACAAACTATACAAATTAATGCGCTGCTGTCAATGTGAGATGAGTGCTCCATCATCAGCGTCAGATCCGCCAACGTTCGTGTGCATTCCTCCTTACAGCTGTCAGTTGATGAGTTATAAACTCATTGCGAAGCTTTGTGCAAATGTTTTCCTCAAGTACACACTCCCACATCGCAATATGTCAACTTTCTTGGAGATGAGCTCCTTGGAATTGAAGGGCGGCGAATATAGGCTCAGCCAGCAGGACGACACGACACGACATCCTGAGGTGGGTAAAATCATTTCTAGCGAGCACTTCGCTTGCGAATTACAATAACCGAGGACGAGGAGTGCGTGCCTATGCGGCCGGTTCAGGATACACACCACCACCTACCTGCGAATATACACTTGAATGTAATCCAATAACGGTTGCGAGCGAGTGGCAGCGGCGGCGGTAGGATAATTATTAATTAGTTGCAAGGCGAAACATTTATTATATTTTCCGAATTAATTTTGCAGTCAGGAGCTCTTCAAAACTTCCCAAGGATGATACAGCATATTGAAGTACACAGTATATGGTTCAGGATGTTACACTTATAATTAATGACCGTTTACTACGAGTACGTTTTGCTTTTATTTGTTCTCCGTAAACAAACGCGGGGTTTGAGGTTTGGTTTTGATGGCAGAATTTCAAGGTCGCTCGCTTGAATTCAAAGTGTGAGCCCTACCCTGACTGAAGGTTATTAGGGGAATCCGGGGAAAAATGCGCCTCCCGCTCCATTTTTCTCTGTCGAGTAAAGTGTAAACTCGGAAAGTTCAGGATGTCAAGTAATGTGTAAACTCGGAAAGTAAGCTGTTTGGCTTAATTTATCGATGGTATGTGGGGGAAAACCCTTTTTTTTTGTACAGAGGTGGCATGAGGCAGCACTCACTGTTGGCAAAAAAAGAAGCTTTTTCATTGAGTGAAAGTTATTTTGAAGCGAAGGAAAGTGTGTTTTTGAAACGAAGGCCAGCTTGAATATGATTTTTTTACCATTTAATATCAAAGTAATTAAATCTAGTTTGTATAAATCCAATTTTGTTTCTTTTACGGTTAGGTTCAAAAAATATTTTTGGAGATCAAAGTAGAATAAAGTATGGGGCAGGATGGACGAGAAATGAAATTCCTCAAACTACTTTATCTACAAAGATTCCCAAAAAATCGATCTAAGCCCGACCTTCCAATTGTTGTAACAAAAGTGGGACATTTAACATCTGTTTTTTTCGGCGGCTCAAGAAAAAGAGTTAGCCGAGTACCTTAGGGATGTGGCAAGGCGCTGTATTGCTTTTCAATGAAGGAATTTCGAGAACAGGCAAATGAACTAGCCGAAAAGAATGAATTAGCAAATAACTTTGACGCTGAAACACGCGTGACTCGAGAGGATTGGGCACACAACTTTCTTAAACGGAGTCCAAAGATTTCATTAAGAGAACCGGAAGCAACATCTGCAGCCCGAGCTATGGGATTTAACCGTGTAGCTGTCGGAAACTTTTTTCAATTGCTTGAGGAATGCATTGCGTTTTCTTCAAAAAGGATATTCAATATTAGGTGTGTTTTTTTTAACTTCGATCTCAGCAAAGCAAAGTAATGCAGGATTTTCAGCACGTATTTACAATAACTACGTTTCATATTTGATATTTATTAATATGAAACGCTGTACATTTTTTTTTTTTTTTATTTTTTTTTTTTTTATATTTTTTTTTTTATTATTATTATTCATAAATATAGTTACAATTAAAATAAGTATCTGCGAAGCCGTAGCTTGTCTGCAGAATATTGTGTTTCTGATCAATTTTAAATAATAAAGTGTGCAAAGATATAAAGTTATTATTTAATTGAACATTATTTTAAGGAAGTTAATAGAATTCATGATATATATTCTAAGTTAATTCAATTTAAATTTAAGTAGAAAGTTTTAAGTATTTTTTTTCTTTTTTTTAGATTAACAATAGTTATTATTTGACGAGGTAATTCGTTGATTATTGTGGGAATAGTATATTGAAGTTTGCGTCTACCGTAGTTATTCCAATTTCTAGGAGTTTGTAGCATTCCTTGGGCACGTCTTCTGGTGTTGACTTCATGCTGTATTGGTCGAGCGAATCGGTTGTCATCAAAGTACTCCACAATGGTGGTCATCTTAAATATGTCTCCTACTTGGAGAGCTTTAAAACTTGCTTCATTTCCTCGTTGATTATTTATGTGCTTAAGAGCTGCATTTTGAAGTTTTTGTATTTTTTCGATGTGTGTTTTAGCTGCAGTTCCCCATGCCAGTATTCCATACCGTATCTTCGACTCTATCAAAGCATAATACACTTGCTTTAAGACTCCTTCAGAAGCGTAGTATTTCAAATGCGAAATAGCAAATAAAGCTCTCTTGAGGTCCATTCTTAATTTGTCAATGTGTCTATCCCACAGAAAATGACTGTCTATTACTACACCAAGATATTTATAGTTGTCAACTAACTCAATACATTCCTTCAAGGTATTGGGGCAAGCATTATTTTGAAAGTGGATCCGAAGTTCTGTTGCCTTGAAGTGAGGACTTCTAATGTGCATCATTTTTGTTTTCAAAGCATTTATAACTAACCCGTTATCGTGACACCATCTCGCAGCAACATTAAATTCTTCTTGCATCACCCTTACTGCCGTATCCACAGATCTATGACGGACCACAATAGCCGTATCATCAGCAAAAGCGAATGGTATGCTCTGTTTGAAAACTCGCAGTAACTCGTTTGTATATAGAACGAACAGAATTGGTCCTAATTTTGATCCCTGTGGGACTCCAAATTTAATTATTTTTTTTGTGCTAATAGCATCTTTGATTTTAACACAAATTATTCTATTTTGAAGGTATTCAGTCAGCCAGTCAGCCATTGTGCCGCGTATCCCAATCCTTTTTAGTGCTTCTATTAGGTTAGAGTGATTTAATGTGTCGAAAGCCTTACTGAAATCCATGTACAGTACTAAGACATGGTCACCTTTATCCAAGCTCTCATTTACTCAATTTGCAAATTCACCAAGTAGCTTTCCGGTATTCTTGTTTTTCTGAAAACCATATTGGCTATTATGTATGAGGGAATGTTTAGCCATAAAACTTTGCAATCTGTTGGCTATTACACCTTCCAAACACTTCTCTACTACAGGGAGAATAGATATTGGCCTATAGTTGTTTACATGATTTTTTACCCCACCTTTATAAATTGGTCTTACGACTGCTGTTTTGAAACATCAAGATAGACTTATAATTAGTACAGGATATGACAATACAATGTGTGAAGTAATTATGTAAACAATAGTCAAGAATAAAAGAAAAATTAATTTACAATACAATGAAAACAAATTTGACGTTAAACAATAAAACATTAGATATATGCGCAACCAAGGACAAGTAAAAAGTTAATAAAAGAAAAAGAAAAAGAAAACAAAGAAAAAGAAAAAAAAGAAAAAGGTAAATCAGCTCAAGTTGGAAAGATGTTCAAAACAGACAGTAAGGAATTTTCTGCGTTCAACTTTAGATTTCACATGATTGGGAAGATTGTTCCACAGTTTGACAGCATAAATGAAAAATTGCCTGCGTGATGTTAAGCAGGTGTATGTGGCAGGTCGCAATAGTATATATCGATTAGATGAGCATAAATTAATTTTATTAAATAAATAGTTTGGTTCTTTCTTGTGAATAAGTTTAAAAAGTAAAGAACAGCACCGATACTTGAAAAAAACAGCCAGGCTACATCCAAGAAGTTGACGAGCTTCAGATGAAATAGACATTGGTACTCAAAACTTTGAAGCTCAAAAAAACACGCCCATTGACGAAACAGGCATCACAACAGTCATTAAGAGTCTTGGAAACATTTTGGCATCAAAAGGAAGGAAACAAGTAGGATCGCTTTCTCCGTCAGAACGAGGCATGAGAGCTGATGGGTCGTATGCGCCACCAATGTCTATTTTCCCTCGGAAAAGAATGAAAGCCGAACTAATGTATGGAACACCGCTTAATTCATGGGCCGAGTGTAACCAAAATGGATGGATTACTAAAGACTTGCGGTTAGAGTGGTTAAAAAGGTTTATTGAATGGTCACGGGCAACAAAAGATCAACCCGGTTTGTTACTTTTAGATGGACATGCACGCCCCGTTAAGAGTATTGAAATCATAGATGTAGCAAGGGCTACTGGTGTGGTCATGCTGTGCTTCCCACCACATTGCACTCATCGGTTGCAACCCTAGCTTTTATGAAACCGTTGAGTTCATATTATGCAGATGAAGTGAAGAAATGGATAAGACAACATCCGGGAAGAACAGTTACCCACTATCAAATAGGAGAGTTGTTCGGTAAGGCCCATTAGAGAGCTGCCACAATGTCAACCGCGATGAACGGCTTTTCAAAGACTGGAATATGGCCCGTAGATCCAAATGTATGTGAAGACCACGACTTCCCATTGTGCCCCAGCTTCCCCTATATATATTTTCCTGCCAGACATGCGAAAAAAAAGGAAAAAAGTTCTGCATGCGGGAGAGATGAAAAAGAAGTTGTTAACCAGGTATTATTCGCAGGCGAGATAATGCATTGAAGTTGGTATAGGTTGAAGGCTAAAATTTAAGGGGACATAGGTTAGACTATGTTCGAGGGGCAGTTTGCATTGTGTGTAATTTCACCCAGAAGCCATTGAGGCCCATTGTGACTACCCTTATAAAGGGTCTTTCATTACGGACTTGACAACTTCAAACTTTCAGTGTGAACGCACCCATAAACCGATTACCGAACTGTCAATGTCAAAATATTCTGGAAAATCAAGATTTTTACCATGGCAAAGTACACGAAGGAATAGCGTTAACAAATAATTAAAATTTGCTACCGAAATTCCCAGTCAGTGGTCGCAACTTTAAGAGCGTTAACGTCAATTTGCGGGAGTAATTCTCGTCCAAGTAGACAAGAAAACGGCTTCGTCAATAAGTAAAAAATGCTTTACTGGACAGGTAAGAACCCATTGTTTGTTGCGGGTTACATGCCGTTGGCGTTATTGGGCCGTCTTTTTTCGTCGATGAAAATGAACGTCACGTTACGGTAAATGGTATTCGCTACAGAGACATGTTAGAACGTGATTTCTTGGAGCAATTGCATGAATTGGACATCAGTGATATGTGGTTCCAACAAGACGGTGCCACATGCCAAACAGCGAGTTATTGAAGTCTCAGTTCGTTGAACGTGCTATCTGGAGAAACCGACCCGTCTATTGGCCGCCGAGATCGTGTGATTTAACGCCTCTGGACTTTTTTATAGGGCTACATTAAGTAATTGGTCAATGCCAACAAACCGGCGACGTTAGAGGAGCTCACAGCCAATATTGAACGAGAAATAGCAGCCGTATCGGTCGAAATGTGCAGCCGAGTCATCAAAAATTGGGCTCAACGTATCGACCGCTGTATACGTTCCCGTGGTGGGCATATGACCGCGGTCGAATTCCATTCATAAATGTTTTGATAGTTATTCAAGCCGATCATTTTTTTGTCAGATATCTCAAGTAGTTGCATATTATTTAAAAAGGAAGTTGTCAAGTCCTTAATGAAAGACCCTTCTATAATACATGGTAACAAAATCAATCGGATCTGTTGATGAATCTTCTTAAATTTGATGGGAATATTGTTGCTAGGTCTTCCAAGTAGGGATGCCAGACGTCCCCCTTTAGGGACTAATACAAATCACTGTCCCCCTTATTAAGTCAAAATTCAATAAAAGAAAACATTCAATTAAAAATTTGGAAAATACTTTTTAATATTCTCTGCGAACACATCCATTTAAATTGCAAGAAAACTGTCAAAGCTGAATGCATTCACTTACGATCTACGTCTCACTTCACGTGCTAAAGTTGTACTCCTCAACGTTTTTGTTTTGTACTGTCATCTGTCTCTTTTTTAGTTTTTGTTTTGAAACCATATTTTACTACAGATATGTATCTAATAAAAGTTATTTTTATTTCACTTGTTTTTGACTCTGGCGTTCAAAAATAAAAAAAAAATGTTGCCCCACTTTTTGAACACTCACGATGTCTGCCTTTTCGTATTTTTAAATCTGGCAACCCTACTTCCAAGCCTTCAAAGAACCGTACGCTCCCAAAGAAGAGTAGCGGCGTTCTTGGAGGGCTGGACAGTGACACAGAAGATGTTCCACAGATTCTATTTCCTCATCGTGTCTGCGACTCCTGCAAAGGTCTTTTTTAAAGATGCCCATCCCTTTCGCCATGTTTCAAAAGATGCAGTGTCTAGTTATTACCTCGACGAGCATTCGGATTTGATTCATATCAAGAGATGTTAGTATCTTTAACTTTTTAGTGTCAATTGTGGGCCACAAACTACGAGTTGTGATGCAACCGCAAGTAATGTTCCATCGTTCTTTTGTCAAATTTAATGTGGCATTGTCAATGAAGGTTAAAGCTGCGTTGAAAGCGATAGTACTTATCTCCATGTATGTCCATTTCAGAGCCATATCTGCCCAGTTTATCCACTTCCTCGTTCCCTTCCACACCAACGCATGTCCAGGAGCGGACAATAGCAGTACTGAGTGGTGGGTCATCGCTTTTAATGCCGAAAGGCACAGACGTACATATTTTGAGTATACCAGACTGGAGTAAATTGCTTTAAGTGCTGCTAGTTGTTCCGTCGCTAAGACTGTTTGAGCCGTTTTCTTTATCTCAGATCTCTGTCTGGTTTGATACTTAGTTATTCGGAGAAGACTCCGGATCCTATTCCATTTTTTGTCTTTGAGCCATCTGTGAAAATGGCAATACTCGCGGAGAGCCATTCTTTCCAGTCCGGTATACAGATTTTAAAATTTTTTATTCAAAGTCATATTTAGGTTTCTTGTGGTCCGTGAGTGGCATAAGTCCGCTCTGATCAAAGGTGGCAATTATGCGCGTGTAAACGAATGATTCGGGTTTCCAAATTTTGTTCTGTCTTCGACGGAGAGCACATTTGGCTGCGACGTTCCTAGTATAAAGCTCGATAGGTTGTAGAAATGGCAGGTTAGGAGTTAGTTAGTACCTTGACTAAGATAGTTGGTGCTGCCGGAAGGAAAGGACACTTATGCTCCGCCACGAAAGAGTGTTTGATCTTCACATGGAAAAAATAAGAAGCCCTTGCCTTAAGTGACAACCACAAGTGGAGAAATATTTCAATCAACTTTAAGTCCCAGATGGCGTTAACTTGGAAGACCCACTTCCACAAATTCAACGAAGTATGTACAAATATGTGCTGGACCTAGAACTAAAGATGCCGACCCAGTAAAGAAATATAAATCTAGATCAAGACCGATTTCACAAAATTTAAAGTCTAGAAGCTCTGAATGACCTAGAGGGACAAAGGTATCAGAAAAGTGTACGAAAACCAACGTATTCAAATGGAATTAGACAATTTACTTGGCTTGAAAAAGGACGTAAAGGACACTAAAAATTTCACCCCATGCATGTCCCAGATGCTGATTGCTTCTCCACTTTTTGGCAAAGGTCCAAGGATGCTCCCCATGTAGGACAGTCCTTCATTTG
The DNA here is from genome assembly GCA_916610125.1 of Cheilosia vulpina. Classification (NCBI taxonomy): domain Eukaryota; kingdom Metazoa; phylum Arthropoda; class Insecta; order Diptera; family Syrphidae; genus Cheilosia; species Cheilosia vulpina. Next base: position 19,567,048 of record OU744276.1, on the reverse strand, counting down.
ATAATCATCTTAATATACACTCAGTATGAACATGAAAACGGGGCGTTTTGCGAACCAGAATCTAATAAAGCCCAGCGGCCGCATGTGTCGGGGAAAAAGTAGGTATGCTAATTCCGTCCGACACTAAAAACCTACTATACAGCCGGCAATAAAGAGAAAATTCATAATTACGCTCCTCGAAGGACACTCCCCGCTCGGCAAGTTATTTAATTTTATCATCCGTTTTTCGATATATGTATATATACAGCTATGTCTCTCATGAATCGGGGGCAAATTGAAAAACTTCGAGGGGAACCACACTAACAAGATGTACATGAGAGGACTACGAGACTACGACATGTATCTGTCATGTATCCTTAGTGTCACAGCCTTTTCGAATGGCTCCTTTCGGCTGTTAATGTCATTTGCAATCTATCTTCTGCTAAGTATCTCCTTACAGTGCCTGGCTTCTCTGCGTAGATGTGTGCGCTTACTCATAATGTCTTCATGACTTTATTGCGCTATAAAACGGCTGCTTAACGACTCTCCGAGAAATTATCAAACAATAACTCCCGCAATGCCAAAGTGTCCCGCCCCGCCCGTGCCATTACTAACTACATATTCACTTAATATATTGAATGGGAAATCACGGCGCTATACAAAAGGACGACCGAGACGCCGAAACCGGTTGCGGTGCGTAAAATTTCATTTCTTAATTTTAGCGGCGCTTTTAGCGCACTTAAGCCCTCCTTAACGCTCGGCTTTTAAATACACATGACACTTGAAAGTGTGTTGACGTCTTGGTCGGAATCGGTGTCGCTGTTGTCTTCGTTGGTGTCTTCCTTGGCACGGTCCACAGCCTTTCGCAACCCAAACAATAATGCACAACAGAAACTTTGCCAGGCCAATAAAAAACAGTTGTAACTGGCAATTTGCCTTTTAATGGGCATTAAATTACATGGCAAGTGGTGGCGCCCGGTGAGAGGGCGAAAATTCCCTCCTGACAATTCCGCATCACATGGCGGCGGGTTGTGGTGCAAAGCCTTAGAATTAATATCCACGAAGCATTCATGCGCGCAGACAAAGACGAACCCGATTCCTTTGAGCCCCAACTACTAACGACGCAATTGAGTTAGGTGAATATTGAGGGACATCTGCTCGGTTAATTTAACGCTGCACAGCGGCTTGTACTCGGCTGGCATATTTATGGAATCCGATTAATAAATCCTATAACGATCCCATGTCCTTATTTACCTATGGCAATACCCATATGGATGTATGTATCCATGCATGGACTTTAACTTTCCCCAAGAGGAAAGTTTCCGCCATCGGGCATGGGGCAGGCTCGTTAAATTTCGGCAACACAATTTTGAAAAAGGGAATCGGCAAACTTCAGGCCTGTCCCTGGAGATGATCTGTTTTTCGTTGTAAAACAGTACGTGTCTGAGAAGTTTGCAGCAGGGATTGCAGGCTCGGAGGGGTTCCTTTGAAGATGCCAATGCCAATGGGCGGAGATCAATTATTATTCCCATTTATTTCGACCAGTCATGGGTTGCGTCATTAGTAGGCGAGAGCGAGAGGGCTGTGGCTGAAGAAGATTAAAGGTTTTCCAGGGAAAGGTATATCATTTCTCATTCTCATTTTGTAATTAGATTTACTGTGGATTGGGAAGATTTACTGGGTAGAACACTGAAAGGATGATACGCATCATAGGGTTTTTGTTGGAACGCACAGAAAGGTTTCCGTGCAAATTTATCTTTCGCAAAAGATGTTTGAAACGAAAATCTCTGAGGAGGAGTTATGGGTACTTCGGATCTACAGTGTTGTTCTTTTAAATTTTTCTTAATTCGTTGAGGAGTCTTTAATCCGAAAAGTTTGCGGTGTGCTTGCAAATCTTTGGGGGATTTTTTTTTTGGTTTTCGTGAAGAAAGTCAGAGTGGTTTGCCTTCAATCATGACACACCTACTTTTTAAATGTTCGTTGGGAGCTTCAGTGTGCAGGAGGGCGTTTGGAATTGGACAATGGACAGGCATAAGGGAGGTTAAGACTAGGGTTGCCATATTACATATATGAATGTAGGAAAAAGTGGGATTTTCTGTACCCATTTTAAATTTGGAAGTCAAACTTCATTTTAATGACGAAAAAGGGGTACTGTCCCACTAAAGGGGTGCGTACCGCTCGGCCAAGTCACTGTCTTCCTTATAACGAATATTTTCTCATCGTTTTATTCAATAAACTGGATTCCCATTGCATCTAAGACAGAATACTTTGTAACGATGCATTCGTTACAATAACTCTTTCCCCATACCAATCGCTTCACCCAGGGTCAGCCGAGGCAATACATGTGCACTAAACACACCGCCCATTCGTAGATTCCACCACTGTTGGCTGTGCCCAACCAACCATCTGGCGTGTCTGTCTACCCCACCTTGCCACTCCATTTTCTCGCTCTGACAGCAGCTTGACTATAATGTGCACAATACATGTTAAAACAGATTTGCGTTGGTGAATAGAATTCACATCGGCTCATGAACAAGAATACTATAAGACCATTAGTGATATCACAAGAAATTGAGCAAAATCTCAGACTACCACTGAATTTTGTTCCGCAAATAGTTGTTGGACTATTTGAAATTTTTGTTGCTTAGCAAGCCTGCGGGTAGCTGGCGAATTGCCGAGTGTAAGGAAAACTTGTAGACTGCCGGGACTGTTGCAAGACGGACCTGTAGATCGCCGGGACTGTTGCAAGACGGATCTGTAGAACGCCGGGACAGTCGCAACCGCAAGACGGACCTGTAGAACGCCGGGACAATCGCAAGACTAACCCATCCACCGGCGGGGCTATCTCACGCCAATTCCCCAAATGGGGATGATGACCGCACAACCCTGCGCAAACTAACCTCAGAAAGGTGAGCAACAATTTGGACAGCATTTTCTCCATCAACAACCCTTAGAAGTATGCAATGAAATAAATATTTGAAGTAGGTATTTTCTCCAACTGGCTAAGGATATCTTCATCCGATTAAGATGGCCTCCAAGTCTTATCTCTCATCATCAAAAAACATCAAGGCCTTTTACAGTTATTTTAGAATAGGTCTTCTTCGCCTTTTGATGCCAAAGACACACCTGTTGGCTTGAGTTGTATTTGATTTTTTTCACAGAATTCAGAGCAGACTTTCGATTGTGACGTTCTGTCCGATTCATCGTGGTTGAGTGTCTCTTCTTGTGGACAGGATACACTTGGTATTGCCTTGTGTATGGGCCCGTGGGTTTTGCACTTGTTACAGAAGTCGAATGACAGGGCGTAGTCTTGTCTAAAGCACTTTTTGAAGTCAAAGGCTTCGGTGAGGTCAATACTGACCTTGATGCAAAAGTGTGCTTCATCCATCGTCACCCTGCACAGGCGGACGGGTTTTGTAGAAATGCTAAAACTAGACATGGCTCTGTATAGGTCCTCTTATTGTAGTTTCTTATAAAACACGTTAATACATTATGTTCGGCTCTGCGATTTATTAAATAAGAAAAAACAATTTTAATTTCTAAACTTAATTTAAAGTAATTTACAGCTTGCTACTGCCCGGTCTCACGTTCTTTTCCCGTCTACCCACATTTACCATTTCGCTATCCACTAACCACTAACCTGTTCCTCTTCTCCCTGTTACTATCAACGCCCTCTAACTTCTGATCGCTACACTCTCTAGAGAAGGTGTCATAGACGGCCTTGAAATCGATGAAAAGATGGTGCGCTTCGATTATGATTTTTTGCGTTTCTTTCCTACAAAATTATATCAGCGGAGGGCTTAGTCTAAAACCGAACTGAAAGTGCCCAATCAAGGGTTTTAGACGTTCACCTTCACACAGCAGGTATGGCATCGTGTGTGCGATGTTAAGGAGTCATCCAAACATCTATAGTTGAGGTAGCTAAAGGGGTCTCATATTGTCTACATATTGAATGATGCGTTCAGCCTAAAAACGGGATTCTGACCTCCTTTATTACTGAGGAGCCTGCATGTTAATTCCGCCACCTTTGCTTGTAGAGCTTTTTTCAGAGAAGGGTTTCCGGGCTTGAACTATCATGGTTGCACTAAATAGATCTAGAACAGCGCCACCTTAACCGTGCTTTACGACCTTTAAATATGTTTCTGGCTGTCAACTCGACTACAACTCAAACAATGAGAGCAAGGCAAGTATAGTTCTGACGCAAAGTCGTCCCCCCAAGCTTACAGACCGCTTGTTTACCGAAATTGATTGCAATTAGGGCCTCGAATACTCGATAGTGGACAGGTCTTAATAAGTACAACGCGTTTTCCATAACAACGGATCGGATTAAAGGTCCCCCCAAGCTTACAGACCGCTTGTTTACCGAAATTGATTGCAATTAGGGCCTCGAATACTCGATAGTGGACAGGTCTTAATAAGTACAACGCGTTTTCCATAACAACGGATCAGTTTTTAAAGGTCGGAGACTTACCGGCTAAAACCACCTCCCATTACGTACAGATCGGGTTGTGTTTACCGCTTTAAGACGTTACTCCGTGGAGCTTCGAACGAATTCTTAACTTAGGTACTCCACTTTTGAATCTATTCGCCTTATGTCCCCGGTCTTAGAGCCTAAGATCGAGGTGTAGAGGAGTATACGCAACGTTTCGTAACTTATCACGATCCAGTTGTTTTGCCAAAATTGGTCTCGTAGGGTGATACTTTCGGTTTCGTATAGTGTGCAGTTATAGGACATGTTTTCCGAAACATTTTGGAAATGTGGCCAATTTGGAATGGCTGCAGGCTGTGCGTGCAAACAACGAACGCAGTCTCTAACACTTTATTTTAGAAGCTCATTCAGGACATGTCCTTTATTCGCTGGCTTTTGCAGACAGCCTCTTCAACCTTAGCTAAGGTAAGAAATTTTGGACTTGTTCTCATCTAAGGTCTGTTGGGATCGCCTATCAAAGAACGACTTTGGTTGGTGACATTCGTGTAACATGGCCAATCGACCGCCGATCTGTTCTTATTTATGCCAGCTCTGGGAGTTACCCAAGTCATGAAAGATGCAACCAAGGAATTTAATGGCGGCAGCCTGTATCGTCCTTCGGTCTGTAATGAACGAGTTGCAGTATAACATGAATTTCAAGACCAAATACAGCTTCGACACAAATTTGGTCGACCTAATAACAGATTAACCTAGATAAATAAATTACATGAAAAAGAAAACTGTTTACATGAATGCTCATGCTTACCAACTAAACTGTTAACAAATATCTGAACAAAAACTACTCGGAACAATAACGAAAATGTATCAACGCCGTTGACACCCGATCTATTGTTCCACAACTGCCATATTGCAGGTCCTTTTGGACAAACAATGTTACTGGAGCTGGAGCGTCCCCCAATGAAATGGGAGGATATTTGTGTGCATGCAAAATTTTGCCACAATTAAATTAACAACAAAGTTCGACGCATGTACGTACATTCATGCACATGCACATACACGATCCATGGCGCGTCCGAACAAATAGTCATTTGCTTTGTTATTCCATCTTCATCTCTCTGCGGAGTGTGTTCAGGCACCAACAGTATGTCCCTAGTGGGTGTGTGGCGAGTGATGTGGGGCACTGGGCGGGCATCACCCATTGTGTATGTTTGCCTCCGATGTGTGATGTGTAATTGAATGCCTCTCATAAGCAACAATATGTTTGATTATTATCAATTGTAATGCATCAACTGCAGAGGAAATGCTGCTCAAAGTTGCAGGAAACAAGTGCAGGCCGGATATGTGCACATACGTACGGTACGTGGGTTTGTGGTAAAAGGAAGCCACTATTCACTATCCTTTGGAAATAGTTTCCTGCTGCTTATATACGTACAACTATGGGTGCAGCGATTGTTGGCCAGATATACAAGTGTGATTTGCTGCTTTTTGCTGTATTGCATGGACAGGGACACACGGATCGATATCTTTTCCTTCGGGCTCGCAGGTAAACTATGCACAAGTATCCGGTTGAAGGGTTGCGCACATCGAAACAAAAGACTAAGACCCTTCTCCAATTTAGTAGCCGGGCTGGGGAGCTGCGCTTTGATGATGGATAGCAGGGGATACTGCCTCGGCAATGCTGTTGATGTATCTATGTATGAAAAGGAACACTGGGTTTATGGTTCGTTTCGTTTCGATTCGATGTGCATTTCTTAGACAAAGTCGCGCCGTCGGGAGGATGCTTTTAACTGATTGCTGCCATATTTGGACTGTGTATTTGAACCAGTGTAAGGTGGCAGGGGTATCGGCTCATCGGCGTACCCCAAATATCCTTTTCTAAAGGAATAATGACAAACATGTGGGTATGTTCCTAATCCATATATTTTCTTTTGGAAAGTAACTGACAGGACGAATGAATGGACGTTGGAAGAAAGTATTCAAAACGCATGCAACTTGACAACAAGGAACACTAGACAAACAGTGGCCAGTTTGAATCATTTGTAAGCTGAGATACCATCACATCCTACCACAGCCAATAAGCTTTGCCGCTGAAAAAATTCAAAAAGGGGAATGAAAAGGCGCTATGTAAAAAAAAACAAATGTATTCATCACACTTCTATCATATTTTTTTATTTTTTTTTCGTTCAAACAAGAACAAAATCACATTGAAACTAAAAAACGGGTCATTTTGAATTGGGGGCTTTGCTCAGGATCAAAAAGGAGCCATTTGGGCACTAAAGGGGTCAAACAGCAAATCTGCCAATAGGCTTCGTTTCGGATGAGACAGAAAATTAACGATATAACTTTCTTATATAACAAATTTAGGTGGTAAATTAATCTCCCATTTGGGGGAAAATATAAAAAAAAAATTGAATAGGAGTCTCCCCTGAGAGTTTAGATGACTCTTTAAAAAAAATCAAAGTCTGTGACACTACGTGTCAATCAGTAATAATTATAATTATAATAAAAGGGTCATTAACTTTTCGGTTTCGAAAGTACAGCTAAATAAAACACACACAGCGATACATTTTTGAAGAACATTTTATTTCATTACAAAGTTTGAACTTTGGGCCGCCTCGGGAAGATTCGCAGCATGCGATTCTATTGAGGTAATTTTTAACCACTTTTACGCACATTTCGGATGTTATCTCGGCCATAACTTGAGTAATGTTGGTTTTTAATACGTCTAAAGTTCGCGGATTATCCGCGAAAACACGGTCTTTTGCGTATCAACACAGAAAAAAATCTAACGGTGTCGAATCTCATGATCATGGTGGATGGTGGCCAATTGATGTCGCCAAAACGTGAAATTACGCGACCAGGAAACGCAATACGCAATAATGCCATAATTGGTCGTGTTGTGTGGCTTGTTGCCCCGTCTTGTAGTAAGTTTGTAGTAAGTTTTAATAATTTTAACGCGTTCTGCGATTGTTAAGCGGTAAAAATTGAACTAGTATTATGACACTTCAAATGACAGCTGAGTTTGACAGGTGTCAAAGGCCAGCGCAACCAGCTTAAAACCAAAGAATAACCCTGAATTATAATAAGATTTACAATCTAGTACTTTTTTGCATCAGTCTGTTACCTTTTTAAGAGTTTATTGTTTGGTAACATTTTTTATATTTATATGAAATGAAATGTCAAAATTCCTTAATTGTCAAAATGAATTCTTTGTTGGTGCTATAAAAGACTTTATTTTATTCATTTATTTATTTATTTCATTATCCTCATGTTACAATTTATAATCTTCAAAACTAATAATAAATATTGCAGCTAAAAATTTTGAGAATAGTTAGTGACATTTTGTATTAATTAATATAAATAGAGGCAAATGTCACATTATTTAAAAGTAATTATTGTGGGGCGAACAAATTAAAAATAAGAAAACAATTTCATTATACAAAATAAAGAAAAATGTATTACTTATAATATTTTTTATTTAGTAAATATTACGCGATGTAGTTCAGCAAAATTTCAATTTCAGTATGGTTAAAACTAAGAAGCCATTGTTTCACTTTTTTCATAAAAGTAAATAAATTCGTAATGAGTCGTATATCTACAGGAAGGCTATTAAATAGTTTGCAAGAAAGAATGGAATATGAGTTTCTATAGCATGTGGTGCGAAAGGGTGGAATGGACACAAGAGGTTGACGACGGCTCCACAAGCTATAGGCGCCATAGATCGCACTTTGCAAGTAGCCACTTCTAATAAAAAATATCTTCAGGACCTTAAAATAAAATAAATGCCTAACCGGGAGGATATCCATGCGTTTAAATAATACCATTGAGTGGGCTAAGCGAGACGAATTGCAGATCTTCCGTACAGCACACTTCTGAAGTACAATCAGAGGCTGAATTTTATTCAGATATCCACTTCCCCAACAGCTTATACCGTACTGTAATTTCGAATGAAATATCCCATAATAAATTCTTTTTAAATTAAAATGACAGAACTTTTGTAGACGATAAAAACAACGAATAGTGGAGAGCAGATATTGCTTCAAACTTTGGATATGATTAGCCCAACTCAAATTTCGATCAATTATTACACCAAGATACTTAAAATGGCTTACATTTCAATTTTAAAGCAATTGACATGACAGGGACTATATATATATATTAAAAATTACATTTAAAAAAAATGATTACTATATAGAAAGGTGGGTTTCTCTTTTCTAAACTAAAATATCTAAAGAAAGTGTAAGTGACGTCGAATTTAAACGTCAGGTGCCATTTTCCGTCTGTAAAATTGAATTTGCAATACTGTGCGGAATAGTTTTAATTTAATTTACTTATAAGAAGAAGGTTTGGTTTAGGTGTACGCAATAGTTTGTAAATATTTTCACTAATATACTCTAAATATTACGAGATTTCTTGTTATAATAAATTAAATTATTTTAACAAACAGTGCGAACTCATTCATTGAATACATTTGTTTTAGTTCATAGTTCATTTATTTATGATAGCTTACACATTAAGATAACAATGATCGAAAAAAAACGTAAATGAGCTGCTCCATCGGCAACAGGTTCTAATCTGATGATTTAAATTTGAATTTGAAATTCCGTTGAATTACCTTTTTTGTATGGGGAATTCATAACTTAATTTGAGCAGCCTTAATGGCGACATATAACCCACGAGTTGTTGTCCATGCACATCTATGGCACAGTACCATTCGAATGATATAAGTTTTATTCTCCTCATTTCGTAATGAATACTTAAAAAGTGAACCGAAACTTTTGATGTTCACGAATTAATATAATGATGTTTGATTACATGATTTTATTTTTTATAAAAATTGCCTTTTAAATTTGCTAACATTTGTAAGCGTCTAAATTTAATTGGAAATGTTTTTGAACAGATTTATTCCTTTGAACATTAAAGTGTTTTGAGCGCGCACTGTAGTCTTAAAATGTGGTCTAAAGTTGTGCCCTCCTTTAAGGTTGTATGGTTGACTTTCACTTGTATATTTTAAATTGTTATATTTGCTGAAAATGCTTCGATTGAACGTAGCAATTGATTTTACTCCAACGAAATCAATTGCTAGGTTTTATTTCACAAATGCCTTTGTTATACGTATGAGCTTAATTTCGATTGTTAATAAAGAGAATGCGTTTGCAAAAATATTCAAGTTTGCAAAATGCAACTTAATAAAAGGTGCAAAAAATGGTTCGTCAACGAACGATTTTTTGAACGAAAAGTAAAATTGTAATTTTGTACTTTTGAAATTTTATTTTGTGGTATCTGTGTACCTTAATTGTCCTTTAATGAAATTTCACGTTAAAATATCGTTCATCAGAGGAATATTAGCTGTACCCAGTGTTTTTATGTCAGTGGGATGGTTTTTCCCTCGGAAACATTTTTTTTCTCCCATTTTTTTCAGTTTTACCACTTGGTAAGAGAAAAAAACACACACCTTATTTTCCATATTTTTATGAACAAGAAATTATGTAGTATTAAAAAAGGGCAAACAAATATTCTGTAAGGAATTTAATTGGAAAAAGGAGAAAATGAAAATACGTGTTTTTTTTTTATAATAGATTTTTTTAGATCGGCTTGTTTTGTGAACACTGAATAATACATTAGGAAATTATCTTAGGTTAAAATTCAAGTGCAATTTTGTTAGCTAACCGAATTTCCCCCAATTTTTTACTTTTTCCCTATATCCCAGTTTGTTATCATCGAAATTTCCACGAAAAGGTAAATTTCCCACGAGTTACAAACACTGTACCGAAAGCAACTATGAACTGTAAAATTAAGTGAACGACATTTATTTTAATGCTCTGAACTATTAAAAGTATTTTACCGCTGAGTGACTTTCGTCAGTTGATCAAACGCAGGTTGCTGCCCCAATGCTCGCAGCTAGGATATATTTCAATATAAAAAGCAAGCAAACAAGCTAAAGAGCTCGTTATTTCCTGTAGCCGTATATACTCATTGTAATCGTCGATCCCAGATAATTCAACAGACGAATCAAACGAGGCATCAAACAAATCTGTAAACATACAGGTATAATCAAATTTTTTAAGTTTATCTCTTTAAATGTGTGGATTTGTGCCCGCATCGCGTTGAAAGTATTCAACCAATCGGTATGACTTGCTCACAAGAATAAGCTGCTTGTTTTGGAGAACAATTTTTATTTTATCGTAATCGGATAACTCATTCTGATTCACCCAAAACGTACAGTTTTAGATGTTGGTTCACAAGACGTGTGATAGTGATTCGGAAAGAAAATGCTCTAGTTTCGTTGCCGAAATATGCGCAACCTAGCTTAAAACTAATTTTTGTCAATATTAGGGGCATGCTCTTCCTTTACATCTTTAGTAAAAGAATATAGAAAGCCAGCAACAACACCAAAAGGAACACACAAAAATCAGCTCCAACCGAGTGTGAATTTTGCTCGGTTAAACAAAAAAAGTATTACTTGGTAGTTTTTAACGGAATGTTGGTTGGATTTTAACAATTGGGTTTTCCGCGTGCAAAAAGCTGTTACTTTTGCTTATATGCTTTCAGGCGATTCAGGTCTACATCCGCCACAAATTGTGATGCCAACTACCCTGAGGATGCAAAGGGATGTACAATTTTAAACTCGAGCAGTTAATCGCATCCCTAAAGGACTGGATCTTAAAAAGGCAACGGGAGCCGGTAAAAGCTATGAACCTGCACCATGTAGACTGTTTAATGTGAACGCAGCCAGTCGAACCATTTTCCACAAATGTAGCCTTCAACATTTAAATGTCCCAAGTGACTCGCTAAGAGCTGTACTTTGTTTTTAAGGAGGTAAACTTACTTATAGCACACTGTACTATACCTCCTTCAAAATGTTCCCCAATTTTTTTTTTCTCCTCTTTAATGGAGGTCGATCAACTAAAATAGTGTGACTGTGAGGCACCATTTATAGGTAGATTATATATAAGATCTGTGCTCACTTTAAATAACCTTCGACTCCGCTTATAATATTCCAGATCCGCGCACACTAAAATCCTTCCACTCGGCGTACCTACATTTGGGCTGAATTAAGTCCCATAAAACCAACTTTTCTTTTCTCCATGATTCCCTTTGTCAAGTAACTATTTGCCTTTGGTAGTCCAAATGTAAAAGTAAACCCAAACCCCATCCGGGGGCAAACAAAAAAATTCATAAATGCCGACAAAAGGAGGGGAAATTCAATCAATTTTTACCATTTATTTGCTTAACTCATTGTCACAAACTTTAAACATTTAATTGACTTCATGCTGGACAAAAACAAACAAGCACATACAAAAGCAAGCGAAAAATGTCGAAAGTCTCACCTCAAGAACTTTTCAAAAGTTCTAACTTTGCCATTTGTGTTCGAATTGAATGGGAATGCAGCAGCAGCAGTAGCAGCAGCAGCGACAGAAGCACCAGCACCATCTCGAGTTCCTTATCCTTGTGTGGCATTCTCTTGTCTCCAAAGAGTCATCATCTTTGTGTTCAAGAGGATTCAGCAGTCCTGAAGAATTTCAAATTGGACTTTCGTGCTCTGTGGGTCTGGGTATGCATTAGGTAGGTATTTGTTGGGCAAAATTTCCATAATATTATTCCGAGACTTGAGTGTTTTTCCCATCGACCATAGGTCCCATAGGGTGTGCCATCAGTGTGAAATATTTTGAGATTTAATCACGCAGTTCACCGGAAACCAGTCGTATTTGAGCAGAGGAGTACCTATGAATTTTGGCGTGTCCGCAGTCCATCTGAAGATTGTCTAATTAATGTTTTATGTATATAGGTTATGATTTAGACCAAATATTTGTCAAAGTTTTAGCTCACAACCTTCGTCCATCCCAAAGCTGTTTAAAATTAAATTTGAAATCCACAAATTCAATTCAATCCATACATACAATTTTACAAGCATAGGATATTAGGTGGTATGTTCCAGGACAAGTGTAGCATTTCGTTATGCTCCTTTATTCGACTAAGGGACGACAGGGAAGTAGGTTTATTCCATTTGAGGTCTTAAGTCGTATTCGCATCGATATACTGAACCCTGTAACAAATGAGTGTGAGGGTTACATGTCTTGCAATGCTTTCTCAATATTTTGTCAATATATTGACAATAATGGAGGTTTGATTTATTTAGAGAAGACAATTGGTAATTGTATCGGCGTCACAATCCTTAGCTTCGCTAACCTGTCTTGTGTTTTAAAGACAGGTTTATTTGACTTAAAGTCCTGGACAACGGACTGGCATTCTGTCGTTTTATGTGGAATTTATATTAGTCATAATTTATTTTCCCAATCAAGGAAGCAAAACAAAATTGGGTCTTTCTCCAAAAATCCTTGAAAAACACTCGTTTTTATATCGAAATCGCTTAGATAATATCGATTTTTTTGTATAACTAAACTAGCTGGCCTGGCGAACTTCGTGCAGCCCGAAATTGATTAAATTATTCATATCCCTTTCATAAGTCGAGCCTCTCCATGAAAAGAATGGAACTCTTTTGGACTGAATCGACTTGGTCCGGTCGGTTAAAAATGATTTTATGCAGCCGCTTTTAGCTGCGTTGGCTGTGTCAAAACTGTTCATCTTGCAAACCACAAAACTTCAATGCTGGCGGACAACATTCAATGGTCAAATATTAAATCGAGAAAGATCATTGTAAGCGAGTGTGGAATCATATCGAAATGCAGCTCGATTTAAATTGTAGCGTCTGTGTCCTCTGTTGTTCACATCGATTGATGCTTAGTTGATCTTGATCATCATTTTAACGTGTGGCTTTTACTAGAAGGCATTGGGCTCATTCAAGAATCTATTTATCTAAAATTGACTAGATTGGTCTGGATAAGATCTAACATGAACGCAAAAACTAGATTAGCCGGGAACGTCACTTTTTCTACGTCAGCCACATATGCGAACTGTCAACTTAGTACTCAGTCACGATTTTCTTGACTTGATTCGTCGGCTACCCGTCAACTGAAACAGCTGCTCAAATGACCGATTTCAGCCAATCAAAAACGAGATACACCTAGTTAGACAGCTGTCATTCTTTCATATGATTGGTTCTTCATTTTTGTAAATGGGCTTGTTCATTGTGATGTACACAATGCTCATCCTTTTCGTTCAGCCACCTGGATCGTATTTTTATTGGGAACTCCAATGATCGATCTTCATTCCGGCGGCATTATTACACTAACACATAAATGTCACAACTGTCAATACGAATAATTGGTCGGTGCCAAAATACTTTATTGAAATTCCTTCTCCAAAAATGGATGAATAATTTAAACTATCAAAAAAAAAAAATGGATGAATAAAGGTAGCTTATGTTACTTCAGATTCCTTGGGCCTATAACCTCACTTTTGGCAACCAAAATGTTCGTGAAAAACTATTGTCGATTTAAAAGTAAATACAAGAACAGTATACCTAATAATTTGCGCACACAAATGCTTCGAATAAAACGTCAATGTGAAAAGATCGAACATACTACACAGCTGACTGGATGCGTAACGCCATCTGTTGGCGATTCCATTTTCATGAGCGACAAAATTAGGCGATTGTCAATCCGTGGTTTCCAAAGGGGTCACATCGCAGCTCCGGGGCGGCAATTGACATCGCCGAGGTGGCTGATAACACGATTTGTAAATTTGGTGCGCAGAAATTCGATTGTTGCATGGGCTGTGAGGCATGACGCGCCATCCTGCATGAACCAGAGGTCGTCCAAATTCATGTTTTCAATTTCAGTAAAAAAAAGTCGGTTAACATGGCTCTGTAATCTCCATCGTTGACCGAAACGTTGTTCCCAGCCTAATTTTCGAAGAAAAACAGTGCTACCACTCCACAATCCGCACTAAAGTGTCACTCTCTGTGGATGCATTGGCCTCTCGACAATAACGTGCGGATTTTCCGAGCCCCATATGCGGAAATTTTGTTTTTCAATGTAGCCTACAAAATGAAAATGCGCCTCGTCAGAAAAGATGATTTTTGGCTTCTTTTCAAAAAAACGCACTCTTTGGGCTACACAGCGTAAAGCGACTCATTCTTTACGCGGAGGTATAATACTGACTTTCTGTGAAGATTTCGTGTCAAAATAACCTATTATAAAAGAAACCACTGATGGCCCACCCTTTATATTTCAATTTCGATTTTCTCCCTCATTAACACAGATAATTGCTAGGTTATACGATTCAAGATTTAAGTTTCGAAAATTTGAATCAATTCCAACCAGATTTGTACAGCTCGTAGAGTTCCGCAAAGTATCAGCGGCTGGCAAATGTGATTTTTCGCTTGCTTTCTGATGTGATGTCATTTTCAGAATTGATAGCGGAGAGCCAAGGTAGACAAAGTCCCGAACTACCTCAAAGTTAAGCTGACTATCGTGACGTTCTGTCCGATTCGTCGATGTTGTGCGCCCCGTCTTGTTGACAGTAAGTATTTCGTTTTCATTCATCACTAAACCCATTTTTGCAGCTTCTGTACTGACACATACTTGCAATGCACCAGTGACAGCTCCTGTGCTCTGCTAATGAAATCGACTTTGTCAGTGTATGCAAGTAGTTGAGCAGACTTTTGGAAAATTGTGCCGGGGGTTAATTCTCGTTCTTCGCAAATGTGAACCCGAACTTAAAAAATGTTCATACAATTTTTTTCCCCGTTCTCATTTGCGAGTGAATATTTTTACTGAAAGTTGAAAATTTAGAACCAAATATCGTACAATACAGTATGCGACAGTTTCACTTATTGCTTAAAATACGAAAACGATTTTTTCGATTCAATCGAATAAATTGGGCGTTTCCCACAATACTCTCAAGAATGCCATCTAAAAAGTCATATGAGAGCGCGTCATATATTGTTGTATAAATCCTTGTGTTGTCGGGCCTTAAACCGCACTGATGAGGTCCAATCATGTCGTTAACGAATGGTTTCAGGAAATCACACAGTACAGCAGATAGGATCTTGTATGCGACGTTAGGGAGACTGAAACCTCAGTCCCTTGGGCCGCCTTTCTTGCGGATCAGGCAAATAATGCTGAGGCTCAATCCATCAGGCATGCTTTCCTCGCACCAAATCTTGAAGAAGAGTTGGGGTATGGTCTCCACCAAGTCTTGACTTTTACCAGGTTGATTGGTTCGTTCTGCATCGTCGCTGCTACTATTCCCTTAAATGTGTGCGCACTTGTGAGCTCGACTGATGGCTGTAAAACAAACATTTTACCCATTTACTCACCCAATCAGTAAATATCGATTACGTACCGCTTATTTTTAACGGGCAAAACGGAAAACAGACCAAATTTCGACTTCAGATTTATTGCCATTATTGAACGAGCTACAACTACCCTCTGGCGCCTCACTCTTATACAAAAAATTATCAAAAGTTTCCATGGAGAATGAAGGTTGATCAAGGTGCTTTTTTTTTGACACAAAACTTCCAGCAGATCCTGCAATACGTCATATGAAACAAACCGAAATTCAATTTACCAATCGTCGAATGGATATTATTTTCGCGATGACACAATCCTTTTGCGTATTGAATTTCCTTTTCATCAACCCAATGCTTCGATTTTTTGTTGGAGTCGATTTTTTTTTTGTGTTTTAATAAACTATGTGAAAACTCCCACCGGCACTGAATCATGTTGCGAGCTGGTCGACAGGCAGGAAAGTCCGGCCAACTCAATTTGTTCGGTAAAGTCCTTTTGCTGAAAAGCACGTTGAAAACACTTGTCATTGTCAAATTTTGTCATCGTCCTGTCGACTGAGTGAAGGTATAAAGTTGTAATTGCCAAAGTACAATCCTTTTGGTTGCCAGACATCCAGCACAGTGACTATTGGGTGGGTATCCCCGGTGAAACTTTAGTTTGGGGTTTCATCCGACCTGGCCAACAAAATTCAAGACCAAAAACAACTGAAATGCAATCCAATCGGAATCGGTTGGGATACACAAACACTTGAGGTGTTTTCTTGCCCACCTGAGATATGCGAAAACTTTCAGCATCCCGATTTGGAAGCCCAGGATGTCGATGTAACAACATTTATATGTCGACAGAGACGAGAAGACACCCAACTTTACATAGTTTTTCATTTCATGTGGCTTGCTAATTAATTAGGGGAAACTTTGGTTTTCAAAAACTAACTTCGATTGGGGTAAAGTTTCCCGAAATGGAATAACCAGTTTTCACAGAGGATGAAGATGAGTTTTATTTCCCACTTTTCTGTAAGGAACTGCATACTAAGGCGACGGCTTTATATAGACACACGATGAACGAGTTGTGGATTGTTGAAAAAATGTCTGAGCAAAGTTTCAAAATTGGATTTTCTTCGTTTCTCTTTGAGG
Source organism: Cheilosia vulpina (assembly GCA_916610125.1). Taxonomy (NCBI): domain Eukaryota; kingdom Metazoa; phylum Arthropoda; class Insecta; order Diptera; family Syrphidae; genus Cheilosia; species Cheilosia vulpina. The sequence continues at coordinate 19,550,312 of OU744276.1, read as the reverse complement.
AAATATTTTTCAATGGAGTTGTCACTTTTGTGCAATTAAGTGAATTAACAAGCAGTTGCAGTTTTTTGGAATTATGCGATTCGGCAATGTGAATGTTGCCAATTAGAGTGGTTATGTGGAAAAGATTTGCCGGGGGCACAAGGTGTAAGTCTTGGTTTAGTTGGGGGTGGACTGTATTCGTAGGTTGTAGTTGTGGTGCTGAAATTAAGGGAACGACAGAGTAATGCGACGAAAGTTCAAGGCACTCTAAAGGTAGATACGATGGAACTAAATGGAGTTGTCTTCGGTTGTGGACATTTTTAAGATCTGATGATTTCAGATTTGTCTTCAAGACATTTCTATCACTTTCAAAAAGAAAGAGGTCATTTTGAGCACGACTGATAAAACTCATAGGAGCTGTAAACGGATCTTTTTTTAATCGAATATTGGTCTCCTCTGCTTGATGGACTTAGCTTTAGAAGAAGTGCAAGTGAAGCGGCGTTTTTAGATGGATCGGCATTGGCGTTAAATGTATTTCTAAAGTTCAATTTCTTCTTCGTTGCTGCGAAGCTTTGGAAAATATCATTCGTAGGCTTTTTAATGACCAGCCTTTGAGCAAGTCTCAGACGGATACTCGAATTTGGCTTCTGTCGAAGTATATAAAAAGTCATAAGACTTTTAACATCGACTGCGGTTTACAAGCCAAAGAGATATATTGTGGTCCGAAATATTGTTTTTTTTTTTTGTTTCAAAGCCTTAACCCAAGTAGATATAAAGTATTAAACTTTTATAAGCTGTTTTAGAACTTTTCAATCAGCTAAATTATACAATCAGTGGGCGTCACGTTCTCCCAAAGACATCAAGTAGCGAGTGTCGAAAAAACAGACTTGCGCGTCAAAAATTGCGTCCAAAAACGTATTTAAAAATAACATCTAACAACACATTCGAAAATATGCCAATGAAGAGCATTCACTCTCAAAAAAAGAGACAGAAAGCTGTCAAGAAGTTCGTCAAAAGCGCTTCAAAAATTGTGAAAGCAAACATGCTTGAAAACATTTATCAATTCGAGTCAAAACCGATCGCAAATTGCTTATGGAAATGTTTGAAAATGCGTCAACTAACCTTTAAAATAACTTAAAAAACGTGTACGAAAACGTCTGTAAAAATAGAACTTGTCATAAACGTATACTTAAAGGAGATAAAAAGTGTCTACAAATGTATCAAAAAAATGTGTTTAGAAACAAGTCCTAAAACTGGTTTAAAACGTTTTGACAAACGCATCTGAAAATGTATCAGAAAATGCGTCAAAATGCTTTGAAAAATGTATCAAAAAATCAGTTCTTAACTGGTTAGAAAATCGGGTCGAAAACACATAACAATCGCCTGAAAAACACTTAAAAAATTCATAAAAAATGGCTTGAATACGAGTCGAAGAACCGCCCAAAAAGCTTGAAAATTAATTAAGAACCAGTTAAGAAGATGTCCCAAAATCGCTTCAAAAACGCGCTAAATATGAGTGAAAAATCACTTGGACAATGTTTCAAAAGAAACGTTTCTAGTACCTCAAAAATACGCTCATAAAGCAACAGAACTACGTGACCAAAAAAGCATCAAAAAGGGAACCAAATATCCGTCAAAAAGGCTTTCGAAATTCTTGAAATATATGACTGTTTCAAAGACCAGTCTAAAAAAGCATTCAAAACGCGCCCGAATCGCTAAAGAAATTGCATAAAGCGTGTCAAAAAAAGGAGTCAGAAACCGGAACAAAAAGGATTAAGAAAACGTCTCCAAAAATAAGTAAGAAAAAAGTAAAAAACGGTTCCAAAAACAATCAAAAATTTGCCAAAAAAATTAACAAAAAACTTCATTAAAAAAATAACAAAAATGCCTCAAAATTTCGGGAAATATCGATCGGAAAATGCGTCAGGAAACGTTTATAAGACCGTGGCAGAACATAAAACAGTTCAAGACCGCGACCGAAATATGTCTTAAAAAAAGATTCCAAGAAATGTCTGAAGTTTTTCCAGAAACGCTTCCAAAGAAGCCTTAAAATCGCCTCTCGATACGGTGGAAAAATATTCAAAAAACTGCTTGAAACATTCGTAAAAAATCGAGTCTTAAAACCGATCTAAAAAGCATTAAGAAAACATATAAAAAACAAGTTAAGAATTGTAAAGAAACGGTTCCAAAAACCAGTCCAAAAATAGATAAAAATGAGCCAAAAATATGAATCGCAAAATGTTTTAGAAAACGTTTCTAATATTGAATCAGGAAATGATACATAAAACAGCTGAAAAGGCACCCAGAAAATAAGTCAAAAACAACTAAAAATCCGTCAAAAACGTGCTTGAAATGAGTCTTAAAAAAAGCTTCCAAAAAATGTCTGAAAACTTTTCTAAAAACATGTGTAAAGAAGACTCAAATCCCGGACGTTACGCGTCAAAAAGTCTCAAAAACGGGTTGAAACAATCGAGTGAAAAAACAATTCGAAAAACGGCTCAAAAACGCGTTACCCCTCAGATGTCAGCTTAAAAATATAAGGCTTGCCAATTCTTCTAGACCCTTATACTACTTATATAATAAGAACTGGGAATCTAGCGTTGCAGTTGCAAAAATATAAGCAAGTCAATCCTTGAAAAACATGGCAATATATACGCCATAGCTAAGAGTGCTTTGCTGTCCTTTGGGGGGTTATAGTTACAGAATGTGGAGCGTACACGGTTTGTCTCCATGAAATCTACAATAGTCACCAGGTTTAAATACCATCTAAAGACACATCCGATTTATAATGTCCTATCTCGATCGCAACGAAAAATTTAACTCGTCTAGGACCGTCTAGATTAATTGAATTGCTCCCACCCCACTCATACCTTGACCGCAAATATAAAACAAATTTTAAACGAGTTAACAATGGATGTCGCTCCGCCCAATCTACCTTATGATACCGCTGTTCAATAAGACACAAATCAATTCCAATGCTCCATATCTCGGTCCCGCTTTGAAGGATCTTCGTTCCACTTGTAGGTTCTAGGGACTCCCTGAAAATTAAACGGATACAAATGGATGGCAATCAATTGGTGACTTCTTATGCTCCGACCACACTCGTTCTTGTGCTAACACATACAGTATCCTTTCCATTGTCCATATCCTGCCGAGGGGAAACCTATCTAAACGAAAATAGCATCGGGGAAAAGACACATTACAGCTCTGTCTTAAGTGCAAAGAGTGAGAGACGACACAGAAGAAGACAAAAGCGCACACAAAGGACATAAGTGTCAGAACCAAGAGCAAAAAAAAAAAAACAAAAAGAACAAGGACTAGGGAGTAAAAGAAAAAATAAATTTTGTTTGAGACAAGATTTATGATTGCCTCTCTCGTATGAGAGGACTCGAGCGCCACCTCCTGCTTGAGACAACGAAAATCGTAGATCCTGGGATTATTTATGACGCTACCATGTCACATTGTCTAGGATTCTCAACCCAGCCACCCAGCCACCCACCACATCCATCCATCGTGTCCGCTCATAAAGATAGAATTTCGTAATTAACGCTTGTAATAGGATCACAATTAAGTACGTTGAATATTCACTACTGACATGGAGCGCATATATCTCACTCTCGGCCAACGGCGGAGAAGAAGACATGGACACGAGCACTGACGTCGCTATACAGCAGAGTGAAGTCCATCCCGGTTAGGGATAGATGCCGTAGGACAGACGCAGACGACTTGCTCTTAGCAATGAAAAACTTTTTACACAATGTTCCTGTGCTGCTTTTTTAAATAGCCCCTCTCCTCCCCCACAGGTTCGGGATATATCGTCGGGTTGAAGGACACCCAGCACCCAACAAAGAAGCTCGATGGAAATCAAAGCCGGGCAAAGAAAGCGAAAGAAATGGGATTTTCCTTTTGTGATAAATGAGGTTGCATTAATTACACTTGCATCGAGGAGCAGAGCAATAGCGAGAGAGACTTTTCCGCTTCCACCCACTCTTAGGAGCGTGCAAATGAAAATTTCGTATCCGCCATCGGGGTGGGGATAGCGTCAATCCCTTTCCAAGTTTGCACGTGTTGCACTGGCACGGCACCGAATCACCATCATCAGCGTCCGTATGTGCGCATCCACACATGGTAGCCGTCGGTTTGCTCTAGCATCCATACTTGCACACTAATTAAAAAATATGGAACAGTAAACGTGAAATGTGAGCGCGCTCGGCATCCAGAGCACTGGCTTTGATTTCAATCCGCCCGCAGCAATACGGAACCCACTGCTGGTAAGCATCTCCCGGTGAACTGAACGCCGAGCAAGGATTCTTAAGATCCATTGCCCGTGGTAGTTTACGATTAGCAGACGAGTTGCACATAAATTCCCCCAAGGATTACCGCATCCATGTCGCTCTGGCACAGCGCCCTGCGCCCCCTGCTCGGATGGCATTCAAATGCAGGTTGTGTGTGAGGAAATCCCGTGTAATGAAAAATTATATCAACAAACTATCCGAACACGCAAACATGTTCTCGCCCTAAAAACCGAGCCAGGGGCTGGAGAAGATGCATCCTCCGATATTACAACTCCCCCATTATTCCACTTAGATCCGACCCCTGTCACTTAAAAGGGATAAACTTTGGAAACGCTCGAAGAGCTTAAGGGTTTACTGAACTTTGTCGTCAACCAGCAGCACTTTTTCTATACTCGTGTGTGTGTGTGTACAACTACCCCATTTACCACGAATTGTTGAAATGAATGCGCTCGGCAAGTGAATCGATTGGGAAATGCCTGCGATAATAATGTTTGCTATGGCCAGGGATAACTTGCATTAGCTTTCAAGTGGCAAGTTAAGGCAATTACTCGCGTCCTTATTGATGACGTACTACTGCACAGGGTCGCCTATGCTCTGGAGAGCAAACAAACTGTCGGTGTATAGAAAAAAAATAAAATAAAATTGCAATCGGAATACGGAAGGAAGAGGGTAAACAAAGTGCGGTGCAAGCTTTTCTCCAAATCATTCGCAGTTATTCGAAAGTTTTTGTTGCCCAGTTAATTTGAAAAGTGTCCTTTTCGTGCGCTACACTTTACTGCTGAACTTAATCCGTTGCACGGACGCGCATTTCTTTGGCGCTGTTATATAGGCGTGCAGATTATGGTAAATGGTGGTTGGCCTTTTATGATGCCGGACGTACAAGTTCATATTTTTGATTGAGTGACACGTTAAGTGGGTGCAATCGACCGAGCTTATTTCTGAGTAGTTGGTTAGTGAGTATGCTGAATTTTGTTCCCGGGTTGGGACACACTCCTCTCGTCCATTGTGCTATACCAGGAAGCAAATCCAGTGTTACCCATTTAAATGGAATTTTTGGTTTGACTCTAGGGGGAAAGCTGAGAATGCACTTAAGCGCTGAGAGGCAAGCAGTTCAGCAACGAAGGTCTGCCACCCAGGCCACCCGGGCAGCACAACAACAAGGGAAAGTTCAAGTTCTGTTTAGCATTTATTTATTTATTTACTTAACTATTTATTTATCTACTTATTTATTTATTTATTTATATTTGTCAGTCTGTTTAAAAAAAAAAAACTCTGGACCTTACAATTCCAAATGTACTTATAAAACAAAATTTACAATACAAAACCTGAACTGAAGGTTGGAAAATACCAACGAAACGGTGAAATATTCCTTTTTTATTATTCGCGTTTGAAAAGTAACGACCAAAAAGCTCATAGAAGATATAACAGGTGAAATGAATTGAAGTATCATTGTCTTAATCAAAACCTTAGAGAACAATGGTGATGCTTAAGCGTTTTACACTTAAACGCCAAGCAAAGGAAGGAGTCTCGTAAGGAATCCAAATAAATTACCCACAGCCTTTTCTGCTAAGAGACAGTAATAATGGCGCGGGTTTCTTAGAGAATCGATGGTACGAAGTCTTCGTTGACCGTGAATCTGTCCATTAGATTTTGTATTAACGAATCCATGCAAAAAATCAGTAAAGACACTATAAAATAGGCTTCAGTAGAAGAGACTGGATTGGAACGCGTTCTTTGTTTCAATGAAGTTCTTGGAGCCCCTAATTCGAAGTGGGATGCGAATTGAAAAGCCTGTCTGAAAATATCGTCGGCATTTTCTCTGATTTTCTTAAGAGAATTCAGAACTTATTTTGTGCGGTCGATTGCAGAAACGAAATCTAAGGATTAGTTCTATAGGAAAACTGATAAGGGCAGCGTTAAATTGAATAGTTTTTTTTGCCTACAATGGGGCTTATTAGGAAGTCACTTCTTTGCACCGGTGCCAAAAGTGTTGACGCTTTCGAAGACATCGCCCACGTTCTGCTCGTTATTTCTTCAAGATTTATTGAGATGCATTTGAAGAGCTCTACATAAGAAATAATACTGTGTATGTGGTTAAGCTATTCCAGCCACGTTGAGCAGAAGGAAATTCGACTTTAAATATATACAGCAGAGCAGTTTCGGGAATGGAACCAGATTCATAGAATAATTGCCCCGTAAGTTCAACGAAACCAAAAGCCATCCCACCATAGGCTGTTGGTTGTTTTGATAGCCCGCGATAAGAGTTCCAAAGGGAGGTATATATATATACATAGATTTCGAGAGATATTCGAGTCAGACCACCATTGTCTGGTCTCTTTTCGTCTCTCTATCACTGTAAAACTTACTCAGAGAGACTCTCTGGATTTCTCCACAGTTCTTCTCTGGGCTTAATTTCTAGTGTTAACGCTAGCATCTGTTTATGGGAGATCTGTTTCATCGACTGGGTTTCGACCCAATGATGCCCCAAGATCCTCATTCTTCTGCAAGCCAACGCCGGACATTGACACAGTATAAGTGCCGCTCTCTCAGATTCCTCCAGGCATAGTCTACAGGTATCATCCTCTATAAGGCCCATTTTCCTTAAGTGATACCCTAAATTACCATGTCATGTAGACAAGGCCACCACCCATTTCAATGTTCCTCGACTCATACTTAGAACCCTTCTTTGAGTGGAGCAGGTCGGCCACTTTATTGTCATTTAGCTTGTCTACATTGTTCCACGGTTGACCACCTTCTCAGGTGTTCTGCCGTGATCCATTTGTGAATCAGTTGTTCTACCATTCCCCTGCTAATTGAAGGGAATGGTACTGGTCCCAGCAACTTTTCAGTTGACCCCTGTTTTGCAAGGGAGTCCGCCTTTTCATTGCCTTCGATCCCTATGTGTTCCCGTACCCAAGTCGGTGTTACTTCATTTTTAGATGAACACTTATTGAGCTTAAGTACACATTCCAGTGCCAATGATGTTGTGATGTTTGTTTGTTCCATGCATCTGATCACCGCCTGATTGTCCAGTGCTATAAGGATATTTCTTCCTTTCACCTGACACTCAAGCAAATAGTCCAAAGCATGAAGCAAAGCAATCATTTCAGCCTGATATACTGAAGTGTATTTCCCGAGGCTAATGTGACGGGCAAGTTCCAGCTCTTCTGAATAGATACCGGCCCCCGCTCCGCCATCCATCATGGATCCATCCGTGAAAATCACTATTTCACCATTTCTTCTTTCTGGAAGTAATCCGTCCTCAATACGAGTTTTGTGATTTCTTTCCATAATACGCACTCTTGTTATCCCATCCATAGGCATGTTCAGCTCCCTAATCTCGTTTTTGACAAGTTCCAGGACCTTCCTATGTCCATAGATCGTACCACAATTGTGCCATTTCGCATCTCGATGCAAACGAAGTGCCGTTTGGGCCGCTGTTTTCTTAATAAATAAGTCCAGCGGTAATATCCCCATGATGACCTCCAATGCGCATGTTGGGGTTGTACGTATTGCACCTGTGATTCCTATACATGCTAAACGTTGAACCCTATCCAGGTGCTTCCTGACGGTTTTCTGAGAGGCTTTCGCCCACCATATAAACGAGGCGTACGTGACAATGGGTCTAGTTATCATCGTATGCATCCAGTATGCTGACCTAGGCGAGAGTCCCCACCTCTGTCCACATACACGTTTGCATTGATGTAGTACCCTTTTTGCCTTCCGGACCTCCTCCTCAACATGGTAGTTCCAAGTAAGTCCAGTATCTAGATAGACTCCCAGATACTTAACCTTCTTAGTCATTGTTAGTTCCGATCCGAAAAGTGTTAAGGGCCGAAATTCCAGATTTTTCCTCTTCCTAGTGAAGACTATTAGATCTGTTTTCCCCGCCCTTGTTCCAGACACCACCGCTCAACCACTCTTAGTGCGTTCCTCATGATATCTGCGTTGACGTCCATGAAATTTCCTCTGGCCATTATTGCTATGTCGTCGGCATATCCCACTGTGTGAATGCCAGTCGCCTCAAGTCTGTCGAGAAGAGAGTCCACAGTGATATTCCACAGTGTAGGTGAGAGAACACCTCCTTGTGGGCAGCCTCTGCTAACCCTTCCTCTGAGTTTTGAGGTTCCCTTCTGAATATTAATCGCTCTTTTATTCAACAGGGAGGTAAATCAAGGAGCCAAGAGCACCCCTGAGCCGCAGAGACAGGCTGTTCTTTGAAGAGATATATTATTCGAGCGGAAGCCCTCTCCACCAAACAATCGACACTTAAACTTGCATAGCGCATAGCCGTAAAAATCCAAAGGACTTTTTTCAGGGATAAGCTCCATTTTTGCCAAAGGCATCAGAAAACTGCCAGCCCCGTGGATGTCCTTGAATCGATATACTTTCAATGCTTTTGTCTCATAAAATATTTGAATAGTTGTGCCTTTCAGCTCTGACTGAGTCACAGTGTTTACAATCCTCCGTCTCGTGAATAGAACTTACGTTTTAAATGCATCGCACAAAAGCTCATTCGTAGTCCGCCATTCATCAGTGGGGTTTAAGAATATCTGCAAGTTTGTGAAGACGATCTTTAGGCGCGATTCCACTGAAGGTATGGCAGCATCATCGGCGTGTGCTTGATCGTAGGCGTTTAAACTACTCGTAAAGGGCAGCAATGATTCAACTACCATGCATCGTATGGAAGCTTCCCTAAACCTTTGTTAAACGCTCCCAGAACTTGTCAGCCGCATATTCAGATAAGCTTCTATTTCATCTTGTAGCCTTTTAGAGCTTCTGATAAGAAGGAAGACTGACTTATTCGTCTAAAACTCAAAGCGAGAGAGTAGTCATCTGTTCTAAAATTTTGTACAACAGTCTCATTTGACTCGTAGGCCAAGGTGTAGGAATAACACGCCCGGCCCAGACATTTAATCAAGATTTTCCTCAAAGCGCACAGCAAGCTATCGATGATAGGAACATCTGTTGCCAACTTTGAGGAAGTATAAGGACTTTGCCTACCATGGAGAATAACGCCTGCTGAACGCTTCTTCTTTGGGCGGGAAAGGCAAGGAGATTCTGTATAAGACCTTGATGGCCCGGTTCAGAATTATGGCACTGGAACTTAGTTTCTATATACCTAATGCGGGTCAAGATATTCCCATTTGCTTTGAGAGAAATATTCTTCGTAAAATTGTCCCAAGTTTTGGTGGAGAAGTTTCAATGTAGAACTGTACAGCGTTCTGGTCAAAAAATTGTTCATCTGTCATCGAAAATCGCCTGGAAATATAGAGCAAATGAGCACAAATGCTCCAGCCCTAAGAGTCTTCAGTCCTAATATAGACGGACAATGCAGTGGGTCGATTTTGTGGAGTTTGTTTAGTGGCGCACACAAGTAGAATAGAATCTCAACCGGCTTTGAGTACGCAACTGGAGGCAGTCAACTAAGAACCTAACGGTTCCGTTTTGTTAGCTGGGGCCTGGCTTTATCCTTAATTGCAGAGCAGCCATAGTAAGTAATCATTTATTGCCAAAGCCGATGCAGTATGTACCAGCTGCGCTGAGTTTCTCGGCTTAAATTAAGCCCAACTTACCCAGGCGATCTAAGCTGTGAAACAGTCGTCGTCTTGAAAACTGATAAAGACTAAAAATCTCCGCTTTCTTCTCAGTATCGCAAGATTTTTGAATTAACTCTGATTTGATTCTTTTTAGAGCTTTAATCAACTAGCGTCCCGATCCGTATTTGGAGCACTTTCTATATCGAAAAAAGTTCCAATCTTCATTAAAATTTGTCTTGAGTTAAATCTAGTTTTCTGCCGCCAGAGAACTTGTGTCAGTTTTAAACAGCATCATCCACCTCTTGTCTAGTTCTTAGCTTATATACGAGGAGTTTTGTATAAATCAAGAGCTCTCTCATTGAAAATATTACCGATATTTGGCCTAAGATCTCGTCGTTAGTGTGTTCTAGCAAAGAGTTCTCAAAGATTTCAGCTGAGCTAATGAGGTCCACTGATCACTGTCTCTGAATATTAGTTGATATTTTAAACCGTGGCCATCTTTCCGTCTCCAACACAGACCGGGATGGATAATAACCTTCGATGAAAGTTGACTTTTCAGCGCATAAAATCAACTACTTGGATCTAAGGGTTTGATAGAATTTATGTAGGTCGTAGTTCCTCCTGTAACCTTTTAGGTCAGCGTACTTCAATTTTTTAACCAGCTGCGGTTTTTTTGCGCAGGTTGTGGCTGATTTCTCAAGCGGTTTTTGTACGGAACCAAGGCGGCGGAAATCTTCTAAGCCTATAGTTGGGCAGGAGCTTATAACCCGAAGTCTTTCCACCTTTAGAAGTGCTTTTGAAGATGAGGTATGATTGGCCTTTTCCAGTCAATTTTGCAAGAACAGATCCCATTTATTCCGAAAAATGGGAAAGAAATGCAAAAGACAGCAGTTGCCTTTTAAAGGTTTAACATAAGTGGGAGTTCCAAGTTAGCTTCTAATCCAGTTACCGAATTTTGTACGTTACCTATTTATGTTTATTCAATGGAGACTTTATGTATTTGTAGGACTCACACTTAGTCCTTCTTGCTGAAACCAGTTTCCTACTTCGGAAATGCTTTTAGCTTCATGTTGTTCATGACTGCCTCAGATATGGTAGTACATATACCCCTGAGTATTGAACCCACAGTTGGTAAGGTCGCGCCAGACAGTATAGTAGGGTAAGCCTGATTTGCGGACTTCTCACAGTAATTAAATCTTTTAAAATTCAAATCATTCACAAAGTTTAAGCAACATATGCTTAAACTACGTCTTGCAAACCGCTCTAATGACGAACTAAAGCTATGTGCCTCAAATAATTTTTGATGTCCTTCGACTATCTGCAAAGAGTGAACGTCTTTATTATATCGCAAAGCGCTTGATATTGGAGCCATCTGCCAGAAATATTAATATCCCATCACATTCGATATCATATTCAGACACCAGATGTCCCTAACAGTCGACTTATCCTTTCCTAGTTTCGTTTTCGTCTGCGCTCCCTAAACACACTAATTGGATTATAACTTTAAACCGCCCCCGACAACGAGGGAAGCCATGCCATACTTAAAAGCAATTCGACGAAAGTTCAACTTTAAGGACTCACAGCCAAATTCTACGCACGTCTTCCATTCGGAGATATACGAAAACGAAGCGCAGATTAAGATACATCGTAAAATCTAAAATTCAAAGTTCTCCCTCCGTTAGCCACACTGTGTGACAACCGACAAGGACACCAAACACACGATTTCACGACAAACATTGCATATGGCTTCTGCAAAGCGATGAAGAATGAACTTTTAATATTTGAAAAATTGCCAAAATCACAGCAGGATGTTTCTGAAGCCCGCCCCTCTCGTAGATGTATGATTTATTTACGATACACTTATTTTTATTTATTGATTTGTACACTCAGGATAACCATTGAGCCCACGGGAGTCTTCGTGGTGTTCTCAAATCGAAATAAGACACACAAAGGACATGACGGATGACTTGGATTTCGCCCACACATACAGCCAAATGAAAATATATGCAATAAAGAGTTATGATGGCATTTATTGCGTTTAACTTGGCCCATCAATTTTTTTTTTGCAGCTAAGTAATTTTTTATGTTTTCTAAGTTAAGTGTAGAGTCGTCCCTCTATGTGGTGGGTACATACATACGTGTACCGCTGCCGATGTAGTAATAAATTACATGAATAATGCAGCAGGGCGACCATGTAATACGGTGGCCATTTTTATGAGCCTGTTGGTGAAATTACAGCCGCTAAGTACTCGGAATGGCACTTTTGCTTTCGCAGAAAGCATTTCGTGAGAATGCGCTGAATTTGCCGAAAAAAAGGCCACGACATCCTTGGTTATTTGAGTTTTTACGATGTGGCCTTGGCTAGGTGACTGACTTAATTTGTCCACCCAAGCAACTTGGCTGTGAAACTATTGGCCGTAATTTGTCGCGGCCATCTCCTTCAGTGTTTAACGGGCGGTGTAAGTATTTTGCCAAAATTAAGTGAGAGCAAGCTTAAATTTGAGAGATGATGAATTGGGGTAATAAAGGTATTAGGACGTAAGGCGAGAGCGAGTAAGTGGTATCGTAAAAGGTGGAACGCAATGCGAAAGCGAATTCAAATGGCTATTGTGTGGTTTGATCTTTACAAATTGGTTTGTATTAACTTGGTTTGTGCCGATAAACACGTTCAGAATAATAATATTCCTTTTACAAATTGGCACTGCGGCTCTACAAATGAAATTAGAGGCTTCTATGGCATGAAAGGCGCTTAATCAAGAGAACGGAGAAGAATAGTGCTTGAAAATTTCACTAAAATGGTAAGTGGAACTTGTTAAGGCAACGAGACCCAAGCACAGAATTGATTTTTAGAAATGCGGAAGATACCAAAAAATACTTTTGAAGAAAGTTATTTCGAGAAGACTGTTAAACAGAACCGGGATATCAAGAGAATGCCGGCTTAAGGTTCACCAATCAACAGCATGAGAGGACTTAAATAATAAATAAATAAATACCGTCAAAGATAGCGTTAATGGATCCGAGTCATAGAATCAAGCCGACTGATGACAAATCTACTTCTTCCCTCAATTCACGATAACTCAAGTTTCAAGTACTGAATATAGACTGTATGACCGAGTCGTTGCACTGTGTTAACCGCAGTAGTGTTACACCAACGATTATATTTCCATCGACTCACTGGCATTCCATCTCACTTATTCTCACTGGTATACCATCCTTTTGTTGTAGTTGCAGTTGTAGTTGTAGTTGTAGTTGTAGTTGTAGTTGTAGTTGTAGTTGTGGTTGTAGTTTTAGTTGTAGTTGTAGTTGTAGTTGTAGTTGTAGTTATAGTTGTAGTTGTAGTTGTAGTTGTAGTTGTATTTGTAGTTGTAGTTGTAGTTGTAGTTGTAGTTGTAGTTGTAGTTGCGGTTGTAGTTAAAGTTGTAGTTGTTGTTGTAGTTGTAGTTGCTGTTGCAGTTGTAGTTGTAGTTGTAGTTGTAGTTGTAGTTGTAGTTGTAGTTGTAGTTGGTGAAATTGCTGTGCAAATTTCATTCATATGAAAATAATATTTAAGCGCCAGTTCGCAAATGTTGTCAATGTACCAAGCCAAGCGTGACCCTCTAAGGACGGCTAGTTCATGCTGGAATCGGTCTACAATTCTGGGTACTTTTTGAAGTAGTTTACGTTATTACTATTTGACAGTGTGCCGCACTTAACTGGATAAACACGTGATGCTTTGCCCGCTCACGAATACGATAGTTCTACCACTAACTCCCGACAAAGACACATTATTGTTGCTGAATGTTGATTTAGTTTAAAGTTCGACCCTTTCTTGATTGCCTGTTGTTCTGTCTTAAAAACGATGATAAAGTTAGAGGGGTTCTTCAGATTTCAACATCATAAATCCTACTAGACAGATGCCCTGCTCACATTTCACAGTCCAAGACCTCCAACGTATTAAAACTCATGCAACAGATCTCTACGGTTGCCTCTGAGGATATAGTTTTTTGGAGAGTTTCCCCTGTATTTCTGGCCGTCAAAAATCATATAACTTTGGCTTTGATAGCACTAACCTTGACAGCTCAGGTATGGCAATATGTTCGCGGCCTTTCGGCTGAAGGCTGAAGAGCAAATGGGTTGTCAGCAACTATAATAGGTATGACCGCTGCAACCACTCCTCCAGGCTAAAAGTCACATATTTTATAAATAAAAGTGAAACAAGTATCGGACTACGGATACAACCCTGTGGAACAGCAGCTGTCGTTTCACGATTTGACAAAGAACTCATCTACCTAGGAGCTTATAGGCTTTCCGAAAGCTGTAGGTGTATCTCGTAGCAAAAATTGAGATGAAATTAACACTGAAATTGGTTATAGCCAAATTCTTCTACTCTTGCCTTTGGAAATGCTTTAGAGGTGTTTATTTTCTCACCCACTGTCAGCAGTGACTAAAAAGGAGTCGCAGGCATTTGCACTTCCAGTCCAGCGGTAAAGGGAAACCACCACTGCGGCCACCAAGTTCCCCAATGCAGCAGTGTAATGTTTCGTATTTTTGCAATTTTCCGCAGCTTTTCGTTTAATTGTTAAAAAAAAAAGGATTTTCTTAGCCGCTTCAACTCCTAATTTGTATATAAGTATGGGAGTCTACCAAAATAAAAACGTCAGTTCTTTGGATCGAGTTGGAAAAAGCAAAGTCAAACTCTTTGTAGGGAGGGTGACATAGAGCGGGTTCCTTTTCTACTTCTGTTTTTTCTTAGAGCCGATGACCTAAAAATGTTGGTAAAGCTTTATCCGATTAAGTCATAAATTGTACTCAGGCAGGAGCGGGCAAAGAAGTTCAATGACGATTAAGACGAAGGTTCCTCCAATGTACATTTAGGTCATCTTGTGTAGAATTGGCAGCAAAATCAAAGGCTAAACCTCACTGCCTTCACTTTATCAAAACTGCCTTTCAAATCATCATCTAATCAACGCACTTTTCCACTCGGTGTTGTTGACCAGCGCCGCCATCAACTTTATCGCTTAGCCAGGAATGAGCCCGATTAAAGCCATGTTAATCAAATGATGTGAAAGACCATTAATCTTGTTCCGCTTTAAAACCAACGGTGCAAAAAAATGTATATTACAACCAACATCCATCACCACATCTTCGAGATTTATACGCCGCGTAGATATCATATTGTGCTAACGAATAAATGAACAGGGAGAGGCAGGCATTCCAACACAAAACAACAATCAACCACCGCATCAACATTTGATCCGTAAAACTTCCACAACAGCAACCTTGGGATTTCCATTATACCCTCCCGGGAGTATACGGCGACTTTTTCATGGTCAAAATGTCAAAACCGCACCAGCGTCTGCCTTCGGTGTGGTCCATCTTCACGTATTTAATAAAAAAGAAAAACATCTTCCTACACATCGTTGTAGATATACTTTTTCCGACGAGGGTGGAACAATGGCAGGCCCACACTCAGCCTTGGCAGTGGTTAACCAGACTTCTTGAAGAGCATCAGTCGAGAATCAGCCGCTCTTGGTCCCATAAATCATGTTCCCTACATACGACATTCTTCAGTACAGCGGTTCCACTCCACTGTAGTCTCTATAACCAATCCCTTGCGCTATATTTATCAGATTAGGGCTCTTTCATTCTTTTCTCCCCCTCTCTCGTCTCGCTTTTATTATTAAATTTCCACTTGAAATATAGAGCGCTCGTCCCGAACCTCGGTACTCACACATTTCTCAGACGGCATTACATAAACATTGTGTAAGCTCCCGGGTGATGGATTGCGGGATTAGTCGTGGAGCTCGTATTGTATTTTCCGTTAAAGTGATTTCGGTGGCCGTAACGATCGAAAATTGAAAATATTCCCCCAGTCTCGAAGTGCCATCAGCTGCACACGTGTCCAGTTCGAAGTTGTCCCCCCACTGCGCTCTTTGGAATTGGCATAGTTCAGTCAGCGCCACTATATCGTATACTCGCACGAGTATATCCACCGGCACAAAGGAAGAATGGAACTACACCATTATCTCGTTATTTATAAACCAAACACAGGATTTCCTCAAAATGTACATCCGCCTCGAAATAAATGACAGCACAAACAATGTTGCTCTCGCAAATGGGTTTCGTGATAGAAATCCCAGCTAACAACAGGACGACAAACTAAAAGTGGCCTCTATCTACATCCGGCGGCCCGCTAAAGAGTATATGCGGGCCAACTTTGCTAGTTGAATGCACCCCATCCCCGATATATGCCATAAACAACTTAATACGGCGGCCATAAAAAAGAAAAGAAAGAGAAAATGCCGTCCCGTGTTATTAGTGATGTTATTTTGAAATCAGTGTCAAATTTCATCACCTCATTGCTTAAATATCAAATGAGCGACGGGAAAGAACCCTCGGCCGGCCTTCGGAGGCCGTATGTATTATTCATCGTTTTCCTTTCGATTGTCTTATGGGCCACTGTTCATGTATTCGTAAGTTGATACTGTTTTTATGGGGCACTTTAAAGCGGACATTACCCGAGCGTATGCAATGGGCTCTTAAAATTTGTCGGAGTGCTCCCATTCTAGGTTATTTGTCATGAAGGACGTGGCTTGTCGTGTTCAATAATTTAGTTTCGTTTGTCTATCACGATGTAAACGGCGTAGGACGCATATTGTTGTGATATAGCGATGTATGGTTTTACGGAGCCTGACTGAGCAATTTCCTTAGGTATCATTTACGCGGAATAGGTAAATGGAAAAATTTACCCAACAGGAAATTGGAACAGGGTGCCTAGGTCACGCGTATTAGGATCGTCAGGATATGCGACAAGAATGGATAAACAGAGAATTTTTCAGCCGCGGAATGTCCTCCACAAAGGAGTCACTTTAAGAACTTTGATGGCATTTTCGACTTTCTTTTTTAGATATGGTCGGGGAGTAGAAAGTGGGGAGTGACTTTCGGTGATTTCCTTCCGTTCAGTAGTCGATATTTCCAGCCTAATCATATAAATAAAATTGGTGTAGTTCTGTTCGACTAAGATTGAATTTGACGGCATGTCTTTAAATGCAAAAAACTGTTCAATATATTCTGGTGCATTTTTCACAGGCCTATAGAGGATACCTAGGTCTACAATCTCTACATTGTTTCAACTCTATATCTCTCTAAATTCCGGAAAAAATTGGACAAGAGTAATTTATTTTTTCGTTTGGTTTTGCTTTTTTCTTTGTCACGCTTTCCGTTCGAAAATACTGGGAGCATTTAAGTATAGTAAATACCAACTTATAGAGGACATCTGCAGGTACAACTTAGGATATCCAATAACTCGATAATTTAAAAGGTTCTTAAATAAAATGGCAAAATTTGAAACATTTCTACGATTTTCACATGAGTGAGTAGATATGCAATTCATTCAAACATACTAACTGCGCAATATTATATTGACATCTCTTTTAACCCTATTTTACCCCTGTGACGGAGAGGGAGACAGACAGAGGCAGTACGTTGTGTGGTTTGCTAAGAAAAAACAAAAACAAAAGAAATGTAGGAAAGGTTTGTTTGTCCTATTTTGCTTACAAAATAAAGTGTCTAGAAAGAAATGTCAAATAGGTATAGGTACCAGTGATACCAGATCGTGGTATTATTATATTAGGGGATTTATATTGGGGAAAATTCCTGGTGATACACGTCGTACTATTTGTGAATGTTGTTTGCTATTAAGATGAGGCAGTAAATTACCCGGTGAAGTTTTTAAATAGGATTACAGCTAATGGACTTTTTGCTCATCAAATTGAATTAAAAGTTGGAGTTTCCATTATGTTGCTTCGCAATTTGAATCCCCCAAGCTTTGTAGTGGAACCAGACTGAGAGTGATTTCGTTACAGAAAAACGTTATATGGGCGTTAATTTTTAACTGGGTGTGGTAAAGGATATACGGTATTTATACCAAGAATACAAACAATTCCCAGCAGTTATCCATTTCAGTTTAAACGGATTCACTTTCATATTAATGTTTGTTCTGCCATGACAATCAATAAATCACAGGGTCAAACTTTAAGAAAAGTGGGAGTTGAATTCACGGGCAGTTATAGATAATTATGTAGCGTGCTCCAGGGTAAATAATGCAGGAAATATCAATATCTCAGCCGATAGAAACAAAACTTCTAGTATAGTATACAAAGAAGCGTTACATTAATAGTATAAAATTATTTTCTTTCATTTTCATTGCCCAAAGAATATTAAATTGTTGCTGATTAGTCCAACGACCAGGTGCAATGCCATGAAGGCAGAGTGGAATCAGTCTTTGGGATGTTTTTTAATACGGGCTCAAGTCCCTCACTATTGCAGACCGTTTCCTCGCGTTATACCTCTGTAATGTCTATCGATGATTTTTCTTTGAGCGATTATCAAAAAAAAATTGTTTCCCCTACAAGACAGCAAATTTATAAAAAAATTGTTTCCATCAATTGTTCTAAAACCACATTTTGCACGGGCGAAGCCGGGCGGGTACAGCTAGTGTTTAATAATTTTCTCAAAGTGGCGTCTATATGAGGTAGAATCTTGTGAGGGTTTGTTTTCTTTTGGTAGAAGCACCTATCTTAGAAAGAAAATTCATGACATTCGCTCGGAGACTCAAAGAGTGTGACCAGAAAACCATGCAACAAATTAAACTACATCACTCCGAAAACTATGGAGCTCGCCACCTCTGTTAAATGTAAGTGTATTAACTGCTACCGTCGTGACTGCTATAACCAAAAGTAAGGTGCATGGGAACAGCACATTAAAAAGAGCAGCGGGAACCAAAAAATATATTTGAAGACATCGAAGTAAGCTACCCTTACAGCTCTGCTTAAACCTCTTCCTAGACTCAAAGATTTGTGGTAACCATATACAGAGCTGTCAGAACCTCATTGTGAACCCATATGGGAAGCTGTATTCTAATACTTTTCTTTATAAGACCTTTATACATATCCTGTAAAATAACTTTATAGATCTACGAACCACACAGTTGCCATAGTCTCTTATAACCCTATTGATACCTAGCTCCTTAGGTGTTATAGCCTCAACAGCTATCTAGGCTATTCAGGGATCTAAGAGAAAACCTTGCCCAAAAAATTGAAAAAAATAAAGTCAAAAAGTTTGTATTTTTTTTTAAGTGCATCCAAAATTTTGTAAGTTTTGGAAAAAAAAAACAAGTAAAAGTGTTATCATCGGCCTGGCCGATTCTTTGATACCCTCCACTGCATACAAGTCACAAAAAACTGGTTTTGTATGGGAGGTACTAGAACTACTAATGAAAACTGGGTTTTAGATATAGTTCGGGATGTAAGTGTTTCTCGGAAATGGAGTTTTTGAGACATGAAAAGTTTCTAAAATAAGCGTTTTCGGTAATTCGAATTGAAAATTAAGGACGCAATAATTTTGAAAACATCAATTTTACTCTAAATATGCACTTTGGTCAAAATCGTTAGTGCCGTTTTCAAGTAAACTAAATAAAACCTAATTTTTTAAAAATGCATTTTTTTCAAATATACATTATACGATAATATAGAGAAATATTGAGTTCCCTATAAATTACCTATTACCTTAGGAATAAGTTTTTGTTACAATCGTATGAACCGTTTTCCAGATGTGTACAAATTTCAAAAGCATTTTATTTTCAGCGAAAAAATGAGTACACAGTTTTGTTAACCTCACCTATTTAAGCTTAATTTTAGTTGAGATATTTAGTGCCGCTTTCGAACAAATCAATCTGGTATGAACATTTTATATGGGAAGTACCATTAATATTGAGGTTACCGTGCAAAAAAAGAAACAGATCCAAACTGTGGGCCCAAAAAATATAAATCCGAAGTTTGAAGATTCAAGAAAGTTAAAAAACAATCGAAAAAGCAGATAATGGTAATAGTATGGGCAAAGGTGGTAATATGGAATCTGGCGTTAAATAGGAACTAGCGCTGCCCCTTGTATCGTTTGTACTACATTTTGTTGGTCAAAAAAGTGAGTACGTACAATTATTAACTATGTACGTTGTACTAAATTTTCATACATCAAAAATAATAAGGAAAAATCAGTCAAACATTTCGTTTAGTACTTAATTGTTTTCACAATATTTCTCGAATAATGAATTCAAGTCATTGGCGGGTGCACAGGAAGTTTTGAATCAATTTTTGGTCACTTTAAAAAGCACTAAATATGTTGAACAAAAGCCTGCTTTTGAAAGAATATGTAACTACTAATTTTCTTGCTGTATTTTTTTTGTTTTTAATTTTTTAGTTATGAATTCATATGTTTATTAACTTAAAATAAATAATTATAAAGTAATTATTCATGTTTTAATTACTTTGTGCCTGCATAGTTACTTTGTGCCAACCGTGGTTGTATTCAATTTCACTTTAACAATACTTTTACATAAAATATGCGCATTTTTTCACTGTGCAAGGCTGCTGGAAAAGTTTCCCAGCGATTCTCTAATATTCATTAATTTCTTTGTTTCTATGTTCTTGATTAATGACATGAGATTCATAATCAAGTCCTTGGCGGAAAAGTTCTAGTGCGACAAATTTTATCTATAGCCAAAAAACTAAAATCGCTACGGAGTTGAAGGTGGGTTATTGTTCTTTATAATTTATTTGTGATAAGTTATATTAAAATTATTATAAGTAAAACCTATTGTTTCAATTTGTACGCGCAAGAAGGTCGCAAGTAAATGGGGTAACTTTGTAGCACCGTCCTTGTTGTTTCACTTGGCACAAAGTTACCCCCTGTGTATTGATTTTGTTTTCCAAATTCAACGTTCTTTGTCCAAAGTGCCCTTATTTTTTATTTATTTGAAGGTTCGAGAATTGAGCCGAAATGTCTTGAAAATAATTTATATTAAAAAAAAAATATTAAAGATTTATATGAAAAAGATAGGAGGACATCCCTTCTGCAATTTCACTCATGAATCAAACGTGAGCGAAAGGTACCGTATTCATAGGAATACTCTAGGGAATAAATTTAAAGATGCTCATTCAAATGTTCTCTTCAAACCGTTTTCAGTGTCGTAGAAGTTAGAATTTATTAAGCACAAATTAATGCTACATCCCACTTATGGTTCTCCAGTCACTCCTCTTGATTTAAGACGAAATGTCAAAAGCTATTACGACAAATCAGGGAGGAAAGAGACTCGTTTCCGGAACAACAGGCCTGGCGCTGAATTGACAAAATCATTTTATGAACCCACACAAATCTTGGTATAGCGTCGCCGAAATATTTTATTAAAAGCTATTTTTTTAACGCTTTTAGTTTTTTTTCGAAAATAAAAATCCAACGGTTGTTTCTTTAAAAGATGTTGTTATCATGTGTTTTAATAGTACATGGGAAAAATTCCAAACCAAACATTTTGAAGAGATTATCAAAGGATTTCGTCAGTGGCACATAGTTACCCCAAACGTGGCTGGCGCTATATATTTTTACTATTGCGGTCTTGAGCCTGAAGACCCAAAACAATATCGTTCAAAAATTAACCCGCACCTTAAACATGTTCGGGAATATTTTAAATTCTTTACAGCCTCCGGTACGTTGTCGCGCACCGCGTTATATTATTACCATATCCACAAATGAGTATAAGCCCTTTCTCCACAAGACGTATACGTATACGCCACTCCAGTACCTTAGGATTACGGATATTTCCATTCCCCTTTCAATAATGTTGAAACCTTTGGCATAACTCAGTTCAAGCCGCCCCAATCTTCCTTTGTCCTTGGGCCTTAATAAATTTAAGCCCAATTGTCTGGTTCTTATCAAATGGTTTCTCCCTTCCCCTAAATAACTCTCAATTCACAATAACCTATTCAGACTAAAAGGCAACGCGTGAAATTCTAAAGATTTTAAAGAGACCCATACCCCCACGAATCGCTTAATATTCAGAATTGTCGTCATTGGCTCTCATCGCGGAGGCAATTTCCTAAAAAGAAAAAAACATTCCTAATTCTCACGTAAGGATTGTCTTTTGTGTCTTCTTCTGTGTCAATTTTCTTTGCTTCTTATGCATTTAAAGGAGATTGGTGAATTTTAAAACGCGCGCCGACAAATATCACGCATACCGTGTCTCTTGTTCCGTGGAACGACACTACCCGTTGAAAATGTGCGTTTGCCCCTCGAACACAATTCAACTTGATTAAGTAATATTCAAGCACATAATTAGATTTAATAAACAGGCTCTCCGCCCCCTATATACCTCTGTGTTGACAAATAATTTAACAAAAGCGCTATCGAACTGATGTACGGGAACGAGCACACACCTAGGTGCTTAACCCGTTTAAGTGGCAACAATAACGTGTAAGTACTTATGCCGTAATTAGGCAATTTACTAGTTTGCACAGATACGTGGATTGGAACCTAATTAAACGACTTACGAGGAGTCCTTCGCGCGCTACTGTTGTGTTATTAATATCAAATTAGGGACTCCAAATGCTTCCCAGTGGCCGTGGGATTAACTTGTATACACACAGATGCATTATCTAAACTGGGAGATGTTGTTTTACATTTAATGTAATATTTTATGACGCGTTGCCCTGTAAGTGGAATTTTCCTTCGAAGACTTAGACTACATCCAGTCACTCACCCAGCCAGACAAGACAGATGTACAGCCAAGTAGGAAATCGAACAGATGTTGTTTTGTACCAAGGATACGAGTTCATAGAACATCCGTTGCGTTGGCTAACGAAGAATGTGCGCATCCAGGGTTTCAGTTAAGTTTGTCGGGATTGTCCTTTTTTTCCGTGTGCGAAGAAAACTATTCATTTAGTTTGTAAAACTTCAGTTGTATGTGCGAAACTTTCTAGACACAAGTGCAAGAGAAATAAGGCGAACAAAAAGAAACAAAGGGCGGACAGGACGAAAAGACGGGAGTGAAGTCGTTCATGTGCTGTAAAACTATGGTACGTATATATCCTTTTTTATTCATGTGTGTGATAAAAAGTTATTAGTAACATTTGTCGGAGTTTTGTGGATAATACTGCGAAGACTCCAATTGACTGTTGTGCGCCATAAATAGGTCTGAGTTGTAAATTGCAAGCTGTGTGTGCATTGGGTGACATGTGAGGGGTCCTTTCTGCACATTTATGTCATCCGGAAGTAATATGGGTTAAATGCAATAAAGAGTTAAACTGATTGGACTTCTTTTTGTTTGACAAAAGCTACGTAAGGTAGACTTCGTGGAAGTCTGCGGATGATAATGACGAGTGTATTCATTGTTAAACGAATGCCATCCAAAAGGAGCGAATAGAGGGCTCAAAACTGTTTTTAATATATCATACCCCCGACCCACCTTGGAAACTGAGGACTTATCATAAATACACGTAACGCGTCCATAAAGGAAGGAGCTAGTATTTGCACAGGAAGTGGAAGAAACAAAGACTACCTGCATTTTGCAAAACATTCGTGTTAAGAGGCTTTATAGGTTCGATTTTTCATATCCTTTCCTCGAGCCTGTTCGTCACAGATTTTACCGGAAAAAGGAGTGGCTTGAATTGTATATGGGCACGGGAGCAGGACTTTTCTCTGAGGCACTGCAAAAAAAAAAGATCTTTCAGATCACCGGAAGTTTGAAGTGTATTCCATGCTGAGAACCGGCAATGGGAAAAGCTGCAAGACAATTACCTCCCTCGTTTAGATATAACTGTCTTCATCGACTGAAAAGCCAGGAGGACCGCTGCACAATTCTGAAAAGTTACAACAATGACTTCTGCAGAGGCTGTAGGGATGAGGAAGAGGAAGAGTCCGTCACCCACCTCATCTGCAGCTGCCCTGCCCTATCGAACCTAAGGAGGGCTTACTTAAAGAACTATTTTCTCAATGTCTTAGAGATCAATGCTATGTCAGCGCTGCCAACATTCTTGGCTTTATCAACGGATGTAAATGGTTCACAACGAGTAACCAGTAAAGGAACCCCTAAACACCAGTCATTTCTCTCACCGAGAGCCACTTTAACCTAATATATAACATGGAACAAAAATGGCCAATGAGAAAATAAAATGCCCTTTCGGAAAATATTTTGCAAATTAAAAATGTTTTAACGATATTTAACAAGCATTGGAACATTTTTGAAGCGCCTTCCCCAACTGAAAAAGGGTCGAAATAGCCACAAATTTTGTGGCAGGGTCTCAATAAGACTGTAGTCAACTTCAGTCGCACAACTTTCTAACGGAAACTCCTGCCATGTTATGCTTCTTGTTCTCAAAAATCTTGTAGATCTTATGAATAGTACATAGATGGGCCGATCTATTCACAGCTGGGTAAATCTGTGGTTAGTTACGTTGGATTGTTGAAACACACCTTTTGGAAAATTTAGAAAATTCAGCAGAACACATGACCGAACAGAAGTCACAACTCACAACTTAAAAACATTTGCCACACTTAATTTATGAGCTACTATTACCTTAAAATGCACTGAATTCATTTTATTTGATTGATGCGATCGAAATATATAACCAAAATAGTTTACAAAGAAGTTTCATGACTAGTGCTGATTGAAACGTCAAACGAAAACTAGTTGGAGTTTGGCGTGAATGCATCGATGAGTTTTCGACGAAAAAACAGTTTTCGGTGCGCTGTGAATAGGGTATTACTGAAAGCTAAAACTTATAAAATCTTATAAAACTTAGCCGTAAAAAACTTATCTGATCCAGATCAAATCACAAAATTAAACATGACGGATGAGTGAAAACCTTAAATTTTGAATTGTGGGAATATTTGTTTTCAAAAAGAAAACAGATAGAAAATTACAAATTTTATATTGCCACCAGCCATCTTGCAAATATTCTGCGCAACATGACGTCACACAAGGCACATGACACTTGCAATGTCGAAGGTGTTACCATTTGAATAAAATTTAATAATTTTCCCTTTCCATATTTTTTTTAAGAAACTATTTTAGTATTTTATGTTCAAATATTCCGTTTGTCTTTTGGCATATTAAGGTGTATCCTGGCCAGCGAAACATTCATTTTTTGGATAACAAAAAAAAATATTCGAAAAACAGCGCTCACGCAGGGAAACTTGTAAAAGAAAAATTATTTCCCATTACGATTGGGAAACTGTGAAACATTTTTCTTAAATGTTTTTTTGGTGTCCAGATCCAGGCAAGCGAAACATTTTGGCTCTGTGACAGAACAATTGAATTTAATCCAGCGTTGCCAGATCGGGTGTTTTTTTCTAAAAAAAGGTTAAAGAAATTAAAATTTTGTTTGTTTTACTTCTTCACAAAACTACAACAAAATTGTATTTTCGTACAAACCCGCACTTTTGAAATTTGGCAGCACTCTTGCATAGTCAAGTGATATCGCAGAGCCGTTCAACTTGCAAGCCTTTTGATTTGACACGTTACACAAGCCACAAAGGCCAATTGCAGAAGATAGTGATATGGGTAAGTGGGAAAAATACCATAAAAAAATACTTAAGGAATTGTGTAAATTTTCAACGATTTTTGGGCTTCTTTCTGGGCAACGATTTTGAGCTAAATTTTTGGTAGGTTTGGGGGCTTAAAGCAAATTAAAATCTGCGTAAATCAAGTGCAACAAGTGCATCTTAAAAATCGGCTTTAAAAACGTCCATCTGTCACTTTGAATTTTAATAGCAACTTCTCTAGTGAAAGGGGAACTTATAGCGTTTAAGCAGTGTCCCGAAATGCCTGAAGATAGGTGGTTATTCTGTACTCAAATTGTTGTCCTCTACATGTAATACCTCCAGGAAGGAATTTCGGATCATCCCTTCCACGGGTATCGTCAGACATTAGATAACAACTAAGCAACAACTGAAATTCTAGTGACCGGGAAGTAGGGGCGGCCCAAGTTCTCTTCCAACCTGTCATTGGATTAAAAAATATCAACAGTAGGTCCAAAACTAGAAAGAGAAGCATAAGGTTTTCGTTTCGAGCTTCAAGTTTTTGGGTTTGTTGGTCGAACCCGAACTGCCACCCCAACTAGCCACTTATCATCTCTTCCATTCTGCTTACTGCATAACCCTGCCCCCCGATAAAGAAATGACTTTGGGCCGGCCAGCAAAATTTCAATTAGCCATTGTGTGAAACCCTCTCGGGTGGGCAAACACCAAAACGTCGCCCTCCAATTGAAATTCATAATTTATATACCTGGTGTCACTGTACCGCCGCCAGGGCAGTGTTTTTGTTTTGTCGCCAGCTCTAAGCCAGCCAACCCTCGAGAAAATTACCAACAAAAAGCAGAAAATCCCAAAAAGTGCCAACCCTTTCCTAACCAGTGGGGCAAGGTGGTAAATATTTGTCCTTGCGGAAATTAAAGGGCGACTTTTTTGGTGCCGCTCTCAAGTAGAAGTGTGCTGAGTTCGCGTTCCCCGGGGAATGTTTTAACGCAGCCAGAGGGGGGAAAGAAAAAAAAAAAGGAAAAAAGAAAATGTCCTTCGGTTGAAATAAATTATGGCGAAAAATTAAATTACGTTTTTATCTCTAACATGGCACACAATTCATCAAAGCGACCGTCGAGCGGACGGACAATATAGGTTGGGGCTGATGGATGGACAAAATTGGTCGAAGAATTCAAACGGCATTCGCAAACCGATGCCAAGTCTGCCATTAAAAATGAGTTTTACCTACGACATCGACATCCAGCAGCGAAGCGAGGTCCTTCTCATCGTTCCGTCATTTGGAATGCCACTGTGTACACTCGGTCTGAGTGATAGAGACATTCCCCCTCGCTTAAAGCAAAGAAAATAAATGAACTCAAGAATACCAATAATGGCGGGCGAACGATGGGGGGGGGGGGTGATGGGGGCTCTGATGGGCTTTTGAACGAGCTCCTCTCTCCCGGGGGAATCGGAAAATTATATCTCTCGTCTATTTGTATTATTTTTTCCGATTTCCGAAAGAACATTTCAATTCGAATGCCACCGAGGCACGAGGTGATTGTTTCGAGATCCTGTCGCATACATCAGGGCGTCGTCGTCGTTCTGACCCAATACTGTGGCACGCTTAATATTTACGCACTTCCGTTGGCTTTAAATTTAGCAGATAGTGCCTCCTAATGGACTCTCAAAGTATGGATTTCTTAAAATGTGATTTTTTTTTGCGCTGTACGCAGGTGGCAGGGACAACCTTTTCTTTTTGTAATTGATTTCATCGGTATTTCCAGGTAGTTGAGCGCAATTTGGTTTTCTCGAAAAATCATAAAGCACATATTGCCGGGCTTTTGTAGCCGAAGTTCGGACAATTGATGCGGCAACCCACACTCGGGCCGGCTATCTCTTTAGATCGATAGTGACCGCCGACGGGTGCGCTTTGTCCCGCAGACCCTGCTGGAGGTTGCGAAAGTATTTCAATCACGTATTTCCTAAAATTCAAGATAACATTTTCTCAATTAGGTTTGGTGCCGTTATCGGGGGAATCTGATAAAGGCCAGATATACAGCGTGGTTGATGGCCATTTTTATTCATGAAAGTTTGCGAGGATTGGATAAAGTTTGCCGGGATTTACAACAGGGACAGTGCTGGCTTTATGTAATTTTGTGTCCTTATGAAGTTTTTTTTTTATTTTTACCCGAGGAGTATAGTTGAATTGGGGGTTGCGGCGGAGCACCTACTGTGTTTGGGAAAAATTATGGAAATGAACAATGGGTAGACGTCTGAGAGGATAATTAAATTACTGGATTTTATTTTTGTAAGCAAATCAAAATGAAAAATGAAACTAAGGGGAGAAAAGAGGACTTATGTGTGATGAGGTTCAAGAATGGCATAGGGCTATTCACCTAAGAGGACAGATTGGGATTTTGTGGACGCAGAGAAAGCCAAAGGTCGAGAAACTTTTAACATACGCACGGTAGCTAGGCCAACGTAAGTGCTTTGGGCGCTGGGGGCGTCGACCTTTGAGTTGGTAAATTTTGCTCAGTAGTCGGTTGCGCCCCATTGCTTTTCAAAGAATGTTCGGAGTTTTTTCTGGCCCGCACATTTTAGTCAATTGTCTGTAATTTTAAATTACTGGTAATTACAACACAATAGATCTCTTCTGGTCGCAGTGTACAGGGCCTATTCCTTACAAATTACTGGCCTCGGGTGATGGAAATTTACAGGCTTTGTTGCTTTTGTAGCAGCCATTTTCATATTAATTTGGAAGAAAAATTATCTGTTGGGCCAGATCAAATTAAAGGTCTTTACTTGCCGATGGTTGGTACAAAAATGGAAGGATATTTTTATTAATTGAAAGTTAAGGTCAAAAAGGACAAGACGAGTATAAAATGCAGTTGGTACAATTGGTTATAGCAATAGACAGTGCTCCTAGAATTTAATATTACAATTTTCACAATATCAGTCGTCTTTCGAAAAAAACTATGAATAATGCGCCGGAACGATCTGAGATACACTTGCGAACAGACCCAAATCTCTGGACGCTTTCATTGCTACTGACATTGATGCAGGACACGGTTAGAGACGTTTAGAAGGTTAGGTTAGATTTAGGAAGGGTGTATGGTGCCTAAGGCCCATTGTGATTCCCTTCGAAGATTAAACAAACCCCAAAACAATCTGGTGGACTCTTATCCACCAACTGGCTTAAACCAGTTGGACCTCTTTGCGAATTTGAGAAGATCCGGTATCTCTCGACCAATTCCGAGAGAGGAATCGGAGTCGTCATTCTTGCAGAGAGGGGCATTGGCACAGAAAATGTTAGATCGTCTCCGTTTCCTTCTCGTCTCATATGCCACTCCGGCTGGATCTTGTTACTTGATCCACAAGTAACCCGCACAAGAAAAATAAAAAACAAGTAAAAGTGTTATCATCGACCTAACCGATACCCTCCACTGCATACAAGTCATGCAAAACTGGGAGGTACCAGAACTTCTTGACCGATATAGCCCAATTTTAATACCAACCTAACGACGATAAAAATAAGTCCTTTCACCAAACTCCATTCGCCTAGGTTGATTTTTTTGGAAGCTAACTTGTTTTCAACCGACAGAGAGACACATGTGTCTAATATTGATTTTGTATGGAAGGTAACCGAACTACTTTACCTAATTAGCCCATTTTCAATAAAAAGCTGCCGACGATAAAAATAGGTCCTTGCACCAAACTTCATTCGCCCAGGTTGATTCCTTTGGAAGCTATCGTGTTTTCAACCGACAGAGAGACATATGGGTGTAATATTGATTTTGTTTGGGAGGTACCAGAACTACTTGACCGACATTGCCCATTTTGGTACCAACTTGACGACAATAAAAGGAAGTCCACTCACAAAATGTCACTTACCTATGTGGATTCTTTTGGACGCTATCGCGTTCTCAACAGGCAGAGAAACACATGTGTCTAATATTGATTTTGTATGGGAGGTACCCGAACTACTTGACCGACATATCCCAATTTTATTACTAACCTAACGACAATAAAAATAAGTCCTTTCACCAAATCGTGCTTTCAACAGACAGACGGACAGTAAGACGGACAGACAGACGGACATGGCTAAATCGATTCAGAATGTGATCCTGATTCAGAATATGTTCACTTTATGAGGTCTCCGGTGACTCCTTCTTGGCGTTACAAATGTAATGACAAGGTGAATATACCTTATAAAAATAAAGTTATTAACGCCAAGATATTACCAGGATATGCGGATGGACATATACTTCAACTTCTACACAAGATTACCATAGTTGGCGGGCAAACAGATGATTTGTCGCCAGAGAACATTTGACCCACCCCTTTAGCACAGACGGTTCAGCTTCGTACTCATTACTTAAACTGTTGGAAACTATTTACATGTCTTTACTACATTTCACTTCTCGACAATATCGCAAAATTCCCCCGCATATTACCCCACGAAATTAAGAAAATGCATTTTGCTATGCTTACTTATTTATTTTAGTAAAATGAATTACTCCTCATTACGAGATTCATATCAAAATTATTTAAAATTATTGAAACATTAAAATTTAGGAAAAAAAAATTCATAGTTAATGATAAAAGAAAATAGTATTGTTTGGCACTCATTAATACGTACTAGTATCGCTTGTGGTCGAAAATCGACCATTCCTTTTATAAGGATGTAAAAAGTAATACAGTAGTCCCTCGATAATGTGATAATGTGTTCGTCCCAAAAATAAACCACAAAAAGAAATTGTTGTGAGAGACTAGACAAATGTTTCACTATTATGTTTAGTTAAACAAAAACTATTTAAATTTCAAATTTCGACTCGCTAAAAAAACACCATAATGAAAATAAATTTGTGCTGTTCTAAGATTTAGATTCTAGAATAATAAATCAAAAATCATTTGGTATTTACATAAAATATTGTAAATGGCGTCGGGCAAACGATGCCGTACGTAAATTATGCGTGGTTGTTTTTTTCCGATAAACCGATAGAACTTTTATAAATTATTGAATCAAACAGTCACTGTTGACAAAATATTGTTGTCACCTACTAAAGATAAAATCAAAAATTGGTCAATGAGGATAAAACTGAAAAGGGCGAGATAATAGTGAAACAAACATTAAGTGAACCATTGATAAGCAAACATGTAATCTCTAAAATCACTCTGCAAATATGTATGTAGCTTTTTATGATAAAATTATTATTATGCTTTGGTTCAATTTTCTGTACGATTACTGGTTGTTGAAAAGATATGCTGAATGCGTTAGTTAAACCATGAAAATATATATTTTGTTATACATAGTGTGGGTATCTGGCATATTTTTTGTCAAACTGATATTTCACCCGAAAGCCCTAATCATCCGTAAAGTCCAGTTTCTTAATGAATAAGGTTGTTTGACAGATAAAAATATTATCAAATGTGAACTACAACATTTCGCGAATGTTTTCGCTCTGCGAGCAATGGTCTCGAATTTGGAATAAGATTAACGGCCGGTCTATTCACAGATCAGTGGTTATTTTTACCATAGATTTAGATTAACCCATAATTTTAAATCTGTGATCTTTGTTGAACGATTTTTCACTTCGGTAACCAAACCATAGCTTTGCGACAAATCGTTCCACTTTTCCAGTTTATTTTTTTTTGTTTCCCTGGTTTGTTTTTGGTCATTTGGTATTTTATTTGTCTTTATTTTCAGTAATCTAACTAAGCGCGAAATATGTTTAGCACAAGAATGTCAAAATCAAATTATACGGAGGTTTTTAAAAAACTGAAGATCAAAATCTTGTTGTTCTGAGACAATAAGCATTTTTTAAAAAGAAAGTCGAATTAAAGTTTCAACCAATAAAATTTTACAAATAGACCATCTCAATTTATTCAACGACCGGCGCAGCTTTCTCATTCTCTCAATATTTGCTCCAATGAGTGCGCTTTATCTCAATTTATGAGAGCTATCATCTGCTAAAAATGCCTTATAATAATCTTACTTCATCCTTCGCATCATTATTCTGTTTGGGACCGTTACTCTTACCTTCAATAGACTGTTATGTGCCGTATTATAAACATCTGTCAGTTTAAAACGTTTACGAAACTGACGAGTCAAATTTTTTTAGTTCAGTTTACTCCATCTTGAGTTATATAAATGTTTATTGTATTGTTTGCATTTTGTCTCCACAATATTGTACAAAGAGTTGTTGTGTATAGCAGAAACGTCAAAATTAATACCTATACATATACAGTCCTTAAAAAAGACTTGAACAAACGATATTCCAGAAAATCATTGGTTAATGTGGTATTCGATTGGGAAACTTTTTATGTTTCAGATTTCAGAACACTTTTGCGAATCTGGATTTTTCTCAGACTGGAATTTGTTTACGTTTTCGTGAAATTTTTCAACTGCAAAGAATCGAATTGCATCGGGTTTATCTATGTTTGTTAATTATTTAAGTACAAATGATTAGAAATCAATCTGGGCGCAAATTTAATATAAAATTCAACCTGTGAATGAAAAACGCTTAAAAAAGTGTCGGGGGCTACACAATTCCAATCGCACGAATACTAACAAAAAAAAAAATGAGCAAGTGATGTTTTTATGTTCGATTAGACACACGAAATCTGATATCTGAGAGCGTATCTGAAGAAGCCCAATCGAATACAAAATAAATCTTGTTAACCGCGCAAAATCGGCTGGTTATCGATTTCTCTGGGTAGTTAACCACTGATTCTCTGGTTCATATTTTGCTGAACAAAAACATTCGATGATTACCAGCTCGAATACCCGATGATTAAAGATAACCAAGATTGAACAAACCGAAACAGAATGTAATAGACTGGGATTTAAAACAGACTAACACCTATCTAAGAAACTATTTCGGGACGCATTTGAAGCATTTTATGTTTGCCTTTCCTGAAAAAAAATTTCAGAAAAACTGATTAAATCTCGTTTACGCCATTAGCATCGTCGCATTGTTCCAGTGACAGTGAAGACCCTCGATAATTCTAGCGTGAAAATATTTTGCCGCCGACCATATATTTAAGAAAAGAGTGTCCCATAATTCACGCAAAATGTAATTTTGATAGAAAATACAGATTTTTAACTAGATATACAGATTGGGGCCATGTATAGAATAGCACATCGGATAAATGACCGCCACGGCTTTGCTGGCATTTTCAACGACCGTTTCGCATAAATGTGGCTGAATTTTATTAATTTCCAATTTCTTCCTTCAAGGTGTTGGTGGAAATTTAGGCACTAAAAATAAAAACTGCGTTATCATGTCACGATAACGAACACCAGATTCTGGACTATGGTGCCGAATTGATGTTCCTGGACTGTCAGCAATACTCTCGGGAACTGCTTCGTTGTTTTCTGTTGAACGTCTTGTGACAGGACACCCAGAATGTTATATCACTAATTGATCCTGTCTCCCTGAATTTTTTAAATATTTTCTTTTCTCTATAGTTGATGGTTTTAAATCACTATGACCGCCACATTTTGTATGAAAATTGCGGTCTGTAGCAGACAAACCTTCATTATTTTTAAAATATTGCTCAACAATGAAAATGCGTTGTTCTTTCGTATAGCATTATAAAGAGTGGGAACTTAAATATCGCTGGCTGAAAAAGGATGAGGAAACAAAACGTTCAAATACTGACATTGCCACTCAGTAGTGCCTGTGCTGAACGCGTATTCTCGAAATTAGCCTTAATGAAAAATAAACAAACCAATAGGTTTAACATTAGTTCCTGTGAATCAATGCTTTCTGCACTAAATTTGATCACACGCTTAGATTTGGAAGATTGGGAGCCAAGTATTGATCTAGTCAATAAGTACAGAAGTACATTAACAAAAAAGTAGTATAATGTATGTTATAAAACCGATTTTACGTTTAATGTAATTTTGTTTTTAATGGTATGTTTTATTCGACTAAATTGTTAAGCATTAATAATAAAATATTACCAATCTAATGTCTTGTTGTTTTCTTATGTCAATTTTTGATTTTTAGGTATTACTTAATATTATTAACATTGGCCCTTTTTTTTCTCCGTGGCCCTTTTTCTTGCGACTTTTCAAAATTCTTCAACGGTAACGCTGCATGTGGCTACAGCACAAATGGGCTGCATTAACATTTATTTATTTATTTATTTATTTATTTATTTATTTATTTATTTAAATCTACAAGCCGCTTAAAGCTAACAGATATTTGAGGTATAAAAATGAATTAAAGAAAGTACATATCCAAAAGCATTGCCTTAAATTTATCTCTAGATACACATAAGTCAATATTACTGCAAGCTTCATTGAAAGATATAATTGCTCTAGATAAAGGTTCGTTACTCCCATATTTAGTTCTGTGCGCGTTTTGAAAAAGAAAATCTCTAGATCTTAGTAATCTAGCAGGTACATAGATAGGTACCATTGAAAGAAGAGGTGGACATTTGATATTATAACTTAATATATCTCTTACAAACATTACGTCATGAATAGTTCGCCTCGATTTTAATGATTTAATTCCAAGTAATTGGCATCTGGCTGAATATTCTGGGCGGAAATTCCAACGCATTTTGAAGAATATTAGTCTCGTAAAACGTCTTTGTATTCTTTCGATGCGATCGGAGAGAGTATTAAACGCCGGATTCCAAATGACATCGGCATACTCAAGAAGCGATCTTACCAAGGAGAAATATAAAGATAAGAGGGCATATGGATCTTTAAAATCTTTACAGTTTCTGTTAATAAAACCAATGGCAGAATTCGCTTTCAAGACAATATAGTCAATATGATTTTTGAAACAAAATTTTGAATCGAGAATAACGCCTAAATCTTTGATTTTATCAACCCTACAAAGTAGATTAGTGTCAATGACGTAATCAAATTGTGAAATCGAGATCAATTTTGAGAAGGTTATCACATTACACTTCTTTATGTTAAGCTTTAAGTCATTGAGGTTACACCATTCCGAAATAGAATTTAGATCTGACTGAACTAGGCGGCAGTCATCTATGCTTTTAATTTTTAGATACAGTTTTAGATCATCGGCGTATAATAGACATTGGCAGTGCTTGATAGCCAAAGTTATATCATTGATAAAAATTGTGAAGAGCAATGGACCTAAATGGCTGCCTTGGGGAACCCCAGATGTGCATTGAATCGATCTGGAGCAAACATTGCCTATGCGTACTTTTTGTGTTCTCCCAACAAGATAAGACGATAACCATGATAAAATCTTCGAGTGAAAACCAAAGAGTTCAAGCTTTTTCAATAGTGTTGCATGATTTACTGAATCAAAGGCTTTACTGAAGTCGGTATAAACTGTATCGACTTGATATTTGTTCTCAATAGCGTTGACAACATACGATGAGAAAAGTGCCAAGTTAGTGGTAGTAGACCTACCAGAAACGAAACCGTGTTGAGCAACTGATAAGAACTCTTTAGTGAGGAACTCAAGTTTGTTTTTGATAATGCTTTCGAAAACCTTAGGAATTGCGGATAACTTGCAAATTCCTCTATAGTTTTCGACATTATTTTTCGGTCCAGACTTTAGGATAGGAACAAGGAATGAAGTCTTCCATTCTTGAAGGAAGATACCCTCAGAAAGTGAATGGTTAAAAATATTAAGCAAAGGGAAGCAGAGAGAGTCACAACAGTAACTAAGAATTATAGTTGGGATGCCATCAGCCCCAGCAATAGGATTGCGTTTAAGCAACTTAAGCGCCAAAAGGACTTCATCATTGCATAACTGGAGTGAGCCGATATCAACCTTACATGCTATATTGTCTATCGAGTTATTATTTAAACCTGATTTGGAGTAAACTGATTCAAAGAAGTTAGAGAACAATTCAAGATTAGAGCCCAAATTTGAGGACTTACTATCCTTAAGAAACATTGCATCTGGAATTCCCACCGACTTCTTTTTAGAATTTATAAATGACCAGAATGATTTACTGTTATATTTGACGTTACTTTCAATATTCATGATGTAAACCTTGTAAAGAAATTTACTAAGAGTGGAGAATTCTTTGCGTAGTTTACTAAAAACGGAATAATCATATGAACTATTTGATTTCTTAAATTTATTAAAAGCTTTTCGCTTTACATTTTTTAAATTTGAGAGCTGTCTATTATACCAAGGGGGCTTAGACAATTTATTTTTGGAAAAACAAGGAACAAATTTAGCAAAACCATCTTCTAAAATTTCAATGAAGCGTTTATACATGCCATCTAGCTTAAGATTCAAAAATTCATAATTCCAGTCAATACTACTGAACACAATATTAAGTTCGAAAAAATTAGCTTTCGAGAAGTTATAACATTTTTCCTCAGTTCTCTTGGTTCTTATTGAATATGTATATAGATCAATTTCAATAAAAAGTTCTTTATGATTAATAGAGTCATTTAAAAGTGAAAAGGGAACATTTGTTACATTAACTTTAAACTCTTCACAGCAGATGAAAACAAGATCTAAGATTTTATGCAGTGAATTCACGATATGATTAACTTGATTTAAATTGAGCGAGTAAAGAGAATCAATAAAGAAGAATTCAATGTCTTTTTTCATATTATGGGGAGTCAACATATTGTCGCTCTCTGACCAATTCCAAATTATATCAGTGAGATTAAAATCACCTAACACACAAATATTGTCTGAACTCAAGCATGCATTTGAAATAAAATCAATATTACTAAAATGCTTTTCATAAACATCTAGGCTACTATTTGGAGGCACATAACTAACGATAATGAAAACACAGTCCTGATTAACGTTGTTCCATTTAACTGGGATGCAAAGCTGTTCGACATCGGAGACCGGCAGGGGCATTTCATCTGAGCCGAGGGTTGAACGGACAGCAACAATTATTCCACCACCACGTTCATTGGCACACTTACAGCGATCCACACGATATACTTTATATAAGCGGTGGTCGAATATTTCAGTTGAATATATTTTACTATACAGCCAAGACTCGACTATAACGATTATATCATAATCAAGATGAATTGATTTGTTGAATAAATCCAGCACTTTAGTTCGAATCCCACTGGCATTGTGGTAATAGATTTTAAGAGCAGAATTATGGACTGCATTAGCATTGAAATTAGGCGGCAGTGCGTTATTATTTAAGTCAGCTCTTGGGCTCTCTCCTCCAAGTAGTTTTTTGATTTATACACGAAGGGACGAATTTTGACACCAATCGGCCAGAAAGTATCATCAAAAACATCTTTGGCGTACTCAACAGGAATACCAAACTTGAAATTAATGAATTTCAAATCCCGATCGGCATCAGCAAGTTTAATTAACTTATGGCACATAATAAATGAGGAATCAATTCCAAGACCAGTTGATATGAAGTCAATTATTTCATCGGATGTGGTAGTCGACCGAAAACTTCCAATATGAAACCATTTATTTTTTCTGGCAACTTTAAGAACACCGCAAGAATTTGTTCCAACAATCACATTTGAAGATTTAGCAGCAGCATTCATTTTATTACCGGCATAACTGCCCTCGGATATGGCAGCAGCATCAGATGTCACAATAATAGCATCATCATTGCAAATGTCCACAAGATTATCAGCATTAATATCACGCGCAGCGCTGGTATACACAGCTACGGTATTGCTACGGTCAATAAGACGCACAACATCGGTCAACGAATCATTATTAGCAGCAGCAGACGAATCAATTAAATTTGGAGTCCCCTTATCATTGATATTTACACAAGTAGACACAGGTAGGGGACCAGAAATATTAGAGACGGCAGCATGAACTATGTTGTTATCGACATCACACCCATCTTGCTGAGAAATAGTCTTACTCTTATCAGAGTCAGCATTACTAGAGCGCAAAAGATTATTTGATGGCAATATTTTTTTTGCTGATGTTTTTTTCAATCCGCTAACAGAAGCAGCATCATTATCAACAGAGCGACCGCTCATGGGAGAACACTTGCTGTTCTTCACAGAGAGGCGAGTTACAGCGGGCGATGATATTCCACGCTTTACAGTAGATAGTTGTTTGGAAGGTTCGTTGACCTTAACTTTCCTCTGATGGCGGGTACTGACGCGAATTTCACGGCTGGCATCCAAAACATTACTAATTACGTTAGGCAATTTTTTTTTTGCATTCACATCTAATGAGGAAGCGAATTCATTAATATCACTTAAGTTGGTTTGCAAATATGCGAAAAGATCATTCATTTTCTGCACACATATTGATAGTGGGCTGTTTATGCACTTATTA
This sequence comes from Cheilosia vulpina, assembly GCA_916610125.1. Classification (NCBI taxonomy): domain Eukaryota; kingdom Metazoa; phylum Arthropoda; class Insecta; order Diptera; family Syrphidae; genus Cheilosia; species Cheilosia vulpina. Next base: position 19,512,923 of record OU744276.1, on the reverse strand, counting down.
CACTTGTAGAAAATATTTAAATTAGAATTAATCAATTCAATGTCACTATTAGGGATATTAGCACATTCACTGTGAGTGTTTAATCCACAAATGCCGCATGATATAAAGTCAAGGTTAGTTATCGAACTTATGCATTTGGCGCACATTGAATTCATTTTACAGAGCAAAAAAATTAAACGTGTGTATTAAACAGTAGGCAACAACGCACTCGAGGGTATATTGTTATCTCTCGCAGAGGTGACGTGAATTGGCCACCAAGATCGTGCAGTTTGACACCGCTAGACTTTTCCTTTTGGGGTTTTCGAAAGTCGCAGGTCTATGCCAATAAGTGGCAAACGAAGGGCATCATTCCCGCCAACAAAGCCAATGAAAACGGTCAAATTCAGCCAGATCTATGTGACAGAGTCATTAAAAATTGGACAACTCGAAGCCGCAAACATTTGAACGATGTTAGATTCCATTGGCGCATACTTGGAACTTTCAAATATAAAAAAAAGGTTCGTTAATACCTCCCAAACAGATTGTTTTATTCTATTTCAACTTCGACCCGTCTTTATGTATGCAAACAATTTGGTACGCGATGGGCCCTTTTACCTTTGGTGCCTAGTGCGGTATTAGATTCCCCCTTTCTTAAAGCACACAATTAAAATTAATACGCTCCGCTTGACACTTTGAAGGCTCACACTATGAATTCATTTCCAGCACAAGCCACTTGAGAGTAAATCTTAATTCCTGAACACCAGGGGAGAAACCTGCCATAATTTGGGTCTGTTCGCAGAGTATCTCTATTTAAAGTACATACAAGGCGTTGAGTGTGATTACTGGAAATGCATGTATAGTTTAAGTTTAAGTGAAAAGCCCGTTCAAGGGAAAGTGTGCAGGGATCGCACAAGCGGTCATTTAACTAATTGCCAAAAGCAATTAATAATATCCAAATCCACTTCGATATCTGATACCCAGAACTCGCCCAATTTATGGCGTCGTACATAACATTGCTTCAAACATCAGAGTGATATGAACTACATACAGACACTCTTGGAGTGAACAATGAAATGAAAGAGTCATGTTACTCTGATGGCACTGTGTGCATGAAGGCAAATGAGTATACAAATGTATGTATATGCGATACTGGACCGAGGGCACGATCAGGGTACACTTGTGGACGACACTAAATATGTCAACTAAGCATCGTACGCAAGTGAACCCTAAACACTTGAATTGTTGGGCCGTTTGCCCTTGTCGCGCGAATATGCTGATAATGCATATTGTTGGTGTATCGATATTCGAAGTGGATATTTCGATAACATTTTCTGTTCTATAAAAGGCAAAGAATTTAAATAAAGAATGGATTTCTGCTTCCATCGTCAACAAGAACACTTTTATTTTTATTTGGCTTGGGAGCCGCAAATCACAGGTTGACCGGTTGCTTGTTTGGGATCCCCGCCTTAAGTGCAGACTTCTGCCGAAAGGTTCAAGCTGAAGGCGCAATAGCCAGAGGTAGTGGTTACCAAAAACAAGTAAGTTGGCCATAGGACCAGCCAACTTTACAAAAGAAAGGCTTTGACATTTTGCTGTTTATCTTAAGCGGGTTTTACTGTATCACCTACTAATACAGTAAAACATCGAAAGTTTACGTACACTTTTTAAGTATTTATCATGAAATGAGGTGAATATATCATTCGAAAGGGACTGTGCCATAGATGTGCACTAACAAAAAATGTTGGGTTTATGTGGCCATTAAGACTAGTAAAATTAAGAGTTCCCCATACAAAATGCTTATCAGTTAAGTGAAAACATTTTGGTGATATTCAATAAGTCGCCGCCGAATTACCATAGTAACATATTCATCTTAGATGAGAACCTATTTTCGAAGGAATGCAATTTACCTACCCCTACAAGTAAGCAATTGTATAATTTTGTTTCAATGATGATACTATGGAAACGAAAACGTTTAAACATACATTTTTTGTACCAAAAACAAGTAAGTTGGCCATAGGACCAGCCAACTTTACAAAAGAAAGGCTTTGACATTTTGCTGTTTATCTTAAGCGGGTTTTACTGTATCACCTACTAATACAGTAAAACATCGAAAGTTTACGTACACTTTTTAAGTATTTATCATGAAATGAGGTGAATATATCATTCGAAAGGGACTGTGCCATAGATGTGCACTAACAAAAAATGTTGGGTTTATGTGGCCATTAAGACTAGTAAAATTAAGAGTTCCCCATACAAAATGCTTATCAGTTAAGTGAAAACATTTTGGTGATATTCAATAAGTCGTCGCCGAATTACCATAGTAACATATTCATCTTAGATTAGAACCTATTTTCGAAGGAATGCAATTTACCTACCCCTACAAGTAAGCAATTGTATAATTTTGTTTCAATGATGATACTATGGAAACGAAAACGTTTAAACATACATTTTTTGTGCTACATTTTTATAGCGACGTTTTTAAATGTAAATCATGAGTACTTAAACTTATTGTCAAAGGGTCGTATTTCGATGTCGCTTTTTCGTTTATAAAAAAGCAACATAAATATAATTCCATACTTATAAAAGGTAGGGTGGATTTTCAACCACAACCGAGACTAGTTTGCTTAATTGCAGCAACTTTTAGCGTACTAACTATTAAATTATCCAGGTATTTTCAAATACACCACAAATCTTGGTGTCACGCAGTTGAACCGACTAGAGTAGATCACTAAGGACCAGGATGACTGACTGTTTGTAAAGTCCGGGAACTGTACCACCGCCTAAAAGAAGATAATTCCATATATGAACCTATTTTACATTAGGCAGTTCATCTGCCCTTAGACCTTTGTGAATCGAACACATTAGCGACCACTTATCACATCAGACAATTAAAATTGTTCTCTTCGTAACTTGAACCCTAACGGCACACGACATATCCCATAGCATACAAATTATGAGGCAAACGACCGAGCATACAACAGCATGTATTAATGAAATCAGACCCGTGGAATGATACATACAGTAGATGTCTATGAGCATGAGTATTTCATATCAGAACAATGTAATCAAAATAACGTATGAAGTGACGACGGTCATCAACACGCGAATATGCCGAATAGGCAATATCCGACCAATACATTTTGGGGTTCAAGATACGAAGCGAATTCTTTTGCTTAGGCAGCATTTGTAAAATTAGTATATAAGACCAACTTATTTGCAATAAAGACGACTCCATATTTTGAAGCCAAGGTTAGGTTGAAGTGGCTGTCGGCTAGCCGACACTTTTAGACCATTATAACTTGTCACTTGTGTTTATAATTCTTGTTGTTTATTGTTGTTTATTTATTTAAGTCTACCATTTTACAATTTAAAGACTATATAATAAGTTCTTCCTACTCGTTGAACCAGTTGGAGCTTTTAATAAAGCGTGAGATTACGAATGTCGGTGTTTTTTAGATCGTTAAGATTGTTATTGTAGAACTATCCTTAATGGAGTTTTCGTCTTTGCGAGAGAGCCGGACAAGTGCATAGGAGATGAAGAATAGTTTCTTCCTCTTCCTCGTCAAAACAGCTTCTGCAAAAATCATTACATAACACACCAAGCCTTTTTGCATGCCTGCCTATAAGACAGTGTCCTGTGATGACACCTATTGTAGTACTGATGTGTTTCCTATCAAGGGAGATAAGGTTAAACTAACCACTGTGTTTCCATTTAGCAACTCGCTTAAAGCACTAGGAAGATCTACCTTCGAAACTGACTCCCATTAAGAGGCAGTTTTCTGCTTTAAACGGGAATTAGATTATACGGCAACTCACCGGACGAGGTCAGGGAGTTTTAGACTAACATTACAGGTCCAAACATTGCACCTTGTTCCATCTTGTAATTTGCATTTTAGAATATTTATTAGCTGTCATGTCTGCGGATCAAAAGTGTATCCATCTACGTAGGTACCCGAGCAGTCATTGAAGGATTTTCATGCATACCTACGCCATCCATGGCTGCCAGGCCACACCAAACTCACACTTGTCCGATAACAAACACCGCACGTCCCCCCAGCAACCCTCGGTGAGGCTGTGTTTCCCTGCTCCTGCTCTTCCTACCTCAAGGTTTCGATTTAAATGCTTCGTTACACCTCGCCGACTGAAAGTCATGAAAAATTAATTTGATAAAACACTACACCGCTGTATCCGTATGCCTATCTATCTTCATCTCTCTGGCACTCGTATATATGAACTTATTTTCCAAATGCTACTCCACTGTTGCCTCCGTCTCCGGCTTGGCGCAGTTATAGGTAGGAGTACTCCCTACTCCGGCCTTTCAATTCAATCATCATTCATCCAGATCCAGAGATATACTCCAACTGCATAAACATTCATATATGGTTGGTCCCACTGTGCACACAGAGCAATTGTAGTTGTAGCCGGTATGGATCCTGAACAATTTCGAAATTCCTTGGCTGTCGCTTTTGTGGCGGCTGTCGGGATCCTGCGCACTGCCACATTCAATGGAATGCCATGGCAATTCCATCAAACTTACGTTCCTCACTACATTCTCATTTCGTTTCATTTCATTGTTATTGGCTTTGTGCTTTCTTTCTTCGCCGCTCCGTTTTATTGCAGCCATTTTTGTTGTTCAGTTGGCCCAATTATCATTGTACAGAGGTGTAATTGGCAGCAGCGAATTCGGCTAAATGCAGTTGCCTTTATTTTGTTTTTCACATGCAAAGGGGGAGATAAACTCAAATAATGAAGGGCACTACCTTCAGGAATCAGAAAGGCCGCTATGCCCCACAAGGAACTGGCCATAAATATCTGCGCCTTGGTCGCGCGCTATGCTCTTATTTTGTTCATTAATGCGATTTCGCACAAAAATTTCGCTAATGGACTTGATGGTGGAATGGTGTGCGGTGGTAAGGTTGCTCCCTTTGTTCGTTTGCCAGTTTTTACAACCTGCGGAAGTAGGCCATGGCGAAAACGCGGAACGCAATCAATAAAACCCTTTATCCCATCCGCAATATGCTGGCTATAGGTTATGGCCTGGTGTCGGTGCATTCCTCTGTACATTTTCGATTGCGATTGCTTTCCTTGGAGGACTTGTGTTCGAAAGTTAAATCATTAATCAAAAAGTCCTGCTCAAGGATGTGCGGCATTCTCTGCTGATTATCCAGATTTTTGCTTTCCTTTTCGCCCTCTGATGTAATAAGTTCAATCACAGATAGCAAACATCTGTATATGTGCAGGCTGTCCGCAGGTGGCCTCTTGATTCCCGCCCACGGACCGAACGCGGTCCTTGACAGAATCATTGATTATATTGATTACAGAGTAACCCCAGCATTGTGGCAGGTGTTGGTGAATGGGTGCCGGAGCATTAACGTGGGCAAAAAGGTCTCGCCCGTGATTGGTGCGATGGAACTATTTTAATTAATTTTCAATCTTGTAGCAGGTATAGCGAGAGGGGCACCAGACCGAGAACACTTCCATCCATACCTTTGGCGAGGAAATTGATTTGATTATCGTTCACGTTAACGACATCTCTGTCGCTCTCCCCCTCTCTCTGTCTCTGAGTTAGATATCCCATGCCCATCTCGATCTCGGTGTGTTTGCGCTGAGGGGTGTTTTCCGCCAGGTTAATGGCTAAATTGCTAATTTTCGTGTTCTTCGCGTGACAACTATTTTTTGCAGCGGGGGGTGCCGGTGGTATTATTACAGTTAATCGCATAATTGAATGGAATCGATTAAGAAAGTAAATTGGTTTCGGTTCCGAGTTTGCAGCAAAACTGCATACTTTTTTGCATTCGTCACTCAATGTCAGCTGGTGGGGTGGTGTTTCTCCCGCTCGCCTATGCTCTCTCACTCGACTAATCCTTGATGCAGTTGGTTTCTGTATATCTACATATGCGTGTGTGTGTAAGCTGGAGGATGCAATTGTGAAGAAATTCGCTTCATATAGCTTTGGAGTTCACTTAGAAGGAATCTAGGTCGACTTAAAAGATATTTATCTTTCCTTTTAGTCCTGTGTCTTATTTTGCTTTTTTTCCGACGTCGTCGTCGTCGTCGTCTTTTATTCGTGATGATGCTGTTGGTATTTTTTGCGCTCTCGTCTTTTGTATCAACAGAACATTTCCTCCTTGTGGAAGCCTTTTCTTTTTCGCTCACGTTGAACGCAAGGAGCGGTGGTATAGTAATTGAAAATATGGTAGCAGCAAAGGCAGTAGAAGAGTGCTGCACCCAGGGTTAATGTTGGAAATGTTGAATTCCCATTTGGAGACGGAGTGGTGTGGTGTATAGTTGGGATTCCCTATGATGGATTAAATGCTTGAAGAGATTTCATTCCAACGTAGGTTAGGTGCCTACTTGTATCGAAAAAGTTGAATGCAAATGCGTGCTATCCAGCTGTTTGGTAAGAAATTAAAGGGTTACCGGGTAATGATGAGAGGGCGCATCTAGATGAGCATTAGATTTAACTAGATGCAGGCTGTGGTTGGTAGCCTCGTGTAAACTGGACTTGTATAGTTCAAATTTCTTCCGAAAATTACAGCCAAAACCAGCAGAACAATTCAAGAAAGTACTTCTGTGCGGGGAAGGCGTTGTGAAAGATTTGAGCGAATTTTCGCTTGCCTTAGGACACCACACCCTGTCACAGCTGAACCTCTAGTCGGCAAAAAGAGTTTCGCGTTGCCGTTAGGAGAAGGTAGGAATTCCTACGGTTCCTTGAACTGGACTTGAAACAGACCTCAGTTTTGTAAAAAAAATTCAAGACGAATCCAAAAATTCTGTCAAGTGGCAGTTCAAGAGCCACTACCTGAAGATCTCTCTTTCGTTTAGCCTTAAGGTGTCTATTATCAGGCATGATTTTGTGGTTGCAAAGGAAGTAATCTTCAATTCGCATTCGAAACGAAGAACTGTTGTCAAAAGCACTCGCGGGAATGTGTGGCAACATTGCCCGACTATCTGCAGTGGTCAGCTTTGCGGATGTTGTCGGTTCTTTTTCTGAGCTGTTATTTTCACGACCTCGTGCTGGCACTCACTTAACCTTAAGTAATAAATTGAATTTATTATTTTGAATACCGAATTCTTCAGTCATCTAGAAGGGATTCTCAACATCGATGACTCGGATATAACTTCGAGCCAGTTAAGCATAGATTGGGCTTCACTATTACCTTCCAAAAGGACATCAACTCAAACCCAGAAATAAAGCAAAAAATCAAACTATTTCTTCGGTCTTAAATTACGACTGTAGATAAAACCCTCTCGTAAACAGCCGTTTGGATATTATGCAAGACTCTAATCATGTAGCGAGAAGTTCCAGGTTCAATATTTAGAAAAAAAATGCACCGCAAGCTTGCATCCACTGCGCCACCTATCGATATTGCCTGACCGATGTTCGAAAAGTATAACCCTCTTCAAACGTTCGGATTCGTTTTAAAATTGTATTCTATTCATCTTAAATACACATACCAATGATCAAATAAGGAAATGCTAAGAGAGCTGTGTCATTAGTGACACCAGTAACAATTTTATTATCACAACAACTTCACAAATTCAGTATGATAGAGCGTAGAAACTGAAAACATCAATAGCAATAAAAGTTCGAAAAAAATGTGTGTCAGTTGACTGCTGCATCTTAGAATTTCACGGTTGGTGCCTGAACTAAAATACGTCCTCCAAAGGTGGGTTGCATAAGCTTTGCAATATTGATTTAAGGGTTTATACCTAACGCCGTTAATTACGGTTGCCAGGTGTCACGCATTTGGCGGGACAGTCCCGCTTTTGAACCTTTGCCCCGCCAAATGTCCCGCTTAAGGAAATGTCCCGCCAATGTCCCACTTTTTAGACATTTTCATTTTTATTTCCATATAGTTGTTTAATTCATATTTTGTCAACGTGAATTTTTAATTCTGAGTTGACTAAATCTTATTAAAAGACATTTTCACTATAAGATTTTCTGGTTGTCAAAACATAAACCTGCACTGCCACTTGTCAGTAGGTATTAAAATAATACAAAAGGTGCTAAAAAATAATACAAAAAAATGTTTCTATTAACTTTGTTACATACTTGAATTGCATTACGTTTTATTGTTTGTTTGTTTTTTTAGTTTTATCATATTACAAATGTACCCATCTTAAAAGTTACATAGTTCACTGAGTACGTAACATACAAATAAACTGTTTTTACCCAGAATTAATAAATATGTCGTTTGTCTTTAATTTACAAATATTTGTAAAATGTCCCGCCATGTCCCGCTATTTGAGAAAATTGTCCCGCGTTTTCACATTTCTTTTATGGCAACCCTAGTGCGAATGTGTCCCACCCGATTAAAAAAAAAAAATAAATAAATAATTGGCGCAACAAGTCCGTATGGACCCAAGCCTAGCTTCTCACAACCATTCGTCTTGTGTGAGTTTTCATTTTTTTGGGACGAATGGAAGGGATCTACAATTTTATGCCGAGTCCAAACGGCCAATTGAGAAGCTCTTTCATGACAGTTATACTCTCGGATGTTTGTCAGACGTTCGCGAGAGGTGGCGCAGTGAAAAAAACCTTAAGTTGGAATTTGGGTTTTTCTCGGGATTCGCTTAGTAGTCCAACACACTAACCACTAAGCCACTGCGCCGACAATACTTGTAAAAGGTAAACTTTTGAATGTTAAATACGACTTTCCTCTAGAATATTGTCAACATACCTAACTTTTTATTGGTTTAGGGCTTTTCCGACTTCGAGTGCGCAACTGCTCTTCAAAATTTTTGCAGCTTTCGGTCTTTCGTTATTTGGAAAGATCCTTGCGCTCTATCTTATACGTTCATGGGAAACCAATAATAATTTGGTGTAGAATAATATTAATTGGAAACAGGAGAACATAGAAAATTAAGAACAAAGCTGAAACTCTGATCACAAATAAAAAAAAAACCTACCAACTAAAAGCTCTTTCTATTGGTTTCTACTGAATGAGCAATTTTAAGTATTGTGAACACAAGAAAAAATTTTCAACTCAGTGACTAGTCCTTAGTCTAAAATTTCTTCTTTCCAAATGCGGATTCAAACTCTTTCTCTCCGAAAAAGACAAAATCTCGAAGTCCTAGCCCAAACTTGATGCAAAGTCGATTTCAGCTCCATGCCAAGTAGAGACTTAAAATCACTGATAAAGATTTTACTAAGCGTAAAGGGCAAGTGTATGTCAGAGCTGGCTTGACCAACAATTTTCTACTCAGAAAAAAATGTTAAAATCCCACAAGCCACACATTCTAATACATACATAACACACACCGAATCCAAACACCTATACCTTGCATGTGCGAGCACTGTCCCGTGACTATTGCCCAAATGCTGCTCTCAGCCTTAACTTCTGACACCTGTCACTCTCTGGCAAGATTAATAAATTATTCTCGACTAAAATGGATCAAATTCACTTAAAAAAAAACTCGTCAATTTCATACGTTCGCTTGTGGGGCTTGCCAAAATATCGCACCCACCTGTTGACGTATGAGCTGGCTTCCGAAATACGTCTCATGCCTCTGTAGCGTTTGCTGGAAATGGTGAACGTCCTCAGCAGCAGATATAATTTAGTACCTAATGTCAGGTATGCTGTGGAGCACACACGCAGTGTCCTGCTTTCGTTCGCTTCCTCAATATGTCAATCCCATGGCATTTCTTTATGCATTCCAGATATATACCGGATGGGATAGCCATCTCTGTGGGTCGGCAATGCTTACTACACAAACAATGCCACCGGCATGGCAGGCAAGCTAATTAATTACAATTTGGCCACTGGCAGTACGGGCTACTCGTAGTTGGGAGCTTCTGAGGGTAGTGGACAAAGAGCCGTCGGCCTTTGCCTCTGTACCACCAAAGTCACGTATATCTCTCGGACAACCTATAACTTGTTCACAAATGGGATAAAAGTGTTTCGTCTTTCACCCAAATGCGTAGATACAAGCGAAAGATACACACGTTTATGGGGAGCAGTTGTGCCACACCACCAGGAAAGCAGTCGGATCGATTTTCCTGCCGGTGACTTAGATGAGGATTGAGAATTGACTTTGCCGCATTCGCTCTTGTTTTCGCCTTTGGTCGATCTATGCAAAACATTCTCGTCTGGGTGGGGTGGTGGCATTCAAAATCCATATCGTTATCATCATTGGTGGTGTCTGGAATTCTAAACAGCCACAAAGCGGTTTAGGGATACTTCGGTTTACCATCTACCGTGTTGGTTGTCTGTGTATGTGAAGTGGGAAAATTCCATTACAGGTGTAGCTTCCAGTTCCTGGGAAGTCTATCGGATTGATACAGTTTCTTGTGGAAAATGAAAAAAAAACATGGGTACAGTGAACGTGCATGTGAATATTGAAAGAGGATTTTTGAATAGCGGATGAGTGAAAGCCTATTGGTATTGGTACTACCCTTGTCTGCTGGAATTGAATAATGGGGCTTGTTTGTTCTCTGATTATGCGGAAAATGGTGTGGAACGGAGTTTTATTATTACTTACCTACCCTGTCTTTGCTTATAATTGATACCGGTCATCTGTGCCGTACGATTGTTTTTACTTGTGTATCCTGAACTGCTGCTTTCGAACTCAGAACATTTGTAAAGAGTTGTTATATTTCTTTGAATTATTGGTATGTGCTTAGGTTTCTGATGAGCGTTTATAAATATTTATTGATGAATGCTAAGAATGGGAAATCTTTGGAAATGTATGTGTCAAAAAACACTCTAAGCTAAAGGAAAAACAATTATTTAAAATCGGTCACACCCATGTCAATTAACGCGGCATAGAACACATCACAATAATCTGCGAAAAAAGCTGTCCAAATAATGTGTTAAAGAACGCGCGAAAATTATTTTAAAACCTAGACGAACATTTTTTTAACCCACAGGCGCCTTTGTAACAAAAGTCTTCGAAAATGCATTAAATTATGTCGAAAAATCATTCAAATTGGAGACCAAAATGTAACAAAGACGCACTTAAACTGCATCGAAAACGTACAAAAAGAAGTACACCAAAACCTCGTTTTGCGTCGTTCCGATTTGTGTCTTTTCGAAGTTGCGTCATTTAAAAATTATCGTGGTTTCAAAGCTGCGTCGTTTCTATTTCAGTTTGCGGCGTTCACAATGAAATGAAATACGTTTTTGTGAATTAAAATTAAAAATTTTTTGGTGTAATTTATAAAGTCCAAAGAAATGCGTGCAGAAAAACGTTAAAAAGAACTATTAAAGTAAGTAAAGAATCGTGTGCCTATAAATTTAGTAAGCAGTGCTCTTCAAAATAGAACCGAAAACGGACCCTTAAAAAAACTAAAAATGTCTAAGAACAGTTTAAAAACGCATAAATAAAAGTAAACGAAAACCTTGTATATTAGCAATTTGTTGAGAATGAAAACTATTTTTGAACACACTCACATAATAAACCATAATACATAAACCTTCTTTAAATGTCAACCTACAAAAGTGTCAAATATACTTTCTTTTTACTTTTTCCCTAACCTACTCTGTTGTACCTACTTTTCTTAACAAAATTTCAAGAAGTCCACAAAAACAATTATAAAGATTCATAAAAATCAGCGAAGAACGCTCTGAAAAAAGCGTCAAAATGAGTTCCAAGAAATACATATCAAGCTTGCAGAAGAATTCGTAGAAAATAGCACCGAAAAATGTGTCAACAAATGCTATTAAAAATACATTGAAAATAAACAGAAAGCTGTCAAAAATGCAGAAAGCTGTCAAATGCACTCCAAATCCAATCAGAAAAATCCGACAGCTGAAAAAAAAGATTAAGGTAAGGCTCATCAAAATGTAATTCTCATACAAGAATATTCTTAAAAAAACTCCTTAAAAAAAAAAACATTTCAAAAAGTGATGGGGAAAACATAACCATGAACATTCGAAAAAACGTGATCAAATCGAAAATGAGTTCCTCAAACGGCTTCCAGCAACAACTTAAATTCACAAGAGAATGCGCCGGGACCGGGACTTTGAAAAAAACTATGATTTAACGTATTAGCAAGCTAACAACAAATTTGGTCACAATTCCATAAAAAAGTAGGTACACTTGTTCAAAACCCTTTAAAAAATAAGTGAAGACTTGCTTAAAAATAGCAACCGCATTGGGAGTTGCTTGATTGTGTAAATTTCAATTTGTTGGATTTATTTTTAGGATGCATATTCAATATGATTGAAAAAAAAGAAGTTTGCTAAAAAGAAGTTCTGCGTATTTGTACAAGGTGGGCCAAAAGAAGTCATCCGATGTTGTTTGGCTATAATTTTTTTTTCTAAATGAAAAACTTCGATTCTGTTTTTTGATTATGTTTATTTAATTTAGAATTTTATTGGTCAAGTCGAGAAGATGATATCGGGCGCAGTCACAATTGATTGACATACGGGCTCGTTTTATGACATTTTCCATCACTTCGACGAGAAATTCGGGCGACGGATTCTCGTACTCGTGTCGAATGTTGTCCTTGAGGGCTTCTAGGGTCTCGGGCTCGTTCACGTAAACACCGGGCTTAAAAAAACCCCACAAAAAAGTCTGGAACGGTTAAATCGGTCGTTCTTGCGGGCCAGTGCAAATCGCCAAAACGAGAGATGAGGCTACCCAGGAACGCCGCCTTCAGAATATCGGTTGTGTGCCGCAGCTCCGTCCTATAGGTACCACATGCCCGCCAGTCCTAATTCGTCCAATTGCGGCAGAAAAAAACTCGGTTAACATGGCCCTATAGCGCGCACCGTCAACTGCGGCGTTCTCGAAAAGAAATGGTCTCGTCAACAGCGGCGATATTCTCGGCACAACGGGCGCTCCGGGGCCGGCCACTCTTGGTAACCTCTCGTGTGGTCCCTTACTCTTCCAGGTTGGTGGCCAAACGGCGCAGCGTTTGCGCAGTTGGTGTCGGACGGCCGTTGAATCGGCGAGACGGAATTCGCGCTACGCTACACTATACAGACGAATTGTTACGCAAAAAATAGACACGATTATTCCGCGTTCTTGGGGAGTGTATTGCTCCATGGCTTGTTCAGTTTTATCTACATCTACATCTGTCAAGTCCACAAATGTCAAGACAGATTTGACATTGGCGGCCATTTGCAAAAATAAGAGCATCTTCCAATACGGTGACTTCTTTTGGCCCACCTTTTACTTTATTGTACCTACTTTCATTGGAAGTGGGCCATTGTAATTATTTCAAAAATATACCCTAGAAATGTGAACACAAATCGAGAGTTGGGTACTCATTTTTATTAAGGAAAAACGTAGTACGGGATCTTATTAGGAATATTTATGTTATCTTTAATATGTATTTTGTTCAAAATCGTCAGAGCGGTTTTTGTAATATTTAGCAGACAAAACAATACCAAATATTGCAACGTTTAGTTTGAAAAATACTATTGCCTAACTATTTAGCTTGTTATTGTTCAGAATGTAAGCATTATTTGCTTTTTAAAGTTTTATCGAAATCGAAAATGGGGTTTTCGAGATATGAGCAGTTTTTAAAATTAGCTGTTGCGGTGATTCGAATTGAAAATTAAGAACGCAATTATTTTGAAAACATCAATATTACTCTATGTTTGCATTTTGGTCAAAATCGTTATTGTCGTTTTCACGAAAACTAAAGAAAAGTAGATTTTTAAAAAAATCCAATTTTTTTAAAATCCATTTAACGACAATATATACAAAAACTGAGTTTGCCATTAAGTTTGAAAAGACCATATTACCTTAGAAACTAATTTTTGTTACAATCGTATGAACCGTTTTCGAGATATGTACAAATTTGAAAAGTATTTGATTTTTCAGCGAAAAACTGAGTACGCAGTTTTGTTAACCTTAACTATTTAAGCTCAATTTTGGGTGAGATATTTAGAGCTGTTTTCGAACAAATCAAACCGGTATGAAAATTTTATATGGGAAGTACCGTACAAAAAAAAAAACCGCCCGAACTGTAAGCCCCCAAACTCCCAATCCGAAGTTTGAACAAAATCCGTTTCGGCTGTAGGCCTCGGGACATCCGGACAGACAGAATTTTGCGACCCACTTTTCTGAGTTTTCTATCATCGTAATTATCAGATTATCATCTCGAGTTCGGCATTTTGTGCTAATACGAAATGAAGAAAGTTAAATGATTTTTACCTTAAAATACTTGAATAAATATGTGTCAACATATCCGTCAGTGGATGCGCAGAAACATTCTGTGAAAGTAACACAAGGAACACAATTCCCATGAAAAAGCGCCCTTTAAAAAAGTTACAAAAAGCGCATTTCCAACTTCTATAAAATAGAGTAAAATTGAAAAGGTATTTAGACGTAAGACAAAAATCGTTCAAGGAAATTAAAATGACGCGAAAAGAGTTTCGGGTTTTCCGTAAAATATTTATTAAAATGCATAGTGTCAAAAACACGCCTATAAATTCCATATAAAACGAACCGAAAAGTGCTTCGAAAAGTGACCAAAAAAACTTTTCCGAAGCACACTCTTAATTTCGTTCAGAATTCTATTTGAAAAAAGTACCAGAATGTTTGCAAAAGAGAACCCTTAAGAAAATTCTCCAAGGCAGGCATAGACAGCATCAAGCTGCAAGGAAATTGCTGCAGAACAAGACTAAAAATTGGTTTGAAAGAAACAGAAGGCTAGCAAACAGAAATATAAATATCTTCTAAAGAAATAATTTCACAAAATTGGTGGTGATGCAATTGCCCACTTTGATTGGGAAATAACGTCAAATTATGTGCCACTCAAGGAGAAGTTATTTCCCTGCAATATGTCTGGTATATGGACTAAGATGGCAATCAGTCATATGGACTGATTTTGCAACTGTTAATTTAATTGAAGGCGTTTCCCAGTTCCAATTGTATCCGCATTTCTTCTAAAATGGCAGCGACATCTAAAAGCGGAAAAGTAAAACATCTCTCTTAAGCAAGGCAATCCCACTCAGATTGACATCCCGCTGACAATCCGTCAGCGCTAAATGGCAACGACAGACGATTTCCTTAATTTTCAAAACTACAAAATATTTCCTACCAGCGAAGATCCTCTTAACCACACGCAATAACACTACACCTCCTACCAGCTTCATATCGCTTCCGCAAATTAACCAAATTAATAACGACCAACTCGGATTAAATTTCAAGTAGGTACCTACTCCTGCAGAATGTTTCCCGTAAACACAGCGCTTAACCATAAAAGTAACTATTCCGTTGACAACCCTCGTCGACACTCTCATGCATCTCAATTCTCCAACTCGAGTGTCATAACCGATTTTAGTCTCTTCGTCTCTTTTTCCAATTACCCAACCACAGATAAGTAGCAAGTTCAATTATTTGCACTTCCAAAGGGCATCGAATTATGAAAAAAAAAAAGAGCATGTCACCCCTCAAATAATGTAATTCCAAGGACATTTGTTACAACAAACTGAAACCATTTCCAGGTTCCGTTTCTCGTTAGCTGGGTCACTTGGTGGTGCAGAAGATGATTTTTCCCTCGTGGTGAGGACAGCGCACATGTATCGCAGCTACAACACTCTTGAGATCTAGGGGTGGTTCGAAACAATTTGTTTTATCTCAGTTTGTCTGGGTGTTCTTTGGTTTCACTAGACACAAAGTGAGCTTCGCCAGAATGTCAGGCAATTCGAACGCGTACCTCAAAGCTGTGCTCGTTGAGGCGGCGTTTTCATACTCATTCGTCTAACGAACATCACGACCTTTTGGCTTTTTTGTTTTTTACCCACCCTCCCGCCTCTCTGGGGAATATATCTTTCCGTCTTGTGTGTCCTTTCAACCCAATTCATATCGAGATTTTCCTTATAGCACTTTAACAACAGCGCTCTTGATAGCTTTAAAATTTTGTTCGTCATGGGTCGAGTGATGACAGCACACCACACAGGCGCTGGTTGGTTGCTTGGTTTTTTTCTTTTTCTATCAACAAAGATTGTGACGATTGTTTAATACGGAGCGACAGCCAGACGAGGGACAGAGCGAATAATGAAGTCATGTTGTTGGGTGAGACCTAAGACATCGCTAGGGAAATACATTTCAGGAAGCACCAGAGAGGTGATGAGCTATTGTGAAATGGGGTGAATAATATGCGCTCAAAAGTTAAGTTTTGGGTCACGTGGCACGTGACGGGTGTTATGGGTAGCTGTATTGATATGGGCTTAACAATGTCTCGCATTCTGACAAAGCATCATTTTCCTTCGTCGTATTTTGTTGTTACCTGCCTTCTGATCGTTGGCTTTTAAATCGGGAGTTCTTTTTGTTGGGCGCTTACTACACGAAACGTCCTTTTATCAGCTAATTTAATTACCTGAAAAACGAAGTTGAGGCTAGCTGGTGTCCTCAACTATTATGAATCAGCGAGTAAAGATCACTCACAATGTGTTCCTTATCCTTGGTCAGTACTTTTTGTTGCGCTCCAACAGAGAAAACGACACGCGGTGCTTTTGATGATTTAAGATTTTGCTGTGTAGGTCAGCATCTGAAGTTGAAAGCCTAAGTATTTAGGGAGGTGTTGGCTCTTGGAAATTGTCTTTTTCCTCGTTGAAAATTATTTTCCTTATTAATAAAAGTTAAAATAGTCAGAAAATGGATTTTTGTCAAAAATACTCCGAAAAAGTGGGCGTGGCAATGAACGTCATAGCCCAAGGCCTTCTTAACCCTTTGTTGCCCGAATTAATTGTTTCTTCTTATTTTAAAAAAACAAACACAGTTGATGAATAACTCACAATGACCCCCACTCATCATAAAATGCAAACATGTTGCACTTGAAAAATGTTCCTGTTGCTCTACGAATGAACAGGAACAGACGCGATATGGTGGTTTCCCATTGAAACCACTAGGAAGGCAGGAAAAATTTATTGATTTGGTGGTTTCATGTTAAAACCACCAGGCAACAAAGGGTTAAAGTTAACCTGAAATAACGCCTGAAATGTGGTCTCATCAAGATGGAGCCACTGGCCATTCAGCTGAAACTGCAATGATCCTTTGAGAGAATCCACCTGGACTCATGCGCCACCCCATTTTAGTCTCTGTCACTAATCACAAACTTAGCTACCCCCTCAAAATAAATAAAACATTTCCTTTCATTTTATTAAAATACATTAAAATTAGTAACTATATTGAAAAAGAAATAAACAAAAACAAAAAAATGAACAATGCGCAAAATAAATTTTTCTTTTTCATGTGAAGTATAAACTGGAGAAAGGTGATCTAAATGGATGCAAAGGGCCTTACATATGACGAGTGTTGCCGAAACCACCGTGTCCCGACTGCGAAGCGCCCTTGTTGAAGCCCATTTGCAAGTTGAGCTCAGAGTTGTGGGCGCGCAATTGTTCCTCGGTGAAGGTACGCTTGTTCTCGTCGGACATTTTAGGTCCCAAGGCGGGGCCAGTGAACTCAGGGTGCTTTTGGGTCTGCAAAGGATTATAAATTTAATGAAACATTTTTTCAATACAAGTCCATCTCTTTCACTTACAATACGTGCCAACGAGTACAGGCAGAGGGTGACTTGGGGAATATTTCTACGCTCGAAGAGATCAGCAGTTTGGAAGATTTCCTCCTCGGGTACTCCGTATTTCTTGATACCGGCCTGGAAGCGTTGAACATTCTCCATCAGTTGGAAGTTTGTGCCGCGCTCTTGGATCTTTTTCACCGAGCCGGGTGCAAGTTTGTTGATGAGTTTGCACAACCATTGGCCGTCACGAAGAATATCTTCGTACTGGCCGCTGGGAACTTTCTCGCCGATAACATCGAACACCCATTGGAGGACTTCAGCTTCTTGTTCCTTGTTGCGGGGCTGAAAATTGCAAAATGGAGAATGAAAGATTTGACGCATAAAAAGGTATTTAATTTTTAAAAATATGTTCCTATGTTTCTTTTTTAGTTTAATGATAGCTTCAAATTTAGTTGGGGTTTCAACTTAAAATCAAGTGATATAAAAAGTTTACTACGTGAAAATGTTTGGACTTTTCAAATTTAATCCAGCAAAACTTGGCGACTACCTTTTGTATTTTTGTAAACTAAAATCTTATTTAAAACCATAAATAGATAGGTGCTTTGACCGTAGTATCTGATACCCTAAGGTGGTTGAGGAATTAACCTACCAAGGTATTAATCCTTTTGGTTTTCTAAAAAAATTATTAAACAACTGAAAAGTAGGCGTGTCCGAAGATGTACATATTTTAAGGTATATATATATATATATATTTTTATAGCTGTACAAACTGTCACAAAAGCAATCTTCTACCTACGCTTAAAGAAGAAGGCAACAAATGTGAAGAATTTGACTAAAAAGACCGACTAGACTTTGTAAGCAGTGAAGAAATGCACTAGGCTGTCAATCCCCCTGTTGGTTTTACGTTGGGACTTGGTCTGTTTAATGTTGTTCAATTTTACTTCAAAGTGCTTCTTCGCGTTTTCTGTACTTAGTTTTAAATTTGTCGCTGCGGTCTGGAAATTTTTTGAGAGATTGGAAGAGCTCGTTTATAACGCCTATATGTAAATCTGGATCGAGACATGATATTACTAACTATCGCCCAATCTGTAAAATATCTACTATTCCTAAGTTGTTTGAGAAACTAGTTTGTGACAAACTTATGTACACCTCTTTTAAAGAGTTTCAACTCTCCGTTTCAGCATGGGTTCGTTGCTGGCTGATCAACTACTACAAATCTCTCTTTTGTTTTTAATTCTGCCTTGATGCGAGTGGAGTATCTCAAGGTAGTCATTTGGGCCCTCTGCTCTTCCTTTAACTTATTAATGTCATTCCTGATTGGTTTGAGTTCCCAGTTTGTCGAGGATTTGAAGGTGTACCGACCTATACGTCTAGGTCGGTAGATTCTATTCTTTTACAAGAGGATCTTGATCGTCTTCATTTTTATGGCAACTTCTCTCCAATTCCCTTTGCGTGCGTAATCGATAATTCCCCTCTGTAAATTATTTCATCCAACAAAGAACTGGGAGTTTTTTTTTGATTATTTTGCAAGCACATTTAGTCTTTGGTTGCCAAAGGTAATCAGATGTTAGGTTATATATTGCGCAATTCGAAAGACTTTCAAGACCCACATACCCTTAAATCTTTATTTTTTGCATTTGTCAGATCTCATCTCGAGTACTGCAGTACAGTATGGAAACCATTTTATGAAATACATTCTATTAGAATAGAGAAGATCCAAAAGCATTTAAATAGAGTAGCTCTTCGCAGACTGCGATTGAATATTGAAATGCCATCTTACATCATTTTAGACGGAGGCAACATTTTTTAATTATGTTTATTCCTGATTTGATAAAGAGTCATATCGATTGTCCTTTCCTATTATCATTAATTGGATTTTATGCTCCTGCGAGAGTTCTTAGAAATCGTGTTTTATTTGATTTACATCATAGAATTAATTATGGGTACAATGAACCAATTTCAAGATGCCTTAGGGAATTCAATAAATATTGTTGTATGCTTGATTTTCACCTTAGTTGGGAGTCTTAGGAATAAATTAATTAATTAGAAACTAGCATTTGCTTTGAGCGAAAGGCTGTAGCAAAGTTAAAGCCATTAGCAATTTCTTTGAACCGGTTTAAACAAAAGCCTACTTTAGAAAGTTCGAAGCATTTACTTCGCTGTACGTGTGCTTGCGGTTCCTGTCAAACCTGGAGCAGGAAATTCGACTTTTTGAATTTTCCTTGAGATTCTAACAAATTTTGTGGAAATTGAAATTAAAAAAATTATGTTCAGACATGATTAGATTTTTGTTTGCCAAATAGCTTGTGATGTTTCATTTCTTCTTCAGGTGTCGGGAATTGTATCTGACTATAGGCTTGTTGGAATAATTTTTAAAGAAGAACTATGAATCACCGAAAGGTTTTTAAAATGTAACCCAAAGACTCGGCTATTGTGTATTAACATTTTCATTTAAAAAATACAAGCCAAATATTCCACACTTCGCGTGAAACGAAACATTTGCTGATTTTTTAACGAATATCATAGGAATTTTGTTGAATTTCCTGCACATACAAAATTTAACTTAACCATTTATAAACAAAACATCGCAAAATTCGCAATACTTAAATTGTATTATGTAAAAAATATGCGAAAAAAAAAATAGAAAAATATCTGAGCCAGCAAAGTAGCAGACTTGGATTTTCGTAGCAATTGCTACGTTTTATTTACATCGGTCTGAGTAAAAAGTTAGTGGCGCCTCTTTTCGAACATATCAAAAGTTTTTGTTAACTCAAATCAGTTTTTATTCATATGAAACGTAGCAAATGCTTAAATTTTGACATTTCTTTTGAGTAAAAGCAATTGCTACGTTCAATACAAAAACCAAATTGTCCAAAGTATTTTATTTAGTTAATTTATTACATTTTTTTATATATCTTATTTAAATTAAACTTATTAAACTGTTTAATGTAGAAATATTAAATGTATTTTAATAAATCGGGACCTATTATTTCATAAGTATTTTTGGGTGCCAACAACTGTAGTTACGTAGAGTGCCAACTACTGTACACGGTTACCAACTACTGCAGTTTTTGTAAGACATTTTTGTATAATGCATTGCATTCTAAATTTAAACTTCTTAGCTCGAGAAAGTTAATTTTTAGTAAGAAGAAAATTACTTAAGAAGAATCTAAATGAATAACATATTGAGCCTTGCCAATAAACATTTTTAGTTTCGACTTTAAATTTTTGTTATTCAAAATAGCAATATTTTTCATACTAAATTTTACAATTATGAGACTCCGTAAATTTAATGCCGAGACTTAAATTTGTTATTAGTACGGCGCATTAAAATCGCGTTTAAAATAACAAAGCTACGCTTTTTTAAAGTAAAAATGTCCCTATGAGTGGATCTTCACCCTCGCTATCCTCTTGAATAGACATCAAAATAAAACTTCACCGCGGGAGAATTTCTCAGAAAGTTGGACTATGCCCTCAAGGTACCATCAGGTTATCGTCTGCCAAACTCATAGAATACCTATACTTCATGAAATCTTAAAAATGATGTGGAGATATCTTAGGGGTTAACTGCCAAATTTGCCTAGAAATTCACTCGTGAAACGGAATATGCAGTGACTCATATTCGCATTTTCTTCTCTCAGAAAATAGACGTCTGTGGTTTGACAAATAAACCTCTTTTAAATTTTATCTAGTAACTAAATCACATCCAAAAACCTACACAGAATTTTGTTCGCAGTCTGAACTTATCTATCCCATCATTATGCGATACTACACCACTTCAAAAGACTCCAACTCTGGGCGAAAAAAAAATCCCAAAATTGTACTTTTGGTTTTTTGGGTTCTTTTTGATTGCAAAACGAGACTGAAAGAAGACCTGCAATACCCAACATTCTGTAACTACAGAGAGAAAGAACAAAAATCCCTCTATTGCCACACAAGAGTCTGGTATCTAGTCCGCAGTGCGGGGCCACCAACACCCCCAAAATCCATTGCTGGAACGATGTGCTTCTTATTTTTGCATGTACATTCTAAAATTAACTGCAACATTGAACATGACCCACTAAATCAGGATTAATTGCTCAACTACCCCCCCCTTCGGGGGAATAGACGTTTTTTTTTTTTTATTCGTAAAGAAAGCCATTGAATACAGCAACTATACTAATAAACCGACAACATCTCTAAACACAACGTGTGAACAGCTCCCAAGGGCAATCGGATATAGCGCTGTTTGTATATGTTTCCCTTTTTTAATTGAAGGCCGGCGAATCGGGGGAATCAAATTTATTGGAAAATTAAATTCCACATCGAGCATGCCTGTAGTTTGGGCACTCGGCCAAAAGGCGGTTGGTGTATATATTTAAATTAAGCTCAAATGGATTGAGTGGCCCCCTCTATACACACTGCGCCTTCGCAAATGTCAAACGCGATCCGCGTCATGAAGGAGAGGTAGGAACGGGCTCTGTTTAATAATGTGTATCCCACTCTTCCTGTTGTTGTTTTGGACAAGTGCCAGCCAATAAATGATATCGGTTTTTATTGGAGCCCTGGTTAATGAATTGCTGTGGCGCGAGGCTATTCACTGTCCACCAGCGGGCTACCAATGTAATTATGAAACAATTGTTCGCATAAAACAATCGGGGAAATTTTCCAAAAAATGCAAAACCCCACAGAGCCAATTGCGCTTCGTTTAATTTTGAAACAAATTCTTGCCGTGATGGGCCGAACTAACATTTGCGATAACCAAAAAATACAATTTTTTAATGTTGTTCAAGTATTTTAATGTGTTTGGCCGTTTTCTTGTTTATTTTGCTGGACTTGTGAGATATCAGAGAATTTGAAAAAAAAACCTATTTATATGCGCGTGCATCCGGCTTTAAATAAATAAAGTTAAAAATAAAATGTTTGCCCCAATTTTTCAAATGGCGTAGAGTCGTCGGTCGTGTCGTGTTTCTATTTTGAAAGTGTGAACACACCGGAATGGGTGGATGTGCCTTTGAGGACAACAATAGTTTCATTGTAATGCGTAGGCATAGATGTTTGAAAAAAAAGTGTTTTTTTTTTTTAAGTGACAACAAAAGGCAGGGTAATTAATTTCATGCAGTTGTTCTTGTTGGATGGAAGAAATTTCCAAAAATATTGTAAAATATTATGAACAGTCGACTTTTATTTATAATCTTCGGGCCTATTACACCAGAATGCGGATTCACTTTGTGGATCATTGCGATCAATGTTGGGTGAAGAAATACCACTCGTAAAGCTCTTTCCTTGACCGCGGAGGAGGCCTCGATTCGAAGTGGGTCCAAGCTTCATATTTATTGCTAAATACATACCAACATCGAGTACGAAAATGGAAAGTAACTTGCGAGGATATATGCGATTAAAAAATTAATACAGAAAAAGTAAGTGCAGATTTACACCTCGAAGAAATCCGAGTAATGAGAAAGCAATACAAAACTTCGAGTTTAGGTTCGGCAAAAAATTTTGTAGAATGTCATCCGCCTGGTAAGTCACAAGCACAGTGGTGTTGAACAAAAAAAAATATATCATCCAGCTAGAGTTCATTGTGAGGCAATCAAACTCGTATCACTACTATCGCTTTACCTTTCACATGTTGGTGAATTGTAAAAATACCTTCGACAGTGTAACTCGTAAATACATATGGAGATATCTTGTCAGGAAAAGTTACTTACCCCCTTAAAGTAGTTACTTTCATAGAGAAGTTGTCCATAAACTCCGGATGGTGTTACATTTTGGGCAATGGGCAACTTCCCGACACACTCAAACTGCAACAGACAGTGACACAAGAAGATGTTCCGCCGCCAATCCCCTGTATTCTGGGAAATAAATGATGTGCGGACTGAATCCAAAAGGGATCATTTAGGCCACTTGGACTATGCAGATGATTGATGTTTTCTAGAAAGTACCGTCAGCGTCAATGGAAAGTTGGTGCGTTTAAGGACCAACATCAAGAAGACCAATATAATGCCCACATGGCGGTTAATTTTGTTTATCGCTGAGCAAAAATTAATATTCGAATAGAAATTGTGGCTTAAAATGAGCTGGATGTCGAACTGTCCCTTTATTGGTGACAATATTGCCAAACAATTCTTTGAACAGAATTCAAAGAGCATAGTTATCGGTATACATTCTTCCTCTATGCACACTCCTTGAACCTGAAAGCATTCGGAACAACAAATAAACAAGCTCATTTGATAGTATCTGCGCTGTCAAGCTGTCAACGAAACAACTAGTACAAGGTTAGGTGAAGTTATATCGGGTGTGGAGAACAAATCCTTTGTGTGGTTCATATTTCGTTTAACAACACAATAAACCAAGCATTGGATCTCTGTCCTACTGCCTTTGAGATATTAATCTCCTTTCAACAACTTCACCAAGTCACTGAAGTAATTTCTGATAAATAAAATTTAACATTCTCTCTTCGTGGACAATATCACAGGCATGTTCGGGAGGCATGGCACCTAGGAGGTCTGGAATGATTTCTTTAGAATTGATTACCACAGAAGGACAACAACTTCGTGTTCTCCGTAGGGGAGCTACGTAAGCGAGGTATAAATCAGGAAGAATGTTAGAATCCGACATAAAAAAGGTGACAACACAGCCCTAATTCGATAATGACTCATTTGAGTTAAGAAAAAGTGGAGAAATGTTTTAAGTAAACTTATAATCTAATTGCCTGAAAACCGTATCAAAATCCTTTCACTCGTTAGCTAGATAGCGCCATCTATCGCATTCAGTTCAAATCCATCACTTAACACTACCACAATATAATCAGAATAAACTACTAAATTTTCAGAGAAATTGGTCGATTAGCTATTTAATTTATAAGCCACGAAAATAAACCACTATTGCATTTTTTTTTTAAGTTTTTAGAACATTAGAAAAAGTTTAAATTTAAAAATCTCTCTTCATTTACTTAGCGTTGAAAATATTTTGCAAGAGGTCAAGGCACTATTTTTATATGTAAAAATATTGAAAATATGCTTTGGAAAAAAATATAAATAATATAATAAAAATAATTTAGTATATTTATTTGAATAATTTAATTCTTGAATATTTAAATACGTACTTTACACCGAATATGTTTTTACGAGAGTCATTTGAGATATGTGGCAAATTCCGATAGTATATTTTTCTATCGGAGTTATGTCAATTATAATCCATGCAAAAACATACAAAAAATACAAAAAATGTTGCCAACCGCGGCTAACCGTGGGGAATACTACATTTTAACATTACTGAATGCTATTTGTTTGTTATGATATATATATATTTTTTAGAGGCAAATAATTTGATTTGTGTGGTTAATAAAATTATCTAAACGAGATGTTTTACATACTAGAAACATTTTAGGACAAACATGGTTATGTATTTTCCGCTTTTGGATATCAAATTTCAATTTCGTTTGTAAATTTTTGTTAAATAATGAAGAAAATTTGTTCAAAATGTTTTTTTTTTGTTCCCAACTAATTTACATTGTTCATTTTTAATGAAAATATTACTATCTACTCGTAACGAACAAATTATAGGGATAAAATTCTATGAACGCTGCGAGTGTGTTGGTGAGCCAGAATCTTTGAAGTTACGTGACATTTGTCAACACGAATTTCTATATACAATACTAGCACACCAAATCGTGACCACTCCGTAAAAATATATCTTATAGGCAAGTAACGGTAAATCGACCGAAGTTTTTGGTCTCAGAATGCTTTGTCTCTGGTTTGGGGTACAATTTCTATGCGACTACTTTTAAATTGGTAATTTAAAAAAAAATAAAATTTGCCTTGGCTGACGTTGACCTGTTAAAATAATCCCTAAAAAATAGTATAGCCAATTAGTTGCATAGTGTATATTATGAAATTTGGTACCCATTTCAATGGACAACTCAGCTGTGGAAATTCGTATAATATTTTCAATTTAAAACATATCAAAGTCGAAATAGAAACCCTCGAACTTTACCAAGTCGAAATAGAAACCCTCGAACTTTACTATTTGGACATTTCGTTTCACAACTTGTAAATATTGGGCCTTACTTATAAATCATTTTTAATCTTTTTACTAAATATTTGGTACTAAAAATTATTATAAGTATCGCTTAGTGATTAATTTTTAATGGTTTTTACTTTTTTTTTATATATAAAGATGATAAATATTAAAAAAGGAGTACTGCCTTATATTTTATACACCGAAATCATAAGTTTATCATCCCATGTCTAATACCTTCAAATAAAGTTCCTTCAAGTGAAATACTTAATACAAGTCCGGTCTTTCCTTGGTTGGTTTTTTATTCTTCGGGTTTCCTGTGTTCTACATACATTTTAGGCATTTTTGAAATAGGTATTTGTCAGTAGGCATACTTTATGCTTAAAAATATCCTAGACGACAAGTACAGAGGGTAAATAATAAGAAGTTTAAATGCTTCTCCCTCTTAAAAAGCGGAACTGCTCAGGAACTTTATCAAAGTAGGTATTGCTAGGTAATCGAGTCCATAATGCTTACAAAGCAACCGGCGACCCCGACAACTATGCTAACAACTCCAACAAATTTATCCTTTCTTAGATAAAAAACAAAGTATTTAAAACTACACTCAGCTCTGAAAAAAACATTAGAGCCGATCATTAAGAACTTGGCAGTCCACCATTATGGTGACAAAATGTTCGCTGCCAAAATCAGCAGACGGCCGCAATTAATTTAATGGCTTTCAATTAAAATTACAGCCAACAACAAATTGATCTGCATAAGACCGCGCTCACATCAAAAATCAAAAATGTTACCCCAAGTGATCGACGATTTAAACACTCGCATAAAAGTAGTTGGACAGGCTGGCACTGTTTACCTCTCTGAGGCGATGTAAATTCAAATTCGTGTGCACATTTTTTGCGAAGAGGTTAAAAATAAATTAATTTATTCGAAAACACTGTTGATGTCATGTCACATAATTAGCTGCAGATTTTTAGGAATCCCAATATTTCATTGATTGATCTTTTAATTAGGTTCACTCTTAAAGGTTTCAATCACCAAGTCGTTATTATTTTTTTATCGTTTGATTTTAATTATTTTTTTTTGTATATTAACTTACAGCCATATTTTTTTATTTTCTTTGAAAACACACAGCAGGAATTTAGATTTAAAAACTTAATGGTATCCGTGCGGCGGAACTAGCAAAAATGTGTTGAACGTTCAAAAACAGAAAATCGACTGACGCAAGTTTAGCCGCTTGGTTTTCCATATTCATTTGAATGAAAATAAAAGAAAATAACCGATGTGGAGGAGGTGAAAGTGGCGGGGTAAATGGGTGGAGAAAAATAAATACATTTTCCAATATGATACTACATTATACGGTACAGGCGATTCTTGGTGAGATCTTGAAAATAAAATGTATTTTTAATACATGTCCATTGAAAATAGCTGTGATCACAGAAGATCCAATAGACATGCATATAATATACAGTATATGGAAGGGGGATACAGATTTTGTTCAATAATGACATTCAGCGAAATGGGATTAATTGGTGGGTTTCTTGGGACATTTAAATTATGTCGTTAATTACAAGCTCAATTGATATTATTCCATTAGCTATCATTTTACTGACTGAAGGCTTTCGAAAAGACTACAAAGTCCATGGACCAAAAGTCCTTGAACTTAAAGAACATGAACCAAAAAATCGGAGACTACAAGCCTTCAAGCTTAATCGGTCTTTAAGATCAGCGTAGATAAAATGCAACAACTGATGGTATTTATGGTGTTAGGGATCAATATTCCCCAGATCTATTGAGGCATTGCGCTCATGTTCGCACCGAGTGAACAGACGCCGCTGACCAAGGTAATTTGTACGAGCCTTTCGTAAGTATACGAGCTTTGTCCTTAATCTTAATCCTCATTTGGGGCGCTAAATTTTTAACTAACTATGCTCCCTTTCGAGACAGAGTTTTGCTGGATTTTTTCCTGTGTGATATTGAAGGAGGCAATCAGTGAACGACTTGAGATGAGTTTTATTGAACACATTACTCAGCGAAGTAATGTTGACCAATGCGAAATAAAACGGTTCGCAGTCACATTTCTGATAAAGTGGTATAAACTGGTATACTTATTTAACTTTACTTTGCTGAGATTAATTATCAATAAAACTTTACTTTGCTGAGATTAATTATCAATAAAACACGCCTATTATCACTAGTGGCTTTTACATCGAAAACGGTATCGATTTGTACTTTGTTGGGGATTTTCTAGAATCTCTCTGTCTGCTGTAGGTATAAGTAGGCACAGTAGAGTGATTGACTATTAAGCGAGTGGTCCCATGATCGATCTCCGAAAGAACCCAAATACCATCTTCAGGCATCTTTCCACTGCGCCACTTCTTGCGAGTGTTTGACAAATATCCGAGGGTATAACTGACATGAAAGGGTTTCTCAATAGTCGTTTGGACTCGCCATACAATTGTAGATCCCTTCCGTTCCTCACACAAAACGAATAGTTGTGAGAAGCTAGGCCTAGGGTCCCTCCGGACCTACCCATATTTACTTTATTTTTTTAGGTATAAACATGGTAAACTTGTAAACACTATCTTCGGATTAGCACCTTGTACGCAAGTATTAATCTGGCCACATATTTTTTGAACAGTGCTGAATGATTTTCAGTAAATGTAAAAGCAAAAGCTTTCTCCACGCCAAATCTGTCAAATCTTTTTATTGACTTGGCCGTTCAATTAAAAATAAGCCTCACCACTGAATAAAATTTAGCTTTGAAAATGAGGATCAGCGCAAAATTGCTTACGGCCCAATGATCGAATTTTTGTCGCCCAAATAGCTCACACAGCTAGATTCGAATTTTTCTCCAAAATCTATCTAAACTTAAAAAAAATAAAACCGGTAGTTTTATGTACCTACTGATGTTGCGGATTGGCGTGAAAACTACTGGACAAATTTGAATAAAACTATCCTTGAAATGTTTCATAAGCTTCCGAGATGGCTATGGGATATAACATTAATTACCACGCCCACCTTTTGGGGGCGTTTTTGACCAAAATATCTTTTGTCCAACTGCCCTAACCTTTCCAATGCTTAAATAATATTTAATGAATACTTTTTTGAATATTTGGAACTAGCAGTCTATCTAGATACTAAGCTACAACGCAAACACGCCCAAATCAAATTTATTTCTTAAAATCAATCGGGAGCACTGTCATTTGCTCTGTAGGAAAAACACTTATCTCGAGAGAATCTACTTGGTGCGAGATTTTTATAAAGCCACGACCGCAAATTTACATTTAAGAGGAAAGGATTTAATCGGTCAATTGCTTTACTATAGAGAAGTCCAAGTCATGCAGTGAATGACATTTTGACAGTTAAGACGATAGCGAACTCGAACTGTTACCTCTTTTTCCTAAAATTACTACATACCTATAGTTATTAAGATTGTGAAATTAAACTATAACTCTAAATTCACACTGCAATAAAGTTTAAATCTACAAGAGTGTATTTTCAAGAAATACCATTGTAATTATATCCATAAAACTTATTCGCTGTTACAGAAAGTTCAAATTAAAAATAAAATACTCTATGAACTACTGAGAACTTCCATTAGCGGGCCGTTGAAATCAAATTCTCCATTAGAACGGATATGAGGGCGAGCAGTCGAGGGACGGGTGTTTGTAATTTTCCGAAATTCTGTCATTCAAGCTTAACAACAAATATGCATTCGAATATTTTTTATTTTAAATCGTTGTATACAGCCGCGAACATACATAGTATATATATGTCTATATTACATAAAACAAATTTTATGAGTCGCGAGCAGCGTTTATTTAGACAGCGCACGCGTGGGCAGATATTTTTCAAATTCAAAGAGGAGGACGGACGAACGGACGAGATTTGTGTAATTTAATTTTACGCCTTGCATAGCTTTGACGTCAACTTGGATTTGTGTGTGCATGTAGGTGGAACAAGGCTGTTTACTGTTTTTAGTGTAAATATGTTTTTGTTTTTTTTTCTGTGTGAGGAACTCGTCGCATCATTTCACCGGTATCACTGATTTGGTTTATAATTCCATTTCAGCTGGTAAATTGATATGGATCGAAGGATTTAATTCTGATATCGCTATATGAGCTCATTAGTCGAATTCGATTTTTTTTGTTTAATTTGTTGTCGCTCGGTTTAATTATGTTTGACTTTTGCCACCCGCACTCACGTACGATTAATTTTTTTTTATACATATTTGCTTGGACAAAAATAAACAACGCCGGTGCATATTTTAAATTTGTAGGTAAACATATGCATTTATTTAAGAAATAAATTTAAATATTAATTTATTGCTGGGATTTTGAATGGACATTTTTTTTTCAAAGTATGCTTAAAAACGTACGTGATTTTTACTAATAACTTAAGCAATTTGGTAATTTGGTAGGTAGGCACACTCAATTCCATGCTTGTACTGGGCAACTGTGCAAAATTGTATAGAAGGAGTTTTTGTGTCACCTACAATATTGTATATAGAGTATACTATTATATCATCAACACGAAACTTTTCTTGGGCCGTGAAGATGTCGCATGGCGTTGCTGTCGTACTTAGTTTCTTGTAGAACCAAAATAGAGAGGAATAATCACACTTGTGATTAGTGTACCGAAACATTTGATTGGTGGTGGTGGCTGGTCGGTAGGTAGCAAATAAAGGGATAAAAACATCATTTGGGTTTCTTTTCTCTGTTATTCGCACAATGAGGTGTTAGTCTCTCATGCATGAAGCATGAGTAGTTTCTTTATATGTTTAATGTGTATAAGATTATATACAATGCTACTACCCAAGACTCGTACACCAGCAGATCTATTGAACTCAGCTACTGAGGACTTATTCACACGTCTCTTAGAATAACTTTTCCCCATTGACCTTTCAGGTCGCAGTTTCAGCAGGGCATGGGATATTTAAAAAAAAATACTATCCAAGTGTAAAATTCACACGGGGAATCTTGGAAAGGATACTTCAACGGACTAAAAACGACCGATTGCGCGTAGTATTTTGGTTGAAAGAAGTATTTGATATTTTTTTATATATATGAAACGCTGTTGGTATATCAAGATAATCTTTTATTAAGTACAGGCTATGAAAAAAAAAACAAAATATTACGTACTATGTGCAAGTACGCTAAATAATAATGAAAAATACTAAAAGAAAACACAATTTAAAATGAATACAAAATGTTAAATAAAGCATGTGTTAAATGCACAACTAAGGAAAAGTAAAAAAATACTCCGGGAGTGCCGTCAAATGTGAAAACTTGAACAATCTACGACAGGAAATATTGTGCAGGAAATACTTTTAAATGAAGTATCTTTTATTCTTATAAACTACAATTACTACAAAAATTCTATTACACTTTTCATTTAATGCATGAAAAATAATGCATATTATTTTACATATTTAAATTTAATCAATTGGTATTCTTTGAAATGAATACCAAAGAAACTTATGAATTTTCATTCGCAATTTCAACAACTCTTCCATCATAATTATTATCATTATATTCCAAAACTGATACTATAGGTTTATGGTAATTCAAATAAGAAATATTGTCTGAGCTGGCGGCGGCGTTGGTAACCACTTTGAACGAAAAAATGCCTTGAAAAAAAAAGATAATGGCTCTTTCAATAAAATAATGCCTAAAATATTTTTTTTTGGTAAAGTGGAAAAATGAAAATCAAAAACTAAACAAATACAAAAATAAATAGACAGCTTTCAAATTAGTTTCCAATTTCATTCCACTTAAGCCCGTATGACACTACATTTACAAAAAAGCTGCCAGCAGCTGAAAATTTAATTTGAATACATTTTAAAAGCATTTTTTTTTTACGTTTCTACATTTATAAAGTTGGTGTATTATACGCAATCACTCCTATCGGGAATTTACATTCTAATCGTACTGCTCTAGTTTCATTTTAAAAGCAGAAAAAATGCAAAAGAATGTAGTATCATACAGGTTTTACTGGAAGTGGAAGCTGGAATTATTTTTAAAGATTGACAGATAAATTGTTCGTAAAATGGGCAGGGTTTGAAGTTGAAAACACATTCTTTAAGACCGAAAGCTGTTTGTTGTATAGATAACATTTTTTTATATATGTTTCTAGTTTTAGATTTATTGTTCCACTTGAACAAAAAAAATATTTGGGCTTTATATTATTGAAAAAGGCATCTTTTTTTTTGTTTAAATACGCATTTTTGCGTCTAAAGTGGTTGGCAACGCGAACATTGGTGTCGGGCTTTTTCCCTTTTTTAAAAATGCACAACGCGTCTAAAGAAGTTTTCAGTAAAAAATTGTCTGTGCTCTATTAGATAGATACGTTGTTTCAGAGTTTGTCAGCATAAATGAAAATTTGCTTGCGTGATTTTAAGCAAGTCTCCCGTAATGTGGAGTATTGTAGTGGACGAGCTGCTTTAGAAATTGCCAAACCATGGCATAAACTATCAAGCATATGCTGATGACATAGTTTTCATTGCCAGGGGTAAATTTGATATCAAAAAAGGTGGACTCAAAATAACTTATCCCAGACAAAAACAACAATAGTACCATTCACGAGGAAAAGAAAACATGAACAGCTGAGGCCGGTAAAGTTTTCGGGTACTACATTGGCCCATCCTAGAGACGATACCATCAAAAGATTTGATTTTCAAAAGAACTTTGTTACAAATCTCAGTAACAATTCACAGACTGAGATTATTAATGCCTTAACCAGTTTAAGTTTAACTTGTGTATTAATTTGTGTTCAGAAGATTAAATGTGGTAGTCAATACAACGGATAGCCCTTCAAAGACATAGATGGCACTATAAACAATACTGCCCAACAAAACCGCCTCTAAAGGTACACAGGATAACATGTGAAGGATGGAAGCAACATACTTCACCAACAAAAAGGTTATTTTTGGAAACTGACGACGGTTAAAAATGCTACTATGAAACTGCGTAAAAATCGGTACTCAAAACTCAACTCACCTCTTATAGAACATAAATACATACACGGCTCTGAAATTTGAAACCAACGTTGCCATAGGGAGTTCAAGTAATAGGTTTAACTAACGAGGTGACATCATCGCCTGTAACTAGGTACAGATTCAAAGCACATTGTTAAAAGGAAGGGTGATGCGTTGTCAAGTCACTATTTTGAATTTGAGAAGATTGTACAAAACTCACAAGGAGGAAAATTGTTAGGCTTTGATACCATGACTGTGGCTGAACTAAGCAAGCTGTTTGGTCCTTTTGTTGCGGAAACTGCTGAAATACGTTGAGTTCTTATTATAAGGGTAAGAGCAAAACCAGAAAAAATTGACACACATTCCCAGCAAACCTCACAAAACTTTGATGTTAGTTAATTACTTTGTGTACCTAGCCCTGAAATCAATTAAAAAAAAAAGCAAGCGAAAAGGTAAACTAGAGGTAAGACCTTGCCGAGAAATAAAACCCTCGGGCCTCATTTTTCTAATACACGATCTTTTGCGCCGAGGCATGACTGTAGCGAAGGAAGACGAATTTGAACGCAAAATTCATAAGTGCTGCTCAGTTCTGTTTTCTTCGATTAGCTTCAGAGGAGTTTACTTAAGAGTTAACGATCTATAAAGCGGAATTATTATATAGAAGGAAAGGCATGCAAGCTCAACGGAGAGAGAAGGCCTTTAAGGAAGACTTCCACTTAGATTGCACGCAGAACTGAAAGTGTACCTTTACTAAAACATGGAGTGCGGAACAGAGGACACTTGTTCTAAACTGGATAGGCGTACACATTAGCTAAGGCCTGCAGAATACCAGATACAATTCCAATTCTATATAACTTAAAGTTACGATAATTCAAAAATAAGGAAATATTTAAAGTGAACTGATGAATTAATACAATTCGTTTGACTATACGCTCTGCAGGTGGGGGCAAAAAGAAAGGACAACAGCGAGGTTAGATTCGTCAGCGTGTATTTTTTAACTCCAACTCTTGCTTTATCAATTTCGCAACTTTTTTATTTAAATATACAAATTATTACATAAATCAAATTTATATTAATAAATATATTAGGTTGGAGCTGGACCTTCTCATTGTTGATTTCCAAATGTAATGGAAGGATTAAATTGAATTAATTCATTAATTTTAGTAATTTGACAAGAAATTGCTCCTTTAATAATTGCTTCACGTGCAATAACTTCACATGGGAAATAAAAATAACTTCACATCGAGTTGGGAATAGTTTCACTTTCATACCAGTTTGATTTGTTCGAAAACGGCTCTAACGATTTCAACCAAAATTGATATTTAAGCTAAAGTAGGTGGGGTTAACACGACTGCATACTCAGTTATCAGCTGAAAAACTGAATAACGTTACTTTTGAAATTTGGACATGTCTCGAAAACGGTACAAAAGATTGTAAGAGAAATTAATTTTTTTTTTTTTTTTTTTTTTTTTTTTATTAATCTTTATTCTCAATTCATTAATTCAACTTTTAAGTAGTGATAACAATGTTTCTTATAAGTATCTAAATTAATTTCTAAGCTAATATTGTCATTTATGACTTAATGGCAAACTCAGTTTGTCTCTGTATTATCTTAAAATGTATTTTTGAAAAAGGGCATTTTTTAAAAATGTAGTTTTCTTTAGTTTACCTGAAAACGGCAACAACGATTTTTACCAAAATGCAAACTTAGAGTAAAATTGATGTTTTCAAAATTATTGCGTCTTTAATTTTCAATTCGAATCAGCGGAAAAGCTAATTTTAAAAACCAAGTAATGCTTACATCCCGAACAATAACTTGTACTCGGTTTGCAACTAAAATTTGCAATATATGGTATTGTTTTGTCTGCCAAATTTAACAAAAACCGCTCCAACGATTTTGATCAAAATGCATAGGTATCAAACATAAGATAAGTATTCGTAATAATGTACCGTTCTAATTTTTTTTTCAAAAATTCTAATAGTGACGTGTTATAAATATTTCTCTAAAATTAGTACTCAAAGCTCGGTTTGTGTTCACATTTCTACGCTATAGTGATTTTTGAAATAATTACAAACTAGCTTCTTTTTTTTCAATCATATTATATACGCAGACGCACCCTTAAAATAAATCCAACAACTTGAAATTTACACAATCAGGCAACGAGAAGGTTACGTTCGATCCAGTCGTGCACTTCATTTTCAGTTATCAACAGTACCAAAACGGTAAAGGCGTTAGAAGCGTGTGACCAAAGCGGTATATTCCGTCGTTGCTATGGTCTAAGACCATAACCCACATGACTAACTCCATAGAGCACTGATGGAAATTCAGCGTACCCAAGGACTGAAAGAAATGCTCTTCGTTCTTGATTTTCTCAAATAGAACGGTCCCTATTCTAGTCGTTATTTTGTTTACTCACTCAATTCGCAATCGCTTAAATTATTTCTATTAGCTGACATCTGTCATCCTTGAATTGGTGAATTCACATGACACCATAATTTTGTTCCAAATAAATTTAAGAAATAAGTCAGTTTTTATTTTTTTTAAGTATCTACTCTTTGACATATTTTAAACAGAAAATTAAAATTAATTATGATCCGATCAAAACACTCACAGCAGACAAGTGGGTGTGAACATTTTGTTCATTCTATCTTGACCATGAAATTCACTCATCTCTGTGAGTTTGTTTTTCCCAGAAAACCGGCAAACTTTGACAGCACAGTCTGAACATCTATCAGTCGAATGGATGTAAATTATGAATCCGAAATCTGAATGGGAATGACAACGCCAACTATAATAAAAGTGACATACTATGCACTAACGGAAATACATTCTGTTCTTAAACAAAATATTAAATAAACATTAACACAAACTGTGCGAGTACTCCATTTCCATTTTCAAATGCTGTGCAAAATTAATGAGACGACTTTTCTTTCAATGTCACCGCGAGGAATATCGCCGCATCCACACAACTGTTGCAAATATTTCAAACTAATTTCTCAACGTCGATAGATGGGTGTATTTTGATTTATTTTTCCCGCTGCGTGGGCGTCACTGGCTATATCTCGTGAAATGCTCCAAATACGAATTTACGAATTTTGTTCTCAGACTTTTTATTTTATTTTTTATTTCTTAAGCATCACTAATATGTATGACCAATTCTCTAATGTAAAGCCTTCCTTATTCATTCAATTTGCTTGATAATACTGAAAAGTAATATTTAGAAAAAAAATAATGAAATAGAAAAAAGTGCGGCGAGAAAAAATCTTGTTTTTGGTTTAAAAAAAAAAAAAGAAAAACATTTCTGGGATAAGCGATATTTTCCACTCCTTCACTCCCCCACTCAGCAAAGTGAAGCGGCGGATTTTTGTTCGCAGTGTTTTGGCCAGAAAACAATAACAGACAGCGGCCCATAGCCATAGTATCGGCAAATGACCAAATTCAATTTGGGAATCGAAATCGGAATCGCAATCGATGTTAATGTTTACATTTTCGGGCGGAAAGTGCTCATTTCGAAGGCTCGACGACGACGGCCGGAACTGAGCAACGAAGTCGAAATCACCATTTCAATGCTGGCACGGGGGTTGATGGTGTTTTTATTTATTTTCGGATTTAAATTCAAATCGATGGGGGCTGTGATTTAGTCGGGTGTCTCTGGAGCTGCCTGTCGTATCCGTTTTCATATTAGAGAGAGAAAGTTGAAGAAGTTTCGTGTTGACGCTGTTTAGAGGCGGGTGGGGATATTTGTTTTTTTAAAAAGCAAAAAAAAAAAGCAATTTAGACGAATATGCTGCTGGCTTCCCTTTTGTGTGAAATTGAAATATTTTGTTCTCTTAATTTGATTACTTAAAAACGGTCGATTTATTAACGACTAAAGCTGAAATGCAAAACTGATGACATGCGGGCAGCAAGAACTGGAAATATTTTTGGGTGTTTATAGTTGAAAGGATTTCAGTTATAAGCAACAGTATTGAGTTGATATACATGGATGATAAATTACTCTCCAGTTGTTTACTGATTGTTATATTTACATCAACGGAACACCCGGTGTTGTTCGGGTGCAAAATTATTAAACTTTGTTACCCGATAAACCGATTTGAGCCTAAAAAATATTTCTGCGTCAATTTTTGTAAGATGTAAATACCATTGCTTCGAATTTTAGCTTGCTTTCCCAATATTTATCGGGCACGCAAAATTGCTCTAGAGAGGACAAATTGATTAATAGCATTGGACCACTTTTTGCTTGTTCGTTTCTCACAAACATTTAGTGGATTAAAAATGGTAATACTGACACGCGAGCTATTTTATCCACATAATTGTTGTAACACCTGTTTCATATTATTTCATTCATTTAGCAATGTTGGGCTATTATAATACAGGAAATTATAAATATGTGAAGACAAAAGTTTAATAAAAAGAAAGAAATATAGGAATATGCATTACATTACTTGTACATACACTTCGCTTCAACTGAATAAGCACAAACATTTTCTAAGCTACGTAGACCATTTTTTCATATTCTAAGAAGATACACCTTTTTCCGTTGATTTTGATGCTTTAAATTTTGAAGCCATAATGAAAAAAATATATATTAAAACAGTTTAGCGTTTCTTTTTTTGTATGTCGTGGGGAAAAATATTTTTTTAGTTTTAGCATAATTTGTAATCAGTAATTAGTATGTAAAATGTATGCTTGCACAATAATATATGCAAGTATGCATTTGTTAAATTGAAAAAAAAATATTTCGACCTTTATTTTACTCCTAACGATAAAAAAATGTTTTGATCACTTTTCGTATTCCAAAAAACACAAATATCTAGTGCACTTGTTTTTGTTAATTAATAATTAGGAAGGTTTATAAAAAAATCTGTGCACATTTCAAAATACATTGCTTTCAAATTTGTAAAAGAATTATGTGTATAGAAAACGAAATGAAGCGTGCGAATACCAAAAATTAATAAAACAATTTGAGTTCTTATGTTCGATTGAATACGCAAAATCTGAAATCGGAAATCAAAATGCAGAACCCACTTAAATACAACATTATATTAGGCGTGTTTTTTTTTTAGCTTCGTTTTCAGCAATGCAAAGTACAGTAAGATTTTCAGCACACAAATTACAATAACTACTGCGAGTCTCGAAGTGTCAAGTAGAGCGTAGTTGTTGTAATTGCGTACTGAAAATCCTACATTACTCAAAAAACAGGTCTATTGTCTTTTTGTTAGGAGTTGAGCCTTTTTTTTTCTTTCCGATATTCATATTTTTTTGTCTTTAAAATAAGAATAGCATTTGCATTTTTGCTGTTCCTAATTAACATTATTCAACAATGTTCAGTGTTATTTAACTACAGAATTACCAATCATATATTGATTTTGTACAAATATGGTGTTAAATAAACGAATTTAAAAACATTCACCCTAATATAAATTTATACAATATTCATTAACATTTACTATTATTCGCTTTTGTCTAGTGGAAGCTTGGGTTTAACTTGCAAGTTGTTGACTCATTTTCGGAACAACCCCCAATGATTTCATTTTTGCATTTTGCTGTCAAACATAGAATTCATAGAAACAAAATTAAAAATAAACTGAAATGTGAATTGATGAACTCCTTTTACTGCCGAAGATGGATGGAAGACAAATTAAGCTGTCTAAAAAACCATACTCAACATTTACTTTTTTTTTACTTTTATTGTTATAGATTCATTTACATTTTGTTTGTTAATGAAATTCTGCCACCCGACGGCCTTTAATTCACGTATTCAGACAGGAAAAAAAAGAGAGCGCGAGAGAAAGCTGTCATTCAAAATTTGCGGGGAAAATCGGGTGTGTGCAGTGAAGGTCGACTGTCTACTTTGGTTAGTCTATGACCTAGGACACCTGTTCGTTGCTTCCGTCCTTTTAAATATGACTGGAACCACCTCATTTAATTTTCTCAATACCATATTTATCCAGTTTGTCCAATAACTCTATCAATTATCTCAAATGCTCGTCTTAGGTCGATGAAAACAGCAGCAATTTTATCTTTGCATGTACATCATTTTTCTAATCAGCAAAATTAAGGTTAATTAGCGACTCGCAACTATGCCTTCCTCTGAATCCGGATTGGCACTTCGCAAAGAGTTGATTGTCCTCCATATACTTTTGAAGATGTTGCCGTACAATTTTCCCCAAATGTTTTGTATACAGGTCCACCCCGGACTGTAGCGCCACCTAAGTAAGTAAGTTTTGTATACATTTGTACAAATTTTTGTTTGCTAGACTTAAAAACCACTTGCATTGTTGTATTCCAACGAATAAAATCAGAAAACATTTACAATTTACTAAAATTAATTTACTAAAAATTTAAAATTTAATAAAATTTATTGAACATTAATGCTGCAAAATAAATTTTAATAAAAGTGCTCATCATACAAACTGAAACAAGGAAAGTCTCACTATTTCCGAGGGGGGCGAACAGTGAGACAGACAAACAAAATTAAAAGAAATAACAAAAAACATTAAGTAAGTAATTTGAATTTTATTATTTAAATTAAGTACCTAACTAAAATACATTTCTTCGACAAAGAGAACAAAATAAAATTAATTTACATTGCGATCATTTTAAATTCAAGGGTGTGTATTTAAAACAAAAACAATTCTGTAAGTCAACATCAAATAATACAACCGATGCACTTTGGTGACTGGTGCGACAGTGTTCCCAGACTTTGATATAAAAGATTACAAAAAGGACAAAGAATTCTAAGACCTTTTTGTTTTTTTTAGTCTTATACAAAAAAGATTCTGTGTCCTTAAACGATTATTTTTTTTTTGCTTTGTAAAATTTAGAAAATGTTTGCACTGTCTCACTGTTAGCACTTTTCGCCTACTCTTGGATGTTTGTCAGACATTCGCGAGAAGTGGTTTAGTTAAAACAAAAAGCCTTAGGGTAATTGGACTTTTCCAACCTGAGATCCTTGCTCGGAGGTATAGCACACAAGCAACTGAGCCAATAAGTCACGCACTTCTCTGACCTACAAATTATATACAAATCGAAAGGACAACCTTTCGAAACTGATTATCCAACTACAAGTCGAAAGTTGATGGTAGCCAAAGTATTTCTCGCTTTTCTTGTCATTCGAATCACATGCCCTTTATAAAAACATTGGTACGATTTTTTTTTGTTCGTTTGAAACACAAATAACGCAAAAAACCTTCGCCCATCAAGGGATAATGCCGAAAACAAATTCACTTTGCAACATCCCCAGAGATAAACAAAAAAACGGCATCAAACCACCCAGCTAAATACAAAGCTTCCACTGCAGCAAGAAGCTTAACCGCAGACTAACAAGATTCGAGCGAAACAAATCCGATTTACATACGAAAATAAATATAAATTGAAGGCGAAGGGAGCAGCAGCAGCGGCACCCAGGATCAACATCGGCCAGTCGAAAAGCAGGATACCACTGGGGTAATAAATTTCGGTGCGGGTCTCTCTGTCAGCCGCAAAATAAGCACTGCAACCGGACACATTGTGGCATTCGGATGGTTGCACCTCATTTCTTCTCTGCAGTCACCAGTCTCATTCCAAGGGACACAACTAAACAATAATATTTACCCAGCCCAGAGACTTCGAATGGACTCGGACGGACTTTGTATTGCTTCACGGTCGTCGCAGAGAAGCCATACTCGTTCTCGTATCACTGGTAGAGTTTTATCACAATCGCCTCCGCCCGTATGCGGGTTCGGGGACGCTTTTATTATACCTGCGAGCGGCAACAATTATAAGGAATACAAAGTATCTTTCGGTCGTCGAATATCTTCTCTGTTACGGGGGATATGTGTTTTTTTTTTTTCTTTTTTTTTAATTTATCGTTTGGGATTATGCCTTCCGCCAACAAATTTATCAGGAAATATTTATGTCGCTACACTATTAGCATATATAGTATATGCAAAAAAAGAAGAAGAAGAAGAAAAAACCGAATGGCACTGTATTCTCCCTAATCTTACTATTGCCATGGCGAAAAAGAGCAACCGAGGACCCGGGCATTGGTCGCTTGTGGGGGCTTATGAATATGTGATCAGTGGATTTTTTTTCCGTAGTTATTGCACGAGGGTGGAACCTTAAATTGAATACGTACGTACTGGGTATGATTTGTGGTTTAGAAATGTGCATGCATTTGATGTCGGTGGAGCAAAAAGATGGGCGCTTGAGATAAGGTATATGTTCGTTCGAATATTTTAAGTCGCGTATGAGATACAGGTGCGCTCTGTTAAATTCTGGGTTAGTGTCTAGACTACACAATTGTATGTGAAATATTTGGTGAAATTGGGTGTTGGGGTAGGAGTTACCCCTAGGTGTAGCTCCGAGTCAGATTTGTAATAGGTACCTTTGAGGGGACTGTTTTTATTTGAGTGGAAACCAACCGTGCATATGAGAGCAATTCGCCTCCCTGTGCATATATTTTATTGTATTGTAAGAAATAGGCCCTGTACACTGCGACCAGAAGAGATCTATTGTGTTGGCCTCTGTTATTTAACCCAGGCAGCTGTTGGGGCTCTTTATAAACCTCAGTACTCTTCTTGTTTCCATGTTTCCTATATCTACAGGACTTAAATACGGCCTTTGCATATGGATCGCTCTGCACCTTGCCACAGCAGGGCATTAGCAGAGTATGTGTTCCGTTTTTTCCTCATCTTCTCCTCAGCAGAGTGGACAGGAGTCATCGGCGGAAAGTCCCATTTTTTTGAGATGGTATCTTAGTGGGCAGTGGCCTGTGACCTGTAAGATAACCCCTTTAGGATCCTTAGATCTTCTTTGCTTAGCTCAAGTAACTTTTTTGTTTTATATACTGGGGTTATGAATCTTTTTGCCTGCCTCTGTCCTTTGGATTCCGTCCAGTATTCGACAATATGATCATCTTTCCATTTCCTGAATTTTGAGTTTATGCAAATCAAAGGTAACCCGAAATAGGGCTCAGGACGGGTGAGCAGGCGTGATGCGCCTCTTCTCGACAGGCAATCCGCTCGTTCATTGCCTTCAAATCCCTCAAGACCTGATAGTCAAGCAATGGTGACTGTGTTGTCCTTGGCCAGATCTTCGAGGAGATTGAAACATTCCAAAACCAGCTTTGACCTGATCGAGTACGATCTTAGGGCCTTAAGAGCTGCTGAGAGGATGTAAATGCGCTCACCTCTAGTGCGGCATTTTCAGACACATATTTCTATGGCGTGTACATCCGCTTGAAAGATGTCTGGTGATTTTCCCAGTGTTAGAGCTCTTTGGAACCTAGGCCCATAGACTCCAGCACCGGTGGCGTCATCTTCCATCTTTGAACCGTCGGTGTACCAGATTTGTGATCCTGATGGCATTACGAATTAGTTGGCTCTCCAGGTACTCCTGTATCTTAGAGAAGCGAAGCTTTGTAAGCATGGTGTCTGATACCTTGATCACAGGAACATCTTGAAGGCGTCCTGTGAGGTTTCCTGCTTTAAGATTTGATATATTAAGGAGCCTGGGGCACTGACACCAGCTTCCTTCTTTACAGAAATATGTAAAAGCATAAGTCTGTCGGACTAGATAATGTTCATCCTGACTTTATAAAAATCCTTCTTCCGTTTTTACTTCCGTACATCACCCACTTATTCAACACCATTATCATGACTTCTACATACCCAATTGCATGGAAAAAGTCTAAGATCGTCCCAATTCCTAAAAAGGGCACAAGCTCAGAATATAGAGCCATAGTTCCCATTTTATCTAAAGTCTTTGAACCTATCATCAATAAACAAATAAAAAAACTCTTAGAAGAAAAACAGCTTCTTAACCCTCTTCAGTCAGGTTTCCGGTCTGCATCTGCATTATTAAAAGTTTCAGACGATATAAGACAGGCAATTGATGCAAATTACACTTCTGTGATAACATTACTTGACTTTTCCAAAGCTTTTAACTGTGTTAATCCAAATATTCTCTGTGATAAACTTCTGACATATTTTAACTTTTCTGACACTTCTAGCAAATTAATTCTACTAATCGCCTGGAAGCTGTTTCATGTAACCGTACATTGTCTTTGTTTCTTCATATTAATAATGGTGTCCCTCAAGGATCTATTCTTGGTCCATTACTGTTTTCTCTGTTCATCAATGACCTACCTTCCGTTTTATCTCACTGTCGATTTCATATATATGCTGATGATGTCCAACTGTACCTTAGTTTTCCTATGGGCATGGTTGAAGACGCTATATCAAAAGTAAACGACTAAACGACGTTCTATTTTTGAGTGGTCCACACGTAATGGAGTTAAACTTAATCCTGACAAAACGAAAGCCATTCCAAACTCCAAACGTCAACCACAGTTCCCCGAATTTCCTCCTATTTTTAAACTCTTGTCAGGTCGAATATGTCAGCTACGCAAAAAATCTGGGGATTATCTTCAACAACAAATTAACATGGGATGCCCACATTAACTCTATTATAAATAAAGTCTACGCATCGCTTAGAGGACTATCGATTACAAGAACAATTTTACCCACACAAGTTAAACTAAAACTGGTCAAAGCATTAATAATCCCCATTATATCATATGGCTGTGAGCTGTTTGCGGACCTTGATTCCGTTTCATTTCAAAAACTAAATGTCACTTTCAATTCTATTGCACGATTATATTTAATATTCGTAGGTTTGATCATATTTCATCTGAAGTTCGTCAACTTCTTGTATGTAGCCTGGATGTTCGTATCGGTGCTGTTCTTTACTTTTTAAACTTATTCACAAGAAAGAACCAAACTATTTATTTAATAAAATTAATTTATGCTCATCTAATCGATATATAGTATTGCGACCTGCCACATACACCTGCTTAGCATAACGCAGGGAATTCTTCATTTATGCTGTCAAACTGTGGAACAATCTTCTTCCCAATCATGTGAAGTCTAAAGTTGAACACTGAAAATTCCTTACTGTCTGTTTTGAACATCTTTCCAACTTGAGCTGATTTAACTTTTTCCTCTTTTTCTTTTTTTTCTTTTTCTCTTTTTTTATTAACTTTTTACTTGTCCTTGGTTGCGCATATATCTAATGTTTTATTGTTAAACGTCAAATTTGTTTTCATTGTATTGTAAATTAAATTTTCTTTTATTCTTTACTATTGTTTACATAATTACTTCACACATTTTATTGTCATATCCTGTACTAATTACATGTCTATATATAAGGCTGAGCATTGCTCCTATGGCTGCAGTTGGACAAGTTTTCATTGCCCCCGTTATACCAACGCATGCGAAGGGATATATTTTGTTAAGTTTTTTTTTTGGGCCGTTATTTGTTCGGTTTTGTGCATATAAGTCTCGAATCTGAAAGAGGGACATGCGGATTCGCCAGTGGGTGAAGGGATTCAATGTTGGAAAACCCTCAAATGGTATCAAGTTTAAAATTTATTAATACCTACTAATTTTCCATCTCATTTTCAATAGTCACAGCTAAATAGAAGCCTAATTTGCAAATGCATTCCTTAGTTATATAGACAGAGTGAAGCTGGTTTCAGTTCAAATCGTCAAACAGTCAATTTTCTAAAAAAACAAAAAAAAAACTTTAAGTTTTGAAATGAAAAGACATCCAGCCAGGCTTGAAAAAAATTCTTTTTACTACATGAATTGGTATTATATCTATTTACTGGATTTATAAACAAAAAATTAAAAACAGCCATATTTTCATAAAAACCTTTTTTTGTTGTTTTAAAGCCCCGATCCGTTTTGCTCCATGGTGTTCTTTTAGGTTTCAGAATTAAATGCTTTAAGACATCATTCAATCCTGAACAAAAAACCGAACTTATTGAACATTTCCTCGAGTTTGAAAAGGGATTATTAGGTATGTCAACTCAAGACGAGGACTAGCTTATGAGCTGGCGGAATAAA
Source organism: Cheilosia vulpina (assembly GCA_916610125.1). Lineage (NCBI taxonomy): Eukaryota > Metazoa > Arthropoda > Insecta > Diptera > Syrphidae > Cheilosia > Cheilosia vulpina. The sequence continues at coordinate 19,468,647 of OU744276.1, read as the reverse complement.
ATGAAATGTTCACAGTCTTGTCTTTTGATAAACATAAGTGAATGGCTTATAAAATAGGTCTGGTTGATTTTCAAAAAAGACACCCCGAACTTGTCCTAATAAATCCGGAAAAATATATAAAGCTAGCGAACAAGCTCTTAATGAGCCAGTCGTTTCAGCTTACTTTGAAATTTTTACAAAAATATTTGACGATCACCGCTTTTCGCCAAGAAAAGAGTATTTAATAGTGACGAAACTGGCGTGACAACAGTGCTAAACAAATTGAAATCAAAATACTAAAACCGAATATAAATAGTTTCTTTATTCGGTAAAAAAAATGAATGGTGGTGGTTTTGAGGTTATTTTGTATTTTTGGTTTTAGCTCAATACGTCCTTCTTTAACTATTTCGAACTTTTACTATGACAACGTTCAAGGATTATATTTTTGTTTGCAAAAATGTGTTGTCCGAATTTTGTGAATAATAAAGAAGTTCTGAGTGCATAAAACTTAGGTGGTATATTTTGCCCCCTCTTTCATATACAAAAGTTGCTAGTCTTTACTTAGAAGGCTCATTAGAACTTCAAGATGCATCTTCAATTGCAAATTCAGAAGAGACACTATAAACTCTTATCAGGAAACTGGTGACAAGGAAGACCGCAAATCAGATTCCAAGCCAAATTATTGCTTTTTAAACTGCTGAAAAGACAAACAACGTGAGGAAAGTGAGAGCTTTTCCAGAACTTTTCAAATGCAAACACCTGGTCCTACTGAAAAAATAAATAGTTGGCGCAACATGCCTGAATACAACACTAGGTCCAGTTTCCAGTTCGTTTCTGAAAGGCTTAATTTTTTGAACGAATTGAAGTTGCCTCCAATTTTATGCTGCCAGGTCCGAATATAGAAGCTTTCTGAGGGCATTTTGATTATACCTCGCGAGAGTTAGTGATATGGAAGAAAAAAAAACTTAAGATTCTATTTTTATCATTCCGGGGAACGAACCTGAAACCATTTGTTTAGTAATTTAACAGAATAGCAACTGAGTCGTTGTGCGCTATAATAATGTATACAAATACATAGCACCCGAAAAACCGCCATAATCAACATGACTACCGACCACAATCAAAATAAAATTCTATAACGTTTATTAACGAAAGGGTTCCAAAGGTTGCAGAGTAGGATATCTAATGAACGCAGTTCCGTGATGGCCGAACAAGAAACGTGGTTCCTGAGTCAATGTGGAAGACAGAGGACCAACGACGAACACATGGAAGGGCCAACGGCAAAGCTTGGGTCGTGGGTTATGGTGACAGAAGCGACCCAACGACGAACGTGGTTTCGAAAAGGCTCAACGACAAAACATGGGTTCCTTGGCCAGGGTGACAGAAGCTGAACATGGGGCCTTCTGACAGAGCGTAGTTCCTGAAGCAGGTGCCAGAAAGGGGTTCAATGACGAACGTTGTTGGAACACGTCCAAAGCTTTAACTTGGCTCCTAAAAAGCGGGTCAAAGATGAAGTTCTGAGAGCGCCCTAGGACAATGTTTAGTAAGGGAGCCAAAAGGCGGACTTATTAACCCCATTTACACTATCTGGGCACTCTTTCCGTAACTTTTCAGACGATTGTCGTTGAAACGATAGACCTGCAAAACTAGCAACCAAGTGCTGAATTTACAAGCTTGACAGATTAATCAAGTTCATTTTCAAAAAAATATAATGAAAGCTGACGTTTGTCAAAAAAATTCGAGCAGAATATGACTTATTTTGGTGATCAAAGTTTCAAAAACGATATCGTTTAGACGATCGTTGTTATACGGAATCTGGCCCCTGATGTTTCTCAGACATTAGCAAGGTTGGGGCAGTGGAAACAATTTAAGCTTTGCCTAATACATTTAATCTAACTGCGTCAAATATCACAAATCCCTAAACCATTCAGAAGACCTGGGCGTCCAGCCGTACAGTGAAGTTCAGAAGCGCTCTTCCAACATGATAGTTCGTATGATGTATCTGTCAGTCAACACCGCCAATCTGAGTACCAGTGGCGAGTTTCCTATAAACGGAAAAGCGACTAGTAGTAGTAGTAGAATAGACTTTATTGGATTAAACTCAGTTTACAAAAGTACATTTACTAGTCTTTTTTTTTTGGACCTGGTTTACAAACCGTCGGTCAGATTAACAGATTATGAATTGAAAAGAATGATTATAGTAATTTAAAAAAAAAATAAAAAAAGGAAGGAGCGAAAATGAGAAAAAGAAAAAAGTGATAGGTAACAAAAGTAAGTCAAACTACTTTACTTGAGTAACAAAACAAAAAGAAAAATAAAGCGGACTAATTTTAACTCAAAAGCGACTAAAAAACTTCCAAAATCTGCTCGTCACACAGCCAATAATTAAAAGTCCACTATCCTCCTGGAAACATATCGGTCTGCTTTCAATTCCCCCGCACATCCAAACTTGAATTCATTGAACAGCGCCCATCAGGTGAAGCGTAATTATTAAAGCAGCGAGGTGAGAGCGAGGCAAACTCGTTCCAGGACACCCATGTATGTGTTGTATTCCGTGTACTCGTTACAGCTAACTAAAAAAAATATGACAACCTGCCCGAAAACCGGATAAGGATGCGTAGAGTGTTTCCATAATTCAGTGCTTTGTTGATGATGCTGATATGGGATTCCGGGTCCTGACGACGATGCCACTGTTAGGATTTATGTGAACAGCTATGCAGACACTTTGAAGTGAACAAGCGTGTCAAAAGCTGGCAAATCCGCTCTTCCCTGCCGCTGCGGAAAACATCTCGAGGCGCGGATTCAACGGTGTATGGTATCAGGTTAAGGAGCTCGCACTGTGGGTGGCTCCGATGCCGCCACTGTAGGGTTTGAGTCACGGTGAACAGGTGTCGTATCGGTTGAAAGGCGGTCGCACTTTTTTTTTTACTTCCCTGCGTTGTCATTTATTTTTCTCTCTTGTACGTACATCGTATGCTACGTTCCATCGCGTCGCTTCTACATCGTACTTCCGCATGCAAAATATTCAAATTAAAAGTGTACTCGATGTAATAAGGTATTTTCCGGGTAATTGAAAATTCTAAAATATCCGGCACCACCACTACCCGTGCTGGCACTGCAAAACACTTGTCGAACTTATGCGGATGTCAAGTAATTTATGTGTCAAAGGGACGCGCGATTGCCTGTCGCAGCATATATGATTCAGTATACTGAAGCCAATACGTGTCTATGTACCAACTCGTGTGTGTGTGAGACAGTATGTGGAGGGGAGGAAGGGGGGTGCCCCATTAAAAAGAAGGTTAACACAGATGCTACTCCCTAGGGGTGATTGAAATTGATTTGGAATTCTTTAGCAATTTCGCCCTCGAAAAATCAAAATTCGATAGTGGATGCCGAAGTGTGAGCGTAAGTGATTTTAATCTTTCAAAATTGGCGCCGAGCATACACACATGCAGACAAACGAGCCGATAAAATTTTACGATTATTGCTTTCAAAGCGCGATGCCTTCGGCGAGGCGCTTTCAATCGCATTGAGAGCAGACTCGAGTGTTGTCGACGACGACGACGACTTTCGGGGGTGAAGAACAATGGGGTTTTATTATCATTCATTGAATTTGTTATGCTGCTGTTTATAGCACTGCGGTGTCATCCATTATCTCGGGCGATGCAGGATTTCAAAGGCTTTTCAAAATGTCTAACATTTGGCGCAACAAATAAGTGAAAGCTGGGGAAAGGGACAAAATCACGGCGAAAGTTGTTGGAGGAAATGAATTTTTTCGATAAATGGAGTGCGAGTCTTGCCTGTAAGTGGAATAATCATATCAAAGAGTAAAGTGATTCTTCTCACAGCGTCCGAAAAACTAGAAGTCATTCCAAGATCGGATTTATTAAGCATCATCCATCATCGCCTCTGTTATGTCTTCATTCGTTATAACAAGTGGTATGATGACATAGCTCCAAATCTGTCATAATGGTTTAGCTTAAGTTTGTCGGGGAAATAAAACTCATGCAATGAATGGTTTCGATGAGTTAGGCTTAGGTCTAGAGATAACCTGTTGTTGGTCATATTCATATTTCACTATAGCTGCTGCCTCAGAAATAAAGAATTGGGACACGCATATTTCATCTCTATTCGTTATTAAACATAATCACTGCCGCCCATTGTCAGTTCACATTCTATCAACGGGTCTCGCTTAGGTCAATAATTTTATTTACCATTAGCTTGATTAACAATGTTTAAGATTGGGAATTATTTATTAAAAGCAAACGTATAAGGGCTTTTTGTTAGTCACATTGCGGTGATAAAAATTTATATTTTTTTATATTCCTAGCCAGAGCTTCGGAAGCTGCACAGTCAAATGCTTGTCTTAGGACTGAGGAAACTGTCTTAGCCCCTTCTGTATGGATGACGTCTTCTTCAGATGATAGACTGAAACAATCTTCTGCTAGTTTCTGCTGTTTATCCGAATGTTTATGCGTATCAAGTTAATGAGAAATGTTTTTTATTTTGTTAAGCTCCTTTTGCCCTACAAAATGTACCACGCCCACTAGGCAACTTAAGTCGATTTACTAAATCTCAAGGCATCTGCAAAAAAAATGTTAAGATATTGTTTTTAACAAATCCTTGCTATCTGAGAACTGCCACGCCCCATTTTCCAAACACGTACTCATTTTAGGAGGTAGTAGTTTGATTATTCAGACCTTACAAATTAAGTCAGTGGCGAGAAAACGCTTTGGATGATATTTTGCTGTGGGGAAGAGCCAGACCCTGATGTTCTATCCCGCCCTGATTTTGCAAAGTTCTTCACACAGACAATATACATTTACCGAACTTTGGAACAATCACGGCTACCGGAAAGTTGTAAATATTTATGCAGAGTTTTAAGTCTAATTTTCATCTTAAGTGTGCCTTCGGAAAGTGGATACCTTTAGAAGACTCACGTATTGATTGAAAATGTTGGAAATTGACCGACTGAAGGAGAATATGGAGAGAGCTTACAGAAGGTTAAATTATTATCAAACGCTTATGAGAGAGTTGGGTCCCAAACAGCACTACCTCTCCCTATCGCGACCTTTGGGGAACAACTTGAAGTAACTAAAATGGAAGAAACTTAAACAAGTTCCCTTGAAAAACATTCAACTTGTACTTCATCATGTAGTACTTCAAGGGAATTTTTCGGCACTGGCGTGGGTATTCTTATGACAAAACACTGGCAGCACTGATTTCATGTAACTAGTCTATTTCCTGTAACTGCTATAAGAAATTGAAATTGAAATGAATTAAAGTACCTTATGCAAGTCATTGTAAAATCTGTAGATGTTCTTTGTCCGTGTCTGTGAACTGAGCCTATGAACATAATTTTCCAGAACTAGTGTCCTGTCAAGCTTCTGAGAAGTGTGGCTAGTTGTTCGCAAGAATATTGCTACTTAAGTCTTTTGCGATTGAATTGAGATTTTATTTAGAACAAACCAAAATTTTCAGATACTCATCTGGGAACAGTGTCTTAGGCTCCAAGTAGTCAGAAACTAGCGACTAATTTTTTTTTAGAAAGACATTAATTTTTTGTTCGAATGGTTAAATTCTAACCATAATTACATACCCTTTTTTAAACAACCATATTTTTAACGCACAATTTGAAATCATTATATATATTTAAAAGGTGGGCCAAAAGAAGTCATCCGATGTTGTTTGGCTCTCATATTTTTCTAAATGAAAAACTTCGATTCTGTTTTTTGATTATGTTTATTTGAACCTTTAGAATTTTATTGGTCAAGTCGAGAATATGATATCGGCCAAATGGGCGCCGTCACAATTGATTACCATACGGGCTCGTTTTATGGCATTTTTCATCACTTCGGTGAGAACTTCGGGCGACAGATTCTCGCACTCGTGTCGAATGTTGTCCATGAGGGCTTCTAGGGTCTCGGGTTTGTTCACGTAAACACGCGACTTCAAAAAACCCAACAAAAAAAAGCTGGAACGGTTGAACAGGTGTTCTACATCTGTCTAGTCCACAAATGTCAACACAGATTTGACATTGGCAGCGCACCTTGTATTAAACATCAAAAGTTTCGGTACACTTTTCAAGTATTTATTATGAAATGGGTAGAATGAATCTTATATCATTCGAAAGGTACTGTGCCATAGATGTGTACAAAAATTGTGCCTATATGTCGCCAATAAGGCTGGTAAAATTAAGTCAAGAATTCTCCGTACAAAGTGCTTATCAGTTAATTTCAAAGAATATATTTTGTGACATTCAATTTGTCGCCGCAATGTTACCATAGTAAATCTTTCAAAAATAAGTCATCTAAGATTAGAATCTGATTCCCATGGAGCGAATCATTTAGCCATTAAAAATCCAATTTACGTTCCCCTAAAAGTAAGCAATTGTTTAATTTTAATACAGGGGCATTAATAGAGTCATTCGCCCCAACCGAAGTATCCGTTTCGGAACAAAAAAAAATTAAGGATATTAGTATATATTTATGCGTCATCGGAGAATTTTTACGAAAGTTGTGTTGGAACGAATATCTCGAATGGAATTTATCCGATTTGGAATTTCGAGAGGAGCTTTGCCAGTCGGAAGAATCTGTGATACATTTTCTTTACCCAGTGATTAATGAGCACTTTCTAACTTTACTAAACAACTTTATAAAAATAGATTTTCTATGCATTGATGTTGTTTATGCAAATGAAGAATTTCAATCTCCTATTTCTTTGATTTATTGTAGAATCGAATTCAAGAAACATCAATGTAATTTGTCAGATGAAACCATTGTTATAATTAAAAAATATATTCTGAACTATTATATTACAGTTTGTGATCAACTAAAAAAACGATTTTTTTTTTGATGATCAAAAAATTATTCTGTTGCAGTATATTTCGCCTAACAAAATTAAAGAATGCCTTCTAAAGAGCAGCTCGTTGAAGCATTACCTTTTAACAATACTTTAGTAGCGATTTTGAATGATGAATGGAGATCTTTAATTATGCATGATATAACGGAATTTCAACAAAACGATATAGTTAAGTTTTGGCTATCCTTATCTGACAAAATTAATATTTTAGCAGAACGTTCAGGAATTTGGCAGAACATATGTTGGCTCTTGCTATATTACCACACAGTAGCGTTGCTGCGGAAAGAACATTTTCTGAAATGAATTTAATAAAAACTAAATTACGAAATAGGTTTCCATTGTCTTTACATTCGTTTTTTTTTTACTTCGAGTTATTGAACAGATATGTTTTTTGAATTATAATTTTGCGTACCGATCTTTATTCACATTCTTGATTACTTCAAAATATCTTTTCATCGCGTTTGTAATAATTCTTTTATAAACTTTTCGGAACAGACAGGAACCAAAACCAAACCAAACGTGTCACCTCTCTGACAGAAAATTAAAAGGAAAACAATAATAAAAGTCTGAAAATTTTAATGAATTTTGTGCTTAAAGTGAAGTTTGATGCAATTTATTCTTTTGAAATGTGAATCTGGACTTGAAGGAAAAAGTGTAGGACATTTTTTAAATATTTTTTTTTGGAATAAGATTTACGGATTTCTTATTAAAATTCGAGCGGATTAAATAAGGGTTTTCTAAAGTGAAGTCGATATAAAGAATTCAGCAATAGTGCGAAGTACGGATCAGATTTTAATTTTTTTTTCCTAAATTGAAGTAAATTTACTTCAATTGTAGTAAAGTGGTATCGCTGTTATCCAAGGTGTACTCTGTTAAAATTAAGCTAGGACTCCTTTAGCTGATGTTTGGAGAGAAAAGTAGGAGACCAAATAAAATTTAGTTTAGCTCGAGCAGCGTACTTAAATTAATAAAAACAAAGTTTTTTTTAGTATAACCTGAAATTATTTACTTTAATTAAAAATTCAAGGGTAGAAAAAAAAAGTAGCTGTTATAACTAAAGATAGAGTAGTGAGAGTGAGTGAGGGGTTTAGCAATAAGCGCACAGAAATCACACAAACGCACCTCTAACTTTTGTTGCACTTAAATTACTAAACGTCTAAACGCATCCCACATCACTCGATATGACAGGCAGGCGTTCCGCTGGTCTACCGTGTCACAGAAGAACAACGAAAACATAGTCGTAAACGGGTAAAGTGTTCGAGTGCTCGGCAACAACTCCAAGAGGGAAAACGTTAAGCGTAGGTAAGTAAGGGAAAGTCAGGTGAAAACGTTAAGCGTAGGTAAGTAAGGGAAAGTCAGGTGAAGAGTGCAGTGTTATTGGCTCTCTCTCATCATTTATCCCACGATGCTTGGTAATTTGTCTCTTTTTTTACGTTTTCACCGTACTTAAATTCCCTTTTATAAAATTAAACGATACTTTTTTGCGCCAACATCCAGTTTTTAAAAGTAAAACTTGTATTAAACGAAAGTTAACCTTTAAGCCTAGTATGCTGTTCCAGGAAAGCCAAAATTAGGCGCCTCTACAATGTTTCTCTTCACCACTTCGCTTAATGTTCGCTGAATTTTGACAGTGTAGGTTCCGTAAAAAAAAATCTGCGTTGGTAAAGCTGATTGACTTTGCTCTATTTTTTTTTTGTTCTTCTACAGCTCCCTCCTCAAAAACCTCTTCCATTACTCCTCGTTAAAATATTCCATTTCCAAAAGAAATTAAATTAACAACAACGAATTTCATTCTGTTGAACTAACCATTCTCCATACTGTTATCTGTTTGCTTTCGTTTGAAATGTTGTTGCGAATACCGATATTTTCTCTGATCTGTCAAAATGTAGCTGTGGAAAAATGTATTTTGCATTAATACGCTTACATAAATTGTATAGAGATTTTTCGAACAGTGGCTAACAAATTAAGCTTTAACTGCGTATTGCTTAATTTAACTGCTTTGCTTAGTTTTATATTTGAAGACATTTTTAAATGGGAGATTAATTTTTAAAGGCGAGCAGCATACTAGGCTTTAGTATAAAAGCCGCAGTTTTGTAATAATACTGCTACGATTACTTTTTAGTACTAGAACATTTTGATAAAAGACGATTTACATGAGCTGTTTTTTATGGACATTCAGTGTGTTGATAAACATGGTAAAATATAGGTGTTTTGATAGAATTTCACTAAATATTTATAGTTGGAATGTTTTTGTGTTAGAATTCTGAAACTTCAACGATTTTGGTGATTTTTCCCTTTATCCTACAGAAGGCTTTCTGCACATCTAAATTTACACTAAAAGGGATAAGTCCCACGACATTGAAACACTGACTCAGGCGTCAGGCCAGCAGGCCACTTACAATCAGTGATAACATTTTGAGGGATTTATCCCTTTTTTAGGGATTTTCTGCGAATTTTAATATGGTCCGAGGGATAAAGGAACATTTTAGCTATATAAATTTTCTTTCATTGTTACATGTTTCATAAATAACGATTTTCAAACACTAGTGAAATGAAATGGTTCTCACTTCACAGCAAAACAAAATCATCTGGAATTGTTTTGTGTTCTTCAAATTTCTCAAATTGATTTGTTGTTGCTATTGTCAACAGGTTCATATTTTTTTATTTGAGAGGTCATTCCTCATTCCTCGTGTTTAGAATGGAGAAATGGGAGAGTCGTATAGAAGAAGAAATTTTGTTTCTTTTATTTCCTTGTTTTTTGTTTGTTAGGGGGAATACCTTCCATTCTAACAAACGTCTAAGGATTTTTAAACGGATATTCCATCATAACCTTCTGGCAACACTGCTTACAATACAACTGAGCAGCAGCAACCGCCGCTCATCGACACGTCAAACCCCTTATAAAGTTCGAATTAATATTTAAAAAATATTTTTCTCCAATTTTTTTCTTATTATTTTTGTCTTTATTATTGTTCGGAGAAAAAAAATAAAATAAAACTCCCTCTTTCTTCAATATTCAAAAACTTGTAATATATTAAAATTATTATTATAATTTATTTATTTAAGTATAAATGAATACGATTAGCACGTAACCTTCAAGAACTGCACCTGAGTTAATCCTTTTGCAACGAAGTTCCCCACCAACTCTGAACTGAATTTAATTTGACCGCCACAAATAAGTATATTTAATTAGTCTCAGATTGCAAGACAAGCAGGACCGCCTTGAACCACTCGACACTTGAATGATCAAAGTGAACGCATAATCTGCAATAAAACTCAAAACACCTTCAAAGTAGGATAGGTATACGCCATTACCCACTTACCACTTTGCTGCTGATGACCCCGTCGACCGATGAATTCCAATTACAGTTCCGAAGTTGGATAGTTATCATCGTCGCCATCTGAAGCATTGCCACCTGTGCCTCGAAATAACTATTTTCATAAACATCCCGCGCCCCCTGACCCGAAGACCATTGTGATGTGCAACAAAGAGGATTAACTAGAAAATTCAATTAACAAAGTTGCCAACGTGCCATTTATTTTCCAACTAATTACCAAAGTCGAAGGTGTGCAGAAGCGTTTTGTTTTGCAGGCGAATCCTTTTCTCTTTGGGAATGCACCTTCCCAAAGCATTATTCGACGTTGGCATCGTCGCCGCCACCAATTCCGTCGTCGGTGAACTTTCCTACCACAATGGCGTCGAGCGCTTTGTTATACCTAACAATGCATCCACTTGCGACAAGGTTTTTTGGCCAACAATTCAGCGCGCGTACCTTCGATTTTTCATTTAAATCTCTGCTTTGTGGTGTGTAAAGTGCACACTGCACACTGCACACCTTGTATCAAGCTGGCTTTTGGGGCGAGCTGTTCTCGCGTGAGTCGATAACACGTCTTGGTGGGATGCAGCTTCCACCTCGCCGATAAGAAAGTGCACATGACTTTGATGCGGAACAACATATTGTGCTCAATCGGTTCCTCTGGAAAAGGTGCTCCTTATTGCTGTGTAGCAACAAGTGGTGTTAGTTACCTCCCTTTGTCTAAGTCTTTTGACAAGTGTCCCCATAATGACGGTCGATGGAAAAGTTGCGGCATCGCCATAGCTACGGTGGAGTTTGGCGATTGATCATTCGGACAATGCCCCCTACGGCTCACCGCCGGGGCCTGGTGACTGGTGACTGCTCCGAAATGGCATAGCTCTCGCAATTCGGACATTTCATCTCAGTTGGCTACCTGTTTCCCGCAATCCGACGTAGGTAGATTGACGCGTCCCATTAATATGCGGTCATGCGTGTGCGGGGGTAGATATAAAAAGAAACCATATCCTTGCCGATTCTTCACGTGCCGTTGGTTGACATTAGGGTGGGAGACATGTATCCACTTTCTATCGCACTTCTGATGAGATGAGACAGGGGGATTGGGTGCGGGCGGACTGCAAATGCTTTTACAAATGTCTTCCCATCTTGTCAGAGTATATTTCCTGTGAAGAAGAGCAGAAAATGTTAAAAATTCGAACGATGCGTACAGCGTACCTATCATTCCCGCAAGTGGTGACAGAAACTTGTTAAAACAGCGGCAGCAGAATGGAGCTGCTCTTCTCAGACGGCGGGGTATGGCAGACTTGTTTCTTGCTTGGTGAGACTTGGGTCTGGGTATCCTTAAATTGTCATAAGTGGCGACATGTTTTTGCACATACACAAAACTTTTCAGAGCGAGATTCTTTCTTCTGTCGGCACTCGTTGATTGTTGACTGGCAAGTAAGAAATATACTTCAGACGAATCGATAACCGGGGGTGGTGTGGATTTTTCTTTCCATCTCCGAGGCGCTGGCGAAAAAGTTTCCCAATACCTACCTCTTTTGAAGTCAATTTGCAATTAATCACGATCGTCTAGCTGGCTTTTGTTTCAGACGCCATTTGTTATCGGATTGATTGAGAATCATAGGATTCAATCAAGGGGATGCGAGGACGTCATCTCGTACGTGTAATGGGGGATGGATTTGTAGAGTTGATCTTGAGTTGTATATGGTGCGGGGATACATAGTTTCACGGTCGTGTCGGGTCCTATAGTATGAGTATACTTATGTACTCATGTATGTAATCGAATGTAATCGATTTGGGAGACAAAAACATTTCAGCCAGCAGACATTGAAGGAGGGTCTTGTCTGCAAGACTGTTTGTTCTGTTGTTCATACGAATTTCATAGAGATAATCGAAAGTGGGATAGGTATGCAGCTCCAGTCGAGTTGAACAGACAGTATGAGCATTTAAAGTAATACTTATCAAATCGATAACGATTGATTTCGAACACTTGAGCAGCCATTATAACGGAGTTCATAGACTGAGCGAACTGTGAAGTGCGGTGTGAAATGGTTCTAGTGTTGTTATTTAGACAAGCGTAGCTATCAAGGCCTGTGCTGTCACATAAATTTAAAAACCTGGTGCTGCATGAATCGAATTCCATAATCAGCATATTTCGATCGAATAACGTATCGATCGACCTAACCAGGCTGACACATCTTCCTATTGACCACGTACAGTTGTGAACCCAACAGCCTCGGAGCCCGTTTGTAATTGTTAACCAATTTCTTGAGATAGATACTCCCTGGAGGGTGGTCTGGCACACGAAGTTATATTGGACTGCTGCTTTCGATTGTATCCCTTATGAAACAGTCTTCAAGAACTTTAGCCCATTCAGTCCTTGTGATTTGAAGACACCCTTGTGAGGATCATCGGTCTTCCTTATTAATATCTACGTAGATCACTCATCAATATCGACCTAAAGAAACACAACTTCCTCTGAAAGCCGCAGATCTTTTAAGACTTGTTGCAAAGTTGATGGAAAGTTCCCTTCCAAAGTATTTACAAAGGCGTTTCTGTGCCTTCGATAACATTCATAGCGGACCCATAAACTCAGCTTTCAGTGTCGTATCGCTGCTCCTTATACGTTGCATTGTGAAGAGTACCGTCAGCTCTGTCAGTAACCGCATGCGCCCGCATGCGAAAAAAGCCCTCCAACTCCTCAAGTTGCAGGGCTTTTTTCCCTGTTTTCTGGAACCTTGTTCTTAATGAGCTTCTGATCCAGAAAAAAACATCTATATATTTTTACTCGCGTGGAAAAAGTTTTTATCTTTTGTTAAAATAGTTGGCGCAGCGAGGGGTCTTAGGTTCGATTTCATACTCATTCCACTGCGCCATCTTTTGCGAACGTCTGACAAGCATCCATGTATTCGGAAGCTTGTCATGAAATGGCTACTCAATTCAGCCACATGGACTCGACTGAATATTTTAGACCCTTTATTCTGAGAAGCTATTCCCATACAGACCTATTGCCCCAACTATTTATTTATTTACTTAACACTTATTATTTTTTTTTTTTGTTTAATTACTCTGCCACCCCTAGGAATAATTAAACAAAAAAAAAAAATACGAAAGGTCAGTTAAATACTTTTAATGTTTCTACCAAAGTAAAGAAATTGAGCTATCATTTTTCAAAGCCACCTAAAACGGTCAGGGTGATTTTGCCCCATTTGACGACTTAGATTTGAAAAATTATTAAAATCGTCATCATGTTTTGTAGAGTACTTTTAGACTAAGTTTAACCCGCCAATTGTGACGCAAATTTGACTTTGATCAATGGTGACGCCGGTCTCACGCACCGGGGTTTTCAACTGAAGATTTTTCGAAACAGGTTTGCTAATAGTTTATGTTTTTTTTAATGTTATGGTCTTTGACAATAAATCGAAGATATTTAATCCATTTAAGATCTTTTATTTCAATAATTACATCCACAAAATTTTTTTAATTAGAGCATTAAGAATAACAAAGTTTTTAGTAGTTCTCTTTTTAAAATTAAGAAAAAACATAAAAAAATCACATGTTCATTAAGCAAATTAACGTTATTTAGTCTTTCGACATTCAGAACTTATACAAAATAATCAAATATTGGTATCCTTCTAAACAAAAAATACATCTCAAAAACTATATAAGTATAAACTATACTGCTGCAATACGGCACTACGTATTCAAGACACAAATATTGTTGACATTTATGGCAAGCGTACTTGGTTTTTCTGTTTTTTTTTCTATCCACACTCATAGCACCGGCCTATTCTTGAAGGACCCGCTGTTCCAGGTACGTCACCCGACGTACTCCGACAGTCTTAGTCTCATTGATTATTATTTTACTTACATACACGGTGACACACGGTTAGTAAAAAAATAAACAAAGTGTGCTCACTAAGCAGGTTCGACATGAACTGGTGGTGGGGGACGTGCAATGTGGCAGTTACTCGAAATTGCAACAAAAAACAATAACGGAGAGTAAAGTTATTCGATTTTTCACACACCCGGTCTCACCAATAGGTAACCATTGGCGGGTTAAGTCCCATACATATTTACCCCTCCTTGCCTTGTCGTTGCCCACGTAAAAGGGGATATTGTTAAAAAAAATGTAAGTCTTCTAAATGTCCAAACTTTTTATTCTCTATTATTGTCATATATTACATATGCAAATCGTTAGCGGATAGATAATTATAGCCATTGGGAAAAGTGTACAAACTCTTAGTATTGTAGCCCTCAACAAGGTAATTTTGTAGATCGGCAACACTGTCATGTTATAACTTTTAGATACTTCTATATTTAGCTGGATTTGCGTTCAACGTTTCAAGTTAATGAGACTGACGGTTGGTGAGTTATGAAGAGCTCCACTAAAAATGGGGTTGATTTTGGAAAATCCCTTTTTATAATTAGCGTTTACAAAGATACAACAAAATACAGCCTTAAAATTGCATGTCTCCATTAGTCTTCGAAAGTTGCATCTATATGGATCCATCTGGGCACATACCTAATTTGTACAAATGCGAACACCTTCAAAGCGTTATAGGTTAACCTTTCCAGAGGGAAGTATTGAAATGATACAAAACAAGTAAAAGTGTTATCATCGGCCTGGCCGATGCTTTGATACCCTCCACTGCATACAAGTCATGCAAAACTGGTTTTGTATGGGAGGCACCAGAACTACTTGACCGACTTAGCCCAAATTTAATACCAACCTGACGATGATAAAAGTAAGTCCTCTCACAAAATTTCACTTGATTTGTATCGACGCTATCCTGTTTTCAACAGACAGAGAGACACATGGGCCTAATATTTATATTGTATGGGAGGTACCCAAACTACTTGACCGACATAGTCCATTTTTAGTAACAACTTGACGACAGTAAAAAGAAGTCCACTCACAAAATTTCACTTTCCTACGTGGATTCTTTTGGACGCTTTCGTGTTTTCAACAGAGAGACACGTGTGTCTAATACTGATTTTGTATGGGAGGTACCAGAACTACTCGACCGACATAGCCCATTTGTAATACCAACCTAACGACGATAAAAAGAAGTCATTTCACCAAACTTCATTCGCCTAGGTTGATTTCGTTGGACGCTATCGAGTTTTCCACCGACAGAGAGACACATGGGCCTAATATTGATATTGTATGGGAGGTACCCAAACTACTTGACCGACATAGTCCATTTTTAGTAACAACTTGACGACAGTAAAAAGAAGTCCTTTCACAAAATTTCACTTTCCTACGTGGATTCTTTTGGACGCTTTCGTGTTTTCAACAGAGAGACACGTGTGTCTAATACTGATTTTGTATGGGAGGTACCAGAACTACTCGACCGACATAGCCCATTTGTAATACCAACCTAACGACGATAAAAAGAAGTCATTTCACCAAACTTCATTCGCCTAGGTTGATTTCGTTGGACGCTATCGAGTTTTCCACCGGCAGAGAGACACATGGGTCTAATACTGATTTTGTATGGGAGGTACCAGAACTACATGACGTACATAGCCCATTTTCAATACCAACCTGACGATGATAAAAATAAGTCATTTCACCAAATTTCATTGGCCTATGTCAATTCCTTTGGGCGCTATCGTGCTTTCAACAGATAGACGGACAGACAGACAGATAGACAGACGGACAAGGCTAAATCGATTCAGAATGGGATCCTGATTCAGAATATATATACTTTATGAAGTCTCCGCTCCTTCTTGGCCTTACAAATGTAATGACAAAGTGCATATACCTTCCTGTGGAGGATATAAAAAGAAATAAAAGACGGACCCGAAGCTTGCATGTTTATCTTTGATGCAGGTCCCTAACATGTCAAGTACAAGCCGGCGCAAAAGTCATCACCCCATAGGAAGATGCTAATAATTTTCGCAAATGGCGACAAATGCCAACTTTACTTGTGAAGTAAACACATGCAAAATACAGGTCAAAAAAACATGAATACTCCCAAAGAACGCTGAATAATTGCTTAAATTTGTTTGCGGAACAATTCGGCAGCGTGAATTTCGGCGCAGATTTCCCGGTCGTTCGATAGCCGACACTAACTGGTGGAAGACACCGACGAAAACTTACGCCACTCTCTTAAGCAAAGTATGGAAAATCACAAGATGATGTTAGGTCTGGCCGGCCCTAGAACAGACGTTCTGCTGAGAATATCGCAGCTGTGGCTGAAGATATCGCAAGAGACCCCGGAGTATCGACCAGACGATATGGACAATCGGAGGAAGACCTACTGTCCAGCCCTTGTAGTATCATACCAATGCCCTTTAGTGTCAGGGCTTAATCCTATTTAGACTCCCCTACTCCAGAGCCATACAAGGTGCTGCTGCTCTAAGCATGTAATTCCATTGTTGCACTAAACAGAGAGCGACTCTATAAAACAAAAACAGGGAAACGTGAGTCCCAAAAGCAAATAAAATGCAGCTGCATATGACAAACTGCAGATTTCCGCTTGTTAAAGGAGCTAACAGCGCGTATTGCTTTTGAATGCGCCCTACAACGCAGCTAATGATAAACTGCGGTTGTTCAGCATAAGGACAGCCTGTGCATCCTCTCTCTAACTTTATGGTGCAGACAACTTTGGCGCTAAATTGAGTGGTAAATTTCCAACCAAGTCATTTTTTTTTTCGTCCCCCATCTCACTTTCAAACACACACAGAGATTCCAATCCAGGGTACAATTAACAAGCTATTACAGCTGGTGTCACACGTCGCCTTTGGGGGGGAATGTAATGTGAATAATTGTACGTGAGGATAGCACACTCGGCGTCCTTTTTAAACTTTCCACACTCATATACGCACCTACCCGGTTCCGTTCAACTCTGCATAAGTCGAATCCTGGGAGCGGCATGCGCCCCATCAGAGTGTCGAGAAACTTTCTTCAAATCCTCACAAATGAAGCACATAAATTAGGGCGTTAGAGGGATGGCAGGACCTTATCCCGTCTACGTGTTCTGAGTGTGCTATTAAATGCGATGAAACATGCAGACGTATATATTTGGTTTACTTTTACTGTGACGCGATACACTCGTCGCACAGTTGTGTGTGGAGTAAAAGCATCACGGTGGGTGTGCTGACAAATGGCGAAATCTCGTGGAAGGTCAACTTGAACAGTTGATTCACCTCAAAGGTTACCTAGGCCGAGATCGGCTGGTGGTACTGCGTCGCCTCCATTCCATTGTGTCGTCGGATGAAATTTATTTCATCAAATGCCGCAAAAGCGGAATTCATGTTCATGGTCACACCGATAAGAGGCTTTGCCGTTCGGTCCATTGTGCGAGAGTCAGAATGAAATGTGTGTACACATGAATTTATTTGAGGACTCCCTGTCCGTATATTATATACATTTCGGAATTGCGTGACGATTGAGTTGTTTTTTGTTGGGCCATTCATCGGGTAATCGCGGTCGAAATGATATTTATTCAGTTGATGATGTTGGGGGCGGCCGAAGTCACCAGAAGGATACTGCGCATACTTCCAGCCGCCAAGTGCCTACGTGGCCACATTAGAATGTGAAATATGTCGGGCAGTAATTCACACTGAACTCTGTTCCCAATTGAAATACATGTCGTAGTCGCACATCTATTAAGCTATAAGCCTTGCACTTGCATCCATAGAATATTCATATCTTTACGGGCTGACACAACCGATTACCCTTCATTTGTCCCCGGGGACTCATCCAAATCGATCATCAGATACCGGAAGGAATATACACGCGAACTTTGCAAACAAGAACGGAACTGAGTGCTCATCTCCAGGGACGCTCCTCAAATCTCTCCATTAATCTACAAAATGTATCTGTATTTGCAGTTAAAGTCCATAAAATCCTATTGCTGATTGCAAATCGCAGAACAAACAGGCGAAATCGAATTAAATTTCAATTCACAGGGAGCGGAGCAACAACGAACGAAAAAAAAATCAATTTTCATCTACAGTACGAGTTTGTTAACTGATAGACATTAGCCGGGGCGAGGAACGCCTGCTGCTTCTATACCCATTCTATGTGGCACTCTTCAGTCTTCCCGGTGTCCTGGAATTGAGTTCATTCAATAGATTTATAAATATTACAGTCTTCCGCTTGAAAAACTCCCTACAGCGCATCATTCAGCTGCACTTGCTTCGAGGCGAACACTTAAAAAGAAGGAAATTCGTATAGCGAGAGAGAGAGGGACGATATTGAGCGAGGGGGTGGCGACCAGAGTTCCCACTTTGCTGCAATTGCTGTAGATCTACTGCACTGTTTTCAAATTTTAAATCTACTGCCGAAAAATGAAATCTACTGCATTTTTGTCATACACATCTAGATCGAGAAAATGTGTTCATTTTAACAGAAAACACAACAACAATTACAGTTACTACACTCTTTCCTAAACCATTAAACATTTTCCAATCAAATGTGTGTTAGTTTTTTATTATATCTTAATTAATATTATTAAAATTGTTTGTTTTGTTTAAATACTCATTTTTATAAATTTTTTATTGTTTATGTTATCTTTTGTTATTTACCTTGGTTTTGTTTGGAAACAAAATCTACTGCAAAAAAAGTAAAATGCCTCATTTTTTTTTATAGAAAATTTACTGCGAAAAAATAGCCCTACAGTGGCAACGCTGACTCAGCGACTACGGGAAAATGTTATGATGGATTGGAACATTAAGTGCACGACTTGGTTTCATGGTTTTGCTCAAACTATGCTCTTGGTTCAAGGGTTTGAGTTAAGTAAATAAATGTTCGGGTATTTAGGATTAACTTCGATCAACCATTCGTTTTGTGTGAGTTTTTAATTCTTGAGGCGATTGGAACGGATCTACAATTTTATGCCAAGTTCAAACGGCTAATTGAGATGCTCTTTCATGAGAGTTAAACTCTCGGATGTTTGTCAGACGATATGACGCAGCGGAAAAAATCTTATGATGTAATTTGAGTTTTTCAGCGGATCGAACCTGATAACCCTCGTTAAGTAGTCCAACGCAGTAACCGGTTGGATTTTTGTATAAAAATGTGACATATGGAGAAATGTGACATTTTGCATTTTTTAGGCGCGTATTTGAATTTGAAACCTATTGGATGATCGCAGCGATCATCGTGTAAGGCTTCTACGATTTGTTCTTTTTTGTATTTGAAATTCGCGCCTAGAAAGTGGATGGTTGCAATGTGTGTCATGGTGACCGAGTACGCTTTTCGAAACATCACTTGATATAACTGCGACCTAAAGTTTTCTAAAAAAAAACAGTATTTGGGAATAGGCCCCCGAAGATTGAAGATTCACCTTTTATTTGGTCCGTATTTTATAAAATTCATTTTTAAAATGATACAGTAGTCGGTTCGACAAGAAACCGTTTAGACCTTTAATAAAATAATGTCGTTAGCTACGAGTAATCAGCATGTACAATTTTTCTAAAATAACTATATAACTCCCTTCGATCCACTTGATCCTCTTAATCATTGGAACCGCTGATCAACTCTACAATTTACTCTTGATGGCCAAATTGAGTTTTTAAATCATCGTAAGACCGGTGGGCTCAAATAAAGAGAAACTGTCAAAAATTATTTTATTTCCGATCATCTAAGGCCCCTCTGCAACACTCAAGATCTGGATTGAGACTTCTTTTCAGCCCTCAAAAGACCCATTGCCATTTGCTGCCCTCTAATTAAAGCTAGGGACAGGCAAAAGTGTCACTGCTGTTGTGTGGAAGTTGGTCTCCTTAGAAACAATAATGTAAACAGGACTAAAGCCTCTGTCCTTATGAGGCTGTCATTATGTACGTAAGATCTTCAAATCCTTAAAAATAATCTGTAAATTCAATTTTTGGGAGCTATTTTGTGGTAGATGGTATACGGATTATAAAAATCCTCTCCAAACAAATCCAATAATGCCAAGTTGTCTAAAAATAACAGACGGCTTAACCTGATAGTCGAGACACTGGAAGATGTGTCAGTAGAGGCATCCAACAGTCCCATTCCGTCTTCTTTGGAATTTGGTAAGTAAAAATCTACTGATACTCCTTAAAACGGAGGAATGCACGGTGATCTCTTGCGAGGACGATATTGATGGTATAGCTAACTCTGGGAAGTATCTTAGCACTCTTAACCCTCTTCACATTGCACATAGTGCAGAAGTTCCTCACAAAGCAACTGCATATTTTTCTCGTAAAGGAAAACATTGTCTACACTACTTCCAAGTCACTCTGGGAAAGTGAAGTTTTCATGGAGAACAAGTCGGTTTACGTGTATACTGAAGGATGTGTAGTTGAAGTTGATTTTACTGACAGACAGAACCCGAGTCTGTCCTTCTTCCGTCGTCAAAATCAGTGCAGCGTGCTTCAGGTCTTACTTATGTCTGTTAAAGACGTCCTGCCTTGGCTCAAACTAGAAAGATATCGGCGCATAGCTAAGCATCTGTCAAATCGTTGCAATCTAACTCAAATATTTTAAAAGTTACTCTTAACTACAGATCGTCTTTTTCAGAGATGGCAGAATAAATTAATATTCACTCCACTGACACCTAACGCATTGGGATTGGAAATGCAGGGCGAATAAGCTCGCCAAACGTGTGGCAACTATAACTATATTTTATTAGATGAAACAAATATCGGCAGGTATACTAATCCCTTCATTTAAACTTAAAGTTGTCGTCGAGAAAGCAAAAAATCTTTGGTGAGCAAGTGGCAGGCAAATGGGCTTGGTGTACATTCAAACGATTTTTGTGGAAGCTGCAGGGATGAGGATTGACGAAGAGGAGACTATTGTCCATTTTCTCTGTACCCATCTCTCAGAGAAGAAAACTTAAACAGAGTCTTTCTACTATAGTGATCCCAGATTGAGAGGAAAAGCGCCCATCGAAATTTTTGTATATCTGAATGCATTCATTCGTTTTGATATTATACGTTTTGTATAGTACGTATATTTGTATGATATATGCTTATTTTAAGCTTGTTAATAAAACGGGTTATATTTCTTATTTTTTTTCATATGAAAACAAGTCGAAATTTCACTTAATGGAAAAAGGGATTTTTTCGAAATGAGGGGAAAACTAATGCTAGAAAAAGGGGAAAACGGTCTTCAAAGTCTGGGAACACTGGTTCCTACTGACGTTAGAAGTACTTCTCTTCTAAAAAGCTCCATTTGGTTAAAGGGTATTTATGATCCAGATCCAAACCCATCATTGGTCTAGTGTGGTATTCGATTGGGCACTCTTAGAGAACTTTTTTTTTGCTCTAGTACTAGAACATAAACTTTTTCTGTTTGTTTATTACGAAAAAAAGAAATCTTTTTCCGATTTCAGAGCACTTTCGCGAATCTGGATTTTTTCTCAAAGTTGCTCCAGATTCACTAATACAAGTACGTTTGAGTTTGACAGCTAGTGGACCTTTTTTACGTGAAATTTTTCAACTGCAAAGAAACGTATTGCATTGGGGGAATCTATTTTTGTTAATTAATTATGTATTTTGAAATTTAGACTCGAAAGTTGAGCCCTGAGTCTTTTAATATAAAATTTAACCGCTACACGTATTCCAACCCCACGAATATCAACAATAGAAAGAGAGAGTAACTTTTTAATGTTCGATTGAACTCACGAAACTTGAAATCTGAGAACCCCAATCGAATACCACATAAGTGTTCTGTTTTGTCGCTTTGGATTTTAAACTAGGTATCTTAAACTAAGTCAACTTTGTAATAGGGAATGACCTTTTTTGTATATAAATTCCATGGCAGTTGGTCGTAGGAATAGAAATAAGCTTGCTTTGGGTAAAAGGTTGCTGTAAAGTGAAAAACATTTAGCAATTGCTTAGAATCGGTATGAATGAAAATCTACTTTGCTTAAGTAAGTTCGAAAATTCGAATATAGTATTTACTTCGATATACGTGTACTTGCCTTGCAATTTCTGTCAAACCTGACAAGTAAATTTGAATTTGAGAGTCTTACGATTTTTTTTAGCAAAGTGAACAAAAGTGAACAATAAATTTGTTCAATTGGACATGGAAACATGAATTTCGTTTGCAAAATTGCTTGGCGATGTCTCCTGATAGGATCAGGTGTCGCATTTTGTATCCGATCATTGGCTCGTTGAACTATTTGTTGACACAAATATTAATTTTTAAAGAAGAACTAAGAGATTTTTGAATTGTTAACTTAAAAGCATGGAACTACTATATAAATACCTTAGGAAAGACTTTGCGTCAACATTTTCGTATAAACAGAATGGGGCTTACCAATAAACATTTTTAGTTTCCACTCTAAATTTTAGTAGTTCACCTTGGCAATATTTTCCATACAAATTTAAAGTCGAGACAAAAATTTGTTATTAGTACGGCGCAATGTCAACCAAATGAAAATTGTTATAAAATTGCTGCTCCTTTTCACGAACTCTATGAATGATGCAACTTATTGCATTCATATTTTGCTGGTCTTCTGTACAAAAAAAAGTTAAAAAAAATAGCGAATGCTCTCAGTCAGCAAAAAAACGGACTTTGAATTTTCGATTCGATTTTTACATTTCTTTTGAGTAAAAGCAATTACTGAGTTTTGTTTATACGATACACCGTTCGTATAACCAACAACTCACCCTAATGCGGCAAGTTCAAACTTCAAACTATAGAAAATCTTAAACTAATAACTCCATTCAAAATGTCTGAACTTTGTATAGATATTGCTATTCGTCCATTGGCAGGGCTTGTGACATCGGAAGAGCTCAGGTTTCATGGATTTTACGGACAGCAACACAGCAAGGCCAGCAAGGAAAAAAATGCAAAATTGTATATAAGAGGCAGTTAACTGGGATGAGACTTCAATGAGACTTTGTGTTTGTATAGCGTGCACTTGAAGGAAATTGAATAAAACAAAAAATAAAAACCACAAGAGTACTTCGTATATACACTGTCAGCTCACGTATATGTTTTTTGCTTGCACCGAAAACCCAATCAACAACTTGGTCTCGTTCACTTGTGCATATATGAAGTCAGCAATGAAATCTAATACCGCACATTGAACCTCAGCATTTTAAGGGGAAAAGTTCAATTTTCAAAACCATTCCGGTGGGAAAACTCTGAAAAGAAACTTTATACCCGACGGGCAAAGTACGAACACCTCACCCCATTAGAAGGATACTCAATACCCATTGAAAATAAAACAAATCTGTTCAGAGTGCGTAACTGCTGTGAGTACTCGTATATTTAGTTATAAGCTCACGACTTATGGTCATCGTTGGTTTCTAGCCGTCTGCGTTGAAGGTAGTAAAAAGCCAAATTTGAAAAAGAAGAGATGGTCGCCTCCGGAACAACCACTCAATACACTTTGCACGTTAGAGTAGTCCCATTTAAACCAGAGACAATACTGAGACCACCAACTCCGACCGATTTCCCGTTACTTAGCCTACAAGCAATATTTTTATGGGGTGGCAAATGTTAAGTGCGCTTGTGTTGTTACATAGAAATTCGTATTGACAAATGTCACGTAACTTCAAAAATTCCGACTCACCAACACGCTCGCACCTTGCATATGCCACTTCCGCTGTGGGCAAAGTTGCTGCCAGCGTTCATAGAATTTTATCCGGTAAATTTGAAATTATTCGTTACGTTTGGATAATATTTTCTTTCATGGGTAAGTGTACATTTGCTTAAAATATTAATGAAAAATGAACAATGTAGATTGGTTGAAGGAAAATGCAAACATTTTGAGCAAATTTTCTTAAGTTATCTAAGAAAAATTTACACATGAAATCGAAGTTAATGATATTCAAAAGCAGAAAATACGTAACCATATTTGTCATAATAAGTTTCTTGAATATAGAACATCTCATTTAGCTTGTTTTATTAACCAAAGAAATCAAATTATTCGCCTTTTAACAATATATAATTACTAACCAATGGCATTCAGTAATGTAAAAATGTGGTATTCCCGAACTCTAGCACATTTCCCCACGGTTGCCGAGGTTGGCAGCACTTATTTTTGTATTTTTTGTATGTTTTTGCATGTCACACGGATTCTTAATTGACACAACACCGATAGGAAAACAAAATGGCGAATTTGAAAAAAAACTGAGGGGCCCAGCGGCAAGAGGATTGTGAGTTGGGGGTCTCAGTATCATTTGTCTCTGATTTAAACATTTGGAGAGTTTGCAGCAGTTGGGTTGACGGACGTCAACTTGTTGGTTTACGTCATTTCACCGCCCTTTTTCTGCCAATTCGTTCCCTTTTATGTTGCAGTGACCTGAGACCCAACATTAGCTGACTTAAGCTAATACGATACTCCTTGACTATTGTCGATTTAATGTGGTTTGATTCCAGTGCTTTAAGAGCAGCCTGACTTTCGACGCAAATGACACTATTCTTACCGGATATCGGTTCCATATCTAGTAGTTTTGAGGTTTAAACTTTTATGTACTGGTAGAATCTCGGACTGAAGGGCACTGCAACTATCCGGCAGGCTAATTCACATTTGCAGGTTTCGACTTGCAGAATAAATGCCCGCCAGAGACTGTTCCTTTTTCCGTAGAATTCAATTCGATGGCGGTGGACTGTATGTTTCCCATTCCTCTGACTTGGATTCCACACATTGTCGTCGGTCACATAAATATATAATAAATAAATAATAATTAATACATAAATATATAATAAATAAATAATAATTAATACATAATAATTATATAAATAAATAATAGTTATTTTTTTAGTAAATAAATATATGAATTCATCAATTAAATTTTTAGTACTTTTTAAAGTGATCCAAAATTTCCTGTGTACCATTCATTATTTAAGTCTTCTTTATGAACTTGTAACTAAAGCGTTGGGGGAGAACTAAAGTCCTAAACGAAATGTTTGCTTGATTTTTTCCTTATTATTTTTAGTGTGTTAAAATGTAGTACAGAGTAAACAATTAACAATTGTACGTATTCACTTTGTAAGCTATACAGGGGTCTAAGAAAAAAGTGAAGTATCTTATGTTATTTTGTAGAAGCGTCGGTACGCTTGCGGTTGCACGGCATGAACTCGTCGGTGGTTGCTACTATATACCCTATGCTAACTAAAACATCGTACCGAAATTAAGAGAGAAAGGGAAAGGTAAATGAAATTGTGACATAAGGTCAGGTTATTTCTGCACAAGGCGAGTATTATGAACATTCTTATTATTTGATGGTGTCTTGGGTGTTATGACACCTGGAGGGACCCTTCCCATCCTCGATCTCTGTTGGGATAGTCCTTTACTCGCCATCTCGCTCACTTCTCTCAGCGGCACATCTCAACGACAACAAAAAAAATTGTTTAGCACATGCTCATATTTATGACATGAACCAAAGAGACAAAAAACCGTTTAACATTTCAAGATTGAGAATATCAATACCGATTTATTGAAAGAGACAAATCAAAATCAAATGGTAGCACCTGTGCATCTTACGAGAACCAAATATGCTCTTAAATAAATGCAATTTAAATTTTATCAAGCAAATTCATAGGCTAATTTGAATTAACAAGACATGATAGCTTTATATAAACGAAATGAATATCGTTTGTTACGAAATAAATCTTAACTAGTTATATAGGTAAATCAAGTTCTAGTAACTAATTTAATTTTTTTTAATGTACAACGCAGGTATATAAGTAAATTTAAAATGGTTATTATGAACGATGATATTTAAAATAATACTAAGTAAGCCAAAGAAAATATGGTATGTATATAAGCAATGTACTCACGTTTTGTATGTTGATTCTGGAGCGATGAAATTTGTGCACAAAGTTCCGCTGATGAATATAATGTACCTTTTTAATTTGGTTTAAAACACTTCTATTTTTATTGGCTATGTTTTCGAACGATAAGTTTACGTTAAAAATGAAATAGTTTAAGCTTAAGAAATAGTAATCACGCAATTACGTTAAGTTATGATAAAAATAAGAATGCACTATAATTAACCGATGAAGAAATTGGTTGTGGGTGCTTAATGATTGGTTTCCTTTTTTTGTTGTTTTGTGTTGTTTTGGTGTGATCTTGCGGTATGAATGATGGCAGAATTGATGAGTTGTGCGTTTAGAAGGTAGGTGGATCCAATATTAGTTTTGGTGAATTTTGGGGCAGTTCTGCAAAACTTTGGTAGGAGATTGAATAGGCTGGTTTGATCAGCGCGTAGCTGCACTGCGTGAGTGGAAGTGCACGAGGGAATAAGCCGATATGTATCGGGTGGGACAAAACTATATAATCTTCGGCGGATGTTAGTTTGTGACCATGTGGAGACACTTTGCTGCCGAATTCCTTTACAGGAAACTGTGGTTTGTTGTACTTAGTAGACAAGTGGTAAAATGAACTACTGAGCACTAGAGCACCAGGTTTTCGTTTTAAGTCGAAATTAAGCATACCATGCCTGTCAAAATTAGCAGATTACAGTTGACTATTCGATCATTTGATTAAATAAGCTTACCTTCGCGTGATTAAAAATAATTACGTGGAATTTCGGCATACGCACGCTGGTCTGAGCAAACTATGGAGGATTTTGTCCCCTGATCTAAAAATCTTTGCTGCTTGTTTCCTACTCAGCTCTACACAATCAAAAAAAAATATTAAACGATTCAAATGAATCAAAAATTTAAAGAGAAATCTAACCTCTAGGTAACTTACATAGTGCCATGTAATTGTCCCGCCTCGGTGAAAAGTTTTTGCAGAAAAGAAGGACAAATAGATAGGCAGTGGCTTAAATAGTTTTCGTTTTCGAAAGAAAGTGACTAAATGCCTTTCGACATCAAAAATACCACAACAAAATGGTATAAGCCGCCATGAACAGCATTCATGCAAATGGATCCGGTTTCTGTGTCGGGTAGGTAGCTCGACGGTTGATTTAAAAAAAAAACAAATTTATTTGCAGGCAAATAAAATAAAAAATTTATTTTTTTTATTTATTTGTGTATAAATAAGCCACAGCATTTTTGACCAACAAAATGTAGTACAAAAAGTGTAGTGAACTTGACACCCTAATGTAGTAGTTCGAGAGTTCTTAATACGAATTTTGAATATTCTCTATGTTTAATATTTTTTAAATGTAGGTTGCTAAGCTCACGGAGCACCCTATTTTTGAAAATTATAAATTTTTCTTTTTTTTTTGTATAGAACTAACATAAGGCGTGTTTTTTTTAGCTTTGATCTCAGTAAAGCCAAGTAGAGTCTCGAAGTGTCTAGTAGAGCGCAGTTGTTGTAATTGCGTGCTGAAAATCTTACTTTACTTTGCTTTAATGAGATCGAAGTTCAAGAAAACAGGAATATAGTTGTAGGATTCGTCATAGTTTTTATTTAAAAAAAATATTTTGGAATTATACGACTGTTCAAAAAATGTATTTTTTTTTTTGCAAATTTATGGACTATACCAAGATTTTTGGAGTTCCGTAAACAAGAAAAACATTTCGAAATATAAAGAAAATAATTATTGAAAATTGATAAAAATTTAACAAATAGTTTTTGTTTAGAGTTGTGGTAAGTGCTCGAGAAATGCAACAAAATTCTTAAACAATTTATTTCTTAACTCAAATACAATAAAGTTAGAGCAAATTGAAAAATTGTAATTCTTTTTTTTTTGAGGTTCCAAAAGCTCTGATTTTTCAATCTCGAAAAAAAAAATTATTACACAAAAAAATTTGATTGACGTGTCAATCTTGCGGTTATTTGTCGGAAATCTCGGTCACAATCGCAACTACACTTTACAGCTACTTTTGGGTGAGAGTCAATGATGATGATTGTGTTTACATTTGGACTGGCCTTTGCCACGGGGCAGTTCGTTGTCTACTGTTTGGGATCGACAAGCTATACATTGGCAAGTACTTTTTGCTCACAACAAATCGAATGTCGCTTTAAAAACCCTGCATAAAATTTGTATTCATATCACCATTTGCCATACGTAAAGGGGTCTCATCAGAAATATACTTGTCTGTCATTCCGGTTGAATAAACAAAAAGGTACATATTGCTAACAATGTAAGTCCACTACCCAATCGTTGGTGATATTTTCCGATTTTGTTGTGTTAAATTTATAATCTGTAGGTCCTCTTCTGATACAGAAACCAAGCTTTCTTATAGCTTAAAATATTTGACAAAGCGTTGGCTCTCTCACATTTTCTCAATTTTATATATTGAATCTGAGTTATTTAAGTAAAGGCAAGTACAGTAAAAAAAAATACATTTTGGTAAAAAAGGCTCACAGTCTTTTAGGAGTCTTAGGAACGTTTAAAATAAAATAAAAAAAATCAAGAAAATCAGTGCAGTACTATTTTTTACGTGCATTAGTACAACACAAACCCCATTCAATTTTTTGTTTGCAAATCGACTTGACTCATGCAAAGATCGTTCTTATTTAAGGAGCTTTACAGTGAGTGTCAGCTCTACTGCTATCACCAAGGGAATGTCTAAAAAAAAAGATTGGGGCAGCAGTTCTTTTTTATTGCGACGGATCGCCAATATCTAAAACTCTATTTAATTTGGAACTCTTTCAACCCTAAGTAGACTTATCTTGCATGTATGAGAGCTTGGTAACCGATATCACCGATTTTTTAAAATACTTTTGACATCTTGCAAAATGGCTCATCCAAAAGGGTAACAACTTTTAGCAAAACTATTATAAAAAGCAAAGTTATAAAAAAAAGGGTTAACCCAGTTTAGTAACTTTTGTCGTTAATTTCACCTCTGTCGGTGGAAATTCGGAAATTCTTTCGTTGGTAAAATCAATTTTATTGTCGTGAAGTTGAATCTAAAAATGGGCAATGTCGGTCAAGTAGTTAGGTTACCTCCCATGCAAAATCAATATTCGGCCCATGAGTCTCTCTGTCTGTTGAAAACAGGATATCGTCAAAACAAATCGACCTAGGCAAGTGAAATTTTGTGAGAGGACTTATTTTTATTGTCGCCAGGTTGATATTAAAATAGGGCTATGTCGGTCAAGTAGTTCTGGTACATCCCATACAAAACCAGTTTTGCATGACTTGTATGCAGTGGAGGGTATCAAAGCATCGGCCTGGCCGATGATAACACTTTTACTTGTTTTTATTAAAAAGTTATCACGTTCATTACTCACTTTAACAGCAGTTAGTTTCGTGTTTAAACCAACACCGAGATTTATTGAAGCAATCGCATACATATTTATTTGTTTGAACATTCCACAATCGTAATTTGATCACGGATGCGATGCTTTTAGTAAAGTGTTCGTGAGAAAGTTTACACATGCATTGATGGTTTAACAGCTCCATTGTCTGCTGTGCGTGGTTAACCCAACACGTGAAATTTATAAATAATCAACTTTAGTTTGGCAGTTTACGCAGACTCGACACTTTCCAAAATCCCTTAACCAATACTTGGCAGAATATCACTAACTGTAGGGTTAAAGAAATTCTCCTTAAATGTAATTTTCAAGAGGAGTGTTGCCCAACCACCAAAAATGGCGGTATGGAATTTCGTAATAGCAGCGAATTTAAATACACTATTGTTCAGCGAGAACGTTTACAAATATAAACTAATTTTAGTAAATTGTAAATGTTTTCTGACTTTATTCTGTGGAATACAACAATGCAAGTGAGTTTTAAGTTTAGGAAAGACAAATTTCTACAAATGGATGCACAAAATTGAAAAATAGCTATTGCATTTTTGAAATATATATTTCGAATATTTTGATTAAATGAAATCGTTAGAGCTTTCCTATACTTTATCTTGTTTAACCACTAGTGTTTGTTTTTTGATTGTCTTTCCTTTTTTGCAAGTAACGAATAATTATAATAAAAAATAAATTTGATTTAAGTTTGGGATCTTTCCAAGACTTTCTTGAGAGTCGTCGCTAAGAGAATAAAATATCCGTTCTCTTAAGATTGGACAGCTAATACCTAAATACCTACTTTTTTTGTACAATTCTCAGTACCACAGGCGGCTCAGGTGTCAGGTAGATATTTGGCTGCAACCATATACCAAGGCCTCTTTAAAAAAATGTAATTTGTTAGCCGGGAATGAGAATCTCTAGTGAATCAATAGGCCTTTTAAATTATGCTCACGGTTTAGAACAACAGTACACGATCCAACTTTTGTTGTAAACCATGGAAATCAATGATCTATACAGATCATGTGAGCATAATAAAAAAGGCCTAATGGTTGGTGCGAAAAGGTTGACAGATACAAGAATTGTAAGCATTCAGCAAAATCCACGCGAAATAATAAATTTACGAACTTCTGAAGGACTAACAGGTAGTATGTGCGAATTCAAGATAGTATACAAAATTCTGTTTTATTTGGTGTGAATTTGTAGTGGAGTACACATGACAGCTTTCCTGTAGAAAAATATCCATGGCTGTAAATTTTTAAAAGATACATAGATTTCCCATAATTCCTATCACGTAAACAAGTTGGCTGACCAAAAAACGTGTCAAGTTTTTTTGCGTGTTAGGTAATGCCATCCCTTTCAGTCACACAGCTATTTAGAATTAAGCATTCCTTTAATTTTCCGTGTTAGGAATGTGTGATGGTGTAAATGCAGCATTAGACTACGTACCATAAATAAATCAAAGCATTATTATAAACAGTTTTCCGTTTATTGAACAATTTGAAAGAGATCTTATTGAGGCCGGTTTTACCACTAGTTTTGTGGGCCATATTACCCTTTGGTTGGAAAAAGGGGCGGCTTGATGAAGCACCGATCGCTGACCCTGTACCACACCCGGAACCACTCGGAGGGGTAGGCCCAACAGCATTACCACTGCCCAATTCTTGGGTGCGGTCCACGGCAACGCTCGACGCCGTCACCTTTCCGCTACTTCCGTCACTAGTGTTCGACGGCATAGTGGCACTGCTCTTAACTCCAGGTGCCTGTTGGGATGGCACAATTCCAGAGAAAGGTGCCGACTCCGAGTTGGCTTCTACTCCTGCCATGGGGGTACCGTTATCAGACGTAGGATTTTTGTCGGTGCTCTTAAGAATCAACTTAATCTGCCCAAAGCGGTAGGACACTTTCACCTTCAACTGAAGTAGCATGGCCATGGAAGCATCGTCAATTGACAGAACTAGGTGAAGGAATGCACCATCCTTAACCCTCTTGACGACCCTCCAAGTGTTAGCCTTTAATGCGGCATTTTGAGCCGTCAGGGTGGCAAGCACTTTCTCATTTGAGAGTTCCAGACTATGCGGAAAGAAACCCCGAACGATGTGTGGTTTTGGAAATGAATTCTCTTCCACCAACGCCAGGTCCAGACCACATTTGGCTCTGATACACTCAAACTTTGACCGCATCCATCCCACGGTAGCACCATCTGTGCAAATGAACATGACCCACCCCGACATAGGAACTGATCCAGAGAACTTGGGCCACACGCCACTGTTGGTCAGTTCAATCGAGTTGTCAATGACCGCCTCCTGCACGAGAGCCATTTGCTCAGAAGAGAGGGGTTGATTAACCAAGTCGGTCGGAACGATACCCAACCTGACTAGGTTCGCCACATGGCTAAAGGTGGGGACCTCAGGCATCACCCATGCCGGAGCCCGGTACGCCACGGGAAGGCTACTGATGAAACCGAAGGTCGCCAGGTATGCGGAGTTCGCATACCAATGACTAATCCCTCTTATAGCCATGCATCCCTCTGCGTATGCTGTTCCGCCTTGGATTAGAGATTTATTAATGAGGTTTACTCCTCATGGGTAGTATTTAGTTTGTTGCTCCTCTAGCAGCCTTTCTGTCATGGGTGACCCTACGGACGACTACCGCCTCCGACAGCATAGCCCACTCAGTCATTGCAACATTAAGCCTCCGCACCAGCGCACTTTAAAAAGGCGCCCACGTCAAGGTGACTAACATCGCGGAATACAAACAAGTTCGGTTTCGCCCTAATGAATATCTCCGCTGAGGTAGGTGTAGGTCCTTAAACCGAGAACCCCGCTATTCCTCCCATCTTTAATGGCTCTCTTGGAAAATTCATCTGCGAAACTATTTAATTGTGCCATCGCACACAGTGAGAGCATGCTTTATTTAACCCATAGCAATACAAGTGTACAAGTTAAGATTTCGCTATCCAGCAGATATTCGCGCACAAGGTCGTGTCATTCGTTACGCTGAGTACTATCCCCTCTCAACCTCACTGTGCGCCAGATAGCTAGTTCATCTTTTTCGATTTCCGTCGAGTACTTTTCCTCAGCATAATGGATTCTATCGCTCCATTCCCATCCGAACACCGAGCAACCTGCCAAATCCTCGCTGAGTAATTTTATTTAAAGCTTTAAGTGTCACTCAGCGTTTCGCTGTTTTTATATTTTTGGCATCTTCTTGGCTTCAATTTTTTTTTACGCCTGGCTTTATGCATTTAACAACACGTGAAGAGGTTTTTGCTTCATTCGTCCTTCTTCGGAGCACAATAAAAAAAAAACTTATGGAAAATTCGTCAAGGATAGCTGAAAGGAAACTAAGAAAAACGGAGCGAAAAAAAAATATCGTATATAACTGTTAACTCATCGCAATAAATATCGTACCTCGAGGAAGAAGATCAGATACTTTCTCACGCGTACGCATTTTATAATTCACAAGAGGAAAATTCGTCTAAGCACAAGAAGCACATAAAACCGAACCAAGAAGACACCGAAGATACACAGTAAACGAGGCATCTATGAGATTTATGCAGCCGCTCCTGATGGGAATAAGAGGCATTCACTTTGGCACTCTGCTACGGCTCCGGCCCGGCCTTCTGATGGAGAAAACACTCCATACACACGCTCGCACGCACAGTCGCACACACATCAAACAGAGCGCGGTAGAGTAGTCTCCGGCTCTCCGCCGCTTCATGTCAGTCGTCGGCGGTGGTCTCGTTGTCGTTTCGTCTTCGTTGTCATTTTAAATGCGTGCGCGAAATTCCAAAAGTCATGGCGGCACATATCGATCGACAAAAAAATTATTGGATTTAGAAAGTTCCCTATTTATTTTCCCGGGGTAGATATCCTCTGAAGCGAATATATGCTGAGGGGGAGGCTGACGGTTGACTATACGAGTATGATGAAAAGCATATTGTTGGGAATTTTCGTTATGGATAAAGTGAGTAAACAATTTTTTTTATTGTTGTTGTTAGTGTTGTTATTGGGGGAGGGAGGGATGGTGGATTAACAATAGCGGAAGGAAATTGCAATTCGATTTCGAAATTTATTCCATGAAAGAGAATTTTCTCAGCAATTTTCCACAGAGAAAGGATAGCGATGTCATTAGAAGGGAATTGCAAGAATCTGTGGATTGTCATGTACGACATGAAGATGACGAATGCACAATGAGAATGGGATGCCTTTGCTGGTTTCTCCTATGGAGAATCTTTTATGTTGATGAGATTCTGTAAGTCTGTGCGGGTATTCCAATGGAATTGTGTAGATAATGGACCGTTTTTGCTCACGAATAGTTATGTGCAATAGTTACGCATTGAAAGGGCTTAGCTTTCGTAATGAACGTGTGGCGTAGTCAATGGGCGGCAAAGCGAACTGCTTATTTGAATTGAATGGCACTTGGAGATACCAGTAAATGCCTCTGTGAAATACGGCAGTAGCATTTACAGTACGTGCTCTATATAATTTAAGTAAGAGTATGGACTGAAAGTATACCTTGTTGCAAGTAGATCGGAGGCGGTGAACAGTTTATTGATATAAATCGCTCGCAATCAAACAAAGTCTATTTTTTTTAGTCTATACACGTAGGTACTCATCAAAAATGACAGAAAAACAGAAAATTACCAAAATAACGAGTAACGAGTGGTTCCTCTCTTGGCTCGAAAAGCTAAGAGAATTTCAACCGGCAACTACTGATAAATGTGTCAAATGCACAAAGTTGTCATGAAACAAATTCAAAATCCCGCCTAAAAATAAATTGAACAGAACAAAAACATCTGTAAAAATAAAGAAAATTCGGTGGTGATCGAATGTTTCAAAATGTTGCTAAAAGTTAAGTTATAGATTTATTTGTTATATGGATAAGATGTCAAAGGTGAAAATTGCTCAAAGTAGCTCGAACTCTATCCACGTATTTTGGTGTATATTTTCAGCTCTCTGAGAGAGTTTTGGTGAATTTTTTTAATTTGACGGATTTGTAGTGTTTGGCTCCGAAAAGTACGCGAATAGACCCATTGTTACCCGACTGGACACAGGGAGGGTTATGTGTTTCGCGCATATCCTATGTACGTTCCTACGTGACGCCGTGTAGCCTAAACGGCTTGACCGATTTTGAATAGTGAGGTCTCATTAGATTCGAATTCTTCCCCGGAGTGTCATAGGCTTAAAAAATAAAAAAAAAATTAAAAATCCAAAAAACCCGACTGACTGTAAAAAAAGAATTAAAAAGATATGAACAAGACACATTCAAGTACCTATACCCTAGTATTTGACAGTCGGAGGGTGCTCAATACTCATATATTTGTTAGGCTGTGTAGGATTGCCATACGGGCTCGTTTTATCACTTCGGCGCCAACTTCGCGCGACAGATTCTCGCGCACGTGTCGAATGTTGTCCTTGAGGGCTTCTAGGGTCTCGGGCTTGTTCACGTAAACACGGGGCTACAAAAAAAGTCTAGAATGGGTAAATCGGGCCATCTTGCGGACCAGTGCAAATCGCCAAAACGAGAAAAAGCCGCCTTCAGAATATAGGTTGTGGCTCGCGCAGCGTGTGCGTAGCTCCGTCCTGTTGGAACCACATGTCCTCCAGTCCTAATTCGTCCAATTGCGGCAGAAAAAACTCGGTTAACATGGCCCTATAGCGCGCATCGTCCACTGTTGTCGTTTGAGCAGCGGCGTTCTCGGAAAAAAATGGCTCGATGAATACTCCAGCGTGAACAGCGCACCATGCAGTAACTTTGAGCGGGTGTAATGGCTCCTCGTGCATTACTCGTGGATTTTCGGTGCCCCAGATGCGATAGTTTTTCTTGTTCATGTACTCGCTGAGGTGGAAATGAGCCTCATCGCTCATTATGATTTTGGTCGAAAAATCGTCCACTTCGTCCTCGAGATTGAGGATGGCTTGGGCGTAGGTTACACGCGTTTGGCGGTCGACAGGCAGCAGCTGATTGATGCACGGACTGGACTTTGTACGGGAATATGCGCAAGTCTTTGACCAAAATTCGCCTTAGGGACGACCGGCTGATGGCTAATTGCGAGGCACGGCGTCCGGTCGATGTTCCCGGCGACAGCTCGACATCGTATATTCTCAGCACAACGGGCGCTCAGGGGCCGGCCACTCTTGGCAACGTCTCGTGTGGTCCAATACTCGTCAAGTTTAGTGGCCAAACGGCGCAGTGTTTGCGCAGTCGGTGTCGGACGGCCGTGAAATCGGCGACGGAATTCGCGCTGCGCCAACACTACAGACGAATTGTTACGCAAAAAAATAGACAAGACTATTCCGCGTTCTTGGGGAGTGTATCGCTCCATGGCTTCTTCACTTGTGTTCTACATCTGCCTAATCCACAAATGTCAAAACAGATTTGCCACAGAGGCCATTTGCAAAAATAAGAGGGTGATCTCTTTTGGCCCACCTTGTACAAAGATGACATAGTCTTGGATTAGAATTTAGATATTTATTTGTGATAGTACAATATAATGTATGTTGTGTCTACACATCGGAGCCTTGGACCCGGAGTAGTTTTCGAACGCACCCAAATATCTAGATGCCGTCCCATGAAGATTCCGGTTGTCGACCATGTTGACGTTCAGCTTTGAATTCTTTCTTTTTCCGCCTGGGTCTTGTTTAATTAATAGATTACTTTTCATTTTAAAATATTATTACTTACAATAAAGTTGAATTAAAATAGAACCCTGTTAATAGTATTAATGTTATATAATTTGAAATGAATGTGATATGATATTATATTTAAAAAATTGTTGTTTTTTTCTTTTTGAGAACAAAAATAAGGGAATAAAAACGGAAAGAACCGGTATCAAAAACGGGAATTCACATGCCAAAAGTCAGGCAATGCTGGGAGTACCACTAGAAACCGAATTTCCCTTTAACCAGGAACAGGATAAGGATAACTTTCTACGATTGCGCTGGAATAGGCCTGCCATTACATAACTATGACTCTGCAAAAATAGGCAGATTTTTATTTAATTAAAACAAGTTAGTTCAACAGAAAAAACAATCAAATTCCGTTTAACTTCCGGCAAAATAGATTTACCCCAAAATACAATCAACAATAAAATTATATATCCCCCACTAAAACTCTGCAGCAGATCTTATCACCGTCAAACGAATCTCTTCCATTACACCGAATCGAGGTTATTCCTATAGCCACTTAATTACCACAAAAACTTTAATTTGCATTTTAATTATAAAAAAAAGCACCGCCTCAATGCAGGAGCCTACAAGAGAAAACTTCTCAAAAAGGGGCGAACAACACCAGGGAAGAACTCAGCGAATGGAACAAAATGAAGCAATTATACAATCGACCTCGACCCAAGGTACAGGATGGATGAGTGGTATAAATATTTCTGAGGTGGAACACCAAGGGGTAAAAGTATCTCCCGCCAAACCGCGAAAATATGATCCGGAATCAACCCCTGCACGTATGAGTGCTATTTACACGATGCCGAGATGAACAGAAATAATGTGAAATGAACGCGCCTTCTGTGGAATGGAATAAATGGTGGAGCGTGGAGCGTGGAGCGTGGATGTGCGGCCCACACATGAGCGATATCCTCGAAAATGGAAATGGAAGCTATGCGAATGGAAGTGGAAGGGGAGACGGGAGGCTTTAGCGCGCCCTGGAATCGACGCTCTCCAAGGAATGAAATCATAATTAAGCCGGCTTTCAGCATATTTAATTACTTTAGAGTGTAGAAAAGAGGAAAATGATTTTTTTATGATTTCGCGCTTGACGTCAGAAGGAAACTCCACACACCGATACCCGCGTATCATCCTGATGCAGGCTCAAATCAAAATATATTGTGTAACAGGATATACGATGGGGCCTTCATTGGTTGCTGTAGCCGCCGGGACGTAATCCTCGATGTTGTCGCACTCAATGGTTTTCCTTCCGCAGCCAGCATTCATGTGCGGACGCAACTATATGCAGTGGGTACCTACAACTAGGTATTCCTCCTAGGTATGTGTGTACGTATATATAGCGACGTCGCCAATCCTAGTGATACTCTCTAGAGTCGTTAGAGTAGCATTTGATTAGATTTGCAGGATCAAACGGTTCAGTGCTTTTCGTTGCCGGCTTCTTACTATCCTTCGCTGCCATTGTATCCTTCGAAGACTTCCGTCCTTTCAATAATAATCTTCAACTGGGACAAACACACATGTGGCTCTGACTCTGGCTCTGGCTATGTTGGATACGCTCCTGCTGGCAGTATGTTTATATTCAAAACGCCACATGAATGTGTGCTAGAAAATAACATTTCAAAAGGCGAACGAGCCGAAGAAAATGTTAAGGACATTCACAAGCACACACAGGCACAAATACGCTGGCAGGCCCGTAATAAAAACAAAATGATGAGATGTGTTACTATATATGGAGAGCGCAGCAGTAATCGCGTATAAATAAAGAGCAACTACACCCTAGGGCTAAAAACGAGCGGGAGGCATTACTATACCGCACTAGAGCATCCCATTGAAGTCCTTCAGTAGCAGAGCAGATTCAGATATTGTGCGAGATGCGAGTCGGCTAGAGCGTACGTCTATAAAAGCAAACACAATATTCTTGCACATTATATTGAGGTATACTGTTTGTTTTTTTTCCTCTCTGTGCTACTACGGCATATTATGTTAATGCGGTGGAATTTTTATGCGCGATGTGTATTGCGGTGGGTATATGTAGTGTCAGTGTGTTTGTGTATAGCTTGTGTAAGAGTCCATGCCCTTAGGATGGGTGTCAGTCATTCAGCAGAGTAGGCGGTTAGATATTAATTTCGCAAGGATACGATTGCATAAGTAGTTGTGTCGCTTTCGTATATGGTGGTGGTGGGTGAAGGCAAATCTGGAGAGACACAGAAGGCGAGCCCAGCTGCCACAATCAATGAGATACCAGTATCGATGCGCGACAAAAGGGCGATAGGTTGGTGGTAATTAATCGATTTGGCGTGTCGAGATGTGTTTGTCCTTTTGCACCCTTTCATTATTGGCAATGTGGTGTTACTGCGTTTAAGTGGAAGGCCGTTAGATGATTGACATTTTGTGAGTAATGATCCTTGAGGTAATTACCCACTCCTTTCGTGAATAAGATTTGCATCTGAGCTTGAAGGAAGAAGTGGTCAAGGGTGTACACAGGTTGGTTTGAGTTCCATTTAGGACCCCTTTCTTGCTGAAAAGCGTGGTAAGACTGTAGTAAGGCTGTGTGGTTAGCTCTAGCCACCCTCTCTATAAGATGCAGCATATCTAAGTCTAATGGCACGGAAAATCCTGAGAGCACTTCGAGTGAAAAAAAGCTGCTTCAACAACTAAGCTGTAGGTGGCGATAGCAAAATTTTTCCACAGCTATATTTCACTCAGTTTCTATTAAATTTTTGGCATTTCAGCGTGCAAAATGATTGGTCGGAGGCGGGTTACAAATTCATTTAAATTTCAGATGTTTCTTTGAGAGAATACGAAATTATAACATAATTTTTCCATTAAATATATAGTAGGTACGACTAGCTGACGCGGCGAACTTCGTACCGCCTAAAATTGAATATATATTATTGATAACCCTTTTGAAAGTTGAACCTCTCTATTGAACGAATGAATCGCAGAATTCTGCTTAGGCTAGTGCGTGAAATGTTGAGCTGTTGAGATCGATGGCGAGTAGTTAATGTTCGTGAATTCACACTCACACTCTCGGCTACAGCAGCCACATTTCGAGTGTTGTCCACTAGCATACCAGTGTCAAGAACTTTTTGCACAAACTTGCGTACAGTGGGTGGTGCGCGGTGGGTGCCTAATTTCGGCCAAAACTTCTTTTCAAAAATCCCACTGTTTGGGCTACACAGGACTCACTTTGGAAATAAGTTTTCAATATTTCCCAACGTTATTCAAGCGTAAAGCGACTCGTTTCGTTCCGCGGAGGTTTGAAGTATGATACTGACTTTCTGCGAACATTCCGAGAGGGACACAACTCTCAGTCTAAAAATAACCTATGGTTTAAAAGAAACCACTAGATGGCCTACTCTTTATATAGATAGATAGATGAATAAGAAAATGTGCCTAACAGCGCCACCTGTTGAAAATTTTGCGAATTTTCTTTTTTTTTCTAAACCATCCCTGATTCAAGACGAACAAAACAAAAAAATTCATTCAAATCGGTCAATCGGTTTTTACCAGCAATTGATATTTATATGCCTCAAGAATATTTTTCTCCCCAGCTTTGCTCAACAAAGGCCAACAGATGATCTTAGAAAAATATGATGATGTATAATATCCATGCCTTGTTGGTGTTGATTGTTTCAATCTGACGTCTGCGCTTATTATCGGTCCTAGCGAGGTATCCGTAGGAACGGAAAATTCTCCGATTTTATACGATTTGGAGGATTTTTGCTGCGAGCTATTCTTCCGAATAGCTGATAGGAGGATTGTTTCGAATTCCGATACAAATGTCAAACATTCCATCGTTTTGCGTTGCAGTGCGATCAAGTTTTTTTTTGTTTTTGAGTGACTTTTCTGACAGCTTCATAAAAATTGTTTTCGATATTCTCCGACAACAATCAGTCGCGGAATTTATTTACGATTTGGTGTGAAGTGTAAATGTGAGCAAATATAGCAACGAATTTTTTTTTAAATGCTTCAATTTTTGTTTCCATTGCAAAATCAAGCACCAAACAATACAATTATTACATGAAATCAATGTGTAATCGCATTTCCATTATTTTTTTCCGAAAACAGATACCTCGAATGTGATTTGACGAGTACCTCGCTAGGGCCGTATATTCCAAATTAGACATTATTTTCCAATTTGAAAACCCTTAAAATTTTGATTTATTCGTCCACAATGGCCGCTCGTTGTCGATTGATTTTCTTCATTTTCGTCGAATTCAAAAATGGATTTTCTCACTTTACCTTAAAGGTAAATCGTTTGTCGAATTTCTGAATTTTTTTGTTAGAAAATATTACGGACTTTTCTGCCTCAGCTTATTTTTAAATAAGAAGTTTTATCCGCCCTAATCTCTTGATTCCATTGTCTGTATATTTAATAATTCGGTTATTTCTAAGCTACCGTAGTTGAGAAGCCTTCTTCTGTGAACATTTGAAAAACATTTTTAACTTCATCTTCAAACATTTATGATCCTTTGTAAATAATTTGGAAGCCCTGACTTTTTTAGATATTCGTTTGGAATGGTCATGCCCACGAGAGGGGCCCGTATGTCAATACTGGTTTCAGAATTTGGTTGTATAGCCATAACTTACTGTAGTTGGACAGTGATGAATATCTTCGAATAAGCAAATATATATTAAATTATTTGCTTTCTTTGTAGATTTCAATGCTGCT
The DNA here is from genome assembly GCA_916610125.1 of Cheilosia vulpina. Classification (NCBI taxonomy): domain Eukaryota; kingdom Metazoa; phylum Arthropoda; class Insecta; order Diptera; family Syrphidae; genus Cheilosia; species Cheilosia vulpina. The sequence goes on along the minus strand of OU744276.1, from coordinate 19,428,047 downwards.
TTTATAATTGTTTGTTACGTATAGATTGTACATTTATTTTTATAAATTTGGAGGAATAACATTATATAATAACTAGCGGACCCTCGCCTGCTTTGCTAGGCGTTAAAATTGTAGGTTAAATAAATGTTGATGATATTTGATACGGATTTCTTGTTCAAAAACAAACCATTTTTATCTTTGTGATCACTGATCGATTTGTATTAAAAAAATCAATTTGAATGAATTTCACTGGGTCAGATTTTTTTTCCTGGTTTGAAATTGAAATTTTTTTAAATTTATGAATTAAAATTCTGCAGAATTCACTCCCGTTGCTTCCTAACTTCCGTAACACATTATCCAGTTCACTCCCCAGCTGGAGTGTGCCCATATTATTCACTTCAAAATCAAGTCGAAAGAATAAAAAAAAATGTTTGTCTTTTTTTAACGTGTTTTTTGTTGCGTTTTTAGACGGGGTTTGCATAGGCCCAAGTATAATTTTAACATTTGTTTAATTTTACACAATAAAACAAATACCTATCCGTGCACAACTTATCTTTTCCTTTATTGGATGTAACGATTGATACATTCAGGGTTGGAGTCCAAATTCTGGATGGGTCAAAATTTTGTTTTCAAAATTCTGCTTTACAAAATTCTCCAATCAATAAAAAAAAGGCTTGGAAAATGTTAAAAAACGCTGCTTTTGTAAAGCAGAGATGGAGAAAAAAATGTCTTTTATTAATTTGTTTTTTCATTTTTTGTTTCTTTAATTCTGATTCTTTATTTTATGTAGCATCTTGCTATTTAAAACCATATTTACAAAATATGATATTTATAATAATGTTACCAGTTAACAAAATAGTGTTTTTATGTAAAATTCAATTTTATATAATTAATTAACATATTTTTAAAGGTTCTTAGATGTCCATACGGACCTGTTGCGCCAATTATTTTTTTTTTTTTAGATGTTTTTCACTTTTTAAAGCATTAGGAAGACTATTGAATAATTTTAGGCCTTTATATATTAATACATTCTGGGATCTAATAATAATAATAATTGGCGCAACAGGTCCGTATGGACCCAAGCCTAGCTTCTCACAACCATTCGTCTTGTGTGAGTTTTTTATTTTTGGGACGAATGGAAGGGATCTACAATTTTATGCCGAGTCCAAACGGCCAATTGAGAAGCTCTTTCATGACAGTTTTACTCTCGGATGTTTGTCAGACGTTCGCGAGAGGTGGCGCAGCGAAAAAAACCTTAAGTTGGAATTTGGGTTTTTCTCGGGATTCGAACCTGGGACCCCTCGCTTAGTAGTCCAACACACTAACCACTAAGCCACTGCGCCACATTCTGGGATCTATTTGTCGAAAAAAAACGAAGTCGGAAATTATTTCTATTCCTTAAATTGTATGGTTGGACATCTGAAACATAGCAAATTATTAATTATTAATTATTCTTAATTTAAAAAATAAATATAAGTACATTCATTTTCGTTCTTCGATTTTTAATTAATTTGAACTCCTCTTTTGGTTATAAAAGAGGAAGGAAGGAAAATAAAAGATGTCGTTGGTATTTTTTAAAAATACGAATTTTTGTTATAGAAACACGAAAGTTAACAAAAGAAGCGATACTGTTATTGATAGTTTTTAGGAAGACTGAGAAAAAGTCCTTGTCTGTCCACCAAACCATCAATCGCAGCGTAACAGTAATTACAACGAACCTCCTATATAGGAAAATCGTCTTAGAGTATTCGAAGATCCCACCGAGGCGCTTGTCGAACAACAACAACATTTCGGCTGTCCTTTTATACTGCCGAAATGAAGAAAAAAAGAAAACAAAATGCAATTAAAATAAATTATCACGTAAGCTGCCTCGCAGTGTTTCATTCACGTAGTGCAAAAAATCAAAAAAAAAATGGAAAATGGAAAATGGAAAAATAAAAAAAATTAAGTAGCCTATCGCAATACTCTATCCGGCAGCTTTCTATTAGTGAAAGAAATCGGTTTAGTAGTTCCGGCAATTACCTCTTATATAATAGTGTGATAAAAATAATAATAATAGACTGTCACTGTCGCTAAATCCAATTTTATGGCCAGATTGTGGCCGCAAAACGAACCTAGAAGAAGACTCACATTTTCAATAATGTCGGATGCCTTTTAAATGTCCAAACTACTGGTCCCTTGAAAGGAAAGACTGAATCTGAAATTCATCTACCTTATCTAAACTAGTAAACCTTCGGCCCGAGCTTGATGCCCGACTTATACCTCCCACTGTAACCCTGTAGATGGAAAATAATAATTCATTAACAATACTGAATCACTGAAACCGCGTTTTTATTGGAGTATTTCAGACTTTGTTGTTACTGGGGATATGTAGTAGCAGATTATAAAACAACTACCCATCAGTGTGGTTCGTTATTAGCCCCCTATATCCACAACCCATGACAAAAAAAGAATAAAAAAATTGAGAAACAGCCAACTTGCGAGGTCGAATATTTTGTCGACTCCTATAATTATGGTAATAATGGCACAGACAGTCAATTATTTTTTATAGTCAACTAAATTATGGATAATATGCCTTGAAGAAGCCAGTAACCGTTATAATCCTTGTAATAAAGATTTCCAATTTATATGTTAACTAGGCTATATCCAGGGATGGTGACATAAATAAATATTGGTAAAATGATGATAAAAATGGTAATACAGACTGTTGGTGTTTATAGCTTTATACACCAGTAACGGTTAATTGTTTTTACAGAACATTAAACAGACATTTGAACCCTATTTCGTGTAATGTACATTGTGGGTAGTATACCTATATAAATACTTGTATCTGAGGTAAAATTAAAGTGAATGCAGCAAAGTGATGAGGTGTATTGGTGTAGTTCCAACCAAAGTGTATATGTTTACAAAAACAAAAATTATTGCTATTTTCACAGCGATAATTTAAGAAAGATTTTATTTCTTGGTTCTCCATTTGGGTTGTCAGCAAATTCAAGTATTGAATGGGGGAAAGTATTAGGGAGTAACAAAGTATCCTGGTTAAGTAAGGGAGCGATTTGACGAACAATACTAGAATATATATTTTTTTTAAAGCTTTGTGCTATACATTTAGTTAGTTTTAATTTTTTTCATGAAACATTAGAAAGGTGTCGCCAAATGAAAAACCCGACTTATAGTAAATAAATTCATCAGTTAAACAGTCTTTAAAGTAGGCACAACATTCTTATGTCTAAACATTGTAGAAATTACATGGAAATATTGCTCAAGTTCTGTTCTCCAAAAACAATGATTTGCTGATTTGGTCGACGGCCGATATGGCATTGACTTCCAAAAATGGTAACGCCTCTCGTGTTTAGCTTTTTATATAGCTATGCACTAAATCGCGAGTAAATATACGTCGCGAGGCGTATATCTATCAGTGAAAATAAAACCCTGGGATATTTGAAAAAATTGAGGCTTGATTCAACAATTTATTTGTCAATATACGTCCAACAAAATGTTTCTACCAGATTGGCAAAAATTTAATTAGGATTTATCTTGTCATAAAACTTTTGTTGTGATAACAATAAAAATTGTTATGCTAATAAAAATTATTTATTTGTGCGTATGAAATCTGTTTGTTAAATTTACCGAAATGCTGTTGCTTTTGCGAGGAAATTTATCTTTCTGTTAAATTAACAAAAAAAAAGTTGTTAATACCATTGAAATTCTTTACCATTTTGTTAAATTAAGAGCAAATATTGTTGATATTAGAGAAATATTCTATCAGCAGTAAAGTTTTTTTTTAAATATAAATATAAGAAATGGCTGGTTATATAGAATTATTATCTCAGTTCCATAATTTTAATTTGTAGATTCAACAAATAAATTGATATTTGGATAGCATTAGGTATAAATAAATGATACGCCAAACAAATAAGTTTAGCAATTAGATTTATTGAAAAAAAAAAGAACTAAATAAAAAAATAGAAAATATTAAAATATGCATATGTAAAATTAGAAAAAACTATAAAAGGCTATTTCTTTTAAGACATAATGCAAATAATGCCTTTTTCTAACTAGAAAATAAAAAGATCCGCTTTACTTACTTTAAATACCGACAACGACGTAAATGTAATCATCTCCTTCACTATTTAAAGTTGCGTCTTTTAGTTTCGGTTGAAGCATCCGCGAACATAGCTTTGAAGTCAAATTTTATCTATTTTTAATCTAAGATAATAAAATGCATATTAAACAATGTTATATAAGCAAATTAACATGTTTTCCATTTTTCCTGACTCCATCCATAAATTGATTTATTTACTTTTAAAATGTTGAACTTAATTTTTTAGGGAATTTGTATGCACAATAATAGACTACTTTACTTCGCGTGTTAAATAATAAATGACGCCATCAAAATATATATTTTTTTCAATTCAAACCTTGTGTTATTAATTCAACAAAATGTATGTCAAATCTGCAATCAAAAATGTTCATTGCAACAGAATGTTTGTTGAAATTTTACAATCGAATTGTCAATATTAACTTGTATTTTATTTTCAGTGTAGGTCTGTTCCTTTACTTTTAAATCTTACGAATTGTTACTAATTCCTACGAACCCCTGCACTGAGAATCTTACGTGTTATTACTCAACAAATTTCTTGGTACTAACTATTTCACATATACTCGGATTCATAAAAAAGAAGTTCGATTAATTCTGAATCACTTTCATCACAATTTAATCAACTATTATTGTTAATAAATTAAAATTAGCCATATTTTCAAGCTTATCAGATATTTTACCAATTTTTTGAATGGTGTAGATATCTGCCATTTTTCATAGAAGCATTCCCTTTTTTTTAAGTGCCCCGTGAGAGAATTTATTCCCACCACTACCATTTTGACAGTATTTTCCAATCTTATCTACAAAAGTAAAGCAACAACCCTATTATGTTGACTATAATTGGGTAGGTGCGCGAGCAATTATATGTATGGGCACGATGGAGCTGGTGGGTGAACTGGTGAATGTGTTACGGAAATTGTGATCAGGCGCGGCAACGGAACTGAATTCTGTATAAAAGAAATCCGTATCAAATACCATAAATATTTTTCGAAGCTCCTTAACTCACCGAAGTTAATTGTGTAGCTGTAAATAATTCAAATTTGAGAGCCTAGCAAAGCGGGCGGGAGTCCGCTAGTACCCTAAAAACTATATTAATTCATATTCTTCAATAATATTGATAAATTAATTGAAGTTTAATTCCTGAGTACGGTTTATAGGAATATATATTAGTTCTTAGAATCATTTGTTAAATCATTAAACCATTGTGAATTAAATAAATGAGACTCTACGGTAATTAGTGTTACCTTACAACACATCTTTAACCCAGTACATCACTGGTCGGTACAGCTCATGCATACATGTATTCAAGAGACCGTAATCATTCAGCACAATTGCACAGAGAGTATTAATGTTACCTGTAAATTTTGATAACTAGCTGATGTTCGTGAACTGTTGGTTCTTTCTTGTTTTGAGCTTTAATTTTTTTTTTTTTTAATAAATTTACCTAATGAATTCTAAAACGAATATCTTTTTCTTTATGGATTAAAGTGTATTAATTGGCGGGAAGGGTTGATGATAGTGGAAGCTATGGAAATGAGGAATTGAGGTTGTGAGCTTCTATGTGAGGAGTAGTATTGAGACATATAACAGGCACAATAGTCATGTTTGAGGGTGGGCAAACCTGATAGCTATGTGCGTCGTATTTTCATATATATATTTATCATCATATTATGATTACCTTGCTATTGGTCATTAACATCTGACATTTTTCTTCTCTTTCTTTCTATCACTATATGATTTCTCTTAATCCGAATAATTCTCTAACTTTAAATTTATTTACAAAACATGCATCCATTTTGTATTCCCTTAACGATATACAACACCTTAATTCAATAGGTTTCAAGGTACAGAGTTGGAATGTACCATTACCAATGAATAAGACCGGCACGAGCTTTATTTTGTAGGTAAGTTAGTTACGAGAGTGGTAAACGATTTTTTGTTGCATTTTAGGAATTCCTCCGTTCTCCTCTTGTTATAGGTTGGCCACATTTTCCTGGTTAAGACACATAAATCGAGCTTGCTTCATCTTTTAGTAACTTCGTTTTTTATGGCGTGGCTCAGATAACAAGATTGACAGTGCTGTTATCAGCCTGGTTTAGTTCAAGCGAATTTTGCTTTCTTCCATGTCATCACCTTTTATATTTCAAAGTACACTTTTGACCTTTGTTTCCGGAATTTCAGCAGAGTCTTACATTATGCTGAGCTCCAAGAACCCATAGCAATTGGCGACAGCCATTCATAAGCTTTGGGTGCCCTTAGGTCACAATGGGTGTGTCTTAGAAGATGCTTTGTGGCTTCTGAAGCATTGCTCGCTACGACTTTTAACAGTGACGTCCGAAAAATAACAATAACTTAAAGTTTCAGGTTTTTCTTTCACAGCTCCTCGCGTGACGAATTTAGGCAGATGTTAAAGCCCCCATGACCTGTTAGGATCAGTCTTTCACTAGTTTTTCTGCTCGAGCGACCTCGAGACCATTGTTTGGTGATGTCTTTGGCTACCGTTTTCCTTTCGACCTTGCATATTATTTCTTTGCTAAAAAATCGATGGGGATTATGGCTGGTTCCGTGTGCTTTCCCTTTGGTTGGTGTCGACATTCCGTACGATGTGTCATATCCAGAAAGAAGCGATTGAAAAAGGAACAAAGTCAATAGACAAAGCCAAACAGCGATATATATATACAGACGTCTCAAAAACGAAATAAGACAATGGTTCTGGCATATATTCTGTAGACCAAAGCCCGAAAGTCTCTCTTTCAATCATATGTTTTGGCTGATCTTCAAACGGCGGATCTTATGCAGGTGAGATCTATGAGCATATCTGTAAGGGATATCGGCATCTATATCGACAGCCAGATTGCATTCAAAGTACTGGAAACTACATGTTAACATGCAATGAGCTTGGTCGCAATTCGCCTGCTAAAGGCTGTGATGTGCTTTTTGTCTCAGGCTGAGGTAAGCTCGCCGTATCACCAAGGTTCTTCCTAAAGAAACACGAACTTCACGTAGAGGAGTTTCCTTTTATTACAATTTATTTAATAGAATTATAAAAATAAATATACAATGTTAACAATTGCTTAATTGGTACGGCTGCACTGGTCCTTATCGTCTGCAGTGTTCCCAGAAAAAAATCTGAAAATCTTGTTTTTCCATAATAAAAAATCTTTTTTTTTCAAGATTTTGTTCAAAATATAAGAAGAGCGAAATATAAAATACGATTAAACTTAGGTCATAAATTATTTTGCAGCTTAAAATTCTTGAAAAAAAGATTATATCTTGTAATCTTGCATCACTGATCGTCTGGTGTGATAAGCGGCTCTGGTCCTCTGTTGCGGGTTTGGTGGGCGGGAAGCCCCGCCCGTCTACGGGTCAGTCTTAGGACAGTCCCGGCAATCTACAGGTCCGACTTGCGACAGTCCCGGCAATCTACAGGTCCGTCTTGCGACAATTCCGGCTATCTACAGATCCGTCTTGCGACAGTTCCGGGCTTCCGGCAATCTACAGGCTACCCGCAGGCTTGCTAGCACCAAAAATTCCAAATAGCCCAAACTATTTGAGGAACAAAATTCAGTGGTACATCAGATTGGTACGATCAACTCCGAGATTTTGCTAGATCTCGTGATCTCACTGGTGGTCTCATAGTATTTCCATCAGCAAGCCGGTGTGAATTCTATTCACAAGCACAAAAGCTGTATAATATACAGCCATCAGTTTTGCCACATTATGTGCACGCATTGCTACGGCCAAATGCAGATGGTTGGGCAATGGGCACGGCCAACAGTGGTTGAATGCACGAGTGTGCTTTGTGCTCAGTGCACATGCATTGCCTCAGCTGATACTGGGCAAAGCAAATGATGCGGGTGGTATGGGAAAAGTGTTATTGTAACGAATGTATCGTTACAAGGCAACAACTCAGGACACTGCTAGATTCTTGCCACGGCGCTCTCTTCTAAGAAGAGACCTTGTTAGTGGAGCGCATCAAAAAAGTTTTCATACCAAGCTCCTGCTAAATGCTGTATTGATGTCTACAGCCTTTTCCGATGCAGGCTTGATCTGCTAGCGCAGGAAAAGAGCTGCCTCAAGTTCTTTGCTGTACATATACCACTCCATATGTTGCATATGTATTTTTTAGGAATACTGTTGCAACGTCAAGTCCATGGGCTTAAGTCCAGTATTCAAAATGCGTCTTGTTTCAACCGTTTTTGGGCATTTTCGGTGCCTTTAACGGTGATTACTGCCGCGAAGTCATCTGTGTACCCGGCCAGGTACCTCTATTCGGGCGTTTCCATTTATAGTACATCATAGCAGGAAATATTTCATAAGTCGAGTCCAAAGATTGAGTTCAAAGCTTCACCAACGGTATTTGCCTTTGTTTTGATCCTTCTACGGTGCCACAGATTCACTCCCTGCGTCTGAGCCAATCCTACGTCGTCCGGAAGCGATTTTGCGGCACGTCGGAACTATGCTGCCGTAGTGAAATGAGTTTCTTACTTCTGATGGCTTAGACGAATTTATAACCTAACCTGCTTCGTACAGACATTCGCTGTATTAGAAAATTTGTTACAAAATCTGAATTGTTTCATGAAAGATAACGCATCGCATCGACAACTTATTATATTAGATGGGACGTTTAAGGCTATAACAGGGGAATGACTCATTTCTTCTACACAAAGATTAAGCGTCTTTCGGTCACCCCCACTTGCGTAACTTTCTGCACTTTCACACCTTATCACGGGCTGTCATAGTTTATATAGCCGCGTATAAACCGCTTAAGTCACCCTCTGTCTGCAAGAAGATGAACCCTTTACACAATCAGGCTTTAGCATCATTTGCTGGCCACCTTCCCTTCCTTCATTCATGTATGGTATTATCCAATTGACCTGCAAGTGTTGGTTTAAGTATTTCTATCTATCAAGATAGCCAACTTATTTAACCTAAACCTTACCTTCTAGCGGCTACTGGGCTGCATCTCGTCGAAATTCCTAGCAACCTTAGCCAGAACTGCAGCCGAAATTAGCAACTTAAGCTGGCTTTCCAGAAGTGACAAGCATTTCTATAGGCGGCCTGTATTCCAGGGAGCACCAACAGTTGCCCTTTCCTTGGTCCTTGATGGTAATCTCCTCCCGTAAAGAGCATTTGTACTTGGTAATCTGTCTTGAGACTTGTTCTTTTTATATATAGCTTACCCTTGTCGCTAGGTCTTTATAATAGATTACATAACCCCCTAACGTTTAGGACTGCCTTATAACCCACTGTCCGGGAATCGCTAACAACGGCGAGGCAGTGCTTCTCTCATTTTTGTCTATAGCTCATATTAATTGTTCTAGACAAGTTTGCGTAGATTTTGTGTTTTAATTACAGTCTTTCTCGGTTTGAAAAAACCATTGCCAGTCACTGCCTCGCTGTTTTTTTTTATTTCCCTGCCCAATGGCTGACACTGTGACCTAAAAGCTCTATTGTATCACCGGCCCACTTGCTCTCCAGTTTCCAAATGCGCGATGGTTGGCTGACTAAAATGGAATGATTCTCCAGCTCACGGTGAGTCCCAATCTAGCTACTATTAACAGGATTCGTCTTTCTTCTAAGCCTGTGGCATTTATTTCCAATTCTGCTGTTGAAGCCACCAGCGACCACTACCACTGCTCCCTCGAGTTCTTTTACACTCTTCTCCAGAACAGCCAGAAGCGTTCGCTTTGTAGTTACCTGCGTAGCCCCGTCGCATTTCACCCTCATAAAGCCTATTCCTGTGCTTTCGAGGCGAAGAACCAACCAGGGAAACCACCGCAAATCTTCCTCTCGTTCGACCAAACAAGTACGTTCGAAATTACCGTCTCGAAGTACGAAATGTATGCTCCACAGACCACTTACTCCACAAATTCTGCTGAAAGCAACGAACTCTCAAAAATATGCGTTTGAAAGACAACTTCGAAAATGATTGAGGGGGTTGCACTTGAGACTCTTTGCATAAATCACACCTTAAGGCTTTTTAAGATTTATGCAAAGAGTCTCAAGTGCAACCCCCTCAATCATTTTCAAAAAACCCTTCAGTTTGAGTAAAATTTGCTGCAAATCCCGAACCAAAACCCACACAGCCTTACATTTGCACCATGGACACTAACCGCCATTTTTTCAAAAGAGATACGTTGCGACTTTGAGCACCCACCTGCTGTTACCCAATGCACCCTTTTGCCATTCACCACTCTCAGAAGTCACAACTTTCAACCTCCGTAGCAGCAAAACCATACCATACACTCCAAACCTCAAACCTCGCAACATCCTACACTCAGCTTCAAAACTTACTGAAACAATAAACAACAAAAAAATAAGAGATTAATTAAAGACAATGCTACCCGGAAACCACCCCCACCCCCACGAAAGCGGAATCGAAATTCAACACGCAACATAGAAAATGCGAAGGAGCGACCAAATAAAAACCACTCACATACAAAACGGGACGCAAACCCCCAAATCAGTTAAAGCGAGGCAGCAATGCGACCCAAAAACTCTACAAGAATCCTGTCAAAAGTAGATATGGTGGTGACCCCAATTTCATCATCACCCACTGAATCCGGTTAATTGGATGTAGTTCAGGTTCCACTCCCAGTGGACTGTAAACAACAAACGAGATTTGTTTTCCACTCCCTCCAAAAATATACCATGGTGCTCCTGCTCCAGAAGGAAAAAGCTTCCTCCCTCTCTCACACTCTCTCTCTCGGACAGTTCTCTGTCTGCAAACTTGGTTTTCTGGAAAAATCATGCGCCCCGCCGCCGATCACTCTCTCTGGAAAATCCACATCCACAACCATTTTCATATGAAGCCGTTGTGATTTTTTTTTTCTACGGGTTACTGTAGGTTTTCCTCCTTAGTCTTCGGTATCATTTCGTTCGGCGTGAATGTCCTGCCGTCGATAGAATTCGCCGTCGCGATTTTTTTTTGTCCTCTCATGTTCATCTCTGCTGAAAAAGGATTAACGTTTGGTGTTGTTGTTTTTGTTTTCTTGCTACGTTCTGTAAGTGTGTGTTTGTGTTTACCCCGCAAGGATAGCTGAAGAAAAAAAAAAGAAATTAATTAAATATTCCAGAGCAGAAAAACAAAATACATAAACGAAGGCCATTAAGAGTGTCCTGGATAGTTGTGATTCAAATGAGAGTGAGTGTTTTGGAATAATTACCCAGCCCCCCCCGCTGCGGATAGAGGGTGCATTTTGTATCAACAAACAATTCATCGCGTAGGGTGTTAAAATGTCTCAAACCGAGTACCCAGTGAGACTACCTTCGCAGCAATTCCGGTTGGATATGTAAATTTTCATCGTAGCCTACCCCAACTGCGCCGGTGGTTAACGATATTTTTTTTTTCTTTCCATCGCATAGTACGTCCGCAAATAAAAAATAAATTCAAGTCCTCGTCGTGCTTAAAATTGAGTCCTTTGCCAATAATTCTCATCTCTCATTGTGCGTTGCGTGTGCCATTTAAATGTGTGTCAAATAAATGTCAAACGGATACGTTAAGATACACATACACAGAGATACACTTGAAAAGGAATAAAATCCAACAGAAAAAATAAAGGGATATCATTCGCTTCGCAAAACAACTGAAATTGACACCCCTTGCGTGCTACTGTACCCAACCTTCTGGCCAAAAAGGATACACAATCTCCGTTTCACTGTCAACTAAGGATAAATAAATAAAAATTGAGAGAAAATAAAGGAAGAAAAAAAAAAGAAAAGTGAAAAGGACGTGTGTCCTTTATGTGTTTGGTGCATTTTGATACGTAAAAAAAAGAGAAATTATTCCGAAATCCAAGTGCATATCCCCCCTCCCGCCGCGGGTGTGTGTGTTTGTATGTGCTGCACATTCAAGTGTTACCTACTGGTGGTGTTACCTACTTTGCTTTGTGAATGTGGAATGTGGAGGAGCCGCCGCCGCTGCTGCACCACCTAGAGAAGTTCTAGGGTACGTGTGCAATCCATTTCGGAATTTTTAATTCTTTTTTCTCCCATTTTGTTCCTCTCTTTCGCCTTCGGTTTAGAGTGTAGCCCCATTTTGCGTTGTCTGGCAAGGATATAATATAAAAACATCGTCCATCAGTGAATGTGAATGTGTCGTCGGCTGTGTGCGTGTTGCGAAATAAAAAGCAAATTGTGCGCCTAAATGGGCCACCCAAACACACATTGAAAAGTGAAAATTGTGGCAACAACTACTGAAAAGGGAAAAACCAATCCCATTCCCAGTTCCATTGCGACAACAGTCTCTCATTTACACACAATTATTCCATCCAATTGGGCCTGTGAGTGTGTGTGTCACAGAGGTTTTTGTTCTAATAAGCTCCTCCAACCTCCTCCAATACCGAGGGACGACAACAAAAAAAAACAACCGACAGAGAACGAGATAAAACCCGGTTAATTGAGAATGCGAAAGGATTCCCGCAAATCGAGGTAGGTAGATTTTCCAATGCACTACTGTCTTTTCCTCTTTAAATGCGAGCGGAGGTTTCCTCCACCTCCACCAATCTTCCCTCGCTGCGCCGTAAGGAGTTGCTAACATTCTATTACCAAGATTAATAATCTCCATTAACCTGATTTAAGTTAAATTACCAGGTCCGATAAGTTGGCGTGGGTGTCTGTATGGCTGTCTCGCAAAGGTGTTCAGATAATATACAGACAAGTTGAGGAAACAGCAGGAGTAAAGAAACAACAAACAAAAAAGAAAGGTAACAGTGGTAACGATCGATAAAGATAAATTGATTTTCCCTGAATTACAAGCCGGAGCCGGAGCCGGAGTCCACCCACATGACCAAGTTCGCATGTGTATACTGTTGATTCCTGTATTGAAATAAACGATTTATATCGGTCGATAGCAATTAGGTGTGCTCTCCTGATGTTTCTTCGCTATTGTGGAGGGCGGGTGGACTTTAGTTTCATATGGGGATAGTTGCTGAGTTGCTGTAGGGAATTGTTTTTTTTTTTTTTTTCGTTCTCATTTTGTTGAAGTGATAACGTGACAGCATTTGTTTGGAGTCCGTTTTTACTCTTGCCACGTGGAGCAATGGAATTTAAGAAACAGAAAAAGGACAATCGTCTCACCGGAAGGTATATACAATTTACCCGAAATTAAATGAGATGTTACATCCTTTTCGATTTCTTAAGAATTCCTTTCCCAAATCCTGGCTGACCATCGGTGAGAGTATGGAAGGAGTTTTTCTGTGGCAATGCTGATTGATGGCGCAGACCCCTGCAATGGGTGGAAACATTCGTTTCCTTAATGCTATTTGGTAAATTGAGTAGTCCGAGGAATCCTTGGTAATTTATTTTACTTTTCGGGGTAAATGCCTTCAATTGACTTTTAAATGAGTTTCGGGGGTATTTGTCAGAGTTGACCTGTTTGAAGTTTACATCAGGATTTGGAAATGATTTTGTTTTTATTTTTTATTTTTTGAATACCCTCAGTTGAAATATTCAACGAGGATCTTAATCAAATTTGGATGACTTTCGTGGGATAGAGATACCACTTGTTTATGTAAAGATTTTCTGCCTGAGACACAGCTTGGAGTAAGACTGTAGACTTGTTGCTTACAGTTGTCAACACCAGGCACTCTGTTTGTGATTTAAAAAGTAGGTTCAGTCTTCTTTGATGTCTCGAAACTCGGAGCAGAAATTTTAAGATCGTTTTTAACCCATTCCCGATATGGTAGAACCGACGTAGTCGTTGAACCTTGGAAAGGAATATTTAGGTGGGTTATAAGTGTGTTTTCTGCCTGTTTTGAGGGAAACTTAACTTGATTTACTCTGTTGCTACTGGGACTTATGAGTTTGTCCTGACTGTGAATTGTGGGTAAATAGTTAACTGAAGGATTTATTTGCCAAATGACTGAAACGTATTTTCAAGCTTCGGCGTTTTGGGGTAGGTTCATCCACATCGAGCTCTACTGCACAGAGTTGGCGGTTGTAGCTTCTTTTCCTTTTTTGAACTCCTTGTTTCTACAGCTACATGGGACCAAAAATTGTTTTCTTCAAGAGCCAAATATCAGTTCGCCTCTCTGTTTTTTCATCTTAAGTACTCATCGTCATAAAGGTAAAATGACATTTGAATTTAGTCTAATTTATTGTCTAGGACGTTAGCTTGACCAGGTACTGAAAAATGTAAAATTAGTTGGCTGGACTACAGAGCTAGAGCTCACAGGTTCTTTCTCCGAAAGCACAAATTAGATCAAGAGTCTTGCAAATGCAGTCCGACCGATAGTAGCTTTCAAAGTCAGCCTTTTAAGTACAGCATAAAATCATAGGGTCCATTTCCATTCGTGTCAAAAAATAAAACTCAGTCAAAGGAATGAGTGTGAGCGCACGGTAAAGGTAATAAGGTCGTACCTAAACATGTTGCGCAATCACTTTGTTTATTCATTCCATTTTATAAATTATAGGCACGCCTTTTATTGTCGACGACGGACAATGCACTTGATAGTTCTATGCACGTACTTGGTAGATGAGTTGATGCATCTTTGCGTTCGATCACCGGAAAACACAAATAAAATGATACGGTTTTTCCACGGCGCCCTGTCTCGAGTGGATGTCAAATATGACAAACATTCGAAAGTATACCTAACTGATTTGTTAAAGCACCTCAATTCATCCATTCAAACTCGGCATATTGTAAGTCCCTTTCATTCACCTTAAAAATAGAAACTCACTCACGCAAATGACTCTGACAAGTGAGGCCTAGAGCCTGTATTGTTTTTTTTTTTTTTTTTTTTTGATGCGACGATACATTTGCGGCAGTCTTGAAAATGGTACAAGGCATAAAAGTGAAGGACTACGGCTTGACTGCCCACCTTATAGACATATGTACGACGCATGTTGCTTTGCCCTGGAGATAAAAGCTGGGCAATCTTGAACTACCGAGGCCAGCTCAATTCGATATTCCTGCACTTAATTCAAGGCTATATTGATTAAGGCAAAACCATGTAGTCCATTTTGACTGCAGGCTTGGAGGGTAGCTTGGAGTTTCTCGTTTCTCTCCGCGGAACACACAGGCGGTATCCGGAAGAAATAAAGTGCACGACTGGTTCGAGCGTAACTTTGTCGTTCATTAAAATGTTTGGTACAAATGAATTGAGAGTTACCTGATTGTTTGAATTTCAAGTTGTCGGATTTATTTTTAGGGCGCGTATTCAATATGATTAAAAAAAAAAAAAGTTAGTAATATTAGCTAAAAAGAAGTTGGTTTTGTACTTTTATTGGACGTGGGCATTTGTAATATTTTCAAAAATATACCGTAGAAATGTTAACACAGACCGAGATTTGGGTACTCATTTTTGAGAAATATTTATAACACGTCACTATTAGATTTTTTTTGAGAAAAACTACGAACGGGACCTTATTACGAATTTTTTATCCTATGTTTGATATGTATTTTGATCAAAATCGTTGGAGCGGTTTTTGTAAAAACAATACCAAATATTGCAACGTTTAGTTTGCAAAATACTATTGCCTAACTATTTAGCTGAAAACCGAGTACAAGTTATTGTTCAGGATGTAAGCATTACTTTTAAAGTTTTAATGGAAACGGGGTTTTCGAGATATGACCAGTTTTTAAAGTTTGCGTTTTTGGTGATTCGAATTTAAAATTAAGGACGCAAACATTTTGAAAACATCAATTTTACTCTAAGTTTGCATTTTGGTCAAAATCGTTGTTGCCCTTTTCAGGTAAACTAAAGAAAGAAATTTTTAAAAAAATACTTTTTTCAAAAATCCATTCAACAGAGAAAAACTGAGTTTGCCATTAAGTAAGAAATGACCATATTACATTAGAAATTAATTTTTGTTACAATTGTATGGACCGTTTTCGAGATATGTCCAAGTTTCAAAAGTACCGTTATTTGATTTTGCAGCGGAAAACTGAGTATGCAGTCATGTTAACCTCACCTAAGTTTAAGCTTAAATATCAATTTTGGTTAAAATCTCTAACCCGTTTTCGAACAAATCGAAGTGGTATGAACATTTTATATGGGCAGTACCATTAATATTGAGGCTACCGTGAAAACAAAATAAACAGCCCCGAACTGTAAGCCCCCAAATCCAAAGTTTGAACGAAAATCCGAGCAGCCGTCGGGAAATACGGACAGACACCACCTGGACAGACGGACAGAACTTTGCGACACACTTATTTTTCTTCCTCAATAATCGTAATGTCAGAATTGATTAACATCTCGAGTTCTACGTAACCGAGAAAGTTAAAAAGCATTTCAAAAAGTTTAGGTACTCGCTTGTAATATTTGAGATGCTTAAATTTTATTTATTGTTGTACAGTTTCTAAAGAAACTTATACCTAATCTAATTATAAGGTACACTTTGGGTAAAAATGTCGTACAATTTTCTCCGCAAGTACTTGTTGGAACTGCGTGATATTTATGAGTCAAATAAAAGAAAGATAATCTGTCGCAGATTTGCACAATGTATGTATTTTGTTCCTTATATTTTGTTGAGTTCTTTTAGTGTACCTTATAAGTAATCTAATTATTAATAAACAAATGTGCACAAGTGAGTTAACTAATAGACGTCAGATTCAGTACACAAATTTGACACAACTGCTGAGTAACGCATTGATTACTTTGATGCAGTGTTTATTAAAACAGGGAATTATGTTCACTGGCAAAAAAAACGTTCGCTTAAAACAGCAGAGTTCGCTTTTAGTCGCGTAGCACTTTTTATGTGAAAAATTCCTCGTGGAACACTTCGTTGCACTTATGCTATTTTTCGCAGTTATGTATTTGTAGAAAATGCAATAACTGTTTTATTTTATATTTTATTAAATTCAAGTAAAACAAGTATTCAACGAAAAAAATCAAGAGCAATGTTGTCTCTGGAAACGTCTCTTTCATGATTTTCATTTGTCGGGGATTCCCTATACATAATGTTGATATTATCATCCCAAACCCCATCCAATACCAAAGAATCTTCAGTACGAGTGTTGCCAGATGAAAAATCTGAAAATCTTGAAATAGAAAATCTTTTCTTTTTCAAAATAGAAAACGAACGAAATATAAAATGCAATTTTGAAGTACTTTAAACAAAACTTATATATATTATTTTCGATAAAATTAAAGTCGATATAAAAAAAAATTTGTCAAAAATTTATGTTATTGTTTTTTGATATTTTAAAACATATTTGAATTAAAATCACTTAGAATATTATTGCATATATCAAGTTCATAGCAATTCGCTTCATTAAATAGCAACAAATCCTTTGTAAAGATCGAATTTTCAACTGATTACGAATTTTTGTTTTATTTTTATTTACAGCAGAAAATATTCTTAAGATTGGATTGGAAATTTCAATCCGCTTGTTTTTACTCCTAAGACATTTTTCCAAAAATATATTACATCAGTTATTTTATCAAATTCGTTAAAATTTATTTTTTTTAGAGCTAATGGAAACGTTAAATTGTATATGGGCAATGGGTTCCGCTCGACTCGCGTTATACATAATAATGGAGTTAATTGAAAAGGTTGTTTTAATTTATTATACTTAGAAAATTCTTAATATCAAAAATCTTGAAATTTGAAGTCTTTTACATATTCTGGAGCTTAAAAGGCTTGAAAAAGATGATATATCTTATAATATAGGATCACTGGCAACGAGTTCTGTGCAACAATTAGTCTGAAACAACTTTTTGGCACAATCTCACTAGATACGTACAAAAATTTCGAAATAGGACATGACTTTATAAATGCATCCCCCAAAAATATATTCAAGTCGGTGAGTATTTTTTCTCATAATTGTATGACTGTATATTACGCAGTTTATGAGGGTTAAACGCATTTGAGTGAATACCCTTAAATTCAAAACGCGAAAATAGAATTGTTTTTTTCCAGTTTCTATCTCAGCAAAGTCTGTCGCTGTCTCCACGTGCGATTAATTCAGATTATGCAATAGAAAGCATGCTTTTATCGCATACCACATACAGCATACTATAACCACAAGAACAGCTGTCTTTTTTTTGGGAACTAAAAATTTTCAGTTGAGCTGCCAGTTTTTTTTATAAATATAAAAATGACAGATTTCTAAATCAAATATTTAAATTTAAATTTTATTATTGTTATTTTTGCAATTCCGCCAAAGATACTTTCGTGTGGGTAATCGTCTTTACTAAAAAAGTATGCTATGAAATGCCCAAAAAAAATTTTAATCTTTTTCGGCCACAAAGAAAAAAACCAAATAAAAGGGTAATATTTCCATTTCTTATGATTTATACGATTTTGAGAGAATGATAGATACCCAATGCAAGATAAGGATGAGCATTGCTACAGAAGTACCCTTTTTCAGCCAAGGAATTACACTTTTTTCATAAAAAGGACCATACTACGTATATTCATCCTTCCTCATACCTCATACCTATGGCATGTTTGGTGGAACTGTACGAGGAATAGATATATGATTGCAGGTTGATATTTCATCAGAATTCGGAAATTTGCCAGATAATTTTACCTTTTATTATGAGAAATGATTTTGTTTACAAAGCTAATCCGTCAAAAGCAGCTGATGTCGTTTTCAGAACAAAAAGTAATAGATTTCAGTGTTTTCTGTAATAGTTTAACGAAATTCTTACCTTTTTGGACACAGACCTCGTTAAGTAAAGTTACCGCCGAAAAACGTTTTTAAATAACAATTTCAGGAAACCCAATTAAAGGTTGCGTTAATTTTTACGCGATATTTAACTAAACAACAGCGTAGAGGCGTCTTAGGAAAATCTAATAAATACGGCTGTACTAGTATTAATGAGGTAGGTAAATTTTTTTTTCAAACAATATTGCAGCTTACATTAAAACAAGCTATTGTATTTTATTAGTATCCCTAATATTCAGTTGTTATTTTTGAAATTTTTGTTTCACTTACTTGCACTTCTTTATGCATTTCTACCAATCACAGTCTATGCCTTGTATGTACCGTAAATAGAGACAATCTGCCAACCGATACAAATGTCAAAGTGGCAACATAAAGTGTTCTCCCCGCATATTCGGAAATGAAAATTTAGTCCCAGATTTGGGAAAATGCGCCAATTTTGGCGCTTTTTGAATGAAAAGGGGAAAAAGAGGAACAATCTGGAAATAAAAAGGGGAAAAATCAAAAATTTCTGTGAAACGTAAAATGTTTGAAAATAAAATTAAAATGTATTTTCATTACCAAAAAATTTCAATGAATTAATAGTTCTTATTAAACATGAAATAAAAAAGCCCATCGAACGTCTACATAAGAATTTTTGTGTATCTCAATGCATTCACTCGTTTTGATATTTTGTCTAATAGAAAAGCAAATTATTGTATAAAGTAAATTATTGAAGTCTTATGCTTATTTTATGTTTTTTTAATAAAAACGGTTACATTTCGTAATTGTTTCATATGAAAACAAGTCCAAATTTCACTCAGGTGAAAAGGGGAATTTTTTCGAATTTATGGGAAAACTAATGCTTTTGCTATTAAAAAAAGGGGGAAAACAGTCTTCATAGTCTGGGAACACAGCTCCCAAGTGACGTTTGCTAGGAGTGAACAGCTAGTGTGAGCCCTGGAATTGTCAAGTATAGAGCGTATTTGATGTAATTGCGTGCGGAAATCCTGCTTTACCTTCCTTTGGCTCAAAAAGAAAAAAAGCACCTTATATAAGCCTACTGTTTGCAGATTTGATGCCGAAAATATAAAATATATAGATAGTGAGTGGGGGGAAAAACATTCACGCTGTCGACCTGTGGGCTTTATATGGACACACTTTAGCCTATTTTGTTTGTAAAAATTGAGGTAGGTATAATCTTGTATACATCTACTTGGGAATCCTCCTTTTTTATTTACGGCACCAGTAGGCGAATCCCAAATTCTATAGTCCCAAAATACGATTGGTTACTTGAATGCTTGCAGAGGAAACATATTCTCTGGATAAATTTTTAAAATACTTGAAAACTGTTAAATTATTTGTTCGCTTTAAAATCGCCACGCCATTATCCTTTTCGGAGTAATTTTCAATCTAATCACCTGCTCTGACAATTAAAATGAACTATGATAGTTGGTTTGCCAGTTTGCATTTTTGGTCGACGCACGGGGCGAAAACTAGGGGCGGAATTGTGTAGGGTCTAGAGTTTTTGTTAAATTCTGTTCTATTTCGTTATCATATCCTTTTTGGTAATCTTAAAGTGTGCTTCTGCATTTTGCGAACGAAGTAACTTAAATACTTCTGTTCGGTCCACTATACCCAATGAATTCAATATTGAACATGACAATCAAGGATGAAATTAATGTGTGCTAATTTAAAATGATGTAGGCTGTACATTGTGCAAAAATCGATCGATTCTCTAAAACTATATTTGCCTGTGAAAATTCTAATATCTTTGGACTATTTTCGTTAACAAAACAAGTCTTTCAAAAAATAACTTACTGTCAGCTTAATTAGGGAAAAGTTATAGTTATTTTTAACTGTTCCTTAAATAGGCGAATTGCTTCGATTTCAGCAAAGCAAAGTAAAGTTTAATTTTCAGCACGCAATTAAAAAAACCACTGTGAGTCTTCGAAGTGTCAAATAGAAAATCCAACTTTACATTGCCTTGCTGAAATCGAAGTTATAAAAACAGGCCAAATTTTATTTAAGTTGTGTAAGGGCTTTGCGTCGTTCTAATAACAAATTTTAGTGTTGACTTGAAATTTATGGAAGCTCACAGGTACGAAATTTGTATGAAAAATATAGCCACTGTGAACTACTAAAATTTAGAGTCGAAACTAAAAATGTTTATTGGTAAGGCCCCGTGTTTATTCCTATAAGATGGTTTCAAAAAGGAAGAGGTTGATATTTTCATCGGGAATATTTATTTGGAGCAGACTTTTACATTCAGATGAACATGTGTCTTCGGACATGTTCGCGTTTCAAGTTTTAAGCCTTTTTTGCTTAAGTCGTATATGTGAACATGTAAATAAAAATTGGCAAAAAGTTGGGCGTATTTTTTGAAAAAAATAGTCAAATATAAGGTTTTTCAGATTTAGAGAAAAATAAAATTGTTTAGCGCAATTAATATATGCATGGTATTCTCTCTTTTCTGACTGTCTCTTGTTAATATTTATCGTTTATTATAAAAAAAGTATGTGCACATTTTTCTACGGAATGCAACAACTGAAAACACTAAGGCATTACCGACCACCTTAAAACATTCAGATTAAACACTTTTATTTCACAATAAACAAATTTGAAAGGCCCAAACCAAGCACGATAAGCTCCATTTGGAAATCAACTATAATTTATATGCCATTGTACAGGAAAAATAAAATTAACTTCTAGCCCATATGCTTTCCTTGCTAATTTGATTTCCTTTCGCGCAGGAAAAAAAATAAAAGAAAACCCAATCGATTCAAGAGTATCTACTGAGAGAAAAAAAGAACATAGTTCGATTGAGAGATTATTGCACTTTGTATATCGGAGGCAATTGACAGAAGGCAGAACTGACACGAAGCTCCTTGATAAATTGATTACAAGTTTCAATAAGAAAAATCATTTGTAACTTTGTGTCTCTATCTTCTTCTTCGATCTTGGCATCGCTACGAAGGGAGGTGACTGTAGACTGTGATAAAATAATAAGAATGTCCATCGTGAACAACGAGTCCAAAGAGCTTCGTAATGGCAGTTTTTTGTTGTGTGTTTCTTCAATGTGATTGCGCAAAATTGTGTCGAGATATTTTTTTCCTATAGAACTCGGTGGTGGAACCTGTTGAATTTGAAAATATATCATCTTACTCAAAGACTGTGTATTTCCATTCAGCTCTGTCAAATGGGACCATCTATTCGCCCGTAGGTATACCTTTGAACGTGGACTCTTTCAAAGGAGGCCCTAAACATGATCAGAGTTTAGTCTTTCAGTACGCAATTTTAGATGACGATTTAACAGACACCGCTTTGTGGCACGAGTTATGGATTTATCTGAGAACCGAAGTTGCCTGCTATTGAACAGCTAAATACAAAAAAATAAACGTCCAGTCTTTTGCACGACGCACCTAATTGCTGTGTATGTGCCCTTAATTGTTTACAATAAGAAGATTAAACCAACAATATTTCCGACTTAAATTAAAGATTATTTTGTAGTCACCAAAAGACGCAGTCGTCAACACGTCGAGTAGTTGTATCCCGACCATCTCTCCCGTTCTTCCTGTAGGTCTCCTTCTCATCTCACCACAAGTCTAATACGGGAGTTTATCCTTTGTGAAAGAGGAACATCGAACATTTTGTTTATTTCTGCGTCTGCTGTTGAATTGTAGATTCTCTTGCTCGTTTTCCGGCCCAACTACGAGTAAGTACTGCAAATCTCAGCAAAACGCTGTATCAAAGGGATTTATTGCGAGCAACAAAAATCAATGGGATTGTTTGATTTGCTTGTCGTGTTTATTTCTTGGAAATTAATCTCCAAATAAATAACCCAAATCATCGAAAATTTTCGATGAGAACCCTTCAGTTGGAAGCATTTTTTTTTATTTATTTATTTCCTTAGACTTCTTTTTTTTACATTTTCCCTTTGAACAGAGAGAAACCAATAAATCGATTGTTCGACTTTCACTGTGGAAATACAATTCGAAACAAAACGTCGAATCAGTTCTTTTGTGTAAGGGCTGCATAGCTGGTCACTGAACTACATTGAAGCATGTTCTTTTGTTTTGGGGATGTATCGAAATAAAAATAATTATGATGAATGCAATAAATGGGAGAGTTTCTTTTTAAATATAAAATACAAATTCAAGTTCTACTGCACGTGCGGAAAACACATGAAGGGAGTTCTGAAAATATGGGTGGCATGAAACAAAGGACGGGTTTTTATTGAATTCACCTAATTGACATAGAAATTTAATCAGAAACTATATCTTCCGGTTTTGCGAACTACTTTTTTGTGTGTTTTAGGTAAAACTTCAAGGCGAACGTTGCCAGACAAAGTAATCCGAAATCTGTCTTTCACTTCGGAAAAGTCAATAAAAAAATTGTCTGTGTTGCAGTAGTTTGAATTCATTTAAAAATTGTCAAATTGTTTCGAATGCTTGGTGCTTTAATAAGTATATTGGGTGCAGGACTGGGTGACTGAGTCGCAAGAAACTTTCATTACTTTCATCGGATTCGGTCTTAAATGTTAATATCTTGGAAAAGGATTTAATTTTCCTAATATTACAAATTGCAAAACCCTCACAAGTTGAGGTGAAGTTGATTTTGTGCAGTTTTCTGGGGCCCAATTCCGGAAGAGGGAGATTTTTGCCCGTGTACACTCACAACAAAACTCACACTCACTGCCCATGGTACACCAATTGCAGTTGAGGCGATTTTGCAACGGTTTGTTAGTTTGGAAGCAGCCATGCCAACTAAGGCTTATTCGTGCCTTTTAGGCATTATTTGATTAGCTAAGGCTTTAAAGCCTTTTTTTTCAAAAAGGCATCTCGCTTTTATTTCAAATATCTTTTAATTTTTTTTTTTGATTCAACATAGAAACCGACTTTTTATTTTTTTAAAGAATGTATTTCCACCTTCATCTGCTCATTTTTCGAACACTTTATCTGTCGTTCTTTAAATATAAATTCAGATCCACTTTCAGTAAGTGGATATTGAAATTGTAAACAAATTTGAAAGCTGTTTGTTAAATAAAAAATGTTTTTCTTTATTTTTTTTATATTTCTGTTAAATTTTTGATTTATTGTTCCGCTTTACTTAACAAAATATTTTAGGCTGATTGGAAGATGCCGACTGCTGAATGAATCATTTCTTGTCGAGTGAGCTGGTACTAGCTGTACCCGCCCGGCTTCGCCCGTGAAAAATGTAGTTTCAGAACAATCGATGGAAACAATTTTGCCGATGCATCACCTGGAATTTTCCCTAATATAAATCCCCTAATGTAATAATACCACGATCTGGTATCACTGGTACCTATACCTATTTGACATTTCTTTCTAGACACTTTATTTTGTAAGCAAAACAGAGAGAAACAAACCTTTCCTACATATTTGCCATTTCTTTCATTTTTTTTCTTAGCAAACCACACAGCGCACTGCCTCTGTCTGTCTCCCTCTCCGTCACAGGAGTAAAATAGGGTTGAAAGAGATTTCAATATAATATTGCGCAGTTAGTATGTTTGATTTGAGAATGAATTGCATATCTACTCACTCATGTGAAAATCGTAGAAATGTTTCAAATTTTGCCTTTTTATTTAAGAACCTTTTAAATTATCGAGTTATTGGATATCCTAAGTTGTACCTGCAGATGTCCTCTATAAGTTTGTATTTACTGTACTTAAATGCTCCCAGTATTTTCGAACGGAAAGAGTGACAAAGAAAAAAGTAAAACGAAACGAAAAAATAAATTACTCTTGTCCAATTTTTTCCCGAACTTATAGAGATATAGAGTTGAAACAAAGTAGAGATTGTAGGTCTAGGTATCCTCTATAGGCCTGTGGAAAATTCACCAGAATATATTAAACAGTTTCTAAGATTTTTGCATTTAAAGACATGCCGTCAAATTCAATCTTAGTCGAACAGAACTACACCAATTTTATTTATATGATGACTAGCTGATCCGGCGAACTTCGTACCGCCTGAAATTGGTTAAATAATTTCGCTTGTGGTCGAAAATCGACCTTTCCTGGTTCTAATCTAAGATGATTTAAATTTGAATACGTTACTATGGTAATATGTCGGCGAGAAATTGAATGTCGCCAAAATCTTTCAATTGCCTGTTTTGTATGGGGAATTCATAACTTAATTTTACGACTTCGTAGATTTCCGGGTCGGATTCTTGGTCGTTTTTTTTCCGCGCTAATGATTGAATCGAGTTGGTCTGGTCAGGATTTCTCAATTAACCAAATCAACCAAAGCAGAATGTCAGCGTAGAATCCCGTGCCATTGTTAGAAGTTCGTCGACCAATATTTGCGCGCATTCGTCTTTTCTCACTTTACTTTTTGAAAACAAAATAATACCGCACATACGAAGGTTGCTAATTTATTTTTGACATAATAGAAAACTAAAAATAAATGTTTAATAGGAACAATCATTGGATGCCAAATCAGGACCACACGGCGATTTTCCGGAATTTTATTTCTGCATAAACGTGAAATCCAGCAATACGAATAAAACCAAAAAAGAATCATGCAAGTCGTCCTGTCCAAGGGGTTATCGAGTTATAACATCATCGAGTTTCACCTTTCACCCCGAAAGAATTATAAATAATACTAGCTGTTCCCCCGCCGGAAAACTTTTTCCACGAATCTATGTAAAAAAAAATTAAAACATTTATTGCAATGCTTTTACGTAAACAACATGCTGGGTTCTTTTTTATCCATCGCTTGTAAAAACAAATAGTGCAGATGTTTTTCCGACTCGGGAGCATGCATTGTAGAGTTGGCCATGCGAGAAAACTGGGTTTTTTCACATTTGAAAAGATTGTCCTTGCGGTTGCGACTTAGTAACAGTGGCGTAGCGAGGGGGGGGGGGCACAGGCCCCGGGCGACACATTGCTAGGGGCGGTTACAATTTTTAAACATATAAAATTTACAAAACGGATTATTTTTTCAGTCCAAAGAATTTATTTGCAAAGTTTACCAGCATTAACACTGCTTCACAGTAAGTAATCAGAAATTCCTTGTGTTGCTTAACAACAACATCCAATGAACGCTGCTCCTTGGTATGCAACGAAAATACACTTTTTCTCTTTTTTTTTCGCTTAAAGTTGTGTGTGTAGTGTGTGAGATGAGTTTCTCAAAATTGAAATTTAAATTTAAAATTTATTTAAGATTCACAATGAGCACTCTAAGGCTACCTAATCTGCATTTCATGGCTATAGAGCCGGAAATCACAGAGACCATTGATACTGAAAAATAATAACAGATTTTACACTGATAAAAAGTAGGAAAACAACATTTTAAAGAAGTTTTCTGTAAATTACAAAAACAAACATTCTTGTAAATAAAACAAAATTAATTGGGCATGCTTTATGTACCTACATAATAACTTTTTTCCTTTTACTTAAAACCAAATTAAATGCTTTTGTCCTTTAATTTAAAAATTATTTGTTTTAACAAATTTTAGTTGTGAAATAACATGGCACAAGCTTTTGATAAAGTCTGGCATAAAGGAATGATCCACAAACTACAAAAGCAATTGCCGAAACAGTATTCAACAATTCTGGAGTCATACATATCAAATCGAATTAAACAAGAAACAAAGTACTCAACATTAAGAGAAATCAAAGCTGGTGTACCGCAAGACAGTGTTCTAGGTTAAGTAGTTTACCTATTATTCACTAGTGTAGAAACCACTACAGCAACATTTGCAGATGACACTGTTGTACTTGCTATGGGAGCAACTGTCGAAATATCTACAAAAAAAACTTCAAACGGCGATAAAGACTATTTCAAAATGGACTAAAAAAAACGCAGATTAGACTTATGTCGTTTTCCATTGGGATAACCAAAAATTTTTTTTCAGATCTCAGATTTAACGCGGCTCATGGAACATGCAACGAAATTGATCCGCTTTTTCAAATGGATTAGTGTGTTATTTGACAGCAATATCAGCTGTACAAATTGCATTTGTTTTTGGAAAAATCAACTATGGAGCGGAAACTACGGAAAAATATTTCTGCTGACAAATGAAATAGTTTCGGCGATTCGTAGTCTTCAGATGATGAAGATAATAATTCCTCCAAAATTATATCCATTGCTATTTATGCATTTCTTTATTTTGGTTTTCACGAAACTTTGCGCTTTTGTTTTGAAAGCAAACTTCTTGAAACGACGTAAAAAAGATGTGCACAGTATATTGTAAATCACTTATCACTTAAATGATCTAAAGTCAGTCCAAATTAATTTTACGTATAAAAACGTACCACACATTCCAATATACATTAACAACAATGTAGTGGAGTACTCAAATACAGCCAAATATCTAGGCATGACTCTTAAAGACGCTAAACGGTGCATTTTTGATTTTCAAAAAAAAACATGGCCAAAATTATTTTTTTGTGTTTGGTAGCTAATTATTGTAAAAATTCATCAGAAAAAGATAGTAGTAAACAAAAAACATTTTTTTAGTAAACTTTGTAAAATTTTATTATACATAAACAATTACAAAAAAATCACGAAAAAATAAAGAATTTAAATTGTATGAAAAATAAGAAAAAGATAATAAAAGATAATGAAAATAATAAAATTTTAAATTTTATTTGAATAAGTAATAAATAAAATTAAAAAAATATTTCATTGCTAATAATGTATAAATAGAGTAAAATATTTTCACTCATTTTAAGGCTCTTATTGTGAATTTTGCTTCGGTAACAACTACATAGCTGGGATTAATATTGGTTTTGTGTTCTTTGGCCGCATCCCTTATTACATTGTATTGGAACTTGGTTAATTTGGCCTCAACAAGTATTGATAAAGCCTGATTTGCGGTATATGGAATAATTTCATTGTCCATTTTTTTATAAGCTTTTTGGTACTTCTCCGCGCGCGTAGGAGTTGAAAAAACTATGTTTTTTATCACAGAAGCAGAATCTAATTTTCCTTGTTCCCGAAGTTGCATTTGAGCAGCATAGCATAACTCTTCGGGTCCAAATTCAGAACGCAAAACTTCAGTTATTCTCCTCTTGGATCTTTGACTTAGCTGTGTAAAATCAGTTTGTAGCCGCCCAACAAATCCATGGGCTCGGCGTGGGAACTAAATTTCAAGCTCCAACCAGGTTTTATTCTTATTTTTAAAAGCATCGTAATTTCTTGAGGAGGCTAACCATCGACTTTTATATTCATATGCAAACTTAGTTAACATTTTCTTTGTTTCCTCTGAGGCATCAATGTTAGTGAAATTTCTTAATTTTTCTGCCAAAAAAATAATTTTTCTGCCAAAAAATGCAAAAAAAGCAACAAATTAGAATTTTTTTTTTTAGTTTTGGCCATGTTTTTGGGAAAATCCACCTGTGTGCGGCGTTGGAAAGCGCATGTAAAGAAAAAAAAAAAGATGAGTTGAACATGCGATACAGTAAAATGTTTTGGCTTTTTGGGAGATATTCATCCTTGTCCAACTACAATAAGTTATTGCTATACAAGCAAATTCTCAAACCATTATGTACCTATGGGGTCCAGTTGTGGGAATGCACATAACAAACAAATTTACAAAAAATTCAGGTCTTCCAAAATAAAGTACTGAGGAACATAGTCAATGCACCTTGATACATAAGTAACGCTGATTTACATAGAGATCTAAATATTGAAATGGTTGAAGACGAGGTTAAAAGGGTTGCTCAAATGCGCAGACGTAGACTTCTCAACCACGTTAGCTTAGAAATAACCGAATTATTAAATATAGACAATGAATTCAGGAGATTAAGGCGGATAAAACTGCTTGGTCTATAAAAATTAGCTAAGAATAGAAACTAGGTTATATTTTCTACCAAAAAATTTCAGAAATCTTTTTAATTTTTCAAACAATTCAAAAATAATTTGTTTTTAGTGTGTCAAAAAATTACTTGGGGCGGCATAAAATGGGTCTGCCCCGGGCGGCCCCAACCCACGCTACGCCACTGCTTAGTAATAGTAACAACGAATGGTGCATTGAAGACGCTTAATTTCGAATGGGACATCAGATGGAATCATTGGTATGCGAGGAATCAAAACTTCTTGGAAATATTATTACCACGAAATCCATCCTTCGAATGTGACTTATTTTTATTATGGTTAGCGAATCGAAATTCATTCGCCTGAACTGTCAAACCGCTGGCCTTATTGCGGTTTGCAAATTTGTGAAATGTCATTCGCCTTAAACTTCAAATTTTGTTGAATAAAAGTTTTTGGTGAAACCAGGGGCGAATGGAATTTATGAGCTAGAGAAATGAATGAATATTCAAGAAAAATGTATAAGACCTATTCAATTCTTGTAGAAATAAACATATAATAAAAATCCCCTTTTATAGTTTCAAATGAAACAATTCCATCCAAATCCAGGCACTAGTTGAGCTCATGGAACAAAACCCAGACATAGCCAAAGGGTTGTTACAATTTGGAGCTTCGAAAAAATCCAACAAAGAATAAATATTGGGATTATTTCGCCGTTGAAATAAGAAGGGTGCGCAGGCCAACTTTATAATAAGACGGATTGAAGAAGTGCGCATAGATATGAATTTGTCTTGTGTTTGGTCCAATGGCACGAATGTTTCTTTGGTTAAACAAAAGTTGGACACAAATTTTAAGAAAATTAAAGTGCTTAATGTGTTTAGGTACTTAGAGATGGTTTGGAAGTTCTAGAATCTACAGGTTTCGAATTGTCCCTTATATGTACTTCGTCTCAATCTACATAAATATATCTAATGCTACCTCCGTATTGTTGTCTTCAAAAAATAGATTAATATTGCTGATCATTTTTAAGACACACAAATTTTTTATTTTGAATTCTTTTTGCTGTACCATAAATATGTTCGAATTGACGGTTTGGTGCTGTCATTTTCGTTTTTATTATTTTGGTCGCCTTTGATTTATAGGCGAATGAATTAATTCGCCGACCATAATCGACAACTAACTCGATTTACGCGAATAATTCGACTCGCAAAAGAAGTTCTGAATTCTCTTAAGAATATCGGAGAAAATGCCGACGATTTTTTCCAGGGAGGCTTTTCAATCCGCATCCCAACTTCCCGAGGACTTATGTGAAGTTGAATTAAGAGCTCCAAGAACTTCATTGAGATAAACCACATGTTCCAATCCAGAAACCTCTTCTACTGAAGCCTATTTCAGAGTGTCTATACTGATTCCTTGCATAGATTCATGGTCAACGAAGACGTTATACCATCTTTTCAAGCTCTTCTCCCAGTTTTTGCTACAGTTGAGGGAGCGTGATAATGCAATTTCGTTGTCAGCTGTGAAAGCTGAGTACATTCTTTGGTGCGAAAAAATATCGTCGAGTGATCCTTCTACCGACGTTTTGAAATTTAGAGTTACAAACATTTTGCTTACGGTTTTGGCCACGCTTACAGTGACCACAGCTAGTGTTGAAAGAACCTTTTCAACTATGAAAAGGATTAAAATGTGTCCCGAAGCGTTATGGGGAATGCAAGATTAAGCTCACTTACTACGATATCTGTTTATTCGGAGATTAAGTTGGATTCAGATAAGATGATTGATCTCATGTAAACAAAAAAAAATCTTCTTCTTTGAAAAACTGTGTGTAAAAATAGTTTAAGTATGTTCCGTTCAGTACATAACCGTTTAAAAACTAATAAAAATCAATGAATAGGAATATATACCTATAGTTTTCTGTTTAAAGAATGGCTCGAAAGATTTGGAAGCTTTTTTAATTTTTTTTTTCTTTCAATTTTTGTTGGCCTATCTATTGATTACCGTAACTACCGACATTTTTTTAAAAAAAAGGAACTACCTTGGTTGAAAATTACGGACGGTAGAGGGAAACATACACTTTTTGCCACTTTGTTTTATATACACTCTGTTCCAACTGAATAGTTACGAGTTTTTCCAAATCTATGCAGCTCATTATTTCCACATAATGTACATGAATCTATCATTTCATGCTTCACAAATTCGGTCTGACATGTGTTGTGTTTAATCTTAAGCTTTAGAGCATCCGCAACTGATGCACGAGATTACGAGACTGCCCGAGAGTCCACTTTACATTACCTCATAATCTCGTACATAAGTGTGTATATAATAGAATCGGATGACAACTTAGGTACTAGGTTTTGTTAACAGTTTTTAAGTAAGCAATGTTAAAGGGTGATCCGTGTGAATACAACAACATGGAATCTTTACAAGTCTTTAACAAGTCCAGCGAAATTTTCCTCCAGGCTAATAAAAACTTGAATCTTTGTGTTTGCAATGAGATTAACAGAAATAAAATAATGATTTAAAAATAATATGAAATTACGGATTTCTGGCTTTCAAAAAAGCTATAGTCCTTTATTGTAAGAGTTGCCATTTTTTGTTAATTTATTTATTTTTAATTACCCCTCGCGCGTAAGCTACAAAAAACCATCAACATTTTTCGTCGCCTAAGTTATCGAACTCGTGCCGATACCAATGAAGACGTTCAATTTAAGTAGCAATATTTAAGTTGGAGTGCAATATGTCGCCAAGAGCAAGTATTATAACTTTGTTTTTTTTTTAGAGTCTTTCAATCTAGCTATCATAGTTTCTTATAGAGACTTCGATCATGCCAATGGAATGCATATTTTGATCGATACAGCTCTTTTTGGCTGAACTTTTCATAGGAAAATGCGTTCGGGTAGGTTATGTTTACTTCTGCCAGAGTCCTGCGACCGCAATAATAATTTTTGTTTTCCATGCTACTCAGAATTATTTCTTAATAATGTTACAAATTTCAATTGGGAGGAAATGACTTATTTTTCTGTTTTGTTTGCAACTCATGTCATAGTGATCCTTGGTAAAGATTATCATTCATGACCCATGGACCTAAAGCAACAACTTAATTGGAGAAATTAAGTGGAGAAAATTACTCCCAAAAATATTCACTGGCTCTTCGACTTCAAGCAGAATATTAGCAACTGTCTGTTTATTGCACACAAGACTGTCAGGAAGTAAGCTTGATTGATTGTCTCATTATAGGGATTTATAGCCCACATTTCTGAGAAGAATAATTCTATTAGTTCCAAGTTTTTTATATACATATTTCTCAGAAGCAAATTGAACAAAGCCTTTCTTATATTATTTCCAAGGAAACATTGTTGGACTTGATACCTGTTGTATAAACTAATGTAAAAAGGAATGTATATACCAGCATTAAGAAAAATGAGGATTCGAGGGATTTGTCAGGAAAGATTATTTGCAGCATCAACCGAAGTGATTTCCACGGAGGCAAATAAATGATTTGTTGGCGGAAGAGGCCTTCGTGGTGAATTAATAATGTAAAACTTGTTATACCGTCCAGATATACACATATTTAACCACCCAATGCAGCGTTTCCGTCCGCAGATGTACAGATGTAGCAGAATTTACACCTAACTAAGAGGCTGCGATTATACTCCAAATTTCATCGTTTCTTTAAAGTTATTTGCAAAATAATGACTTTCCCGAACCAAAGCAAGGGTACAAGCGTCCTTGTTTTCACTTATTTTGCAGGAAGATAAATCCCCTTGATCTTTCTAGACTTCCGGAATTTGTCAAACAAGTATCACTGTTCTTTTTTTTCCTGTGTTGTATCGAAATATGTCCATCTGAGCAAATACACTTCAAAGTGCTTCCCAAGGGCTATCGGTCCAAATTCTGAAATGTGTTTAATCTTCCATGAGATGGAAAGCTGTGCGCTGAAAGATTCATGTACGAAATACATTCCCAAACTCAGCAGTCCTTTTAACAAACTTAGTTGACCCTTGTCTTAAAGCAAAAAAACTTCTACGACTCTTAAAAGTAAAATATACACGTTCTTAAAAGTTTACATACAGTTTTAGGATGCCTTCCTTATTGTTTTTCTTCTTATTACTTTGTCAGTCCCTCAGATCCATATCAACTACCTAAACAACCCAATGAAAACTTAAAAGCCTAACCAGACAAGAATAGGTCGCCTTTCAGTTTCTTAACGTCAAGCAATAGTTTGTCGCAGACAGCTTCAAAAGGACACCCCGAAAGAGGAAACAACAGCCAAAAGAAAGAAGAAAAAAAAACACAAATCCCCATTCACTTATTGTGTGAGAGAAACTTTTCGTCCCCAAGGGAAAATTCTATCCTCGAAATATTAATGCGTTCCAATTGTTTTAAGTACAATCCACAAAATGTTTTTTAAAACATACAACCCTCAATGGACAGTATGCCATTCGATGATCAGTAAAAAAAATACTATACACATTTACAACTGTGTGTACTATATAAAATATTATACAACATAATTGCAAAGTAGGTACATTTTTGACACATGTCACTCCATAGCCATACAATATGTATGCGAAGCTTAATGTGTGAACAGTCTGTCAGTTGTCACGAATATTTGCCATTTAGCCATCAATATTTTGACCAAATTGCCTGCTGCCACTACACACACATATGTCACAACTGGAACACATGCGGAGGCCTTATGTCATGCTGTTGTTGTTATTGTTCTTCTCTTTCATTTATGAAAGTTAATAAATAATAAATTTGAGTGACTGTTGCTGTCGCCGATTTATCACACAAATTCCGAAGAAAAAGTGGAAGTTCCTTTAATAATTCTCCGAAATAACAATTTACAGCGAGCCTACGATTTTCACAGAATTACACACACACACCAACACAGACATAAATTCTTGTTTTAGATGATTATCTGCCCGAATCGTATGTTTAATGAGCTGAGGGATAACTGCTTTTTTGCTAGTTCTTGTGCTTGTTGAAGGATATCTTCGTCGACATATACAACATATTTAACAAACCTAGTTTAGGATGATCCAACATGAGATCTGATGCCGAAAATAGATTTTTACAGATAACATTTTCTTAGGACGCACAGTATTAAATACAACTTAATGGATTTTGCGTTAGTAGCCAGATGACGTACGGACGATGTATAGGGTTTTATTTTCCAGGGAAGAATTTTGGAAGCTTCTATGCGGTAGCAGTTCAAACTTAAAGGACCGTTTTTAGGGGACTATTTTGTGGACAAAGTTCGTTTATGTAGGTCAATGAGTCATCGCTCCAAATAACTATTTCGCACGTTTTGAGAATGAAGTAGCAGGGGCACAATACTGCAAGATTTTTTGTGAGTTTTAGAGATAAGTACCTATTCTGTTTAGGGCGTGGTGGCTTTCACAGCTGATTGGCAATGGAAATCTGCCGTTGTTTTAAAATTTCAACGACTGCTATGTTTATGAGAAAGCTTTTTTTCGCTTGAATGTGCCACTCTCAGTGTTCAATAACTCGCAAATTTTTTAAATTTAAAAACTTTAAGTATGTATTTTTTAAAATTTGAGAGTAGAAAGTAAGGCTCAAAGAATTTAAAACACATTTTGCCACTTTAGCAGGCCTACATGAAGATCGGCTTAAATAATTCATCTGTTGGGGAAGTTTCTCGGACGTTTTTAAGTCCGGTCTAAATTGACAAAGGGCTTTTAATAGTCAAAATAAATCTATTCACCAAATTTCAAGGCCAAAACTGTCATGAATGCTAAGATATATGGGTTTACATATATTTTTTTCACGGTAGATACCACGCTCAGTTGTCCAATCTTGGTCAAATTGTTTTATATGTTTGGTATATACAATATGTATCGAAAGGCTAAATTTCGCAACCAAATCGGCTATGAGTGCCAAGATTAAGGGTTTTAAATGCTTTTCCTGTTTGGAAGCATACTCATAGATGTTACTTGAGCGCCACCTGTCGTAATTTTCTGAAAGAATGACATTAATCTCTTCTGTCACTTAATATCCATCTTCAAAAGTTACAAATCAATCAGTGGAGCGGTATCTGAACCAACCCAAAACTAATTTTTATATAACCCAGGAGTATTTCTTGGCGCCCAACATTTCAGCTCACTTTATGCAAAAGTTAAATAGGTATATTTTAAAAACCTTTGTAGGTTATTTGGTGTATGCGTAGGCAACTTCTAATTGACAAATAAAGTTATCCTCCTCACGCCGGCTGTGATATTTTCTGATGAAAAGAAGTTCAACCTCAATGGGCCCGACGAATACAACTATTACTACCATGATTTAAGAAAAGAAATATTGTTTTTGGACCGTCACCACAGCCGCGAGGGAGGAGTTACAGTATGGGGCGCCATATCATGTTATGGAACGATCGATTTGGTTTTTGTGAACTGCAGAATAACAGCACCTTACTACAAAACTGTACTGAAAACGGCTCTACCTCAGTTTCAGGATATTTTCGGATCCCTGCCGATCATTTTCCAACAGGACAATGCTCCAATTCACACAGCTGGAATAATTAAGACTTGGTTACAAGACCAAAATAAAGAACAACTTTCCTGGCCACCCTACTCGCAAGATTTGAACATCTTCGAAAATGTGTGGGGTTGGTTGACACGAAAGGTGTATGAAGGTGGGAAGCAGTATACCAACAAAGAGGACCTTATTGAAGGTATCAAAGTGGCCTGGGTCAGTATTTCTCTTGATCTTTTAAAATCATTGTATGATTCTTTAAAAGAACGCAGTTTTTAAGTAAAGGAGGTTTTTCCCATAAAAATAACTGTGTGAGCTATAGTAAATAAATAAAAATACTTTTCTTAAAAAAAAAAATTTTAACTAAAAACAAACTAATTTTACAAAAAAAAATTGCATTTTAATCAAAACGAAATAATCTCAGAAAATTCCGTTAGCTTTTCGAAACTATTTGAAGCTTTTCTTAGTCTAAAGAACTCAGTTGTACCTTTCAACAATATACAATTACATATGTAATATCAAAGAAGTACAAAAAAAGTTAATTTAAAAATAAACTAAGTGTGAGGAAAGAGCTCAGAACTCGATTTTATACGTTAATTTGACAGTTGCAAACTAATTTGCCAAAATTTCCCTTTTGGGAGAATTCGGAATAAGTGTTTTCGTTCACTTGCACTTGATGATGTTTGTTTGAATGTTTGAATGTTTATTTCATTTCAATTTCTATTTTTTACAATATTATATATTAAAATACCTATTACAGTATTATACAGCAATTCTTAAACAATGGTCAGATTAAAAATTTAATTTATCTAGTTATTTTAGCTGCTGAATATAAATTATTAATTTTTAACAATCAAAAATTGGGAAGAAAAACTGTAAGATGAAATTCAGAGAAATCAACCATGAATTGTGAACTGAAATGAAGTGACTTATACACTTTGTGGTAAGAGTACCAGTTTCAAGTGTACTATTCATAAAAAAAAGGATAAGGAGAGCCGCACTGAGAAAAGTAAGAAAGAGCTATGAAAAAAAATAAAAAAAAAATAGGGAAGAAGTTGAGAAGTGAAAGAGAAAAATAAAAGTTTAACCAAAGTTGATTGAGTTAGATTGGTCGGCAAATTAGAATTTAACATGGGTTTAACATGGAGACAAAGAAATATTTCTAATGCAAGCAAAAATATCTTGTTAAGTTACTATTAGAATCAAATCCTCTACACCTGATCTGGATAATAGCCAATTTCTGAGATTTTTAAAGAACTTATTAAATCCGACATTACTGCATAAATCAGCAGGAAGTTTGTTATATATGTGTGGCGCTATAACAGTGTAGGAGCGTCTAAAGTGTTCTGTTATAGCTCTTGGAACTACAACATTATTTGTTGATCTAAGTGAATAAGTTACATTATTTCCAATTAATTTGTTATAACCACCCCGCAGGTAAAACAGTCTCAGTACTTTATAGACGTATAAATGCCTGAGTGGCAATACTTTAACTGATTTAAACAGTGGAAATGATGGCTCCCATCTTGGCTTGAACAACATTACTCTGATTATCTTCTTTTGAGCAGTAATGACAGGCTTCAAAGTACTGATGTAAGCACAACCCCAGCAAGAAATGCCACATTCCAAACGAGAATTGACTAACGCGTAGTAAACTGATGTAAGTAGATTTGGTGGCAAAAGTTTCCGTAAGTGAAATATTTTACTTAGAGCAAAATATATATATTTTTTTAAATTTTTAATATGTGCTTTCCAATTTAGTTTTGAATCAAGAGTAACTCCTAGATATTTAAATTCTGAAACAGATTCTAGCTGCATGCAGGAATCATTGCAGTTATGGTAGTCACAATTTGCGTTATGTAGGCCAACTCCTTGGATTGATAACTCATTTGAAAGAGAAAAACACATAACTTTGGACTTGCTGCTAAGGATCATTTGATGTTGCCTCAACCACCTTGTCAAAATAGCTAGGTCAGTATTCATTTGGGTTTTTACCGTTTCTAGAGAGGAAGCAGCATACGATAGAACTAGATCGTCAGCAAAAGCGATAATGTACCCGTTTAGGGTCAGTTTAAATATGGGATTTATATAAATAAGGAAGAGCAATGGTCCAAGGACTGATCCTTGAGGAACCCCTGAATTAGGACAAGAAATTGCATCACTCAAGGTTGTATTTGCACGAACAAGCTGTATTCTGTTTTGCAGATAAGATGAGAACCAGTTCAAAATATTATATTATATATCTGAATCCATAACTGTAGAGAATCTTCAACAACAGATTATGATTGACGAGATCAAATGCCTTTGTCAGATCGAGAAATAGAGCAGCGGTCTTTTTGCTTTTATCTAATGCCAGGTTTATTTTTTCCAAAAATGATTGTAAGGCATCTTCAGTAGATTTGCCTTTCATAAACCCAAATTGGGATGGACTAAGGATTTGATATTTATCACAAAAGGTCACCATTCTTTTAGTAATTATTTTTTCAAAAATTTTGGAAAAGACTGATAGTAAGGAAATTGGTCTGTAATTATTTGGGTCATTTTTGCTACCTTTTTTATGTATTGGAATTATTATTGCTGTTTTCAAGTACTCTGGGAATATGCCGCTTTCAAAACTAAGGTTAACAAGATATGTTAAGGGTTCAATGATGAAATTACTAATATTTTTTATGACAATGCTACTTATGCCATCTATTCCACACGTGTTCTTTGATTTGAGATTGGAGATCACTTGAAGTATATCAGCTTCAGTCACTACATTAAAGAAGAACGACGATAAGATTCTGTTATCAAGATGAGATTCCTGATGGAAATTGTCAAAGTTGCTTGAGGGACTAGGTCTATGACTTTCGGCCACATTTTTAAAAAACATATTAAATCCATTACCTATTTCCTTATCATTTTCAGATAACATATTTTCTGAAAACTTTATATTTTTTAGGCCATGGTCTTCAATCTTTTTGCCTAACAGATTATTTATAGTATTCCATTGTTGCTTAGGATTAAACCTATTTTCGTCAAACTTTCTTTTGTAGTATATTTCTTTTTGTGTACTAATAAGTTCATGAATATCCTTTTGCATTTGTTTATATGCGTTTCTTATACGTGGTAAGTGCAAATTGTTCCTGTTCTTAGCATAATAAATATTTTTAGCATTAGTTTTTTGACAGATATAGTCAGTCATCCACGGCTTGATTTTTTTGTATTGACGATTTTGATTTACAAACCTGCTTGCAGAAACATGGGCAGAGAGAGTATTAACGAAGTTACCAAAAGCGTTTGAAGGACAGTCACAACTATATACATTACTCCAACTTTCCATAGAGAGACATTCGCGCAGCACCGAGTAATTAATTTTTTGAAAGATTTGAGTTTCTGGGTTTCTGTTTGTTCGTTCAAAGTTTGAGAATAGATCTAGGAAGGATATACCAGTAGCAAAATGGTCAGTTATATCCCAATCAAGCACGATTGGACGGACATTATCATGGTTTTTAGTCCGAATAAAAATATGGTCAATACATGTTTTAGTACTTGGAGTTACTCTCGTTGGCACATTTATTAAAGATTCAAAGCCCAAAGAAGACAAAAGGAGCAAATATTTATCACAGCCAGAAGGAAAGCCAAGTATATCAATATTTATATCGCCAACCATACAAATATTTTGACTGGTCATTCCGGTAAGAAGATCTTCAATATCTTTTAAAAATATATCTTGGTGGACAAACTGGAGCCGATATATGCAGAGAATGTCAATAAAAACATTACTATGAAGTTTCAGATTTACAATAATGCTATCAGCACTTCCCAAATCAAGTGAAAGAACGTCCTCAACAACAATATTGTCTTTCACAAAAATTGCGATTCCGCCTGCCGGATATTTATCATTGCATTCAGCATATGGTATGTAACCCGGAATTGAATAGTAGCTAAATTCATGGTCAAATATCCAAATTTCAGATAAAACGATTACATCAGGAAATATTTTAAAAGAATTGTTTAAATACAGGCAAAAGCTATCAAAATTTTTTCTCATACTTCTGATATTTAGATGAAAAACTGTCAGATCGTTTAAGGATGAATCATAATAACTAGAGCCAGTAAAGATATTACTACTTGTACTACTATCGTCAACGCATTCTACTTGTGCAGTAGGAGCAGTAAAAAAAAACAATATGTACCCTTTAAATATGCAACGTATTGGTTTTCTTTTGTGTATGGGTTTAACTATATAAATGATAAATGTTATCATTTTCTACAAAATTAAAACCAACACAACACACTTTTCCATTCTACGAAACTTCACGTTCCACCTGGTATACATTTAGTCAAATTCCATTCTAACATAACGTAGCAATCGGTATGACAAAAAGCTTATAATATATTAATATTTAGATAATGTCAGTGCATTTTTAAAAGATTTTTAAAAATAACTATAGTTCTGAAGCTTTTGTTGCAACTCTTCGAGGATATTCTATCAGTAGTAACTCAATCACATATTTTCACATATAAGAACAAATACACTTTGCCTGACAGTTGACACTATGTACGCCTTTTAATCTCTAATCTTTTTTAATCTTTACACTAAATATTCATGCTTATTTCGAGGTGCGATTTCTTTTAAAAATGCGTCGAATTCGAAGAATCTGTATTTTGAAATTCGAACAGATGAAAGGTTCATTCCATCAATCGAAAGCAAATTTTTCATTCGAATGTTGAGTGTATTTTGACTTTCTAATTGTTCGCAACAAATGTCATTTTTTATTCGTCTGTATATTCCTAACACGAAACAGGGATAATTGTTGTTATTCCACATTTTCCTACCGGCATCCAGTAACCAGTACCATCCTAGTAAAACAAAACAATCGCTATGTCTGTTGTTATTGGACACCAATTGTATACAATCGAGAATAAATTTGTTTTGAATTGAACAGTAACCATATATGGAAGGTAGTGTGAACAGAATTGAGTTGAATAAATAATGCGAAAACTTCACATATACCTTATTTTTTGCATTCTTTACTTGAATAATATGGGTTCGCTATGTAATAACAAAATTTGGAAACCTATTTTAGATGAGCTCATATTTAAATTTCATACTTTAGAGTGTCAAAATATTACTAATAACAAATTTTAATATTCTTACACCTAGTAGCATTTGATATAAGACTGCTACTTTGTAGTTTTTAGCATTATTTCTCAATGAATAGTAATAGAAATTTTGAATATTTATATAATTTTAAGAAAACAATGAAAAAACAGTCTCCTCAAAAAAAAAAACAAGTATGGTCACTCCATTTAAAATAAAAATGGCAAACAGCCGATTTCGAAAGTTGAATTTATTTTATGACATTCTCGATAATTAATATTATCCGTTCGAATCTCAAAATATACTAAATTCATTCGAAGGAATAGTGACATTCGTTTGAATTGACTATTCGTTCGAATCTCAAAATAAGCATGATTCATTAGGTCACAAACACAATGGGGAATTTCGTCATTGTGGGTTCGTGAGGTTATTAGTATCACGCATTAACTTTCAATACTTGCTTATTATGAGACTTTGACCACAATAGGCAGGTTATAGCACTTTGTTTATAAATCATTGCATACTTCCAGGCTGGTCAAGATCAAATCACTCTGATTTATCGAGCATTGGTCTGCTTCAGTTTCAGCCCAGTGCTAGATGTTCACTAATACAAACCCTACTTTCTTTAAATAAAAGCACAATTCTTCAGAAAATAACTGCGCAAATAATACTGCAGCTCATTTAGGTTCACGTCATTTAGTAAAAAAACAAACCCCATTTCGCGTTTTGTTGAACTCATTTAAATAATAATATTCCATGAGCCAATATTGAATTTGAAATATTTTGAATACTGATGTCGTCCCATTATTATCAATATGATTCTGTCATCATATAAAAAAAAGTATAAGTTATCTACATTTCGTCCTTCGAGAGGACAAGTACATATCTCATTATACAAAAGCACTCCACTTCAATTTTATGAATATTATTCCGATTTAGAGTGCGATATAAAAAAATCTCCGATCAATAAGTCCTTCCCATGTAAGAGATACCCAAATAATCCATCTTAATCATTTGTCTTGTCTCCTTGACCTTATGACAAGATGTAGGTCTAGGTATACCAATCAGGAAAATTGTTAAGGAAGCTTTGTAATAATTTATACTTTGTTTTAAGTTGCTCTATGACTTTGAAAAAATCCCATAAATTTGATTGGCAGAGTGACGATATTCACTCTGCCAATTTGAAGTGTTTTTTTGTTCTGAGAAAGATTTTCAATTCAGCTGGATTACAGTACCTTTTAGTATTAGGTACAGTCCATACAATTAATATAACAGTAGGGGATTTGTTGTTTGTTTCCAGTTGTCATGAAATCTACTGAACAGATTTCAATAAAACTTTTCTTAAAATGTTTCTTAAGTCAGCGAGAACACTGTAGGCTATATCGTTCATTGGCACGCCCACTTTTGGGGAGCATTTATAACCAAATTGATTTATTTTCTTCTCTGCTCTTAATTTGTCATTACTCTGAAAATGTTTAAATAATACAAAAATAAAAGAAACTTCAAAAGCCAACAGCTCCTTGAATATTTTCAGCTATCAATATGTTTTCTGTTTGGAAACGAACTTACATCTAACATCAAAAAATATATCTTCTCTGTTGGAGCGAAACGACAATTTTTTTCCATCCCTTGCCTAAAAATATAACCCCACGACTTAATGAAGTTAATAACTTTTTCAGACAAAACAACACAGAATATCCATCTTATGACTATCCTATCTCAGACGTTATCTAAGTATATTTAATTTTCCGCCTCCCATCTCGGGTAATAAGTCACGTCGGCCGACTTGCAATTGTAGCAACTAAGCCACATTATAAAAAAAAAAACACAGCAACAAATAGAACGAATGCCTAATACGCTGCCGTTCGCACCTTTCGCAGCCAGGCAACGGACGATAATTAAAACAAATTACACGAGCAGCTAAGTGCTTTCATTCTTCTATATATCCGGTTTGCAGGAAAAATCCAACGTATAAAGTAAAATTAATTATTTTACCTTACAGTTAATTATGTGGTTTTATCGCAAACCTCAATTAACGCAAATGTGCCGCTGTACTCTCGTATTCCGAGTTGTTTCTTATTGTTCTTTATTTATTTTATTTCATTTGC
Organism: Cheilosia vulpina; assembly: GCA_916610125.1. NCBI lineage: Eukaryota > Metazoa > Arthropoda > Insecta > Diptera > Syrphidae > Cheilosia > Cheilosia vulpina. The sequence goes on along the minus strand of OU744276.1, from coordinate 19,385,905 downwards.
ACATTTACATTTCCTGTTCATAGAAATTTCGACCGAACATACCCGCACTATGTATGTTTGCTTGACTGTATGTGCCTGAATGTGGAGAAAGGCAAAATCCGCTTAAGCCGGAAAGATTCCATAACATTTGGCGGTCGACTGTGAAAAGTACTTCACGGGTACTACGATGGAAGTCCACTTTGTTTAAAGGCGTTATTCACAGTCTTTCTCCTTCCCTTTTCGTTTTATTTGTTTTTTCAGCAAAAGGAAGTGTTATGTGAATTGTATGGCTACATGGTAACAATTAAAACTGAGTGTAGGAAGTAAAGTTTGTGCTCTTAGTTAGTAGCACAGGCAAGGCAAACAGGCAAACGTAACTAGTGTTTATAAACGTTTATTTAATCTGCAACGAAAGTGGATTAATTTCTGCATATTGTTGAGAAAATTTAATGCATGTTATTACCCGTCTTGTGTTTGAGCCCGAAATGCGCTCTATTATGTTGACTTTAAGATTTTTTTGGGTACTTTTTCGAATTAACTTTCTTTCCTTTTGCAGGCGGTTGCAGTTTTATTTTAAATACTCCCATGGGGAACGGCTTTAACAGCACCCCGAAATGTAGTTAAGTGCTGTTACCTCATTGCTAGACGTCAAATTCTATTTTTCTCACTAAAAAGGTGAAGAGGTCGTACCTTTCCAATTTTTTTTATAATTTTCCACTGCTAGTTTGGGGGGCTCGCCCCTTCCCCCTCCTGCGTTCAGAAATGCTCCTTTTTTGTAATGGCAGGACTAATGACCGTCAATGGCTAGTGCGCTGGGCAACTTTAGGTCGTTATTCCCCGATTAATCTTATACAAGGAACGTCGCAAGACTTACGAGTGGTCCCAACCACTCCTAAATTAAAAGCGATAGTGCCTTAAATTGTTCACCTCGCCCCGTCCAGCTGGAAACACAGGTCGTCTGCCTACATCAATTTGGGTCAAAAGAAATCGGTTAGCATCGTTTTTTAGCCCTCGACGTTGATCGTAATGGTCATCTTCAAAAAAGGTACGGGCCTATGATACCGACGGTACCAAATCCGCACTTACCAGTAACTTTTTATATATTCATAGCACCCTGGTAAACCCCATGTAGGTTTGGTGTTGCCCCATATAGTACGGCAATATTGTTTCGAAACTATCAACCCATAAATGCGCCTCGTCGCAAAAGGCGATTTGTTTGGTCAAATTCTCTTCCAAATGTTCTGAAGCCCAACGAGTAGACAACGTTGTCTATGGTCAAGTCATCAACTTTGAGCTCCTCGGTCAGTTGAATCTTGTACATATGGATGTAGACCCGTCACAAAATTCACCAAACTAAAGTCTGCGAAAGGCTGACTTCTAGTAACCCGCGAGGAAATAAGAAATGACTTGCCTTGGGCGCTCCTGTACACCTGCAGTGTTCTCGTCCGATCTGGCGTTTCTTTGACGTACGGGTGTTGGCTGGTTGTTAACCGAATCGGTTGTTTCGAATTAAGCCACCAAATGTTGGAGAGTCAACTTTAGGAGTGCAATCGCGTCTGCCTTAAAATGGGCGCAGCATTTGCACTGACGAATACTCATTTTTATAATAAAGCTTTATCATTTGGACGTACTGCTCAATCGTTTAACTTGTCATGGTGATTAAGCACTTAATAATAAGCACCAGATAGCCGCCCAGGCTACCAACATCGACCCGCCCCAATTGAAAAAGCCCTTAGAATATGTGGCAGTAGACTTATGTTTTAATTTAAGCGAATTAAAAGTGGCTAGATGCCTTAAATTCGTCCTTCGATTGAATTCTCTTTACTTGAGTTAAATCGCAGTTTAAGTGCACAGGATTCATTCATTGCGGAAATTTAATCAATAATCTTCTTCAATCCTTCTCGAGTTCCTTATTAACGGCCACATTATTCACTCCGGTTATAAATCAGGTTACATTTTACACCCGATCATTTAATCCGCAGTTTTCAAACCCGGCAATTTAGATCTACATCCATAATGTTCACTCAAAAATATGCACTATGCCCGCTGGATTAAAGTTGCATTTAAAAGCGGATTTAAAACAGTTTTAACCGATCTTAGCCCGTTTTAAACCCACTTAATGTCAAGTTTCATCAGCTCTACGAGAAATTCGTCTTATTTTCTACTTTACTTGTCTACTTTTCTTATTTCCTGAGCCCTGCGAGCGAATAATGTAATTAAATTAAAACAATTATGAAATTAAGTTTTAACCCGAGTTAAAATACTTAAACTGGTCTCCGTAATGCAGTCGCGGGCTTAGCGACTGCTTATTATGGAATTGGGTTTAATTTTTAACTTAAACTCACTTGAATCCAGGTGTAAACTTTAACCCAGATTAAAGTAAACTTTAACCCAGATTAAACAAAACTTTAACCCAGATTAAATATTAACGAATTGTTTTTTCAGTTTTTTTGCTGGTAGGGAATGTATTCGGATGTGTGCGAATATTTATGTCAATATACAGGAACACAAATAGATATATGATCGCAGGTTGATATTTCATCAGTCCCTCCAAAAATATCTCGGAACTGTGCCAAATAATTTGACTTTTCATTAAATACAACGATTTTATTTACGAAGCTTATCTGCCAAAATCAGCTGATGTCGGTTTTAAAGAAAAAAGTAATAGATTTCAGTGTTTTCCGTAATACTTTTTAGAAATTCTTACCTTTTTAGACAAAAACCTCGTTACCGTGGAAAAATGTTTATAAATAACATTCTCAAGAAAGCCACGTAGAGGCTGCGTACATTTTTACGCAAAGTTAAAGGCGTCGTAAGAGAACCTAACAAATACGGCTGGACGATCGTACGTGTTTACTAAAACTAGAATTCGCGCAGTTGTAGAAATTCTACCACTATGACTAAACTGTCAAAACGGCAGCGGTATTTTTTGTAAAAGAACAACTTGACCAGCACACTCATACTGTGGAATGTGGCAAGATACGACAATGGAGTAATGCAACGTGCAGCTATGTGCCATGGTACTTCCTACTTATTACTTGTTTTCAATAGGCGTTTTTTTTTTTGAGCTTCGTTCTCAGCAAAGCAAAGTAAAGTAAGATTTTCAGCACACAAATTACAATAACTACTGCGAGCCTCGAAGTGTCAAGTAGAGCGTAGTTGTTGTAATTGCGTGGTGAAAATCCAACTTTACTTTTCTTTACTGAGAACGAAGCTCAAAAAAACAGGCCTATTGTTTAGAAACTTATTGATATAAAAACTTAGAAAATAGAAATACAAAAAAAAAATAAAGACAGCGTTTTCATGATGCCACTTCTTAGGAAACAAAAGGTATATTAAATTATCTTTACCAGCTGAACTTTCGATAGCCACAACATAGATTGGCAAACAAATCACACGCAGCACTGAACTTCTGTACAATCTTCGCAACAAAAAAAAATCAAGCGAATATATTGTGTTTAAGACAGTGAAAGTGGTTCTTAACTATTTCCCTTCGCCTGTTTATATATATGATTCATTTGTGTAGTTCGAATGGTTTTATAATTTTGTTTTATATATCTGTTTGACATAAATGTCAAGTTCTGGAGTTATTTGAGGCATACAATCGAACGCAGAGCATTTCTAACAGTCAAGATCAAGAGTCAACTACGATTGACGGAGACAGATGTCCCGAAAAAGAGCGTGTTCGAAAATGAGTTTCATTTTTGGCATATTCGAAGTAGCACGGACACAACCCTATTAGGGTTTGTTAAATAGGTGAAAGTGAATTCGTGGTAAACTGATAATAGATTTAAGCTTGCTTGAAATATCAGCTATTTTTTTTGTTTTAGTTCCTTTTTCTAAAATGGAACCAACTATTCTCTAGATCGGACTAGAAGTAATTTAGTTATTTTTTAAGCATACATACATCTGGGATCGGATCGCCTCTTCCATTAAGTAGATAATGCTCGTTCACAGACGACGCAATTCAAGCCCTGCTTTGTGGATTCCCTTAGGTTTTTTCGGCAAAAAAAAATTATTAGAAGAACAAAGAGTAAATTTGATGGCAGGAGCCAGGTTACTCAAAATCGAAGGGCCCCACTTATAATCATTTTTAGCCTTCACACTAAATATTTTGAACGTCACAATTTATGCAACTGTGTACATAAAATTTCCCCATTGTTAGTTCAAAAAATTTAGCCTTGGTACTAAAAAGATTGTTAGTATCGCGGGAATGTCCCATAAGCTACCGCAAAGTTATTTGCGAAAAGAAGCTGGTTTCCAAATCCAAACATTCAAAAAAATTTCTCTGACTGGCATACAAGTTCAAAGTGTAAAAAATACTGAGTGTGTTTCTATTATTAGAAAAGGTACCGTTCTGGTTTACATTCCAACGTTCTTGTCAGCCCAGCTTGTTCAACTCACTTCCCTTCTGTCGCATGCATACCAACACTATCCTCAATAGGTAGCACGAATCCACTCTATAATAACAGCAAACATACTTCCACTCAGTTTTTGTAATCCGATATACCTACTATGCCAAACAAGCCATTGACCATCGCACACAGCATCTTTTATTCCTTTTGAACCCCCATTACGCAACCGAAATAAAGCGTTTAATCTGCTTAGGGAACTTTTCCAAAAACAAACCCCATTCCTCACTGAACAACCCACAGCCCTATAAGCCATATATGGCAACCTTTGCTCTACCAACTCTCTTTTAAAAATACTTTTACCCGTTGCGTTGTTTTTGGTAATATGTGCCATGTGCTCCAGTGGAACCCGGCTAAAGCTATAAATGTACTTCGAGCTGAAACTCACTCGACAAGGTAACCGCACACAGCATTAGAACTTATTTCCATTTCAGTAACTTGTTAGAAGCATTTTCGTCAGAAAAAGGACCATATACGGATTCAGAAACTTTCGCAAATCGCAAAAGTTTCTTTTTCTACCGCCACAACCCTCACTTTCTACCAAAGGCAAACACATCTCCTGCATTAAGAAGGATGCCGATGCATTCTTGCGCCACATGTTGGAACTTTAGTCGGGGTGCCCCACTCAAAAAAAAACAAAAAAAAACCCTGCCCAAGTTAATGTTAATCAAAATTCTCTCAAATTTCATATTAAACCACTCAACCAAGTTGGTGTGTGTCGCCTGCAGGGTAGCGTCCATACTCGCCATGTTCTTGTTCACAGAAAAAAAAATTACAAAAACTTCTCCCTATAAGAAGTATTGCATTGACCCCAAGATGCACGAGATGGTACCATAAACGCTGAACTTTTATGTTCCCTCGCTGGAGTGTCGAAGCATCTGTGGGCGAGTATGTGTGTGTTTGGTTTATTACTACATACCTATACCCAGTAATGCATACTAAATTGACGTCTTACAATAATGTGTGCTCTTCCTGTAAATCAGCTCCTTTGCCAAGGCCTATATATGGATATGAACTTTGGTACGGTATACACAATATAACCCCCGAGCTGATTATGAAAGAAATACTTATCCGTATCCGCGTTATGGCTCCAACTCCCGGTGGAGTCGCTACAGAGCACACGCCTTTAGCTGGGGCGAATGCAAAGTTTTTCACTCACTTACACAGGAAGCGCCGGGTGGATACCGCCACATCCAGACTGGAGATCTACTTTTAGATTTCCATTTTCTTTGCTCAGTTCGGTACAGTGAAATAAAGTCGCTATCCTGGGCAAAGTCTTTGTAACTGTACGATAGGACGAGGGCGGATGATGAAAATCGCCGAGGAAACTATACACTCGTTCCATTCCATGCCAGCCTGTGCAATACGACTTTGGAAGCTTCTCTTTGGGAAATTAATTTTCTTATTTTACAGCAAATCCTCTGCAAGAGTTATGAAGCGAGAGAGAGAGAGAGAGAGAGAGACAGTGCATAGGTGTTCCGCTTGCATTTCCTGGACTTTTTCTATATATTTCTTCTCAAAGGACGAACGGGAGAAGTTCTCTTGTGTTTCTTAAATGGCATTTAGCCAAGACGCCGCGCCGTTGTTTATGCACATTCGAATAAGCAATCCTTTTACAACACACCACACAGGACGAAGAAAAGCCAAAGATGCTGCCTGCATTTGGTGTAGCACAATGCGCCCTCCGTTTTTCTGTTTGCTGTATTTTGTTTGTTTAACTCTCTGGCAGAGATATAGTCCTATGTGGGCAAATTGAAAAACGTAAAAAAAAAAACCAAAACTTGATAAAAAGATGCTTCCTTTCATACCAAACACACACACATACTCGTACTCTATGCACATTTGAAGACAACGTACTCGGATCTAGTATGGGACTTTGTTTGGCTGCGGGTGTGTATATGCGCCTCTGGTCTTGCTCCTGTGGATCTCCTTTCGACATATATAAATAAAAACTATCCGCCTAGAAAACAATAAAGAAAAGCTACGGCTTTGGAGTTATTTTTTTCCTGTTTTTTGCACTATTTTGCTCACTCTTGTTGTTTACTAACTTTTGTTTTATATGTGCTTACATTTTGCATCCTTTTTGTTCGTTGGTTCGCGCTGCAAAACTGAAAAACTGTACACAATGCTTTATTATTCACACAGCAATCGCAATCGTGTGTGGCAATGGAAGGATATGCTTTTATCAGCGCTCAACGTGTGTTTGTGTGTGGAATCCATTTTCCCTATCTAGTGGGTTTTAAAGCCAAGCTAATGTATGAGCAGAAAGGACAACGTACGTGGGATGGGCGTTCGTATTAATTTCGTTGAAAAGTCTAAATGTAAGTGCAGCACAATGCGGCTACACGATATATGGTTTATTATGGACGGATTGTCGTTTGGTATTTATGGCGGAAAACATTTCCCATTTCTGTAGATTGTACCACTATATGTGTATTCTGATGGGCTGGGAATGTGTTGTGCCATTTGTTTGGCATTCATCGGAACCTATTGAGCTTGAAACAAGAGAATGCCGAGGTGTTTGCAAATTGAAAAAGATAAGCCAGTTGTTATGGGGATATGTAGGTAACTAGCGAGAGCGTGTAATGTATTTTTACACTGAAGGGATGGGGGTATTGTTTCAGGACGGCATATGAAAGCACTTTCGCTTTAATGAGACCATAGGATTGCGGATTGTATACGCAAGCGGATTTTGTTCAATCGACAACCAGTTCGGGGAAATCTCTCGTTGAGTTGGTAAATCATTTGGCGTTCGCAGTATTTGATGGCTGGTTTCTCTGGTGTCGCTTTGGGATTTTAGCTGGAAGCGAATACATTGGTTCTTTTGATGGATGCTTACTCGTACCATGTGCGGTGAGTTGTTATCCTTCCAACCGTAAGCTTGTTAATTTTAGGCCAAATTCCAGGAATAGAATAACCCGCTTGTGGGTTTGAGAGTCATCCGCGAGAATATTTTAATTGACGTTTTCGCAGCGAAGGCAGGGAGGAGACTGTTCGGCAAAGCGTCAACGATGAGCTTGTGTCAATAACATCTTCTGGCGATGTGAACAATCAAATCAGAAATAGTTCCGCTCTCTGCTGTAAGAAGAACTCCCTTTTAAGGTGTAATCGATGGTAGTTTGCATAAGTGACTCTAATTTGCAGCCAACTTGTTGAAACGCAATTCAACGTTTTGGTTGCCGATGTTTTTAAAAAGAATTCACCCTAAATTGGAACACTAAGAAGGGTACTAAGAACGTTCGAGGACCGTTCGATACAGATGAGTGCCCTAGTGATATACGTTCAAACCAGCAAATTAGATCCAGCTCAGATCTAGCTCTTCAAAAAAGTAGAAAGCTGTACCATGGATCTACAGTTTATGTTGTTTTTAAGGGCTGTATTTGATTTTTTTTTTGTCTCGTTAACACCTTCTATGTTATTTATTTATTTGTCGTCAAAATACAAGGACTTTCCTAGACATTATGTTCAAATTATTAGCGTAAAACAAATAATATATAGAAGGACGACAAAAGACAGCCGGTCTTACAAATAATCAAACACTAATGTCGACGCGAGCTTTAGTAAAAATGTACAGCATCAGTGAAACGGTACCAATAAACAATTAGACCTCCACATTTGCTAGTGCGACAACTTTCTTATAATCTATTACATTTGTTGTCATCGCAGAATTCAAATTTCATAATTTGTTTTCGTGAAAAACAAGGTCAATAATTTATTTCACGACGAGGATTTTATTCTAAAAAAAGGAATACATAAATTGCAATTGAATTTGCCCAACAGATATCTTTCAAAGGTATTTTGAAGCTTATTTTAAGCAAAAACCAAAACGTAAAATAGGAAATTCACAAAATATCCGCTGATCTGTCAAATATCATATGCAAATCAGTAATGCCCTCTCGTTCGATCGGACCCAATTTTCGGTACTTTTTATAGTACGCTTTCCTTTATTTTCTAATTTATGAGTGAATTTGTGTAGGAACACAGTTTGTTGGGCTGATTATGCAAATAAAAGCATATTGATCTAAAGATTGAATGGTTAGCAAGTGAATATTTTTGAAAAAAGAAATAATAGCCGGCTATTTTATTTTAGAATAAATTAAAGACTCACGTAGGAAGTCAAATGCGTTTTAAGGACCTATCGCTTCCGTTTTTTGATCTCGTTCGGATAGTCTATCAGCATCTGCCTGCTGACCGCCAACCAGTGTGACCGTTGTGCGAGCAAAGTTGCAACTTTTCATATTTTTCAAGAGCTGCACAATTTGTTTGCTGTTTTGGCCCTTTTTTAGTTGGCAAAGCATTTTTCGTTTAGACGCAGTGGCACATTGATTAACGGTGGAAAAGCGACGCCACCTCTCGCGAACGTCGGACAAACATCCGACAGTATAATTGCCACGAAAGCGCTTCTCAGTTAGCCGAATTTTTTTTGTATTCACCAGTCATTTTTGCGACTTTTTAGAATTCTGTAGCGGTCACGATGGCGCCAATTGCTTCAAAACTACGTTCAGGCTCTCCTCGAACTCAACGACCCAGTGCTCAAATTTATATGCTGGAATAGTGAAAGTTCACCCATTATTCACGAAGATCCGAAACATTTACTCAAAGTGTCTGCAGGGTGCGACACTTACGCAGTTTGTGAACACAATGGCTCAGTTTTCAACTGAAATGGTCCGGCTTTTTCCATAGTTCGTGACCTTCATATAATGAATGACTGCGCAAGACAATAATCGCGTGACTAACAGCTGAACGGTTTCGAGCCATTAATTATAGAAAAACAACTAATCCGTTGTGGAAAAAGCCGCCCACTTTGTTTGTCCAAACACGACTCCTTTTCTTCCTACTAACACACAAAAATCAACTCTATTCTAAGAACAAAGGCAGCCCTATTACTTACACAATCGCCTGACACTTGGTACCGAAAATGTGATTATTCCTCTAGTCATACCAAATAATTTGGCCAGAGCCCCGTCATCCATATCCACATATTGTGATAACTTTTCTGCGAAATGTTGTCGCATGTTTGCAACACATTTATGTACGACAATGGCTCGTTATTATTTCATACGCATTTGTGTGACTTAAACAACAAAAATGCTTTTAACACACAGACACATCTCTACAAGAGCACACATTTTCAGGTGCAAATTGTTTTAACACCTGAGAGGCGACATTTATAATCTGTTTTTCAACTACAATACTGTGCAACTTGAAAGTTCTGACACTTGACAGAGCTTTCAAAATCTCATCTCGAACCAGAACACCCCCAACTGAGTGTTAAATTGTAAACCGAATCAATCTCCCCCTGACACTAAGTAATACGCATAATTCACAGCCCTAAGCCTGTCCATTAAATGAAAATAATATCAGCACAATTAAAAAACGAAAAAAAAATACGTATACGCCACCGTGTCCCTTGGTTATATTTCCAGCTGAGATTTCAATAAAAAAAAAATCGAAGGTCTTAACAGTAATACTCGGACGGGTGCTGGCTGAAGTTTCAAACAATTTATTGCAACGCTAATAGATACATAAATTAGATTGCCATTTAATCATTTGAGTGAACATATTTTCGGGAATTTATGGAAGTTTAAAAGTTTTGCAACAGAACACGGTTTACCTCTTACCACGCGCACCTCGATAATGGCTGGCGCGCAAATAATAAAATATCCCTTGTTCTGTATAGATAAGTGTTCCATCTTCATATAGCACACTTGGCGTGGCCAAAAAATATGTTTTCTCATAGTCTTCGGAGTGTGTCACCCACAGAAGGCGAAATTGGTAATCGCCTTATGTACTTAAGGCGTTGATTGCTCTTTTTCGTGGAGCTTTTCGTTGCGAACAGTCAGTGGACCGGGTATTTAATCGCATGATGTATGGCGGTAATTTCTGTGGTGAAATCGATTTAAACATATTCGCAAAAGGAGGTTAAAAACAAGACTATTCCGAATCATTGTGCGGGTGAGGAGAATAATTCCCTTCAATGGAACAAAGGAGGGTGAGAAGCGAGCCGACTTCAAAACAATCTGCTTGTAATTTCACCATCAGTACAGCATCTTGGTATTGTTCTGTGGGGAGAAAATTAGGTATGCTTTGTATAGCTTTGAGGAGTTTCAATGGTCTTACCATACAACCGGCAGATATAAAAGTTAAAGGCGACTTTATAATTATTTCTGAAAAAGTGGTGAGGGATGGTGTGCTGTATGCTTCCGGTTTAGCTAAAACAGTGGCCGAAGACTTAGGCAATTTGTTTTGATTTTTAAGATTATAGAACTTTGAACATATTTTTCCGGGGATCTTAACATCTAAAAAGAGGGCGACTTGGTACGCGGAACTGTATACATTATGGGTACGAGTACTTCCTGAATGCTTGTGCGAACATCGACTTGTAGAATGTTTTTGGTAAATTTACTGAATTTTAAAATACACGTCAAATTTATGACAAAAAAAATGCAAACAGTCTGCCGAAAATTTAGTTTAACTGTGAAATGGTCGACCAAAACACCTTAGGCTTACTTTTTAAAGTTCACGTTTTCTTTATCTATATATTATTCACTAGTGTGTTAGGGATTATTGTTCGTTTTTAATTATAATGCTGCGCAATTTAAAGCCTTTATAGGACGCATAGAGAAGAGCTACTGGTGCAGATTGGTTTTAAACAATTGTGGGTTGTAATGCGAAGGGGGAACTGCGCGTGGGGCAATGGATTCCGCGTGCGGGTTGTTCGACTTTCAAACGAATTTATAAATTTTGCAATACGTCCGAAGATTGGTACGAGGGTAAACTGCAGTACATTCAATGATTGACTATAGTGTGGGAAAGAATTTGTTCAAGGCGCGGAATGCAGTTGGGTATTTCATGAACGCACTGGTGATGAAAATGAATATCTTTCTGCGTAATCAAGTAGGTTAATGGCATTTGCTGTATTTCTATCGCCTATGAGTTTTATTGGACGCTTTTGTGCTTTAGTCAGTAGATGTTGGTGCCCCTGATAAGATATGAGCGATCCTACTCTCTATTAAATTCCAAAAATAAGTCTTATTCGTAATTGATTTCCGTTCTGCTCCGTAATACTTTCAAAATGGAGCAAATAATATTATTGTCAAAATTCCTCCAAAAATTCTGTTTTCAAAATTCCACTTTTCTAAACTATGCTTCTTAAAATTCTTCTTTTCAAAATTCTGCGAACAGGTAAAGATTTTTTTTTTGATTTTAATAATTATTTGCATTTTTTCGATTTCTTTTTAAATAAATATTTTAACTTCTTTCTTTTCAATTTAATTTCGATATTTTGAATTTTAGATTTTTTTTTAATTTTAAATTTGTTTATTCGGTTTCGTTTTTATTTTCATTATCTGATTTTATAAATTTTAACTTTCATTTTTTTAATTAAATTTCAAATATTTTCTATTTTGAATTTTTTGATTTTTTCAATTTTATTTTACTGTTTTTTTTTCAATAATTATGTTTTTGGTGATTTTTATTTAAATTTATTTTTTTTTTTTGTAAATTAAAATGCAGATTTTTATTGCTTAAAATTTGAAAAACAGAATTTTGTGAAACTAAAAAAGTATAATTTTGAAATGCAGTATTTTGAAAGCAGCCTTTCGACTCGATCCCGATATTAGTTCCACTTTCAGAGTTCTAAATCCGACAGTAGTGAGTTTCATTCCGAATTTAATGATAGATGGCAGCACTGTGTCTTGGAAGCATTAAATTCCATTCTGTTGGTTGTACTGCACCCTTTTAAGTGCACTCCGAATATCGGAATACATTGTATTTAACATACAAAGCCGTTCCAGTGCCACAGCCAAAATTTAGAAACGCAAGTCACGAAAGACTATGAAATACGGAGGGTGTCATTAGCGAAATTAGTGTTTAAGAGGTGGCAGACTAAAAACCACTAAAAAGTATTAGAAACAGTACCGGAGGCAAAACGGAGCCTTGTGGAAGGCCAACACTAAAATGACTCTTAGCAGACTTGAAACCTTTTCAAACAACTTGAATTGAAAGCTCAGAGAAACAGTTTCTAATTCATTGAAGAAGACTCGCAGCGAGCAGATGGAAAGGCATTTTTCACAAAAAAGGGTGATAAGTTATCACTGATAACAAACTCTGTCATATACGAACCAAATTTATTATAAAATTTACTAAGAAATATACATAGGCACACACCTACCATTACACAGCATGAGAATATCCGCCAACAAATTGTTGTTTACAATAGTTAAAAGTTTCTCAATAAAAAAATCAGAGATTGTCTGGGGTAGCTGCGACCTTTTTCTGATAATTTTTCAAATCCCTTTTCAACGTTAGCATAAAGATTAATTTTACCAAATCAATGAAGCAACGTAATACTTTTCATTTGATTTCCTTCGCCAAAGTGATACCGTAACTCGGATAATTAATTACGGGAAAAATAAAATATACACCTTTTGAGATATGGGTACCGTGGATATACTGGAAAATGTTTGCCAAATGGTTTTGCTATTGTGGAAACTTTTACCTGATGAATGACGGCTATAGCGATTCGTTCTTAAATCTAACTTTGTAGAATGGAAGGGGTGATATTTAAAGCGCTTAGAATTTGAATTTGAATTTTAAGAGTAACCTGCTAGGGATCCTTCCTTAATAATTGTCCTAATATATTCAAAAACAAATCTGGCGTAGAAGATCTATTTAAGTACTGTAGCCCTGGCTTTTTACAACCATTTTTTTTTTCAACTTTTAATCGTGTGTCAAATTATTTCAGTTTGAAAGTGATCTAAAGAAAAGTTGTCACTATAAATTGGAAATTGAATTTTTGTATTGTTACCCTTTATTTACACCTCAAAAACCAGGAATTGAATGAGAAAATTAAAAATTCAGTTAAAAACTATGTGAACAAAAATTTACGAAATGCATTTTATTTAAAAAAAAGGTTTACCGAGTTACTGAATAACTTAACGTTAGTTAAAAACTCCTAGGAACATTTTGCTGCTGAACAACTATTCGTTTAGTCTTCAAATATCAACTACTTTGCAAGCACAGTCTTCTAGAATGTTCAGCACCGGCAAGGATAATTTATCTCACATACACATGACTTCGAAGAGCAGTTTCGTGCACGAACACTTAAACCACTATTTGTATGCCCCGACGAAATAAAACAATGCAATACCACTGACCATAAAGAGAAACGAATAATATTAGGGCTTCTCATTCAGTACATTAAAAAAAGGGGTTTTCGGGTTAGTAGGACAATGGACAGGAATACGAGTCTTAGTCTTAGAACTCCCTGTATTGGCAATTTTTCCTATAAAAACCACCTTTGCCAATGGCCAGGGGATCGATTTCAGATCCAGTACAAGTCCAGCAGTAAAGACAAGTAGGAACCTTTTGCAGTTTTTATATTGCTGCAGCTTTGATAAGTATCCCGTCAGTCCCAGGCGACTTGTAGTGTCAAACATAAAATTTGCCACTTGCCAGATCAACACATCTTTGTAAAGTTGTTTTTTTTTTCACGCAGATCATTCCATTGATGGGCTATTTGCGGCATTATTTCAGACCAAAAATGTATAAAATGGATTACAACAAAGGTATCACTCCGTAGTTTAATTTCTGCATGTATTGTTTTGTCAAAACGCGGAATGCATTCCACACTAATGGGCTCCTCCTTTGTCTCACTAATTTCTAATCTTTCCCCACAATGCGGTCGAAAAGAAGATGGTTGAAGCTTAGACTCCATCTCGGGGAGTAGCCAACTCTAAGCCTCAGATGGACAGCGCAAAGTAAAGAAAGACTTTACCTGAAGTGGGAAGTGCCAACACAATATAAGATAAGCTAGCCACGGATCAGAAAAGTTGGAGAGACATGTTGATTAAAAAATCCGCTTCAGACCTAGAAAATACCAAAAATAAGTATCTTACAAGGTCCCTTAGATCAATGTTCTTCCAGAATACAAGGGCTTTCTATAAATGCGTTTATAAGTCAGCTCCCGAAGCTTTGAACTTGTCAAAAGCAGATAAATATAGCCGCGGACACTTCAAGGGAACTATTTTTTTATAATTTTTTTTGGTTTTTTAAAAGGAGGTTTAACAATAAACTTACTTACTGTACAGTGACATGACCGGGTCAAAAAAATTACACATCTGTTGTCCAAGACTACTATTGCGATTGGAACGAATAAATACAAATGCATCGTCCCGTAGAGTCTTCGAGTCTAACTCGAAGGGACAACGCAATAGAGGAAGAGATCGCCTTAAGTTGAAGGCAACCTAACCGACGTAAATTAGCTGAGGAACGGGCTAACTTGAGAAGCTTGCTAGCTACCGCCTCGGTTTACCCTTAACTGTAGAGCCACTCAATTAAGTTAGGTGAAGTCAGCTCAAGATTTCTGGAAGGTAATAGTCTTATTCAGAAAAACGGCCGACCTCCTCCTATAAAAAATAAATTAATAATGATATAATTAGTATATTTATTATGTATTTATATATTTATAAATGACAAGTTTATATAAAGAATTCGGCAAAAATAATATTCGCCTGTTTAACAAAAACATGTCTTTTAGAAATTAATTTAAAGTCTAACCTGCCCACTGATTTTTTAAATGGCCGCAGTATTTTACCTGTGCAAAGGTAGCATAATCATTAGTCTTTTAATTGAAGGCTGGAATGAATGGTTGGACGAAATATTAACTGTTTCATTTAAATTTATAATAAAATTTTATTTTTTAGTTAAAAAGCTAAAATAAATTTAAAAGACGACAAGACCCTATAAATCTTTATATTTTTATTATTTTAATTTTAAAGATTTATTTAATTATAATAATATTTATATATTTTATTGGGGTGATAGTAAAATTTAATAAACTTTTAAAATTTAAATCATCGATATATGAATAATTGATCCATTTTTAATGATTATAAAATTAAGTTAATTTAGGGATAACAGCATAATTTTTTTGGAAAGTTCATATTGATAAAAAAGATTGCGACCTCGATGTTGGATTAAGATATAATTTTAGGTGTAGCCGTTTAAATTTAAAGTCTGTTCGACTTTTAAAATCTTACATGATCTGAGTTCAAACCGGTGTAAGCCAGGTTGGTTTCTACCTTTAATAAATTTTTATATTTTAGTACGAAAGGATTGAATATTTAAATAATATTATTTTATAAATAAGAATATTATTAATATTTATGCTATTTTGGCAGATTAATTTAATAAATTTAGAATTTATAAATGTAATTTATATTACAAATAGTACTTGTTTTATATAGAAATTATTTTATTTTTAATTATAAGTTTAATATTAATTATTTGTGTTTTAGTAAGAGTTGCTTTTTTAACGTTATTAGAACGTAAAATTTTAGGATATATTCAAATTCGAAAAGGACCAAATAAAGTTGGATTAATAGGAATTCCTCAACCTTTTTGTGATGCAATTAAATTATTTACTAAGGAACAAACTTATCCTTTATTATCAAATTATATTTCTTACTATTTTTCTCCAATTTTTTCATTATTTTTATCTTTGTTGTAATAGTCTTATTCAGAAAAACGGTCGACCTCCTCCTGAATAAGACTATTCAGAGTTTAGTGGCAATTTCGACATATCAATCAGTCTTTCTGGAATTTCTTCTCCTCTTTATAGGGGGAACTGAAATTTTGTACACAATTCATTGTGATCTAACAGTGAAACTATCTCTCTGCCTAGAGTTCAGCTAGGCCTTTCAGCCTTTACAAATATTGTCAAATCAACTCATATGCGCAGTTCAAGGGATAATCACCACTCTTATTGAACTTGCTAAAGCCTTTTAAGTTATTCTAAGCTTTGAACCTGTAGTATCGGTTGAAACTTGTACTTTAGAACAGTAAAGAGCAACCGAAGTTGTACAAATCCTTTTTATTATAATTGTCAATCTGGGGTTTCACATAAAGAACACTTTTACCAGAGACAGAAACGCTTTTATCAAGAACACTACAGAGCAGAGCGGTTAATGTACTCAACTACTGAGTCGCAGGTTCGATCTCCGGAAAAGTAGAAATCACACCTTAAGGTTATTTTCATTGCGGCATTTCTCGTGAACGTTAGACAAACATCTGAGAGTTCAAGTGCCGCAAAGACGGGTTGTGAGAAGCTAGCTTCATGAACCTGGCGCCAAATATTTATTTATTTTCATCGCAACATATCACTAGGTAGGTATAGCTTCATGGTAGTCGACGAACTCGTGCACAACCTTAGATGGGGATAGTGTAAAGCATTTAGAACCCACTGCTAAATCTTCGCTGTCATGGCCTCAGTTGGCAAAGAAATGATGTCATTTTAGCTCCACCATTGGGGCTCCCATCTCAGGACATATACCCAAAGCCTCCCTTTCCCATTAGGTGCACTTCTATGTAGATTACCTCTTCACAGACATTAAGCCTCAGGGACTTAGTGAAATCCGTAAATTCCGCAATGTTTTTTGTTAAAAGTCATTTTTGGGTATCATCATTTTTCACAAAGCTCTTTACAGTACTACACCAAAAACTCGTCAATCTTGTCCTATATCCCTCAACTGTCCCATTCGTCCTTTACCTTCGGTTTAGATAAGAGAATTAAGCCCGACCAAGTGTTAAATGCACCTGCCACAGTGGGTGTGGTAATCCAGCAGCACCCGCCCTCCAAATTAAATTACATCATCCGACAAACCAACAATTATGTATAATTCAGAGACACACACACTGTGTCTCCTTTGAGCAAACAGAAACGTAATAGGATAAGCTAATAAGAGATGTGCGAACACAAGCCAATGAACCCCTACATCCAGATGCGTGGTAAGACCGACCTTCACCCGTGTGTGTGTATGATAAATATTTATTTTGCAATAATCGTTAGGAAACAATTAAATTATTTACATACTGCGACAGTGTGTCCAACTCAAACTATATAATTGCAACCCCTTGTTACCACACAAAGTAAGTTAAATTTGTTATCTCCTTCCAGGACACCTTGAGGAGCATCGACCTTCTGCCACTTGGAAAACTCCAACAAAATGCCACTTCGACATCTGAATAATTCATCCGAAGTCAGCAGCAGATAGTTCTCAACTTATGTGTCATGCCATCGGATCCAGTTAGGACACGGTCTTAAGCAAAAAAAAAAAAACAAAAACACTCACCCCAGCCATGTTGAACAGGCGGAAAAAGATAGTTGATCCCAGTACTAATTGAAAGAGAACACCACCATCAACACGACCAGTGTGAGACGCACAAGGGAGAAGAGAAGAAGAAACGCAAAAAGAACTACAGAAACCCGCCCACACACACGCGCGCGAAGAAAGTCCATAGATGGCTGTAATTATGACACCATCTCGAGACACATGCATGGCAACACTATGCATCCTGACAATGGTCTTCGCCACAAAATCAGTCACATGTTCCACTTTAGATATTTACAAAAATGCCCGTTTGGGACATAGGATAGTACAGACCCGTTACGGCCGGCTGCACGGCCTCAATCTGCCTTTAGATAACTTTCGATTTTTACGCTCGGTCGAGGTGTTTCTCGGCGTGCCATACGCCACGCCGCCCACAAAGCAAAATAGGTGAGTAACAAATACCACACTGTAACGCAATAAAATTCGAATGAATGAATTCAATTTAAATAAAATTCAGTCGCCCAACAAAGGCTACACACATATAGGAGGTATGCAATATTCGCACTCGGTCGATCTCTCTCAATTATAAATGAAAATAAATGGTAGCCAAGGGCGGGCAGTATCAAAGGCAAAGGACGAACCGAACAAAGGAACAAGAAAAAATCGGAAAGTTGCGCAAACTTTGCAATATGTATTATAAGCAGCATCTGGTCGCTTGGTTTCCGTTTTATTGAATTAATAAGCAGGAGCCACGATAACAAAATCATAAAGTATATACAGTCGGTATATACTCGTAGAGAAAGGAAGGAAAATTTCATTTTTGCATCCCAAGGGATGTGGGATGAGGACCGATGTTCTTGTCCACGACTCGTTCGTATACTTGGTCCGCACAAGCAACGAACAATCAAATTAGGGAATGCTCATTTTGAAATATTGCTTAATACATTTTTAATATTCGGTGGCGGGCCGAGGGGCGATCTACGAACCAACTTTTGGCGGTGGATTCAATTTTAACATGGCACGCATATGGATAGGGTGGTTTGGGGTAAGAGGCGCATAACCGCGCAACTTGTAACCAATCGATCATTTAACCAGAGGTTGTCGGCACAAAAATAAAGTGCACGTCTGGGTCGAACAAAACTTTCTCATTCATCAAAAGTTTGGTTGGTTGTTTTCTTATTTTATTGAGGTAGAAGTCTGCGAACTGATGCTAGATAAAAGAAACGGTGCATAGAATAGAGGAAAAGGAATATGTAAAATTCACTTTTGGGTTATTCATCTGATAGGCAGTACATAAATATAAATAAAAAAGTGAGTTTTTATAAGTTGAAGCTGTCAGTAACAGGCGAATGTCCCAAGTTATGGTTAAAGAGTTAAGAGCGTCTACAGTACTATTTTATACGCTTTTACACTTGACAAGGTTTTTGAGTACCTACACGGAGAAGCGTAGTAGGAGTTTCTCTTTTCTGATTTGTTAGGGAATGTTTTTATTTTTGACCGGAATAGATTAGTCACGCTGGTTTAAGGTGTCTATGATTAGAATTAGGGTTCGTGTTAGACCAATATATTTTCGTAGATGTATACGTAAGTTTTCAAAGATTTGTTTTTGAGTTTGCAATAGCAGTTATATGCCGATGGGCTTTCTGGGGGAGTGCCAACGAAGTGGGAGTTTGTGATTTTGTAGGGAAGTGGTTGAAATTATTTGAAGGTGCATATTCAACAAGGTTGGAAAAATGATAATATTTGTTAAAATTAAGTTTTACTTAGTTGTTATTGCATTTTTATTGGAAGTGGGGAGATTATAGCAAAAATATAGCATAGATAAATAAGATCGGGAAATGTATATATATATACAGGGTGGCGCACGAATCGTGCTACAAAAATAAAACGTAATAACTTTTTTTCTGTGTGAGTAATCGGCTTATTATTTTTTTTTATTTTGTAGGTTACTATTTAGATTTATAAAAATGGATGCTTGGGATACGGAGAAAAGAATTTGGATAGTGCAACGGTACCATGCTTTGCAGTCCGTCATTTCCGTCCAAAGGGAATTTAGGCGGGAGTTTGGCGGTAATCCCCCGAGTAGATGGACCATTATGAGGTTTGTAAACATCTGGAAGCATCGCACGAAGGCCGTACCATCGAGATGCCAATGTTCGGGTTCAGGATACAATCGCAGCAGTAGCATCTGCAATACAGGCCAATCCGAGCGTTTCGACCCGAAACTTATCGGGGCAAATTGGAGTTAGTAGCCGGTCATTACAACGGATACTTCATGACAATTTAAACTTGTTTCCGTACAAAGTCCAAATTACTAGCAAGTTAAACCCTCAGGATTTGCCTGTTCGCCTGGAATTTTGCCAAAAAATGATATCAATGGCCGAAGAAGACAACACATTGATCAATTGTTTGTTCATGTCTGATGAGGCCCATTTTGATCTTAACGGCAATGTAAACAAGCAAAATTGGCATATATGGAAAGAGTCTAATCCAGAAATGCTCCATGAGACGGAACTGTACCCAGAACGAGTCACTGTGTGGTGCGCAGTTTCATCAAGGTGTATTGTCGGGCCGAACTTCTTTGAAGAAAACGGTGTAACCGTTACTGTCAATGGGGACCGTTATTTAAAGATGTTGAAGGAGTTTTTTTACCCAGAACTGCGCCGAAGACGTATACCATTCAACAGCGTTTGGTTTCAGCAAGATGGAGCAACTGCACATATAGCCAGACCAGTTATGGCGGAGCTAAACAAAAAATTCGCAAACAAATTAATTTCTAGGAACTCCACTCTTCGCTGGCCCCCAGGGACTTCTTTTTATGGGGTTATGTCAAGCAAGAGGTGTATAAAACGAAGCCCAGGAATTTAACTGAATTAAAGCAGTCCATAACGACAATAATTGAGGCGATTCCAACTTCAACTCTTCAGGCCGCAATGAATAGTTTTTTGATCAGGTGCCGCATATGCGTGGGAGAGCGTGGAGGTCATTTGCGATCTATAATCTTTAAAAACAACTAACTATTTAAAATAAAATTTAATTTTCTAACCAATAAAAAAAAAATAAATGAAATACATCGATTAAAAAAAAAGTTATTTGAATTTCTTATTGTAGCACAATTGGTGCGCCACCCTGTACATAAAAAAACAGATTTCTTCGAATTTTTTGAGAAAAACTAAGAACGGGATCTTGTTTCGAATACAGATTTAATCTTTAGTGTGTATTTTTGTCAAAATCGTTGCAGCGGTTTTTGTAAAATTTGTCAGACAAAACAATACCAAATATTGCAATGCTGAGTTTGAAAAATACTATTGCCTAACTATTTAGCTGAAAACCGAGTACAAGTACAAGTACAAACCCCAATCTCGATTTCGATAAAACTTTAAAAAGCAAGTTATGTTTCCCTCCTGAACAATACTTTTAAACTTTTATCGAAATCGAGAATGGGGTTTTCGAGATATGAGCAGTTTTTTAAATTAGCGTTTTCGGTGATTCGAATTGAAAATTAAGGACGCAGAAATTTTAAAAACATAAATTTTACTCTTAGTTTTGCATTTTGGTCAAAATCGTTATTGCCGTTTTCAGGTAAACTAAAGAAAACAATATTTTTCAAAAATTGCTTTTTTTCGAAAATTCATCTTACGATAATACAGAGAAAAACTGAGTTTGCCATTTAGTTAGAAATGACCATATTACCTTAGGACCGTTTTCAAGATATGTCCAAATTTCAAAAGTCCCGTTATTCGATTTTTCAGCGAAAAACTGAGTACGCTGTCATATTAACCACACCTACACAAGCTAAAATATCAATTTTCTTTGAAATCGTTAGAGCCGTTTTCGAACAAATCAAACTGGTATGCAAATTTTATATACAGGGTGGCGCACCAATTGTGCTACAATAAGAAATTCAAATAACTTTTTTTTTAATCGATGTATTTCATGTATTTCGATGTATGTTAGAAAATTAAATTTTATTTTAAATAGTTAGTTGTTTTTAAAGATTATAGATCGCTCTCCCACGCATATGCGGCACCTGATCAAAAAACTATTCATTGCGGCCTGAAGAGTTGAAGTTGGAATCGCCTCAATTATTGTCGTTATGGACTGCTTTAATTCAGTTAAATTCCTGGGCTTCGTTTTATACACCTCTTGCTTGACATAACCCCATAAAAAGAAGTCTGGTGCAGTCAGGTCAGGTGACCTTGGGGGCCAGCGAAGAGTGGAGTTCCTAGAAATTAATTTGTTTGCGAATTTTTTGTTTAGCTCCGCCATAACTGGTCTGGCTATATGTGCAGTTGCTCCATCTTGCTGAAACCAAACGTTGTTGAATGGTATACGTCTTCGGCGCAGTTCTGGGTAAAAAAACTCCTTCAACATCTTTAAATAACGGTCCCCATTGACAGTAACGGTTACACCGTTTTCTTCAAAGAAGTACGGCCCGACAATACACCTTGATGAAACTGCGCACCACATTAGACTGCATTAGACTCTTTCCATATACGGCAATTTTGCTTGTTTACATTGCCGTTAAGATCAAAATGGGCCTCATCAGACATGAACAAACAATTGATCAATGTGTTTGTCTTCTTCGGCCATTGATATCATTTTTTGGCAAAATTCCAGGCGAACAGGCAAATCCTGAGGGTTTAACTTGCTAGTAATTTGGACTTTGTACGGAAACAAGTTTAAATTGTCATGAAGTATCCGTTGTAATGACCGGCTACTAACTCCAATTTGCCCCGATAAGTTTCGGGTCGAAACGCTCGGATTGGCCTGTATTGCAGATGCTACTGCTGCGATTGTATCCTGAACCCGAACATTGGCATCTCGATGGTACGGCCTTCGTGCGATGCTTCCAGATGTTTACAAACCTCATAATGGTCCATCTACTCGGGGGATTACCGCCAAACTCCCGCCTAAATTCCCTTTGGACGGAAATGACGGACTGCAAAGCATGGTACCGTTGCACTATCCAAATTCTTTTCTCCGTATCCCAAGCATCCATTTTTATAAATCTAAATAGTAACCTACAAAATAAAAAAAAATAATAAGCCGATTACTCAGACAGAAAAAAAGTTAATACGTTTTATTTTTGTAGCACGATTCGTGCGCCACCCTGTAGATAGATAGATAGATTTTATTTATAAACTTCATTCTTCACAAAGTATGTACATAGTAAAAAAAATCAATAAACATAGCTTTGCCGTCTGCCTGAATTAATAAATAAAAGTAAAAACTAAATAGTTGCGTACCGAAAAAGAAATATAGTTTGTTTTAAAAATTCGCATAAATTATTCTTTCCCGATAATTGAAAGCCATATTGCAGTATTGAGATTTTTAACATTAGCTTCATTAAGTAGTATTAGGACTACCGATGAAGACAAGATATTATTTGCGAATATATGTCTCCTTATTTCTTTTAGGATTGGGCACTTCCCGAGAAAATGAACGACATCTTCCCTCTCCTGTAAGTAACACAAGCTGCACAGCACCGGTATAGGTCTTCTCTGTGTGGAATATAGTTTAACTTGAGAAGTTCTCCCCGCAACTTGAAAACTTGTTCTATTTCCTGAATGCTGTGTTCGTCTCGGAAGTAGTTACAATCCTGCAGGTTATGATTTAGGCGGCTATAGATCCTTCTATGCAGTGATGCCGAAGCTTGCTCCAGGTTTACTAATCTTTCACCTTCATCCACCTTTGAGATGAGTTCATACAGTTGGCGTTTGCAAGTCTGTTATTCTCCAGATCCAGATTCATCCCATAGCCCTCAGCGAGTTGCATCCATTCCCTATACCATCCTGTCTTGGATAGTATTATTTGCAGAGCCGCTTTCTTCGGTAGCCTTGCACCCGGCATATTCAAAACTGTCAGCACGTAGTCCACGTGTAATTTAAGGGTTTTGGTAAACAATGAAGGCAGGCCTGTTTCCAGCATTATCATGTAATAGAATCTACTAAGTCATCGATGTACAGCGCAAATAAGCTTGGACTTAAGGAACATCCCTGTCTTACTCCCGAGGTGGACTCGAACCATGTTGACAGCTCCTCGCCATTCCATATAGTTGATTTAGTATCCGCATACAGGTTATGGATAACACGACCTTTCCATAATGGATAATCCCATTCGGTATAATTTGTAGAATAGGGCATTTCGGTCAACTGTATCAAAGGCAGCTTTAAAATCCACAAAAACCGCATACAATTTTTTCCATCTTTCAATCCGTGACTCCACAATGCTTCTCAAATTTTATATAATATTAAGGTTACCTTGCAAAAAAAACGGACCCAAAACTCTAAATCCGAAGTTTGAACGAGGTCGGGGCAGCCGTTTGGACTGTAGGTCTATTGACATACGGACAGAGAGACAGTTGGACAGAATTCTGCGACCCACATTTTTCAGTTCCTCTATCATCGTAATGTCAGCATTGATTGACATCTCGAGTTCGAAATTTTGTACGAATACAATATCTTTCTCCTAATATGAGAAAGTGAAATATCCTGACCAAAGCAAAAACAAATTTAACGAACAGGCTTCGTAGGGCAATGCTTTTTTTATCTAAACCAAAAGTAATTAGTACTTGAGGTGCATAGCTGCTCCGAGGCTGAGTTTCCTTCTTGTGAAAGTTACTGGCAGTGATTTGTTTCCTCAGTGAAAATACAAATATACTCGTAGTTACCCTTGATAGACGCCTTTGTAGGTAATGATATTTTAGCCTGGATCCCCGAGTTTTATTATTAAGTTAGTGGGGACTGAAAGGACTGACGTGGTGACGAAGCAGTGTTTCTTGACCCAGTTATGGAACCACGTCCGTGGACAGTCCTGGAACCACGTCAAAGGCAGCACCAATGTTAGAAGAAAAAAACAGGCGCGTACCATTTATGAGATCCTTCTATATTTAGAATTTTTGTAGCCTGCTTTGGGGAGGTAGAGTCGAGCATTTTGTTGAAAGAAACATATTTATTATTGGTTTAACTATTGCAGCTCATTTTGGTGAAATATTTCTTCGATTGCAATTCACTTGAGAAACCGAAATGCAGAGGCTTTCATAGGTGGATAGCTTCGGATAACAAGACGCAACGAGACTTTGAGTCCACCCGTGGGGAACAACGAAGCAGTAAAATAGATTGTTTTACGTAGCGCTGTTGTTATTGGAGAGTGACCAATCTCAGCAAATGTGGTGTGCACAACTCAAGGCAGGTATAGTTAGATAGCTCGTTTAACCTATTGTTTCAAGCCGCGGTCCACCCTGCATCCAAAGGATGTAAATAGTTTAAGCATTGGACTGGATTGATAGAGATTCATCCAATCGAGGGAACATATAATGCACCTCTTATGAAACAAGGCTCGCAAGCTCCAACAAGCCTGTAATCCTATAACCTTCTCTATAACTGGGACAGTCTTTCGAAAGTCTGTTCTAATTGTAAAAGGCAAAAGTGTATATTTGCGGTGACTTGGATACTAAAATGAACCAACCGTCAATCTTCAAGTTGATCGTCAATGAAAAAGTTGTTGACGGTTTGAAAAAAAAAAATCTCAAATAAGACCTCTAAAAATCGATTGTAACTGTAAAAGTTGATATGAAATTCGGAAACACCATGGAGTTAAAAATGAGAACAGATCTAGTTCAGACGTCTTCACATTTAAGACAACGATTCAAGGTTAATTTTATTTTATTCTTTGTAGCCTATAGATTGTAGGCAAGATACTTAACAAGGCTTTTATTACGAAATTATCCTAAAAAAGATTGGGGACATAAAACGAGTAGGCTGACCATATCAGATTGTGGATTGGGAGAAACTAGGACGTTGAGACGTATAGTAGCCGGAAAATTTTTGGACGTTTTTTATTTTTTTAAATTTTTAAAGTATATGTTTGTCGGAAAAATTACGCGCCACCTGTGGTAAGATCGTGTTCTACCTCACTGTCCCTTAGCATAGTTCAAGATACTCCAGGCCGGGGCATCGACATACATATATGCTCTACGTATGTCCCAACCATCGAATAGGTTTTGCGAGCCTTATCGTTTAGGTCTGCATTGCTGTAATCAAATTTAGTTCTTCATTGTATTTTCTCCTTCAAAAGATTTTCGAGACAAGTTGGCCGAAGATCGGAGGGTGAATTGACTTTTCCGAATCCAATTAGCTCGAACTTCAGTCGTGCTCATCTAAATTGTTCTAAATTACTTACATTCGGTTAGTTTCCGCCACTGAAATAGAAATGAAAAAATCAAAAAATTGGTTGGTTTCGCTTAGTTCGCGCTAGTAAATTGTGTGCACCCAAATCACAACATAGGAAAGGTTATAAGTACAAATAATTTTAGCTAACTTTGCGAGTAAAATCCGCTTGCACCAGAACCACAGCCTTAAGGTAGGAGCATGCGCTTCACATTCTTAACCAAATCACCTCTTAAAGCTTGGTTAGACCTAAGTATGGATAAGGCTACCCTCAGTTAATTTTTAATAAAAAAAATGCCGCAAAAAACGCCACAAGAAATGTTTAGTAAAAGTTCAGGAAAATAGCACAAACAAGAATTTTTTAAAACATTCCCTGAAATCGCTTTAAAAATATCGGGACAAGGGCTTCGGAAAATGTAAAAAAAATGTTATTTAAAATGCACTCGAAAAGTATCATAAATAGCATCACAAAAACTATCAAATAATTGGTCGAAAAAAACACCCAAAAAACTTTACAATAACTATAACAGCAACCGCCTGAAATATGCTTTCAAAAAACGAAGAAAAGTGCCGAAGTACAACGTACAAGCAACAAGCTAACCTGTCTCAAATTTTCTTAAGCTTAAAGTCAATTTATTTCTCAAAGAACTTTTATTTAAGCTTCAGAAAATTCGGCAAAATAAAAGTCAAAAATTCGCGATGGCCCAAAATAATATTTTGGTTTGATTTCCATTTTAAGCAATTTGGGCTATATAAAAATACCCCGAATTTGAAATTCACAGAATTTCCTTAAAATACATGTTAAAACATGTAAAAGGGACATACTTCTATAAGTGTTTTTTTTTATGTAGAGATTCCTGTCCCATTCCGGTAGGACATAAGTCCACCACTTCTAGCTATATTTAAAAATATTTTGCTGTCATTTTGCTGTCGCTGAAAAGTTATATAGATACTAGAGTTCCATTCGTGCTTCGTTCCACTCACGACTGTCGTCGTATAAAACATCTTTTCGAGCCATTTGAAGAATTATTAAAATTTCGAGAAAAGTGGTTCGGTGAATGATCGAGCGGTCCCAGTTCGCCAACAAAACTATCCATCGTTTGATGAGAACGACTTCGTCTCACTTTCAAGAGCTTAACAACAGAAAGGTACCCTGAACACCAAGGTTTTTGCCCCTTATCAATCGTGTGGACGTAGGCGACATGCAATTTAATTTCATTTCCATGCATTATACTACACATCGAACGAAACACTGGAGGTATACTGTCAAAATTGTGCAATTTGCCAACTTTTCTCTATAGGTTTTCGTTAGGTTTCTGGTCTATGGCTTGGTATAAATGTGTGAAAATAAATTGCAATGGATCTCCAGTGCAAGTGAAAAAAAGTGTTTTTTGCGTGCAACTCAATGCGCAAATACCAGTAAAATTCGGATTCAATTCGATTTGGCAGCAGAAATCTGAAATACTATCGAAAACAACATAAATGTTTAGAAAAGTTTAGTTATACGAAAAGAGTACGTTCGCAGTAGATGTATTCATTTAATAAATTCCTAAGGACCCTAAAAATCGCCAAACTTTAAAGAGAATAGCGTAAATTGGGATAAATCCCAAATGACAATTTTGAGAAGCCAGTGAAAAATTCGAGTAGCCAAATCAGATATAATTAGAGAGTGCTGGTAGCACTGCTTCTTGTGTATCAGCTGATGGAACTCTCCACAAATTATTTTCCACTGCCTTTTCGCAGACGTTTCGTTGTCCATTTGGAGACCACCGGAAAATTTAGTTCCGGAACAGGTCCGCACTAGCCTTCAGAACTCATCCATTAGCTGACAGAAACTCACCAAATACGCTAACTCCCAGTCAGTGTTCTTAGCACTCTTTCTTTATTTTTCCCACGAAGGGTGTTCATTTTTCGCTTTTAACTAAACTCAAATTCCCTCTATGTTTTTATGAAAAAAAGAACCATATTTTTAAAGTAAAATTTGTATTGTTCGGAATGAAAATCACATTAAATTAATCTTCAGTATAAAAATTGCAGTTTGCTAACATTTTAATGATCATTTTTGGTAGGTACTAGAAATTGTTTATTGTTGCAAAGGGCAAATCACCTTTTTACATTTAGTGCGTTGATATTCATGGTGAAATTTAGTGTAAATGTTTTTCTGTCAGATTATTGATATTTTTTCTTGAAAAATGAAATTTCCACAAAAAGTAGAGATACCACGATGTAGGAACACTACTGAGTGTCAGTAGTTTATTACACATCCCGCCATTTAGAATTAAATTTTTTTTTGCTGCTTTACACGTATTCAGTATTCACAGATAGTTCACTTGAGAGCGGGAGGGAGGCGGTAATATTAAAAAAAAAGTGTCGGAAATAGGGGAGACGTAGGAAAGCTGTCAGTCTATTTTTATTTAGTCCATGGTTCCGACTCACTGGTGCGTATTTTAAAATGAGAAACGTAGAGCCCAACGTCCTTACCTGACCATGTGAAATATTTTAAATAAAAACGATCCAACATAATTCTTTACTGAATAGCAATAGATCTGCATGTCAAACAGCATAGATTTTGCGAACAACTTCACAGACAAGAACTGACATAGGAAAATGCAGCCCTATAATTTGTGTTCCAGTTGTAAACGACTCTGTAGTGTCTAATACTGTGTCCGACAACTTCGGTTCGGCTTTCCAAAATAGGTCGGCCTAAAACCGCATTTCTCACATTAAGCAAGTACAATTCACCCGAATTAAACAAGGTCTGTCAAAATTTCCGAAACTACTACCCCCGCCTTAAACGACCGAAAGGAACTGTAACTGCAACCACTAGAGTTCGCCCAGTGGTTGAAATTACAGTAACCTGGCGAATACACAACATATTGGCAAACAAATTACACACAGCATTGAACTTCTGCACAATCTTCCCAACAAAAAAGCGAATATGCGCCTATTTATATATAGGATTGCCTGTGAACTCTCCATCGTCTATCCGCATACACATACACATACAAAACCATAGCCTGTTAAACCCCAAACACAATTCTCAACCGACCATAACCTGTTACAGCTTCTTTGAAAGCCCAGGTATCAATTCCAACCTCATGTCGTCTGCATAAAATTATGCCGACTCCTGTTCCTGTGTTGGTCCTGTTTGCTTGGAAGCTTTCTGGGAATTCTCTTTTAAAATTAATCATTTATGCAAGAGCATAATGTAATTGCCTTCAAATACCGGATACGATAGAGAGAGCGATAGTTTGTACGAGCGAAACAAAAATTCATTTATTTTTAATTACTTCCAAAAGTCCTGCTTGGGGCCAATATCCATCTTTACCCTCAAAACATCATGTCTACAAAAATATTGATATTTAAATTTCTTGCAGATTTAGTCCGACACGAGCACCAGCACCATGGGACGGCATTCGAATATCGGACAAGTACAGTCCGGTGTGCCCGCAGCGCCTGCCAAATATTCAAAATGAAACTGCCGCTTTAGAGAAGATGCCAAAGGGACGCCTCGAATACTTGAAGAGACTTTTGCCGTTTTTGCAAAATCAATCAGAAGACTGCCTCTACCTAAATATATTCTCACCGATTAATGGTAAGTCACTTCACTGACAGACGTCATAGTCACAGCCGCATGAAAATTAAATTGTCAACAAAAAAAGAAGTCATTTGTCCCGTCTCGTCAAGGGCGGCCGTTTTATTTGTATTTTTACTTTTAGGCAGTCATGGGATTACGTGTCCTGTGCTCCTGTGTGGTTGTCATTGTATAATTATAATTGATCTGTCGGCCATTATATCTGACGGCCTGTCCTACTCCGTTTCGAGTTTCATGCACAACAATCGCGTGCGTGGATTCGCATCATTTCGGGGCTACGCTCTGTAAATTGCCATATCATTAGCGGGGATTATTTGATTGGCGTGGCCAATTGGGAATTTATTTACACACACACACTTGGTCGGACGGATTTTAATTGGACGATTTGTAGGGTTATTTTTGTTTTACTATTTGTTTTCATTTGAAATAATTCACAATTTACAGTTAGTGAACTCGAGCTACTCGCACTGGAGTGCGGCGTGTTGTGGTTATAAATTAAAAATTGCAGCTCAATTGGATATTGTTAATTTTGAGCAGGACGTACGGTATAGGGGGCTCTCATAGACGATATTTAGTTCGCAATTAAGAGGCATAAATCGAAAACACTGGAAGCGAATAATGAACGTAAATAGTTGCGGATTATGATTAATCAGTGGAAATCCAAATTAGTTGTAGTTGTACTGAAAAGTGTTTGCCTAACCGTGCGGTCGGCTGCGTGAACGTCATTAGGGATCATTTAAATGTAATTGGAAGAGAACTAAACTGAAAATTGTGTTACTGTTACTGTTACGAGAAAAAAGAAAATGTTTCAACGTTGATGGATTTAGTGGAGAAATAATTGGCTTTAGACTTTAATCAGTAGGTAGCTACACTTGGGCTGCTTTTATTTATACCCAACCGATTTGACATTGAAATGTTTCGGATAATTTATTAATATTTTGGCACTTTTAGCCGATGGGGCTTGCTGGAGAAATTGGAAAAAAAATTAACGAAAGAAGGGCGAACTATGTTTTTAAAGACAGTACCTACATATTTATTTGACCATTGACTTGAAAACAAAACCGCTGTTGAACGTGGTTTTATACTTGCTCACTTAGGTAGTAAGAAAAAGGTATTGCGCGGTACTATTAACAAATTACAGACTCGACTTTAAATTAAAGGCAGATCACAATTGCTAAGCTACTAAAACTTAGAGCGCCTTACCATTAAACATTTTTAGATTCAGCTCTACATTTTAGTAGTTCACAGTGACTATATTTTCCTTACAAATCCCGCAATTTGGAGCATCGGTAAAATTAAAGTCGAGACTAAAATTCGTTATAAGTGCAGAGTCTAAACTGAAAATATTCTTATTGGTAAGGCCGATTGTATTCGTACAAAAATTCGAACAGAAAATATTAGTTAATTCTAACATTACCATGATAGAGGAACTAAAACAACGGGATTTTTCTGGCCGTTCGTGTGTCCGAGTTTCTGAGGTCAACAGCCTAAACGGCTGGACAGATTTGTTTCAAATTTCGGATTTGGAGTTTGTGGTCCTACAGTTTGTGGTCATTTTTTTTTTATTTTGCACGTTAACCTGAATATTTATGGGAATTCCCACATAAAATGTTCATACCAGTTTGAACGGCTCTAACGATTTCAGCCAAAATTTGATTTTGAGCTTATGTGGGTGGGGTTTATATCGCTACATAAGTGCATATTCAGTTTTTCGTTAAAAAAAATCATATAATGATATATAAATAGTTCGAAATTTAAATACACATATATCTCGAAAACGGTCCATATGCAATATGATTATTCCAACTCAGTTTTTCTATAAATTCTCGTGCAATAGATTTTGGAAAAAGGTACATATTTTAAATTATTGCGTCCTTATTTTTCACTTCGAATCACCGAAAACGCTAATTAAAGAAACTGCTTCTATTTCGGGAAAATAACTTTTTACTAGGAGCTTAGATAAACCTCAGAACTTTATTTATTAACCCGATAGACGTTGTCCTGTCTTAACTATTAATTTTGAATAATTAATAAGAAAAAACTAATAATTCCAAAAACCATATTGTTTATTATTCTAATGCTTTAATGGTACACAACATTCTTTGTTTTATTTTCTGGCGCGTATATGAATAGTTTTGTTGATATTCCGACACGGGAACAGGTGACATACAATTGGCCATGTAGAAAACACATGGATTTTGAAGATGCCACAAACACTTAGCGACTGTCACTGCTGCCAATCGTATGATAACTCTGCTACATGTATGATAATTTCAGGTTTTGTATGATGTATGATAGGAAGTCATTATCATACGCAAAATGTATGATAATTGTTTGATTATGCATTACCGTAAATATCTTGCGATCACCCTAAGTGGTAATTCTGCCACTGAGCGATTTACTTGCGAAATGTACTAGTTTTGTTCCTTTCTATCCTTCTATCTCTTTTCTACGTTTATCCCTTATGCAAATAAATTATGTATTTTAGAGAAACAAAGAAACGTTTTCATTTTTCGCTCGGAAGTTTTTTTCAGCTACAGCGTTTCGTTTCTCCATTATTATTATATATAATTAAATATTATATTATATAAAATTAAAGTCCAAACATTGTCGGCCATTATGATGCATGGGATTGTATAAATAAGACTTAGCAATTGCTTTTTGTAGGGAATGAAATGTATCCAGACGATGAATCGACAGGTATTTTTTCATTATCAATATCGAGCAATTGTTTGGAAAAAACTTCTCCGGATTGGTCGTTCTGCAATTCGAGTCTCATGTTCATATTTAATTTGAGCGTTTTTGCATTTTCAAAAATAAAAATTAAAGTGATTCACGTTTTTTTTTCAAATCCCATAAAATTACATTAGAAAAGTGTATATTGTCAAAAGCGCTAAATTTAAATTTAATATTGTCCCTAAGTTTTTTTTAAATTTTCTAGTTTTCCGCGCAACTTTCTCAATTTTTTCTTTCATAAGAACCTTCTCCTGACAATTGAAAACACAACACAACAAGGATATAGCGAAATCGGTCCAGCCGTTTAGGCGAGATGCCGTTCCAAAGGGAAATAACGATTCATTTTTAAATATATACCAAGATGTACTGGCTTCTGAAATGAATATGTTTAAACCGAAAGTGCATTTTGTATAGATATGGTTTCCCTACGTCTTATTTTACCGAGTATCTCTTCTGATTTATTTATTTAAATATCTAACAAAATAAAAATCAACCAACCCAACTGTTGCATGAACGAGTTTCGTGCGACCCAGTCGTGTACTTTATTTATATTAGGAGATATTCGAAATTTGCGATAATTTTTAAATAAAAAGTCCATTTCCGTTCACTGCAACAATTTTTTCCCTGAAACCAGGGATTTTTTGGTCAGACGCAAAGACTTGATCCACAATGTAGTATGCTTTTGTAACTATTGCTTGAAATTGGCTAGGCACTTGCATTTGGCCTGTAAATTTTCTTAATCGTATACAACCTAGTATGCAGCAGCAAAATAATTTGTAGAGGTTTCCATCAGCTGCTACACAAGTGAGAGTGTTACCAGCACTGGCTATTTATCTCCGATTTGGCTACTCAAACTCTTTATTGGCTCCTTAAAATTGTCCATTTGCGATTTATCCTAATTAAAGTTATTCACTTTAAAGTTTGTCGATTCTTAGGCTCCTTAGGAATTTATAAAAAATTGCATCCTTCTATTGCGAAAGCACTCTTTTCGTTTAACAGTTAATTGCGAGTGAGCCAAATCCATTTTCATATAGTTTTTGAACAGACTCTCACAGCTCAGCTATAGTTACCCACATTCCGCCATCATTTCGCATCAGCAGCGTATTGCAAAACGAAAAGGAGAACGAAATTATTCATTCATGATTTCGTTGTGTCACTTTTGTGCAGGGTTTTCGTTTCGAAACAGCTGCATACAAATCTTAAGGATGAATGTTTGCATTATATTCATATTCACCATATATCCAGTTGTAAATTTTTAAAAACTAACTAATATACTCTATCCTCACTCGGAGATGTATTGAATAGACAACTCACAATCCTCTTGTCGCTGGCCCCTTCATTTTTTTTTTCTTCTTTTTTCAAATTCTGCCATTTTAGTTTCTTGTCGGTGTAATATCAATTAGAATCCGTGTGACATGCAAGAACATATAAAAAATAAAAACAGTGGTACTACGGGAGTGCCGACGGGAGTGCTTGAACAATTACATGTCTATTTTTTGAATCGTCAGGAAATATTTTATTGTGTGGAAATACTTTTATATTAAATTTTTCTTTTATTCATTTTAGGCAGTAGGTAGAGTATTTTTTTTATTCTCAATGAAATGAACAAATAGGA
The DNA here is from genome assembly GCA_916610125.1 of Cheilosia vulpina. NCBI lineage: Eukaryota > Metazoa > Arthropoda > Insecta > Diptera > Syrphidae > Cheilosia > Cheilosia vulpina. Next base: position 19,352,285 of record OU744276.1, on the reverse strand, counting down.
ACAAAATTTTGACCAAAAAGTAAAATCCCTTTCTTCTGTGAGGTCTGAAAAATCCCTTTGTCCCTTTAAGTTTATTATTAGTGTGACAATCCCGCAAAAAGTGGATCCCCCGATCTGGTATCACTGCAGCACTGTATGGTGTGTCTTAAAAAATGAAACGTAATGGGCTGAGAGAAAGATAGAACGAAAATGTGTGCTCGCATCTATCTCTCTTACCTCTACAGTAATATTCGAAACGAAACGTAACTTTCTCTCTTTTTATCTCACTAACTTATATCTCTCTCTCAACTTCCGCTCCCAATTTCCGTGCTTTCGTGACGCAGATTACCCCCCAAGTCAAGCGCCCCTAAAGAAGTATTACTTCCAAAACTATAAGAAAAAACAATTCAAACAAGAAATGATATTTTTCAAAAATTAGAAAAAAATTTGCATTGTATCCACAACAATTTTCCTGCAGCAAGGACATTTACAATTTTCTTCATTATTTTCTACAGCATGTGCCTGTAACTTTCCGTATCCTTGTTTAGTTCATTTAAAATATCAATATTTATATCTCCCAAAACAATCAGATTTTTTGCCTTCAAAGCTAAAGAGTTCTGCTACCAAGCTTGAGCTAACTAATCTAACTACTATCCGGTCTGCCAGTCACTTTTGATGCTCCTGATATGAATGCTTTCTACCTCTCCGAACCTTGAATCCACTTTTCTTTTTTGAGAAGACATCCGCTACAAACCGCCAATATTTAAAAGTTCCCACCTACAAGTTCAAGGTCTTGCCATTAGTAGAATTATTCCTAAATCGAAGTCTTTGCTAGAAAACCATAAGTGCACTCATAAGTACATTGCTCTGACTCACATATAGGTTTGCTATAGATGGCAAGCTTGAAACCTTTTTAGACTATAAACATCGGCCGACTATTGCTATACCGCCCTCCACAGTGGTTCTAATGGGCGCTCTTATCCGATTGATATGGCAAAATCTAGTTCATTCCTGTCGTCCTTTATGGCTATCATAAAGGAGTATTTAAAATACCCAAGACCACTAACAACTTCTAGAAAAGACCAGCTTTTCACCCAAGAATATTAATTTGATTCACACAAGCGGACGCTAGATACTGTTCCAGCGACAGCAAGTGTGACTGGACCTCTGCCATAAATACCCGACTTCCTAAGGTCTGATCCCACATGTAAGGTAGATAAGAGATGAAAATCGATTCTTAAAGCTCGAACTCAATTGATTTTCATACGTGGCACAACCACTGGACCCGCACAATGTAACGACTTCGAAAGTTCCCCAGATACTTACCATCGCCCCTCTCTGCAAAAAACTATAACACCCTTGCAACTGCGGTGGCTTGGCCCGATTCGACAAAATTTATTCGCATAAGTTACCTTCGTAGAATAAGTACCCAGTACCCAGTAGCTTTAAAATCACATGCATGCCTGTTTAATATTTTAAGAACGTGAACGAAAAACTTTCATCATACCTTTCTCTCTCACTCTTTTTGTTCTCTTTACAGCGGTCTCCAATGAAAAGAAATTACCAGTAATTGTGTTTCTGCATGGCGAGTCCTTCGAATGGAGCAGCGGGAATCCCTACGATGGCAGTGTGCTCGCCAGCTACGGCGAGGTCGTTGTGGTAACACTTAATTACCGCTTAGGTATTCTAGGTACGTACAAGCAATTCCACATATCCCTTGTTGCCGATTCCCATCTCCTCCAAGTGGTATCCACGGGTTATCTCATTTCACCCACCCACACATGAGTGTCATGCTCACACGTGCCGTGTATCCCATTCGGATGGGGATAGTCCAATCACTGCGCGGCGGATGTGTGTATCCTATCATTTAACCATTAAACTCGTCACATGTGTGTGACGGTGATTTGAGATACGATTTTCCACTCCGTCCGTCCGTCCGTATGTTTGTCTGTCTGTCTGTCTGTATCTCTGTTTGTCCCCGATACCAATGTGCTCATCCCAATCTAATTGCAAAAGCGAGTTCCAACGGCAACATACACGAAAAAAAAAAACTCTTACCACCACCACCCTCCGTTATCCACTCTAACACACACTTTTTGGTTATTTTTATTTGCTGTTGCGCGGCGACAGGTTTCCTGAATGCCAACCCCAGTCCGCATACACACGCTCGAGTGGCGAACTACGGCCTAATGGATCAAATGGCCGCCCTGCACTGGATCCAGCAGAATATTCAAAAATTTGGCGGCGATCCAAATTTGGTTACACTGACCGGCCATGGGACCGGTGCTGCGTGCATAAATTTCCTTATGACGTCGCCGACAATGGTGCGCGGTCTCTTCCATCGGGCGATACTGCTGTCTGGGTCGGCGTACTCGTCGTGGGCACTGGTCGAGGATCCGGTGATATTCGCCCTCAAATTGGCAAAGGAAGTTAATTGCTCCATACCAGAGGATTTAATTAAACATCACGAGCAGATTGTTGATTGTTTGCGTGAAGTGCCACTCGAGGACTTGTACGGGGCCGACATACAAGCACCGAACTTCTTGACATCGTTTGGTCCATCGGTAAGTACCTTGTATAGTGCACATGAGACATACATGTATATATTCTTTTTGTGTGTCCTTAGAGCGTAGTTGTTTCAGTTTGTTGTTGCTTTATGGACTTGTGTGTGTGTGCAGGGTGTCAGTACACTCTTTGAAGGGAAAGTGCATAAAGACTCGGTGGAACAATATTGAATTATAGCCTCTTAGGCAGTACACCATACGCCTCTTTGTGCAAACAATCCGCTTGCAGACGGCTCTTCTTTGTCAAAGTAGCAGAAGAGGATTTATATCGCCAGTAAGTCGTGTTGCAGACCGTTGGAGGATGCCTGAAAAAATATATCTCAATATAGGTGGTGGCGAAAAGTGCGGTACAAACGGATGACTAAGGCTGGTTTTGGTCTTTCCTTTGGAGCTGAAAAGGAAACCATTTAACCGTTGGTATTAGCAACTTCAGGCAAGTATACTCGCCTTAAGCTGGTGATGTGGCGCATACTCGTACATCACACCAGCAATATGAAGTTTGGCGTCATTCAGTGCCATGACTGGTTCCGGATAGCTGACAGCAATTCAACGTGTAATGAGTTTGGTCCGCATTGCGATAGACGATAGGTAGTCGAGATTGCAAGTCGAGATGGCAATCGTATCAGGTGTTTCGGTAGGCATTTTAAAAACGTTTGCAATCATGTATACCTCTGGTTGGGTTGGACATTGTACCTTATCCATGAAAAAACCCTTAAACCAAAATCCATTTATTGTCCAATAGCCGACTTGAGTTGGTCGAGGTCCCCTGTCATTTGCGTGATTTGATTTGATTTCATTAATCCCTCAGGTTGTGATCGAAAACTCTACGACTTGGAGGGTTGGTTCCTGTTCCTTCTACATGTCCGAGCCGAAAATATTGGTCGACTGATGGACACATTTTTGATCGATGTCGCAGCACATTCCTCACAGGGTTCACTGTAAAAGCCTCTTCTCCAAATTCGGTCAACGAAACTGGGTCCGAGAATCGCTCAAAGTTACAAAATATCATCGGCTTTGGCTTCTTTTAACGTCTGTTCTTCCAGGAGAAGGTGTGAAATGATGTTGGTTTCAAATAAAGCATTTTTAGTAATTCCGATTCACATATCTACTACATTATAATGGACTGCTAGTGAAATGTCAGTTCCATCCAAGCTCTGCCCAAAAGACGACGACAACATAACTAGCGCTCTTGGTTCAAAGCGAACAAAATGTGTAACAAAAAGCCAGCCATCTTGGATTTCTCCATAAAATGCTAGAGACACCTATTGGGTGGTAGTAGATTTGTTAAGTAAAACGGTTGAAAGTGAAATTGCTGCAGAATTTTTTCCACCAGATGTCGCATCGAAAATGTGGCGGTTCAATAGATGGAACCAGTTATGCCAACTCCACTTTTTCATGCCTATTAGTCATTATTTCATTAGCTAAGGCTAAGGCTTGTTTTTCTTTTTTCAAAAAAGGCATCTTTTTTTAATTTGTTTTTTTTTTTCATTCAACATAGATAGATGCTGACTTTTATATTTTTTAAAGAACAGGTTTCCACCTTCATCTGCTGATTTTCCCCACACTTTATCTGTCATTCTTTAAATATAATTCCAGCTTCCACTTCCAGTAAGTGGATATTGAAATTGGAAACAAATTTTAAAACTGACTTTGAATAAGTAAAATTTTTTTTTGTACGTATAAGTTGAACAATTTTTTTTTTATTTGTTTCTTTGTTTTCCAATACGACTTTTGCATATCTTTCAATTAACAACATTTTCTGGACAGTTTTAAAAATGTTCAAATGATATTTTCGATAGATTCATAACTCTGGAAGATGTACTGGCTCCAAATCATCAAAACGGTTGCAGGATCAGATGAAATTCCATCCGAATTTTACAAATATAGGACAGGGACCTATTGAATAAATTTACTTCCTTGTTCAACTTATAAATGTATTTTAAGGTTTTTTTTATCTTCAATTTATTTTAAAAAATCTATTTTTAAATTGCACAAAATAATAATGGAGTTCATAAAACTGACTTTATTTCTGCCTTTTATAGGTAATTTATTTCCAATTTATTCCACTCTGAACCAAGACCGCTAGCGCTAATATCGGAAGTTGCCTACTAGCAGTCCATATACAGGGTGGGCCAAATACAAGTTTTTTTTTTGAATATAGTAACATGAACAAAATTAATTTTTTTTATGTATTATGGCTTTTTTAGTAAGAGCAAACATTCCCATTAATTATGGAACACAACGTCGTTCAAGTGGCTGTCTTCGCAGTAGCGCATTCTGTCACTCCAATTTTCCAAGACCTTTTTGATGGTTTCGGGCTATAGCTCACTGATTGCTTGGATGATATTGGCATTACGTGCTTGAATCGTTTCCGGATTCTTGGTAAAACATCGGTCTTTAACGGTTCCCCACAAAAAAAAAGTCCAACACTCTGTACGAAAAGTGTTGACTTGAATAATGTTTAATAGGAGTGTACTTTTTGTGTCCAGGAGCGTAAATTTAGATAATCTGTGAAAAAGGTCGGCAAGAAGAAAAAGGGTATTTTTGTTAATCGTCGTGGGCAAGTCAGTCCGAAAAGTCTGGTATCAATGGGTGGACAGATAGGCGCGTCTATCTATGCATAACGAAACAGAAGTCGGACCGAGAAAGTGCGCCAGGGTTGCCAGGTGAGGGCCACCCAGATTTAGGTTTTATTTTGGTCAAAGGGGGAAATATTGGAGGAGAAATAGTTGAAGGGGAAGTCTTGGGTTTTTTTTTTCTATTTTATTTGTATTTCGTTACAATATCATTTTTGATAACCTTAAATTATGCTTCCACTGGAAATTTCAATTTATATATGCATTCTGTTCTATAAATTTAATTTTAAATAAAATTACGCTGAGTAACTTTAAGCTAAGAATGAAAGAATGAGGTACCGTAGAGATTCTTCGGTTTGTTCTATCCACAACCAAATGATTCAAAATCGAGTATGATGAAAAAATTGTGTGTTTTATTTCAAAATGCTGTTAAATAATCGATCGATCCTCCCAAGCTATATTTGCTGGTTTTTCGATGCTGGTTGCAAAGGGCTTCTCTATTTTTGAGAGATATACAACCGACAAAGGTGCCGACGGTTTGTAGCGATTGCAGCCGTTTATTTGTTCACTGTCTGCGATTGTCCGCGTTTGCATTTTTTTACAATAAGGTAATGTTCCAAGAAGATGGGTTTGGCGGTTAATGAAGGCAAGACGAAGTATATGCTGTCAACTAAAAAGGACACCCAACACCGACGGCTCGGACAGAACGTCGCAATAGACAGATATAACTTTGAGGTGGTTAAGGACTTTGTCTACCTAGGCTCCGCTATGAACTCAGACAACGACACCAGCGCTGAGGTTAAACGTAGAATTACTCTTGCCAATCGCTGTTTCCTTGGGCTAAGAAGGCAATTGAGTAGCAAAGCCCTCTCCCGAACAACTAGAGTGACCCTTTATAAGACCCTTATCATCCCAGTTCTGCTATATGGCGCAGAGGCATGGACGCTATCAAAAGCGGATGAGGTAACTCTCGGTTGTTTCGAGAGAAAAATTCTTCGTGTTATTTTTGGTCCCGTCTGCATTGACGGTGAATGGAGAAGGAGATTTAACGACGAACTGTACGGGCTGTACAGCGACATCGACCTAGTCAGAAGAGTGAAGGTCCAACGGCTGAGGTGGCTGGGTCATGTAGAGCGAATGGACACGAATGCTCCGGCCCGGAAGATCTTCGAATCCATACCCGAGGGAAGGTGCAGTAGAGGAAGACCGCGACTCAGGTGGCGCACGCAAGTGGAAGGGGACCTTAACCAACTTAGCGTGCGAAACTGGAGACAGCTAGCTAAAGATCGCGCTGGCTGGAGACGCTTGTTGGTTGAGGCCCAGGTCCACCCCGGACTGTAGCGCCACCTTAAGTAAGTAAGTAAGTAATGTTCCAAGTCTCGGAGTGTTCGGACATCTAGAATACTTATGTATTATGCTGCGATCTGGTAAAGGTTGTTTGATGTGTGCAGTAGTTTCCACGTCAATCCGTAACAATCCGCTACAGTTTTATCCTCTATTTGCCTTGAGCTCCTTTTTATTATAAAAAGTCTTGACTTCTTTAGGGATCGGTTACATTTGGTGGTCGTCTCATCAAGTGGTTTTGTTCGAAAAGTAATTATACTTCAACTGAAGAGGTGAAATGATGTCCTTCCTCAAACGAAAACTCGGCGAATATTTTCCACCAGAAATTGTCAGGGCCGCTCCCCATATACGTATGTGTTGTAAGCACGAATTACCGTTACTCTCCCACATATGACATCATTTCGATGATTAATCTTTTTCTTCACTTTAGCTCAATATTTTAAAACAATTTCACATGGACGACATAGCTTAAATGATACGGTTCCATTTTAAAAGCTATTTTGGTAATGAAATGTGTTAAAATGAAGTGTAAGACCGGGCCAAATGATATGAGACGAGTATGAGTACCTACACGATACACCCCGAAAAAGTTGTGAGCTCACTTTTCCCCACATACAAACTCCGACAACTTGCCGCTTATAAACTACCTCAACTACCAAGCAGTTTACCAAGTGGTTTAACCATAGGTAATTGCCTTATTTGACGCACAATTTCGTTCCGCCATTCCACTCTAAAAGCAACTCCAACTTTGAGTCACACAAAGTAGCTACAGCTACAATCTATATGCTCAATCATAAATTGCCATGAATAATATCCCACTTTGTTCTCGTATTTTCCGAAACTATTTCAACAGCACACAATCTCTCTATCGCTCTCTGTCCCTCTCTGTCATAATAAAATTGTGAAAAAGTTGTCGAGGGTTTTCTTTTTGTCCCATTTTTAATGTGCTGCTCCTGCATATAAAATACACACTCAAGTCCTGGAACATAAAAGCACACCAACAATGTATGAATTGGAGAATTTTTTAACGATTTGCCTTAAAATTTTGCGTTTCTCTTTGCAGATTGATGGTGTTGTCATACGACCGGGACACTCGAATCTTGATATCGATGATTTAATGACAAGAACCCCGAAACGACCACCAGAAAGTAGTGCGGGACACTATGATGTCTTGTTTGGCGTCGTCACCGGCGAGGCAATATGGCGGTTTAGTGCGCATGACATCCAAAATGGTTTCGAAGGCGAACGACGTGACAAAATCATTCGGACATATGTGCGGAATGCCTACAACTATCATTTGAATGAGATTTTCTACACGGTAAGTATAATTATAATGAACATTATAATCAGTACTGTCAACTGTCACTGGCATGCCACACCGACCCGGTAGTGGAATCTGTATCGAAATAAGTGCCCCAATTTGACAGTGGGGTCGTTTCCCTTTGAATGGGAGGGCGAGTAACTGAATTCTAAATTAACGATTCAGATGCATTTACTGGTGCAATTAACTTCACAAATACAATTTGTATCGATAAAATTTTTTTTTGGTTTGTAACTGACATATCTATAAACGCTGGAGTAGTAATTTCTCAAGATTAAACACCGAAATGAAGTTAATGCAGATATAATTACCGTCGCTTATCGATTTGTGGGGGTTTTGTGCTTTTGCTGCTGGCGCATTGTTGCCGTAAAAGTTGCAAGTGGGTCGGTTACTTTTTCTGGTACTCGAAACGATGTAGTGACCCGTAAAAGCGGAATTTGAATTACAAGTAAAAATGGCAGGTACCTAGCGTAAAGTAATTAGGATTTAGTAGGAATTTTATGTTTTTGTGTAGCCTTGGCGTTCGTTAAGCCGTGGATCGTAACTCGGGTTACTTGCTGCGAAGAACATGAATGCCGCTGTTAATGAGAGAGTTGTATTGTGCAGTGAATTTTATGCAGCGTTCCTGCATTTTTTAATTTTATTGACATTGCTTAACAAACGAATTTGTTTATTGATGTTTACGCTTATAGACTAATTTAATCAAGCAGGGGAGTTGAAGAGGAGGGCCATCTGTTGGATTCTTTTTGTAACTAGATGTTCGCGGGTTGAAATTTAGGTTATGGGGAAATTTTTTGCAGAACAATGTAATAATGAATAATTTTAGAGAAAAGAAACCAGGGCAGGTACTTCTTGTTCAAATCCTCCTATACATCTTTACTGAAAAATAGTCTTTCTCTGTACTTTTCTGTATTTAAAAGTAATTTATTCACTGAATCATGTCCTTTTTATATAAAAAATTGTGGTGGTAATTGAAAGAAAAAACAAACCTGTCGAGAGGATTGTGTTTTTCTTTTTGCTGTAACGGAGAAAACAACCTCCCACAATTCCCCTTTATTTAACATTAGCAAAGTTTTCTCCTAAAATCGAAAAAAAAAATCCCCTAAGTGAAATTTTCGCTGGTTTTCTAACAAAATAATTAAAAATGTAACCCTGTTTGTTAATCTTAAAATAAGATAAAACTTTAAAATATACACAGTAAAAAATAATATCCTTTTCCATTAGACGTCACGTAATATTAAAACGATTGAGTGCATTCAAAAATTACACGAAAATTCTTACGTAAACGTTCGATGGGCTGTTTTGCTCACACTTAATATGAACAATTCGCTCTTTGAAATTATTTCGTAATGAAAATAGGTTTTAATTTTAAGCAATTAACGTTTCACAGAGATTTTTCATTTCTTATCATTTTTCAAACTTGTCCCAGGTTTTCCCTTTTTCATTTAAAAAGCGCCAATATTGACGTTTTTTCCCCAATCTGGAATCACTGCTAAATTATATATAGAAGACCCTTTTAGAGCTCACTTCTTGTTTGTATTGATTACGGATTACTTAAGCTATATCAAGTTAACTGCAGTTTGTCGAAAAAATATGCATTTATGTTAAAAACGCCCCAAGTGATAGGAGTGGCAATAAACGATTCTGAGAATATAGGCTATGTAATATTCTCGGAGTCTTATAAAAATGCTTCAAAATAAGTTTCATCGAAGCCTGATCCAGGGGTTTTTACGCCAACCGGCAGCTTACATAAAATCCTCTACAGTTTTGCTGGGAAATAAACAATGTTCGTAATGTTTTTCAAAGTTAAAAAAGGTAAACGTTCTGATGAGTTATCTGTTGTTTAAGTACGAATTATTTGAATTGTGTATAAATACTTTGCCAAATAATAAACATTCACTCATTTATACTACTGAAACCATAAGTGGTAAAAATGTGTTTTCTCGTCGTTTGCCTTGTGCTTTTGATACTACTCCGTTGCAGTGTCAACCGCCACAAATATCTTTCGTCGTCGAACTGCAAGTGTAGCGCAATCATTAGCCCCTTGCGGTTAAAACTTGGAACATTCGGGAATCGCTTCACCCAGAGTTACAATATTTCGTTTGGAAACACAAGAACTCCTGGTCGACGTACGGAATACTTTCCGTCTGTACAAAAACGTTATTCAAATGACGACCTTGGATGGCTTGGTAGTAGCCCATCTTCTCAACCCAATTCCACAGTACATTTTCGTGGCTTTGGTAATTGCAGCTATTCCGCTCATAGCTATTCCAATATCCAAGGAAAAAAAACACAACCGATGGTTTTAATTGCTCCTATGCGAGGTCAAGGTTATGTCACCAAAATAGCTGGTTAGCCGACTATTGCTTGTGTAGACAAGAGAGAAGACATTGTCATGTCTACGTAGCGCCCTCTGTTGCAATTTTTTGTTTAAGAAAAACAGGCTAAAAATCAGAATAAGTTTAATATTATTTCGACAACGCTTCGTATCGCGAAGATTGTGCTTCTATGTCTCTGTCATTTCACTGAGCGTACAAAAGCCATTATATGAGATGCAAGCAGCGTTGTGCTATGCTGAAATATCCAATTTGGTAAATTGATTCAAGTATTTCAGCTTTACATCAATGCTCCAATAAATGACTCACATTTGTCTCAAAACATCATTTAAAAACAAAAATGAAAAAAGTATGACAAAAATAAAATATTAGTCGACTGAACGCCTTCACAAAACAATAGCTGGTAAAAGAAAATTACTATGTGAACGCACCCATAAATTTTGCTCTCAATTTTTTTTTAGAAATCGCTTCAAACTCATTTCATTTAATTAAAGCTCAAACTTGTGTGAATGCCTCGTAAAAAAGCTCAGCTCCAAAATATCTCCGGAAGAACAGTGACTGCAAGTTGGATAATTTGTTTTAAAATGACTGATCATAAATCGAACCTATTGTAACTCTGTCATCACCATAGTTTGTATTGTAAGTTTGTTGCGATTTTTTTACAGAACATTCCTCAAACTAGTGGAAGAAGACTCAGATGAATGTACGGTGAACTTTATGTCGTTACAATGTATTTCAAAATTGAATAAGACATGAACTGATTTGAACTTATTTACCCTACACTCTCCCCCAGTAAGTTTTTGAAATGAAATAAATACTATTTTTTTTTTATAGTGTTGCTGAAAAGTAATTTCTGCACGCGATTGGGGTCCGCTCCTATACAACAAATTCTACTAATAAATATACATAACTTGTAACCATATTTCGCATATTTTTCTTAACTTTATCATAAAACATACCAGTAAATTTTAACCTCTTTAAAATTCTCTTTCTTCTGCGTGTGTTTTGGCGAATCGCTGGCGATTCTTCTTCAACAATCGCGGCAACGTCAAATTTTCACACAACAAATTTGAATCTGTTGATATTCCCAGATGAACGACAAACGAAATATTCTAACAGAGAACTCGAAGCGAATGAAATGCGAATCGTCTAGGATAATTAGTGGTGTTTTCTTACTTCCGCGAATTGAAAAATCCGGCAGGCGGCTGTATATTGTCAGTACCAGATTTCCTGAAATTTGGGGAACATTATCTCTAGCTAGCTGCCAAGCGTAGTAGTCTTCTGGCTAGCTATAAGCCTGTTAGTGATAAATAGATCTCAAAATATAATGTCACGACATAACACATTTGCATCGTTCACCAAATCAAAAAATCGAACTAATGACATAACGGGTGACATTTTAACCCATTAAATGCTTACTTCTAATACCAGGATTTGTTGTGATAGGGGTAAACATTTGTCCTTATGAGCGCGCAACCTATGACCTTTTGAACGCCTCGAGAGCCTCTTCCCAAACTTATCTGAATTTGCAAAACGAACTCCTGAAACAAGAGCCTAATCTAACCATGGTTCAGTTTGAGTACACTCATTTTGGTGTTAGTCTTTTTAAATATTATGTGAACCTGAAATTTAAACGTTCGTTGTGCGGCGCAACAAGTGGAAAAAGAAACTGTTTTCATTAGTGCACTCACATAAAACTACTAGTCTTCGGACTACCAAAAAGATATCTGCACAGGTGCAGATTTTTACTGGTTGCTAGAGCAATGCCCAAGAAAAGAGAAAAGAAGTCGTAGAAATACCCATTCAACACGTTTAAGAGAAGAGATTGTCTGATCTGTCGAACTCTTAGCTAAAATCAAAACAAAAGGCAAGATGGATGCCACTTTTCAAGACGAAAAGGTCTACTAGGCGACCTCATTTAAAACTTATAATTGCCTGGGTGTAATTCGGTCTTTCCGGACTTTAAACACAATAAGTAGAAATTTCAAAATATTGTTGAAAGGTGACTTGGACCTTTTTAGATCGAGGTACATAAGCTAATGCTACTCTTAATAAGGAAGTCGAAAAGTCGTTCTTTCAAAAGATCTGTCTCCGAACTTCGTTTTATTTATTGGGCTCCCAAAACTTGAAGAGTATCTGCCTACGCGAATGCAACCTTCCATCGTCTGTGATCCCGGCCACGCTGCTTTTACAGTTATCCAGACCAAGTGCTCTTGACCCGCTTGGTCTTTGCAACGGTCTTACTTGTTTTATCGAACCTGTGAGCTCGGAATTCGAAGATCCTCGTAACTGAAGAATTTTTGTTCATTTGGCCGACCCAATGTAGTAGATTTTGGCTGTTTGGACTACATCCATTTCTTTGTAGAGCCTGACTGAGGTCAATGTCTTGAGAAAGGTTAGACCTCTGAAACTTAACCCACTTAAAAGATCTAATCAAACCTTTTGCGACACGGAAGGGAAAGCCTTTCAGCTGCTCCTAAAAACGAAATTAGATAGGGGACACTTCAAGCCCTCGTAAGGTACCCTTGGTTAGAAACCACCGGTTTGCTTTTGGAAAAACATTTTATATCTATATATCTAATGCTGGACTGGTGAATTGTTGCCTGATCACCTGTCACCTCTTTTTGCGCCACAGTTTTGGTTTTGGAAACCACGCTTTCAGTGACAGATTTTTTACCTATCCGCATCGTAAATCGTTCGTAAATTCTGCAAGACTGTTCTTTAGATAGACCAATGATAGGTACTCTCGACAGGATAGTAATACTATCATAGTATTCGCTAAAGGTATCTTCATCAAAGTAGAGAGAGGTTTCTATAAATCTGGCGCTTTTAACAACAGCTCAAGGAACCTTGAAAAGCCAAGCGAGTATCTTGGATACACTTCTGTGGTAAGATAGAAGAAACCTCCGAAGCTCCAAGGCTAAAATAGATACTCTCTGCAAACCCAACAATGCCAAGTTGTCTTAAGAAGACAGATGGCTCTTGGACGACTTCCAGCAAAGAATAGCTTAATCTGCTGCTCGACAGCCACTTCCTAGGCAGCTCAAACTTGGAATCTATCAACATACAAGGTCTGATCACTAGAGACAAAGTGATTTGGGCGCTTTACACAAGTTCCCGGGACCAGACGGCATAATACCTGCCGAGCTACAAATCATATCCGATTGGGAATTCCATTGATCATTCTGGGAGTAGGAAGCTTTCCTTGGATGATGAATCGATCCATTTCTTCACAGATGTTTCCAAAACTGTGGACGGTGTTGGTGGCGGTGTCTTCTCCGACAGACTAAATCTTAGTCTCTCCTTCCGTCTTCCTGATCACTGTAGCGTTTTTCAGGCGGTATTAATGGCGATAAAAGAAGTCTTATCTCGGCTGAAATAAAACGTGTATCTTCGCGGATAGTCAAGCTGCTATCAAGAACCTGGAATCAGTCTCTACTATTTCAAGAACAGCCCAAGACCGTCGTTCGTCTCTCAGAGAGATGGCGAATCAGTTCAATATCCACCTCTGTTGGGTGCCGGAGCATAGGGACATCACAGGTAACTGTAAGGCTCATGGACTCGCCAAATACGGAACAACTCTATGTTTCCAGATAAGGAGTCCTTAGGTATCCCAATTTCTACTTGTAAACTGACAATAAAGCTGAATGCTATCGAAAGAACAAATCTTTGGTGGACAACCGGCTCGACATGTCTAGCGACAAAACAGATGTGGCCAAAGCTGGATCTTAAATGTTCTAGGCATCGGATCTCCCTCGATAGGAAGAAAATTAGTGCTACAGTAGGTGTCATCACAGGACACTATCTTAAAGACAGGCATGCAAAAAGGCTTGGTATATTATCTAATGATTTTTGCAGTACCTGTTTGGACGAGGAGAAGGAAGAGACTCTTCTTCATCTTCTTGTCCGGCTCTCTCACAAAGACGAAAACTCCATTTAGGAGAGTTCTACTACAGTCATCTAAACGATCTAAAAAAACACGGACATTCGCAAAATTAAGTTCATAGATTCATGTGATGGTTATAATGGTCTAAGTGTGTCGGCTAGCCGACAGCCACTTCAACCTAAAATAACCTAACAACAGCTCGGTCTAAACGGGCCACTGAAAATGGAGGCGGTAGATGATGTTTGTTAAGTGTTCCTCTATCGTTGAGTCTAAAGATCTCTCCCGATCTCTACAGACGGCGTTATTGTGCTTTTTTTGTATAATTATGTGCTCCGGCTTTTTTTTATTTCAAAAAATCCACGCAGCCTTCCCCCAATCATCTTAAGACGGAATGGAGATGGAGCCTTACTGGTTTGACACAGTCAATGCCAATGGGTATCCTCATCCTATATGGCAGCTGGGCCAAGTATATTGAGGTAATCTTCGTTAGCAGCTACTTGTGTCTAGAAATATCGAGTTGAGAACCTCAGAGCTCGACGAATATCCAGTCAACCCCTTTCAAGCACCCAAAGAGGTGTGTGAGTTTATGAACTCTATAAATTTGGGTTCTGCCAGGTACCTGTGACATCCTCATGAATGAATCCGTCCATTCATTTACAGAAGAAGACTCTTTCAAGATCTTCAAAGCCCTTAGGGTCCCTAAACCTACGATAGCCTTTTCAGTATATGCGATTGGGATTTCCATTGACGTGCGGGTTTCCCGTAAGCTTTACCACAACCAAAGCTTTTGTGTTCGGTAGGAAGATTAGTGTAGCCAAGCTCTCATCAAACACTGCAACGTTCTATAGAATCCCCAAGTAGTTTGATAAGCGACAGTACAGAGGAACATTTACTCGGCTATTGTCCTACTTTTTGCCCTTCCCAGGTGGCGGAACTTCAGAACTTACCTGGTATATGCTGATTTTGAAGGCTTTTTAATCACTGAAATCTATTTTTAAACCGCCTTACTTTCCTAAAGATGTATTCGAACATCCCGATAGGATTTTGCGCCAAACCTTATTGTTACGGCAGTAAAATCACCGCCCTTAATCGCTGATTGATCCAGGCCTATTCATCTGCGAGAGCTATTTCTTTCCCACCTTTCCATCAACCTGTTTAGAAATTATCCATAAAAAATGAATGCGTTTCAAAAGATCCAATCGTTGAATTAGGAAAACAGAAATCTCTGGCGCACATCATCCCATACATCTCTCTGATGTCATTATTTTTGGTTGCTAAGCCAGACTGTCACCATGACAAATGTCACCCCAGAGATCGAATTCAAGTCTTTAAGACGAAACGTTCAATCATTCCCAAAAATGATTCACCCCAAAAAACACATGAAGCTGTTTTAAAGGCTGTAGCTGTTTTATCAGCAGGACACAAACCCACACAATTCCCATGGTAATGCTCACCTTCACTTCACCGTCATTTGATACGTATGCAGGGGAAGAAAAAAAAAACCAACTCAACTTCGATTATAATGGATTATGAGCGAAGACGACAGAGTGCGGAAAAGGGTGGCTCCAGCTCTTTTTCGCATAAATTTCCGTCAGAACAATTCACGCACAAACACACACACGCACGACTTCAAATATCAAACAGATTTTATTTACATTATTATTGTTATTGTTATTTCTGCTCATCCTCGACCTCCTGGCCTGTCGTTCTATACTTCTCTGTTCACTCCACGTCATGGCATGTTGGCGTCCTGTTTTCATCGTCTTCGTCATTGCCGTCTTTAACGCACGGCGTATACGCAACCGATGAAATTTACTCACCCTCTTGGCGGGACGAAACATAATACGTAACGTAACCTATGAAATATGTACCCGCATTATATGGTCGGTAGTGTGGCGGGCATGGGCGGCAGTAATAGTAACCCAAAATCCACATACATGACCATAATTCTCGTTCATATAAAATAGATTGAATGCATAACCCATGTCCCCGCCTCAGCCATCATCACTCATCTTGGTGCTATGCTTGTGCTGCTGCCGAGGCCCATCTTTACGCCCGCTTAGGGCTCTTGTACTCGTACATGTACACACACTCCCTGGGGGGACGTGCACGGCAGAGAAGCAGTCAATCAGCCAGGCAGGACCCTTCCTCTGGTGAGTAGTATTTGCGTTTACGAAAATCTCGATTTAAAGGGAATTTTCGTGTGTCCTGGAAGTGTAAGGCACAAACATTACACAGCAAATTGCCTACTGGAAATTTACGCACACCCTCTCTTCGGAACGCATAATGCCGTCGGGCGGTCGGGGCGGAGGATCGCAAAGTGAACGAGTCCTACTATTGTGCTCAACAAATATTTTATGCCGACAAATAAACATTAGATTATAACTTAGTATTATTTATTTTTCTTTGTTTGTTGGGCGGCGTTACATTTGTTACATTGTCGCCAGATCGCATGTGAGGGGTTGATGTTGTTTGGGCTTGGGGAGTGTGGATGGCCATTGGAGATTAGTTCAATATTGATTGGCTTTTGATTATGTTTGAAATTTGAACTGTCGATATCGGTATCGACAGTAAACGTGATTACTTCATATTTCACGTGTTAATGGTCACATTAAAGCGCACAGGTTGTCCGATAGAATTGTTCATAATTCCGGTTAATGGGGGGGTGGTTTTGAGTGCTTCATGTGAGGCGAGTGCAATTTACATTATACCATTCTGATGGAGTGCTGGACGATTTTGTGAGTTAAATTTGCATTTGGTAGTGATATGTGGACAGTTGGCATTGACCTGCTATTGTCAATTCTATTTAGTGGCAAACTGATGATGACATAAATATCTTTTTCATTATGTGTGGCATGGGAGAGAAACATTTTTGATTGCGGATTTTATCTCTAAGATAGAAACTTCGAAAGCGGAACTGAAATTATTAAGAAGCCATCAATCCGACAAAGTAGAGATCAACGGTTATTTTTCAATAGGTATTAAAAGACATTATAAAAATTGAGTGAAACTTTTCACATCAATTTGGCTCTTCTTAGACCCAACATGAGATATGTTCTGGACGCACAACCCAAGTAGAAATTTGACTATTATCCAAATTAACTTTAAATAATATTTGATATTTACTTTAAATATATTTGACTCAATTTTGTGTCGATGAAAGCATTCCAATAAGATGGTATCTATTTGGCATTTTTTTTACAAATGAAAACACACAAAAACTGAGAAATTTCCATTTGTTTGACATGGCAGCACTAGTGCCCACTGAGGAGTGTCAGATAATTTTCACGCCTGTCAAAAACCCTGCGCAACCCTGAAAATTCGGCTTCTATATGGAACGCAAAATATTGCCCTGTAGTCTGTCAGATTTTGACATTGACAAATATTTATCTTTTGTAACACTTTTTTCCGATTATTGTTAAAAATGAGTGTACTCAATTGAGAATTTCAGTTTGCCATAATGCAATTAGTTAATAAAAGCGTTCGGAATATAGATGATGAGTTTGAAAATGAATAACAGCAAGTGAAATGACAGCAAACTAAGCACTGGATTATTGCCCGAACAAATTAACTGGGCACAGTTTAGGGCACAACTGGGGTGCCCTAGAAGTCATGTCAAACACAGGTATGATTTCACTGCTATATCGAACGCATTAGGGTCAAACCAGTGCGCACTAGTGTGCACTAGGGTCAAACAAACATAATGTCAGCTACGCAAATTGACTGCTCACAATCTGATTTGTGACCATTGAATGCTACATGTTGGCGCATTTTCTGCACACATACTACAAACTAATGTCTGCTGTAGGTGTACACAAACGAAGTTGGCACCAGTGGTCGCAGATGTAGGGGAACAGTGCCAATTTTGGTGCTTTTTCAATGAAAAAGGGAAAACTTAAAAAAAGGGAAAAAAATTAAAAATCAATTAATGAAACTTAAATTGCTTAAAAGTTAAATTTCAGCGCATTTCCATTACAAATAAATTTCAAAGTTTACTCAGAATGAAATGTTCACACTAAATATGAAAGAAAACAGCCCATCGAACGTCTACGTAAGAATTTTTGTGTAACTGAATGCAATCATAATTATGTATATTTTTATGTTAAATCTTGTTAATAAAGACAGTTATAAAACGACTAAATATTTTTTTAATTTTTTCCTATAAAAATAAAGGCAAATTCAACTTAGGGGAAAAAAGGGTAACTTTTTTCGAATTTAGGGGAAAATTATTGCCTTTGCTGATAAAAAAAAGGGAAAACAGTCTTCACAGTTTTACTCACACATAGCATGCACCTTTAAATATGACATTCCTCATCAAGCGTAAAGCATCTACACAGGGTGGCATAGTAAAAAATATCTTCGTTTGGTTTTATGATGAATATCTTAATAGAGTTGATATAAATGTTACTTCGTTTTTTTCTACATTATTATATGTCTATCTTTTAGTTAATGTTCCTCCAAAAGTATTTATTTCCATTTTAAATATTGTATTGGAAATTGTTAGCCAATGTACAAACATTAAATAAACTTTTTAGCTTTCTTGTCTTTTAACTGTTTGGCGTTTTTTATTTTACCCACATGATCTACAAGGTGGCGCAAAAATAACCTTCTTATGTTTTTTGGCTGTAATTTAAAAAAAAAATTAAAAACTTTGATTCTTCTTGTGGATTATTTTTATTTGGTCTTTTAATTTTTTTTACATCAAGTCGAGAATATGATGTCATGTAAATGGCCGCCGCCACAGTTGATTGTCATTTGAGCCCTTTTTATGGCATTTTCCATCACTTTGGCCAAAACTTCCGGCGATAGGTCCTCACATTCTTGACGGATAGTGTCTTTAAGAGCTGCAAGAGTCTGAGGCTCGTTGACATAAACCCGCGACTTCAAAAAGCCCCACAAAAAGAAGTCTGAAGCGGTCAAATCAGGCGATCTTGCGGGCTAGTGCAAATCGCCAAAAACGACCCGGGAACACCGCTTTCAGAATATCGGTTGTGGCTCGCGCAGTGTGTACCGTAGCTCCGTCCTGTTGGAACCACATGTCCTCCAGTCCTAAATCGTCCAATTGCGGTAGAAAAAAATCGGTAAACATGGCCCTATAGCGTGCACCGTTCGCTGTTGTCGTTTGACCAGCGGCGTTCTCGAAAAAAAATGGCCGCGTCAACAGAGGCGATATTCTCGGCACAACGGGCGCTCCGGGGCCCGCCACTCTTGGCAACGTCTCGTGTTGTGCCAGTCTCTTCGAGGCGAGCGGCTAAACGTCGCAGTGTTTCACCAGTAGGCGTTGGACGGCTAGGAAATCTGCGACGAAATTCACGTTGTGCCAAAGTCACCGACCGATTATTGCTCAAATAAATAGTCACCAATATTCCGCGTTCTGGAGCAGTGTAGCGTAACATTGTTTATTAACGTGTATTTCGCATGTGTTTACTACACAAATGTCAAAACAGAACTGACATTAGGGGCCAATCGCAAAATTTATAGCATTTTCTGATAGGAGGATTACTTTTGCGCCACCTTGTATATACGTCACCGATTTCCATGGTTTTCAACAATAGTACGAGATCCATCAGTTGTTTTAAACCATGGAAATCAATGATCTATAAAGATTATGTGGGCAAAATCAAAAACGCCTATAATAGTAGGAGAAAAATGAAAATACCTTTTGCGTTAACTTACTAAACTGTAGTAGATTAGATTCGAAACAATTTATCAAGTATGCGAACATAAATATTGGTTTGGAATAGGAAAAATATTGATTATACTTGAGGTAATGTGAATAATCGACGAATGTAAAATTTATTTAAAAATAAATCCAAGCAAGAATATCGCTTTTCCTAAATTTCAACTATTTATTAATTTTTCATTATTCGATTATTCACATTACATCAAATATAATTAATATTCTTTAATACACAGCATGTTATATAAATAAGCTACTGAAGTAATTATAGAAATTCCACAAACTTTCTACACCTTTTTTTGGCTAATTGCCATATGGACTACAAGCGTTATATTTGTCAAGTTATACCTTTTTATAACTTACTTCCATTTAAATATGTTCACTTTACTTTGTCGCATTTAGCAAACTAGACTTGCAGTACCAAAAATTATAAGTGAAACCATATTACAAATTATAAAATCCGTTTTATTTATTATTTTAACCAAACTTTTACTGAATGATCTCATATTTTAAAAGTAAAAATTCAATAGAAAGAATCATTTAATAAAAATTAGGACTTAATAATAATAAACGCAACAAAAAAGAATTCCATCAATGTATGTACATGCACACGGTGCCCCTACCTAAAGAAAGGCAAATGGCAGCTTTAAAAAAAAACTTACAAAATCATGAAAACAAATTTGACATCTCACTAAAGTTCGGACACATTTCGGTTACAAGTCATAGCCAAAAATACCAATATGTTTGGTCAACATTCCAACTTGCACTGGAAAGAGTACGCACGTCGGAACTTTACGAACTATTATTGTTAAGGTAACATTTCTGAAATGTAGTAACAGCGATGAAACTAAAACCATCAATTTCGACTTGGGTTAAAAACACCATTTACAAACATGATGAATAAAAGGGGACCTATGTGGCTTCCTTGAGGAACACAGAAGGTAACACAATTTTTTTGGAAAAAAATACGACGAATGATGAGAGCCATTTTAGGAATATGAGTGGAAATCGTAATCTATCTAGCTTAAGTAGCAGTGTTTTATGGTCCGGTTAAAGGCTTTGCTGAAATCCGTATAAATTGCCTCTTGGTTTCCTTGACCAATTTCGGAAATTTCAAAATTTGTAAAAAGCACAAGATTAGTAACAGTCGACCGTTTCTTTACAAAACCATGTTGATTATTGCAAGAAAAATTTAATTTGTCATTAGCCTACATATCAAGCAATTTGGGGATAGTGGACTGTTTACATATGCCTGTATCGGTTTCTATATTATTCCTTCTTCCTGATTTGAAAATAGGGACAATAAAGGAGTTCTTCCGGAGGGATGGGAAAGTACTAGTTTTAAGAGATAAGTTTATTATGTGGCATACTATTTTATGCAGAGGGAGGGCACATTTTTTTAAGCAAAATGGGAGACAGGTCATCTGGGCCAGGAGTAAATCTGGGGTCAATGGCAGCTACATTTTTTAAGACGCTTTCTTCAGAGATCTCTTTATAATTGAAAATAGGAGTGGGAGATTCACCAAGGTAGCAAAAGAATTCTTTGTCTATAATTGAGTCAATGTTGGAATAAACAGATTGAAAAAATGATCTAAAATTATCGTAGATAGCAGGCGAGAAATCCAATGACTGTCCTTTGAAATTGAATATCGTAGGATACCCATCATGTTTATTTTTAGAGTTTATAAATTGCCAGAATTTATTATGTCTGGATTTGATTACGTGTTGTATATCGTTAACGTAAAGAAGGTATGCATGGTAAAGGGACGTTTTAAATTCCGATTTTATTCGTCTGTACAGCAAAAAGTCCTCGTTCGTTAAACTAAGATGTCATATATCCTTTACGCTCTATTTTGTTTTGTATATTTAAGCCACGAGTGACTTCATATCACAGGGACAAGGGTCCGTCAAGGTATTATTTACGCGAATAAGTTTAAAGCAAAAAACAAAACACAAAATATCAAATTTGAAGCTTATAAGCAAAAAGCAAAACATAAAATAGGAAATGCACAAAATATCCGCTGATCTGTCAAATATCATATGCAAATCAGTAATGCCCTCTCGTTCGATCGGACCCAATTTTCGGTACTTTTTTAGTACGCTTTCCTTTGTTTTCTAATATATCCCGATTGGTTTATGAGTGAATTTGTGTCGTTATAAGATGTCTTTCAAATTATTCAACACACGGAACACGGTTTATTAGGCTGATTAGCAAATCAAAGCTTATTGATCTAAAGATTGAATGGTTAGCAAGTGAATATTTTTGAAAATAGATATAATATTTAATTTTGGAATAAATTAAAAACAAAAACCCAAAAGCGTTTTAAGGACCTATCGCTTCCGTTTTTGAAATTCAATCTGCCAAGCAACGAAACAGTGCTTGTTAAAGTATATAGAAGTGAAAAAATAAATACAATTTGATCTTTTAAAAATTGTTTAGCTTATATTAATTAATTCGGAAAACTTAGAAACCGAGACAATCTCAATCTCTTTTAGAAAAATATAAAGCAGTGGACATTTTTCCACGCGAAGGATGTTCTGAATTCTCACATAGGTACTACCTTTTATTCCTCTAGAAGTTCCTAAATTTATTATTTCGCGAGGATTTTGCTGAATGCTAACAATTCTTATATCTATATTTTCCGCAGTCAACCTTTTCACACCAACCACTGATTCATTAGAAATTATCATTCTCGGGGAAAACTTCTATTTCAAAGAGGGTTTGGTTGCAGCCTACATGAGCCGCCTAAGGTACTGAGAATCGTAGAAAACACTTCGTATTCGGATATGAGCTGTCCAATCTTACGTGAATGGATATTTTATTCTTTTTGCGACGGCTCTCAAGAAAATCTTGGAAAGATCCCAAACTTATATCAAATTTACTTTTTACCAAGCATGCATTCGGTACTTGCAAAAAGTAAGCATTAGCGCGGTTAACAAGATAAAGTAAAGAAAACCACTAACCAATTCATTTAATTCAAATTTTCGAAATATATTTCAAGTAAATTAAACAGAAATGCAATATTTTCCAATTTCGTGCATACATTTGTACGAATTTGAGCTTGCTAGACTTAAAAATCACTTGCATTGATGTATCCCAACGAATAAAATCAGAAAACATTTACAATTTACTAAAATGAATCTATAATTATAAACTCTCAGGCTGACCAACAGCGTTTGTAAATTCGCTCCTATTACGAAATTCCAAGCCGCCGTTTTTCGGTGGTTGGGCAACACTCCTCTTGAAAATGACATTTAGGGTGGATTTATTTAGCTAATGCCCAAGATAAACATGGGTTGCTCAGAATTTACATTTAACCCTACAATTAGCGATATTCTGGCAACTATATTTGTTTATTGGAAAAGTGATTTTGGAAAGCGTGGAGTCTGTGCGTAAACTGACAGGCTAAAGTTGATTATTGGTGAGGCCGTACGTCAGTACGTTTTAGCTTCTCAGTTGTGATTTTAAGCTTGGAGAACGAAGATGCCCGAGTCTGATTCGACTTAAACGCTATGTGAAGCTCTTTGTAACTGCTGCTGATCATTTGTTTAAAGTTCTCAGCGAGTCTGGGAACATAGGCAACAGTTCTGTAAGCCGGAAATGTGTCTTCTGTTCCTTAATCGCGTGGAACCTTGCGTTTTTGATTTACGATTATACTTCGTATGAAACCATCGGTAATTATTGCCCTTGAGGATTTTTGTGACTTTACGTTCATTCATAATATTGAACTTATCGTCACTCAACGTTAAAACCTTATGTACAAGATTTGAAGCAGTGTTTGTGAAGATGTGCTTCGCTTGGTTAGACTTAAAGTTGATATGTCTTCCAGATGCCGTATCTTTTTGATGCCAAAAAGATAGCTGATGTTGGTCGCGCCGAATTAGAGCTTCCAAAAATGGAACTATTTTTCTCCAACTCAACAGTGAATTGGAGTTTCGCATGGAGTCCATCAAACATACTAACAATATCCTGTTGGTCATAGACAACAACTTTATCATCGACTTAGATGTCATTTTGAAGCATTCATCTTATAAGTGATCCATTACCAGATCAGCAATTGTGGGCGAGAGTGGGTTGCCCATCGGCATGCCAAAAAGTTGTTTTCCTTAATACAAAAAGCAAGGATTTCGAGAAACTTAGATTGGCTCAAGTCGGTATTTCCACATATTAAATCCCATTTCTTTTTGACGACAGCGATAGCGAGTAGGACGGGGATGTTAGTGAAGTAAAGTGAAGCAGCGTTATGAAACCAAAACGTCTGTTTCTTCTAATCGAACAACTCTCGCTTTTTCAACAAATTCAAATGAATTTTTAACAGCGTATGTCGAATTCATCGTCGCACACTGTAAAATTCTGCCTATACGTATTTGGCGAGTTGGTAGCATGGGACTCCTGTCGATGACGTTATTGGACGAAGTGGTGTGTTGGGCTTATGAATTTTGGGTAAACCATAAACCAAAAAACCCGACTGACAAAATAGGAACTTAAAATGAACAAGACACATTTAAGTTTACCTAACTAATTGATAATCGGAGACAGCCTAGCAAAAATATGAGTACCCTCCGATTGCCAAATAGTTAGGTAAACTTAAATGTGTCTTGATCATTTTAAGTTCCTTTTTTTCAGTCGGGTTTTTTGTTTTTTAAAGTATTTGTTTTTTATTTTTATCTTTTTAGCCTATGACACTCCGGGGAAGAATACGAATCTAATGACACCGCACTCTTCAAAATCGGTCAAGACGTTTAGGCTACAATGCGTCACGTAAGAACGTACATAGGATACGCGCGAAACACATAACTCTCGCTGTTTCTAGTCGGGTAAAAACATTTGTGCTGTGTATATTGTCATTTTTGCCTTCTCTCTCTCAACAATGCTGTTGTTACGGTGCAGCCATTTAACAATGTTGTTGTTTTTGGTTTGTAATACTGCTATTGGGTTGTTTCTCACTCCTCTGTATACGGAACTATCTCCCAATAGTTCTGTCATCTTCTCTATTCCGTTTTTTTTCATTGCAACGGTGACGTTTCCTTTGTCAGCTGGTGTGAAGATGATGTTTTTGTTTTTCTTCATAAAATTGACAAAGAATTGTGCATCTTAAGTACATAGGTAGCGAACTTACTTTTGCTGATGACGTTGGAAAACGTGTAGCATAATGCAGTATTTGGTTCTCATGGCTTCTTGCTCTCTTTCGTCTTTAACAGTTCTTATTACTTCTGAACCATCAGCACTTAATTGAAACAGTGGAAAAGTATGTTTGTCAACAGACAAGGTGAATTCTTTGCCCATTGAGAGGAACCATCTGATCTCAAGCGGGAATTCATTTCCATAAATTACATTTTTTTCGGTTTCAGCTTAATGCCAACAAAACCTCAAAGCAAATTTTAATGCCCTTGCAACCTTAAACCCTCTACGAGGTTTAATTTTAGAACTGATTCCTATCCAAAATATCACTGACACCCAGAATAATATTCATTAGTGTGGCCAAGTCACTTTTTTGTCGCCCAATCATTTCGGTTTTGGGACACATAGTCTCCTAAACCTGACAGCGAATCCCTGCTGTCACCTCTTGACAGATAATACAATTTTTTTGTCATCCCTTGACCGATAACTTTTTCTCGTTAAGCTCGTGCAGGTGACTCCTATCACTGTCACTGGCATTTTTTTCCAAATTATATTCCGCACTCTAACAACGTCAGGATAATAAAAACTTTTTAAACATATACGACATACATGTATAAAAAAAAACATAAAACCTTATATATTTGCTCTAGACTACCAAATTTAAAACTTGCACTTTTGTTTGTTCTCTTTTGCGATGCGGCGCGGCACCTATAGATTGTCAACGAGTACACGGACTGGGACCGAACATCACAGCATCCAATCAATACGAGAGACACAGCAGTTGCAGCACTATCGGATGCTCAGTTTGTGGCACCAATTATTCGCACTGGCGATATGCTGTCGACCGCACCCTCTGGCGGTGGCAGCGGCAACAGTGGCAGCGGTGGTGGCGGCATTAGTCAAGACAAGTCATCGTCATCAGATTCGACGTCATCAGGGTCCGGTTCTGGCCAGGGGCCCAGATGCTATTTCTATGTGTTCGATTATCAGACAAAGGACGGCGACTATCCGCAGCGAATGGGCACGGTGCACGGGGAGGATTTGCCGTATATATTCGGAGCTCCGCTAGTCGAGGGTTTCAGTCATTTCCCGACCAACTACACCAAGTCCGAGATAGCACTGTCCGAGGCGGTTATTATTTTTTGGACGAACTTTGCTCGCACTGGGTAAGTTAATTGGACAGATGAAATTTATAGGTTTCATGATATAAGTGCTCCTCCGCACTCTGATAAAATTAGTGCGCTATATTGGGTGTGGTGTGGATGGCGGGGTATCCTCCTTCTATCCTACTTTTCGTTTGCCTAGATGTGATGGGGAACGCAGAGATTATGCGATTGCAAAATGTCTCATAGTTAATAAAGAGATTTAAAAGTGATTTATATATTTTTTTTTTTTTGCTCTGGAATTACTCTGGAGGGGATTTCGCTGCGGGATTAGGGGATCCAGATCCACAATTGTATTATAAAGTGAAATGTTTTTTGCTTATCACGAGTTGACAAGTGTTTTGTTTGTCTTCTGGTGGAGCGTGTAGAATGGGTTACGTGAAGACGCATGATGTGTGTAGGTGTAGGGTTACATGGTGGGCTTATAGGTGTCTCCATTTTGCCATTGTACTGTGTTATCGTCAGGCAGGACCAAATTAAATCGTTTGGGTGAACAATTGTAAAATAGACGCCAAGTCACCTTATCGCTCATGCGGAATGAAAAAGAGTACGTACTCGTACTCGTTTGTGAGACGGTTCCAGATTAGGCGTTTGAAAAGCACACCGCCATCAGTCGGAACGAATGATCGCAGTTAAACGTAAGGATAACGTCGGTTCTGAATAAACATGCGTTACTTTTGTGATTGTGAATGCCAGTTGGATCAGTTTAGAACTTAAATGACAACGCCTAGGGCTAAAGTATTGTTACCTTTATTAGCACCGTTATTATAGGAACTGGCAGCAGCTGCTTTGTGCTGGCTCTGAAACTGAACTCACTGTTGGGGACTTGTTTTGTCCCACATAAAAGATAGCATTCGGCTATTTTCGCATTGCACTGATGATTCCTCCTCTATTCGGATGCAGCTAATGACGAAAGGGTTATAGTTCCCCCTTTATGTTAAATATGACGGCTGTTATTTGCAAAATGTGTTCGAGCTTAATAATGGGGAGCTAGTTGCCATACCGTCCCTTCTCTTGAACATATCCGACTTGACTCTTAACAACATAGTCCATCGTACAGTCGGTGGTCAATTCTGTAATAAAACAGCGGCAACACTTTTAGTTTATATGTTATGGACTGTAACGTCTTCTACATATATGAACATTTTATATGTACTTTTACTTATGTTTTAAATACATTTTCGAGAGTTTTACAGAATAGCATTAGACAGTAAGTTGCGTGACACATGACAGTTCGATTTAGACAGACATTCCGAGAAGTCCTTTGTTTATAAATATTGTAAAAAAGATTAAATTTGTGTAAATGTTTTTTTTTTTGGTCTGACCGTCCTTACAATTCCATCACATGTTCAGTTGGTTTCATATGGACGCAGCCTCTTATTGGAATATTGAGCTCCACCCCAGTAAAAGTCTTCAAAGTCTTGGGTCCGGCTGAAGCTGTTCAAACGACATAAAATTCGCGACATAGATTACTGAGTCGAAATTTAGGTAATTTATACCGCCTTGTGGTTGATGTTAAAGCTGCATTGTTTTGAGCAATGACCAACAAAAAAGCATCTAATGGCGGATTCAGTCCGGTATCCTAGTATCATCAAAATAGGTTTATGTTCACTGTTCGGGCGATGAACAAAGGAGTATATATTGGCATCCAGAGATTTCCGTGGCAACAACTGTGTTTTACGAAATCGGTTAAAAATGTTCGGTACAAAAGAAAACCATTATTTGCAAGAGGTTATAAATAAAAGTAAAGTTTTATTCGTTTTTATGTACTTGTAATTGACATTTGACATTAATTTTACTTAATTTCCCCTATGGGATATTTGTTGTGGGTGGGTGCATTCCACCTCATTGGTGCAGTGTTGCCGGTGTCACCGTCAATGTTATCGTTGACATCAACATTCACTTTCCCTTGAATTTTTACAGAATTTATTAGAACTTTCCTGAGACAGTCGCGAACAATCGTACCCTTCATACGAACAGATACCAATGCCTTTGGATGAATGTCCTGAATACCTCTTACGCAGCTAGCATTTAAGACGTCCATTATAGCTGTGAATTCGCCAAAACACACGATCACAGGGTGAAACATAATTTGACCGTCTGGCAACGCTGAATCAGGCGATTAAGTCGGATTAACCCCTTAGTCAATAAAAAATTAGCCAAGGCAAAGAAATTAGATAACATTTTCTTTTTTGCCAAAAAAAAAATCAGGAGTTAATAGTTAATTTATTTCTTGAAAATCTATTATGAACATGTACATACAAAATTAAAACATCAATGGTACAAGGAAAATAGATAAGAAAAATCAGACATTCTGTATTTTAAAAATTAAATAATAGGAAAATAGTGATGAATGCCACTTCAAAGGGCTTAAAAGTACAAGATACAATTGTGTGGGTGTACACTGAACCAAATCGCGTAGTCATATTGACGAAAATATTTTGTTAATAATTGAAGAATCAACTATTCGGATTGACAATTTTTCATAAAATTTTTCGTGTTATTGAAGATTTAATATTCAAAATGAATAACATTTCTTTACTTGCTGTCCGATTTCGTATTGTATTCAAACCAATGATATTTTGTTATATTGACAAACTGATGTCGTTAACAAAACGGTATCCTGTATGTGATATTGACGAAAATATGTTGATAATTTTCAGAAGAATCAGTCATTCAAACTAACATTTTCTTTAAAATTTGTCTTCATATTGAAGATTTAATATTCAAAATCAGTAAAATTTTATTTATTATATTATTCAAGCGAATGAATTTATTTTCAAATTGACAAGACCGACATGTTTTAGGTTATACTGGCAAACACATTTTATGTACTTTTGATGACTCAGTTATTCAAATCAACAATTATTTATCAATATTTCATCTTATTGAAGATCTAATATTCAAAAGAAACGAAATTTCTTCAAATGGCTATTGCACAGTCAGAATCTATATGATTCACGAAAGTTATTCGATTCTGGAGTTTTGTGTTGATTAAGATAAATCCAGTCAAATTCAAATTAAATAAAATTTTTCAATGTGAATAAATATTCTTCAATCACTGATTTGATTGAGGTTTAATATAAAAAGGGGAGAGTGGGGAGCTGTTTGCAAAATTAGATTTTTTTTTAATTTTCGTACAGTTATAGCAGTATACAAATAATGCAAATGCAAGCATCGAACATATTAATATGAAAACACCGTTTTCTCTTATTTGTATAGGTTGATAATTTGAGGAAAATCAAACGCAATGGTAGGCATATTAAATTTTATACACTTGAACGGATTATACGATATTCTATCTGTTATACAAACTATACAAATATATTTAGATGTTTCAATAAATTTGATTTACGTGTAAACATAACACACGAACGATCGATGATCTAAAAACAAACTTGCATATTGCATATGTAATGTATGTAATGTATGCGCAAACAAAATTCTTAATCCAACATAGTATTTATTACTTTATTTTATAAGCTCTAGGATTTTTTAAAGAAGTAGGTACGACTTTACACAAAGTTTAAAAGAACAGTTCTTATGTTTAAAAGAAACAGTTCAGCCGTAATGAGAAAGTCGAGATTTAAAAACAAAATATAGTTGAATGCAAACAAAATTATAAGAATATGTTTAGTTGAAATCATTGCAAATATTTTCAATGAAGTAAGCTTTACGAAAAAGAATCAGAAGAAGGCAAGTACCATGCATCTAATATCATAAGGTCAGTATTCCCAAAGTTAAGTTAATTATTTTGCGTAAAGAGCTAAATCAGCTCGAAGCGACTCCACTTTTTCTAAACTCAGGCCTACATGAAGCTTTGCCCCAAAAACATTCCTTTTACCGACCGAACAGCAAACAGTTCGACCTACAGAAGGTCCTCCGCTAAATCTAGAACTGTTAGCCCGTAGAAGACTAACCTCTAACCTATATCTATTCCATAGGTAATTAGCGAAACTCCCTTCAATAAAGACAACCAAATCAGATGACCTATCAGTAGATAGGTACTACCTACCTACTTTTCAAAACTGCTCTGTTTTGTGCAAGTACCTACGACTATTTTTGTCGGACAGAGTTTTCGCAGAATTTGAGTTTTACAACGTACTCGTAATTATATTGAATTCCCCACATTCCCCTAAATTACCAAAAAAATTGTATTATTCTATATTATTTTCTTCACATTGACGAAATTAATCAACTTGAATAATTTTCTTCAGTATGTTATTAAAAACTTTTGTTCTCACGTTGAGAAATACCCATTAAACTGTTGCAATCTATAGTGAAAACAATGTTAAAATACAAGTTTAATACAGACAGGAACAAAATTAGAAGCAAGTTACAGTTATTTAAGCTTAATTAGCCATTAAGAAAATAGGCAAAAATTTAAATAAAAAAATGAAAACTTAAAAAATAAAAAAATTTAAATATAAAAAATTAAACCGGAAAATCAATAACTAAACAATGAAAACGGCAATAATTAATTCTAAATCAACATTGTGAAAGTTATAGAGCCAGCGTTTTACATTTTTATTTTAATGAACAAACCAGGTATAGAGTTCTGATTGACAACGGAAGTTTGTTAAGCAAGCGGTAAGAAAAAAGCGAAAGGCAGTGGTACGAAAATTGGGTAACTGTACCCTTATTAGACATTAGAACATATTAAAAAAGTTTCCACGTAAATTATGCGTTGAAATTTGACGAAAATTACGATTACCAGGTTCCCTACTATGAAACTCGATTCTACTATTGATTCTTTTCGAATGATATTTGCGATTCTACTTTCATATAGAGTACCGGTAATGCCAAACAATTTGCCAACAAATGTGTCATTTTCGAACGATTCTCGCATTATGTTTGACATAACCCAAACGAGTCTCACTTGCTTGGTATATCCCAAAAAATTGCTCGTGAAACAATTAAATAATAATAAATAAACATGGACAGTGTCGCAATTTGGTTGTAGTCTGAAGGAAATCTGGAAAAAAATTCAACAAGTTGAACGAAGGCGGATTAGAGATAAATCTAACATAATGGAGTATTCGAATCTTTGGCCAAATTAGTCCATAAATTTTTTGATTTTTGTCTTGACTAGTGTGTTTTTGAATACCCAAATCTGGATGCCGGGTCATATATTGCACCATTATTTCAAACTGTGACACTACTGTTCTTGGACTTTTAGATGATTCCCTGGAACAAAAAAAACAAAGCAAACATTATATATAAATAGTACTATGTTTATGAAATATTCATGAATTATTAATTTATAAAATTTATTTACTTACATTCTGAGAAAAGAAAACTTCTTGAATCGACCTTCCCGCAAGCTCATTTGATGTAGAATAATTATTAGCGAATTCAAACGAGATTTACATTAACTTTCGGAAAAGGTAGTACCAAATTTGTACCAAGAAAACAAACAAAAAAATTGGCAGTACTGGAGCTGTTAACATTTCGCTTTTATAACTTATTTATGTGGTTTTCGATTGGGCTTCTTCAGATTTGCTCTCAGATTTCAGATTTCGTGTGTCCAATCGAACATAATAACGTCACTTGCTCTTTTTTGTGTTGATATTTGTGCGGTTCGAATATGTTTAGCCTTCGGCACTTTTCTAAGCGTTTTGCATTCACTGGTTAAATTTTATATTAAAACATTCGAAGTTTGCGCCCAAATTGATTTCTAAACATTTGTACATAAATAATTAACAAAAATAGATCCTCCCGATGCAATGCATTTCTTTGCAGTTGAAAATGTTCACGAAAACGTAACAAAAACTCCACTAGTTGTCAAACTCAAACGTACTTGTATTGGTAAATCGGAAGAAAATCTGAGAAAAAAATCCAGATTTGCAAAAGTGCTCGGAAATGTGAAAAAGATTGCTTTTTTCGTACCAAACGAACATAAAAATTGCTCTGAGAGCAAAAAAAGTTCTCTGAGAGCGCCCAATCTAATATCTAGCAAGTTTAAGACATATTTTTCTTAAGACATATTTTTTGTAAAATTAGTAAAGGTTGTATTTTATTAAAATATGAACCTCCCCAACAAGCAATACGGTGAAGAGTGAAAAATTCCATAGTATAAAGTTTTTAGAAATATTTTGGAACACACATTGCGCAAGCAGAAGAAATGCCTATAAGTGTATAGCGAAAGTACTGCCTTAAGGTTATCACATGATTACAGAAACTCATCCTGGAATCAAGAGTTAGGCCCAGATATTTAAAAGCGTTGCTACAAAAGGACGAAGAACAACAATTAAATACACAATTACAATTATACAATTTATATCTTTGGCATTTAGGTGCATGAAAATAAACATTGGCTTCCATCTTTGGTATACCATAATTTTAGTTTTGGAGCCTATTACTAAATTGTGTTTTCTCAATAAGTTGAGATCCCAGTTTATGTCCACGATTAATTCTAAAAGACAACTGCAACCATGGGAAAACCAACATCATCCGCAAAAGCAGTAGGTGTACCTTTGAAATTAAGTGAAAATAGTGAGTTAATGTAAATTGGAAACAAAATAGGTCCTAAAACTGATCCTTGGGGTACACCTAAGTTAAAGAACCAAATTTCGCTTCTTATGACGTCAAGCTTCACTCTTTGCGATCTGTTACCAAGATAAGACCGAAACCAGTCAAGTATGAAACCACGAAAGCCAGCTTTTTCCAATTGCCTCAATAGCAAGTTATGGGTAACCCTATCGAAGGCTTTGGTAATGTCAATGAACAAGCCAGCTGTATATTTTTTACTATTTGACATTATTTGAGAGCAGAACTGTAGCAGTGCGTCTTCAGTTGATTTTCCTTTTTTTTTTTGTAGTGGACTAAAAAATTAATTATTATCTAAATCATTTACTGTTCTACTTTTTATAAGCTTTTCAAAAATTTTACTGAAGAGAGGATGAAGTGAAATTGGCCGATAATTAGAGATTTCAGTAGCGGCACCTTTTTCTAACAGTGGGACAAAATCAGCACATTTGAAAACTTCGGGGAAGACGCCAGAAAAAACACAACGGTTAAGAGTCTAAGAGTCAAAGCATCAAAGAAGTCCGACAATCAGTGGATTTTTCTTTGAAGCTTTTTAAATACCTAAATCAAAATTAAATTGAGGAGTGTCGAAGGATGAGGTGCAATTTCATTTTGGGATGACAAAAGTTAACTTTCCAGGAAAGTTCTTTCGATCGGTTTAAAGTACCTCACTTTTACAGAAGCCTCCCTCGCATTCTAGCTCTGCGATTTTTTTTTCGATGATGGATGATTACCCCTTCCAGCAAACCCCAAAGCCCGGGCATTCACATATGATATATGCTCTTCCTCAAGACATATAAGTCGACACTTTCTTTGCCATTGCCCGGCACTCTGCTACATCAGATATAGAATTCTTGGAAGACACTCTTTCGGAGACTTAGAAGACCTCTCTCAGATGTCTATAAAAGACTTACATAGATTTGCAGTATCCTCGGGATGGCTTGACTATCCGGTTTCATAGGTTTCCACAGTATGGGGGTCTACATTGATCTAAGCGCGGCGGGGCTGGTTTCCCCTGTCTCGCTAAACCGCTAACCTAACCATACCTATAGTCTGCACTCCGATGAGTCGACTAGATACATTTTATTCAAGTGATATCGTGAACCGTGGTGACCTCTTAGGTAGCCTACTAGATTCTTGATGTAATGCCTGTATCTTTCTGGCATCTTTTTTGAAAGGTTGAATAGCTTTTCAATGCCTTTTTGAGACCTGAAATTTATTCCCAATATGAGATAAACTTGTCGTGTTCCCAGCTTACTGCTGATTTTGGGACTGCACAAAAACGTTCAGGTCCTGTGAAGGGTGTTTCTGAGCCTGTCCTGGCGAGTTCATCAGCTTTTTCATTGCCTTCAATTCCCTCATGGCCAGGAACCCACCATATCTTGGTTTTGTTTTTAGCACTGAGCGTTTGGAGGGCGGTAAAGCAGTGCAGTACTGACTTAGAGTCAATGACGGGTGAGCTAAGAGCCTTTATCACCGCTTGACTGTCCGTAAAGATGTGGATGTCAGCGCCTTCAATACCTGAGGTATGCCTGAATTATTGAGGCCTTGGAGTAGGTTATCGACATCCAGAAACCATAGTAGGGGTGAGAGAACCCGTCCCTGGGGATAGCCCCTTACAGCTGTACTGATGCTGAGGTCAGTATCTGAAGAAGCAGTTATTTTACGACTTTCGAGCACCGCTTTGATCCATTTGATAGTTGGATGGTGAATGCAAATAAAAGTCAAAGCGTTTGATATGGATTCATATCCTGTATTGTCAAAAGAAACCTGTGTGCTCTGTCACAAAGTGCGACCTCTTTGCAATGGTCAGGGGTCTAATGGTTAACGGTGCACCTTTTGTAAATTTGCCTTTTTGAAGGCGTGTTCCAAAGCACATAAATAATAAAGACGAATTGAAATGACCATTCTGGTAGTAAGATCCTTCCAAGCCGACATCGATATATACCAGCATGCAAAGGTCTACTTGCATTTGTTACAACTTCTTGCTTGCTTACGGAACATGTCCCTTTTGAAGCTTTGCCTGCTGCCGAGCAGGTACCCCTAGGTAACGTAACGCCTTCTTCGAACTTTGAACAAATATCAAATTGAATTGAATTGAACTTATAACTTGATTTCATATCCAAAAATGTGTGTATTCCACTGTCTTTTGACTGATTACAAGGACGTAGCCTCGGTCTTGTGATCACTGACGAATACTATACCACTTTTGATTCTTCTTAAGTACGTTTATCTGGCCACTTGTTTTTTTGTTGTCATGAGGCATCTGTATTCAATGCCCTGCCACATTTAAACAAACAAACAAACAACAAACTTCCGATGCTTATCTACCCTAGCTCGGCTCTATTGAACTGTTCCAATAAGATGTGTCCTTTCCATAGACCTAACCAAACTCCTTTTTAACTGTCTGTGTTTCGATGAACCTAACCAAACACCTTTTTAATTGTTTGCCTAAAAAAAACATTTCAAGTGCCCCTTTCAAACGTACCTACGTGCATTATCCAACATCCAAGCATCTTATTTTCTTCTCTGTCGCAGCAATAAAAACATGCAACAGTCATAAATAAACCTGCTACCAAATGGGACCGAAAATCCATATCCACACAAAACCACTTACAGCACGCTTTCGTCAAATCCAATTTGAAGAGTGCCTACCCCCAGAGTTGGCAAAGTAAACCTCATGACGAAGTAAGCAATCGGAAATAAGCTCCCCGGAGTGACTTAATCGATTTATTGGCCCCAGAGTTTGATCGAAACACCAACTGCTTAGGCACGCTGTTATCCCGCATGTTACCCCCATCAATGTATCCACTGAGATACACCACCCCTTGTTTAAACACATTTTCTAATCAGTGAAATAACTTCCTCTGCATCTATATAAATTTACTTATGCTGTTATCTCCCCGCAGAAATCCAAATGAGCATCATCGCCAAGACTCGGTGCTGCCGGCGTCGAAGGAGCGCAATCGATTCCGCAGCATCAACTGGGAGAGTTATGATCCACTCCATCAGAAGTACTTGGAAATTGGTAAGCACACACACACACACACAAACACGGACTTTTTGTCACACTTCATTGAATCGAAATGAACACTAAAAGGCACAACATGCCACCATATAAATATCCACATACGCGCATAGTCTGACTTTGAAGTAAACCGCTGTTGCTTGTCCCTTTTGCAGGAATGAAGCCACGCATAAAGAATCATTTTCGAGCCCATCAACTATCGATTTGGCTGCGACTCATCCCCGAGCTGCACAGGACCGGCATGGAGGACGTTATCGCACGTCACAATCTCTTCAAAAATCACGACGATATGGATCTGTACGAGGGCCCAGTTAAACCGGATCCTTTCACATCCCGTTTGCTGATTGTCGAAGATGCTATCG
Organism: Cheilosia vulpina; assembly: GCA_916610125.1. Taxonomy (NCBI): domain Eukaryota; kingdom Metazoa; phylum Arthropoda; class Insecta; order Diptera; family Syrphidae; genus Cheilosia; species Cheilosia vulpina. Next base: position 19,316,396 of record OU744276.1, on the reverse strand, counting down.
GCAAAAAGGGCAGCCGCAGCAATTCCTCCTCCAATGGATACATGTCCGGGGTCTTGGGTGGTAAGTATGCATCAGTACTAGCGCGCACACACACACGCTCGTATAGAGCGGCACAATAGCCAACCAATTGTCACTGGCCTGTAAAATAGTGTGAGATTTGCGAGGCCACAAAGGAGCTGGTTGCGGGTAGTTGGGTTGATTTCTAGTCATCGTTTTCGGCCGGTGGTGAGTAACCCTTGAAGCCGGCCGCCGCAATTCATCACGACAAGATGGTGACGATGATGTCGGCGATGATTGTGATGATGGAATTGTGAATTGTCCCACATAGGCAGTGGGCGGATATTTGACGAGGTCCACTCGCTGTGGTCGCCATGTTTATGGAGAAGACGCAAACACTTTGTAAACTTTTTTGTTCTTCGTTTTGTGTTATTTTTCTTCTCGTGTCCCAATAGTACAGTGACCGAAAGGAGACGTGGCGGCGGTGGAGCACTCTGAAAGGAAGATAAACATTTCACTTTGAGGGTGGCATTCGCATCGCAATTCAACGAGATGAAGAACCGCTGAAGAGTTTCTCCATTCACTTTGATTTTGTTGTTTCTGCTTTTGTCCTTTTTTTTTTAAAGGGAAATGTATCTCGGTTGCCGCTTCCGTATGCTGCTTGAAAACATGGGCACACAAAGGTTCGTCGATGCTTGTGAACTTTTTCGCAAAAGATCGAAAACGAGAAAAGTTTTCAACCCAATTATCTGCTTACTTTGCTGTTGTGTGGGAAAGTTATTTTATTTTTGAAGAGTCTAACGTGATGCCTGTATGTATATACTGGGAAATGATTGAGATGACTTTGCGTGATTCGTTTGTCAAGTCGTAAATGCATTGGGGGGCAGGTTGGGAACCTTTGTGGAAGGTGTCTTCGTTTCGGTGGAAATGCAATCATTTTCTAGTTACGTCCATAATTTTGCGCGTAGCTCTATAGACGTCTTGCAGGAAGACGCCCTACTTACAGTTTGACAGAAAGTATTTCCTCTCTTCGTCCTTGGGGTGGACAAGTTTGTTCCAAAGTCGACTTGCAATCGGGTATACACTAGAGTGGATGAATACCAAATGAGTTAATATTTGTCGCAACAAGTTCGCCTTCTCCCAATCAAAATGGTGGTGTGTTTTATTTTGAAATATTTCCTATTCGCTCGATGTGGCCGCCAGCGTTGTTATGTGATCGTATTTATCGTAAATGTTACGATTTTCAAAGGTTGATACGACGCTCCGATTTTTGCTTTTTTCGGCCCAATTTCTACGATTTCGTAAATATTTTTCCGATATTATACAAGCATTATCGAAACACGATTCGATAAATAAAACACAATTCCAGAAAAAGAACCCGCAAAAAATTAGAACTACATTTAATATGACTTTACCTTACCAACAGATCCCTTAATTAGCCGGCAGTAACAGTTTAATGTGGTATTCGATAGGGCGCTCTCAGAGCACTTTTTTTTTTGCTCTCAGAGCAATTTTTATGTTCGTTTGGTACAAACAAAAGCAATTGTTTTTAGATTTCAGAGCACTTTTGCGAATCTGGATTTAATCTCAGATTTGCTTCAGATTTACCAATACAAGTACATTTGAGTTTGACAAACTAGTGGAGTTTGTTTACGTTTTCCTGAAAATTGTTAACTGCAAAGAAACGTATTGCTTCAAGAGGATCTATTTTTGTTAATTATTTATATACAAATGTTTAGAAATCAATTTGGGCGCAAACTTCGAATGTTTTAATATAAAATTAAACCAGTGAATGCAAAACGCTTAAGAAAGTGCCGAAGGCTACACATATTCGAACCGCACGAATATTAACACAAAAAAGAGCAATTGACGATTTTATGTTCGATTAGACAAACAAAATCTGAAATCTGAGAGCAAATCTGAACAAGCCCAATCGAAAACCACATAAATCTCAATTTCATAATGTTGACACCTTTTCGATCGCAGGGCGCAAGAAATAAGAGGAGTAGAAACGTAAAAAAGGGGAATAGAAAAAAAAATGCAAGAAACTAAAAAAAGGACTTCATTTGTGAAATGGACGTAATTTATGTTGATGTTTTGTCGAAGAACTGATGAAACAACATGGCGAATCAACGTCGTCCTTGTAGTCGAATATATCAAATGTACAAGCGGGTATGCGTCGACTATAACGATGTGGTAATTTTCGAAAATGATTCCTCCGGAAAAAAGAAGCATTTTGGACCTAATTCGACAAACATTTCGGCATAACCTTAAAATATAACTGGGCTCAAAACAAATGAAATGCATTTCCAAGTCACAAACAACAAACACAAACAAAATGTAAAATTTGGCATTACGTAAAGCGGTTTACAATCGGTTTAAACTGTTTTAAGTTTCCGTTTAAAATCCATATTTAATGAATTTTTCAAGTGAATCTTATGGATACATATAGGTTTAAATTGTCAGGTTTGAAAAACTCGGATTCAATGTTCGGGTGTAAAATTAACTTAAACCTGATTTACACCCGGAGGATTTACACATCTCGAGCATTATAATAAAAAACACTCAAATTAAGAAAAAAATGATCTCTGCGCTCTTAAACGCGTTTTTGGTCCTCGTAAAATTAGAAAACACTACAGAGACGATTTTGAACAGAGAAAATATACGATTCTCAAACAATATCCATAACAACACTGGTGGCCGCACTAATGTAGTCGACGTGTTTTGGATTGTGTTGCATTACAAAAAGCTTGCGATGTTGTATCTTGTTTTTCAATCGCCCGTCTGACTAACAAAAGAGTTCATTCTTTGGCAGCAGACTAGCGTCAACTCTGCCTTAAGGGCTATTGACATGAGAATTACGAATAGGCGATTGGCGAACAAATCGATTTGATTGTGTTTATGGTTTTAAAATTGCTATTTGTTCTACCACAAAAGCATTATTGTTAATTTATACAAAACCTAAAAAAAAACATTTTTCGACATACAATTTCATTTTTGCTCTAATTTTTTGTATTTTTGGAAAACACAATCCTTAAAGCCTTAGCTAATGAAAAAATGCATAAAAGGCATGAATTAGTTGGCAAACCCTCCGATGAGCAGTGGCATACTAGGCGGTAAATGGAGCGTGAGGGTCTGGCCAGACCTACATATTAAAAACGTTTATTTTAGGACAGGGAACTGGAGTTAAGCAGAAATATACTTCATCTTGTGGCTGTGTTTTAGTATACGTGGCTAGTATGTATGAATATGTGTATGTTTCTTAAAATATAATAAAACGAATGTTTTAGTCCGTTTGAAAATGTGAAAAGGTACCATTTAATATTTGTATTCAATAAAAACACTTTATGAAGAGCATTTTGGTTTGCACTGGTTCAATTGCATAGAATGTTCGTTGAGGCATATAGGACGATTGCATATGCGGCATTGATATCGAGTATTACGTCTTGTTTTCGAAGAAGAAGCGCAAAGATAGCATGATGAACGCGTGGAGGCTACCTCAGCATATGGCTGTGGTTGAGATTCGGCTGATGTCGATGGGCGGGAGTCCGGTACCTAATAATAACGAAATATACATTAAAATATGGTTTGTTATGTTTCATGTACACTTCGAGTATTCTTACAACGACATTGAAAAGATTCATTGCTTGCTTGATATGAACAAACCTACGAATCAATGGGTTGGTTGCCCGATTCGTCATGTGTGGCACTACCAGCTGCCGCGCCAGTTCAATGACAAATGAACGGCGTTTGTCGCTCTGCTTTGCTGAATCCAACTCGTCATAGATGATGAAAGAGGCTAAGCCGGCGATATCAAGCAAGTTATAAAACATTGCCAGCGGCCACCGATTCGTCGAACGCTTCGAGGAATATCCAGTTAAACTTTGATCCATTGTGTCTGCGCCTGCTTTGAATTGATTATAGTGCAACATTTGATTCGGCTTTGATGCTTTCGATGGATCGGTGTCACGACGGTAGTGAACGGTGGACAACATGATTACTGGCTTCTTTGGCTTTGCCATATAGGAACACAAAGCGACATTATTATTGTGAAAGCAAAATATTGTACTATTCAGTGCTCGTGTTGGGTTCAGCAATTGAGGAGGGATGAACGTCTTATTTTTTCTAACGGTTCCCACAAACGCCACATTTCGATCCATCAACATCTCTGCCAAATTATATGACGAAAAGAAGTTGTCTGCGTAAACTGTTCTTCCGCTGGCCATATATTTCTCCATCAATTTCATGACAACCCGCTCGCCTTGGTTCGTCTCTCGTTGACCACCTGGTGGTTTTCCCGTATAAATTATTCCTTTCAGGGGATAATGTGCAACAGAATCGCAAATGCACCAAACCTTTATTCCGTATTTCGCGGGCTTACTCGGAATATATTTAGTACGTACCTAGTACGTCCGCGATACGGAAATAACTGCTCATCGACGGTCACTTGGCAGCCTGGTGTGTATGCTGTCTCTAAGTTAGCCATCAGCATGATCCATATATCGTCTACGGCCGCAGATTTGCTCTGTTGAAGCCTCTCCGCACGAGTATAACCGTTATCGAAGCGGATATATGTGGTCAAATGCTTGAACCGGTTGAAGGACATGGTGGCTTTGTAGATGGGCATATTGTAACTCGCCCACAACTCTTTTGCCGGCTGCGAATTGGCGTGGAAAACACCAGCAAAGAGCAACATTCCAAAGAAGGCATACAATTCATCCTCGTTGGTCGTCGTCCAAACTCGCTGTTTTTGATTCGGATGCGCTTCGCTCCATAGTCGAAAAGATTCTAATGCTTTTCGATTAGTTTCCCGCACGATAATGTTCACGATTTCGGGGGATAAAATCGATTTGAAGATGGTGATGCGGCAATGTTCCTCGTAATGGCCCTTTACGGGTAATCGTTGGCACATTATGCGAACGTGGTCTTCCAGAAGGTGGTGGATTTCAATTCCATATTTTGCCATCTTTCGAACGGTAAACCTCTTCCTGAACAGGAGCATCCACGTAGTCTGGTGCAACAGCACTGGATGATGGAATTGCGGTTGGTGCTTCTTTGTACAATTCATAATCATAATCATCGTTATCATCCAAAACGGCCTCTAACTCAAACTCTTGTTCAATATCGGACGGATCGTCCACATTGTCATCTTCTTCTGGCACGTAGTCTTCATCGTCTAAGTTGTCACTGATTCGAATGGGTCGAATTCCGGCCCCATAATTAGTTCGATTTGCATCTCAAGTCGCTCTCGTTCTTCCGGACTCAAATTTGGCGCATTTAGTTTACGAACCAAACTTGTAATAACATCACCTTCAGTGCCTTCTCGCTCCATTTAACTGTAAACGAAAAACACAAACAAATTGACACATGAGCCAAACACTATTCACAAGCGGCAGCAAAATATCTCTCAAAATAATCATAAAACACAACAACTAAAGATAAAATTCAATGAACCAATATTACTCACTTGCAATTTTGTCAATGGAAAACGAAATAACACTTGAAAAAAAAATCGAATATCAAATCACCTGCCAATTTACTTTTGATATTCGCACTACGCATTAACTGTGGTCTACTCAGACCCATGTGTGCATGGTTCACGAAAGTCGTTTAAAAAAAAAATTTCCACTATAAATATATCGAAAACAAAATTTTTACCGTTCCATTGTGTTCACCTCAGCATATTTGAAGAAGTCATGGACTTCTCAGAAATACTAGGAAAAAAACTTAAGCACATTTTAAAACCGATTTGGTCTGGCCAGACCCATACGTTCATCGGAGGGTTAATTTTTGTAGTATTATAATAATGAATAAAAAACACTTTATTTAATTTTTGAAGTATTACAATAATGAAAAAAAAAAAAACACTTTATTTAAAAGTATACCCTGCACAATACATTTTAGTAACTCACGAGTAAGGGACTATTTTTGGTCGCAGATACCCGCGTATCCGTTTCATTTTTAAAGGTTAAGTTCGAACGAATTTTTTCATTTGTGGGTTTGTGGATCGCGACTGTATTATGTGGATTGTTAATAAAGTGTGACAGTTCGCGGCAAGAATTTTTTATTCGCAGGGAAATTACTTTAATTGTAAATTTCACTATTTAAATCAATTGAGATTCAGGTAATTTTTTTAAATTAGATGTTGAATAATAAACTTTAATGCTTTTGTGGTAGAACAGAAAGCAATTTACAATTCATCAATAGCTAGATGTAGCTTTTGCGGTTATAAACAAAAAAAAAAAGACAGTGGCACTCCGGGAGTGCCGACAGAAGTGTATTTTTTTAAACGTCAGGAAATATTTTATTGTGCAGGGAACACTTTTAAATAAAGTGTTTTTTATTCATTATTATAAACCAATACTACAAAAATAAATGCCAACTAATTCACGCCTTTTATGCATTTTTTCATTAGCTAAGCCTTTAAGGCTTGTTTTTTGTTCAAAAATACATCGGTTCAACGCAGTATCACCAAGTGTTTGGGTTTGACTTAAACTCCTTACCACTGGTGGCGTTAATAAGAGACACTGTGTGGCTTGTTGATTCCAATTAAATTTTTATTTTGCTATCGATACCTTAAATACTAAAGAATTGCTTACATTGCATTTTGCGATATTGCTTATGCTCATGCTTCACAATTCGTCTAATCTATATTGCTTATGCCTACCTTAACACTTCTTGTCGTGCCTGCGGGTAATTTCAATAGGGACAGCATATCTTAGAATCATTTTACCTTATATGTTTCGTTCCTAACTTCCTACGATAAAAATTGTTATACGGTATGAAAGGTTACTTGATTGACCTCTTACTAGATGTGTTATATTAATACATTCGGAATGTTTACCAATTTCTTTCCACAGTTAACTATGATGATCTAAAAACACTACAAAAAAAGGAGGTCAATAGAATAGGGACACAAGTAATATTCTGCTTTTACTTCCCGAAAAGTGACAAAAAAAGTATGCATTTGTTCTTTTAGTTCCTTTTTTTAAAACTAATAAAAAAATTCAAGTATTCAAAGAATCGTATAACGATTTTAGATAATCTAGGGAAATTTCACCCCAAGCAAATTTGATGGCTGATTTCTGTCCTCGAACTGCGTCCTTTTCGCGTCAGCCATCCCCAAACATTTTTTCCATGATGTTTAGATCTGGAGAATACGGGTGCCATGTCATCAAATCGTCACTTTGAGCTTGGATCCAAGTTTTTATTATGCGGGCTGTATGGATGGGAGCATTATCCTGCTGGTATGTCCACCTAAGGGGGCCGACAATGTGCTGACATTGCAGAAAAGCTGTAGAACTTTTTGGTACGATTTTGCTGTCATTCTTCTACTTTCGAAGTTCAATCGAACTTCGCACCATAGTAGGAGACATCTCCCCAAACCATAACGCCACCTTTCCTGCTGTGATGCCTCGTCAAAAACCGTTCTTCCTTTCGCAGATCATGAAAATAGTAGTTAAATCCGTCCGGACCATCGAGGTTAACCTTTTTTTCATCCGAGAAAACTACTTTTTGCCACTCCTTCCCCCATACTATGTGCTGACGTGCAAACTTCAAGTGTTGTTCTTTCCTAACCGGATTTAATGGTGGTTTTTTCTTCATATTTTTAAGTTGCAAATGTGGGGCCCTCTTAATAACTCGTTTAACTGTTGATAAACTTGCACTTACTCCAATTTTTTCCCTGATTTTCGCCACTGATCGAGCCGAATTAGAGGCTTCCCTTAAGATTGCTCGCTTATCTTAGTAGTTAGCACTTCCCCCGTACGTCCTTTCATGTTTTTGCCATATATCTCTTTATTTTATTAAATAATTATGCACAACCGATTTGCTTCTTTCAATTTGTCGGGATATTTCACGTAATCTGTGACCGTCCTCTTTGAAAGCGTCGATTTTTGCCATTTCCACGACATTTAATGGCTTTTCTCTAACCATTAATACTACGAGCCCAAACGCAAAATAGTTGGCCTAGTATTGTATTTTTTATCACATACATTTTCAAATGCGTTCTTATTATGCATAATTAATAAAAAGTTGATTTTCTTTTCTTAATATTATCCATGAACATGTGTTCTTTACAAAGCAATCAATAAGTTAAAACAGTTAATGTTTGTTGCCACAAATTTCAACTGTTAACTCATTTTTTTCCTTGCAAAATAGTTGGCCCGTTAGTTTTTCGCGGCAAAATAGTTGGCCTAAGCTGGATAATGTCTTTCTCTCTTGACATTTACCGTTTATTGTTGCGTTATTTAAGTGCGGATGAATCAAGTCAGGCATTCACTGATTGCAGTCGCAATCAAAGTTCACTATGGCGCGTGGCAAGTGTTTATCGGAAGACATACGTAATTTAATAATAAAAGCGTACAAAAAAAAACGTTTCGGCATATATCATCGCAAACAATTTGGAAATATCGAGGTCCTCAGTTCAAAATATTATTAATTTATTCAAGAAGACTGGAAATGTGAACCCACTGAAGAAAACTGGAAGACCATCAATTGCTAACGATCGTAACAGAAGGGCTTTAAGAAAAGTTCTCAAGAAAGAAACAACGGCAAATATCACCTTAGACTAGAAAAATGTGATTAAAAAGCAAGTTTCAGGAGACACCTGCATTCGTGAAACGAAGAAAATGGTATACAAATTTTATACAGTAATTTTCTAACCAAATTGTTTTTGTTTTATTAACTTAGAAAATTGTTTCTTCTAAAAAACCGTCACTTAGGCAAAATAAAAAAAACACTTTTAACTCCTTTGCAAAAAAGAGAAGCGCTTAAGGTGGACTCGTGATCATCAAAACTGGACGCTAAGGCAATAGAAGAGTGTAATATGGAGCGATGAGTCTCGATTCGAACTTTGTGTTGGAGACTCACGATCAAGAGTTTTAAGAACGCCAGCTGAAGCATTTCACCCAGACTGCTTTGGACGAAAAACTAAATTTACCGCTTCAGTAATGGTATAAGGATGTATGTCAGCTCAAGGAGTAGGTGACCTTCGCTTCATCGATGGTACTGTGAATGCCAGGAGGTATCAAGACATCCTAGAGCACCAACTTTTACCTTCGATTCCGAGCCTGCAAACAGAAGATGGCAGTTTTACATTTCAGTAAGATGGCGCATCATGTCATACACCCAAGCAAAATATGAGCTGGCTTCGAGAACACATCATTCCAGTTCTAACGTGGCCTCCAAATAGCCCGGACCTGTCTCCAATTGAGACTTTGTGGGGAAAAATGAAAAAAAGAATTACCTAAGAACAAATCCGGTTAAAAACTTGAATGAATTGAAGGAAAAGATCCAAGAAGTTTGAAATGGCATAACTCCTGAATACTGCTTTAATTTAGTGGAAACTCTTTCAAGTCGAATTACAACCGTTATTAAAAACAAAGGTGACGTCACACAGTGGTAAAAGACAGTTATTTTAGTATTAGGCCAACTTTTTTGCGTCGATAAAATAGTGGGTCAACTATTTTGCGTTATATGAGTTAAAATAATTTCGTTTATTTAATCAATAAATGAACTCTTATTATTTTTAAATGTATATGTCTAACACTTTCACAATAAAAAAAAATAAATAATTGGCGCAACAGGTCCGTATGGACCCAAGCCTAGCTTCTCACAACCATTCGTCTTGTGTGAGTTTTTATTTTTGGGACGAATGGAAGGGATCTACAATTTTATGCCGAGTCCAAACGGCCAATTGAGAAGCTCCTTCATGACAGTTATACTCTCGGATGTTTGTCAGACGTTCGCGAGAGGTGGCGCAGTGAAAAAAACCTTAAGTTGGAATTTGGGTTTTTTCTCGGGATTCGAACCTGGGACCCCTCGCTTAGTAGTCCAACACACTAACCACTAAGCCACTGCGCCGACAATATCGAAATAAATTTTGAGTTTGTTTGTTTACTTTGGAGTGCCAATCTTTTTTTTTTCGAATTTCATAAGACGGAAAGTAAACTGGCCAACTATTTTGCGTTTGGGTCGTATAACTTTACTATTAATGCAAAACCACAATCTCAAAGCAGACTGGCAAATTCACAAAATTTTAGTTATGCTTTTTTGTTGGCACTTTTCGAATTGACGACCGAATTGCAACTGTCCCTATTTTATTGACCCAACGTGCAGTTTAAAGAAAAAGATTAAAAAATATAACTGTTCTTAAATAAAACTCCCTTATTTTGCTCAAAAAGTGTGATAAAGTTATCTATCACAACGGAAACTAGTTTTTGCTTTTTGAACTAAAGAACTGGAGATTTAGAGTAAAACAAAAATGATGAAGCGGTTGTCCCTATTCATATGACCCGCAGTGTATGCGTTCAGTTTCTGATTTATTGTTCCACTTTACCCGAAAAAAGATATTTTAATCTTTATATTATTGAAAAGGTCATCTATTTTTTAAGTAAAGCAATTTTTCGTCAAAAGTGGTCGAAACCAAAGATAATGGAAAATAGAGATATATATTAATTTCAAGTGGGAAGACGGCTGCCTACAAGCTGTCTTCCCGAAAAATTCATGAAGTCACGCACATATGCGCGATGAATTGGACTTTAATGCAAGAATTCGCAATTCCAAAATGTGTATTTCACTATATTTTTGTTTTAACAAAAACCAAACAAGTTCAGTACCAAACAAGAAAGAATTGAACAGAGCGATGCCCATAAAAGCAAAAGTAATGTTGGCCGGCCATTAGCAACACGCTTTTTTGTAGCTCACACGTATTCACAGGCGGGGATTGAAATTAGAAAAATTCAAATGTAAACAGTGAGCCTACATCTTATCTCGAAGACGATATCATAGGAAATTAAAAGCTCGCCCTTTGTTCCTCTAGAATAAGGTTTCTCCCTTCACTCTTGTTTCATGTTGGCACATTTATACAAAAGCTTTGACTCCTGGAATACCGAGCGGCATATAATGTCATCAATTTTGGACAACTCTTTGTTCCTTCCAATGCTTCCTTGCGACTTGTCCTCTTCGAGCGTCTCTTACGGCTTGTTCACTTTGAGCGCCAAGGATCAAACTACTTTAACAACCATTCAAGGCGAATTCCAAGCCTTTCACTTTTTAATTGTTCTTATACAAAGTGAAACGTATGATTCAACTAACCTTGGCGTGTAATCAAGTGTGATCAGGATCACTATCCACATCCCCAAACATTTCCAGATGCACGCATATTGTGCCCGATTGAAGTCTTTTAACCCAGCAAATTTGATGTGCAAAACTATTACACGTCATTCAATTCCGGTTTCCCGCCTCATTCACCAACAATATTACACAAAGCGCTCCCACCCAAAGTGTTATTCTATTCCAAAAGCCTCGTCTACATTGTGCGACATACCTAACCTTTTGTGAAACACTTTCCATCCAGAAGGAGAATTCAAAAATTCCTCAGCTCCTCTCAAGAATGTAATTAATTTCGCACACTCAATCGAACTATATTTTCACTTCTTCCTCTTGCAGGTATCACAACGGTGGAGCCGAACGTATTCACCACATGCATCCCACTCGCAGGCAACTACTCGGGCACGGTATTCGCTCCGACGACTATTGTTAATGCAACCACCGATACGTTATCTGGCTTCGAGGCAGCCGGTTACGCCGCCTATTCCACAGCACTGAGCGTCACAATAGCAATCGGATGCAGCCTGCTCATATTGAACGTGCTAATATTCGCCGGAGTGTACTATCAACGTGACAAGACCCGGCTGGAGGTGAAGACCCTCCAGAAGCAGTACCAGCAGCGTGGAATGCACCAACAAGTGGCTTTCGATCCCATTAAACATGCTCACTATCATATGGGCCACTCGCAGAGTGCGAATGTCATCGTCGATGTGGAAAACCACGATCAGGGCGCAATCCTGCTATCCGGCGATGTAAAGCCACCACCCCACATCTGCTCGAACACAATGCAAATCAGTGGCAGCTGCGGCATCCAGACAACGAAAATGCCAACGAACGCCAGCGCTGCAGATGTCGGTAATGTCAGTAATAGTGGCAGTAATGTCACGTATGCCGTCAGTAGTAAGCAGCAGCAGCAGCACCAACAGCAGCAGCAACAGCAGCAGACGGCTGCATCGCGTGAACACATGCAACTGAAGGGCGCGCAAACCTTCGGCAGGAACGTCGTCGGCGGCGGCGGGGGTAATTTGAATAGTTCCCTCAATATGGGTGCCATGGCGGGAGGCAACGCGAACAGTGCTTATAATCCGGGAATGATGACTCTGCCAAAAGTGGGAACAATGCATCACTCGAACTCAATGAACTATGGGCGCAATTCGACGGGGATGGGCGGCGGTGGTGGTGGCGGTAGTGGCGGTGGTAGTAGTGGCGGCAACACCAACAGCGGTGGCACCATCGTCAATAATGCCGTTGACTGCATGACTTTACCTAGGAATTTGTCATCTGCATCACGCCACAGTGTGGGTGAGTACCGAATCCTTTTTTCCCCATATGCATGACATAATTTGCCCGACTCCGTTAATTTTTTTTTTGATTTTTTCGTTTTTCGCTGTAATCCCAAAGCCCAATTAAGGAAGGAGTCAAGAGAAATACACTCGGTCCGTCTCAACTGAATTTTAAGTGCGGAACTTTTCATTTTATTATACAATGGGCCTGGAAGCAGAAGGCGTGTGTTCCGTGTTGTGCGTATATATTTCTCTATCGGTTAAGCTTTCATTTTTATATATTTAAAAGAATCCGGGGAATGTCCGCCAGCCAGGGACTCGTGTATATGATGGGTCGTAAAGTGAATTCGCCGCTGTAAAGAGCAAATCCCGTACGCCATAAAAATTAAAGTGAAAAGTTCACGTTCAGACAGAGATGGCGGGATTAGGGTTTCATGTGAAAAAAGAAATATTTTACAAGGAATTTCATGTTTTTTTTTTTTGGTTGAGTGTCCTCCAAACGAAAATATTTTTTGCGTTACGAATTGAGATCTGTTATCTAGGAAACGATATGGCCATGGCGCCCGAATGATAAAAGCCCTCTTTGGGAATGCGACTTCTCTGGCTGGCCGGTAAGCAGTAGTAGCTTAAGACTGCTGGTGCGGGTACTTTTTCAGTTTGCAGGAGCTACTCATATCTTTTGAATTATTTACTTCCAATTCAATACTATGGGAGGCAAATTCCTTTTTGTTGTTGTCGAATTGTCAGCCGGAATTACAGTTCCGGGTGGACCTGATCTGGGGGCGGCCTTTCAATTCGCAGAAGACTATACTCGATTTATTTGTATTTCGCAGATTGCGCCTTGAAGTGGATCGATGTACTGCGTTTCATTAAAAAATGCTGAGTTAAAAAGTGATTATTACAGTCAAGCTTTTGGATGAATGGTGCCCATCTGTTTTGATGGGTTAAGGTAGAGAAGAATGCCATGAAATCGGCAGGCTAAAACGTTGCTGACCATAAAACCGTTTTTAACAAAAAGGCTTTTACTTAACCCGTTCCTTCCTTTGAGTTGGGACCTCCAAGATTGGGCTTAGTTCAATTACAGCTCCTCCTTCGGACTTCCTCTAATCGTCGACTGAATAACTCATTCAATCTCCCCTCGAAAAAATCAATCAACACAAAGCATTCTGTTGATCATTTGAAGAATTTTGCGTTCAGAATGACGAAGGTTATTTAAATTCGCCTTCGCTAAGATCTATGCCATGTGAGTCTCCTTTCTCGACAACGCCTCACTTTAGTAGTTGCATTTTTATGTCCAAGTAAACGGTGACTAGCAAGTGAAACAACATATTTTTTCCAAGTTGCAACTGTCATTTTTAGACTTTTGTCAGCGTATTGTGCTCCCTCTTGCTGACAGCCCTAACTCACCAACCAAACACATTATGAATATTTGCAAGCGCTGCTGTGACACTGACAACTTCAGTTCTGCCAGTGAAGCCAACGCATCCGAGAATGCTGGGTAATTGTTCAAACAGGAAAAAAAAACGTCGCCTCTCTGGTGTCAGCTTGTGAGTCTGGTACAATTTTCTTATAAGTAAGTTTGTTGTTTCGGAAGTTACATAACAGAGCATCACCTTGTCTTATTCCCTTTTCGATATCAAAGGTCTCCGGTGCGTTTCGGACTTTTATGAAATTTCCTCAGTATGCGAACCAAAATGTATTCTGCTTCGCAGGGTTTTCAACAGTGAATCCGACCTATTCCAAGTTCAATTTACCTTCGGAAAGTCTGCCTGCAGTGAGTAGGCTTTCCGTCAATAAAAACTGTTTAGTTGTCCTAAGCCGTGGCCAGTTTAATTAAGGGATTCCTATAGAAGGGCGTCACTACACCTAGATCTCCTGTGATGAAAACTATTAGGAGGTAATCCTAGTCGAACACGTCCATGGAGCTCTCAGATTTTTGGCACGTTAAAGGTGCTTTTGGCAAAGCTTATAGCTTATCATAGGAAAGGTCCGAGCTCTCAGATTTTTGGCACGTTAAGGGTGCTTTTGGCAAAGCTTATAGCTTATCATAGGAAGGGTCCGAACATGTTCATGGCGTTCTCACTTTTTTGCCAGCTTAAGGATGGGTGCTTTTGGCAAGGCTTGGGACCTATCACCGGAAAAGGTCGTCAATATCTAGGTGTAGGGCTATAGCCTATGGGTATGCCGTCTGATGGAATGACACCAGAACTTTTGCTGCTCGTGCAAATTCAGAGTCGAGTTTTTCTTTTGTTCCGGGCTGAGCCTAAGTCTGGATAGGGATCTAGTCGAAACTCCACAGCTGGATCCAAGACTAGTCAAGGGTCCCGAGTTGGTATCTTCGTCAATCGTTAGACAAGCCTCTCATCTATACTATCCTAATGGCTGTTGGATAAATTGCAAGGAATAAGTCAGAATATCTGCGTTTGCTCGTAGAGTCAGGACCCTTATTTTTAAACGACTGCTGTTGAAACGATAGACCTGCAAAATTTAGAAACCAAGTGCAAAAATTATGAGTTTGAAGGCTTCGTTCAGTTCATTCTCCGCAAGTGCTATGACGATAATCAAACAAATTCTGTCAGAAAATAACTTATTATGATAAAAAAAAAAATTTGAAGAACCATATCGTTCAAACGACTATTTTCATACGAGATACGCTCCCAGGCTTAAGAGGCCTCGCTCGACCTTTTAATAGCTCGGGAATGCAAGAACTCATAAAATTCTCTCGCAAGGCTAAACTTTTTGACCTCAGGTTGCACAGGGATTCCAAAAAATTACATTTCTGTTGAGAATTGAGGTTGTTAAGCAGGGTGGCCCAGGAGGTGATTTATCGGGACCTAAACCTGCGTTGGGTCAGTGACTCAATTGGGTGTCTTACGAAAATTTTTGTGCGTCTTTCGGGCAGAAGAAAAGCTTGTCAGAATTCTGCGGCATTTTCGCTGCTTATTAGCAGAAAAAACTGAAGACAACTTACGGGACACCTACCTTTTGATTTGAATCTATATTTGCAAGTCTTTAGTTGACACCACTATCTCCGATGCTAGTGAAGAAGACCACGATACTTCAGATCCTTTGGTATTTTACTAAATTCCTTCGAATCGGGTGGTAGATCTTTGGTGCTGCGTAACACTGTAAAGCCTCCTCATGGCTGAAGTGCATTCTCAGCTATCGCTGAGTCTGAGTGCTCCTATGAGGTGTTTCAAGATAAACCTGTTGCTTGGAGCTCCAACAAATTACAGGAGCATACTCTCATGATGCCCGTTGCCGTTCCGGACTTAGCCGAATAGGTGAAGGTTCAAAATTTGTATTAGAGGAAGACGCCTGGTTTAGAAGTAACAGGTGTAAGTTGTAACATTTTAAAATTTAAGAGTTCCCCTTAAAAGAGAGTGGCGTGAAAGAGAAAAATTTTGATCTTCTCTAGAACAAACGATGTGCCTACTTCAGTGTTGGATATATCTTCAGTTGGAGACGTAGATACTGTGTGAGGTCCGGAAATTGGATTTTTTTTTTTTTTTGTGAATTTTGTGCGGATTCCGATTTTTATTTTATAGTGTTCTCTGTGTTAAATTGGTTGTTACATGGAGTGCAGAATGCATCATATATCCCAGAGTTGGTTGGTTGCTCTAAATTGCTGTATTGCCTGGTAAGGGAAAAATACAAGTAACGCATTCAGCGCCGTTTTCAGACCACAGCTAATTAAACCTGAAGATAGAGAGAGAGAAGGATGTTAAGGGAACTCAAATCCAGTCTGAGGAGCTGGAAAATTTGATGATGTTATTGAAATGGACACTTTGGATTGCCGAAGATCATCATAAATGGGATGACCTAGTGTACTGCGTCTGGTTTTGGCTAGGGCCACACACAAAGAAGATGGAACACTGTTTCACTCTTGTTTGTGTCAGCGCAGCCACTGCAGTGGGTGTTATGTGGGATGCCAAGCTTGGCTGCTTGAGTTCCTAAAGGCCAATGACCCATACTAATTGCCGTTAGACTAGCGACATCTAGACGCGTTCTGGCTAGGCGGTTATTAGTTCTGGCATCATCGTAGCTTGGCCAAATCTTTTTTTGAAATGATACAGCTCGTCAGGTTGACCCACCTAGTCCCCGCCCTAGAAGTGAAATGCAGGAGGATTTATCTCTTTACATATCCCAGCAGAGGGAAGACACGCACAGAGAATAGCCACGTCTGGCTAGTTCTTTGGCTTTCTCATTCCCCTCTATATTCCTATGGCCGGGAACCTAGACGAGAGTCATTTCAAAAAGGTTGCCACGCTCTGGATAGTGTCTTCCTGCATTCCACAACAAGCTTGGACGTTGACGTGGTTGAAACGGTAGCCTAATCGTGGCGTGACTGTCAACGAAGATGCCTAATTTTTTTTTCTGGGTGTTGTTATGTTAAGGAGAAGTTTTCGCGCCTCTTTGATTGCAAGTACTTAGAAAGCTCTGCTATCTTTCCGCACTCTATGTTGGACTTCCAGTTGAGTTTGGGATCAATGATGACTTATGGTACTTGGCGCTGGTGAATAAGGGAAGATTTTGATTATTCAAGCGGGGAAGTGAGAAGGTTGGTATTTTGGTTTTGGTGGTGAAAAGTTCAGTTTTACTTGGGTTAACGCGTTAAGACCACATCTAGTAGCCCAACCGCTAATCTTACCCAAGGCTCTTTCTATGATTTCGCTAATTACGATCGGAAACATTACTGATACTAAAAAAACCGCATGTCATCCGCATACGCAAAAACTTTGATACCTTTTCTGTCAAGTCTTGCCACGATTTTGTTGAGTACCATAATTCATAAGAGAGAGTACCTGTGCTTACTGATTTGGTTAAAAGAGTGTTACCGAGTTTTGCTCGAATGATCCTTGTCTTGAGCATGGAAAAAATACATGAAGTGACGAAATCCTCGAAAAGTCGTACTTCTGTGAGAGATTCCTGGATCGATTCAGTGTGAACGTTGTTGAAAGCGCCTTCTATATCTAAGAAGGTAGCTAAGGTATATTGGTGATGCGAGAGTGAACTTTCAATCTTGCGCACTACTTCGTGAAGGACGGTCTTCTTAGACCTGCCATTGGGGTAAGCGTGTTGTGATTGACACAAGGGATACATTTCTAGGCATGTCCTTATCATAGAATATGCTAGGCCTTGCTCGAAGGCAGGTCCAAGAAAGGGAACGCTTTCGCGGGGAGTAAGAAAATCAACTAAGTACCTATTTTCAATGATACTCCAGAGAAACGAGCGTTTTGTGAGGAACAAAACAAAAGCAAAGGCAGTAAGGACGCCAAGACTAAATCAAGAATCAGGCGAAGGTGTTATTTTTTTTAATTTTTCAAACTTTCATTTTGTTCTTTTTATAAGTTTATTTTAATGATAATTTTTTTTTAATTTTTAATTAATTTTCTTAAAAACACATGACAAAAGGTTTTTTTTAATCATTGTAACAACTTATGCCGCATTTACACAATCACACATTAAGGGATGCTAAATACTAAATAGTCGTTTGACTGAAAGGGACCTAGCACGCAAAAATACCTGACACGTGACACGTTTTTTTGTCGGCCATCTTGTTTACGTGATAGGAATTATGGCAAAGCTAAGCATATTGATAATTTTATAGCGATGGCTTAGGAAATTTCGGTTTCCTATAAAACAAAATGGCTACCGGAAATGATGAACGGATTATTATTTATTTATTTCGTATAACTAATTGATGAATTGTTGGTTTAATTTACTGTAACTAATTACCACTCACATTTTACAAGTTTTGAATCAGAAATAGAAAAGTTTTCAAGTGATTGCAGAAATGTTGTTCTTCGGAACTTGTGTTTGTTTCCGCTTTACGTATCTATAACTATGGGTAAAACATCCATGACACTTTTGGCGTCTGATTTGTGATCTCATTTATCAGCATTGACTGCGGACAAACGGATCTCTCTGTCGCGTCTCGTGCAAAAATGCGCGTGCGTGATAGTTTAAATGCAGTATTATTCCCGGCTACGTTACACGTTTTAATAATCCCTTTCTTCTTTTTTTTTTTTCGTTAAACGTTTGTCAAAACTTTGACATCTTCTGAACACAATTTATTGGACTTGTTTATTGAATTTGTTTGCTTAAATATTGCTGTTTGTTTTGAAACAGGTTTGGCTGACTCATCGTAGAAGCAACATCAAATTGTGTCGAAAGTGTTACTTTTAGCCCCGATCTCCCTTACCAAACTGAAAGTTCGCCTATTACCACAAGTAAATGGTTATCCAAACCACAGAGCTGCCCCGAATACTCTGCATCAGAATTTCCCAAGAACAAAAAAATTTCTCCAAGCTCTGGCGGTGACATTTGTCACAAAGATCAGACCCACCTTAGACTACATATCTGCGATCTTAGATAGTAAAAGGTTAATACGAAATACCCTCCGCCAACTTGTTGCATCTTTGTTTCAGCAGTAGCTAACATGCCAAGGACTCTTTCGGGCTCTCTTCTCTAATCGATCAGCGCATTTGTAAGCTATCTACCTAGAGATTATCTCAAGCAGACCCCATTTAGGAAGTTTGTCAATAAACAAAAGGATTATGTGCGCTTGCCATCCCGAGGAACTCTGTCCAATTTTCCATTACAATGTTCAACCAATTAACCTTGAATCCTGTTTATTCAGTCAATTTACTCAAGCATTAGGCTTGCTTTCGGTTCAATTGACTCTTTTCCCTTCCAAGTATGAATTTAATGGCCCATTTGCGTGGGTGCCTTGCTTTAATTATTTGCCTACTCAAAATGCGAACAAAAAAAATAAATAACAACAACAACAGAGTCGCTAAGTGAAAACTCTCAATTAGAACGGGTACCGCATGTGGTTTTCGGCGACTGGTTCTAATTACCTTGGCACTGCGAGCCCGCGGCGCCGCAATACAACAAGCCTTCCTGAATCAACATCTCGCTAACGTCTGGTTTATAACTCTTTCTCGGTTGTTTACGGCACGCAACTCTTTGAAGGTATCTGGATCTTGTGTTTCATAGGTGTGCGCTATCATCTCGTAACATATTCAATAAACAAAAAAGAAACCATTCATCACCATCGTCTTATAAGGGTTTCCCACTCGAGAACTAAACGAAGAAGAAACCCCCAAACAGTGTGATAAGCAATTTAGCACCCAAAAGGTTGAGTGGGACTCTCTTCTGCAGCCATACCCCACCTGTACGCACAAAGGAAGACAACAAAAAAAAAAAACACTACCCTGCGTGTAGAAAAACAGAGGAGAAAAGAAAAATCGTAGGAGTCACCTTTGTCTACCCCCCATGTCCTTGAGGCAAGCGAAGTATATATGCACATCGGTGTGTAACAAATTGATTCTTTGTGGTATTATCATCGTCCGCCTTGGGGTTGTGGGCTTCTACGGTTCTCTTGCCTGGTAAATAGGATTGTTTTAGATAATGGTTGTCAGTAAAATCAATCTGTTATTCATTCAGCCCCAAGTACATCCACGGAGAGTCCTTACCTTCGATTCGGAGAAAAAAAAACACACACACACACACACACACATACAGCTACGGATCCATCCTTGCTGGTGTGCCGCAAGAATATTGAATATGATTAGGGGGTAGATTGAGTGTTTCCCCTCGTGATGGAATATTTATTGAAGGCATAGCTGGATACATGTCATTCAGCTCCTGATACATTTGTTTTCAGCCCCATTCCAGCGATGGGATTTTCTGATGGTTTCATTTTTACCACCACCCTGGAAATGAACTCAGCCGACAAGCCATAAACATGTATTTGCATTAATTTGTCCGAAACCTCATTCCGGATGAGATTAAAATTCATTACATTCGGATATGCCACAGACCCCGAACCCAATTGCCGTCAGTTCTCTGTCAGTTAGATACACCATATACACGAATTCGCGTATACAGACGATGGGGTGGGTATGTGTTTCTGGGTATAAATGTTAAACGCACCGGCTGAAGCGCGATTTTCACAATGTAATCGGATGTCAATTGTAACGATGTGCTTAGTTTTTCGGCCAAATGGCCTCGTAATCTGGCGGAATGAAATGTGTTTGGCGTGGAATTTCCAACACGCCCCGATACTCAAAAATTAATTAAAACCCGCATGATTTATAGACGAAAAACAGAGATCCCGATTCCGATACATTTTCGAGCTGGCGAATTAATGAGGTCTCGGTGCGGATGATGTTTCGACAATTTACGAACAAATTCAAATAATGGCGGCGGCGGCAGAGGAGGAGGCTGCAACTGGACATAGACGGAGGGTTGGCAAACTTTTTCACTGATGCATCCAATGGTATGACAATTGGAATTTTTTGCTTATTCTGATGCACAGCCAACTGACAGAGAGAGAGAGAGAGAGAGGTTAGCTATTTGTATTTCTTATCCTATTACGGGTGTATATTTGAATACCATAATAGTTGGCATAACTTTGATGGAACTTTTCGGAAGGAACGCTTGGGGTGATGTTTTTGCTTACAATTGGACGAATATTTGGGACGAGGAGCAGGCCAAATAGAGAAAAGCATGCAGCAAAGTTGTATGGGAAAATAATTTAGATGCATGGATGCAGTTTAAATGGGATAAAGTAAGAGGCTTTAGTTGGGTGTTGATGCTGAGCACTTTCCCCGTATAGAAACCCCTCTTATAGGGGGTGTATTCTCCCCCTGGTTAGATTCGGGTCGGACTACGTTGAATTGTATTTGTGCCACGTCGTCGTATTCCTCGGCGTCACCGTCTTTCATCCTCCAGCTCTGCAGCTTTGTTTGCCTCTCTGTCCCGCTTAAGCTGTCCGATGACCGCAGTAAACGTTGAACAGGCAGACGAATCAAGGATTGTTCCGCGCTGAGTTGAGCGGGAAAAAATAGTTATGCTTGGAATAGCTGATTCTCAAGCGGTGTGGTGAATCAGTTAGAGGAACTGACTTGAGGAGGAAATGAAACGCTGTCACTTGGATGTAACAATTAAAACTTTACTTTATTGCTGCTAATTAAAGAGTAGTTTTGCTTTACAATTTTTACCTCCCTTGAAGCTGCAGATTGCTTATATACTAAGATCAGCTGTGCTTTCGGGGGTTAATGACCCTACAATACACACAATACAATATTCACTTTTTGTTGTGTTAGAGCACCTTTATCTTACTAATACATAAATTTAGATCGATTGATGCCCTTTCATTTACTCCTTCAACAATGCCCCCCATCTTTGGAGTCAGTGTTAGAGCGCACTGAGCTGGTAGATGCATCTCGCTCACATGCAATTCGGCCATTATGCATTTTCTTTGACTCGTGGTTAGAAGTTGCCACTACATGACACATATGCCGATGACGTGTGTTGGAGTGAGATCTGTATAATTCAATGTTCGTCTTGCTGCCCAAATTTGACAGTTCTCGTTTTCTGTCGGATTGTGTGGTGTCGTGGAGTGTATTTGCGTTTTGTTTTTATCGTTAATTATTGTTTTGTGTTGTTTGCATAAATGCTAGGACCTCGAAATGTTCTGCGCATCTTGTGTGCTTGGTTTCACTACATTCGAGTACCTAGTTTTCTGCAACTCCACATTTACTTTCTTCCCTCTGCGCGCTAGTCTTGTTTGGAAGCAACAAGGATAGAAAATAAACGGCGGAGCAAAGTTGTATAATAAGAACAACAAGCGTAAGGAGTGAAAATAAGACTTTGCCGGAAAAAGAATAAAAGACACGGCTTGTTATAATAAAAAAAGTACATAAATTCATTATTCAAGAAAAGAATTATAAATTTTAGGACCATTAAATTATAAGTAAGCAACGAAAGTGGAGACAAAAGAAATGATGACAACTCTGGCTGAGGTTGTTTAATCTCTACTATTATTACCAGCGTTGTTATGCGATCGTATTTATCGTAAACGTTACGATTTTCGGAAGTTAATACGACGCTCCGATTTTAGCTTTTTTCGTCACAATTTCTACGATTTTGTAAATATTTTTCCGATTTTTTACGATGTCATACCTACAAACATTACGATGGGTAAACCGAAATACGACTGGATAAATCAAATACAATTTCAGAAGAAGAACCGGCATTGATTACTGAGCATAAGCTTTTTTTTTTTTTTTTTGTGATGGCTACCCGCTTCTGGCTATGCTACTGCCACGTTATGTCAAATTGGCAATGGCTACTTTTGCGTTTGCATATTTGCGTTGTTTCTTGCTTGTGTTGTTCCTCTTTTTGAATTGCAAAAGATTGGCGTTGACCAGTGATGCCCGTATCGAAGTTTTTAAGCATATACCCAACAAAATTATGCCTTTTGTAATAACCAAATTGTAAGAGAGACTTGGCATCACTAAAAATAATGTAGGAGGAACGAGTGGAACTGTCACTCGCTCTCTCCATTTTGTTTTAGAAAAGAATAAAGACGTGGAAACTAACGAGGCAAATTAAATCTTTTATTTTCGGAGTAATCCCAGGATCGATTACACTTTAATTTTACGAACGAAGTACAATGAACCTACAAGGTGATTAAAATTTGTTAACAAAATGTTGGTCTATCGATAAGTTTTTAAACCACTTATGATCTCTGTAATCCATGGTTTGGATTTAGTGAGTAAGTCAAATAGAGAAGAATGCGAAAATAAGCCTGACGCACAGTTGTAAATAAAAATGCGTGATGCAATATTATGCCACAGTTGGCATCACTGGTGTTGACTCTCGATTTCCCTTAAACAAATTTATTTCAAAAAAAGGTATGGATAAGTTTTTAACTAAAACAAGTAAATAAAATAAAAACATTTTGAAAGCATTTGCATTTCTTAAGGGATATGAGTTTTTAACCGCTTAACTTAGGGATGTGCAGATTTATATGGTAGAATTGCAACATTTACATTACTTTTGATGTTAAATGTGCTTGAAACTTAGAAATAGTTACAATACTAATAATGCAACAAGTATCTTAAAGATTAAACTATCCGACTTCTCTTTTTAAACGCATTTCTTGTATTCGTAAAATTAGAAAATACGAAAAATTCAATTTTGAACCGAGAAAATATATAATTCTCAAACAATATCCATATCAACACTGATTATTACCTATGCAGTCCGGGAACCGCAAATGTTTTGTGAGACAAAAAAAAATAGGCAGAAGCAGCGTGACAATCAGCTTCTCTCAAAAATACGAAGTTTACCGCAAAAATTGTTATTCCGTTCTTACTGACTGTGAAAGGGGGGGAGGAGTATTGATTTCAGTACGGAAATCGAAGCGAAGAAGTTTTCACACCTCCGACAACTTTCGATGTGGACCAAGTTGCTGTTAAAATTAAATGTAAACCTGGTACTGAAGTTATTGTTATTGCAAATTTTATACCACCAAGGAGTTCTTATTTGTTATATAAAGCTCACGTACATAATTGTTCCTTTATTTTACAAAAATTTGCATAACCAGCAGACATGCTGCTCCTACTAGACAACTTTAATTTACCTAATTTATCTTGGTCCTTTGATCACGAAGAATGGAAACTTTTTCCTTTTAATGTTAACTTAGACTATGAACGCGAAGTTGTTGATACACTCGCCAAGTCGATCTTCGTCAGATTAATCATTATGCCAATGAGTTCAATAATCTTTTGGATTTAGTCTTTGTAGATTCTGATCTTAATATTAGTTTTAATAACTCTATGATTCCACTTTTTCCTAATTCTTGTTTCCATGTAGCTTTATAACTTCAATTTAAATTCTACGAGTATATTCGACCCAGTCTCTGTGTCACCAATTATAAGTATAATTATGCTAAGGCAGACTATAACAATATTCCTAACTATCTATTTGTAATAGTGGAGATCTTAATAATTCTTTTTTATTTGTAGCAACTGTTAAAGAGGCAATCGATATGTTTACACCTAAAGTGAGGATTGTATCGGGCACTAATCCTATTTGGTTCAATAAAAGGATCGTAAACTTAAATTATAAAAAAAATAACACCTATAAGCAGTTCCGAAAAAGAAATAATGATCCGGAACTTTTGTCAGTTTATCGTAAACTTCAAAAAGAATTTGATGTTCTGAATAAACTTCTTTATGGACATTACATTCTTTCTGTTGAATCTAATTTAAAGACTAATAGTAATCGTGTTTGGAGCTTCATCAACAGTAAAAATCAATCTAATGGTATTCCTAACTATATGCGCCATAATAATGTATCCTCGTCTGACCTTGTGACTATTTGTAACATATTCGCAAATAACTTTCAATTCAAGTAGTACTACCTCGGCTAGTTTCTCGAATGAAACCTCAATGTTTTGTAATTCTTTAAATATTGGTAACCTAGAGTGTGCAAATACAGAAGTTCAAAATGATCTTTCCTTGTTAAAATTAGTTGGTCATCCTGGTTTTGATAGCATCCCGCCAATTTTACTTCTTCTTATGCGTTTTCAGTGCCTCTTTGTTTAATGTTTAACAGGTAATTTTATGAAAGTTTGGAAGGACTCGTTCATAACTCTAGTTTTTAAATCTGGGTCGAAACACGATATTACCAAAATTTCACCTATACCCAAGCTATTTGAAAAAGTTATATATGAGAAACTTGCACCTCTCGTAAAGGTGCAAATCTCCCATTTGCAACATGGATTTGTAGCTGGTAGATCTACCTCTACAAATCTTGCAATCTTGGTGCTGAATAACATTGAGAACGGATTACAATCTGATGTAGTTTATACTGACTTTGCCAAAGCTTTTGACAGAGTTAATCACCATGCTTTAATATCCAAACTAAAAAAAATTGGATTTCGTTCCAACTTTCTAGAGTGGATTCGCTCCTATCTCACAGATCTTATGTAATTTGTTCGTATAAAGGATGTACTTTCATCACCAGTTTATGTCACCTACGGAGTGCCTCAGGGTAGTCACTTAGGCCCTTTACTTTTCCTTTTATATATTATTGACATACCTGATCTGTTTTTGAATTCACTGTGTCTGATGTTTGCTGATGATTTAAAAGTGTTCCGACATATTCAGTCTAAACATGACTGCATACTTTTACGGGAAGGTCTTAAAAGACTTTCTTTGTGGTGTCATAATAATGACCTTCATCTTAAAGTCTCTAAATGTCAAAGTATTTCATTTTGTCGTAACCTCTCTCCAGTATCATATACGTATATGATCGATTATATACCACTGTCTATTAGCTCGCGTTTTTATTTTATGTTCCTTATTAACTGTGGTTATAATGAACCAATTACCTGATGCCTAAGAGAATCTATTAACTATAGTAGTTTCTTCGAGTTTGATCTCAGTAGGAACTCATTTAAGACTAAATTAATTTTAACGTTAGGCTTTGGTGGTAGTATTCAAGTATTAAAATTTTATATTAAGTAATCTAGCGAGAGCAGGTAATGTTCTCATTTGATGTGAAAGAATAATATATTAAATATATTATAATATAAACAATAATAAAACGATATTTAAGACATGAATACAAAACAATTAAACTTTTATTTCAAACAAAGTTAAAAAAAATAGACTTAAAAAATATAATTGATAATGGTTTTACTAGAAGAACTTAAAATCAGTCAGTGGTGCCAAGTTACAATTATTTTTATTAGGAACATTTAAGATTAAGATTCCTAGAAAACATCCTCTGAGCCCTGCTTCTCATCGGAGATCTTGGTTCTCGCAATCCCATTGTGTCCTGGGACTGAGACAAGCATCAAAGATCTCAGAGGCGTACGTTGAGAGCATCTAACCAAAAAGTTAGAGAGCTATGAGAAACGCTTTGATGGATTCCATTGACAGACATTTCATCAAAATTAAGTCTCATTGTAGTCGGCAGGTAGTGGGATAGGTTAACCATGACCATGAGGTAGAGCTTATAGAGTAGCAATCTGCGTTCGCATACCACTTACTCGTAGGTCGTAGGCTACTATTGTGAGGCCCTCGTTGATGAGTATAGGGAGTCAAAAGCAAGTTTTTCAGAGGTCTTTTAAGTACATTACTCATGCTTGCATCTTATATCTTCTTCTTTGTCCACAAACTAGGGTCGCGTTTCTTAAACTAGAGCTATGTCCACGACTTCCTTTAATAATAGTTACAGCAGGTCACCGGGAGCTGGTTTTTAGAATATTTTCGCCTACTAATAGCTTCTCTGTCATTTGGCAAACCTCACTTTTAGAAGCTCTTACGCGCGTATTTGACGCTTCCAGATTTTCTTGTCAGAGTGCCGAATGATCTTTGATCGATGGTGATATAACGAGGTCCATTCTTCGGTTTTGCTAGTGTTTCAAGACATATCTACGACTCTGCAGCTCTTCCTATCGAGGTTACAACTCTATGCATCAATCAGTTTCAGGAGAGCCTCAATGACGCATTGTCAACGACAGGGAGTGAGAAACTAATTGCGTTTGAAAATTCTAACATTTTTTTGGTATACCGCCACCAACAATCTTGACAGCCCTCCTGCTTCATCTCAACTGCCTCAGGGATATCACCCCCATAACCGCGCTTTCCTCATATATAAAGTACTTTCCCGTCAAGATCTCATCGGTCCGAATATACTGAAGCAGAAGCGTATATTTATTAGCTAATAACTAATAGAATAAAATAATTTTTCGCTGTTCTCGAAATATGTCGAAAGGTAAGAAGTCAATTTTTGCCCATTACTTTGTTTGGCGAAATTCAATGTGGCGGACCCAACTTTACCCATAATTCTAACGATAGATGTAACCGCAACAAAAGATCGCCCCAGCCCAAGTTGGTTCAAATGAGAAATTTTCATGCGATACAGTTGTAAACAGTGTTGCCAGAGTTTCAAAAAGGAAATAGCTAGCCTCCAAATAAAAATGTGCTAGAATCTATATAAGAACCCACAAAAAATGCTAAACGTTTTCATAAAATTAAAAAGAAAAAACATTATTTTATCCTTCACATTCATCTAAACGTATTTTTCCTGCCTATTTGTATAATTTATAAAATAATAATAGCTGGCCCGGCAAACTTCTTTCCTCCCAAATTCGTTCAATTATATAATTTTAACATTTTTAAATGATTGTTGTTGTATTTGAAGTGACACAAAGTGCGGTTCCCCATACAAAAGTTCATCGCCTATTTCATCCCTGTAAAGTTTTGTTTTCGCGACAAAAAGTAACGGAATAAGAGGAATCCGCGGAATGAGAACATCTTTAATAAATAAATAAATAAATAATTGGCGCAACAGGTCCGTAGGGACCCAAGGCCTAGCTTCTCACAACCATTCGTCTTCTGAGAGTTTTTATTTTTGGGACGAATGGAAGGGATCTACAATTTTATGCCGAGTCCAAACGGCCAATTGAGAAGCTCTTTCATGACAGTTATGCTCTCGAATGTTTGTCAGACGTTCGCGAGAGGTGGCGCAGTGAAAAAAAAAACTTAAGTTGGAATTTGGGTTTTCTCGGGATTGGAACCTGGGACCCCTCGCTTAGTAGTTCAACACACTAACCACTAAGCCCCCCCCTCAAAACCGGCTCTTGAATGATATTTCGTTTGAGATTCTTCACAATCAAACGCGTTCCGTTAGAAAATTTCAGTGCAGTGAAGCTGCGCAATATAATATAAGTAACTAACTGCGGCAAATAACCCAAACCCGCAATTGTGACGAATCGAAGTCAAATGCAGTTGGTCAACGTTACTCTTCACAATGCACATTTTCGATAGATATCTGACAGCACGCAATAGCAAGTCCGTCCAATTCAATTGGAATGTCGAAACGAAAATGACACCTGTCATTTACTGCACAATAGCAGGTGGATCAACCACGCCACCTTTCGGTTTTTCGAGTCATCGACAAATGTCAAAGTTGACGTGCAGCGTCATCTGCTTTCGAACAAGATGTAGATAATAAAAACAACATGTGTGCTGTTCTTCTGATTCCGATTGCATTGTTATCTATCAAAAGAGTCTTTCATTAAGGCCTTGACAACTTCTTTTGTAAATAAAATGCAAACTAAATGAGATATCTCAAAAAAATCATTGGCTTGAATTACTATAAAAATATTTATGAATGGCATTCGACTTCGTTCATATATCCACCATGGGAGCGCATGCAGCCGTCGATACGTTGAACCCAATTTTCGATAGCTCGGCCGCACATTTCCAACGATACGGCTGCTATTTCTTGTTCAATATTGGCTCTTTAAGCTCTCCTAACGTCGCCAGTTTAATGGTTTAATGTAGCCCCATAAAAAAAAGTCTAAATGCGTGAAATCACACGGTCTCGACGGCCAATAGACGGGTCCACTTCTCGAAAAACACACTCACCCAACTGAGAACTCGGTTGTTGCACCCGCGTGTGGCTTGTGGCATCGTCTTGTTGGAACCACATATCACTGATGTCCAATTCATGCAATTGTTCAAAGAAATATAGTTCCAACATGTGTCTGTAGCGAATACCATTTACCGTAACGTGACTGTCATTCCAATCGACGAAAAAAACGGTCCAATAACTCCACCGACATGGAAACCGCACCAAACGCAAAATTTTTGCGGATGAAGTGCTGTTTTATGAAGCACATGAGGGTTCTCACCTATCCAGTAACGCATATTTTTATTATTGACGAAGCCGTTTGACCAAAAATGCGCTTCATGACTGAAGATGATTTTTTGCGTTAACGCTCTTAAAGTTGCGACCACCGAATTTGAATTTCAGTAGTAAATTTTAATTATTTGTAAACTCTGTTCCTTCGTGTACTTCAAAATGATGAACATGTTTTGATTTTACTTAATATTTTCGCATTGACAGTTCGGTAATCGGTTTAAGAGTACGTTCACACTGAAAGTTTGCAGTTGTCAAGTCGCTAATGAGAGACCCTTTATCTTGTAACAATCTTTCACGAAGTTGTCACATGTTTTTGTTTGGTCGATCGTATATATTTAGTTACATTCTTATTTGAGCTTGCGATTGGATTTTCGATTTTCACGAACAGTCGCCATACGTCACCTTCTCACTGCCGGCATAATCAAATGGGAACCGCCGAAGTCAATCAATACTAAAGGTAATTTAAAAAAAATCAATAATCTTTGTTGTATTTGAAGTGGCAGTCCCTGTTTTCCTATAGAGTTAATTTTTTCCACAGTGCGGTTCCCATACAAAAAAAAATACCAACACTACCTATTTTTGTAACATTTATACCCTATTCACATCGAGCCGAAAATTTTTTATTTCAGTTTTCAAAACGAGTTGTTTAATACCATGTTCCCACCAACGTGATTCTGAATCATCTCATAAATTACGTGATTTGTCATACATTTTCCTGATTAATATTAACGTGATTTAATTTTAATTACGTGTCTGTCATTGTAAATACACATAAAATAAAATCAACCATACCTGTTATTAACTTCAGCATTTTATTCAGCAAACAAAAAAAAAAGAAAACTGTCAAAAAAGTTATAGCAAATTCAATTTTCTAATTTTGTTCGTGTTACGGTGAGTTTTTGATATTTTTATTAAGTTCACACAATCAAAAATTGTTTTATTCTTGGCAGGTAAGGCAAAAAAAAAACAGAAAGACCAAAAAAAAAATAACTATCTGGTGTTGGATATCTAATGCCAAAGTTGACAAAATTGTCACACTTAATCACTTAAAGTTCGATGGAGACGCCTTGCGTGATTTATAAATCACTTAAGCTAAATTACGTTGGTGGGAATATAGTTTAAAGTCGTTTTACACGAAGAAACCACAAAATGACTTCCAATCGTTTGGTTGTTGAATGAAACACACCTTTTTCTGACAACTTAAAATCATTTTCGATGCTCAATTGATGATATTATTTTTAAATGCTAATATTATTTTTAAATGCTCTGAATTAATTTTATTTGTTAATTAATGCGACCGAAATTTGTTACAAAAATAGTTTACACAGAAGTTTCACGACTAATGTCTCACATCTGATTGAAACGTCAAACGAAAACTAGTTGGTGTTTGGTGTGAATGCATCGACGAGTTTTGGGTGCGGTGTGAAAAGGGAATTTCGCTACCTTACTTAAAAATAAAAATTACACTTTCAATTCGATTAATCCAACTACAGTGGTTGCATTTTGTTGACGTATAAGGTCCACCATAGATAAAATATAAATCCTTCACTGTATATCTGTATTAGCTCGTGTATCCACTTATCTCCACGTACACAATGGACTGGATTCATCGGACTCACTCTTCACCCGCTCACATTTCATATTCCATCTGATGTTCGCACGCGTCAGTGGTTGGGAAAATCTAAAACTTTGATGCACTGTATATCAGCTTTATGTACACGAATGACCAAAATTCAAGTGGAAAAATAAGAGTAAAATGCAAAAAATATGTATACCTAAGAAAATGAAATGTGATGCCCAAGTGGCATCACAGTTTTCTATTCATCCTTCATATACCGATATTCCCCACAAGTTTTAAGCTGTACTTTGCATGAGCGAACGAGCGATGACGAGTATAATACGTTCGAGTCCATGGTCGACTTAATTTAACTTGAATTAGTCTATATGTATGGACGAACTGAAATCCCTGGCTCATATGTGGAAAGCCACCCTCTAACATGTTTATTTATTTGTAAGTACATGTCAAGAGCTTAGCCATCGGTGTATACTGCAAGCCATTAACTTTTATCATCCACTCTAAGATAATCAACAATTAATCGCATTTAATATGTACTCAAACTTCAACTGGCCAACCCCTCTCCGTACCGAATCAAAATCGATTGCCCCCCTCTCTCTATATCTCTCTTTCTCTCTCTGGCCTGCTCTTTTGCTGTAGAGGGATTACACAATTCCATTTGCCAAGCAGGGCACTGTTCCATCGTCAAGTGGTGCTGGTGCGCCATCCACTATTCATTTTACAAAACCACTTTAATCCGCCTTCCGCCCCCATTCGCATGCACACACAAAAGCGTTTACACTTGGGAAAATGTTCACACTAATAACCAACCCTCAGGATGGGGTTCTTGAAAAGTTGCCTTTATCCTCGGGCGCGCGCAGCATTCATGATTGCTCAGAGGCCCGACCATAATATCCTACTGTTGCCTATTGTTCTGGCAATATGCGATTACGCTGGCCAAAGAACGAGTGCCCAACCCAAAGCGGGCACGAAGGGACGAAAAAAAAAACCCCAACCGACCATTATCGTTTGTCGATTACCAAAATCACAATCATTGCGCTTAATCCTTTCAATATTAGTTCAATTTCAATTTGGAGTTTGGAAAATAATAAGAAACGAAATTTCGTCGTCCTGCCCGTACATCAAAGGAGGTCCTCCATAAAAGAAAGCGGGCAGATTTCAGCGCGACAGCAGCCGCAAAATGGCCTTATAAAGGAAAGTACAGGAGTCCTTGGTGGCCCTTTGCACAATGTGTACTCGTCTATAGTTCTGATATGTACTCGCCCTTGATCCCGGCAATAAAATTGAGTTTCCGCTTACATCCATACGGAGAGGCCATAGGAGACGGAAATCTCCTCGACACAATGGCTGGCTCTGTATGGGCACCATGACTATGTGTCGGTAGTCATCGCGATAAGAGGGAAAAAATATACACAACCCTTGTATGAAAAAGCAACACAACTGATGCGAGGGGGCGCCCTTATGATGCTGGGCGGCAAGTGGAAGATCGGGTGTAGATGCCGAACAATTTCGATAACTGCGTCAGCAATATTATTTCGAGAAAAGTTACCCGACCGCCCATAGCCTCTGGCTCATACCTACTCCATCTCATCTTTGTTCCCATTGTAAGCGGCGGATACACCAAAGTTATTATGTGATCCAAGGTTTGTGTTAGGATCCGCATTTCACCAGGCGCCCGCATACGCTCCATTGGGCGCGCGCGAATGAGAAAACGATTTTCAGTTACAAATTGGTTCGGATTCGGATTACAGAGCCGGTTGTCATGCCAATTACACCGACCGAAGCCTATCGACGCACAACGGAAAATAAACATCAACCCCGCAGCATATAAGAAGGACGAAGACAACTTTTCCGGTGGTTGGTGGCGCTTATTATTTAAAGTTTATTTGACATGGGCACCGGCAGTCTGCCTCTGCATTTATTGGGCCTCCGTCCTTGCCCCCGCACTTTGAGAACCCCATACAAGTTCTCAAAGTGCGGTTAAGAGCTTTTGGAAGTTGGGATTGTGATAAATTGTGAGAAATCGGTCAGCTGCTGCGGGCTAGTCGAACTGTAAATATGTTTCCGCTTTTTGGAATTGCTGCCATCAGCACAGGGGGGAATCTGTTGCTAGGAATTATGATGATGGTTCCCGCACCCGAAAGCGGTGCGATTATCCAATTAGGTTGTTGCGAGAGATTCATAGTTCAGCGTATAGGGTTGAATGGACAGTTTGACAATTATTTCTATAAATGGACGTTGTTAGTCTGTTTGTGGTTGGTTGCTGCTCCAAAGGTCTTGTTATATGGCGGGCTTTTGTTGGTCGAAAGGTCATTGCACAGGGTTTGGCATGGAGGCGAGTGAACGGAGACAAAAATCAAAGTTCGCAAAGTTATTGACCCAGCAAATGAGGGATAACTAGATTGGCGGAGTCTGTCCCTGCTGTCGCATTCAATGAGCTGTCATTAAATTTTTGTGTACCAACCCGAACTCGTGCAAGTTTTTATGCATAGTTGTGGCGATTTTGAGAAACCTATAAATGGCACTGTGTGGAGTTTGTTGACGTTTGGAGAAAAAAAAGAAAAGCGGGAGAGCCTTCAAGAGGCTCTGGCACTGCGGCTTCTTAAAGGAGCCTATTGTGCCTTTTGTTTACCTTAACGGGGTCGGAATTGTGGTGCCAGTAAATGGACTGAATGGCACAGTAATTTGGGTTCAAACGTGGGGGAAACTTCATAGAGGGGGAATTCGATTTTCAGTCGACATGTGGTCCAAAAGCAGTTCAAGCTTCAAGTAAGCTCGATAAGCGCTTAAATATTGAGAATGAGAGTGAGATTCAATATTCTTCAAATAAAGATACATATGAACCAGCACTTTTGTCCGAGACTATAAAAAATGTCTCGGAGACCCTCAAACAAAGTTTCAGAATGAAACGTACGACAGAGAAACCATCAAAATAGAAAACAAGTATAAAAGTGTTATCATCCTGGCCTGGCCGATGCTTTGATACCCTCCACTGCATACAAATCATGCAAAATGTGTTTTGTATGGGAGGTACCAGAACTACTTGACCGACATAGTCCAAATTTAATATAAACCTGACGACGATAACAGTAAGCCCGCTCACAAAATTTCACTTGCCTAGGTCGATATCCTCTTTTCAGACAGACAGACAGACAGACAGTAGTAGCTCGTCAAATCTGAAGGTCCGGTGTCCAAATCACTGTATACATCTATCGTGAAGTTCCAGAATTGTTTTCCAAAGTTACTAACCATCTCAATTTTTAAACAGTAGGTCCTTGGAAGCGTGCCAATTTTTCCAGCTTGAGAAAAATGTTGAGTGTCTGGGAAGCTGACTGCATAAAAAACTTGTTACAACAAAATTACAGCTCGTGTCTTTTCTTAACGACTGTAGGGGAACTCCTTTGATGCTGTCAAAACTACCTTTAAATGGTGCTTCAGCAGAGTTCCTTACAACTGTAAAGAATCTGGTGCTTCACCAACTGTTTGGAATGGAAAAGGCTGTCAGAAATTACGATTTTCCAACAATAAGCACTTTGTAGAAAATTTCCAAGTGAAATTTGGCAACTGTACTGAACTGGCAGCTGGAATGGAAAAGGCTGTTTTCCAATTTGTTAATGCAAAATACTGATGTTCCTGTAGGTTGTGCTCTCTGAGACATTCTTTTTGCACTTTTTATTCATTTGCCGGGGTGTATTGTTGTCAAAGGCGCTCAAGTCAAAGTTTTTCTATAAACCGATGAGCTCGTTATCCTCGTATAAGTAGTAGCTGCTGATCAATTAGCCAAAGTGGCACTGAGAAAGCTGAGACTTGAATGAGAAAGACTCATGAGTCAGAAATTACGATTTTCCAACAATAAGCACTTTGTAGAAAATTTCCAAGTGAAATTTGGCAACTGTACTGAACTGGCAGCTGAATCTGTAGAGGTTGTCAACAAATCTGACTTCTATACGGATTTCTTTAAACCAGTTTTTAGCAACGGTTTCGACTACGGATATTCAAGTTTTGTTTTTGTGCAAAGACGTTCGTCACACAAATAAAAGTTTGCGCCCGAGAGCCCTTGAGGTAGTTTTCTTCAAAAGATTGCAGCATTCTCGCGATAGTTATTCTACTTTGTCCAACTCATAGAATTCGTCGCTTTCGTTGCGGTAACGCATTCCACTGACAGGTCAATTGAATACACAGCAGCTTATGGTAGGTGACAGCGTTGCCAACCAATTTTGACGAAAAAATGTCAAACCTGATAAAAAAAGATGCATTTTTCAAGAAAATGATGCCTAAAATAATTTTCTTATGTAAACTGGAACAATGGAATCAACACAAATATAAAAAAATAAACAAAAACAATTTTTATTTCCAAAAAAAAAACTGAACAAAATTTATGACTTTTTAGTTTCATAAGTAGGTACAAAGTATTGAACAAAACGAACATAGATTTAAAAAAAAAAAACAAGCCTTTGAGCCTTAGCTAATGAAATAATGCCTAAAAGGCATGAAAAGGCTTGAAAGCCTGAGTTGGCATCACTGTAGGTGTCCCATAAGCAGCGCATGAACCGGATGCGACGGATAAAGTAGGTTGACTGACAGGTGACAGTGACAGTTGGCACAGCGTGAGAGGAAGCACTTTCATTGATAGAAATATTGCGAGAATGTGAGAACCTCTCATCGGCTGACTGTCATCCAGCGTTGCCAAGTCGGTGCTTTTAGCGTTAATTTGAGTGCCCAAAATTAAATTTTAGTGCCGATTTAACGCTTAGGCATTTCTTTAGTGATTAAAAAAATATTTTAGTGCTTTTTTAACGCTGCCGCTGCACAGTGTCTTTTTAACTTTCTCCATTACGTAGTTATAGAAAGATATTGTATTCGTAAAAAATTTCGAACTCAAGATGTTAACCAATTCTGACATTACGATGATAGACCAACTCAAAAAGTGGGTCTGCCTGTCTGTCTGTCTGTCCTGATATCTACAGCCTAAGCGGCTACCCGGATTTCGTTCAAACTTCGGATTTGGAGTTTGTTGGCCTACAGTTTGGGGCCATTTTTTTTTATTTCGCACGTTAACCTGAATATTCATGGGACTTCCCATATAAAATATTCATACCAGTTTGATTTGTTCAAAAACTGCTCTAACGATTTCAACCAAAATTGATATTTAAAGTTAACGTGAGTGCATTCTCAGTTTGCCGCTAAAAATAACAGCGAATAACAGTACTTTCGAAATTTGGACATATTTCGAAAACGGGCCATACGATTGTAACAAAAATTAATTTCTAACGTAATAGACATGGTTATTTCTAAGTTAATAGCAAACTCAGTTTTTCTCTGTTTTATCATAAAATGAAACGTTCTTTTCCTATATTCTATTAACCGTTTCTTTTATCTAGCATTGGTTCTGACATCTTTACCTACCTACTTAATAACTTTTGATGAACGAGAAAGTTTCGTTCGACCCAGTCGTGCACTTTATTTTCTCTTTCTTTGACTTTAGCCATCCTCTTATACCAATTATTTTTTCCTTGAAATTTAATGCGTTCTTCTTGTTTGCCTTTCACTAATTTAAGAATTGTATTCACTCAATCTACATATATAACATGTAGGTACATATGAACAAAAATATCAAAGCAAATAATATTTTTGTTTTTATTTATTTTCTTTTTATTATGCAATCGCCACAGCTTTGGCTACTGTTTGTTGTTGTTGTTTTACTTTAATTTTGTTTGTACTACTTTGGAGCTGTTTTAAAAAAACAGCTTTGGTGCCCAGGTGTCAAAATTAACGCTGACAATTTCAAAAACGGTGCTGAAACGTCAGAATGAATTGGCAACGCTGCTGTCATCGTATTCGATGGATTCTATGGGAATGCTTGTCAGTAATGCCCCACTGTGGGTATTTACCCACTTTGTGAGCATTTTGCATTTCCAAATAAGCCAAAAGTGCGAAGAAAGGTCATTTTTGGATCTCTCAGACCAAAAAAGAAAATGCATTTTAAATAGTGAATCTGAACGAAAACAATTCGAATTCAATATTGTTTTTTTTTTTTTAAATAATTTTTTGAGCTTTTTTTATATAAAGTATTAATATTTATGTGTGTATATTTTTCTCGAGGAGTATCGTGGGCTTTTTCTAACAACGCCCTGAGCAGAAAGGATATTTTTGAATATCGTCATGCTCAAGTTAGTCCGAAAAGTCTGGCATTACTGCTGCTCGTTCCTTTGTAATGACGTCGACGCGTCGGAATCAACGGATTCTTATTTCTTAGCCGATTGCAATGTCTATTGGCATACGACTCACAAGCTTTTGGATAGATACTAGTTGAATCATTGTTCAAGACTGACTATAGCGCATGAATTTCAGTTGGAGTTGCAAAAACCCTTCGTTTTGAATAAGTTTCGCTAACATTTTAGAAAAAAAATCTTAAAATTACCCCAATCTTTTTGAGGGCTAGCTGTGCCCGCAACTTCTT
Source organism: Cheilosia vulpina (assembly GCA_916610125.1). Lineage (NCBI taxonomy): Eukaryota > Metazoa > Arthropoda > Insecta > Diptera > Syrphidae > Cheilosia > Cheilosia vulpina. The sequence goes on along the minus strand of OU744276.1, from coordinate 19,279,447 downwards.
CCACAGCATAAAATTCAGAGGTCAGGTTCAGTAATGTTTTTTTTAAGCGTTTTTGTGTGCACGAATGATTTTCTTTAAGTTGCAGAAGTTAATCGTTCGTGCGCACGAAAACGTTTGAAAGTTTCGCCTTACAGAATGCCGAAAAGCAGTTGTAGGAAAAAAGGTAACACCAAGTATTTCCAGAGGATGTTATCATTTTTATTGAGAAAAATCGGAACGAAAGTTTTTCATTCCCGTTTGACCAACGCCAAACTGAAGCAACCACGATCAAGAACAATGCTGAGATATTTTGATTTTTTGAAATAAATTTAACTAGATGTCGATGTCTAGTTCATCTACTGAATGAAACCTGATTGATAGCTCTAAATATTTAAGAAAGCGTTGGTTTGGTTAAATGTTATTTTTTGTTTGTACTGATTTTGGATTATTTGATTGGTTACAAGAAGAAAGAATCATTTATCTCAAGAATGAACCCAAAAAGTAGGCGTGGCTATGAACGACAAAGCCTATAGCCTACTTGGAATGTCAAGAAATATTTTATAAAAGTTACTTTGAAATGTCTGTCCTTCAATTTTCGCATCAACCGGTAACTAACACATTAAGTTTTTATAGACTTGACGGCCAAAAGTCGTTACAAATAACCATTCATAATGACCATTAACCATTAAGAATGGCAGTTGCCACAGCTTCGGCAACTTTTCCTATTTGAGCGACATGAGTTTCGCGGGAATCTCTGGAGTTCTTAAAGCTCAGTTAAAGCGAGATCCTCTTGTTCAGGCTAGGAGTTACTGAGAAGATAAGGTCTCTTTATCTTCTAGCTCCTTCTAGGTTTATGTAAGTATGTATCTCAGGAGTTTCTTAAGACCCACATTCTCTAGGTAGCTTTTCAGTGACATCTGCTTGCCATTTGTAAGGGATAGCGATTCCAAAAGTAGGTGTTGCGAACACATTCTGTTTCTCGAATCTTTTCGTGTTTGCGGCTCATTTTGATTTTATGAGTCATTGGTTCGTGTTCAAAGTTCAAAAAATTGCTGAGCGTCATAATATCGCCCTACATCATCACTCATTAAGAGTTCATAACTGGCTGCTCCGCCACACCAGCAATCCATACGTCCTGACGAAAGCGGTTCCATCCCATCATTGGTCGCTCACAAAACATCAAGCAAGCAGTATCCAACCATCCAACCACTGAGAAACTTCGCCGTGAATAATAACTTATTTTAATTATTTCGTAAATCGTAAATTTCTCGCAAAATTGCCAATTAAAATCAGAAACTGTAATTTCAACCTCCTTTGCTTTATTATTACACCTCCGCCTTGGCTGACTCCTTGTCCTCCATATGTGTTGTTTGCGTCATCATCATGAATCCGTTTTTTTTTTTCTTTTTTTTTCTTGTCGTCTTTCAGATGCGCAGCACCTACAGAATAAGCACCAACCCAACGGCAGTGTCATGGGTGTACATCATATTCGGGCACCGCGGCCACCAATTCGCACCGCATCCTCCGGATTGGGGGGCGTTGGCAACGTGTCAGAACAGACACAAACGAGCAGTGTAAACAGCAGCAGTAGCAGTGGCAGTGCTGTTGGTGGTGTCTCTGGTGGCGGCGGCAACAACAGCAGCAGCAACGTTGGAACAATGAAAAATCAACACCACCATCAACAGCATCAGCAGCAGGATAGCATTGGCATGACAACGACAACGGGTGTGCATCTACAGCAACAAGTGCCACAGGCGGCTATCGACGAGATGAGAGTCTGATAGGTGACGGTGTTCGAACTAGAATTATAGTCGTCTTGGTAAGTCGCATGTGTTTTTGAAAAATTGTGGTCCGTTTTCATGCAGTCATTAGGAAGCATCAGCGTTTTTGTGCGGTGCTGTCAACTGGGGCGACAACTGACAGATGTCATTTATTTTCATGTGTCACTGTCATAATTGTGCAATGAACCGCGTGCGTGCATGACAAAACGAAACAATTTCGAAAATCCATTTTCCAAAACATTAGCTCGGCAACGGAACACGTCTCCGCCTGATACATGCGGGACATGTCAAACACCTACTTATGGGCGGGTTTCATTACCCGCAATCAAAGGATGTTTGCCTGTCAACAAATCTCTCACAATCCAATCCGAAACTTGAGTCAATAAAATCAATTCCACGACATAAATAAAATGATAACGAATAGGGCATGCGACATGCGGCATGCGGGTCGCGTACAGCCAGAGCGTAGGGAAATAGAGAAGCTATAAAATATTGTGTCATCAGATAGCTCCGCCAATCCTATTTCGGTTATCGGTTATCGGTGGCCCCCTTCAGATTTAAATTAAATATTCCATTGCTCAATTCATTCGGTGATGTCAAGGGTGAAGCTGTTTCAGGTCCTTTTCGATCTTTAAATTGAGACCTACCGCTTTCAAGACTGACGAGCGCGTTTGCCTCGTCGGTCATTGGCCGGGGGCGTTGGATTTTCTTCTTTTTTTTTTTTGGGGTGGGGTTGGAGAAAAGTCTTCTTGAAGTTGCTGTACCACTTGAAATCAAATATTTGTTTAGCTCAGTTCTTTCCTTCCATTCGATGGAATAGCATTTGCTGGGAAAACATTGAAAATCTTCTCTATCTGGCCCCACAGGCATGTGTTTGCGCATATTTAAAAGATGTTCGGTATCAATGTGGGCCATTGGTCAACAGAACGTCCTTCAAGCGGTTTTGCGATTTATAATATTTGTGTTCTTGAAACTTTAAAATTTAATTCGTAGAAATTTCTAAACAAAAACTTCACCTTCAGTACCTACGGAGGATTCTCTGTGCTGGAGGAAATTCGGAAATTCTGCAAATACCATAGTCTCGTTGACCTTTTGTAAGAGCTGTTTGTTTTATTTTCTAAATGTGTATTTCAAAGCCGGGTAGATGTACGGAGCGGATGTCGAGGGTGCTCAATCAGTCTTTGATGAGCTGGCAAGTGCCAGCTCCATTTATTGGGGAGCATACGCAGTGAATAAAATGGACTAGGGACGTGTATTTTTGCAGGATCGCTGTAGGAATGGTGCTTGAGGTTCATAAATGGGCTCATACGTTTTTTATGAATCCATCTCTGGGTTTTTATGCTACTGCAGACATAATAAGCAGCCAGGCCATCGATTTTTACTTGAGAGCTTTGAGCAGTAATTGGATAACAGAAATCATAAAAAAGACGTCTTATTGATGTATTGGAACAGCCCCTAAAAGCCGACAGCAAACAAGCTAATTTGAAAACATGCCACGAGCTAGATATGATGGAGGTATTTATATATGTATTCTAAGTCCGTTTTTCAATCTACCGTATCTAAGTTTACCTAACCTGATGATTGAGAAAGAAAAATACTTTTACTCAGATTGAGACACTTACACTTTTCTAACTTACTCAAAATCATTAAATCATGCGATAAAATTCAAAGTTTCGTCGAAAAAAAAATTCAAAGTTTTTGCGTTTTCACGAATTTTCACTAACAATTTTCTATTTTTCCCTTCGAAAAGCCATTCCGGAACAATTGCACACGAAATTCCATACAAAAAAATTAATTTTCGATTTTTCAAAATTCCCGACTTTTCCGGAGGGTTTTCCCAAAATGTTCTTTCTCCTGGCAATTACGAGCAACTGAAAAAAATGTTAACCAAATCGGCCCAGCCGTTTTCAATTGATGAATAACCAACCTACTATACATTTTTCATACCATGCAGGCGAAATGCTTATTCGCCAAAAACAACAAACGAAAACAGACACAATAATTGTAGGAACAAAAATGTCGTATTTTATTTCCACGAATTAATATTTCGCAGTTTATTCTTTTATTTACATGTTGATTACGTCAGTTATAAACCTTTTTATTTTTTGCAAACTACATGTTATCGTGGTGAAATAAAACAACAAATTCAAACTCTGTGAACGCATCCATCAGCCGAAAGAAACTCACTCATAGTTAGTTATCTACTCTATCATTGACTCTATATACCCTCTCAACTTCCGTTCCAATTTCACGAACACTGGTGTCACAACATTGGTAACGCAACATTAGTGTCGCGAGTTGAATGATTTTATCCCATATCAAAAATGCCCAACGCGCCTAAAGAAGTTATCACTTCAAAAATTAATATATTTTGTTGTTTTTCAACGTCGGCATGCGCAAAAAGGGCATTTTTAGGAATTTTTTGATAACCGTCGTGGGCAATGCAATCCGAAAAGTTTGGCATCACTGGTCCAGTACTCAAACTACTGACCCAGTGATGCCAGCTCAGGCATAATTATGAATTGTGTATTCATAATTCCGATGCTTGAGGCATTGAGGATTCATTTTCAATAAAATGCATATTTCTACAATCTATCCATACAAATAAATTTTGTATTTTTAAAATGCGATACTTTGATCAAAGTCGCATCAGTGATTTTCATTCGCAAGTGTGCGTCCTGCTTATTTTTAAATTCTCAACTTGACACACTCGACGTTTCTACATCAGCCACATATGCCAACTTTCAACTTATTACTCAGTCACGAACTTCTTGCCTGAAAAAGCTGTTCATATGACCGATTCAGCCAATCAAAACCGAGTCAGACAGCTGTCAGACTAACTAAACTTGATACTTGAACATCTCAATTCGCTGGATCGACCAACATTTTGTTAATAAATTTTATCGCCTTGTACGATATGTTCGTAGTACCATAGTAAAATATGAAATTTTTCTGAAAAGGGCATCACAATTTCGATCCGGTTTGGCATCACTGCACTATGCAAACTCATTAGTTTCAATAAATTTCCAGTTCATTTGTCCCCTTTCGCTTTGACGTATCTTATTGATTATTGCAAAGTTATTGAAGAATATTTATCCATCTGAGAGAGCCATGACCCATACCCGGTTTTTCCACCTTGTGTCGCAATCCTTCGTAATTGCCCCAACAAATTAAACCGACTGTTTAAAGTTTGCTTTCCATCTAAGAGTGTGCACAAGACGAAGCAAAAAAAATAAATAAACCCAACTGCACTTCATCTTTTGCTTCAATCTAAATATTATTTGCATCATCGAGCGCGCTTCTTAGGAGCGTAATAAATTTCATTTACTCACTCTTTCCTTTAGTGTATGAGTTTTTTCTTTCGCTTTTTTTCCACTTGTCTATATTTGTGCACCCAGCTTCTCCTTCGTTTCCCTTTTTCCCGCTTTTGTCGTTTTTGTTCGTGATTAAATGAACAAAGTTTAATTTGAAATTCAGTTTTATCTCGCAGAATTATGCATAAAGCAGCAGCGAGCTTTTTGCTGCTAATGCGTCGCTTTGCTCCCTCTCCCGTTCACACTGTACTTGTCCTCAAACCGAGTCACACAACAAAAAAAAATGGCATAAGTGGGCGGGGGGGGACAAAATTTTCATTTTTTTTTTCCTCTGTATCTCATCAGGCAAATGCACAATCTAGAAATGGAATATAAAAAAAAGGAATAAGCACACACACTCTCAAGCGAAAGAAAAGTATCTATTTGAATATTCATTATCCTGTGTCTGCCTTGATTGCCTTGTTTTTTTTTTTCTTTGCTCTCTTCTTTGTCTAATTTTGACTTTCTTTTTGAGAAAGAAATATTATCATCGCATACGTGATATCTTTTGAACGGAGACATGCGATTTAATGTGCAAAACAAAGAAAAATCCTTGATCAGAGATGGTGACTATGATTTTTAATGAATTATGATGGAATGATGTCAATAGGAGAAGCGGGCTCACCCAATCCCTATCACTTGCGCAGCGTTCAATTGAAATCTCTGTGATGGAGTTGTGCTCCCCAGACGCAGACCGTCTTCGAATATCTCTTCGCGCGCGAACAGGTGTGAGCGGTAATGGATTATGAGAGATTTTCTCATTTCCGTATTTTACTAATCGAACGTAATTGGAAGCGTTTGAAATGCGAAAATATTTGCACACGGAAATAAAGACACGGATGATGATAAAGTGCAATTTTCTATTTGACAGGATCCAGATACGCACTACTCAAAAACTCTTTGCTGTTGCTGTGGGATGGTGCGTAATGCATTTGAGAAGGAAGTTGTGAGTCCATAACGAAGGAAAATATTTGCCGCCATTGAAAAAAAAAATCATCCCTACAACCTGAAGAGGGTATAGGAGGGAAGGCCTTTCGAACATCTGTGTATGAGTATAACTGATGAGCTTGTAACAGAGCTTTGAAGTCTGCAGTTGAAAAGGTTTGTACCACGAAGTCGGAACCTTTGAGCGGGGATGATCTTAAGCAATCCAAATCTTTGTTAACTCGGAACGAAAAAGAGAGAAAGAGGCGAACAGTCATATCCCAAACAGGCAGGCTTCCTTTGGGGGCTTTCCATTTCGATAGCATTTGAGTAGTCCAACTAAAACCCTAGTCTTGTCTAAAAAGAGCCAGCTTATCCACCGATCTTCCTCATTCAGAAAACTCAGAAGCTATGAGAGTCGTATTAAATGGCTTTAAGCAACACGTCTCTCTAGTTTGCGCGGTCTTTGTCGAACTGCCCCCATATGCGCAATACAAGTTGGATAAGGGGTCCTTTCACTTAAATGTGTCGTTAAGGCGAGGTCTATCTCCTCTGGGTTGGAATTAAAGAGATTTTCTTTCGGCCTTAGGCAGATAATTGACACATTTTTATAGATTTTGCTGTTTAAGCTCCTCCTCGAAATCTGTGGTCCGAAAATCTAGCTTTTAAGACCGCCATGGGCATCTTTATCCGTCCATATTTGTCTAATGGACGAAAACCTTGTCCTGATTGAATAGTTCACTATACTTTCTAGCAGAATTTAGGAAGTGGGTAAACCTGGGTCTGTCACATTGGAATTTCGCCAAACAAATTATGATCTATTTGTGATTTTGTCGCTATTCGGGAAGTGGTTGATTTTGTGGCGGACCTAGCTTACCCATAAACTGGATCGCCCTGATTGACTTATGAAGGCTATGAAGCGCATACCTGTTACCGCTTTAATCGATTTGGTGAAATGCACAAATTTTCCAATCCGACAAGCCGTTCACCCGCAATTACCGTTTGAAGGTTTTTTTTTCAAATACCAGTTCGCAGTAAAACTCTTTTGTTTTTCAGGAAAAAGTAAAAAAATCAATAAAAAATTAACCCGATCGTATTTTGCCACGTCAAAAGGCAGCGTACAATAGTAGGTTACTACTCCAGCAAACAAATATTTCATCGCTCTTCTCTAAATGTGTCAAAAAGTAAAAACTTTATTTTACGACATTATTATTACGACTAAGCTTTGAAAATAATTATTTTTTAAAAATTGTAAAGTCATATATTGCGCCCGAATTCAACTACGATCAAGAGAAGCATCTATTCATTGGCTATCAACTTATAGAATAAAATAATTTGTCTACTTCGCCGCCTGCCTTAGAAGACGATTTTCAATAACCTCAATACCGACTGTGACTCTACTTCGTATAAGGTTCCTATTTTGTATACATATATGTCTACAGGTCCCCGTTCGGGTCTTGTTGTCTTGACACGTTTTTTTTAACATTTGGTTGAAATTTCCTAACACTGCTGCTTTGAAGTAGCAGCAGTTTTTTTTGCCTCGATGTAGCGCTTCTCGTGCTCTTACCTTTTTCTCATGCGAAGCTGAAGTTCTTCCCTCCTCTTCCATGAAGTTCAACCACTTTCCGCCTTGTGGGCAAAGCAATTTGCCTTGATACATGTGCTTGCCGGGAATCTTCACCAATCCAATGGTTTCGATTTTTTGGTCGAGTGTAACCTAGACCATCAGTTGCGGCGCTTCTGATGGCCACTTAGCATCTATATTTTTGGTCCTCCGCGCCAGATACTGCTGCGAATGCTTCTTACCGTTTAATGTCAAATCATCTCTCTGTTGTTATGTTATGGCGCCTGAGATATTGAAGTACGAATGCAGGTATCTGTTCGTATCTGGTAGTGATTCATGTCTTTGCTGATAGCTTTAATCCAATATACACATTGACTGACGGCTTTTAATCTGTTGACAGCCATGTTTGTTTTTAAATATTGAGGGTTGAAAACCATTTGCCAGGTGACGTTAGGTCCCGCTGCAGAGGCAATTTTCCTAGGTCCATTTCTAAAAGTGGAAGGCTATGCTTTCCCATGATATCACCAATGAAGTCGCTCTTGTATATTCCGACGTTCAGATCAAAGAGGAGTGTTTTAATGGTCTACGACGTTAAAGTAAATCAATAGTTGTCGCAACAAGTCTCTTCTAGGGCCCTAGGCCTAGCTTCTCATAACCAATCGTTTTTCCGACTTCCAATGGTGGAATTTAGAAGCTTTCTTAGGGCGGTTATATACTCGTACTTTACTGAGAAGTGGTGCAGTGGAAAAATCGAAAGATGATCATTTCGAGTTGTTCAGGAAATCAAACGTGGGACTGCTCGCTCAATAGCCCAGTCCACAAACCACTAAGACTTTGTGGCCACTTATATTGCTCATATAAATTGTTGATGAGTACGTAGAAATAGTCTCGTTGTTCTCCTTTACAAGGGCATTAATGCATATCAGACTAATGTTTCCGGATAACGCCTTGAGGCGGATTGAGGAGTTCACAAACCTACCGTAGGCACTAGACTTAATTTTCAATGGCTGAGCGATGTCTTTGATCCTTACGGCCATCACGGCTTTAAATCTTCTTTCAGTCCGGTCTATCGCATCGCATTTTTAATACGGCAGTTATTTCTACTTCGTAACAGTTAAAACCTTGTTTAACTTGTTAGCTTGTAAAGCAGGTAAAACTTAAAGAGCATCCAGCCCGCATGCCTACAAAAAAATTTATTCATAACAAAAACAATTGGGTTATTCTTTACAAAACACTTTTTTCATATTTTTTTTAAACTAAGGGGCCATTTTGATAATTGGCATAAATTAATTTAAAAAATTGAGCGCCATGTGCCTTGAGGCTCAAAAAGGGTACGGCTCTTGCCGCTACCCTAGACATGCAGGCTGGATGCCAAGGTGTCTGTAACCAACTTCGGCAACTTGAAAGCTGCCGTTCATCAGCCACCATCTGTAACTTTCACCACTCTAATTTGTGTGACATATTTCTGAAATAATTGAATTAGGTAGATATTCACTGAATTTTAAACAAAAAAAGAAATTATTTTAAATTTTGAAAAAATTATTTCGAATTTTTTTTTTTCCTACGTATAGCTGAGAAGTTAACTTTTAAAAACGGAACACCCTTCTGTGTTTATCAAGCAACAAATTAAAACCGTTTTTCTATCCTCGATTCAATATATGGTTTAAATGATGTTTTCAATGACTTTTCTTCCGTTGATCCTTGTAGTTCCAATTGCGCTAGTGTCTTAACTGATAGTTTATTCTGTAATAACAATTTCTTTATTGTACACCAGAATATCAGAAGTCTAAGAGAAAACTTCGCAGCTCTTGTCGCACATGTTGATTCTTTTCAATGCATTCCAGACATTGTTTTTGTGTCCGAAATCTGGATATACGAGTTTCAGAAAAACGATTTTTTTATTGAAGGTTTCAATTTTTATGCTAGCACTAATGAAAATTACGCTGCAGGTGGCGTAGGTTGTTTTATAAAAGAGAAAGAGGAATATTTAATTCGTGAAGTCATTTGTGTTGACTTTTTGAGCGCTGATGTATTAAGGGTCTCCATTTAAATTAACCATGAGATCTATGTTTTCGTGTGTGTTTATAGGTTGCATTTGTTTAGTGTTTCGACGTTTATAGAGGAATTTTCCGGTCTGCTAGAGAATGAAAAATCAAAAAAATTAATTGTATTGGGAGATTTCAATATTAATATATTGGAAAATAGTGAAATTGTTTCGAGTTATTTGGAATTGTTAGCATCACATGGCCTAGAAAACTATATCAATGAACCTACTAGAATTGTCTCAGGTAGATGTTTAGACCATATTTTTGGACGCTTAAAAAATGGTTCGTCTAGTGAGTGTATGAAATACGTTTTTGACCTAATGATAACCGATCACTCTATGACTGGTTTTTTGTTTAACATTTCCAAGAGTTTGCGTAGTCCTAGTTCTGTATCCTGTAAAACACCAACAAAAATAGACTATAGAAAACTTAAATACAATCTTACTTATGAGTTTTGCGAAGATGTATATCTGTGTACCGATGCTAATTCTTCCTATTCTTTGTTTATTAATTCTCTTGAGAAGCATATTCTGAGCTGTTCCTCTACTTTGCGTCCTAAAAAAGGCTTAAACCTTGGATTTCCTCATACTTATTGAACAAAGTAAAGGCTAAAAACAAACTCAGAAGTAAATGTTACTTCTGTGCCCTGGAAATGTAAGTCTTAAAGAAAAATATAAAAAAGTGTGCACTGAACTTAAGAAGGAAATTCCAGTTTGTAGGGATAATTATTACCGCTCTAAATTCAATTCGGCTAGAGTATATTAAATAAAAACACTGTTGCAAAAAAACCGTCTGTTATTCGTGTCGATGACTGTGTTGTATCTGACAAACTTGTCATGCAGATGCGCTTAACTGCTATTTTACTAACATTGCCACCAGTTTGCAACCATCGGCAGTCCATCCGCCTCGTCGTATTTGCTCGACAACTGGTTGCTTTGCTGAATCAAATTTCTCTAATAGTTTTGTATTTGAAGCCATAACTCCACTTGAGGTTTTAACAGTAGGTTTCGCATATGGTTCGGTTAGTCGCCTTGATCTGGTTTCCGACATAAATTGGGACCTTAGCCTTTTAAGAATTTGGTTTTCAAAACATAACTTGGTTATCAGCTCCAAGACTAAGATTATGATTTTTAGTTTGTCGTCTCTACTTGATTTTAATGTGAATGTTTACTTTCACGCATCTGATTGCAATAGATTTAAACTTGATTGCTGCAACTGTCGACCTGGTTCGTCTTCTCCTAATTTTGATAGTAGCCTATGCTGTAGTGATAAATGTTTCCCCGTAGAGAAAGTTAAGGAATTCAAATACCTGGGTATAACTATTGATTCAAGAATGAGCTTCTCGAATCATGTAGAAGCTTTGAGGAAATATTTTCGTTGCACGCTGAGGCCTTTTTTCTATTTACGCAATATTTGTTCGACAACTTTGTTAAAAACTATTTACTACGGTATCGTTCATTCAAAACTACAATATGCAACTACTTGCTGGGGAGGCGCTTATAAAAATATAATACAGCCGCTCTTGATAATACAGAAATATATTCTACGGAAGCTTTGCCGAAAACCTAGAAGGCACCCTACTAACCCTTTGTTCTGTGACTTAAAAATTCTCCCTGTGCGTCATTTGTATTGTTTTAAAGTTTTGAAGACCTTCTTTATGAAGTCTGGTAATCGCAACTTCCGACTGATCTCTAACTACAGTTTACGTGGAAACTCTTCGTACTCATTATCCGTTCCTGAATTCCATACCACGGCTTATCGTAATTTTTATTATATATCGTCTATTCGTCTATTCAGTAAACTTCCTCGATCGTTCAGGTCAGTATCTATACCTAAAAAGTTTCTCAAACTCGTAAAAATATGGCTTTTCAATTTTAATTTCGCTGGCATATAGTCTGTTCTTTCTGACCATCTGATATAACTTGAGCATTATAATTTGAGTCTTTTTTGTTAATTGATCTTGATGCAAAGGAAATTGTTTTGTTTTAGACTGTTTAAACTTATTTTATAAAGTAAAGTAATATTTTAATTTTTTTAAGGGTCATCCCACCCACACATAACTTTTTTAAATGCCTAAAATGTAAATTGTAATGACATTCATCACTATTTTTATTTCAATAGTAAAAAAATACATATTGTCAAACGAATTTCATATTTTAATTGAATTGTAATTATTATTTTTACTGAATTTGTATATATAGGAATTTATGAAATAATAATAGTAATAATAATAATACCCATATTTATGCCGTTCAGGGTGTTTTTGAAGCCTCCAGGTGGTTTGTGCATTCGTAATCACTTTCGAGTGACTAAAGTGTAATAGAAAGCTCCAATTTTTGCCTGGGAAAATAAAATACCCAAATCCATCAAAAACTCAACCCATACCACGTGTATTTGTCCCCTGTTGTCCTTGAACAAAGCACACCTATCAGCGCTGTTGGCAGCTCCTGGGGCCATTCCAGCGAACACGCATCTCAGAGCAACCGCATACATTTCGGTCACGAACCAGTTAATGCATCTTGGGTATAAGCCTCCTCTAACATTGAAATTTCATATTTCACCCCGCACTCGCCACGACCTTGGCGGTGTATTTATCCCTTCAAAGTACACATATTTCCCCAACCCACACATCAGCCTCTTGAATTTCTAGATATACTCTTGACAAATATTAATGTTTTACAGGTAGGCACACCAGGCATAATGTAGATGCCAAAAAAAAAATCATCACCCCTCCCCACAACTAGTATACATTCATACGCACTCAACCATTCATACCCACGGCGGATCAAATTTATTCGAAACTTGCGATACGGAATAAAGTTTTTTTTTTTTCTCAAATAAAGACCCCCGCGAAAGGATTACGTTAGCAACTTTAGTTCGCTCCCCTGGGCTTGTTATTCAAAAAAATTAGTTCGTGGCGCAGCAGAGGAAAAAAAGTTTAAAAAAAAAAACTTTCGACATAATTTGTTTTCCAATTCATTGTGTGGAATTTTCTCATCTTTTTGCGTTTGGATACTGCCCCTACCCTCTCTCACCTGATATTCATTTGATGTGGTTTATGATGACGATGGGGTTGGGGGATGTGAAACAGATATTCGCAGGTTGCGAAAAAAAAAACATTTAAATGGAATGTTTGCAAACGGAATAATGAACGCAATTCAACAGAAAACAGCTTTAGATATGGGTACCTACAGACCTACACCTACCTACATATATAAATTTTTTTGAGTGAAATAAAATTTATTTTATGTCTGACTTTTTGTCATTGAGAGTTTCCCATGGCGGAGGTGAAAATTTGTGAGAACCGAAAATATTTTATGAAATTAAAAAAGTTTTCCAAATATTTAACGCAATTGAATTAAATATTTATATATGTATTTTTTTTTTTTTTTGTTTTTAAATAGTTTGGATTTTTAATTAAATTGTTTGATGTTTTGTTTTAGGTTTATGAAAACTATTTTTCCTTGTGTAGACAATATTTGTCTGCATAAGAGTTTAGAGGAGGGCGGTGCAATAATTTGTAACGAAAGTCGTGGGAAACTAAATGGAACCACTGGATTGTGCTCGAGTGTGGAATTGTTTTATATTTTGTGGTTAGTTTGGGTTAACTTGGATCAGTGTAACTGGGATTTGTATGGCTGGCTTCGCGTTTTTAAAAAGATATCAAGTTCGTGTCTTAAAAAAAATTATAGTTAGCGCAACATGTCCGTAGGGACCCTTACCCTAGCTCCTCATAAACATTTGTTTTGTGTGAGTTTTTCATTTTTGCAACTTAAAATTGTATGCCCAGGTCAAACGGCTGAATTGCGAAGCTCTTTCATGACAGTTATACTCTCGACTGTTTGTCAGACCTTCGTGAAACGTAGGATTTTTGTTCTCCTCCATTAACTTTCAAGGGTTCGACACGTCAATGCTTTATTTCGAAACAGTTGTGTTGGGACAGGTGTCGTTCAAATGTCCATCACGACTTTTTGATCACCCGCTGTTCAATATTTTGTGGCTGTTTGCCGGCAATAGCTTCACCAATGTTCAATTGCAAATGATCCAAAATCTGTAGATTATATGACGAAGCCCTAAAAAAATAATCTATAGGGTGTCACTTTATACAGTAGTCCCTCGATAATGTGAATTCCTCTAAAATGTGAATCGGCAAAACTGTACATTGTCATGTCTATAATGTGAACTTCCGAATCTTTCAACCTCTAAAATGTGATTTTTTTTGTAAAAGTTTTTATATTTCTCTTGCTCGTTTTGCGTGCGATTTTCGTTTTTCTTCTAAATTAATAAACATTTAAACTGTGCTTCAAAAAATCATTTTGTGTTGTTTTTAATAAATTTGAAAATCGTTTCAATCAGTTTAGTAAGTACCGAAAAAAAGTTCCAGAAATGTGAATCCCTCGGAAGTCCGAAAACGCCTTGTTTTAATTAGTTCACATTATCGAGGGACTACTGTAGAACCGCAGCGAGCAATTCATTGATGAGGGTGTTTATTTGCTTTTAAGTTGTACGAACGATACAAGGAGACAATCTAACCTGTAGATTTGTGGGCCGGCGAAGACCACCCATTGTGACGTTGGGCGATAAAAAAAGGTTGACACAAATAGTTTGGTCATGACCCAATATGACCAAAGACTGGAATGCCACTCAATACCTAAGCCAGTCGATGTATTTTACAAAAATTTATGGATCAAATTTCGGCTTACGAAGTCGATAAAGTTGTCAAAGTTAGAGCCTGCGAGATGAAGCATTCTTCTTTTTGATACTGCAGGTTGATAGCCGAGACTGCTTTCATCCTGCTTTGTAATCCCTGCTTGTCCCACAGACGTAAGAAAGGTTTAATCTTCTGGCGTGCTGGCTCTCAACTCATAACTCAACAAGTGTGCTATGTTTTGGGGGCGAAATTATAAAGTTCATCATGCTTATGAACAACAGACAACTGCAGCTCATTTTAAAATACTGACTACTATAGGCCATCCTCTAAAACAACCTTGTTTGACTTTAGTTTATGCATCGCTATAGTTATGGATTTTCTGGCTGATAGCAGTCTGTTAGATGTCCGTCTAACAATCCGCAAAAGTTTACTTTTCAAATACATAGCGCTTATGACAAATTTAAAACCGAAATATCATATTCAGGCCTTGATCATCCGGTAGATCGTTTTATCTTCTAGTAGAACTTCTAAATTGTGATATTACTTCTTTCTAGATGACTATATAAAACCACCTTAATTCTGCACACAAAATATGAACCTCCACTCTGTAAAAAAACCTTAATAACTGATCTCAAAGGCAAGCGAGCTATAAAGCGGATTTTGAAAAGGTCGAAAATATTTTTCTTCTATGGAAGTTGAGCTTAAAAAGAGAGCTGTATGCCCTTTTGCTCGATTTTAGGGCTGCCTTCGAGTCCGTAAATAAAAATCATTTGAGAGACTCTACAAATTTTGTCCGCATTACTGGGAAGATGTATCAATAAACCTGAAATTAATTTGCAATGGAAGAGAACGATCTGTAAAAATATAAGTAAAACAAGTGGGGAAATGACTGTAAACTCAGACCGATGGCTGCCAAGAGAGCTAGAATTTAGTAATATTCGGGTTAAAATCAAAGATTATAATGTCATCCTGGTGAAGTTCCGAACTTCCTTAAAAATTATGCTAAAAAGGCTAGAAGCATATTGAAGGGTGTGGAATTTAGAGGCAAGACAATTTTTCGACATTTTTGTACTTTCTTCAATTTTTTTTTCCATGTAGTTCAGGTCCTCATACCGTTAAACCAGTTTTCGTCATTCTGAATGAAGCACTTAATTTATGAAGTCGCAAGAGAGACTGACTTCGTGGGGCGTTCCTCTCGTTTTCATTCTTAAGCTTAGTATCCTGCTCGCGCTAAATTTTATCTCCATTACAAAAATGTCTACAAAAAAAAATTTAGCGAGGCAATTTAGCAAAGCAGTATCCTCTTCGCTCGCTAAGTTCTTAACTTCATATAGATGGGCCGATGACAAGTCTCCACTCAGTTAGCTCGCGAAATAAATATCCGGTAAATTTAATCGAAGATAAATTTTGACAGAAGAAAAAGTTTGTGTTGTGATTATTATGGATTTTTCGGAGGAAACCGCAGAGAACGTGAATAGCGTGATAAATAAAAAAAAAACGCAAAACCAAATTAATATTTATAATTATTTAGCGACAATTTATCTTTGGTGTGGATTATCGAAGTGGAGACAAGGGACGCTTAAATTTAGCCCGAGCAGGATACTAAGCTTTAAGAATGAAAGAACACGTGTTCGCATTTTCTAAAAGAATTGAGCCTTTTTGTTTGTTCATGTTGAGATTGTTTTACGCCCGCGTTTCAAGAGGTACACCATGAGCCATGACCCACAGAAACTTGAGAATAGATCTGAGTCTGTTTGTTTGCAGTCTAGACGGATGCCGATATTTTTCCATAGAAATCTGCATTGCAGATATTTTTTTTTTTGTCATAATTGAAGAATTGTCCAAATATTTTTGTGCCAACACTGGTCACAGAGCAGCTCGTTGTCAATCGCTTGCACAGTTTTTGGGAGCAACCGATCGATGTTGGTAGTCAAATCGGAGGCCCTAGTTTGACATCTTTTTGTGTGTTCTACCCATTTCTTATGTGGGGTTATGTTGCGAAAGTATTATGGTTATTTCGAAAATAATATCTAACGAAGAGCTGGGAAGCTCTAATAAGCGGTGTCTGCAATTTGCCCATTTACTGTCCTTCAAATTAAAACTACAGACATTAGGTAGCATTTATACATGACAACGCCTGAAACAAATTTAGAATGTAGTGTATTTCTAACGCTTCAAATTTATCGAGAATATACCTTACAAGAAATACCTAACCTGTTGAAACTTTTTTCATTTCAGTCCAGAAACAACATTTCGATCCCCAACACCTGAAGATCAATCAATAGTTTCTGACTGCTCCTACAATGAGTGCTGCATGCAACAGCAATCCCATCAAATGGACCGCAAGGAAAAACCTCAAAAGTCACACAAACAGAAGGAGCAGCTACAACAACAGCAGCAGCATCCGCATACTCCATCTCCAATGGAGAGGACACTCCAAAGACGTCAACAACATCACGTACGATTCCAAGACGACTATAGCATGGAAGATAATTTGACTGATACTCCATCGCAATCATCATCACAGACATCTTCAGGTGGTGGTGCTGCTACGGCTCATGACGGACGACAACGTCAACAACAGCCAGCGCCGATGCAACAAGAGACGACAACTTCTAGAACCGAACACCAAATAACAAATTCAAACCGAAAAAGGCAACAAAACACTGCATTTAGTAGATAAACAAACACACACACATCCCCCCTCCAACTCCCGGAAAACTTTTGCTCAAAGAAAAACAAAAACATAAAACCAACAACAATAAGAACAAAATGTGTTCAAATGAGACGAAAGCAAAGTTTTGCTAATACAAATTGAAGATGAATTCCATTTGCTCACAAAAGACTAAAATAGAAAATAAAAATAAGAAGAAAACAAATTACACCACTACCCGTAGGTATTATCGTAGGTATACATCTCTATATACATTATGGACCATTAAATTCCACATCCTTTCGGTTTCGCTCATATGTTCATTGCACATTTACATCGAGTCACATTATTCTACAGGCATTATCAAACGAATCACCACAAGGACTAGTGGATTTATTTTTCCCCTGCTTAACTTTTTTATTTACCCCTTTTCGAGGTTAATGGTATAAGAGTGTCGAAACGGATGTCAAAGTTAATGGTTATTCGGGAAATAAACGTCAAAAAATTGCATTCGTTTGAAGTCTGTTGTTGAGTGTCATCGGAGGGTGTGACTGTAAAAAAAATTCCGAAATTCGTCAACAAAGTGTCACTTTGCAAAGGGTTTAGTCGGTCGGCCTTTGTTTGGAGCTTTTTTTTTTGTTCGTTCTGTCAATTTAGTGTGTTGTGGGAGTAGCTAAACATAAAGAAAAAGCGAAAAAATGTGTCAGCCAAGTGAAAGAAAAATGGTAACGTTGTGGATAATTAAAGTTTTGAAAGGATGAAAGCTCATATTAATATTGACAGTCAAGTTATTCAGTAGCTAACAGTGACCTCATAAAGAATGAGGGGAATGTGGATCACTGGTTGTAGGGCCTAGTAAAAGCTTATACATGTCAGAAGGTAAAACCTTTCTCTTGTGGGAGCTGTAGAGAAGAATAATATTCTTTCCCAATCTTTGTAACCCCAAAGAATAATGCAAATAGGAAATATTGGATATGCAATCGACAAAGATTTTTACGGCTTCACAAACAATCTTTTGTCCTTAAGCGCACTTAGAAAAGTTCTTATAAACGTCACATGTAAAAGCCAAGGCCAGGGATGCATGCACTTTTCTAAATTCATCCGCTTTCTTGTTTTTCTTCACCGTGACATTTCGTTCAACATTCAACATTTCTAGCATTGTTTGACAGCGAATGATTTTAATACAACTGACTTGTCAGCCTACCTGTCAGAGTAAACATCGATATTTTTATCTACAAAAAAATGTTCCTTTCGGTAGACGACGCAAACAAACTTCGCGCAAAACCTCCTTCTGCTTGTGCAACACACTATTGAAATAGTTGGCATAAAACTGGATTTTAATTCGATTGCTGTAGTCAGTCAGTTACTTCAGGGAATGTTCTGTCAGAAATTCTTGTAGTCAATCGCTTTTAATGGCGAATGTGCGACGTGGGAGGAAGATAGTTAGTCTGGAGGTTTTGTCTCTTTCCTGCTCTTTTTCCAAATGAATTTGAATTAAATAGCATTGGGGACGTTCAAGTACCTATTTTAGTAAGTCTGACAGCTGTCTGACTTGATGTATCTCAGTTTTGATTGGCAGAGAGCGGTCATATGAGCAGCTGTTTCAATTGACGTTCAATGAGGGTTAGGCGACAAATCTAGTCAAGAAAATCGTACGACGTTGACAGCTCGCATATGTGGCTAAGGTAGGAAAAATGGCGTTCCCGACCAACCTAGTTTTTGCGTTCAGGTAACATCTAATATCTAGTCCAGACAAATCTAGTCAACTTAAGCCGGCTACAATTTTTAATGTGCCCATTGACAGGTCGCTTTTTCATTTCTCGATTGAGAAATTTATCATTTATTGAAATTTATAATCATCACTTTTTTATGTGAATTTATTTCCCAATAAAAATGAGCAATAACTTCACTCTTTTGTGGGGAAATGGTTTCTCTTAGCACGGGACGACATAATAAAGCCCACAATTCATATACAGTGGAAAATGTATGACATACTACAATTCCCCTGCTGGGGGTCACTCTTTGGGGTTGGCAGTAGGTGTGAGGTTGTTTGTATGCATAGTTGTTGTTCCTAATTTTAGTTAAATTATACAAAAATCTTTATAAATAGTTCGATTTATTTTTGGTTTTCCAGTTAGAATCGTAAAATTCTCAAATTGTGGGTGGAAAATAATTTGACAAAAATTGTTGTGAAATAATTGCTCACTTTTAGTTAAATTTTGCAATTGTGAACCATACATTTAAAATCAAGACTAAAATTTGTTGTTAGCAATATTTTCTATTCAGCAATCTAATTTCCATTGCTGAGAAGGCAAGCATTTCAATAGAAATTTATTCACAATGGGAATCACCAATAAACATTTTTAGTTCCGACTTTAAATTTAAGTAATTCACAATGGCTATATTTTCCATACGCGAATTTTCCGCGAATTTAAAATCGGGACTTAAATTTGTTATTAGTTAGTAGGATCTGTAACTTCGAGGACAGCTTTTAAGATGTCCAAGCAAATTTACTAACTTTGATCTAGTTCGCTTTGACTTACCTTGAAGAAGATTTTGTGCAGCGGCAAGTTCATCTGAGAATCCAGGCGATAAGTGGGACGACGTCGCACCGAATGTTGATGGGGGAAATCGTCTGCGATACTTCAAAACGCATACGTGATCGAATGGAATGCGAATATCTACACAGGAAGCTTAAATGAATGGCTTTTCACTTGGGGATCGGGTGTGAATTCAACACAACCATAGAAATATTCTATTGCGTGTAAATCGATTCTTAATGCCACTCTAACTTTGACTTCGATGCTCGTTTACCACATACGATTTTTATAATTTTTTTCTTTTAAACCACAATCACTGAATTGAAAATATCCTTCCAGTCTGTGGGCATTGTACATATGTGTATGTATATTGTATACCAAAGAAAAAAATTTACGTCAACCAGAAAGAAAAATTTTAAATCTTAGACTGCACTTAAAGTTAAAACCAAAACAAAACAAAAAACCAACTCTTTGTAAATATAATAGAAGAATAGAAAATGTAAATAAAATGTTCGTTTTAAGATGAGCGAAAATTGATTTTAAAGAATTTCCTAAAACAACTGAAGAATACCTATCATCAAACGTAGACATATATTCTTTTCTTTTTGTAATAAAAATACAATTAAATAGCAAAAAACATGAAACGAATCTCATAGTTTTAAATAAGAAATAAAGGAAACCTTTATAGCCAATTTCAATTTCCTACAAAATCCCCTAAAAAAGAAGAAGAAAACTCCACAATAAAACATATTCAGCAACAGAACTACGGTGTTTCACATAAATAAAATTACAAAACAATTAAACCAAACATACATATTGATCGATAAAATTGAAAAGCAAAAACGAAAAGAAAACATGTTTTAAGAAATTCTAATCGACTTATAGATAATAAATTTAAATTTAGAATAATTATGATGAATATAAGAAAATGTGGTATTACTTTAAAAAAGTGAAATAAAAAGATTAGCGAAAACTAAATGTAATTCGGAAACAGAAAACCAAAATACACGCGTAGGAGATGAAATACATTTTTAAGAAGAATTTTAAGAGTTTTTAATGTATATAATCATAACACATATAATTTTTAAGGTACTTACATTAATATAGCAACAAATTTAAATTACAAACAAAACAAAGAAGTCTTAAACCTACAAAATAAAACGTAATCGTAAACAAAATTAATAAGAAAAATCGTGTAAACTTAGTGTAAAATTACATTGAATAGAAACTATTAATAAGTATACATAAAACAAAAACGAATTGTTTCATTGAGTAAATAAATAAAAATGAGATAGAAAATAGAGATGGAGAAAAAACAGTGAAAACATTACATTATAGTGAATACAGTATATTATTGATTTGTTTTGTTAGATTTTCCACAAATAAATACAACAGCTGTTTATCCTTTTTGTTACAAATCGATATAAAGAAATGAAAGAAAACTTTATTTTATGTTAAAATTGTTTCTTAACGATCAACATGATGAACGTAGAAATATATGATGATTACTATAATTACGTAAATTCACGTGGTTTTTATTTATTTTACATTATAAACAAACGAATAATAAAGTGACATATTCACCACAGCAATTTAAGGTTAGGTAATTATGGTAATTATTCGGACACACATGTGAGTGCTATAAAAAGAGGAGTTCACCAAACAGAAATACATATCTATAAGTTTGTGTCTTATTTTTTTCTAAACAATCTAGCAAATCCCAAGAAAAAGAAAACGTCAACTGAATAATTGATTGGGCACATTCAAAATCTAGTGATCTGAAGACAGCTGGGTTTATATGCACTAGATGTAACTTGAGCCTAAAAACCGGATTGGCCTGTAACGTAACTTTTACTATGTCAACCACACAGACGAAATGTCAACTGATTACTCAGTCAAACAATCCAACGTCAACTGAAACAAAAATACTCTTAACTGAAACACATCAAGTCAGCCAGCTGTCAGACTTACTATTGAGCGTTTATTTTGTTGCTCCCATAGCAGGATCCATTTTTGACAGCTGAAACTTTCGTTGTTCAGCAGCATAGATTAAGAGAATTCTTCAAATATAACTATTTATGATGATAACTATTTAGCGCCGTTGACATACGGCCTTTAGTGGTAGTAGATTATAATTATGTATATGGATATTAAACGCGTAAATGCCTCATAAATTTCCTAAGCTCCACCTCATAGAAAACTGACAGATTTTGTGTCGAGAATAGTTTACGTCGACCTCATAACTTTCTACGATGCTTAAGGCTCGGAAACTATAAACGGAAAGTTGCGCACACTCACATGACATATGTCAAACTTTGAAAAAATTGTGGCACATCGCATATTCTTTTTCTTCCAAAATAAGTAACAAACTGGCCGCGTTCCATTGAACGCTAGATCACTAGCGGCTTGTCAAATGTTTGCAGCTCTAGCACAAATTGTAAAATTTCCATAAGGGATTATTTCAATCTAGCACAAAATTATTTGCTTGATGGAAAAAGAAGACAGAGCGTAATTTACCTAACTCTTTTTCTAATTCAAATAAAAGTAAAAGAATTTGAGCCCATTTATAAAGGCAATATTGCGCAAAATATGCTAAGCAGAGAGTTCACAAACAGCGTTACCACTTCAAACAAAATATGCGAAGTAGATTCAAGAAACGGGAAGTAGATTTCAAAATCATAGTTTTATTGGTATATTTAATTCCATATAGTTGTATAAATATAAAACATGTCCAAAAAAAACGTCTTCATAAATGGTTTACGCACTTCATCTTCACTATTTTTTGAAAATCTTGATTGTTAATGGATTTTTTTAGAAAAATAATATAATAAACGGTGCACAACGATATGACTATTATATTAAAATTTTGCGTACCTATCTTTATTCACATTCTTGATTACTTCAAAATATCTTTTCATCGCGTTTATAATAGGTATTCTTTCGCATATTTGGCTAAACTTTTCATAACAGACAGAACCGAAACCAAAACAAACGTATCACCTCTTGGCAGAAAATTCAAAGGAAAGGGATAATAAACGTCAGAAAATTGTAATAAATTTTGTGTTTAAAGTGAAGTTTGATGCAATTTATTAATTCAAATGTGAATTTTGGCTTACATGAAAGAGTGTAAAACATTTTTTAAATAATTTTTTGTTTTTGGCAGCAGATTTAAGTTTTTTTTTTATTGCAATTGAAGCGAATTAAATTATAAAGAATTTAACAATAGTGCGAAGTAGGGAGCAGATTTTTATATTATTTTTCCAAAATTGAAGTAGATCTACTTCAATTGAAGTAAAGTAGTATCGCTGTTCACATATGCATTATTTTGCGTAAATGCTAAGCAGAGAATTCATAAATGTAGTAGATTTTTATTTAATGCGCAATTTTGAGCGCAATCATGCAGATGTAAGAATCGTACTGCATTTGCATAACCTGTCATTGCGCTGTTGATAATTTAATTTTTAATTTCTTTTTGTTGAAAACGGGTGAAAATACTACAGATAAGTAAATAAAACAGGCCAATTCATTATTAAAATTATTTATTTATTAAAATGACAGCGATCGACGTTGATTCCATTTTTACGCAGTTCTTCGTTCATAAACATCTGATATGTGCATGCTTTGCAGGAAACTATCAACTGCAATTTGCGCAGTGTTTCTTACTTTGCAGTGCGTTTGCTTTGCACAGCTTGCATTTATGAATGGCACCTATGTCAGACTCTTAAGTCAGACCTCTTGTCCCCTATATTTGCATGTCTTTGGTTGGGCAAATCATGGACTTATTATAAATGTATGCGAAGTAGCTAACTTCGCGTTGAGTACAACATTAGCGCCAGCGCTCTTGGTTCAAAGCGGAATAAATTGGAAGCGAAATATAAAAATCAGAAATAAAGTAGGTTTTATGGGCTTCATTATTAGTACGAGGAATTTAAAAATAACTTTTTTGAAATACATTGAAGACAAAAAAAATCTTAGAATACACTTCTTATAAGTTGAACAAGGGAGCCTTTTCATCGTTTAGATGATTTCGAGCCTCAGGTACATCCAGTCCAGTACTTCCAGTATTATGAATCTATCCAAAATATTATTTGAACATTTGTAAAACTATCCAGAAAACTTTTTTGCTTGAAGTATAATGCGAAAGTGATTGCATAAAAACAAAACAAAACAAATGTAAAACAGAAAATTTTGCAATTTATACGTTTTTGTTCAACATTTTTTGGTTCCATTTACCACATTTTTGATGCGACATCTAGTGTAAAACATTCCGCGCTAATTTGACTTTCAACCGTTTTACTTAGCTAATTCACTAACACCGAACAGATGTCTCTCGCATTCTATGGAGAGATACAAAATTGCGGGCATTGTGTTACAATTTTTATTCGCTTTAAACCAAGAGTACTAGTCATGATGGCGTCATTTTTTTTTTCTTCGGGCAGAGCTTGTATGGAACTGACCATTCATGAACAGCGGGCCATATATAGTACTATGTCAATGGGGCATATAATGCTACGACATTTCATTTCACAAGGTGACATCAACGAAGAAACGACTAAAGGTGCCTCTCGCTTTAAAAGCACCTGTAAAAATTTAGAAAGCCATATGTTAGCCGAAAATAAGAAAAAGCCCAGATTGTTGATTAATCCATTCCTTCTGAGACGAGATCTACCCGATTTGGAAACACGATTATTAGATTTAAAGTATTACTTTGCGAAAGTCGAAAACCTGCCATACTTGAATCCGAAACAAATGAGGTTTTGCTATCAGTCGCTGGTCTAAACTTCAAATGTCAAATTTCAGTCAGAAGATATGTCTGCAGCGAAGGCAGGAACAAAAAGTCAGACTGAAATGTCCAATTTTGGCGCTTTTCAATGAAAAATGGGAAATCGAGAAGACGCTTAAAAAAATGGGAAAAATCAAAAAAATTTGAGTCTTTAATTGCTTCAAAGTAAAATTTAAACGCATTTCCATTACAAATAAATTTCAAAGTTTACTCAGAATGAAATATTCACACTAAATATGAAAGAAAAAAAGGCGACCGTTTTTCGAATTTAGGGGAAAATTATTGCGTTTTCTGATAAAAAAAAAAACAGTCTTCACAGTGTGGAACCACTGGGTGTAAGGCTCACATTTGTCTTTATTTAAGTTAGTCATCGAAAGAATTATATTACATTCTTAAATGAACTGTGCGAACACAAAAGACAAGATCTTTTAAGAGTGCAGCCTCGTCACGCGCACTATTCCTTCCAGTTTCCTGACGCTTTTTACTTTTATAGGCGTTCGAAATCCCTTTCCAACCTGTCGCACTTTCGTTTCCTTTCGATATTATCTGAAAACTTTTGAAGAATATTTCCAAATCGTCCCCGTAGAACTTTAAACACAACAAGCCTTCGTAAGGTATGGCTAAAAGAAATACCCCAAGATGTAGCTGCTCTTTAGTCCATCAGCAAAGAGCCAACCTCGTTTTTAAAGCAAATTTTATTATAATGGATATCGCAAGGTATCCATTTCTGCCCAAGCCCAACCAACAAACCCATTTGGCCCCGATACATACCTACTAATTGTTTCAAAGAAAGCCTTTTGCAAAGCTAATTTCGCCGGTACCATATGTTGCATAATGCTTCGAGCACAAAAGCCGTACCTCGGATGACGAGATAATGGGCATTCTCAACCAGCTTTCTCCTGCAAATTGCAATTTTGCTCATTGAGCGTTAAGCTCCAAGGAAATTAGAGACTACCTCAAACGAACCCCATAAAAGTTTTCCTCTAATCACATAAAACCCTCCCTCGTCTCTTTTCGTCCTAGAAAACGAACAGCACACACACATACCCAATCTGTGGTACTAATCATCCGAAAACTATCCGGTCCTTCTCCTAATTATTAATCTTGCCATCAACTTAAATTCCCAATTCTAATTTGCCCAGTCAACGGATAACCTAAGTATGCTGGAATGGATTCGACTCCGCTTCATGTATACACAGCCACATCAACCACGCAAAGAGCTCAAAGGTGAAATGATTTGGTAATTTCATAAATTCTCTCAGTTCTTGGGGATAATACCTGTGGGATGAACATAGCATTACCGACATGCATTTAAAAAAAAAACAGAAAGGGACACAAGGGCGGGAGGACTCCTTCAAAGAACTGCCAGATATACCTATAGACAGAGGCAGACATAAAGCGAGATCAGACTGGAATAAAATGGACATAAACCGGAAAAACTCTGCACAATGGGGCAGAGAAAGAGGGAGAAGCGAAAACAAAAGTACTGCTAACGACTGCTCTGTTGTTTTGCGAAAAAGGCTTAGTACAAACTCACGCACACACAAAGTGGCAAACACCCGCATCGAAGAGTCGACCGCAAGCCGGTAGTTAGTACGATACGGTTCAACTGTTTCCCGTGTCATTATTAATATGAGCGCCTAGGGACGTAGCACAGTATTCAGCCAGCCACCAGAGTGAGAGACAAGAGAGCTGGACGGTTTTAAAAGCGGCTTTAAGCACTACCACTACACCAACAACTGCTACCCTGGCCAGAGTTATTAACAACACCGCAATTGTTATGGTTATGTTTCCGCAACGAGAATCAAAAGGTCCTGGCGATGATCATCACAGTTGGCCGGATGCGGGGCCAAGTCCAATCCAAGCGATTGGGACTGAAATCTACATAACCCCATTTCCAGTAGATAAGCACATAGCCGCTCGTTGCGGGGTATTAGGACCGCAATGAAACGGCAACCTTTGTGTGGCTCGCTTCCTCCCTACCTTTGCAGTTTACAGTCGCAAATGGTATGTGTAAAGTCCAACTACGGCCTGGCCAGCGTTATTAGCACACAATAGGAAATTATGGCATCCCTTGTTCTCCTTTGGCAAATTGATAATTTGTTTTTGGCCATCATGAAAGCCATCTGACGTTTTGTATTTAAAGGTGACCACCCCTGTACACTCAATAGTAACCCTTTACATTATTCTGGATAATAATTCATTATTAACCACCCTGATCCCCGAGCGAGGAGGGGTTGGCATGTGTCTGTCGACCACACTACTGTCAACTCATTTTTCAAGTGGAGGCTTAAATACATACACGGGATAAGCAGAAGCACACCAAAAGGATGTGTGTGTGACTCTGTTTGACAAAACTTCTTCTACCAATTAAATAGAGTTGCCCATGGGGGGGTGGGGGCACACCCCGACGCCAACATCAACACCCACAATCCACATGCGTGGTATATTCCTATACTGTTACGATATATCACATCTCGCACTCGTGTAGGCTTGCGGCTTTTGTGGATGCTCGCTCAGGCCATACCTACCCTTGCGAGGATACATATTGTTATAAGAAATATCTTAGAAGTAGCTTTGTGCACCATCAAATATTTATTAAGAATGTTATTCGAAAGCTAAGAACGTTCCCAAAGCTGCCCCTAGTACGAGTAGGTATGTGCGGGCGTTTGAATGTAACAATTGCAAAACTAATAATGCCTCTGCATGGTTGGAAGGATATTAATGGAGGGACTTGTGCAATTAATTAAAGTTTGCCATTCCACACGGTTTGTTGCTGATGTTGTTGTTCTTGTGTCGCTTGGTTGTTTTCGTTAATTATGAGTGCAGCATAAATGATTGCCGTATCGGCAGTTGACATACTTCGTTGGTAGGAATGTGTCAAAATATGTGACCTATCCCAGCCGGAGAAATGTGTACGCGAATTTGCGAAGTTAAATTGAAATTTAACAGCTCGTAGGTGGATGGTGGTTATAATGGTAGTGATGCGTTTACATGAGAACACAAGCGTTCTTACTTTAGCCTCTCACTAGCAATCCCTACTCTCACCTCCGCGTTGGTGACTCCCGGGTGCCTAGCACCTCGCCTGGAGATGGGGAACCCAATCCCTGTGGAAGTTCCTTGGTGACAGCAGACGAGAGAGGGGGAGGAGAGTGTCTTCTCACTTAGGCACTTCCTCTTGTTCCGGCGGCAACGGATGAATTCTCTAGATGCAATCAACGGTGGCGTCTACAGTTCCAGTCAGGTCAAACTACTAAGTGTAATCCCTATATGAACTGCTTTAACATATTTGGATACCAGGACTTTCAATATTGAGCCAGGGTGTTGGAAAAGAGTTGGTGATGGATGAGCCCTCAATGGGTCAACGGCAGCGCTCATATCTCAGAATAGGCTACTGACACCGGAATATCCGCCCGGAAGAAGAAATTCGACGTTGGACGCCTTAGCACACATTGGAGTGGCCAGAGCCTACAGGGAGCGCCTAAGTATGAAACTCTTCACTATGCACTCGCCTACCACTGACGCCACCAATCAGTGGTGCCAGTTTCGCGACCTCATCAAGGAGGTAGCCGAAACCACTGTAGGGTACCAGCCACCCCAGAGAAAGAGCCCGTAGTATGATGATGAATGCGTGTACAGGAAAAAGGTGAAAGAAGATGCACACATGCATTGTATATAAACATTAGGCCATTAGGTCATGTGAGCATAATAAAAAAAAGGCCTATTATAGTACTGTTGCTTCGCAGCAATTCGCCAGCGAATTATCCTTCTAGCCAACGATAAATATCGAAATCCTTTTCCCAACTAGATCCTACGAAAAGAAACGACGTAGGCGAACGTTTCTAGTGGAAATTCAATTTTATTTTCTGAAATAAGACAAACTAGATATAATTTTACCAGTACAATTGCAGACAACTTACATTGGTCGGGACTATTCAATAAAAAAAACACTGCGAATCACCAACGGGGCAACCACTGCTGAACCAAATTGAGTATCTTAAGTTTACAATTTTAGTTTTTTTTATAAATTAGCTTATCCAAATATTCTACCTAAAATATTCAAAAAAATACCTCAAAAATTGTCTCGAACTCGGCCTGGTATGACAGCTTTTCTTTTTTGTTTTGACAGAAAATTGATCAAAGGTTTTTGGCAATGAATTCGCCATTACTAAATGATGACAGAAACTGCCTGAAATCGACAAACTTTAAACAGCGTTGCCATCGTGTTAACATCCCGACTCTGCTCGTTTATACATTTATAAATTGAGTGCAAATTCAAATAATAATTAATTCAAAAAAGACGACTTCAACTTCATAACTAAACTAAACTAATTATAACTAAAAACTGAAGCCAGACAATAATTTGGCTCGATGACAAGTACTATCACAATCACTTCGTGTATACTACCATTGCGCTACGAGTGTCAAAAGATTGAAGCTCAAATATTTTGGAGCGGTGAAGATCATAGCTTTAAGCCTGATTCACAACACGGCGTTAGCACGAGGCGAGAGCGATGAAGAGTCTAGCGCGAGTTGTCAAAAAACTTTCAATCCATGGAAATCCATATAGCAATATATTGGTTTTTCCAATAAGAGGTGTTATTTTGGTATTCAAAGAAAAATGCCATTTTTTGAGATAAATGATGGGAAGTATATTTCATAATAAAGAGGAAGATATGCCGTTAATAATGAAAAACAATAATCAGCCAAACCACGAGCACGCATACAGGACCATATCCTCTTTATGAAATTTTCCATAGCCCTATGTCCTCGATAGCCCCACGAATTTTATCTTTGAGGTCTTGAATCGACGCTGGGCTGTTGGCTAGACCTTATCTTTCAAGTGGCCCCAAAGGAAGAAGTCGGAAGGTGTTAAATCACAAGATCTCGGTGGCCAATTGTGATCACCTCTTCGAGAGAATAACACGGTCCGGGAACTTTTCCCGTAAAAGATCAATGGTTTCGTTGCTTGTGTCGCACGTAGAGCCGTCTTGTTGAAAGTAAACGTTGTCCAGATCAATACCACCCAAGTCTTTATGCAAAATACGGTGTAATGACGTTTGTGGATTGCCCAATTCCAAAGAACGACGAGGAATGGACAAACCTGGGTTTTCTTCAACACTTTGGGCTACAGCAGCAATATTCTCAGTTGTTCTTGAGCGACGTGCACGGGTTTTATTCTTCACATCACTAACTTGTCCCAACAGCTCGAATTTTTCCCCTAATTTCTGTAGGTATTTCGGTTCGACAAGGTGCTTCACGACGACCAAAAAATGCTTTAGTTTTGCCAACTGTGACTGCAAGATTTTCACCATTTTTGTAGTGAATTTGAATAATGCGTTGTTGAAGCGTATATCGTTCCATTTTTAGTAATGGCGTAGTTTCTCCTTGTCAAATGTCAAAGAATAAAAGCTTCAAAAGTGTCAGCTACCGAAATAGCGGGTCATTCAAAATAACACCTCTTATTGGAAAACCCATACAATGATGCAAGCCTCGTTGTCTCGCAACGCGACCATTTCGGAAAATCGAAAAAATCTCGCGCGGTACAGAGATGACGTTCATTTGAAGTTGTCTTTCGTAGCTCTCTGCGGTTTTGGTTTTTGCCCGTTTATTTGGAATTATACTTAAAATGAATAAGCTATCAACATTGGAAGTTGAAAAATGAATTGAGTTCATTAAGGAAAAGCCTTGTACAATAAAGCAGACAAGTTATACAAACATGCTCAAATGAAAGAAAACATTTGGAAGGAGATCGCAGAACATGTCGGGGCGTCATTTTTCATTAGGCGTTTTTCTTTTTTAGTTCAGAGCACAACCTGAACAGTTATACAAAAAGTTTGTGTTTCTTTTTTAGCTCAGACACATCAGAGTTCAAAATTTGCGTTTTCAGAGCGCGCTCTACGAGCTCAGAATAAATTGACTGAGCAGGCTGAGTAAAAAGCTGATTACATACTTACAGGCACATTTGACAGAAAAAAAACAGGATAAACAAAATAATTGAAATGGCGGACGAATCTTGTTGTTCTGGAACTGACGGTTTACCAATTTAATTAATTACAATTAATAAATATTCAAATTATACATACATATATGTATTTTAAATGGCAGCTATTTGCTCAAGTGTGTTTCATAAAACATCAGAACGATCTGAGTACGCTCGGTTCAGAGCGCGCTCATAATGCTCGAGCTCCGTTCAGAGCTCAGCTCTGAACTAAAAAAGAAAAACGCCAGTTGATGGACTATTATAAAGCGAGAGCTATAGGCGACAGCGTTTATCGCGTCGCTCTCGTCTGGTTATCTAGTCCGCATTGTGAATCAGGCTTTAGTTGGTTTACTTCAGTAGGCGCAGAAACCTCGATGGTGGCTGCATAAACTAAGTATTAAATAGACTGACAGCTTCAGCCAAAACAGAGAAATTGCCTACAAGCTGAATTTGAACTTGGATGTTGCCCAGTTTAAATTCATGTATTTGTGCCTATGTTAATCAAAGAGGGCTCACTCATACTTGAAAAATAAAACAGCCTACACTCTTCCGGTTTAAACCGGATGTCGCTATGTCGGTAGCCTGAGGTGGACTCTCATTTCAATATCAAGGGCTGTGTTGTAAACCATAGTTTTTCTTAGTTCCACGTTGACATTTTGCGCTACTTTTTTATATAAATAGTTGTTCTATTTTCTTATAATTGAATAGAAATTAATGTTGAAATTACAGGATATAAAGAAAAGGAATATTTTTTTAAGTCATTTTATAATGAATTTTGGATAGATAAACATTATTTTTATGATATCGATATAAAAAAAATTGTTCGCGTGTTCGCCATAGAATCGTCCTTAAGGTTCGCAGCCAATTTCTCCATTCACATTTCCATTTTTTTTTAATGATCGATTTGGTGAAACTGTTAACAACAGTATTAAACGAGACTGACAACTGTACTGTCACTTAAAAAAGTGTAAGAAAAATTACAAACAAAATATCAAGTAAAAAAAGTCGTCAGTTTCCTAGAAAAAAATTGTGAAGAAACAATAATAAATGTACAGTCATCATCTTTCCAACTTTATTTTACTTTTCACATAAATAATGACATTATTTTCATTCATAAAATGTCTACCAAAAACTTTTCAGTTGTGTTTTTTTTTTATTAAAAACTAGCACTATTCATGTTCTTGGCTGAAGCAGTTGTTTTCAAATGGAATTTCATTATTTACCTATCTCAATTATTTAAAATGTTCTAATAAATTTTAATTGTTTTTTTTTTTTTTTCTTGTCGTTTTCCGCTATTAAATGGAATCTTCATGAAAAGATTATAACTCAAAAATCATAATAATCGTAATCAATTCATTGCCGTTTTTCTGTTGACATTCCCGGCGAAATATTTGCTAGCATAAAAAACAGACAACACGAAGACAGGGCAGTCTCGTTTGAATTAGCTTCGTGAGTGATGTAGTTGATTTATAAATAACAATAATTACTTGAGTTTGACATTGAAACTTAATTCTGATTATATTGGTGTGTTTCTTAATTTTGAGTATTTCACTAACATACTTTTTCCCCAAAAACAAACGAAAACAGACACATTAATTGTAGGAACAAAAATATCTTCTTTTATTTCAACGAATGTATTTTTTACACTTTATTCCTTTATTTATTTATGTTGATTACATCCACTAATTTAAATTTTGTAGAATAGAATACAAATGTTAACGTGGTGCAATAAAACAACGAATTTAAACTCTCAGGACGCATCCATCAGCTGACAGCAACTCACGAAATACACTAAATCTCAGTCAGTGTTCTTAGCACTCCCTCTTTATTTTTCCCACGATACGTGTTTATTTTTCCCTTTTCACTAAAATCAAATTGCCTTTTTTTTTTAAAAAACATGCTTTTAAAAGTAAAATTTGTATTGTTCGGAAAGAAAATAACATTAAATTAACCTTCAGTATAAAAATCACAGTTTGGCTACTGGAAATTGTTGCTAAAGGCAAATCTCCTTTTTATTTACATTTAGTGCGTTGATATTCATGGTGAAATGTAGTTTGAATGTTTTCTTGTCAGATTGTTGATATTCCCACAATTTTGATTTTTTTTCCTTTAAAATTCAAATTCCCACAAAAAGGTAGAGATACCACGATGTAGGAACACTGCTGAGTGTCAGTAGTTTACTACACCTCCCGCCATTTAGAATTGCATTTTGTTTGCTGCTTCACACGTATTCACAGAGTGTAAAATTGCGACCGGAGTCAGGGACTTATAATGAAAAAATCTGAGGGGTAAATCGGGGAGACGTAGGATAGCTGTCAGTCTATTTCTACTTAGTTTATGCTACCGACCACCAACCAAATGATTCGGTTCAATAATCAGAATTGTGATTATTCCTCTCTATTTTTGTTCTACAGGGCACTCATTCCGTATGTCGACTATCACCAGACGATAGCGTTTCGACGATAGCTTTGCTTCACCTAACTTCAATTATCGTCTATCGTCCAGACGATATCGTTTTGACGATTGAACTTCACGGAACTCAATAATCGACAGACTACTATCGTCAAGACGATAGCGTTTGCGTGATAGCTAAAGAGGTATCGTCTTGCACTGTTTTGTGTATTTTGCAGACAATAGAATTTTTTTTCATGAATTTGAATGTAATTTTGTTTAATGATTCCAAATATATATATGTTTTATATGTGTTTCCTGCCAATTCATCCCACATTTTATTTATATGGTGTTTTCATTGGACAGAATTGGGTTTGTAGCCCTTTGCCAAGTCCGGATGTGACTCCATATATTCAATCAAAATTGACATTTGCTTCGGCGTAGCTGACCTTAATAAAAATATGTTAGACATTTATATTATTAATCAAAAATTAACAAAGATTAACTAGGTATGTACTTACATTTTGCAATTTGAGAATAATAAATAAAATAATTCGCCGGCACCAAAGACAAAAACCAAAATTCAACCAAAGACAAAAACCAAAATTGTTTAACAAATGCCATTTATGACAATTACGATGACGTCTAGTGCCTATTCCAACTACAGTTTGTGAGCTTCTGGGAGATACCGAAAGTTCTCAAACTTTGTGTGAAATAAACGATGGACGACACGATAGTTATGGAGTTACGTGAAGCAAATTAATGACGAGATCTTTCACTACTATCGCGCAAACGATTATCCTTCTCAGAGTTACGGAATGAGTGCCCAGGAAACTAATCAAGACAGCAACGCCATCCGACGTCTCCACCGGCCAAGAAAATTTTCGTGTTGATGATAGTCTCTATATACAATGCTATAATATAGTGCTGTCCCTATACCAAGAATGGCCATAAAAAAGTTACGCGCGATGCTGGGCCAAGCTCAACCCCTCACCAAATAATTTAACAACCCACCTTAGATAATTAATTTAAGTACTTTAATGGAAAAATTTAAAAATACTCTACATTTTCGATTTTAGATTAACGAAGCAGCATTTATGGGTGTGAAAACTAGCAAAATAAAAAAATCGAACGTTGCGACTTCAAGGTCAAATGCAAATAAAGTTGACTTCATACAAAAAAATTTACTTTTGCATTTGACTAATTCTTACTTATATTATATACATGCAATTAATGTTTGCAGGCAAATAAGAATTGAATTCGGTAATCGATATTACTTACGTGGCTATATCCTCGAAGATCTGAAATATTCCAAAATAAATCCTTATTATTTCATTGGTCCCCTCCGCCCATGCGTCGCTGGAGATTGTGCACAATTTGCTCGAACTAACTTTCACATAAATGAAAAGAAAAAAAAAATCACTTTAGTATTTTGCTTGCAATACGAATCTGTGATATCATCTACACATCATGTTCTAGTCATTACTTTGAGTATGAGGATAATACTCAATAATGCAATATTACCTTAATATATTACTGATAAAAGGGTCAACAAATTTTCTTCACAGTTCTCCGCGCCGCAGAATATTTAACTTGTGGGTGATGTATGCGTGCGATTCTTTCCGATTACTGACGAATTTTTTTGACGGGCTTCACACACGATGCACCGTGTCATCGATTGTCAGCGATCGAGCGGAATTCTTAAATTCGCTTATCGCTGATTAACCGAATGCACTAGTTATGCGAGAGATATGGTGTTTGTCGTCACTGCTGGTGATCGTAGTGGCGTTATGGTACGTATGTATGAGCATTGATCATGCACGTGGAAGGAAAAAAAATTAGTTTTCTTTTGGGCATTCCTTCTGGTGGGTGCACGGCCGGGTAATGTACTGATTGCCGAATAGTGATAATGGAAGAGAGAGTGTATGGCGTGGCTAGCGGAAAAGTTTTTCTCCGAATGTGGCTGCTGTGGGGCAAGTGGCAGTGGGATGGTTGCACATGGAAGGGCGACAGGTAGAGGAGCGGATCAAGTACTTATTCATGCTCACTCTCGTCTATCGATCGGAGGGTATGGTATGAGGTCTGCAGAAGTAATGGAAGAGTAATTCCGTGGAGATTTCGGATTACTTCACCACGGTTATTTCTCCCCCCCCCCCACATTGAAGTGAAGATTGGTGTGGTTGGCCTAAATTTAATATTTATTTCAATTTACGTCATTTTTTATTATTATGCCAGTTGTAGAATTGCAGTTTTTAGCTATTTTTTTATTATTATAATGCCAAAATTGGTTTGATATTTTTGTGGTAGGATTAGACCAATTTGCAATTAATAATTTTTTCTTTTTTTTTTTCTTTTTGGTTTTAGTTAGAAAAACTAATAGAAAGAACTGGCTTTTTTTACTAGCGGCAAGCCTTGCCTTTCTTTGGGTCTTACTTCGCCACTTTTTTTTTTTCTTTTACTTCCTTTCGTTGAAATTGTAGTACGATTTTTTTATTTTGCAAAATGGGATGTTCGTTAGGTGTTATTTTGGTTAATTTATGTTTATTTGTTGTATTAACATTCGTTACAACATTTAACGCACGCAAAATCTCTTTTACAGTAGCTTTGCGTATATGCTCGAAGGCTTGGCATCGTTTGCATTGGGATATTGAGTTGGTTCTTCTTCGAAGTGGCACAATCGTGACAAACAATTCATTATTGACTTAATAGCGTTTACCTTTTCAATATTTTCTTGATTGTGAAAGGATAGCATGAAAAGGGGTTATTTATTATTTCTTGTAGTTGGTTCCCCATCATTACCTGTTGTTTTTTCTTTTTTAATTTTTTAATCCATTCATGCGCGTCACTAATTAGATGACGAGGCATTTGGGGCATATTTTTTTTTTTGACGACGTTGGGAATCTCGCAGATTCCATAAAGTGGCCGTCCTGAATTATGCCTGAATCCGCAGGCAGCACGGCAAAGAAAGGGGGTGTGGGAGGGATTAGGATGGGTGGTGTTATATTCCTCGCCAGTTCAATGTTACGGTAGCGACATGTAGTTCCTCCACTTGTAAAAGGGACGCGATTTCGCTTCTGATATGGGTGGTGTTATATTTGGATAGTTTGCGTTGATGGGCTTCTTCAAGGGACCTTCCATCCGTTACCACTTGCGCGTCTATAACTGCAAGCGTTGTTGTGGCTTGAGTGGGGTCCTGGTTATTCTCCTCAACTTAGAGTATAGGTCATCCGCAGTAAATTTAATTCCCAGGTAGATCCATTCCTCGGATCTCTTGAGTGCTGACATCCTTTGTCCGGAGATTTAAAACAAAACCTTTGCACCAGGACGGTGGTTTTCAATTTGGGTTGTCCTTTGATGCTAATGGTGGTGCACTTCGCAGGGTTAAGAGATAATTCACATGAAGATAGGAATTCCTGGGTATGGTCCAGTAGTTTTTGGAGGCCGGTTGGTGTTGCGGCAAACAGCGTAAGATCATCGGCGAAAGCGATACAATTGATGGCGGCAGTACCAATGTTGCAACGAATGTCTTTTGGAATGGAGCGTATGAGGCGGTTATTGACAAGATTGAAGAGGGTCGGGGAATAATGGGTCACCTTGTTTGACTCCGATTCTCGGTGTGATTAGAGTCGAGAGTTGCCTACCTATTTTTAATCTTGTTGCCGTGTCGGCATAAGCACGCATGTACTCGATGAATTCCTTTGGGGCACCATAAGACCGCAGTGTACCGAAGATGATTTCGTGGGAGACGGAATCGAATGCCTTGGCGACGTCTAGTGCGGCAATGTAGCAAATTGCATGCTTCTCGTGGTGACGTCGGAGGAGAAGGTCCACAACAGCTACGTTAGTCGCACAACCGTCCATCTCCCTAAAGGCCTGTTGTCTTGGGTCAATAGCGGATGCAAGTCCTGTAGCGAGGATGCCGTGGAGCAGACGAGTGACTATAGATGTGACAGTGATGGGCCGGAAGTCGCTTGGATCACTAGCGTAGATTTTCTTCGAAATCATTGTTGTTCTGGATTCGTTTAGGTATTGGGGTGGTTTTCCTCACCACATGATGATATTCAGAATCCGTGCCAAAATGTCCAAGTGGACTGCTCGTAGCTGCCGCGGGGTGATGCCATCTGGTCCAGGTGACGTTGATAGCGCGGGTCGATTAGCTACTATTTAATCCTCGGTGATGGGTGCCCAGACCGTTTCAAGATGTTGGTGAAGGTTTTCATCAATGGGGGAGTGTAGCTCCATCACCGTCCTCCAGAACTTCTAGGAGAGTTTTGATGAATCTGGGCTGCTGCTTGTTCCAATTAATCTGGGTTTCCCTGTATTCAGCTCTTCTTCTTCTTTTAAGTGGTCGAGGCGGAACTGGGTTCCGGGGAAAGATGTTCTGGAGATAGGTTCCCAGTCGCAATGTTGTTTCTTCTTTGCCTTATCATGTTGCCTGGTGGACGATTTCGTTTAGCTGTTCACTCCTGTATTCCGTTGATATTAATGGGCTGAGATTGTTGAAGTAGTCCATGAATGAGTCGTTGGATGTTGTGGCGGTTCGAGAAGGTGTTAGTGTCGGTTGTCGTATAGTGGATGATAGTTGCTGTCTGTAGTTTAGGACATCGAGGCGATATGATGGTTTTTGCCTAGCCTTCTTGATTGCTTAGATATTTCTATGGGGAAAGTATTGTATCAGCGTTTGGTTGATAAAACGTATTCCTTCTTCTTCTTTAAGCTCACCTTTTTTAATGGCAGTCTCCTCCTCTGACATCAATTCTGGTTCTCAGTACGTCGAAATCATCCGGGTGTGCACGGCGCTGATGGACTCCAAGGCCGGTCTTTGTGCCAAAGGACCTAGAACAAAAAGAACATGGATAGGATGGGGAAGGGAGTTGTAGGTGAATATTGTGTTGTTGGGTCGCAGAGCCAGTGGGCTCAGGGTTTTGTATCCGAGGCTGTCTGTTGTTGTTTGGGCCAACAATTTGAGGTCGAAGGGGCTGGCAGCCCCAGGGACCGGCTTCTTCGGCCAGACATAAGTCTGTTACCGGCAGGAACCACGTGGAGGTGGAGAAGAGGCACATCTATGGCTTAATGGGAATCAGTAGTTAACGTAAAGTCGACTACCTTTTAGTCGCATAATACCTTGAGGAATCAGAAAGCGTTTTAAGTAAAGCACAATCCTTTCCGATGCAAAGTATGCATCACCTCAAGGAATTGGTTGCTAGCTTATGGCTAGTTTCCGTTCCATTATGCAACACCGATTTAGAGAGTCATAGTTACTCCCGCCGTTTACCCGCGCTTACTTGAATTTCTTCACTTTGAAATTCAGAGCACTGTGCAGAAATCACATTGTGTCAACACCCGTAAGCATGAACTCCACGTGTGACATCTTAGTGAAGATCCGGCGGAGAATTACCCTAATAAACCGCTGCTACTTCTGTTTGGCAAAACAATTGGATTCAAAACTCCTAACTCGAAGGACGAAATGTATTCTTTACAAAACCCTTATCCTAATAGTTCTGTTTTATGGCGCCGAATGCTGGACGATAAGCACGCACGGAGAGCTAATACTTCGTCGGATTTTTGGTCCTATGTGCGAGGAGAGCGAATGGAGTAGAAGATACAACCGCGAACTTTTCGAGCTGTATCAAGATGTAGATGTGGTCCAAGCAGGACAATAATGCTCCAACTAAAAGGATCTTCGAATCCCAGCACTCCGTTTCAAAGACCAAGCCATCGTGGATGCCAGAGCGCCTGGTCTGGACAACTGGAAGCAGCGTGCCCGGGATCGTAGAGGATGGAAGGCTGCAGTGTCTCAGGCAGAGACTCTCCACGGGTCGGGAGACCGTTAAGTAAAGTAAAGTAAGTAGGTGGATGGTAGGAAATTAGGCTTATCGACTCATCCTTGTGCAGTGCAATGCAGTCTTTATAGAGGTAGGTTAGGTTAGGGGTTAAATCCGTTTATTGTGATGGATGCTGCAGATAACTCTGGAAAAAAGAAATAGTCTCCAAAATATAAAGCCCTCTTTACGTTGAGATACGAAAAAAAAAGTTTATTGAAAGATAAACGTTTAAATAGAGAGTGCTGCCAAATTATCTTTTTGCTAACAACAGATTGATTGAGCGATTCCATCAACAAGAGGTTGTCTTTAGGCGTTTCGGAGTTCGACCATTATGAGCGCGCTCTGAACCGAGCGTACCTGATGTATTTATGAAACACACTTGAGCAAACAGCTGGCATTTTTAATAAATATTATGTATAACTTGAATATTTATTTATTTGTTATTTATTAATTTGGTTAACCTTCAGTGTCAGAACAACAAGGTTCGTCCGCCATTTCAACTGTTTTGTTAATCCTGTTTTTTTGTTCTGCCAAATGTGACTGTAAGTGTGTAAGCAGCTTTGCACTCAGCCTGCTCAGTTCAGTAAATTTATTCTGAGCTCATAGAGCGCGCTCTGATCATGATCTGAACGTAAAAAGAAACACAATTTTTTTGCTCTAATCGCGTAAGCACGAAACGATCGAACGATATCATTTCGACGATGCTTCTACTTCATGTAACAACGAAAAACCGATAATCGTTGAAACGATTGGACGATCATCGTTTAATGTTGCTTCACGTTACCAATTCAACTGCCAAATACTATCGTCGAAACGATTCGATTGAACGATGGCTATTTTGCAATCGTTTCATCGTTTTTTCTACTTGACACTTCGAGAATCGCAGTAGTTATTGTAATTTGTGTGCTGAAAATCTTACTTTACTTTGCTTTGCTGAGAACGAGGCTCAAAAAAACACGCCCTATAAAGCAAACTAAAAACGATATCGTTTTGTTCAATCGTCTCGACGATAATCGTTTCAATAATTACGCTATTAGAGCCCTGGGGTGGATTTCTGTAAAAAACGAAACGAAAACCACTTTCACATTTCAAAAAACGAAAGAAATCACACAATGCGAAAATTTGCTTCATGTAACTCCTAACGTTTTCTTCTGCTCATTCGTTTAGGTTTAAGAAGCTATGTGACAACAAAATTAGAGTTCGGAAGTCTCAGTATGTCGTTTTATTTTCGTTATTTTGACAACTTACAGCTGACAATTGAAAATATTTTGAATTTGATTGTTGACAAAGGCGGACTGAATAAAAATGTATTAGGACGAAGCAAGCTAACATGGGTCCCATCAACACAGCCGATTACTAATTAATATTTTAGATAGTTAAAGGGGATGTATTTATGTTTTATATTGTAACTTACCACCAGGAAGTTAATATTTTTGATAAAAGTAGCTTTTAGCCATATTTTCTTCTACTTCTGTTGGCCAATGAATCCATTGGTGACAGAAAATATCTTCCAATGCATCAACACATTCGTGCAATATTTTGGATATTGTGCTCTGTGCTAGAGGAGAAATAAAATCATTTCGAATGTTGAGGAAAGTTTCAAAATAGGAGGCACGTATGTATTTTGTGTACCTGTACGCAATTTAATATTGTCCAGCACATACTTAAAGGCGGCTTTCTTTAATCTAAACTAAACTAAAGGAAAAACTAACTTTTAAACTAACAACCAAATTAAAATAAACCAACCTTTTGTCAAGTAATGTGAGAGGATTCGACAATCCCGCAGATTTTTTCTAAGTTTACATGTTCATTTTCCACTTCACTTTCGTCACTATCACTGGTCAACAAATAATAGTTTGCTAACATTTCTAATAAAATATTCAGCACAATCAAACACCACCAAATTCAAAAAGAATGAATAGGAAAATGATAAACGTCAAGAAAATAGCTTTCGTTTGTTTTCTTTCGTGGAGACGATAAGATCTGTTCGTTTTAAAGGTTACATGAAGCAAACTGTTCGTGCGCACGAAATCGTTTAAACGTTATCGCCATACAGAATGCCGGCCCTGAGCTCCGATGTGCTAAAAAATAAACACGAACTTTTTGTATAACAGTTAAGGCTCTGCGCTGAACTAAAAATGAAAATCGGCTAAATGACACATAGTACTGTTACATTTGTAATCTCTGAATAAACTGAATGAGAAGTGTTAAACTGGGGTGGGCTTCTGTAAGATGAAAACGTTCATGGGTTTTCGTTCAAACGAACGTTTTGCTTCATGTAACTTCGAAAACGAAAGGAAATTTTATTTGCGCGAAAGCCAAAATGCGAAAGCTATTTCATCGATGTTTTCGTTTTCTTTACATCATGTAACTCCAAAAACGAAAGACATTTTCGTTTCATACGAAAGGAATACAGCGAATGCTATTTGTTTGACGTTTTTTATTATTTTTAGTTGTTTGGTTGTTTAATTAGTGGCTGTGACTAATATTTATTTCACAAAAAATATACTGGCCAATTATTTATTAATAACAACCGATAGTGATGATAGCCCTGTGAAAAATTGTGTAAATTTAAGAACAATCCGAAAAAAATCTTCGAGATTGTTCGGATCCTCTTACACTGTCCGATGAAAGATTTGTTTATTAAATTGATATGCATTGAATTTGACAGTTTTGTTTTCGCCTGGTGTTTGTAATCTGCCCGTGTCACAAAAAGTTAAGTACAATATATACGTGCGTATAATAAACAATACATTTAAAAGACATTTTTCCATCCAGAAGTTTTATTTTATGGGCCATTTTAATTTAATATTTTACACAAATGTTCCCATTTTTCTGCAGTTTTATCTCTTCCATGAGCATTGTCTTCTGTATTTTCTGCTAGGAAGGGATACTTCTCCATCCACTCGATCATAATATGTTGTTGCGTTTGTGTTGTTAATTAAATAAACAGTTTGTATATCGGTAATTTTTGATCGTACTTTATTTATTATTCGAATGTTCACCTTTTGGTACCACCAAAATATCAACAAAAGAAATATTTATGTTGAAAGCGGTCTGCTGTTAGCCGTCAAAGCAACATATTTGATATGTACAGCTTTTCAAAATTTAACTTTTAGTCACATCGTTTCTTAAACCCTTGCGAACAAGAAGAACAAAACGAAAGCAGTTACATGAAGCAAATTTTCGCTCTCGCGTGATTTCATTCGTTTTTTGAAATGTGGTTTTCGTTTCGTTTTTTACAGAATCCCACCACTAATCTGCCGTTTTTTAATTACGTGCATGGCAGGGTATGTAGCAGCATACGGCGACTTGCATTTGCTTTTGACAGTGTCTCTGCCGTTGTTGGAATATGTATATGTATTTGCCATTTTCATTTTCATGGTACCATAGTGTAAAGAGAGAAACTGCATTTTATACGATTTCCAACATGCTACTTACAAAAATATTACCTTATGTGAAACAGAAACAAAATAAAAAGAATGAAACTACAGAAATATAAATCTGGAATTTTCTTCGTCTTGTAAGGCAAGAAATCGAAAAGATTATTCATCTTATAGTATATAGGTAGTTTATAGTTCATATTACCTGCTGTGAAAATTAACTTTTTGTATTGAATATCATTCTGATGTAATATAATATCATTCTGATATTCAATCGTTCTCTGCACTACGTATTTATTTGTTCTATTTGTACATTCTTATTCGTTCATATCTCACAAAATAAAACTGAAGACCTCTCAGCAAACAGAGCAAAATTCGTTCCCCTATTTCTCATCAGATGCTGCACCATTTTTTACAACGCCACCTATTGTTCGACTACCAGCAATTCCATGCATCGCCATCTATGTGCCACACAAATCAACCCCTTCAACCCACCTACAACATTTCGATTTTCCTTCAATGGCCGATAGAACTCAACGGAATCGAAACGAAACACACTAGTTCATTGAAAAATGAATTTAGCGTAACCAGCCCTGAGCACAGCGACAGCAGCAGCCCATTTGTCTCTGTGTCGTCGTCGGTCGTCTAATTGTCGAACTAGGACAAAGCAAACTCAAATCGAGCAATGGGTACCGACTCCCATTGAAAATATAACTGAACAAAAAAACAAAATCCAGCCAAGGCAAACATTTTAAATTCGGGGAATCAAGGATCATTTCAATCGCAATTAGTTTTTCGCCCGAAATCCGCGAGATAAAAAATCGTCTATCTCCCCATTCATCCGCGAGAGCCGTGCGTGGATCTGTGCCATAATAATCA
The DNA here is from genome assembly GCA_916610125.1 of Cheilosia vulpina. Classification (NCBI taxonomy): domain Eukaryota; kingdom Metazoa; phylum Arthropoda; class Insecta; order Diptera; family Syrphidae; genus Cheilosia; species Cheilosia vulpina. Next base: position 19,236,713 of record OU744276.1, on the reverse strand, counting down.
CTCAATCGAAATCGTGAATTTGTGCATAGAAAAAAAAAATAATTAGCCTTCGCCAAGGGAGGAAGAAAATTCTCTCAAAAGTAAGGAAAATCTTGAATTCAGTGAAAATTTTCGAAACGGAAATTTTTTTTTTTACTTGAATTCTTTTTTTTTGTTCATCTCTTCGTGGCTTTTCGTTAGTATTTTTTCACTTTGCCTCTTTTTTTTGTGTGTGTGTAGTTATTTTGGAATGGAATTCTCGTCGATTTTGTTCCTCCTCAAAGAAAAATAAAATCGACGGGAAAAAAAAACAACTAAAGAGGAAGGAGCACAGAGAGATAATACGAGTGTAAGTGCAAGAGATAAAAATTGAAAAAAAAAAAAAAATATATATACTAAAAGCCGCGAGTGAGAGGAAGAGAAGGAACTTTTTTTGTGTGCAAGTGAGTGAGTGGATTTTTCTTGTTAGAGCTCGGAGAAGGAAACATTTTTTTCCGATTTTTTACATTTATTTGGATTATGAGAAGAAAATAAGGAAAACTCTTGTAAGTGTGTTTTTTTTTATTCAATGAATTTTGATGTAATATTTGGGATTTGAGGTGCGACTTGTCTTTTTCTATTTTGGGGTTCGCTACGCGTTTGTTGATATAATTCAGTATCGCGGTGTGAAATGAAAAACCCAATAGAAATTATTAACATCGACCAAAACCAACAAGAACATTCAACTCTTTTGTTATTGTTATACGCTTGTGTATATGAATAAATCGTGGGCATGCGTGTGTGTGTACTTTTCATGGATTTTCACAACTTTCATTGTCGGTACAGAAGATCGGAATGAGTACAATATTTTTTTTTTGTTTTTCAGTTTTCATTTGTCAATGCGTTCCTTGTGGGCGACGTTATTTGCATATTAACAATTTGTTTATGAAATGTTGGCTTGTGGTAGGGTATGGAAGTTTTGTGGTGTTTGTAGCTGTCAAGAGGTGCGATAAGACTCGAAATTAGTATCTACACTACATGGCCAACAACGGTCCAAGATTCTTTGTGGAATAACGAATAAATAATTACATGGTTCATGAATAGCTTGTACTAAAAATTGCGTAAAATTATCGTTGTAAAAAGGATGCGTCCTAAAATTGGCATAAGTTGTACGTTAAATAGTTAAATCTCACCATATTCGTTATGTTTGGTAGGACTCTTGATTTATTTTGCGATATACCTATTTAGGAACTTACTTCATAATTTAGAACAAAGTGGCCGTTGCTTTTAAACTGACGGACGTTTGACTGGTTTTGAGAATCGGCTACATTATCTACCTAACGTGATGATATACTGTAAAAAAATAATTATTACAGAATGATGGATGGAAAATGGAATACCGATTGGAGTTCAAAGCCCTAGGTGCGAGCCACATAGCCCAACTTGACGCAACATACCAACCTAGAGACCTACCTGCAATTTGACGATGATCGAATGTAAGCAGCCAATTTGAAAATTATTGTTCATTTTGCAAATAAACACAATTGTTCGAAGTGGCTATTCGCACGACGTTAGGGACACGGCTTAGGTCGACGGCTATGTATTTGACGTAACGTAATAATTAAAAATAGTATTTTAAGAAATAAGTTGGGCCTTAAAACGTACAGGCTCGTGTCCGAAAATGAAATACTGGAGTTTAGATCCCTTTAAGCGAGCGAAGCGAGCCACATTATTCCTATTTGTCGCGTTTAACCGTAGCCGTCGACCTAAGCCGTGTCCCTAACGTCGTGCGAATAGCATCAGCCATTTTTGTTTCATACAGGCAAACAAAACAAAAGTTTAGATCTGCGTATTTGTCCACGACCTTGTGGACTTCAGTTTGACAGGACAAAATACCTACGATGATGAAATGAAACAAATGTATAATTTATATACTCTTCTTTGCATTCAGCGAGCTTTCTACTTTGGCATGTCGGTTTCCGCAGACCAAGGCAGCCACTCTGTCCTGCAAATATGTGCCCGCATTTCTGAAGAATTTTCGACCTAGATCGGTCACATGAACAGCTTTATAGTAGCCGAGGGATCTATTAAAGAATATCGTGACTGAGTACTAAGTTGACAGTTCGTATATGTGGCTGACGTACGAAATACGACGTTACCGAATCTAGTATTTGAGTTCAGAATGAATCTAATCCACTTGAGGACTAGTTTTTTTAAAGGTACCGACTACCATCATCTTAATAGGCCTGTTTAATGTGGACCGTAGACTTAACTGAGTAGAGCCCTACCACGGCTGCTCCTACATCATGTTACTAGACGTCCTAGCTGTCAATGGAACGCGACCATTTATTAAATCACAAATCTTGTTAGCGATATCGTTTTTAAAATTCGGTCGATCGTTAAATAGTTACCTATTTCCTTTTCGACATCTTTTGTATAATCTGGATTGCTTTGCTATATTTTTATACTTTTTTAATTTGAGAAGATTGACCTCTGGAGGCATTTCCAAAACTCTTAGGTTAGCGGGTTAGCGAAACAGGGGAAACCTGCCCCGCCGCACTTAGATCAATGTAGATCCATTGTGATGCCCTTGGGGTTCTAAATGACCCCCATACTGTGGAAACCTATGAAACCGGATAATCAAGCCATCCCGAGGATACTACAAATCTATGTAAGTCTTTTATAGACATCTGAGAGAGGTCTTCTAAGTCACCGAAAAAGTGTTTTCCACGAATTCTATATCTGATGTGGCAGAGTGCCGAGCAATGGCAAGTGTGGAGTGTATTCATGCACCTCCTCGTCACCGCATCCTCTGCACAGGTCATCCGTATTGATTCCCATTTTCTTGGTGTGATATTTCAGCATTTTGTGTCATTTAATAATGTCTACAAGTGAGGATAATGATGATTTGCTCATTTGTAGAATTCTTTCTGTCTTCTGTTTGTTATAGATTGGCCACATTTTCTTGGTTATAACACAGGGTTCGAGTTTGCTCCATCTATCATTTGTCACGGCCAGTATTTTGTTCTCAATTTCTTGCTTGAGGTTTCAGAGCGGAGCTAATACTGTTGTATCAGCCTGATTAAGTTCAATTGAAGAACCTTTTCTTCCCAGCTCCTCAGCTTTTTCATTACCGGGCACTCCTTTGTGTCCGGGAACCCAGCAGATTCTTACAATGTGCTGAGCGCCAAGAACCCTTTGCTCTTCGCGACAGCGACTTACAAGCTAAGTTTTATTTCAACGGCAGAGATAGCTTTTATTGCCGCTTGGCTGTCAATGAAGAAAATGATATCTGCATGAGGTATCGCCATCATTGAAACTTGTTTTGCAGCTGCTGTCACTGCCAGAACCTCCGCTTGGAACACACTGGTGTAGTCAGGAAGTCTGATTCAACTGGATAGACCAAGTACTTCAGAGTAGAATCCCGCTTCAACGCCAATATCCACTTTAGAATCATCTGTATAGATGTGTTTAGTTGATTCATTTGAAAGCGGTTGTAGGTTTTGCCATTCCTCTTCACTGGGAAGGGAAGTCTAGCCGGGAGTTGTGCAGTCTGTGCATACGTTGTTTCCCGCATACTTGTTGAGAATCTGTGCCTGACCCGTTTGGCTGTGTTTTCAGCTCTGGCTAAGTTGAAAGGCGCTGTTTGCAGCAGATTTCTGTACGAAAAGTTCAATTGGTTTAGTATAGCCTCAAGTCCCGCTGTGGCGTTGGTTCTCGTTACCCCCGTAGTACCAATACAAGCCATTCTTTGGATGTTTGTCATAGTTTTCAGGTTGGTAGCTCTAGATAGGGCCTTCCACCAAACAAGGCTATCGTAAGTTAGTACCGGTCTTACTATCGCCGTGTAGAGCCACATTACAATTTTAGGACTAGGGCCCCAGTTACGGTCGAATATGCTACCATAGCCTTCCTTGCCCGTTCCTTAGTGTTACGACTCCAATTCCACTCTTAACTGAGTTGCAAGTTTTTGAGATTTATCGTTTGGACGACAGGTCTCAGTGTAGTAATTTATTGTTCGGCATTAAACTAAATTTCTAGGGTTTTCTTGAAGTTTTCCAAGCCATAAATATGCAACGACACCATTCAGCGCGCACTATGTTTGACGGCCTACCAGATCGAACAAAACTAGTGTCATTAGCTTTCGCTATGGAGTCAAACCCTCGTTGCCAATTCAAGTTGACAAGTCAATTACACGTTTGTAAACCAACCTAGTCCAATCAGAGCTAGTTGACGTTTACATACACTAGGTATCCGAATCCGAACGTCCTCATTATAGGGCAGTGTTACTGTCATAATCCCAAAAAGAAGTTTTTTGAAGTTACAATAATTCCTATTTCCGACTAAAGCGCTATGTTATTTAAAAGTTTGTACCCAATGCCGTTCGCTAACCTAAAAACTTTGTAGAATAGAGCAGCATCCAGCCAGCAAGATGTTTCCCAATAGATTTTTACTAATTTATTTACAACTGTCATATGTGTGGTAGTTAGCCTGACTAACAGTTGTCAGATGAAAAATATTTTTTTATTGAGTTAGGTTAGGTAAGCGAGTTGGTGACTTATGAAAACCTGCTTCAAGCAATTCCATGGCATTTGCATATTTCAGCAAGTAATTCATAGACCGATCGCAAAGTTCTTTCAAGTTATCGGAAAAGTATTTTCCAAGGACCTGAATCCTTGCCATACAGAGCGACCATTTCGTTGATCACCATAAATGAGTCTATAGATCAAAATAGTGAGTTCACGAAATTGCAAATAACCGCTCGAAGTAATTATAAGTCCATTGTATGTAAATTAAATATAAAAAAAAAAAAAATTCATATTTATCGACATTTTGTTTGCGTTTTCTGTAATAAATTCAACCTTCATTAAGAAACACAGCAAAAACAAAACAAAACAAACATTTTATGAATCTCACTATCATTTAAATTTTGCAAATTGATTTGTTAATTTGAAAGACTTGAATATGCATTTTAGACAAAAACGAACGATTAATGCCTCTTTGGTTGTCCAAAGTGTTTCAATTTAGGTCATCGGTCTAGGAAATGTTTTTGTCTTGTCAAATCATGCTGACTAATACTTAATTAGTTTTTGTTTATAATCAATAAGTGGCTAATCAAGGTCAAATTTATAGAATTTGCAATCATACTGCCAAAGTCCTAACAATGGTGTTTCCCGAGAAATTGGTTACATAGCTAGTTCAAGGGCTTCCACATTTTTTGACAATGTTTCATTTTGATGAAACTTATGTAAATGTCAACATTTTTTTGTATGTAATAGAAAACAGGTGGACTATCTGTGACGGTTGAAGGTGTTTTTGGGTGAAAATACGAATAGTTTGAAAAGTATAAAACGCTGTCTAAGAAAATTGGAAAACTAGGGGCGCGTTCACTTCGGAGCTCGTGTGGCATTCGCCTTATTACGTATAAACAACTCTAACGGTCGATGGTGAGCCGGCGCCTCAAAGGTGCCTTATTCCGTAAACTAACGACCACAGAAAAGTTATCGTTCCTTACAGTGCAAGATGGTCGCCCTTGGAGGTTGTTATTAAGATTATTTTGATCGTCAGATCTCCCCTATACTTACATCGATGACACAGAGGCTGGCGGTAGTTGCTTCCCCTTCTCGCGAAGATCGCAAAGAAAAAATAAAACCCATCAACCCCATTGATAAATTGCAGTATGTGTGCAAAATAGTCCGGCGTTACTCTTTACTTGTTATTTTGTAAATATTCTTTTCCTTGTCATTTTTGACAGGAACGTTTAGACACTGTAGGTCTATTCGCGTACTTTCCGGAGCCAACCACTACAAATCTGTCAAACTCAAAAAATTGACCAAAATTCTCTCAGAGAGCTGAAAATATACGCCAAAGTACGTGGATAGACTTCGAGCTACGTTGAGCTACTTGACATTTAATCCATATTCCAAAAAAATATATATAACTTAACTTTTTGCAACATATGAAACGTTCTAGGACAACATTCGACCACCACCGAATTTTCTTTATTTTTACAGATTTTCTTTTTCTTTGCAATTCATTTTTAAGACGGATTTTTAAATTGTTTCTTGACAACTTTATGCATTTGACATATTTATCAGTACTTGCCGGTTGAAATTCTCTGAGCTGTTTCGAGCCAAGAGAGGAACCACTCGTTACTCGTTATTTTGCTAATTTTCCCTTTTTCTGTCATTTTTGATGAGTACATATATAGACTTTGTGCGATTGCGATCGATTTATATCGATTGCGTTCGATTCAAACCGCGTACGTGAACGAACCTTGTACCCAGAGATGGCGGAATTGCCTCTGTTTTGGAACTACTACATTTGTTACGTCTGCCATGTAACTGAGGTAGTTAAATAGTTAACGTAACCAAATGTAGTAAATGTAGCGCTAACTGTCAAAATGCAGTTAGCTTTGTCTGACCCAACCGTCAAACTGACAATCTCAATTATTCCCAATCTGTTTCGCTTTAATTTGTATTGAAATTTAACTTGTTCTACCTACAAAGACCATGTAACAAATTAAGGTGGTAAATGAAACATATCAGGAGCGTAGTGTACTCGATTTACTACGCGTCGTTAAATGACAGTTTTTCTGTCATTTTTAGTACAATTTGGTGCAGTGCTGCCATACTTTAAGTAATAAGCAGTATATAGGTTTCTCAGAAAGTGGACATCCATCCATCAATTGATTTAAAATTGTACCTGCATTATTTACCAAATTGATATAATTCACAAGAAAAACATATTTACTTTTTATATACTAGGTACGTTTGTGTTTTCCACTCATAATCGTCTCCAACTCCGGTTCGATTTAATTACAACACCATCACCCCCAGCACAACACTCATCGCAACAATATGAATTTTCTTTGTGTAAAATTATATATAGAAACGCCAAGCCAAACACAACCAATACAGGTGGAAACCACCACAATCAACCGATTCTTTGTCAATTATGGGTATTGTTTCTCGGTGTGGGAAGGCACTCACTTATGAATGAATGAATGAATTTGCGTAATGTTATAAAATTGTCATAATTCCCCAGAGCAATAGCAAATGAATTGTCTTAGTCAGGTTCAGCTTAGGGTAAATATTCGGTGGGGTTATGGTTATGGTTGAATACCTTCTCTTTTTTTATTCGCCCGGGTAGCTACATTATAATTAACAATATTTACTTGATATTATTATCAATTTGGTTGTTTATTCAAGCCGGTAATATTTATCTTATCTAATGCATCAATAGGTACTTGTGTTTTCCGACGATTAGAGTGTTCAGTGTTCACTAACACTAGTGCAAGCACTCCACTGACCCGGCTAACAGTTGGAAGTGGTTTATAACTATCATAAATCCAATTGAAATGACAAGTTTCTTTGAGATAAGTGTTTGGCGTAGTGATGTCATCATTTTCATTGCGAGTGGTATAGGTACATAGTTTTTTTGACAAGGTGACATTGGATGTTTATCTGCGATAAGTATTTCTTGAATGAGTTTTACTATAGGAGTGTTTTTTTTAGCTTCGTTCTCAGCAAAGCAAAGTAAAGTAGGATTTTGCTGAGAACGAAGCTCAAAAAAACATGCCTTATAATAACTGCTTTATAAATACATAGAGAAATTTGAATAAGTACTTTATTGGAGTACATTCTAATCTCAGCTTAAGCCGTGTGTCAGATAATTATCCTTTTCTTATTTTTGACACTTCTTAATTAATTCCAACCGTTGAACACTGAATTCTTCAACTATACGCTTTAAAACAATTGGCGTTCTCTTCCGTATTAATAAAAAACTTCAGACGTCAGTAAGCATACACAAATTTGACTGATACAAATATATGTGTAATACAGGGTGGGCCAAATACAAGTTTCTTTTTAGAAATGCAATAAAATGAACGCAATTAAATTTTTTTCCATGTATAATGGCTTTAATAGTAAGAACAAACATTTCCATTAAATATGGAACACAACGTATGTCATTATGTGTCGGATACCCTTCGCTAATTTTTGACGCATCTTAATTCATTCCAACCTTTAAACACTGAATTCTTCAACTATGTATACGCTTTAAAACAATTGGCATTCTTTGCCGTATTAATAAAAAACGCCAGATGTCAGTTAGCAAACACAAATATGTTTAATACAGGGTGGGCCAAATACAAGTTTCTTTTTAAAAATACAATAAAATGAACACAATTAAATTTTTTTCCCGTGTATAATGGCTTTTTACTAGTAAGAGCAAACATTCCCATTAATTAGCACAACACCACGTCGTTCAAGTGGCTGCCTCGGCTGGCTTCTCAGTACCGCATTCTGTCACTCCAATTTTCGAAGACCTTGCTGATGGTTTCGGGCTGTAGCTCACGGATTGCTTGGATGAAATTGGCCTTAAGTGCTTGAATCGTTTCCGGATTGATGGCATAACATCGATTCTTCACGGTTCCCCACAAAAAAAGTCCGAAGGGGTCAAATCGCAGCTCCGAGTCGGCCAAATGGCATCGCTAAGACGGCTGATAATACGATTTAGACCATGTCTTCAATTTCAGTAAAAAGAAAGAAGTCGGTTAACATGGCTCTATAACGCCCACCGTTGACCGAAACGTTGTGCCCAGCCAAAATGGACCTCTGTGGAAGGATGCATTGGCTTCTCGACAATAACGTGAGGGTTTTCCGAGCCCCAGATGCAGCAATTTTGTTTGTTAACTTAGCCGCCGATATGAAAATGCGTACAGCAGGCGCGGTGGGTAAATCTTTTCAAAAAACGCACTCTTTGGGCTACACAGCACTCACTTTTCAAATGAGTTTTCAATATTTCCCAACGTTTTTCAAGCGTAAAGCGACTCATTTCGTTCCGCGGAGGTATGATACTAATGTCGTTTTCCATTGGTTTCACTCGGGGATTCACTCATTCTGAAATCCAATGGAACAACAAAATAGCTTCTGAAAGAATCCACAATAGTATTGGTGAAATGCGAAAAAATTATCTACGGCTGCTGTCAGTTGGCTTGTATAAAATACATAAAATTACACTTGTGTGAGTGCTTCTTGACTTCAAATCGAGAAGCCTCAGAATCACCAGAAGAGTATTTTTTGTGCCAATAGAACGGTTTCAGAAGTGATTTTCTCGATTCCGGACTCTCCCGGACGCTTCTTTTTGCCCAATGGAAAACGACATAACTTTCTGGGAAGATTTCGAGCTGGAAACGGCTGCCAGTGTCAAAATAAATTGCGATTTAAAAAGAAACCACTAGATTCAAGTAGTAATTTCTATTTTTCCTACCATTAAATACAGTCGAACCTCGATAAGTCGAACTTCGATAACTCGAATATTTAATAACTTTTATTGTTATTTTAATACAAATTTTATTTTGTCTTCCTCTTATTTTTCAAAAATTCAAACCAATATACAAACCTAGTTAGTTATGTGTTCTAACCCCTACTAACAAGAAATTTGACAATTCTTGCTCACTCATACGAAAATCACGATTTTCTGCGCGGTATGTATACTAGGTCATAGGAGAATGCAAACACAGTGCCCCCGAGTAATAGAAGTTCGAGTTATCAAATACAAATTTGTATTTGATAACTCGAACTTCTATTACTCGAATGTCTTGGTAACTCGAAGAGATTATTTGGCGTCACCTTCCATAAGTCGAATTCTGAGGAGGAATTCCCAAATTCTGCGTGTTTTTACAAGTTTGTTTTATAATGCATCGCTTTCGGGGGCACTGTGTTTGCATTCTCCTATGACCTAGTATACATACCGCGCAGAAAATCGTGATTTTCGTATGAGTGAGCAAGAATTGTCAAATTTCTTGTTAGTAGGGGTTAGAACACATAACTAACTAGGTTTGTATATTGGTTTGAATTTTTGAAAAATAAGAGGAAGACAAAATAAAATACAGAGTTGAATGTACATATTTATATCAATTTTTTATTTTACTTGATAACTCGAAATGTTGATAACTCGAATTTTGTTTGTGGCAAGTGATGGTTCGAGTTATCGAAGTTCGACTGTATATATTTTCATATTTTTTTATTGTACTCGGTTTGTTTGTTTATTTAATCTGAGATGTATTATAATGGATGGTTTGAGGTACTCCCTTGGATTTTCCAGAAAAATATAACCATGAGCTTGTCCCAGTGGTGTAGTGCGTGATTTTTCATAGTGTACTCTAGATCTTCTGGTGTTTTTATTCCGGATTCGATCGCAGAGGGTTCTGTATAGATCGCTAGGAGTTTTCTCTCAAAAACGATCAGTTTCCTTATGTATATCTTAGAGATGGTGTACCAAATGCAAAGGCCATCAACAACTACCGTCCAACCTGTTTGTACAGCAGCAGTTTAGTTATTTTTACGGAACACGTTCTGCTTTTTCATCAGTGGTTACACTCGCTGGAATACAAGCAGATCTTTTGAGAGAACAGTGTTCAGGTGTGAAGTAGATTAAACTTAAGTGGCTCGTTGAAGTTGGCCTTAATGTTTACACTGATGATTCGCCAGGTAATCTCAGCGTTTCGTTTCGACAGTTGGTGGTGAACATTATATCTCTGTTGGGTATTTTGAAGCAAATCAGTTTGGATTCGATCGTCTGGAATTGTGTGCCCTATCTTTGGTAGTACTGTAAAAGGTTTCGGACAAGAAGCCTCTTAATATACCTATAACAATGAAATGAAAGAAAAAGAAATGCTTCAGTTGATCTGCTGCCATATTTTTTTTAATGTACATATAAATTCCCTTTCAGACTTGAACTTCGAATGCTAGAATGATGAGTAATGGATCGAGCCATAAATTCTGTAACAAATATAAAACGTCATAAAAAAAATGAGTAAACATTTTGAATTGTTTTTTTTTCTGCATTTATTAGATAATAATATTGGTAATTTACAAAAAAAAATACGTCACTCGAAATGACGCCTTAACACAAGCTCTCAAACGTAGTGACCATTGAGCTATTGCAGCACGTACTGTTTCGATAGACATCGTTAACGCTGCCACGGTCAACGATTTCTTTTTAGGCTCTCCAAATTTCTGTGGGCTGTTTGGCACGCCTTGTTCTCCAATTGTGTTTATATACTATAATCCAATGGGTTCAGATCTACACTTCCCGACGGCCAATTCTCTGCGGCTATAAAAGCAGGAATATTGACCCTGAGCCACTCCTGCGTGGTCTTGGCTGTATACGCCGGAGCAGAGTCTTGTTGAAAGACGCATCTTTCTTCATCAAATAGAGTATTTGTTAGCGTCTTTACAAGACCATCCAGTATATCTTGCTGATAGACTTTTGTATCTGGTTTGACACCTTTTTCACAGAAATGGAGAGATATGACACCTTGGTGTTGGTGAGAGACCCCCCCACCAAAGCATTACGGAAGCGGGATGATGGCCACGCTGAACCCTTGGAATTACTTTTTGTCGCTTCATTTGATGACAGAGCATAAATTCTATCGTTTTGTTTGTTAAAAACTTCTTCCATGGTAAAATTTGTTTTATCCGTAAATAGAATGTTTTCATGCCCTATGTTCGCGTGCCACAGCAAAAGTCACTTGCATCTCTCCGCCCTAATTTTTTTTAGTTGAGGAGTTAAAAGATGACCTGTTGTTCGACGATAGGCGTTGATGTGAAGATTACCCCGAACTAGCCTAGGCATCGATCTGGCGGATATATTCAATTCCCTGGATATGATCTTCTGCTTCCCAAGGGGATTTCTTCGAATACGTTCACGCACAGCTTTCACGTACGTGCGACGCGTGGGCGACCACCTCTTCGCCTGTCCTCCACTTCCAACAATTCACTGAATCGACCAATAATTCGATAAACGAACATTCTCGATATTCCGAGAAGTTTTAGCATATTGAAGATTTGGCCAGCACTCTTTCCGCTCTAATGCAACGCTATAACCGCGATTCTGTTTTCTTTAGCACCCCACTCCATGTTAATTGACTGCAAGCTGAAACCAAACTGGCTTTACTCATAAGTTAACAATCCACATGCTTGGGAAATAAAGTTAACGGGTCTATTCCAAGTGGAATTTTTTAAAAGATGGGCGGTAATAATTGTGTAACAGAATCTATGGCAGTACACTAAAAACTTTGACACCTTGTACTACAGTGGTACAACGTACTACATAGTTTATAGTATTGAGTCAACATAGGACAGTACAGTTTTGTACCTCTATACACAAGTTGACTTTAAAAATTCGTAACTTACTTGTAAATACTTAGACAGAATATCTTGCTCGGATAACAGCAACAGCTCATCATGTCATCTAAATTTGTGTCTACTAAAATTAACCAAGACCCATTAGCGGAGGACAAAGAACATCGCAGTCAAAGTCCTACCACTTGATTGAGTTGCTAATTTTCCCAAAATTATTTTTATCCTACATTCATGCTTTTGATGTTTTCGAAGGTTCCTACAAGATACGGGTATAACATAAATTGTGCTTCAGTGGTTTTGTTTTCGTGATGGACAAATTATGGATTTTGGGATGGTTAATCTATAAGAGACGTGCAGGCTCCCTGATGAAGGTTAATAAGTCCTTAGCAAAATGAGAGAGCCCTTAGCGGTAAACAAATGATGAGAGTGAAATCATATTAAGTTGCGTAACCAAACCAATAAAATTGATAAGTCCTTAGTGGCAGAGTGCACAATATCTGCTGGTTTACGAGTCGCTTTATTAAAGACACGTTTTCCCAACCAAATAAAAGCCGGGCAGTTACAGAAAATCTTTTCAGAGGATTCGACATTCTCCAGATAGAATCTACATTCTGTTTCGGGGCAGGTGTTTTTTTGTTGAGGTGGTATCTAAGGCCACAATGACCTGTGAGGAAGTCCTCTAGCTTTCTTAAACTAACCTTACTAAGCCTTAGGATTTGCTTGTAGGGTAATGATTAATTAATAGTTTGGATTGTCTTAGAGCACGGATATTTTCCCAGTGTTCAAGACGAAGTTATTTCAAACATTCATTAATTATCCTAAGCGCAGTAGCCCATTTCACTGTGCAGTAGGGTTGTGGTCCACAGAGAACAGATTCGCAACCAGCTCTAGCTAGTTTGTCTGCATGTTCGTTGCCTGCAATACCCTGATGACCCGGTACCCAGCCAAGATTTACCTTGTTGTGTTTGGATATCCTCTAATAGGGTTTGCAGAGATTCGTGACAGCATTCAACTGTTTTGGAGTTGATTGTTTTGGACGCTAAAGCTTGTAAAGCTGCCTGACTGTCTGAGAAAATTTGTATGATGGCGCTTTTAATACCTTTTTTGGAGATTAGATCAGATTAGATCAGCGGAAATTTCGATCGCATGGATTTCCGCTTGAAAAACCGTGGGACACATCCCCATGGGTATCGAGACTTTGGTGTTGAGTCCAAAGACACCAGCTCCAACTCCGGAATCCGTCGGTGTACCAGACTATGCTTTTTGGGTCCATTCACCATTGGTCCAACTAGCGCGATCAATAGTTTCCCAAAACTGTACTCCCTAAACATTGTGTCCGAGACGAAACAGAATCCGTCAGAAGAAGTTTGGGATTAGGTTAAGTATTTTCAGGTGTCCGACATGTTCAACTGAACTATATATTAGCTGAATTTTAATGGCGCATCCAGCAACCGTCTTCATAATGAAGAATTGCAGGGGTGAGACGTGAGAGCCCAATAATGGCCTCAAGTGCTGTTGTTGAACAAATGGGCACAGCACCATTCGGCGTTTTTTTTATTATCGCATGATCTATATAGATGTTTTCCATGGCTTACAACAATAATATGTGATCCAACTGTTGTTCTAAACCATGTAAATCAGTGATCTATACAGATCATGTGGGCAAAATAAAAAAAACGCCTATTGATGCCGATGTAGGCAATGCGTTGAAGCTTCTGAAGCTGGTTTGCCGTAGTTCGTTCAAGGACTTTCGGCCACCAGACGATTGCCGCGTACGAGATAATGGGTCTTTGCGAACTTAGCAACGTTCCTTTAGGCCTGGGTTACTTAAACGCCAAAATTTGCGTCTTGAGACTGCGTAAGGCTTGTGTAGTCTTTGCTGACAAATGTATTGTTTGTGTTTTCATTGTGCTAAATGTTAAAATGAGTGAATTTAAAAATTTCCCCTGACTTCAATGCTTTTGTTAATGATAAAGAAAATAAGCAACGCTAGGTATTTTTTATAGATCTATATAGATCATATGAGCATAATAAAAAAGGCGTACTATAGTTCTCTGCGGCAACACAGAGGTCTAACATGATCCCCTAAGATGGAGAACGTATTCCGGAAAAATTAACTAGATTGAATCAATGGTGCCGTCAATAGTGAAGATGGTTTAGACCTTACATTGACATATTTGGAGCTTAGGTCAGTTAGAATATCTGATGACAAGACACAGTTTTAAAGAGGATATGGTGGTGGATAAATACTTTATGGACCGACGCCAACACCCGCTTTTAAATGACCGAAATGGCTCATAGAAAACGAAATACCTGACCCTTTTACAGCAAGAGGCTCAACAAAGGAGCTGGCGCTCCAAGTTCAAGGCTGTGCGTTGGGACACAACGACAACTGGGAGTTCTCTATTGGATCGTAATCATTGCTTCTGTTAACTGCTGCAGAAGCATGACGTTTGTCAAAAGCGGATGTAAACTAAGGGCGTTTTGAGACAAACCTTTTTAAGGTGCGATTTTCGGTCAAGTTTGTGACTATGGAGTGTCTGGAAGGAAAGATTGAACAATGCACTTTAAGGACTATAAAGCGACCCTGGACCGAGTGCTGATTTGATTTACCCTTGACCGAGCAATACGAGACAGAATTCGTTTCTTATCTTTTAAGAATGGTGATCAGGTATTTATGTTATTGTTTGTAATGTAATGAACTTTCGGATCAGTTTTCGTTTCTGTTTTGATAGTAAAATCGACTAAGTTCTGTGAATGAATACAGCGAGGATGTGGCATGTGGATGTGGATTTTTGCACATGGTCAAAGAGCTTGAAATACGACGGCCAAGTATGCTGTGGCACGTGAAACGTCCAGAGGTCACTCCAAACTAGAGGGATTACGTAACAAAATCGTAGTAAAATCGACAAGTTCCGTGAATGAATACGGCGAGGATGTGGCATGTGGATGTGGATTTTTGCACATGGTCAAAGAGCTTGAAATACGACGGCCAAGTATGCTGTGGCACGTGAAACGTCCAGGGGTCACTCCAAACTAGAACAAAAAAGGAATAACCTATAATGGTGAGGGAGATCGACCACTTTACGTTTTACTTAAGGTGGCGCTACAGTTCGGGGTGGACCTGGGCCACACCCAAAAAGCATCTCCAGTCTTGCAGGCTAAGTTGTCTAAGGTCCCATTTCACGCGGTCATCCTCTACGGCGCCGTCACTTAAGTTTGGATTCAAAGACCTTCCGGGTCGGAGCATAAGTGTCCATTCGCTCTACATGACCCAGCCACCTCAGTCGTTGGATCTTCGACCGACCATCTCGCCGGCGTAAACGGAGGCAGTTGGAAGGGTTTTGTTGGATCAACTCATAGTCCTCGTCTGATTATTATCACTGTTACGCATCTACAAATTACGCCCTGCATCTCCAGGTCCATCGACTCTTCTAGTTCAGTTGCGAATTCGGTCATCATACCATGTGGAGTTGAAGGAAAATGTGCTGCTTACAATTGTCGGATGCAACAAGGTGTACCACATGTTTGATTCTGTTCAATGTTTGACCATTAAAAATTCTCTATTTCGAAAACCTACGAGTGGGTTAATATTGAAAGCTCTGTCCAGGGAAAGCATCCCTGGTTACCACCTAAGATGACTTAACCATGGCAACTGCGTGTATCACACTCGTCAACACGTTTCGTACGGAAACCAAAACAATTGTTTGCCCAGTTCTATCGAGTCCACAAGATCATATTTTTTATTTGAATTATTCATACAGCTTATGGAAAAACATCCAACAAAACAAAAGATTTATTAATAGCAGTACACTCCACATGCCAGAACTTGTTTGGATGGACGCGTGTGCTCTCACTAGGGTCACATCGCACGGCACAGCTCAATTTCTTGCCGTCGTCCGCCTCCACAGCCGCACACCCGGCCGCGTAGTCGTTATCATCATCACCATCACTACATCTGTACAACAATTACCTCACAGCCATTCTATATATATATATATACGCGTGTAGTTAATAAACACCAGTAGCAGAACAAGAAAGAAATAATATTCCCTAACCAACCGGTTTGTACACACCATCACTTGGAATCGAGATACATTAATTGCTCTACGTGAGATACGACACTGAGACCGAGATACACAACCATAAATACTATATCTCTTTCACTACGCGCACACCGCGCTGTTGACGATTATCCGTCAAAATACACGGCTGATAACCTTTGGCAGAGGAGAATGGTCAGCATTTCGTTTTTTTATAAAATTCATGAGCGACTGCCACCGGAGAACAGATGAGCTAACGAAATAACACAACAGTTGTGTGTAGCTGGGCTTTCTATAATTGATGATGAATTACAACAAATGAGCTTCATTGGCCGGCAAGGGCGGAAGACGTGGGCAAGAGGTTTTCCTTCTTTCGTGTGAGGGCAAACATGCGGTCGGCACGGGTAACAATGACTGCGTGTGTTGGTGTACGGCTTGTGGTTGTTTAGGCTGTGCCTTCTGCGGACAAGATCTAGGGACACTGTACAAAGACGCACTATCGTATAATGCAACATGGTGTTGCATATGTGTATGAAATTGAAGGCGTCTTCAAAAATCTAACAGCCAGCCACTTGGGGCAACGATCCCGATGTGATAATGGACAAAACCGATCGGAAATCGTCCCAGTGCAGCTGTGCGTCATATTCGTATTAGCTAGGTTCGGTCTTTTGTTATCTACTTGTATGTTTCGTGTCGTAATAGCTGCGTTGCTTTAAACAAAAAAATTTACACCCAAATGGGCAATTCATGTTCAATGAACTCAACCCATTAGTAGGTAAGTCTTTCAAAAAAATTTTGTGATGCTGTGGAATTTTACTACAAAACTAAATGTCACGTACCAAGGGCGGGTGCGAAGCAGTTTTTGGTGTGTGACACCGATGGTGTTATAAAGGAACTATTTTGGTTCTTTTTCACAAAGGTCAGGCTCAGTTGTTAGGCTGTTAGTCCGGCTCTTCCGACTTTGATTAAGTTAGGTCCCAGGTTAGCTTAGTGGCTAATCTGTTGGTCCCAGGTTCGATTCCCGGCAAAACGGAAATTACGTCTTAAAGTTTTTCCACCACCTCTCGTGAACGTCTGACAAACAGCCGAGAGTGTTACTGTCATGAAAGAGCTTTTCATTAACCGACTCGGCATAAAATTGTAGATCCCTTCCATTCGTCCTTAAAATGAAAAACTCACACAAGACGAATGGTTGTGCGAAGCTAGGTCTAGGGTCTCTTACGGGCCTTTTTGCGCCAATTTTTTTATTTTCTATTATGTTGATTTAAGCGGACTTCATGTGTCCCTTTTGGCTTTGAGGATATATATACAAAATTACAAGGAACCATGACATCAAGAATTTGGGACCCTTTGAATAAACTTTGATGTTTTCTTTTGATATAGCTCTTTTTTCTGGGACACTTCTTAGGTACTCACTTAACGGTCTCTCGAGCCTGCAGCCTTCCATCCTCTGGGACCCCGGGCACACTGTTTCCAGTTATCTCGACCAAGTACTCTGAGGTTCACGACACTTGCATGTAATTAGTTAAACCCAATTAAGGGATCCACATGACTTCGAAGTGTCCCAAAGTTGGTTCTATAACTGACATTCAGCTCTTCCGACTTTGATTAAGTTAGGTTAAAGTGACTGCCACAAAAAGATTCGACGCGCTTAGACTGTTCACAAAGAGCTTTTATAAACAACTTCTAAGACGATTAGAATTTTCAATTTTAATTAATTGCCTAATACAAGCGTATAAAACTAAACAATCTAGTAAAACATAAAACTAATACAAATATTAATTCGCATAACATATAAACCCAGAATGATTTTTAAATATAACTATTCTTTAGTTAGAAGGAAATGGAATGGATATTCAGGGTTAAGGTAATTGGTGCAATTTATGTCAAATATGTTGACATTTCTGTCAAAGGCTCGAGCTGACCATAGTCAGAATGGCGATAGGGAAGGCGGAAATAGGATATTCATTAAAAGACGAGGACTATTCAATGCGATCTGATGCAGCAAATGGAGGCAATCTATATTTACTGATGAATAAAAATTATATCAGCAACATCACGATTCACGACAATTTCGAGGCGCTTGTAGATTGAGCAACTTTAAGCGATTCTCGTAGTGAGGTAAATTGTGAGTGTCATACCAATCAAGCCCACGTAAGGCAAAACGATAGAATTTATGCTTCGAATATTTGTACCGATGGTAAGGTGACCAGACCTGACGGGCATATTTGAGAAGTGGTCCTACAAACGTCATATAAAGGGATTTAGAGAAATCCTTCGACCAACGTTTAACAAAGCCGAGTGCGTAGTTAGCTCTCCCATTAATCGATGTGAAGACGAAAGTTAAGTTGAGCGTCGCAGATCACGAATCGATGAAGCAGTGGAGACAGACTCCTTGTCACTGAAATTAGATAACGTTTGCGAGAGAAAGAAAAAGCGTGCCATTTTTTCACGTTTAGCTCTAAACGAGTCTGTTTAGAAATGGTGTAGAAATGGTTAAGGTCAGTTTGTAGTAAGAGAGAGAGTCGGCAATGTTAGATATTTCTTTAGAGAACCCCATATCATCTGCGTAAATCTCCAGGTCAGAGAGTAAAATGACATCCACTACATCGTTTATTCTCAAATTAAAGATCAAAGGTCTGAGATGACTACCCTGTGGTACACCAGCGGACGCCGTGACAGGTTTAGAAACGTAAAATCTAAAAAGGACACTGTACTTGCGATCTTCTAAACTTAATCCATGAAGTAAGACCTCTGGCGTAAAAATGTGGTTCTACATCGGAAGGAGAATTAAAGTTGTCAAAGCCTTGGTGAACGTTCAACCGAACATGCCAAATTATGCAATTATGCAAAAAAAAGAAATTATCTCCACTCCTTATCAAACCTCTTAAGCTTCAGGTTTCTCAGAAAATCGTACTTGACAGAAATAATCCAAGAATCCTAACAGGAATAATTAGTGGTAACGGCCTCCTGAAAAAAAAAAAACACCTTCACCGCAATGTCGTCTCACCGAATCCAATATGCAGACTTTGTCTTTAAAGCCTTGAAAAGGTTTAAGACTTTGCCTTCAAAATTTTCTTCACAAAAAGAGTGTCACGTGCTCTTTTAACGATATATCCGTCAAAGAGCGTACGTAGATTCGTTTTTATTACAGATTCTATTTAATTTTGCGGATTAGAAGATCACCTTTCACCAAATTTCAATAAGAAAACAAAACTTCGCCCAATGCTATCCAACATTCGAAACGAAACATCGAATCTAAAGAAATTTGGGTGCATCTTTGAAGCAGGCCATGACCAAACTGACAGTTTCTTTTTAAATTGGTTATTTTCCAGACATAATTGAATGGATATTTAAAGCAAATGCACAAACCCCGCTTCTAAAAGAAGATGTAAAATAAACAAATTTCAAAAGGTCTAATGTCAATCTTGCGGTTGTGATTCATATCATACTGAGACCCCCAACTCGCAATCTTCTAGCCGCTGGCCCCCTCGATTTTTTTTTTTTAATTCGCCATTTTGTTTTCCTATCGGTGTAATGTCAATTAAGGCTCCGTGTGACATCCGAATACATACAAAAATAAATGCCGCCAACCGCGGCTAACCGTGGGGAAATGTGGTAGAGTTCGGGAATACCACATTTTAACATTACTAGTTATTTTACATTTTTTAAAGGCGAATCATTTGATTTGTGTGGTTAATAAGACTCTCTAAAGCAGAGGTTCCCAAAGTGTGCACCGCGGCGCCCCAGTGCGCCGTAGAAAGTAAAAAGGGGCGTCGTGCCGTAAGTTATTGAGTTATTCACAAAAACAAACACAAAAGTTTTGGTTATCGATTCAAAATGAATATCAAAATTTAACTTTATAAGCTTTAAGAATTTTCATTCCGTTTTCAACATCATATTTGTGTGAAGCTAAATTGAGCTGTAACTGTAATCAAGGGCAAATATCGCTTAAGGATCAGTGTGCAGCAAGAAATGAGAGTAGCAGTGTCAAACCTTATTCCCCGCTTTGATAAACTGGGTGGAGATCACCAGGCTCACCCGTCATATTAATTTGACTGAATATCCATTCTATTTTATTTTTGTTTTTCTTAACTCTCTCTTGTTGTTTTCTGTTTCAACTCTGAAATCATATAAATATAATAAAAACTCAGTTTCATATTGTGGATGTTTTAGTTATTGTGCCTATCTATCTATTATTTCATTAGACTAGGGAAGGACATCGTGACAAACTACTAAACTTGTAGGTGCGCCGCGGGCTGGAAAAGATTGGGAACCACTGCTCTAAAGTCTTTATGATAGAAACATATTAGGACAAATATGGTTGTGTACCACTCTTGGATATCATTAAGTTCGAGTTCGTGTGTAAAATTTTCTTAAATAGCTGAAGAAAATTTGCTCAAAATGTTTTTATTTTCCCTTTACCAATCTTTATTGATAATTTTTCATGAATATTTTAAGCACATGTACACTTATTCCTAAAAAAAAATACTATCCACACGTAACGAACAATTTCAAATTAAAGCTTAGCACACTGATCAAGCTAAATTTTCGCTGCCATACAAAATTCTCTTCAAAATTAAGCTGAGCTAAATTTAAGCGAACCCATTTAACTGAGTGGTACGCAGCTCGAGCTTAATAATTTAACTTTTGTTTCAGAATGTTGTTCATGTGTTGTCAAAATTTATCGTGCCCACTTAATGGGTCGGCACATTTTCTCAAGCTAAATTGTGACAGATCGTTGTGTATTTGTTGTTCTGTTGCGGAAAAGTATGGAAGGATGAGCTTTTTTAATTATTACATGGACGAGAGGTACCTAGAATCAGAAATAGTTTAAATAAAAGAGAATTTAATTTTTGAAGGAATTTTTTTCAAAGAACAGCTGTTCTATGTCAAAATTTAGCTATAACTTTAGCTGAGAGAAAAGTTGGAGACCAGATAAAATTTAGTTTAGCTCGAGCAGCGTACTACGCTTAAACGGATAAAATTCTATGAACACTGCCAGCAACTTTGCCCAAAGCGGAACTGTCATATGCAAGGTGCGAAGTTACGTGACAAGTGACATTAGCATTTTCGTCCAAAGGTGGTTGTCTCTGATTCGTAGCAAGTCAGTGCTTGTTACACCAGACAGTTAAGGTTACCACACCAATTACTTCCACATCCACATGTCAGTAATAGTTTTTAACTATTTAAGTAGTTCAAGTCACGCCCTTTCAACCCGAGTTCTACTTTCAAGTCCTATAGTTCTACAAGTCAGTCCTTGTTACGCCACTCGGTTGAAGCTACTGTACTGTACTCCCTTGCAAAAGCAAACCTTAAAGTCCTCAGAGACACACAATTAGATAAAATGGTGAGTGAAAATTTCCTTAAAAATTCCGTGCATTGGAAACTCGCACTCAATCGGTTTGCGGCGGTATTCATTTGCCTAAAAGTTTAAAAATATTTGATTGCACTTGATTTTCCCTCCCCAAGTAGGTAAGCATATATACAAACAGAATCCTTGGCTGGCAACAACAAAAAAAAAACGACAACTTATGACTCACCATTACCACACACAACAAACGCCTCATATTTGTGCAGCGGGGGTGACTTAGTCTCCAGTCTCGTTACCACCCGTGCAGACTCTGCCTAGCCCTCTTCTATTTATCAAGCATGCAACTCCTTTAATTCTGAATATTTATATTTTTCGCATCCTTTATCGGAATTGCAGTACACGGCATTCTTCGCCATCTCTCTCGTTCGCTGGTAGTTTCTCGAAAAAAAAATCCCATTCTCCTACCCCATGCAACCACCCACCCACTCACTCATTCATTCACTATACCCAGACCTACGCCCGTTTTAAGCTACACTACACAGTTGGCATAGAGTAGTGCGCGCCCTGTGTAGATGATCATCATTCTAGGTGAGAGAAAATCGTGAATGAGAGCGTTGAATGTATGTTTCTTTTATTTCTCCTGTGAAAGTGTGTGTGAGCTTGTTTCTATTTAGAAAAAAGAAAAAGGAAAAAACAAATCTCCCCTGGCAACTGGTAGGCCTTGTCGGACGGTTGACAACGTCATCGCATCCCTATCTTCGTCATCATCATCATCATCATCATCCATCTCATGCATCCTTTATCAAAGTTGAAAAATAAAGGATTAGTTGTGCAGCTAGCCAGGCATCTAACCGTGCACCACCCAACCAGCCGGGGCAGGTATGCAAAAAGCTCACTGCTCTTTGAGGAATGACTTTTTCGTCGCACAACCATTCCCCTCGGCTGATGAAGGACTCCACCACATATTTACACCCATTGTGGCGGGAAAAATGTAAACTTGTTCCATCAATGTATGGATGGATGGGATTTTTTTCTCCCCCACTGTCGATTACTTGCGTTTTTTGCTGCATTCTTTTTTGCAGCCTCTATTTTGCCTTCTTCAAGTGTCATTAAGTCGAGAGAGAGTGAGAGCGAGAGAGAGAGACCCAGCGAAAGCAGATGCAGAATCTAAAAAAAAACGCGAGAGCAAATTACGACAGAGGGTGGTGCTGGTGGGCAGCACAGGGTGCCGGTGGCGTGTTAGACTCCAAGTGAGAGAGGGCCTTCTATGCACTTTCTCCTAAATGTTTGCCATGAAAAATTAAATGAAAAAAATAAATATTTTAGAGCGCGCAGCTTGTGGACAAAGAAGAAAATCCACAGAAAGAAAGAAAACAGCAGCAAACCATCTTCGCCTTGTGGTGGGTTGGTGTTTTTTTGTTGTGTCCTCTTGTATGCAACTTTGCCTCTTTTATTGTTTTGCATCCAAGACGAGATGGCGGTAGCGTCGAGAGAATTTATTTATTTTGTCGTTCAATTCTGCGCCTGAAAGTGTGTGTTTGTGTGCAATCTGTGTGTGAATTGTTGAATTTCAGTGCGAAGGCATTTTACTCACCGAGTGTATCTTTTGAAACACAGGTCATAACATTTGTGCGTCCGATTTTGTGCATACAAATTCACGGTGATTCGAGTCGTAAACAACCCCTTGTCCGGACAGAAAACGGACACCTATCAGGCGACAATTCTAAATGCTGAAATTGTGGGTGGAAATACATCCGCCCAGAACGCCAACAACACTGTCAAAAATAACAACAGCAATAGACCGGGATACCACCAGCAGCGAGCGTCACCATTCCCCGCACAGCAGCCACTGGAGTTGCAGCCAACTGCTGATGATACGGACCAGTGTGATACAGAAGATGAGGTGAGTCATGAATACTTTTATTTTGTTGGGGGCCTGCTATAAATGGAGCGAAAGAGTGTTCAGTGTTTGGTACGTGTACGTATACGTGTTCCATTTCAATCTCGCAAAGTGGTAGACTTCCCGCCATTTTTGACAATTGTTTCCTTAAATTTAAAATCTGTGTGCTTGTGATCATTGTTTAGGGTCTGTTGCCGCCAGAGTTTTTTTTTTCATTTTAATTTTGTAACAAAGGGCGTCAATAGCGCCTGCGCGTAATAAGGCTTGGGGTTTCGCCAAGCACTTTAAACCACTTCAACTCATTCGCCCCATTCAGTGTTAAGGTTGAAGGGTGATATAACTGCAGTTGATGGTAGGTACTGTTGCTAGTTTCGTTCTCAAACGTAATCGAGTGGCGGTTGAAAAAAGTATACACTTGGCAGCACATACTTACCTACCTGTGTATGAAAAGCAAACCTATGCAAAGTTCTTCTGACGGACGGGGTCGGAAGTCCGCATTTTTATCGTTTTCGTCGTCGAATTGTGATGTCTTGGGGGTCCTAAGCTTTTGTATAATGCTGCTGCCCGTTGGGAATGCGATAAGCGCGGGAAATATTCCGAAGACTTTGGCCTACAGAGGTTTTCAGCTTCTTCATGCTAATCTGGTTACATTGCAAGTGCTGCAGCCATCTAATAGCTTGAATTTGGCGTAAACATATTTTTATTTTTTTCGCTGATTGTCAAAATTAACAGACAGTCTACGAAAATGATTTTTGATTTTTCTGACTATATACAGTTCGGTTAAGTCTTCAGTTTATTTTACAGTGCTGACAGCTGGTGACAGAGCTTTTAGGGCCAATAAGCGCTTGTGCGCCATTTTGGTACTACAGCACAAGATTTTTAATTAGACTTAACTATAATTGAATAAAAAACTAGTAAAAGTAAAATCGCCCTGGCCAATGCTTTGATACCCTCCACTGCATGTACAAGTCATGCAAAATAGGTTTTGTATGGGAGGTACCAGAACTACTTCACCGACATAGCCCAAATTTAATATAAACCTGACGACGATAAAAGTAAGTCCTCTCACAAAATTTAACTTGCCTAGGTCGATTAGTTTTGACGCTATCCTGTTTTCAACAGACAGAGAGACACATGGGTCTAATATTGATTTTGTAAGCGAGGTACCCGAACTACTTGACCGACACAGCCCCTTTCTAGTAACAACTTGACGACAATAAAAAGAAGGCCACTCACAAAATTTCACTTGCCTACGTGGATTCTTTTGGACGCTATCGTGTTTTCAACCGAAAGAGAGACACATGGGTCTAATATTGATTTTGTATGGGAGGTACTAGAACTACATGACCGACATAGCCCATTATCAATACAAACCTGACGACGATAAAAAGAAATCCTTTCACCAAATTTCATTCGCCTATGTCAATTCCTTCGGGCGTTATCGTGCTTTCAACAGACAGACATGGCTAAATCGATTCAGAATGTGATCCTGATTCAGAATATATTTACTTTATGAGGTCTGCGGAGACTCCTTCTTGGCGTTACAAATGTAATGACATGGGCACAGTCAACTCTATTCGCGAATTGACGAGTATTTTGCATCATTTCCCAGGACACTTTAATTGCACGTGACGGCTAGCTAACTTTCTCTTCAGATTGAACATTTCTGAAGGGATTTTATCCCCGCAGGCCAACTTTTATCGATTTGACTGTTGGAAAAGACTTCATCTGCCTGCTCATAGCGATGGATGTAACTTCAAAAATTCCGGCTCATTAACACACTCGCACCTTGCATATGCCACTTCCGCTGCGGGCAAAGTTGCTGACAGCGTTCATAGAATGTCATCCGTTTAATTTGAAATTGTTTGTTACATGTGGGTTGTATTTTTAACTTTCTCCATTACGTAGTAAGAGAAAGATATTGTATTCGTACACAATTTCGAACTCGAGATGATAATCAATTCTGACATTACGATGATAGAGGAACTCAAAAAAGTGGGTGGCAAAATTCTGTCCGTCTGTCCGTATGTCCCGATGCCTACTGCCTAAACGGCTACCCAGATTTCGTTTAAACTTCGGATTTAGAGTTTGGGGGCTTACAGTTCGGAGCCGTTTTTTTTCAACGGTAACCTGAATATTTATGGGACTTCCCATACAAAATTTTCATACAAGTTTGATTTGTACGAAAACGGCTCTAACGATTTCAACCAAAATTGGTATTTAAGCTTAAGTAGATGAGGATACCACGACTGCATACTCAGTTCTCCGCTAAAAAATCGAATAACGGTACTTTTGAAATTTGGACATATCTCGAAAACGGTCCATACGAATGTAACAAAAAATAATTTCTAAGGTAATATGGTCATTTCCAACTTAATGGCAAACTCAGTTTTTCTCTATATTATCGTAAAATGGATTTTTGAAAAAGTCATTTTTTTAGTTTACTTGAAAACGGCAGCATCGATTTCAACAAAAATGCAACTTTAGAGTAAAATTGATGTTTCCTTTGTGTCCCTTATTTTCAATTCGATTGACCGAAATAGTTAATTTTAAAAATTGCTCAAATCTCGAAAACCCCCTTTTCGATTTCGACAAAAAAAAACTTTAAAAACCAAGTTATGCTCCCGAACAATAACTTGTACTCGGTTTTCGGCTAAATAGTTAAGCAATAGTATTTTTCAAACTGAACATTGCAATATTTGGTACTGTTTCGTCTGCCAAATTTTACAAAAATCGCTGTAACGATTTTGATCAAAATCCTTATTAAGGACAATAAAAGAATTCTAAATAAGATCCCGTACTTAGTTTTTCTCAAAAAATTCCAATAAATCAGATTAATAATTATTTCTCAAAAATTACTTCACAAATCCCGATTTGTATTCACATATCTACGGTATATTTTTGCAATAATATCAATTTTCCACTTCTAATAAAAATGCAATAACAGCTAAGCAAAACTTATTTTTAACAAATATAACCCACTTCTTCTTTTTTAACCATATTGAGTATGCAGCTTAAAATAATACCAACCGCAATCGGAAACTCGAACTTAATTTTCATATCACACACGTCAATTGGGATATTCAGTTTAGAACTGCTAACGCATATTCAAAAACAAATCTACGTATTCTTACAATATATTTACATCTATGTAAAGATATAGATCTATCACGAACCCTGCTTCCAATCATAGACGCCTTATAGCAGCGTTACCAATCAAAATAAAAACATGACCTAACAGATCAGAAAACAGAAACTCCTACTGCGCTTGTCCTCGTACTTAAAAATCTTGTAAAGTTTAAGAGCTTATAAAATAGAAAGCAGTTATGGCTCCCCAAATTAGAACTTGCGACAATTCCCTTTTTGCTGAGAGCTTCAACATTTAAAAACTCACATTGTTATTTGATATGTACAGCCATATCAGATCAACTACACAAAAGTGAATTTTATTTAACATATACATATATATATATTTCCTTTCCTATATTCTATCTATGCATTGGTTCTTTTATCTAGCATGTTTTTCAGTTTTACCTAAATATACATATAAAATAGGAAAACAACCAAGCAAACTTTTGATGAACGAGAAAGTTTCGTTCGACCCAGTCGTGCACATTTTTTTTTGTAGGAATAAGTTTTTTAACAGAAACATTAGGACAAACATGTTTGTGTATTTTGCACTTTTGACTTCGATTTCGTGTGTAAAATTTTCTTAAATAGCTGAAGAACATTTTCTCAGATTGTTTTTTATTTTCCCTCAACCAATCTACATTTGCTTAAAATATTCTTGAAAAATAATTGTCAATGTAGATTGGTCTGTCCTAATGTTTCTGTTAAAAAATGTATCCTTTAAATGGTTTTATTCACCACACAAATTAAATGGTTCGCCTTTAAAAATGTATAATAACTAACAAATAGCAGTAACGTTTAAATGTGGTATTACCGAACTCCACCATATTTCCCCGCAGTTGGCAGCATTTACTTTTTCCACTCTCGAGATCGTCTGACAAGCCTCCGAGAGTATAAATATCATGAAAAAGCATCGCAATTCAGCCGATCCGACCCGGCATAAAATTGTAGACCGCTTCCATTAGTCCCAGATATAACAAAAAAAAACCCAATAGGGAATGACTGTGAGAAGATAGGCCTAGGGTACTATATACGCCTGCGTTGTCGTCAGCAATCCTTTTCCTGGGGGCAGATTCCGTATAACAATAATCGTCGGGATGATATCGTTTTCGAAACTTTGATAAACATAAGCAGTTATATTCTGCCCGAATATGTTTCACTATCGTCAACTTTCATAACATTTGTGGAAAACGAACTGGATTACGGTCTCAAACTCGTAATTTTGGCATTTAGTTGCTACTTTTGGAGGTCTATCGTTTCGACGATAATTGTCTGAAAAGTTACGGAATGAGTGTCCCGCTGACGCAAAAACATTTTGGCCTCCTCATTCTAAATAATCTTCTGCAAAGATGGCACCTACTCAGATGATGCAGGCGTTTTTTTTTGCTGACTGGTTTTGCGCACTGATGGGTTTAGTGTAATGGCCTGCGGGTGCAGAGAATGTAAAACTTCGAGCGAGCAGCTAAATGACGTCGATAGAAACTTGCTTAATGGCCCGACCTTGTACTTGGGAACGGTTTCACGCGTTTAAGCACTCACTCTGACACTTAAATGAAGACTTTCTTGGAACTCCTTTCAATGCTTCCAATCATTGAAAAAGTCAAATCAGAAAATGGTTTACACCGTTTAAAAATCGAGGACTTTCTTATAGCAGCTGGATCCTCATGGAAGCTTTCGATGCGAATTTTTGCCGAAGATCGGTCTGCGAGCATCCTCCGAAGCTGTACTTAATAAACTACCAAACTTGAGGTGCCCTTATCTTGGGAACATTTTCTCACATTTCAAAAAGTTAGAAGTTACAATTTTCGTTAAGTAACCGCACCTTAAATTCAAGAAGACTCCGAAGACGTGTTGATGAAAATACTTGTACTCTTGTTTAATTAAGCATTTTTTGCAGCTTTCGCAATGAGGAAGGCAAACTTAACGCACTGACGTTTCACCGCCCAAACTCTGCCTGCACGAACAACCGAATTCAAGTTCATATTTTCCTATAACTCCTGCACTTGACAACATTTAATACAATTCCTATAGAATGTTGTGGAGGTATTTATAAACTTGGCATTCAAATCCAATTAACGACGATCATGACTTCGAAAAACCTTCTTAAACAGAATTTTCGAAAAAAAAAAAATAAATAAAATCACTAAGTTTGCTGCGAACTCTTCGTGCAACATACAACCAGGATAGTTACATCCTCTTGGCCTGCAATAACCTAGCCCCATTCCAATCAGTTACCCCTTTTGGAAACAGCATAGCAATCTTTAAGGACATCCAACCGTACGTACATGCATTTTTTTTCGCTTGCTTTCTCCCTGTTGCTACGTCCCAAACAATACCGGATGAAGGAGCAAAGCAAAGTGAACAAAAATAGAAAGGGAAACTACCGTTGAGCGGTGCTTCTATTCCCGCGCGCATTCAAAGCTTCTGCAACTTTTCTGTGTGCATTGCGGGAGCGCACCTTTAAATGGTTTGGGGTTGCTTTCGGTTTGGGGATGACTTTTAATCATCCCTAGATGATTTTCGTTCGTTCGTTGGGGTTTTTTTTTTTTATTTAATTCTCCAATCCATGCACACATATACACGGAGGAATGCCTATAGATTAACAATTGATAACTTTTCAATACCGAGATGAGAAGTATTTGCATCATTCAGCAGCCGAGGAGATGAGGCACTCCTGCTCACTCATACACAGCAGACTGGATAGCGGATTTTTGCACAACACAAGGGTGCGCGCTGCAACTGCTGCTCACATCATCTAACTCGAACTGCATCGCTGATATGTGGCGATGGCGATGTCAGTAACCCCACTATGGAGGCATGGAGGCACAGTCGTGCAAATACTATACTCCCTGATGCTTAGTGCGAAGCCACAATGTAAGGTGATGTGGTGTAGAGATGCGGAGAGATGCTCTGAATCACTACGAAAGAAAACAAAACACCAACACAGCGACAGCGTTATGGCAATGGCACGCGGCGGTGTTTACTACTTCTCACACTCTCGCGTGCGCGTCTTTATTTTCGCATAGAGAAAGGGCTTGCCTCTTGTACAATTCTTTTTTGTTAATTTGTCTGTCATCTGCGTGTACTTCTTTATCACCTTGTGTGCTTTGGTGCATTCGTCTAAGTTGCCTTACAAGCTGTTGGGAGGGTGATCCATGAGAGGTTGGAACTTGTTTTTCTTGTAATATTTACGATTAGGCTTGGGTGACGATAGCGTTTTGCCAAAAAGTGTCCATTGTGTCGGCATGGTTGATGAATCACGCGTATATTCTGATTCACTGCCCAATAAGGAGTCGTTAGAGATATGAATCATAGTTACATAAGTTGCTACTAATGGTGTTTGGTATCTAATCCGAAAGGGTATTACGCACTAGATGAAGTATTTAGCAGAGACCCTTGAATAAGTCGACGAGGTGAACGGACGATGAGCTAATAGACCTTTAGTGAAACTCGAAAGAAATGATTTTTAAAAGGATGTAGGTCCTTGAGGAACATAAGTATATTTATATGTTTCAATTTGATTCGTGCTGCGAATGGAAGGAAGTTTATTAAGTCGTAAATAAAGTCTCAATGCTCACAACCAGTTGATATATTGCCAGACTAGGTCTGTTCTTTTATGAAAACACACAAGTTGTTTCTACTGCGAGCTGTAAATTGTCAGTATATGTTAAATCGTTCAATTAAAACTGTGTCCCTGGTCCGAACGGTGCTACCAGCTTATTTCTCGCATAATCCTCTTCATACTTGAGGTAACTTAATCAGGATATTATATCTATCCGCGATACTAATAATCAATTTTAGTGCCCAGGCTAAATTTTTCGAACTCGCAATGGGGAATATTTCAACACAAAATTGCATATTGTGACCTACACTATTGTGACTAAAATATTTAGTCTGAAAGTTTGATTATTAGTAAGGCCCTATATATAACGCGTGAGCAACCTGATACTAGCCCTATTTTAATAAACAACTTTCCAAGTAACACTAAGGGCCGTTTGCTGATACAACTCATAGCGAATTAAAGTGCCACATAAGAGTTTACGCCCTGAAAAAAGTAGCCCATAGGTATTTAATTAGAACTTAAATCGTCAAGAGTCGTATGAGCAAACGGCCCTAAGTTAAGTAGAATCTACAACTGCATTTACTTTCTAAAATCGTACTAGATTCTTATCTCAAGAACACGTGTATCGACAGTAGCTAATTGCTAAAGGAAAATGGATAGGTCCACAGATTTATTATAATATGGACTGCTAGTAGCCAACTTCGCGTTGGTTCCAACATTAGCGCTTGCGCTCTTGGTTCAAAGCGGAATAAATTGGAAATTAAAGAAACCGAAATAAAGTACGTTTTATGGGCTTCATTATTAGTTTTAAAAAAAAAAACTTCTTAGAATACATTGAAGACAAAAAAAGCTTAGAATACATTTCGTCTTATAAGTTGAACAAGGAGTAAGTTTATTCAATAGCTCCCCTGTCCAGTGTGACCAATTTAGCATATTTCCTGCTAAATATAGCAGGGGCTCTACTATGAAACTCTATTCTACTATTGATTCTATTCGAAAGATATTTGCGATTCTACTTTCAAATAGTACTCTCTATGAAAGTAGAATCGAATGTATGTTGGTAATACCAAACTATTCTCGCATTATGTTTGACATAACCCAAACGAGTCTCACATTATGCTTGGTATATTCCAAAAAATTGTTCGTGAAACAATTAAATAATAATAAATAAACATGGAAATCCGGAAAAAAATCAACAAGTTGAACGAAGGCGGATTAGAGATAAGTCTTACATAATGGAGCATTCAAATCTTTGGTCAAATTAGTCCATAAATGCTTGAATTATTGTCTAAATACCCCTTGGACAAATCTGCATGCCGGGTCATATATTGCACCATTATTTCAAACTGTGCCACCTTTGTATTTGGACTTTTAGATGATTCCCTGGCACAAAGAAAATAAAAACATTATACATATTACTATGTTTATGAAATATTCATGAATTAATTTATAAAATTTAGTTACTTGCTTACCTTCTCGCAAGCGCATTTAATGCAGAATGATTATTTGCGAATTCGAACGAATTTGACATTAACTTTCGGAAAAGGTAGTACCAAATTTGTACCAAGGAAACAAAAAATAGTTGGCAGTACTAAAGCTGTTCGAATTTCGCTTTGATAACTTATAGTATATTTACACCGCACCAAAATTTAACATTTCGGAAAAAAAAATTTCGAAATCAAGTTTGGCGTTCCCACTGAAACTTCAACATTTCAAATGGATTCATTACTGATCTTTTTTTCTGTTAAGAAGTCAGAAGTAGTTGAACCTAAAGAACATTTTTTTAGCTACGTATGTTAATTTAAACATGAATTTAAGTGCTAATTCAGATATATTAAATATATTGTTGACTCAATATAGAGGTATGGAGTTCGCGATGAAAAATTATTGATTTGTTGACAGCTACTTTTTTTGTCAGCGGGCTGAAAAGTCAATAAATGACGTGCGGAATTTGTAAAGAGGTTTCTACGATTTGACAAACTTACAAATGCAGTGACGAAATTTAACATTTCACTGAAATTCAACATTTGGAAATGTTGGAAAATGTATGGCGAAATGCTGGACATTTGGGCTGAAATGTTGAATTTAGCCGACACTATGAATTTATGTGCGGTGTAAATGTACTATTACTTATAGAATTACAAAGTTGCGATTTTGCGAATTCCAACAGATTCAATTTAGATTCGTGTTTCATAGGATTATTTTATTTTTACCCACTTTTTTTCAAATCATTTTTTTCAGCATAATTTCATGCTGTATCAGAAAAAAATAGCAACATTTTGGTTTAGCCAAATTATGAATTAAAATAACATTATAAAATCAAAGCAGGCGAACCTTAGTGTGAACAAGCCATTACAATTCTCATTTGACAGTGAACGCAGCCATTCAACGAATTCAGCAAGCTTGCAATTGCAATCAACTTTCCAACACACACTTTTTCTTTCCCTTTCGTACCCGCATATCTGCCGATAATGCTGATGTTGAAAGAGTTTTTAGCTTCATGAATTTGGTGAAAGAACAACTGAGGAATAGATTGAAAATATACATGCTTAACAGTATTCTTCTTACGAGAGATAATTTGTCAGAAGTGCGTTTTTTTCACAGTTTTACCATTCCGGAGTCGGAGTAACAAAATGTTATTACCCAAAAGAAGAAGAAGGAGATATGTGCTGTTTTTGAGGCGGCTTTAAATGAAGCCCAACAATATTAATTTATTTTAATGCTAATAATAATATTTGTATTTTTATTTAACACGAACAAAGACTAAACTTAATTGAATTAAAATGTTTTTTTTTTCTGTTACTCGAGTACTTAGCGTCACGACTTGATTTTTATTTAATGTTATCTTTGTAAAATGTATATCTTACTTACAGCTTTTTTGTTAATTTTTTGGGTTTTAAGCACGTTTGATTTAAAAACAAACGCTATAGCTTAGTACGCTGCTCGAGGTAAATTTTCGCTCCCATACAAAAATCTCTCCAAAATTTAGCTGAGCTAAATCTTAGCGACCCATTTAGCTGAGTGGTACGCATCTCGAGCTAAATAATCAAACTTTTGTTTCAACATGTACTTCATGTGTCTGTCAAAATTTAGCGTGGCCATTTAATGGGTCGGCACATTTTCTCAAGCTAAATTGTGTCAGATCGTTGTATATTTGTTGTTCTGTTGCGGAAAAGTATGCAAGGATGAGCTTTTTGAATTATTACGTGGACGAGAAGTACCTAGAATCATAGTTGAAATAAGAGAGAATTAAATTTTTGAAAGAGGTTTTTTTCAAAGAACAGCTGTTTTCTGTGACAGCGTACTCTATGTCAAAATTTAGCTGGGACTTTAGCTGATGTTTGGAGAGAAAAGTTGGAGACCAGATAAAATTTAGTTTAGCTCGAGCAGCGTACTACGCTTATCAAAAAAAAAACATTCTATATTGCTGAATTGAGTTGGTCACACTGCCCTGTCCTACATATATTTGTAAATTGAGGAGGGAATTTCATCCGCACCTGTAGCCATCGTTCAGATGATTTGGAGGCTCAAGTACATCTTCCAGTGTTATGAATCTATCAAAAATATTATTTGAACATTTTTAAAACTGTCCAGAGAACTTTGTTGATTTAAATATTTATGCAAAAGTAGTAATGCATAATATTAAAAAAAAAAAAACAATTGTAAAACAACAGAAAAAACTTATTCGCCATCAGTATAAGATAAATTTGCAATGTATATGGCAATAAATGAATTACAAAACGATTTTTTATTCAAATTCTATTGGTTTCATCTTATGCCCAAAACACATGTGCAAAATTCACTGCGCATCACGATTAGAATACACATGTTTATATATAGGCACACGTAAATTCAACACTCGCCATAGCACCGCAACTGCTGCAAATTTCAAGCGTACCACAACACAAAAGAAATTAAATTGCAATTTCAAGTATTTGGCCTCATTGGCTTTTGTCTGCAATGTCTCGTTCAAAATCCGTGTTGGTTTGACCAGAACCCTACTACAGAGTTGGCATATTGATGCGTTAAGGCTAATCAACGAACGGGAAGGAAACACCAACTTGGTCTGAAAACGCCCCGGGCCTGAGACAATCCAAAAGATTAAGCGTTACTCCTTACAAGGTAATCCTTACAGTCAATAAGAAATCAGATCAGCCAAATTCGACTGAAATCATTTAATGGATTAGCGTACGGGAACGGATCTATTATTTAGCATATATACTTGTTGTCGCCCTAGATATGTATCCAATGCTTCCTTTTCGTATTTGCTTCTTCATTTGAACGTGAAATAGACATTGTACATAGTTTATTCGAAAATAATTCTACAACTACCTTAAGATCATAAATAGCGAATTGAATATTTGACACATGTCAAGTGTTATAGCTGTTTGCTTTTTTTTTATAACTTCTCTGATTCGACTACATCATTGAGAGTTGTGACAATTCAATAACAAATTTAACTAATTTAACTGTCCAGGCTCAAGAGCTCATTTTAAAAGGATGTCAACGCACACAACCTGATTGATTCTCATTACAATTTGTTATGTGTGGGTATAGGTACGAGTGGGTGAATTTTACTTCAGACATTCATAACAAAAACTGCATCAAATTTCAAAAACTAACTAAATAAAAAATGTTTGTGTCTTTAGCTGCAATAGTAATGATGTGTCAACTCAAGAGAATGGGGATATGCAAAGCACTAATTTAATCGGTCTGACAGCTGACTGAAGTGATGCGGATGGGTTTATATTGGCCTTTTATTTATAATTAGTTTGCTAACTGAAGAAAAGTGGAAAATGGGAACGTAACATAAATTATTGAAAACTTTCAGAACAGAAAGCAGAAAAATTGCATGAGATATTTTACTCCTTCGGGTCTTCCAATTATCCAATTAGACTGATTGAAACATTGGTTGGCGTTTATAACTTTAAATTTAAAGGATTGCATGCGAATTAAAACTGTATTGCAGTAAATTTGTTGCGAAAAACAGCTGATTTTGACACTTTTTACTAGTCTAATCCACCTCAGAAGTGGATAGGTGTACAAAATCATGTGCCAGCCAGACAGTTTAGAACATATTCATGGAACAATAAGAAGAACAGTTTAAGATAGCATTTTTTTCTTATGAAACGTCAAAGCCTGTTCTCTTCTTCGGTTTTTTTTTTCCTAGTTTCCTGTACAACTTAAGTCACTAAACAGATTTATGTCAAATATATTTTTATTCGCTGTCAAATTTTGTCAACAAGTTGCGATAACTGAGTTTTCAGTTTACCATTTAAATTGTGTCATCGAAGTAGTAAAACGTACTAGATCGTTACTACTCGACTAGATTTCGAACACACGCACAAGTTTGCAAGATAATACAAAATTTCTCATACCAATAGTTGATCCATATGAATTAAAGTCCCTACGCTTGAAATAATTAAACAATGTAATGCCCCACGTAATTGCTGGGATGTATCTTATACCAGCTACATGATTTACACATATTTGGATGTGTCCTCTATTTTCTACTAAGTGCCTCACAATTTCTGAGAAAAATTGTATCACTCCATCCAACGCGAGCTTCAATTAGCACACATCTATTTGATGCAAGCACATATCTATCTGCCGAGTTTATTTGTTCACTAATTATGCATATTTGTAACTCGATTGTGTTGCATTAGCCAACCAAAACCATCATAGTCGGTTTCATTGGTAATGTGTGTACTGTACGTCATCAAGATTGCGGCCACAAGTACTCATTCCCATTGGCAATCGCTCGCTATCTGCCTCTATCGCTCGCGATCACTATCAATTTATTTTAATTATTCAAATGCGTTGACTGGCGCTGTTGTTGCTCGCATACACAGGCCAAGCCGTTCGTTTATCAAATCGCACATATAAACTCGGACATGGTGATTTTGTAAACTTTATCTGAACTGAACGCGCAAGTAATTTTCAATTTCTGTAAAGCCATCAAACACATGTGATGTTGGCAGCCCACAATGACAACAAGCCCAGTATATATGCCGTATGGGCGCGCAAATTGTGAAACTCAAACTCTGTCGAGAACTGGTTGGTTGGAACTGAAACTGTTACGCAGAATAAATTTCCAAACGTCCCACGCATTTTACGCGATATTTTCTTTTCCATTTTCCAGATTTCAGTTTCATTGTTCGATGTCTTCTTTGTGGCGGTAAGGCCGCGGCTCTGTTTATATTTTTATGGTTGCGCGTAGAGTTTTCTTTTCGATTTCTATTTACAATTTGGTATATGGAAATCATTGCACTTTTGTGTTTGTTTAGGACGTAGGTGGTTGGTTGTATTTACTCGTATTAACAAACACGTTTGTTGTGAGATTTGATGTTGCTTATAGTGAAATGTATTGGTTGCGTGTGTCGGGTGGATATTTCCGTTCAAGCAGTCTCAGTTGGTGAAATTTTAGTGTCTTTTGAAGGTGAAACAAAATCATTTCAGTCTTAGTTTTCTCTAAATAGTTACCTTTCAAGGTACAACCTCACAAAATAGGTACCTACAACGGCTTGCGAAAGGTCAAACTCTGTTTTAATTCAACTTTTTGACAACCGCAAAAGATCACTTTGGCCGTTGTTCAAGGGTCAATCATAAAGGGACTATTTAAACTGACGGTGGTATTAAAAATGGAGTGAAACGCTTGATATGAACGCGTTCCTTCGCCCGCTATGGCGCTAGATGACAAGCGACATGTCGAACTAATGTCAAACGACAAAAGTACCTATATGGTTTTTTAGTGTGACTTTGTCTAGTCTGGCCAAAGCTTTCGTGATATATCTTACAAATATTGCTGGCTGTCATACGAAAACGAATCCTGAGCAAAGGACGTTGAACTCATGGTGAAATGACAGTCCAACAATTTGCACAAATAAGCCGTAGAAACTTTATTTTGATACATAGACATCTGACGTAAACGCACCAACAGCGCTCGACTTTGTAGCTTCGTACGTCCGATAAAGATGAGATTGTTCTGTGAATTTCCATCATTCCTAATCTATTCGTTGAAATAGCTGCTTGGACGATGTAAGCAAATGCACTGACTATTCAGTACCAACTGCTTGTTCAACATCTTGCAGGTTGGCCACCTCAAATCCCAATTAAATACCAATCAAATCCAACTCTAAACTCAGTACCTAATTTGACAGATAACCTAACATTTTTGTTCAATGATTTTGCCAAAACTATATTAAAACTTGTGCTTTATTTCTATTTCAGATTCCAGCTTCCGTGATAAGCAGTGTCGGCACAATCAATTATCAGCATAAGAAACCCTTATCGTTCTCCCCAGCATCGGCGGCCACAATCGCAACCGCAGCTGCTGCCCATGAGATCTACGTTGTGTCACCGACGCGAACTGCGACGCCAACAAAATACAAAACAACACCAATAACGAATGGTGGTGGCAGTGGACGCAATTCGACGACCACCTGCTGCACAGAAGTTGATGCCAGTGATGCTGCGAAAATGGTTAGAGCTGCGTCGGCGTCGACAACAGTTCTCATAACAAATCAACAATTAGTTCAATCGCACGCCCAAAACGCAAGACATCGTCTTCCGTCACCAATCAAGATGGTGATACCGGCTACTAGCCCACATCAACAAGTGTTGCATCAGCAGCAGCAACATCAACAGCAGCGGCAGCAACAGCAACACCATCAGCAGATGCAACAGCAGCATCAACACCATCAGTTGCAGCAACAGCAACAACAACACGCTCACCATCAACAACAACAGCAGCAACAACAAATACAACAACAACAGCAGTTGCAGCAGACTCAGCAACTACAGCAGCCGCCACCACGTTTACATCCGAAGAAGCGAAAGTTCGATCCCGCAGAGCTAGAGAGAATGGATCATCCAAAAGTACAGCAATTACTGTTATCGGAGGTAGGCGGTGGCAGCGGCAGCAGCGGTAACGAGTCTGTTCCCATGACGCTGAAAAATGGTACCACCAACATAATAGTGTCTGCTCCCAGCTGGCAGTCAACTGCCACCACAGCGTCTAATGAAACGGTGTACATTAGATCAATCCCTTCAATGGTTGTTAGTCCGGCCGCTGGCGGGACTCAAAATATTGGCCGTCTAACTAATATGGAGAGTCCCGAGAAAAAGATCATCATAGCGAGGTGAGTAGGGTGTGGGTAATGTTTCCGATTTGAGTTCAATAATGACTTGAGATTTCGTTGCAGCCCTCAAAATGCTTACAAATTCCAAAACCTACAGACTGTCACAACAATCAACAGCAACAGCAATCGATCGAACACAAATACGCATCAGCAATACAATATTCCCTACCAGCAGCATCAGCAGCAACAACAACAGCCACATCAACAGAACAACACTTCGGTGGGAGTGCTAGATTTAAGTGAATGGACCAATACAAGGGTTTTAGCAAAGTTAGGCAATTACTACGCATCGGGCATCATTCGGCCAACTGAAAGTACCGCACCCAATTCTGTATGTGTGGAATTCGATACGCCCGAGAGTTGTACACAATTGTATACGGATGTCTTGACCACTGGTCGATATAATGTGATTCTGGATGCAAGTCCTCCAGCAGCAGAGGTATGTATGAGCTGATATTAGTTTTTGTTGGCAGTCACCTTTTGGGTAGTAGCACGCTCTACTGCTCTACTACCATACACCGACTGAGCTTTAACTAACAATAG
Source organism: Cheilosia vulpina (assembly GCA_916610125.1). Taxonomy (NCBI): domain Eukaryota; kingdom Metazoa; phylum Arthropoda; class Insecta; order Diptera; family Syrphidae; genus Cheilosia; species Cheilosia vulpina. Next base: position 19,197,971 of record OU744276.1, on the reverse strand, counting down.
CTTTGATCAAGTTTCTAAAAGTCTTATGCAAGTTTAACCAAGTTTGTTGTTGATGTTCCAGTCTTTTATAAGCACGATTTCGTTTTCGACTAATAAACTTATTTTTCTACAGATCAATTTGGATACACGAGTCTGTGTGCGAACACAAGTCGAAGGCCGACCAGGCTGTGTCTTTATAGAAGGTTCCGTGACTGAAATCAATCAGAATACCAAGCAATTTTCGGTGCAAATCGGTGAAACCAACTCTGCACAAATTGTAGGCCAGTATCTCTTGCAAACTCCGAGTTTCTATTCCCTTTTGTTTCCAGATAAAGACCGTCAAACGGGCAGACTTACGTCTACTGCTGCCACCTTGGTGGGACGAACTGAATGAGGTTTCAACTGCAAAACCAACGTACTCATCGTCGTCACGTAGTAATAGCGTTTCCGGGCAGCAGCAAAATTCCGATCTAGAGGGCAGAACTACCCAACGCATCATCAGCAAAAGCGGTCACATCGTTATCAACAACTCGGAGACGAATATAATCTACACTAGCCGCGGCGATGTCCTGCACAAGACTCATCCCGTGGCGTATGTTACCACACGATACGAACCATGTGGCAAGATCACATCTTCCGGTGGACATCACACACCAACGGCTGTAAGTAACATTGGTGGCATTAATAGTAGTACAACAACTCCACTGCAAATACATCATGTACTGCCAACTCTACAGCATAGCGAGGAGTATTACCGCACCACGGCTACATCACCGTTCCAGTCATCGAATATGCTAAGCAACAACGAGGGCACAGCGACCAGTTCTGGTGGTGGTAGCGGTAATGGTGGCCAAATTCCCGACATCATTGTTTCGCAAAATTTGGCGCAGAAAGTGCAAAGCCCCTCCACCGAGGAGATGCATCGCCGACAGAGGTCATACGACGATTATGAGTCTGATGACGAACTGAAACGTGTCGAAATCAGTGGCTATGCCATGGACGGTGATGCAGAGAAACTCTCAGGCGGTAGCAAAAGGAGCAGCATGCAAAGTCGAGGCAGTACTTCAAGTCTGCTCGATCAGAGGCTAACTCCACGATCTCATCCAGCAACTCCAAGGTAATGACAGCTCTGTCAGTTGTGATTTCGTCTAGTTTTGCAATTGGTTTCGTTTGTAGATCTCAGGCGACAACACCCCACCGATTTAAGAAGGGCGATGTCGTTCAATCGGAATCTGGTGTACGTAAGAAATTCAATGGAAAGCAATGGCGCCGATTGTGTTCGAATCAGTCGTGCTCGAAGGAATCTCAACGAAGAGGTTACTGTTCCAGACATTTGAATCAGAAGGGCAGTACATTGCGTTCCACCGGTCCAAGCCGATTCCCAAGGTAAGTCACTGCATAGCAACGTAGTCCCAATAATTAATGTAAATCATTTTTTTTTTAGTGATATAAGCAGTCGATCGAGCAGCAAAACACAAGTGGACGAGGAGACTTCCCGTGATTCGGAGACTTCGCCGAATTATCGAGTAGCAGGTCGCTTCGATCAGGAGGAGACTGATGTTGCCAATATGCTCGGTAAGTGGTATTCCAATTCTCGAATGTTGTTGTTTCTCCACAATGATTATAGAAAACACCCGGTCGCGTTTGTCTTCCAGCGGAAATATTTTGCGTACAACAAGATGCAATGCATCTTGCGGTAACGCAAAGACAGTGAAGTCTCTACTTGCCAGTAGAGACTTCACTGTTATCTCATAAAGCCGTGTAACCAAATGAATGAATTACAGTTCATCTTTCTGTTGTACTCAATAATTTAGTTCCTCTTAACTTAGCTGAAAATGCGTAGTAGTCAGGCTTAAATGCGGGAAAACACCTCATTTTGTGCAAGTTCGTGGAGGTATTTTAATGACAAATATTTTGAGGAGTGTGTCTATTCCGATGTAGAAAATCCTTGAGCAATACTTCAGTGAATTATGTCGATTTGACGTGCAAACAAAAACAAACATATTAGGCGTTTTTCTTTTTTAGTTCAGAGCTGAGCTCTGAACCGAGCTCGAGCATTATGAGCGCGCTCTGAGCTGAGCGTGCTCAGATCGTTCTGATGTATTTATGAAACACACTTGAGCACGTATCTGACATTTTTAATGAATATATGTATAATTTGAAAATTTATTAATTTTTATTTATTAAAATGGTTAACATTTAGTTCCAGAACAGCAAAGGTCGTCCACCATTTCAATTATTTGGTTTATCCTGTTTTTTTTTTCTGTCAAATGTGACTGTGAGTGTGTATTCATCTTTTTACTCAGCCTGTTCAGTCAATTTATTCTGAGCTCATCGAGCGCGCTCTGATTATGCTCAGATCGAAAAAAGAAACACAAATCTGAGCTCTGATGTATCTGAGCTAAAAAAGAAACACGAACTTTTTGTATAACAGTTCAGGTTGTGCTCTGAACTAAAAAAGAAAAACGCCAATTGTATCAGTGAAGATTTTAGTGAATTTTATTTTATACCTACCTAATTGAATTATTTTCGATTCGACCTGTACCTACAGGTGAAATCTTTTATCAACTCATAAACCTCGCCCATAAGAAAACCGTACCTGTGCATACGTTTGACGTTTCAACGAAAGCATGTCAACTAGATAATTTAACGCAGCGTTGTTTATTATTTAATATTCATATAAAAAAGCAATTTGTTTATACTTTATATAAAATTCGTACACGTTTTCTTGAATGGCCAATATGAATGTGTATCAAGAGATCGACATTGGCACCAAACTCTATCTGCAATGCTTAAGTAATTGACTACAAAAATTGCGCGTGAAAAATTGTGTTTGTTTCATTTTGTGTGTATTTTTTTTTGTTTCTAGTGTCCCTGAGTAGTTCCCGATCGGCGACACCATCGTTTTCCTCGCCTGTTAATCATGGGTCCTCACCTATGAACACAACTCATTCACCAGTAACAGTATCGAATCGGCAGAACTTCTTTACACCCATCGGTGGTCCAGCTCCAGCAGAATCCACGACAAAATGGAAGAATTCTCCTAGCCCAGTGCTATATAATGTCGGCTATTCGCAAGTGATACGACCTGAGTCTGTAAGGGCTCAACAACCAGCACCAGCGGCACAGCAGCAGCAGCAACAACAGCCACCGCCTCCCCAACCACCTCAACAGCAACAAATTCAACAGGTAAAACAGGTGCAACAGCAGCCTATGCAACAACCGCAATTGCAACAGCCGCAACAGCACTCATCGACAGTTCAACAGCAGCAGCCGCAACAACAACAACAACACCACCAACAACAACAACAGCAGCCGCAGCAGCAACAACCTGCAATGCAAACAACGACAGTTGGACACGCAACCAGCGTAATCAGGATCTCACCAGCATCGAACAATTACCAGTCGTTTCATCCGGTAATTGTGGACGCAACACAATTGGTACCAGTGTTGTCGCAGGGAACAGCTGTTCCCCCAACGCAACCGCCACAACAGCAGCAATCGGTGGTCTCTATAGTAGCGCCACCACAACAACCAAGTGAGAAATCGATTCCAAAAAACGGTAAGAACTCCTTGAATACCCGCTGAAACCTGTGGAAACTGATTTTACTCCTTGTTTTGCTTTCAGGGATTAACCAGGGGTCGACATTTCAGTGGCACACGCTCCTGCCATTGATCAATTCCCCCGCGAAACAACAATCAACAACAGCGACACCAACCGCTTCTACAGCGACATGTTCGGTCCCAATGGAATCGCCTGCGAGCGTTAAATCAGCTACGGAGCCAACGCCATTGCACGATGACTGCGAAGATGAGGTCGACGACGATGTGTTTGAAGCGTCGGCGCCAATCGCAGCACAGCCGCAGTTCAATTCATCGGGCAATGGTGTCTACAGATCGGTCGCCTATAGCACTGGAGGAGCAATGGCTGACAACAACAGCTGCCGACCACCTGCTGCAGTCACAGACGTAGAAGCAGCTGACACTGCTGCAGCGGCAACTGCGGCTGCCAAAAGGCGATCGCACTCCCTCAGTTCGCTGCAGAACACCTCCAAGGAACCCATGAGTCCCATGACGAAGGTAATTATCAAAATCAAATGTCCGCCTCAATTTTGTTTACTGTGAATGTATTTTCCAGAACAAGATTCGTCGTCCAATGAACGCGTTCATGATCTTCTCGAAGAAACATCGTAAGCTTGTGCATAAAAAGCATCCCAACCAGGACAACCGTACGGTAAGCAAGATTCTTGGCGAGTGGTGGTACGCACTGAAGCCGGAGGAAAAGGCCAAATACCACGAGTTGGCGAGTTCCGTGAAAGATGCCCACTTTAAGTTACACCCCGACTGGAAATGGTGCTCCAAGGATCGCAGAAAATCGTCAAGTTCGACTAAGGGCGATGCGGCTCGAATTCATAATGACTCGGGCGAAGGGCAAGATTCGTCGCTGGAGGAGAAGAGCCCCAACACATCAGCGGACACACATCTTCCTGGTCCCGACATTATTCCGCTCACCGTCGCTGCGTTTACTATGGGGGAGGCCCATAACAATGGCAACTACGTCAAGGAAGAAATGGAGGTGAAGACGGAATCTGTTAGCGAGGATCCGCAATCTGACGATGAACATGTATGAATCGAGATGTTTTCATTTACAAATTGGCGTCTCATTGTTTTCTCGTCCACAGATGGTAATTGCTGAAGAGCCACCCAATCCCCCTGATTCTGGCAAGCTTATCGACTTGAAATGCCGCGAACGTGTTGCTGACTCTGACATGGAGGACTCTGTGTTCGATTATAGGACAAACAATGAGAAGGTATCTTATTGCAATGAGTTTCATTTAGGTAGAGAAATTTAAATGTTTATTTTTTTTTTAGCATTCCGAGGCACTTGACCAACAGCGAAAGCATATGATTCATGAAAATAACAACTTGATGTATGGCAATAGCTCCAAAGAACAGCAACAACAACAACAACAGCAGCAGCAACTACAACAGCGCCAAGAACAGCAGCAACAATTGCAAAACGAAGCGGCTGCAGCACAATCTAGAGCTGCAAACTCATCGACTGCGGCGGCAAACTCGGAACGGGATATCACTCTCAAGCCGAAACCGATCAAAGCTCAGCGACCAATCGAGAATAATATGCTCAGTTATCAGCAAATCCCAATGTACTCATACAGCAGTCCAAAGAATCCGATTGGGGTGACACCCTTCCAGCCAACAGGTGAGTGCCAATGAGGATTACATTGTTTTACTAGACTCTAACACCTGCCACATACCGTGGTGGCCACTCAATTAGAAACGACAATTTTATAGCAATGTTACATTCCATAATTTTTTTATAAGAAATCTGTTGAGGTTGATTAGTGATTCTATCAATATCCCATGATCTAAAGTACACTTTTGTATGTGTGACAATAATATTACAAAAAAAAATGCGAAATTATTTAATCCAAATTGCACCTGGACACACAATTAGAAACAGAAAGGATAACTTAACATTTCATTAAAATTCTTCGATATAATACTATTCATATAAATATTTTGTAGAGAATCCCTTATTTTTAATAACTGCAGCCAATCTTCTTTGCATACTTTCGACCAAGGCGCGGCATCTTGATTGTGGTATACCTTCCCAGACCTCCTTAATATTTTGGAAAAGTTCCTCCGAATTTCTTGATTTCTTGGACTTCAATCCTCGCTCGATGTCTGCCCACAAGTTCTCTCAAGGCACATGTCATATCGCTTGCATTGTCGGGGGTGTTACCATATTTGAATCAAATTTTAATAATTTTTCTTTTCCATATTTTTTTAGAAACAAATTTAGTATTTTATGTTCAAATATGCAATACATGAACAACATTTTGCTGCTTGCACATCCGTTTATCTTGGTATATTAAGGTGTGTCCAGACCAGCGAAACATTTCAGAAACGTTTCTGAAGCAAATCGAACACATTTCATACACATTTATAAGAGATTTCTGAAATTTAGTTATTAAATGTTTATGATGTATTTCAATTTAATTTTTCTAGTCCAACTAGAAGAAAATAATGTGGTAGGGCTATTAGCAGCGAGTAAAGTTTATATTTTTGTAATTTTGGTCTCGGGAATCACGTGACACACGATTTAATTCAAATATTCGTATTAAATGAATCACTTTCTCATTAGGTATTCCAAGCTTTTCTTGACATTTTTATTTTATTTAAAAAAAATAAATACTAATCTAAAAACAGCGCTCACTTTCTGCAGTTAAACTTGTAAAACAAAAATGATTTCCCATCACGATTGGGAAACTGTGAAACATTTCATTCATTTTTTTTTTGTGTCCAGATCCAAACCAGCAAATTTTTAGAAATTTTTATAAAACATGGAGGTATATAATTGTTTATCAAGTGTTTGGCTGGTCTGAAAATAACACGGAATACGGATGGGGATTTAATTCATGCGCGACAAAAATCAATTGATATTTTGTGTTAAATTTTTTTGTCTGGCAACGTGATTAGGTAGCTATCGTTTACAGGCATACCAACATTTTAAAATGAAACAAGCCATCTAGTGGGAAATAGTAGAAATAATTTTCAGATCATTATTCGTGATCTCGATGAGAAGCAGGATCAAGTGCTGTTGTTGTAAATGCATGTAAATCGATGATCTATATGGATCATATCTGATAATAAAAACAGCTACTGTAGGGCAAACATTTTTCTCTTCAAATGCTTTCTCGATTTTATCTGTGATTCTATGCACCTGATCAATGGTAGAGTGTTTGTTTCTAAATCCAAATTGGTGAATTGGGACTAGCGTTTTTTCATCTAATATTTTTTGTACCCGTTTTGCCAGCACTTTTTCGAATAACTTGGGCAACATTGGTAGAATAGATATTGGGCGATTGGTTGGTTTTGGTATCATTATTACCTCAGTGACTTTCCACATGCTTGACACATATCTTAATTTAAATGCAGCATTTATAATCTGCGCTAGTTTTTTTTTTAAACATTTTCGTGGTAATTGTTTCAAAATTTCAAATCAAACCCTGGGACCTTTTTTGTATTTATGCTTTCTTTAGCTGTTACCGACCGAATGGGTCTATCTTCTTCGCATCTTACTTCGAGTCCTTGATAACCTTTATCTTCATAAGGTTTGAATACGTCTTCAAGTTACTCAGCAAAAGTGTTTGCTTTCTCTTGGCTGCTTTTCGCCCATCTACCTTCTCTGGCGGAATGTGAGCTATTGGCCTGTTCATTTTCTTTGTTGCCTTCCAGAGCTAGTAGTCGGTACTAGCATCATTTGTACGACTTGTGAGGTAAGTTGTGAAAGACTCATTATTGAATTCCCTTGCCGATTTTCTGAGCTTATAATTGATGTTGTTCAGTGTGGCCTTGGCGCCCTTGTTTGTTGCCAGCGTTTTCTAGCTTTCCTCTTTTCTGTAATAATTTCACATATTTCGCGAGGATAAGAGTTTTGTGTGATCTTTTTTGTTGTTTCGGGAGTTGCTGTTGAGTTTCTACACGACCGATATTTGCACTGTACGATTATTTCACTATTCGTTTGTATTATCAAGTCTCCATTAATTTTGTCTCTTTACCATTATTTGTTTTTTTTCGATTATTCGCTTATTAAAACTTCTGTATTTGAAAGGATAACACATGTGTTTTTTCGCAGACCTTTTATATCTTCAATAGTTGCAGCCCACGCAGCTTTTGTATATTAATCGTCAATATTTAGACTCCTTCTTCTAGTTGATCTTCTGTTTGAATAGCTGATGATAGTTGAATACACTCTTCCAACTTCTGCCTGAAGTCGTTCCAATCAGCCAGTCTATTAATGAAGTTTAGGGCTATGTTCTTTTATTATTATTCTATCGCCAAGTATAAGAAATACCTGATCTTCAATCAGATCATTCCTCTATGCTTATTTTATTTGAATATATTTTTTTTTGGATAAAAAGAAGTCAACAAGATCTTGGGTTTTATTCCTATCTGTTGGTCAATAGGTAGGTTTTCCCGTTGAGTGATATTTGGCGCCATCTTCTTTAATTGCTCCATATGAGAACTATATGTATTTGTTAATCTAGATTCCCAATATTTATTTTTGGTGTTAAAATCCCCTCCCGCGATTAATCTATTGTAAGAGACTTTTAAAATCATTTATCTTTAGTCTATAGCTAGGAGAGCAGTATACTGCTGCAACAAATATTTGCCCACTGCTCGTTTCTACACTTATGGAAATTCCTTAGATGGCACATGATTAATGTTTTATTGTATTATTTACTAACACTGCAGCCCCACCTTTTGCACAGTTATGAAGATGTGGGGAGTGATATAATTCATATCCTTGCAGTTTAAAGTTAGTAATGAATTTAAAGTGTGTTTCTGAAATGAGACATATATCTATCTGGTGTCGATTGCATCTCGTCCTTGCTACTCTCGATACCATTAGCATTCCATTCAAGAATTTTTATTTTATGCATCTGTCTGTCTTTTGGTAACAGCTCTTTTGCCGCTGTTCTGTCGCTCTTCTGTCTCTCTATTCTATCTAATACCGTTTCATTCGATTTTTCCATGGAACCAATTCCAAACCAATCTTAATGTGTAATTATCATTTTTGTTGAATCTTCCGCAGGTGGCGCCTTCAAAACGATGCCCATCAGTCCGAAGGGCACAAAACTAGATGAACAGCCAGGCGGCGGCAGCGACAACAACTCGGCCACGTGCAACAATAACAACTTTATGATCGAACAGGAAGAGTGTGACAAAAAGATCAAACAAGAACAAATGTCGCCATTCAATGTTGGTAGCGGCGGCGGCAGTGGTGGACCAACAATTTTCACCTTCAATGTGCCAACTAACCTAAACCATTTGAAAGGCTCCACATCGGACTTTGTCAGTAGTCCGTTGGCCGGTCCACCCAACAGTGGCAACTCCCTCTCCGAATCAGCAAAAGGTAAAGTAAAACCAGAACAAAACGATGCCTTCCAACAAAATAAGTATCAGTTGTCAACTAACAATACTAATAACAATAACAATACAGTTGCACGCAATAGTAGTCTAATGTCAAATAGCTCATCCACGCATGAACACAATAATCATCATAATCAGCAACGATATCATCAACAACGTCATGGTTCTATCACTAACTACCTCCAATCACAACATAATCATTTACAAAACCATAATAATCAAACTAACCCCACTGTCATAACCTCGACTAACAATTGCCCTTTGATCCTTAACAATCTAACATCTGACCATGACGATGCACATGAAAACACTCCGACAACAACGACGACCACACACAATGACCAACATGAAAATGTCAATGCAGTCTTACCATCCACATCCGTGCTGTACGACGCATTAGTGCTTGACGCTCTTGATGGGTCAACGCTCGAAGACGAATCTCTTGTCCATCAATCGGACCATCACCAGATGCAGCAGCAGCAACAACCGAAACGTGTTCACCATCAACAGCAGCAGCAGCATCATCATCAACAACAGCATCGACCCAAGGGAACTGTCCTCTTGATACAGACAAAAAACCCATCAATCGCAACAAACTCTCATGATAGCTCTTCTTCTGCTTCCCTATATTCATGTGGTGTGGGTGGTGGTAATTGTAATGGTGTCGCTGATGCTAGTAATGGTAGGATAAATAATCGATCATCTACTAATCATTCGCTTTTTAATAATAAGAACAATGGTACAAGGATGCTAACCTCTAACAATATTAACAATAACATTAGTAACGATATACAAACAATGAAAAAACTCACACTCAGTACTAATCCCGATGACAAACAATCGATTCTAATGATCAATTCGACTGCGTTAAATGCAGCTTCATTGACAGCGATAGCATCGTCCGCTTCTTCTTGCTCCTCCTCCTCCTCTTCGTCGTCATCGTCACTGTCATCGGCATCGTCTATTTCGACAGTTTCACCAGCTTCCGTGCCACCAACGAGTGCAATTCCATCATCGGTCATGTCAACCGGCCAGCAGATCCTAACCACAACCGCTGGACAGAAGCAAATCATGTTGGCTTTCAATAATTCAAATCATCAGGTGAGTTTGCAAAACGCTATGCGCCAACCGCACATCCCCATATCAATGAAATGGATTTCTATTCATCAGGTTGCATTTCTACCGATGCAGAACAGCGATGAGCAACAGCAACAGAACAAAGTCACGCCGAGTTCTCCAAATGTAGTGCCAATGAGTAATAGCAATGCGGTCACACCAACTGTGCAATATTTGTTTAAGAAAAACTGTCAACAGCCAGCGGGCAATCCGAATGCCGTTCACAATGCGATACTGTTGCCGAGCTATAGCCAAGGTAAGAGTTTTATTTATGATCCTGTAAGTCCGAATAGACTAATTTTCAATGTCCCTTTTATCCATTACGATGGTCACTCGCTTGATCTTTCAAATTTGCCAACCGGATTGAACTAATAAAATGCATTTCAATTACAGAAACAACGCCAACATCGCCTGGCTACAAGTCACTACCAACGACACCGCAATCGTCTGGTGATACCAAAGGAAGCCTTCCCCAATCCGATTCCGATGCGGATAAGCAATATAACGACAACGATCAGGAGGACTCTGAGAGTCAACAGTTTGTATTGGCACCGACGCCGGCGCAATTGGGTCGCGCCCCGCTTCAGCGACGAAAAAACATGTGTAAGTAGCGTACACCGTGTGCTTGTTATGAAAACGTCCGTTCTTACAAATCCCACTTGCATGCCACTGTAGGTAAAAGTGATTCGATATCGCACACGGCAGCAGCAACAGTCACGTCAACTGTAAACTATTCCACTGCCAGCAGCGCTGATTCGACAATCGTAACGACAATAACACAAACAGCAGCAACACCGACACTGTTGTTGTCCACAGCCCTGCCGACACCGACATCGTCCACCCCCAGTTGTGACGAGCACCTAAAGTCACCACAAAAATCCAATCCCACAAAGAAGAAGAACGACGACATGGACAAGTGAGTCCAACCATTTTTTTTTTTATTATTTTCTTCCAACTACTTAACTTGGGGTTTTTTTTTTTATAAATTCCAGTGTCTTAAAACAAGTTGACTTTGAAAAGAAATACCAAGCTTTGCCTCAATTTAAGCCGGAAGACTGTCAGTCGCCAAGTGCTATATCAGTGCCATCATCGCCACGCGTCTACGGGACAAACTACAGAAAGAAGAATCCCGTGCAGAAGATTCGGAAGCAATTTAGCTCGATGAATCCCTGTGAACCATTGTCGACGTGTTCTGTTTTGCTTGCAGACAGCGAGGATGAGTCGACAGATGAAATGTCGATACCGACGCCAACACAGCGTTTCTTTGGGCCCGACTTTAATATTGATCAACTGAAAGGAGGTAAGTCGTTTGACATCTGCCCGCCAGTGAACACAGTATGATAATTTATGAGTTTTGTCTTAGAATTAGAATCGAATCAAACAGGCAGATCGCCGAGGACACCACAGACGCCATTGCAAAGTGCCCGATCTGATGCGAGCGAGAAAGGTCACAGAAAAGTACTGGAACAGCGGCGTACCCTTGTCATGCAGTTCTTTAGCGAACACGGAATGTTCCCCTCAACGCAGGCTACAATCGCGTTCCATGTAAGTTTGCCAAGCGTCGCGGGCTCTTAGCAAACAAAGTTTCAATATAAACTCCTTTGCAGACTAAACATATTGACGTATTTCCGAGAAAGCAAGATCTGCAGCTGAAAATACGAGAAGTGCGTCAGAAACAAATGGGCAGCTTCACTCCGCAATCAGCTGGTCCGGCAACACCAAGCGAAACAAATACAGGTGAGTGGTTTTAACAAGATCAGATGTGTCTGTGCGCAGTAACATCAATGAATAGTATGCATATAAGGAACGTTTGTTCGACATCGAGTGTGCCTTCCATTGCACTCTCGTTTTAAAGCAGACGACCTCCAACCAGTTGCCTCAACTTATGCCTTACCAATCTTAGTCGTATTGGCGCTGATCGGCGGTAATAAGTGTTTTTTTTTTTAGTCTACTCTTCCTGTTTCGCCTTCTTTTAATTGGAATTGGGATTTATTGGCAGTCATCGTTCTTTGTGGTGAACTCATCCTTAATTTCCATTTGGGGTTCCGTGTGCCATCGTCCGAGGGGCATACTAAAAACTGCTCGGTTGGTCAAACATTTTGCGACTCGAGCCTTTCGATTAACCAGCGTAGAGGGTGTCAGAATGTTGGCAACGCCGGTACTCCCAAAACAGCATGCTCCCCGTGCCCCGTAATTGTTCTAAACACATAGAGACTCGTAGGAGGTCCTTCTGTTCGTACCTATGAATTCTTGGTTTGTCCAATTTTATTTTGGTTTGCCTGCTACATCAGGATAAGAAAATAGCAACCGACAGTGAACCATCTAAAGGCTTTCACTATGACATCCAGTGGCACCTACTCTACCTAGTTTGTTTGCTGCAAATTCCTTTGCCGGTAACTAAGGAAGGGAAGTTAAAAGTTGTGTGGAACCTTATGTTACGTCAGACAATCGCACCACTGACACTGACACTATTATGCCGAACTATACACTAAAAGTTCGACTTCGAGGTCTATTTAACTTCGAATACCATTTTTGGAAAATTCGAACAGCTCTGTACTGAATTGGTTCCTTACTCTCAATGAACATTTTTTTTTTCAAGCGATAGAAACGGTCCTCCGATTTTATACGGAGGATTTTTTGCTTTAGGGTATTCTTCCGGAAAGCTAATTGGACATCGGAGCATTGTTCCGATACAAATGTAACGCAATACAGTGTTTTGCGTTGCAGTGTGGATCATGTTTGTTTTTTGATTGACATTTTTGACAGCTTCTTAAGAATTGTTTTCCGATACCTATCGTCCAACAGCAATTAATCGGGTAATTTATTTATGATATGGAACAAAGAGTTAATATATGTGAGCAATAAAAGTAAATAGCAATATAGGAACGCAATTTATTGTACAATGAAAAACTTCGATTCTGTTTTTTGATTATGTTTATTTTAACCTTTAGAATTTTATTGGTCAAGTCGAGGAAATGATATCGGCCAAATGGGCGCCGTCACAATTGATTGCCATACTTGTTTCATGGCATTTTTCATCACTTCGAGCGACAGATTCTCGCACTCGTGTCGAATGTTGTCCTTGAGGGCTTATAGGGTCTCGGGCTTGTTCACGTAAACACGGGACTTCAAAAAAGCCCACAAAAAAAGTCTGGAACGGTTAAATCGGGCGATCTTGCAGTGCAAATCGCCAAAACGAGATATGAGGCGACCCGGGAACGCCGCCTTCAGATTATCAGTTGTGGCTCGCGCAGTGTGTGCCGTAGCTCCGTCCTGTTGGAACCACATGTCCTAATTCGTCCAATTGCGACAGAAAAAACTCGATTAACATGGCCCTGTAGCGCGCACCGTCCACTGTTGTTGTTTGACCAGCGGCGTTCTCGAAAAAAAACGGCCCGATGGCTCCTCCTCCAGCGTGAACAGCGCACCATGCAGTAACTTTGATCGGGTGTAATGGCTTCTCGTGCATTACTCGTGGATTTTCGGTGCCCCAGAAGCGATAGTTTTGCTTGTTCACGTACCCGCTGAGGTGTAATGAACCTCATCGCTCATTATGATTTTGGTCGAAAAATCGTCCTCGAGATTGAGGATGGCTCGGGCGTAGGTTACACGCGTTTGGCGGTCGACAGGCAGCAGCTGATGCACGGACTGGATTTTGTACGGGAACATGCGCAAGTCTTTGACCAAAATTCGCCTTAGGGACGACCGGCTGATGGCTAATTGCGGCGTCTGGTAGATGTTTCCGGTGACAGCTCGACATGCTCGTCAACAGCGGCGAAAATCTCGGCACAACGGGCGCTCCGGGGCCGGCCACTCTTGGCAACGTCTCGTGTGGTCCCATACTCTTCAAGGTTGGTGGCCAAACGGCGCAGTCGGCGTCGGACGGCCGTGGAATCGGCGACGGAATTCGCGCTGCGCCAACACTACAGACGAATTGCTACGCAAAAAAAAAGACACGATTATTCCGCGTTCTTGAGGAGTGTATCACTCCATGACTTGTTTACTTGTATACTACAAATGTCAAAACAGATTTGACATTGGCGGCCATTTGCAAAAATAAGAGTATCTTCCAATAGGGTGATCTCTTTTGGCCCACCTTGTATTTATTGCTTCAATTTGTGTTTCCAGTGCAAGATTAAGCATGAAGGCGAACATCATAGTAAATTAGAGAACAAAGTGACTATTCGCAGGTTTTTTTTTTGTACTGACACAGCAACATATTTGACGTAACTTAATGGAATTTACATGAAAAACCATCCATTGCGTCGACGGATCGGTCAATATTGACGTATTCGACGGAACGAACAGTCACATAGAATCCGTCGCATACGGTGACAGCCAGTGTTTTAAGTACTTTGTCCTCGTATTTCCCACGAAACGTAATAATATTCCCTATTTCACCGTACCCAAATTCCCTCTTAAATAATTACCTTGACAGGTACTTTCTTTTTTGAACAAATCTTATTTTTAAAAGTAAAATTTATATTTTACGAAAACAAAATCACATTAAATTACCTTTGGTATAAAAATCTAGTACTAGAAAATGTTGGTACTAGAAAATCTTGCCAAAATGAGATTTACATAAGCTCTTTTTAACAAAAGGAAGAAATCCCACGTTATAAGAAAACTTGTGATAGCCAATGACAGTTTCTCTCGCGCTCTCAATATTTTCACCAATGAAATTGCTGCATCTTTCGCTGTGAGATCCGTCAACGGTTGCAACTGGCAGAAAAATTGAAAGTAAACCTGCTACTTTATCCGTCGCCTCCAGCACGTGTGCTTCTTATGGGTTAGCTTCCGTAAGGTGCTCTGCAGCGCTGCCGAAAGTACTACAATAGTACTCCTTTTTTCGTCCGCCGTACTCCCGTACTCCCCAAAGACAAATTATACTCCTATTTTTACCCGATTGGTTAGTTTCGGATTTAACTATTTTCACCTGTCTTTACATTTCCCTATAGGGAGCAAATTGCAAAACAAATTTTACGTTCTTGATGTTTCATCAAGATTTTTTATGTTCGATTTTGTTAACAAACTTGCCGCGGATCAGGGGTGGAATCGGCTAAGGTGATAGTTGATTGTCGCTTTTGATTATCAACTCTTCTTTGCTCTGCATAAAGCGAATAGTAAAAAAATATTGATTATTAGCATCGCTTAGAGTTTTAAACGTCATTTCCTTGCCGACGCCGTCATTCCGAGGTTGGTTCAATTTATAGCTGATTTTTTACCGAACCGTTTCTCTCGAATTTGGCCACCAAACGTTGGATTGTCGACCTTGAAGGGCCACCATGCCTGTCATAAAAGGGATACAAAGCGCGCAAATTTAGCACATTTTAATAGAATGATGCGTTTTTTTATATTGCTCACATGATCTGTATAGAATCATTGGTTTACAACAACAACAGTTGGATCACATATTATTGTTGTAAGCCATTGAAATCAATGATCTATATAGATCATGTGGCGATAATAACAAACGCCTAATGTTTTATCATTTGGGCGTTCTGCTCAATTCTGTAACTTGTCATGCTGAACAATAAACACCAGATTAGACGGATGCCATCAAAACAACATGGCCGCCAAAGTCTGCCAACATCAACCCGTTCAATTGAAAAACCTGTTGCAAAAATGTAATTTATTAATTTTTGTTTTGCACTCCCCAAAAAAATTCGTATATACTCCTCAACGAAACATGAAACGGTAGCCCTGGTGCTGTGTATTCTATCTATCTGTCAGCCGAATTACAGCCGAATGTCAGCCGGCTTCTTCAGATTCAGATTTCGTGTGTCTAATCGAACATAAAATCGTCAATTGCAACTTTTTGTGTTGATATTAGTGAGGTTTTATAAGGACTATGTGTGGCCTTCTACACTTTTCTAAGCATTTTGTATTCACTGCTAAAATATTATATTAAAACATTCTAAATTTGCGTCCAGATTGATTCCTAAACATTTTTACATAAATAATTAACGAAAATAGATCCACCCGATGCAATGCGTTTCTTTTCAGTTGAAAAATTTCACGAAAACGTAAACAAACTCCACTAGTTGTCAAACTCAAACGTACTTGTATTGGTAAATCTGAAGCAAATCTGAGAAAAAATCCAGATTCGCAAAAGTTCTCTGAAATCTAAAAAAGATTGCTTTTGTTTGTACCAAACGAACATAAAAATTCCTCTGACAGCAAAAAAAATACTCTGAGAACGCCCAATCGAATACCACATTATAGAGTGTTTTGCGAAGCCCATCGTTTCACAGGTGGGCTATCTTTTTGGGTCAAACGTCAAAAAATCTTGTAGGATAACAAAGCCGATTTGTTATGGTCAAAATAGTATTTTGCTTAAAAGCGCATAATTTCTATTACTTTAACTTCTCATATTTTACCTAATACATTTGATAAACATAATTTTTCAACTCTACAATGATTTTATTCTGTGTTTTGCACGTAATTATAAACTTTTCAGTCATTTTTTAACATAATAAATATGCTACTGCCATATAAAATCTGTTTTGTTTTCCTACAAGTTTTTAGCTGTCACTTGGATTTTTCTGTTTTTATACCCTCCATAGGAAGGTATATTCACTTTGTCATTACATTTGTAACGCCAAGAAGGAGTCACCGGAGACCTCAAAAAGTATATGTATTCTGAATCGATTCAGCCATGTCCGTTTGTCTGTCTGTCTGTCTGTCTGTCTGTTGAAAGCACGATAGCGCCCAAAGGAATTGACATAGGTGAATGAAATTTGGTGAAAAAACTCCTTTTTATCGTCGTTAGGTTGGTATTAAAAGTGCGCTATGTCGGTCAAGTAGTTCTGGTACCTCCCATACAAAATCAATATTAGACACATGTGTCTCTCTGTTGAAAACACGTCCAAAGCGTCCAAAGGAATCCACGTAGGCAAGTGAAATTTTGTGAGAGGACTTACTTTAATCGTCGTCAGGTTGATATTAAAATAGGGCTATGTTGGTCAAGTAGTTCGGGCACCTCCCATACAAAACCAGTTTTGCATAACTTGTATGCAGTGGAGGGTATCAAAGTATCGGCCAGGCCGATGATAACACTTTTACTTGCTTAGCTGACACTTGTTTTTTCTTCTTCTTTTTAATTGACACTGACGTTGTCGGGAACTACCCTATTTGCCGCGATTTAACTTTGACAGACCCCGTTGTCATTATTTCATGCCAGTTAGTTTCCAATTAAAAATAATTTCTCTTTTGTGAAAACATTGAATCTTGAAAAATTTGTAAAAACTGAAATTTCTTTATTTATTTGTTTTTGTCTTGTGCTTCGTAATTGACACGATCCACATAGGTACGCATAATTAAATTCCACGAATCAATAAACCGATCCATACACATAGACGCACATCTTTTCTCGGCAGCTCCAAGCGTGGCCCCAGGTTTTGCGACGCACTGGACAAAACACTTTTTCGTCATCCTCGTAATAAATTCCTCAGCATTTGCAACATTCAACTGGCGTTGGTATTCTTGTAGAACTTCCTCTTGTTGGGCGGCAGTAAGGTTTTGGAATTTTTCAGCCATTTCTTGATATTGATACTGCTAATTTAATAATTCTAAAACTTTACCTAATACGGCAAGGAAGTTTTTCGTTCTCCTCAAGAGTGACAGGTGAATTGCTTAAGTGACGCATAAATTTTTGAATTTGCTAGTAGGTTACTGTGATCACATACTTGAAAGGTACTTTTAATACCCCGGCAGCTGAACTATAAAATAGAAAGACTGCTGCAATTTTGCTTGCAGGTAAAGGATGTATGACTAGTTAAAGTAAATGGGAGGCACGCATCCACTTTCGTAACTCGGTAAGGTAAAATTCAAACAATTGACCGTGTGTTCAGAAAACTGAAAAATAAAAAAGTTTAAAACTGCATCGTATGTTAAAACAGATATGTGCAATTCGATTGGGCGCTTGGAAAAGTGCTCTGATAACTTTTTTGCTCTTAGAGCACTTTTTATGTTCGCTCGGTACATGAAAAGCAATCTTTTTTAGATTTCAGAGCACTTTTGCGAATCTGGATTTTGTCTCTAAGGCTACATAAATGTATTCCAATCGCACGAATATCAACAAAGAAAAGAGCTAGTGACGTTTTTATGTTCGATTAGACAAATAAGAGCGAATCTGAAAAGGCCCAATCAAAAACCACAATAATTTTCAGTTGTCAGTCATCAACAATTATAAATGCATTTATGTAGTAAAGGGTGTCCCATAATTCACACATAATTTGAATTTTGCGCCATTTAATAGTACAGTGATGCCAACGGAAAAAAAGCTAACAATGTGACAGCTGACTGTTCCGGGTTAGTAAAAATGTAGTGCTATACGAAAGTACAATGCATTCTCTAAATTTCAATCCTGGACCCGTTGGTATTAGAACAGTTTTTTTTTTAAATGTGTTCCCTTCCTTTAGATTCCATACTTTGCCATAGATTCAATGTATCGTTGTTATTAGTGAGATATCTAAGGGTAATCAGGTCGATGCCATTTAAACTGATTCAGTAAAGCGTTTGACCGAGTCGACCACAAGCTTCTCTACAAACTTGAACGTTTAGGGTTCCCTGTAGTGTTTCTTAGATGGCTATCATCCTATTTAGGAAACAGATACCAATTTGTTAAGTTTTGAGGACACTTATCCAAAGAAATCTTGGTAACATCCGGTGTCCCTCAAGGAAGTCACAATTGGCCCACTCTTATTTATTTTATTCGTTAATGATGTTGTCAAATTTGTTCCACATTGCATTGCAACATCCTGATGTTTGCCGATGATTTTAAAATATACTCGTTAATGATGTTGTCAAATTTGTTCCACATTGCAACTTCCTGATGTTTGCCGAGGATTTTAAAATATACTCTTCGTGCATTGATTCGAATAGTTTTGATAGATTGAATGCACATCTCCAACACTTCGTTTTGTGGTGCACAAAAAACTACTTGTCCCTTAATGTTAGTATATGTTGGGTCATTACTTTTCCCCTTCGTACCTCGCCTTTCGTTCACGCTTATTCCTTCGACAGTAATGTTATTCCGCGTGTATCTTTGATAAAAGATACTATCCTAAACTATCCTACATTTTCCACTATGAATACATCACAAATGAAGCAAAAAGAGCATGGGGAATGCTTAAACGTAATGCTAGGGTGTTCACCGAACCCTATGCGCTAACAATTTTATATTTGACGTTTGTTCGATCGCTGTTGGAATATGTCCATTGTTTAGTGTCCATACTACAATACTCATGTTGTAAGAGTCGAAGCTATTCAGACGTCTTCCTTGGTCTGATCTTAATTACTTACCCCCTTATTCAGCATGATTACAACTTATTGAACTCGAGTCCATTGAGAAAAATTCTCCGACCTTGTTGCATTCCGTCTAACCGCGTTATACCACTTACTTTTGACTGCTACACGGCACATTTTTCTCCGAAGCCCTCCGACAACTAATTGCTGCTGACAAACATTCGAGAGTATAACTGTCATGAAAGAGCTTCGTAATTGTCCTTTTGGACTAGGTATTAAATTGTAGATCCCTTCAAAAAACTCACACAGATCAAATGGTTATGAAAATCTAGGCCTATGTCTCTACGGACCTGTTGTGTAAACTATTTATTTTATTTTTTTAAATTAAATTTATTTGCAACCACAAATAGTAAAATTTCTCAAACCAAAATCACTCTCAAAGAAAACGTTGTAGTACCTATCTTGTTTAGTAAGTCTGACAGCTCTCTGACTAGATCTATCTCGGTTTTGATTGGGGGAAATCGGTCATATGAGCACTGAGCAGCTGGTTCAGTTGACGTTTATGGAGGGGTAGTTGACAGTTCGCGTATGTGGCTGACGTAGGAAAAGTGACAGCAGCAAATTTGTAAAAAAATTGTTTCCACCAATTGTTCTGAAACCACATTTTGCACGGGTACAGCTAGTTCTTTAATAAAGAAAAGAAGCATTTCATAACTACTTAAAAAAAAACATACAAAATAATTAAATAGCAATGAATGTTCAAATTATAGGATATAGAGAAAAGGAATATTTTGTTTAGATAATTTTATAATGAATTTTGAATACATAGATAGAGTAGGTTCGGGTAATGTGGAGTACCCTTCTTGTTTTTTGAAATATTTCTGAAATAGAAACTTATTTTGATAAGAGGGGCTTTTGTTTTTATTCATTGGAATGTTGTTGTCAACATTTACTCTTAATTTTTTATAAAAAAAAAAAAAAATCAAATAAACAAAAGTTGAGAAGAATTACAAAATTCGTAATTTTAAAAAGTGTCGAATAATGTGAACCCATCTATGCGGGTATTGTGGAGTACTACTCCGAACTACCAGAAATAACTTAAGTCAATATTTTAACAATAAAAAATTAACATTATCTTCAATTATGCAAACAAAAATTAAAATTAACATCACAATGAAACCTTTACAAAACAGGCGACTGATGTGGAGTACTACAACACTTCATTCGCTCCTGCGTACTGCACATTTACCGAAATGATAGTGTTTTCAAGAAAAATAAAATTGAAAATTAATACTAAGCAGAACTGTGAAACTTGCCTTAAATGCCAAAATAGCACTATATAAAGTTTCGGAATACTAAAACAGCCAACGGAATGCAACTTGAATTCAATACATTTTACACGATTTATTTATCTTCAAAATAAATTAACGACCTCATTGCAAAACGATAAATGCCGCATTGCGCAAAAACGAAAGCTTAAGAGAAGAATTGGTTCTCTGCATAAGTTAACTTACAGTGAGGTTCATTTCAATAGACGCACCAGAGTTACGTTTTGAATTCTGATTTCTTTTCGTCTGATGTTGATCAAAGAGAAAAAAAAGGTATTCAGAAGAGAGGTACAATTATATTGAGTAAAAGAAACATAATTTTAAATTTAACAAGACTCCCATAACGGTAGTCGTACTCTCCTTTTCCTATATCATGCAAAACTGCAAGCATTTTTTCGGTTCATTTGAATAGTCGCACCGGTTAAACTGATTAGTTAGCATCAAGTACTTGGACAAAGAGCAGTAAAAAGTAAATTAGAAAGTGAGGCAAATTGTTTTTTTACTAATTTCATTAAAATGGGCAGAAAAAAAGTGTTAAATTTGGAAGAAAGAGCTCAAGTTAAAGCGGTGGCCCACCCGAACTTCCTCTATTATTCTTATGATATCGATATAAAAAAAATTGTTAGAAGTTCGCCATAGAATTTCCTTTAAGTTTCGCAACCAATTTCTCCTTTCGCATTCCAATTTTTTTAAAGATCGATTTGGTTAAACAATTAACAACAGCATTAAACGAAACTGACAACTGTATACTGTCACTTAAAAAAGTGTAAGAAAAACTATAAAAAAAAAATCAAGTTGCAAAAAAAAATCATCAGCTTCCTAGATAAAATTGTGGCAAGAAACAATAATACAGTTCGTAACAATTGGGTAGCCTCACATATTCTTTTTTTTTTTTTTTTCTAACTAACTGTTTTGAGAGCTCTTTAATTAATGTGAAACCAAGGAAATATGTATTGGGTAAGAGCGAGAGTTTCTGAGATTAAGAGCTAGTTTTGTATGCATTAATTTTAATATGCATGTTACAACACATTAGAATAGCTCCAACTAACTTTCTTATTCATTCTTAGCGAGAGTTAAGCAGTGTGATCATCGGAAAGCTATCGGGAGTTATAAAGTTATAGTTTACATGGGTGGAAACAATTCTTTAAATGCAACGGAGATTGCTAAAATAGAGGCTTACCATGAGAAAAATCTCTCTAATCCCGCTATAGCTAAAAAACTTGATTGAAGTCCAAAAGTAGTTAACAGTTATTTAAGAAACCCATTACAAAGCCCGTGCTTCTACTGTACTTTCAAGCCGAGAAAAACGACAAACTATATGGTTAGCTTCTAATTCAACCCATTCTCTAAGTAAGATTAGACACGAAGCTGGGTTAGAAGTTAGTCGTAGAGTAAATAAGAGTGCCGCACACCTGAAGCGTCTGAAACTAAAAAAAAAAACACCACTTAACAAAGTGCGAAAACAACAGCGGCTTAGTTTTCCAAGATCGTACATGGTTTGGAACACTGATGGTAGCAGTCACTCAAACGATTGGCGGAAAGTGTTATTTTCTGATGAAAAGAAGTTCAACCTCGATGGGCCCGACGAATACAACTATTACTACCAAGCTTTAAGAAAAGAAAAATTGTTTTTGGACCGCCACCACAGCCGCGAGGGAGGAGTTATGGTATGGGGCGCCATATTATATTATGGGACGATCGATTTGGTTTTTGTGAACTACAGAATGACAGCACCTTACTACAAAATTGTACTGAAAACGGCTCTACCTCAGTTCCAGGGTATTTTCGGACCACTGCCAATCATTTTAAGCTTCAAATTTGCAATAGGGTCAAATTCGCGTAACAGGTAATTGCCAACTAACTGAATTCATCAATGCGTCTAATCAAGTGAACCAAATAGCTCTTGTTTTTACATGACTGAGAAGGAAGAGAACACAATAACCGTTAACTGGTTCTCACCAAGCATATATTTCTGTTTTTTCCATTAAGAACTAAATAATCTTTCTTATCAAAGCAATTGCTTTTTAATTAAGACAAACACGAACGAAAAAAAAAATAAATTTAAAAACAAAATGTTGTTGCGTCTAAACAAGTGAACCGCATTGTACATATCAAAAAGGACAAAAAACAATTAATTTCAAAATAAATTATGTGTGAGGCTATTCATTTGTTACGGACTGTAAATGCGCAGTCATCTATTTTACTTTGCACATAAATAATGGCATTATTTTCATTCATAAAATGTAAGTTGTGTTTTTTTTTTTTGTAGCAAAAAATGATTAATGATAAGAAAATTGTTTTTATAAGTCTATTGAAGACACTCCTGAACACAGTCCAAGACGTTTTACACGCAGCGAAGTCCTTGGGAGACGCTGTAAAATTGTCGAAACGCACTATTACCATGAAATTTCAGGCCCACTGCCATCAGAAACCCACAACAGCAGAAGAAAAGGCAATGCATTTTAGTTTTCTTTGCATTTGCGTAGTTAATCAAAAGTGTGCAAATAGAATAATAAATGTTTTAAATATTAACGTTTCGTAACTTTAATTAATCATGAAACAAGGCAGACGGCAAAATAGCCAGGTCAGAAATTTTTGTACAAAATTATTAGGAGACAATATAATATCTAGTTATATTCAATGATTTGTGTGGTTATATGGATTTTCTGCTGAGCTTCGACAATTTAACAGCTTCTGGCAAGGACTTCGCTGCGTGCAAAGTGTCTTGGATCTATATTTCTGTGTTCAGGAGTGTCTTCAATAGACTTCTAAAAGAAATTGGGTAGTTACGTCAAATATTAAAAACTGGGTTTGATCCTGTACTTCGGTCGTGTCTGGCAAGGACTTCACTGCGTGCAAAACGTCTTGGACTAATATTTTCGTGTTTAAGCTATAATAAGTGTTACTAATATTGTGTAAAATGACGCATATTCAACGCACTCTCTACTCATGCTACACAGTAATGCAAATTTCTTTCGGTTACCTCTCAGACCGAAATATTACTTCGGGCTCTTAGACTATATTTTTTGTGATGATATAAGAAAGTGTGCTTTTAAGAATATTTTGTTTAAGGAACACCAAAAAATGAGATATGCAGGCCATTTGTTGTTGGCCCCGGGTCAAGAGCCAAAATAAATAACAGAGACCAAATGGTCCGATTGTGGCAACGCTGCATTTAAGTGCGTTGATATTTCATGTTGAATGTGTTTCTGTCAGATTATTGATATTCCCACAATTTTGATGTTTTTTTTCCTTTTACGCACGGAAAATTTTTCGAAAATTGAAACTCCCACAAAAGGTAGAGATACCACGATGTCAGTATTTAAGTATTTTTTACTGCTTCACACGTATTCACAGACAGTAGAACTGTGAGCGGGGAGAGGGGGACCGTAAAATTGAAAAAATTGCAGGGGAGACGTTGGAAAGCTGTCAGTCTATTTCTACTGAGGTTATGGTTGTGACACTCTTGTTTGGGATTTTGTAGAAGGCCTTAAAAAGATATAAGGAAACACGATTTTAAAGCTTTGAATTTCTATATTTAATAAAAAAAAATAATTGGTGCAACAGGTCCGTATGGACCCAAGCCTAGCTGCTCACAACCATTCGTCTTGTATGAGTTTTTATTATTGGGACGAATGGAAGGGATCTACAATTTTATGCCGAGTCCAAACGGCCAATTGAGAAGCTCTTTCATGACAGTTATAAAAACCTTAAGTTGGAATTCGGGTTTTTCTCGGGATTCTATATTTAATAGGAAATCTTAATTATTTAAATGTGGTACATATATCATTTTGAGACCTTTCAAAGTAAACAGAAATTTGTTTGCGGCCCCCGAACACAACTGCGCATTTACTGAATTATTTGGTCATAATTTGGTCGAATTTAGTGAAAATTGACCGATCATTTTGAAATAACATTAGCATTGCTATTAGAAACAAGCATCCTACTAAGAAGTTATACCTTTAAAATAATCACCACGGTGTATTGCTGTTATATCAGCCAGTATACGTGTCCGACTGATTTCGGATAACAATATCCCCGTGTGGAAGAAAGTCATCAGAGTCTATCCAAACCAACTAATACCTTATATGTACATATGTATATAATACTTTGTTCAATACAAATCAATCAATCCTAGTTTGTTTATTTATTTTTCTCTGCCTAGGGCGATGGCACAATTTTAACGGAGTGTAGGGTGAGGATCCACTGATCTTTACACGAAAAGTTAGCATGAACACACTTCATCATAATTATATACTACCTACGTTTGACAATCTAGAAAACAAACCACAATTTTGTTTCTATTACACAGGGTCCTCAATTGATCACCAACACCACTCCAACTACGAGTTAGGCCAGCAACAGCAGCAGCAACAACCAACTCAACAGCAATAGAAACCTTCATGCGTCTGCGCCCACACCCATAGTTCAGGCGAAACACAGGTGTGCTGCTGGCATAATATTTTCAAATCACCACAACGACTTTGAGGAAGGTAATTTTGTAAGGAACAGTCATCAAATTTTATAACATACGCCTACCGCAAATTGTTACAATGAAAAACAAAATAGTTGAATTTACAATTATAATTATTGTAAACGCAAGACCTTGACACAAAACTTATATCAAAAAAAGTGTGCATACGGAAGGAAACTCAAGTGCAAAACGAAGAAAAACAAAATTACAATGTGGCAACGTTTATTTGATAATGTTAATTTTATTAGTATTTGTATTCGTTTAATTTTTTTTTTAATTGCAATTTTACCAACAACAGAAAAAGAGTCGGATAATGAATTCCATTTCCTTCGATAGTTTTACTAAATTTTAAAATAGTTGTATAGAAATTTTAATAACGGTTGGGGGAGAAACCGAATGCATTTCGCAAACTGTGTTCTACCCCTTCTGCACCCCTAGAATATTTATGGCAAGTTATTTGAATTATTTTATCTTTTCGAAATTTTTATCTTGTTATAATATATTCTATTTTATTTGTTTGTTAAGAAAAAAAACAGCAACAAAGCAAATATCAAGCGTATTTTACATATATATTTTATTTTTGTTAGTGTTTTGTTACAAAAAGTTAAAATTTTAAAGAAATTATTATTATTTTTATATAGTAAACTCACCATTTTAATTAGAAAATAATAAAACAAATCTTAGTAATGAAGTAAATTGTATGTAGGTTTTAAATTTTATGTATTTAAACTGATTGTGTTAAGTTTTTTTTTATATATTATTTTCTCTAAAGCTTTTTTTTACTGTATATATGCAACAAATTAGTTTAAATATTTGAACGAGAATGATTAATACCTATTTCTTACTTTTATTATTATTACTTACAAAATCAAAACATGTTACATATATATACTTTGATACTTTATAGAAGTTTTTATTTAAAAGAAACAAAAAATATAAATTGTAAGAAAAATTTCTTACATTTGTTGCAAATATTAAAATATATATCATACATATTTTTTTTTATGATATTGTTTGTTTTTATTATTTCATTGGAAGTGCATTTTATTTGATTTTCAGTTTGATTTCGAAAACATTTGACCGACATTTTACTTTCACTTGATTGTTTGCAAAATTGCAGTTGCTGCAGTGTGGGAAGAAAGTTGTGTGGCTCCTTACTAATTGACATTCGCTACCGTAATGAAAGTTTTTGACTTACAAAAATATGAGGGTGATTTCAGAGTCAGGCGCCCTACTCTGTATCTCGTTTCGAAAGTAACATTTTTCGAAAATCAACGTTTTGTAATCTCTATTTCGAAAGCCGAACGAAATGTGCTACTACTCCGATTTAGATTTCCGAGAGTATTACAGAGTACCAACTTAGAAACGGAACGGAAAGCAATTTCGAATAGGTTTGAATTTCGGAACGAAATAGAGAGTAGGGCCCCAGTTCTGACGAACTTAGTACATATGTGAAATCGATTGTGCGAAGCGGAAATCAGATTAAATGTTTTATGCAAACAATTTATATCGTTATCAATGTCCCCAAAACGATGGCTTTTCAGATTAAGCTGGGCGTCCGCTGGCTTATTTATTTGTACTGAGAATTTCTTTTTGACAAGTTGAACAAAAGAAGAATAAATTTCTTCCAAGTACCTACTTAGGGAAAATGGAATGTTGTTGAAGAAATCGCAATTTTAGCTATCAATGTTCACGGCCAAGAAGAGCAATGCACTGCTCAATATTATGACTGCATATAAATACCAATTTAATAAATACGGACAAAAATAGTTCGAAATTTTGCGGGCAACTATTCACCCCTATCGAGGTATCCGTTCGGAACGGAATTTTCTCCGATTTGTACGAAATCGGAGAAATTCCAATCGAGGTATACGTTCTGATACAACTTTCGGAAAAATTCTCCGATGACATGTAGCGCACCTTGTCGCATCGCGAGGAATCGCGTTATACCACTTACTTTTGACAGCTACGCT
The DNA here is from genome assembly GCA_916610125.1 of Cheilosia vulpina. Classification (NCBI taxonomy): domain Eukaryota; kingdom Metazoa; phylum Arthropoda; class Insecta; order Diptera; family Syrphidae; genus Cheilosia; species Cheilosia vulpina. The sequence continues at coordinate 19,170,894 of OU744276.1, read as the reverse complement.
GCACATTTTTTCCGAGCTCTCCGACAACTTATTGCGGAATATTTTAATGTATTTATTCATTTTTTATATTTTTATATTTTAATTTTAATGTGAAATGAACGCGTTTATATGCTTCATTTACTTTGTTCCGAACCAGATACTACGAACGCAATTTGAGTTCCGATCGGATTTGACTTTCGTATCGGAATTTTTTTCGAACGGATACCTCGATAGGGGTGATTATGAAGTTCTTCATTACTGTTTTCATTTAAGGTTTCATTGTTATTATTTTGTAAGCCGAAATTCACAACACTAGTCATTCCATCAATTGCCTTACCTAAATCGAGCAACTCAGCAACCTTCTCTTCAAGACATTTTAACGAACAATGTTAAGGCGGTCCACCAACAGTTCCAGACAGATTCATTTTATTTTCCCTGTACTTGCTTTTTGTGTGGACTTTAAGCCCAAACCTAAATCATATAAAAATGGTATTCCCTTTTCCACCCATTACCATCGCGCTGCGGCAGACCTTCAGCATTTAAATCTCTAGATAGACTTACCCATAAATGTGAGGATTTTCTTCTGGCCTCCGGTGTTTTCAGGTATCCTTTTGATAAGTCGGGATGCCTTGTCATACGCTCGGTTCAGAGCGCGCTCATAATGCTTGAGCTCAGACCACGTAACTTAATACAATCGAGTTCAGTCGATACAATCGAGCTCTGGCAGCACCTAATTTGTCTCAATCGACCCCAGTTCAGTGCTCAACTATGAGCTAAAAAAAAGAAAAAAAAAACGCCTATTCCAAAAAAAAAAAAACCAAAAAGTAGACAATTCGAAGTCCGTTCGATTTTAGAACATGAGTGCGGCTATAGAGTACGGGATCTTGAGAATTTGATTGTGGAATCGAATTACATAGTTGGCCCCGTGTTTCAACTTGCTGCATTACTGTAGATTTAGTTAGCTCCTATTTGAAATCTGGAGTCTAATTTATATCGGTGAAAAATGTTCATGTTTTATTCATTTCTCAATGCAACTACCGATCTTACTTACTTACATATGTAGACGACTCTACACGTCGAGATGAAACGAGGTCGAAAATAACAAGCCTCTCCAATTAGCCAGGTCCTTAGCTAACTGCCTCTAGTCAGTTGAGGTCTGCGCGCCACCGAAATCTTCCCACGAAGTCTGCTTTATGCGTTCTCCCTTCGAGAAAGCTGACGAAAATCGTTATTAACGTCAAAAATATAAGATTGGTTACAAAAGGTTGCAAAAAAAAAACTCTAAAAAAGATATCCAAAAATATCTTTTATAGGCGTGAATAGTTCGTGCAGAAATAGTCCTATTAGGACTCGATGCTTAGAATCACACAATCATACTTTTGCGTGAGTTTTATATTTTATCAAACCGATTGCAACTGGAATTCGATGCCACATTCAACCAAGTGAACAGAGAAGTGATGTCGAATTTAGCTAAAGCCTTCAACCTCAGCTACAAGTGTCCAGTGGCAAGTAGTTATGTCAATCAGTCTAGTGACGTTTGCACGTGTGTTCTTAAATTAAAGTACTTTGTTTAAGCTTCGCTGTAAGGTGACCAAGGTGAAAGGCTTGTCTATTCCTCTATGGCAAAGCCACAATGGAGTCTGCCATCCTTCGCAGATGATATGCGAAGAGCAGGGATCCAATTCTGTAAGACGAAACGATCACACGTTTCCGTGCACACGAATGATTTGCCCTATATTACACAAGAAAATTTCTTCATGCACACGAAAACGTTTGAATGTTTCACTTTACAGAATGTCGACCCAGCATAGTAGAGTTTTAATTGGTGGATTTCATCGTGCCCTGGATGTTGATGAAAATACAATTTTTTTTTGGTTAGAAAATGAACAGCTCCCTAATTGCCAGAGCCCATGCGGGGGGGTCAAGCGGATATAAATATTATGAAAACAGATTTGAACCGTATCGTTTTTTTCTCAACAGACTGAGTCCAGAGGTAAGGTAGGTTGAGCCCCCTACTTCTAGGAAAATGACAGCTGTAATATAATGTAATGCCAAATAACTTTTTTTTTTGAAAATGCTATAAAAAAAAACCACTGAATATTTTTTAATGGCCAAACGACATCAGCTCTGCGGCTGATAATGCGATCTTCAAAAACAGGGCGCAAAACATCGAGTGTAGCTTCGGCTGTGTGGCACGTAGCGCCGTCCTGTTGAATCCAAATGTTGCCAATATCCCCTTCTTCAATTTTTGTGAAAAAAAATTCGTTCAACATGGCCCGATAACGATCGCCATTGACTGTAACGGTCACTCCTTGCTCATTTTCGAAGAAAAATGGCTTTTCACGCTTTGGTTTATCGATGAGGATGCCAGTTTCTTTCACTTTTTTTCACAAGATAACGAACATACGGAGCTGACGGTGCTTCTCTTCTTCCAAAATCTTCCATGATTTTCAAAGTAATGTCGCAATATTTCCCAGCGTTGTTCAAGCGTATACACAACCAGAGACAATACTGAGACCACCAACTCCGACTGATTTCCCGTTACTTAGCCTACAAGCTATATTTTTATGGGGTGGCAAATGCTAAGTGCGCTTGTATTGTTACATAGAAATTCGTATTGACAAATGTCACGTAACTTCAAAAATTCGGACTCACCAATACGCTCGCACCTTGCATATGCCACTTCCGCTGTGGGCAAAGTTGCTGACAGCGTTCATAGAATTTTATCCGTTAAATTTGAAATTATTCGTTACGTGTGCATAATAATTTTTTTAAGGAATAAGTGTAGATTTGCTTAAAATAAATATGAAAAATGAACAATGCCGATTATTTGAAATAAAATAGAAACATATTGAGCAAATTTTCTTCAGTTTTCTTAGAAAAATTTACGCATGAAATCGAATTTAATGATATTCAAAAGCGCAAAATACGCAACCATGTTTATCATAATAAGTTTTTAGTATATAGAACATCTCATTTAGCTAGTTTTATTAACCAAAGAAATCAAATTATTCGCCTTTTAACAACATATAATTACTAACCAATGGCATTCAGTAATGAAAAAATGTGGTATTCCCGAATTCTAGCACATTTCCCCACGGTTGTCGAGGTTGGCCGCATTTATTTTTGTATTATTTGTGTGTTTTTGCATGTCACACGGATTCTTAATTGACACAACACCGACAGGAAAACAAAATGGCGAATTTGAAAAAAAACTGAGGGGCCCAGCGGCAAGAGGATTGTGAGTTGGGGGTCTCTGTATCATTTGTCTCTGTACACAACCATATTCGTTCAGCTGAAGGATAAAACTAATTATCTGTCAAATCAGACATGAGCTAAATGTTACCATTCGCGAAATAAGCACTAGTTGAAAAAAAAACGTTAGATGGCGGACCCTTATATACTCAAACCACGATACCAATAATCATTTTTAGTGTCCAGGCTAGATTTTTCCATACAAAATTGCATATTGTGACCTACAAAATATTAACTGTGGAGGTTGAAAATGATTATTAGTAAGGAGTAAACAAACTATTAAGAACGTTAATATATTGCTACATGGAAATTCGTACTGACAACTGTCACCAACAGTCAAAAACCTTTTATTTTTTAATTGAAGTTTCTTAATTTCTTTTACGAAACTAATATTCGTCCCCCATTTGGTTTTTCTTTCAATTAATTAACTATAATTTATCTGTTTAATTTCAAAGTTTATAGTTTTCAAACTAACTACCACTAAAAGCAATCATTTTTCGTGATTTTTTATAAAATGTACTAAAGAATGCACACTTTACAATCTACTAACATTGTGAAAATATAAGTTACAAATAATATTAACATAAACAAAAAATACAAGAACAATTGTGCCAATCATACAAAAAAAAATAAAAAATTTGTCATATAGCTTCAACATCGCAGGGTTTGAGATATAAACAACAACAAAAACAAAAAAATATTTTTTAAACAAACAAATTAATGATACGTAATACAGAAATATTGAAAACAAATACAATTTAGTAAAAAAAAGTAATTAAATTAACATTAAAACCAAAAATATAATAAATTGATATATATATAATTGTATATGCCATAAAGTAATACAAATCTCTAATAGTCAACATAATTTACCACATCCTTCAGCCTTCTTTTCAGCTCTTGAGCTACAGATAATTGTGTACGAGCGAATGTGTCTACTTTCTCCCGTATTAACAAACAATGTGTAAAAGTTATCAATTCGTAACTCAGCCACTGTAACATCAAATTTGTCTATGCTATCTGACGTCTACTAACTATCTTACTAATGCACATTTGTTTATTAATACGGGGGTTAATGTTTTATGTCCATTTGGAATGTTGATCTTTCGATAATTCTTTATTTAAAACGTTACCTCGTACATACCATTCAGTAGTGACATCTCTAACTTTCTGTCCTTATTTCTTAAAAACAATCTCCCTTCCTGATTTCCTTTCTAATCGACTTTTATCATACTGACATTCTCGACTCTTAAAATAAAAAATAACGAAAACATTTAGTAAAATAAAAAAAAAAAAAAATAACATAGAATAATAAACACAAACAACAAAATATACAATATCTATATACAAAAAAAAAATATATTATGGGACTCAGGTTGCGCCGCAGCGATTCTCTTAGAGAAAAAATAATATAACAATAGGTAACATTTTCACCCACATCCTCTGGTTGAGTTTACCATACAAAAATTGTAGTAACCTACAACAAGCACTAGGTATACATTTTGTTTGACATTTTCAGCAATTTAAATTTTAGGTCAATTAAAATTCAAGCTTAATACGTTGTAGAGGTCTTGTCTCGTATGATTTTCCGATGTGTAATTCTTTTCGTACACAAAAAAAAAAGTATAGAACTTCAACTTTACTTCTAAAATGTAAGGTTAGAAATGGTTTCGATAATAAAGAGTACATGACATAGGCAGGCTCTTGCTGGAAAACTAACGTTGTTTTTACGATTTCGAAAAAAAAACATTCATGAAAGTTTCCGATTATGCAACAAAAAGCGTATGCATTTGAATCGAGTAAAAACCAATGGTATTAGAAATGGCATATAGAACCTGCAAGATTGAACTTGTTTCGTTTGTTTAGAAAACTGACTTTTCAGTTTCAATTAAGCAAATGTGCAGAGGAATTTTGAAAACCAAATGTTGTTTCCTACTGCAAGTGATTGATTTGCACTTAAAACTGTTTTAATATTGTACTCCAGCAGTTCAGCGTTTTGCAGTGCAGTGCGATCAAGTTTGTTTTTGAGTGACGTTTTTGACAGCTTCATACGAATAGTTTTCCAATAGCAACGGAATTCGTTTACGATTTATGGTGAAGTGTTTAAATGTAAGCAGTTAAAAGAGAAAACAATATAGCAAAGAATTTTTTTGTATTTATTGCTTCAATTTCTGTTAACAGTGTCAAGATTAAGCGAAAAGACAAGCATCAATTATTTTTGTCCGAAAACTAGCACCACGAATGGCATTTGAGGCACCGACAGAGTATGCGTTGCGGAGAATTTTTCGTTTCGAAGGCCCGATTATGGGCGGTATTCGATCGAGAGTGCCCCGTTTTTGCTCTTTATTCAATTGTTACGAAAAAAATCAATCTTTTCCCACTTTCGCGAAACGGGATTTTTTTCTTAAATCGTTTTCCATTGGAATTTTTTTGCTCTCAGATTTTAGATTTTTCATAGCCAGTGGAACACGAAATGAGATCATTCTCTGTTTGCATTTGTGTTGGTGGGTGCATGATTTAAAAGTCAGCTGTCCATTCCTTTATGTTGATATCCATTGCAGCGGCCAAATGCAAAAAGACTATTCTTCTAAAAACATAATTTGGACAAATGTCAAATGTTTTGGTGTAATGTGGTTTTTGATTGGTCTTCTTCAGATTCGCTCTCAGATTTCAGATTTCGTGTGTCAAATCGAACATAAAAACGTCACTTTTCTTTGATGATATTCGTGCGTTTGGTATATAATACCTATGTAGCGTTCGACACATTTTTACACGTTTTTCATTCACTGGTTAATTTTTATATTAAAACATTCTAAATTTGCTCCCAGATTGATTTCTAAACATTTGTACATAAATAATTAACAAAAGTACATCCACCCAATGCAGTGCGATTCTTTGTAGTTGAAAAATTTCGAGAAAACGTAAACAAACTCCACTAGTTGTCAAACTCAAACGCACTTGGATTGGTAAATCTGAAGCAAATCTGAGAAAAAATCCAGATTTGCAAAAGTGCTCTTAAATCTGAAAAAGATTGCTTTGCATAAAACGAACATAAAAATTGCTCTGAGAGCAAAAAAAGTGCTCTGAGAGCGCCCAATCGAATACAACATTAGTGAAAGTAGGTGTAAATCTCAGAAATCGAGATTAACAAATTTGCCTTGACTTCGCTTATTTTGCGGCCAATGGAACATGAAATCTGACAGCCAGCAATTTTCATTCACAAAGTGTGGAGTTCCCTAGGCGACAGCATAATGAGCGTTCCATGAGTAGGTATACCCTCAAGTGGTTTTCAGAGACAAAATAATTGAAAGAGAAAAACAATTTCAATTCATTGAACAGCACTTGAACTACAACTTTTTTGAAATGAATTTTGTTTGAAAATAGAATTACCATTTATTTAGAATGATCATATTTGATAAGAACTTTACGGTAATTTTGCTTGCACTCTAGGACAAAAGTACTTAAGGATATACTACCGTATACAAATACAAAATACAAATTTTCGGCATAGCTATAAAACACAAAAATACTTTTGGCAACTAATAAAACTTTTGGAAATGAGTTATATACTCAAAAAAAAAAAATTAATTATATTAAGGAAAACTAAAAAAATTAAAAGTTTCGGTCTACAAAATTCTAAAATTCAGGTGTAAAAGAAACAAAAAAGAGCAAACATAATATAAAATAGGTAAACGAAAAACAATACATATGTATCATCTTAAGTGCTTTTATTAGAAAACAAAAAGAAACCAAAACCAAAAAAAAAAAATGTTTTTTCAAAACAAATGTAATATTTTTTCATAAAAGATATTTTTACCAAAAATCATGCATAGAAAAGTGAACACACTTTCTTATAGTTAGCGAACTTGAAAAGCAAGAGACTCCAAAGATCTCTGTTCGTAAAAAAGGAAGAGAAAAAAAAAGTTTCAATGAAATTGTCCGTTTTTTTTAGAGAATTTATTATACTAAGTATTTTTATTGTTGTAAATCGATCACCCTATTTATCGCCCCTATTTACAAAACATACATGTTGTTACGAGAAATCCCTCAAAAAAAAAATATATATATATTTTCCCTTAAGTGAGGCATAACAAAACCATATACAGCGGACGCAAAATATAATAAAACAAAATCTATTAAGCAAATAAACGAGGACAAGCAAACATATTTATTTATGTAATGTAAAGTTACGTAAAGTATAAATAAATAAAAGTAAAATAATGAAAATGGAAACAAAAACATAAACTTATTAAATGCTTTAACATAATAACTATATATTTTTCAATAGATTAAATTATACACATTTTTTAACGAACATGAATAAACTTAGCGAAATACAAAACAAAACATAACAAATACAAACAAAATACATCATCATCATTACCAACTTTGCAGCATAATCACCGCGATAATATCTTTCTCTATATCTCAATTAAAAATCGTTTTATATCAAATTATTTCGTTAAGTTAAATGGATTCTTATTTGTGAATAATACAACCAAAAAAAAATTAACAAATATTTTGCAATTTACATTATTAATATAATGCTTGATATTAATTTACGTACAACACAAAATACAAATTAAATTATTGTTCTTAGAATTATTTTAACAAAAATTAAAACAGAATAACATGATGATTAAGTAAATAAAAATACCAAACAAGTGAATATTTTCATTTTGTTACACTTTTAAGTAGTTGTAATTGAATATTGCAAATATTTTGCAATTAAAAAGAAAAGAACACGCAAAACAAAGCAAACTTAGCGATTAACTTCAAACAAATATGGTTAATAATAATTATTACAAAATAAATATTCGTTGTGTTTTATTTTCGCATATGGCATATAAGAGCGTAGTTGTTCTAAGTGTAAGAAAAGCTCAAACATCTACCCTAGAAAAGGGCAGTAAGTTTGAATTCAAAGTTTAGATTAATCCGCTCGATAAATAATAGTAAACAGTATACAGTTTCACATATCGGCAAAGATATCATTGAATGACAAAAGTTTAGTTGTGCTGCATCATGGGAATAATTCTTAATGTTTTGTCCGTTGTACATGGCGGTAGTTTAACTAGGGAAGCAGATATTTGTATTAGCGAATAACTTAAAAGTCACTTTGACTATTGACAGATGATTTAAAATTTGTTATTCATACGCGTGCATATGAGGCCATACGAGCATTTTCCCTGGCACGATCCCAAATAAAACGTATAATCCTTTCGAGGACTTTAACAAAAAACTCAAAGCAATAATCAAAGAACGTTCCGAATGGGAGAATAGCACAATAGAAAAATAACTATGCACTGAAGTTGGAGAAGAAAATGGCGGAAGACACGGAAGCGGAACTCTTTTCTCAATCACCCGAAATTATTGTCTTACGTCTTCCAGACCTAGGGCTGCCAGATGAAATTTTAGTAAAGTCGGGACAACAGGACCGAAAATCGGGACAAATCGGGATTTAAAAAAAAAGCATTACATTTTATACAAACCTTTTTCATATGTGTTCTTATATCTCCAACTCCAAAATCGCTTTATGCATGTTGCTAACGGTTCTTAGCCACGGATAGATTTTTCCCACTGTATTTTGTAGGAAACCAATCTTTTCGCCGTGATTGTTTTACAACTTTTTGTGTTTGAATTAAAGGAAGCCATTCCTGATAAATGCGATATAGCAATTAAAGACACTATTATGTAGATATTTTAGTCAACTACCTACTTACTTCAAAACAATATTCGTTACTGGAACTGAAAACACTGTCACAGGCTCACAGGTTGTTCAAATTTGCAATTTTAGTTTCTGTCAATTGACAGCTTATGAAATGACACAATGGATGAATGCGTTTAGAGAAAGAATGACAATTTCCTATAGGCATTAAGGTCGTAGGATCTGTTAATATTGTTTTATTTTTTATTTCCGAACATTTTCAATCGAAGATTTATGGCTTTTCGAGAGGCAGGCTGCTGACTTGCCCTGTTTGCGATTAACGCTAGAGCTATCGTCCTCTACATAGACATTCAGGCAGCCATAAAAGCCCTGAATACAACAACAACCACATCAAAGTTGGTAAAACAATTCCGGGAATCTTTTAACGAGATTGCGAACAGATGTTCAGTAACCCTGTGCTGGGTTCCAGGTCATAGCGACATTCCTTGCAACTGCAAAGCGGACGAACTAGCCAGATAAAGAAGCGGCGTTCACTGAACCGTACGCTCCTTTGCAATCTATTAATTACTCCTTATTCAAAGAGGCAATAAGGGTCGCAAACAAAAGGTGGAACAGTATAAATACCTGCACCACATCCATGCAAATCGGGCCAAAACTAGATGCTAAAAGGACTCAGAGTCTTCTCTCTATAAGTTGAAACAGAATCAGCACCATAGTGGGAGCATTAACAGGACTTTGCTTGATAGGCACGCTCGCAGATTGGAAACACCCTACGGAAACACCTCACAATTATTCTTGCAGAAGCTACATGGATGAGGAAGTAGAGGAAACCGTTCTTCATCTTCTTTTTTACCTGCTTAGCTCTCGCAAATTTGCGCCAAACAAACTTAGGAGAAAACTTCTTCGAGGACCTCAGTGACTTGTCACGCACAGATACGCTGCATCAGCAAATACATTACAAAGACCAAATGGCTGTAATGATCGTCCATATATTTTCAGCGTAAGCAGTTGGTCCCATCGGCTACTACCGCACCTCTTAGATAGGCTGTTTGTAGACTGCTTCGGTTACCCTTCGTATATCCGAAACAACAGTCAGACTCACCCTATATGACCAAATTCAGACACCTCACATTATGCGTAGTAAGCAGACCGATTGCTCCAATCACCACTACTTCTGCGCTTTGCATTATCCTATCCGAGGGTCTAACCGATAGAATTACCACCCGCCTATCCGAAGACACACTGTCGACCGATAACCTCCTCCTTGACCAGCCTAATTAAACCTCAAGTAATGTACGCAACGAAAGGGCCGATCTATTTGACGAGATGTCGGAGGATTATAAGCGAGAAGCGCACTTTTACGGTCACCCGCCGCCGTCGTATATCCGAAGACTATCGTCCAATATGCATATCCCCAGTCTCCTCTCTGCAATGAGTTGTCGGAGGGCGAGGGGTCTCGGCCACCCTTCCCCAATCCGAGGATAAACCGCCTCTATTATCTCGATGAAACGCAGGACGAAGACGATGCCACAAGCATATAGAAAGCACTAATACGCCCACCTAGATTTTTTTATAGGAATTGCTTAGGAAATTTCGCAGAAAATGATTTATTTATTTCGTATCTGATTGATGAATTGTTGGTTGATTTTACTAAAACGAATTACCTATCCCATTTAACATGTTTTAAATCAGAAATGGAAATTGTAGATCGTTCGTGTACTTTCAGCATAGAAAAATGAAAAAGAGAAATCTCTCAATTTCAAGAGGAGTTTTCTTTCAAAAAGTTAAAAAAAAATGTCATTCTCACATTGGGGACGTTCAAGTATCTAGTTTACTAATGGCGTTTTCCATTGGGACACAAAATCAATCTTTTTTTTTGATCTAAATCACTTTTTGCAGATCTCGATATTTTTTCAGATTAACACATACTACCACAAATACAGCACAGCTGTTTTACGTCATTTAAAGAAGTTTGTTTTAAAACAAATGTGCAAAGTTTCGTAAAAACCAAAATAAAGAAATACATAAACAGCAATGGACATAGTTTTGAAGGAATTATTATCTTCATTGTCTTCCTTATCATATGGAAACTACGAATCACCAAAACTACTCCATTTGTATCTACAACAGAGGAAACATTTTTCAAGCCGATTTCCATGGTTGATTTTACCAAAAACAAATGCAATTTGAACAGCTGACATTGTTGTCAAATAACGCACTAATCCATTTACAAAAGCAGATCAATTTCATTGCATGTTCCATGAGCCGCATAAGATCTGAAAAAGATTTTTGGTGGTCCCAATGTCTGACAGGTCTCTTACTATATGTATCTCGGTTCGGTATCAGTTGACGGTTATGGAGGAGTAGCCGACGAGTCTAGTCAAGAAATTCGTGACTGAGTACTAAGTTGACAGCTCGCGTATGTGGCTGACGTAGGAAAAGTGACGTTCCCGATCAATCTAGTTTTTGCGTTCAGGTTACATCTCATCCAGACCACTCTAGTCGACTTAAGGTAACTAGATTCTTGAATGCGGCCATTGTCGTAAAATGCAGCATCTACAAAATAAGTTGGAATTGAATATTTTATAAGTTAAATACCTATTAAACTTAACATTTTGAATGCGCTGATATGTTCTAGGAGAACATTCAGTTACAACTTCTTCCTTCGACATCCTTGAAGACTAAAATAAAAAGAGTTTTACTTGTCAAATTTTTGAGCTGTCACTTTGTTGTCAGTTTTCAGTAAGTCGAAATTCGGAGAGTAGACAATTAGGAAAAAATGTAAAGAGGGGAAATGGATCTCTCTCATTTTTTTCAATTTTCTCAGTACGTGGTCGCATTCGAACAGTTTTTAATAATTTTACGTTTTGTAAAAAGAGTACCCGAACGAACCTGTTTTCGAGTGGTTACAGAAAATGTTTGTCGCCGGAACTTGTGTGTTTCCATAATACAATTATCTATGACACTTTAGGGCGTTTAGGCGTCTAATTTCTGATCTCATATTAGCGTTGACTGCAGTCAAACAGCATGTAGCATGTTGCTAATGGCCGGCCAATATTCCTTTTGCTTTTATGGACATCGCGTTGTTCAATTGTTTTGTGTTTGGTATTAAACTTGTTTGGTTTTTGTTAGGACTTCAAATAAAAAAAATCGTGAAATTCACATTTCGGAAAATCGTTTTCATAAACTCTCATATACTAGAAAAGAAATAAGCATATGCGTGACTTCATGAATTTTTCGGGAAAACACCTTGTAGGCAGCCGCCTTTCCGCTGGAAAGTTATACATCTCTGTATTCCATTATCTTTGATACATAGTTCTGTAAAATAAAAACCCATTTCTTCGAAAAGTCCGCAAAGGTTTAAAAAGTCCCCTAACACCTAAACATAAGAATGATAGCGGTTTAGTATAAAATAACATTGCGGCATATCTCTTATTACTAATGAACCAGCGCGGCGTGAGTAAACACTGGCTCAAACCATCCCAAATTTGCAAACCCTTGCAATGATTCAACACCGTAGGTACACTTCGGTCAGTTAATGTACCAACGACTTGAAACTCATTCAGTTTATCGCGTCGTTCTTAAATTTCTGGGAATACGACGCCATTTATGTGTAAGAAAATATTGCCTTACTGATCAATGTGTGACGAACTTTTTGCAACTGCAAAGCTAATTTTAAAGTCGGCACGGCTCTTATCGAACAAAGATACACAGTTTTGTATAGCGCAATAAACTTATATTCGGGTAATAAAATCATAGCTGCGAATAGACTAGGCAGATTCTGGAATGTCAACCGAAATATGATCACTCGACTGTAAATCTACATCCTCAACGTCCTGCGCAATCACTGAAGCTCTGGGAGATGCCGCTTGAATACTTATGTCAGCACATCCCTTGAAGTTTTCCTGAGCCCCACAGCCCAAAGCACCGCTTCCATCGTCACAGTATCCCCAATTGTTACCTGATAACCAAAGTTTTAGTACATGCAAATAAAAAGGCCATCAACGTCAACTAACCTCCTCTATAGTTCCACCTCAAGACGCAGTGTGAGCAGTTCAATCCCTCCGGCAGGACTACGGTCGAATTAACCCATCCGGTCGCTGTGCCTATATATTGCTTATAACTTCCATCGGCCAACTGTAGCAGATACTTGTCAAAGCATGCATCAGACTCGGAGCCAAACTTGTCGAGGTCGCAAAGATTGAAATAAAAGTATCCCAAATGGTTGGCAGTGACCTTGATTCCCAAATGAGCTGTATAAGTATTCGCATAACGTTTTGTGATGATTCCTTGGCCGTAAGTTCCACCTAGTTCGTTGGGCCTTGGCTTGGCCGCAGCGTAATCATCTCCACACAATCCACATTTACCACCATTTTTACTCCATTGTGTCTGCGAATAGATTATGAGGATATTTTACATCCCTTTCAATAACCACACACTAGAACTTACGCCATATCCTCCACAATAAAGACCGTTGTCGTTGAAATTGGTTGGTGCCGATTTATCGGTACGCCATCTAGACGAACGACTGATGGGATCTAACAACATTCCATGACTGTGAACTTCGTTGAATGCAACTAGGACTACTATGAGAATCGCAAATTGATGCGATAAAAATTTAAACATTCTACGGCAAGGTTTGAACTAGATGTTTTAAGCGTACAAATCCGCGCGACACGAAAAGTGAAGCTCCGTTGGTGAAAGCCAAGGCTTTTATAGTAAATGACATCACTTATCAGCAAATTTTTAGTATAGTGGTCCTAAACAAAAACTCAGTCCTTATCAGTAAGACAAAGTGGGGAAGAAGTCTAATATTTTATAGGTTTACTGCCATCAGCCATTTACCCCCCATAAAAGGTATGGGTAGGGCAATGCGCTGAGCATTTTTGGAATGGCTAAGATAGTTCCATTCATAGCAATTTTAACGTTGTAAATGGATGATTATGTTTTCGTTAGCATTTGATTATTTGCTAGCTAAAAAGTTGTTGTTTTGAATGTGGTGCGAAAACATCCGGTGGGTTTGACAAATATTATGCCGCATTTTCAGCATCACACATTGCTAACATGGAAGATTAAGGGGATGCTAAATACTAAATAGTCGTGTGACTGAAACGGACGGCATTACCTAACACGCAAAAAATAACGTGACACGTTACACGTTTTTTGTCGGCAATCTTGTTTACGTGGTAGGAATTATGGGAAAGCAAAGCATGATGATGTTTTTATAGCGATGGCTTACGAAATTTCGCTTTCCTATAAAACAAAATGGCGTCCGGAAATGATGAACGGACAATTATTTATTTATTTCGTATAACTGATTGATGAGTTGGTTTAATTTACTGAAACTAATGTCGTTTTCCATTGGTTTCACTCGGGGATCAACATCCAATGGAACAACAAAACAGCTTCTGAAAGAATCCACAATAGTATTGGTGAAATGCCAAAAAATAATCTACGGCGGCTGTCAGCTGACTTGTATAAAATACATAAATAACATTTGTGTGAGTGCTTCTTGAGTGGATTCTGACTTCAAATCGAGAAGCGAAATTCTCTTCTCAGAATCACCAGAAGAGTATTTTTTGTGCCAATGGAACGGTTTCAGAAGTGATTTTTTCGATTCCGGACTCTCCCGGACGCTTCTTTTTGCCCAATGGAAAACGACATAGGTATGTACTTTCATTTTGCGATTTGAGAATCAAATAATTCGCCGGCACCAAAGACAAAAACCAAAATTGTTTAATAAATGCCATTTATGACAATTACGATGACGTCTAGTGCCTATTCCAACTACAGTTTGTGAGCTTCTGGCAGATACCGAAAGTTCTCAAACTTTGTGTGAAATAAACGATGGACGACACGATAGTAATGGAGTTACGTGAAGCAAATTAATGACGAGATCGTTGACTACTATCGCGCAAACGATTATCGTTCTCAGAGTTACGGAATGAGTGCCCAGAATTTGGGGGCAATTCTCACGGAGTTTCAATGAAAAACGCCATGAGTATGTCTATTCCTTTGCTTTAAAATTTTACGAGTTTTTACTAACTTGATTGATTTTTTTTCCCAATGGAACGCAAAAAGTGATTTAGATCAAAAAAAAAAGATTGATTTTTTGTCCCAATAGAAAACGACATAAAACTTCGTCCAAGTTTGTCAGTTATAGCACGCCCGGTTAGTCCTTGTTCTATTCAGTTGAAAAGAAGGTGCCATGTTAAAGTAAATTAGCTGCACGGATACAATTGCACATAAGGCGTTTTTCTTTTTTAGTTCAGAGCTGAGCTCTGAACCGAGCTCGAGCATTATGAGCGCGCTCTGAGCCGAGCGTGCTCAGATTGTTCTGATGTATTTATGAAACACACTTGAGCACGTAGCTGACATTTTGAATAAATGTATGTAAAAATTGAATATTAATTAATTTTTATTTATTAAATTGGTTATCCTTTAGTGCCAGAACAACAAAGTTCGTCCACCATTTCATTTATTTTGTTTTCCTGGTTTCTTTTTCTGTCAAATGTGACTGTGAGTGTGTATTCAGCTTTTTACTCAGCATGCTCAGTCAATTTATTCTGAGCTCATCGAGCGCGCTCTGATCTGAGCTCTCGGCTCAGAGCGCGCTCATAATGCTCGAGCTCGGTTCAGAGCTCAGCTCTGAACTAAAAAAGAAAAACGCCTATTAGGTTCGTTTAGGTACTGTTCTGCGTCTGCATACATTAAAAATAAATAAATATTTCATGCAAACTTCTTTCCAGTGTTGTTCGATTCACCTTCGAACTATGGACTGTCGACAAATCTTACTGTTGCTATTTGCGAAACTATAATGCATATTTCTGGAACTTATCTTTCAGGAAATGCATATTGTGCAGCAAAACTATTAGTTCCTGTGTTTTGAGTAATAAGCCTTTGTTTGAATTATAAATATTAACCTGTGTCAAATATAAAATTATCTGTTCTGATTTAAAACGATCATAAAATGATTACTCTGCAGCTATAAAGGCACTAAGATAGAAAAACATTTTATATACAAATAAAACTCTTTCTTTCCAAAGTTCATTGAGACCATAGGTACCAACTAATGTACACACCATTAAGATAAATTTGAAAATTACACTCCGATTGCGATTTATGCAAGTAGATATTACACCTTTCAGTTTTGTGGAAAATTTATTTATTTTCTTCGACGCAATGCATTTAACGTTCAGCCAGTGGCGGCTGAAAATAAAGAGAAACAAATCCTATCACGTACCTTGTTATTGATGTGGAAGTTTGACTTTATGTTTCTTCGAGTGCATTTGATGGTTCACTAAGCAGTATGATCAGGCCAGTGATATGAATAATGGGCCGACTAACTGCCACAGTGCGAGAGTCAGTATGACTTAGCAGTATCATAGGTCGGACGATTTTATAAAGAATTCTGATAATTTCGCTTGTTTAACAACAAAGCAAGAAAACATTTTATTTTTACGAAATCATTTTGTTTATATTATATAATTATAAAAGGAGCGAAATAATAATAATAAAAACAAAGAGAAAGAGGATACTAATGAAATGATAATAAATTATTTTAAATCTATCGTAAAACAATTGTAGCAAACGCGACCCTGAAGATACTACAAAATAAAATAACACAAAAATACACCCAACTCCTCAGAAGATATTTCATCTTCGAGACTTAATTGTTGTTTTTTTCTTTTTACTTCTTCAATCCTTGTACAAACTGCGTTATATCGTATTCCTCATCGTATTGATTCTCTGCCCAGAGTTCCGGAAGATTCTCAATGACATTTGTCATTGACATGTGACTACCACTTGGTCTACTGGATGATGCCTTTGAGTCGACTGTCAGAACATTTCTCTGTTTGTTTTCACTCAAGTTAAAGAGATCGAACAATTGTTCTGTGGCCATGGTATCCATGGACGCGTTTTCCGAACTAACCACAGTATTGGCTGTAAGAATCTTGAATTTCTGCAATCCCATAATTTTCTCTTCCAGAGATTTTCTCGTAATCAGGCGGTAAACGTTCACGACTTTCTTTTGTCCAATTCGATGAGCACGATCCATGGCCTGCAGATCTTTCATGGGATTCCAATCGTGCTCGACAAAGATGACTGTGTCGGCACCTGTTAAGTTTAAGCCCAAGCCTCCAACCTGTAAATAAAGACAAATGCATATTAGCCAATTCAGAATTTGCACAGAAAGTTATCCAGAGATCTGCAAGTGTTCTAAAAATACACTAAAAATAGAATCAGCCGAAGCCTGTCATCAGCGCAGCTATATCCAGGAAGATTCTCTTTCTTTTAAAGTAAGCCTTGAAACCTTGGCTGGGGGCGGCTTTATTGTCCCATTTAAGCAGTCGCTGCTAAGCCTATGAACACTATCCTTCGGATATATTCAACATGTACCACCTACCTGTGTTGTTAACAGCAAAACATCAATGCTGGGATCGGCATTGAAGTTATTCACAATGTGCTGCCGGCATGAGGCTGGCACACTGCCGTCCAATCTAAGATACGACACGGCCGGTAAATGTTTCTTCAGCAAATCATTCTCCACGATATCCAGCATAGCTTTTAGCTGGCAAAATATTAGCGCACGGTGTTGATTAACGCACTCGGTCTCGACTCCAATGCCACAGTCCAACAGGAGTTGTCTGCAAATAAAAAAAAACAAAAATAAACACATTTCCAGGCGACCACTTCTCTATTCGAACTCACTTTAGAGCAGGCAGCTTGGCCGAATGTTCGATATCATTCAAATTACTCTTGTACTGCGCGAGCTCCTGTGTTATTTTCGAATACTCCGGATGACTTGCACTCAGCACCAGTTTCGGATGATTGCAAACGTTTTGCAAATACCTAAGTGCGTGGAATATGTGTGTCTTCTTGTTCAGATTGTCCGCTTCACTCAGATGCTGCAGGCAGTCTTTTAGTTCTGAATTCAAATGAGTTCGACTAAAGTCCTCGTAGAGGCGCTCCTGCAACGGACTCAATTCACACAGCAAATCTTGTGTAATTTTCGGCGGAAGATCTGTCAACACATCCTCTTTCACTCGCCGCAGAAGGAAAGGTAAAATTTGGCGATGCAACGATTCCATAGCTAATACCCCGGCTTCTTGTTCTTTGGCTGAACTTTTTGAATCACGACTAGCTAGAATTGGACGACTATAACGAGAGATAAATTGCTTTTCGGTGCCGAGGAAACCGGGCATTAGGAAATCAAACAAAGACCACAGCTCGAGGACGTTGTTCTGAATTGGAGTGCCCGATAGAATTAACCGGTGATTCGCTTTGAGCAGTTTAATGGCCTTGGAGCTCTTTGTTTTCCCGTTTTTGATGATGTGCCCCTCGTCGAGGACACAGTAATTCCAATGCACCGAACTAAAGTACTCGATATCCTTGCGGACCGTGTCATAGGACGCAACTACCAGATTGCAATGGCCAATCTTTGAACGTAGTTTCTCTCGGCCTCCGGGAAGGCCAACGTAGTGTAGTGGTCGCAGTAAGGGAATCTTAAGGAATTTCTCAACCTCATACACCCAATGGCCGGTTAGAGTGGGTGGACAGATCACAAGACTCGGTAACTCGGTGGCCTTCTCCCACATCCGTTGATGGTGGTCGCCTGCGAGGATGCATATGGTCTGGAGGGTCTTTCCCAGACCCATGTCGTCACAGAGAATGCCGTGCAAATTGTATTTATTGAGAAACCACAGCCAGTTGACTCCGGCCTGTTGGTAGCATCGCAGATCGACCGTAATGGGGACTGGAACTTTGAAGTCGGGAATTGTTTTCGGTGCAAAGAGGCAGTTCAGGAATTCGCGGTCGCGGGATTTTCGCTCTTGCAGTTCCTGGGGAAAAAGATTTGCTTTTAATATTGGTCAGGGAGTGTCCCAGTCGAGTTTTCTTACTGAGGCTATTTCTTTTTTGCCGAATTCACTGTCCAGTGGCATCAATTGGATTAACGTCGCAAAGCAATGCGTCGACAGCAGACGCACTGATTCGTCTGGATCGCTCATGCAACCTAGAAATTGAAAGTAGTAGTTAAAAAAAAACCAAAACCATTCCGGTCTATTGTACACGACTTGAGCGGACAAAATTCAGTAATGAAACTTACCCAATAGGGGAACGACTAGAAGAACAACATAAGGAACCATTTTAATCTGCAATTTCTCCACCATTCTCTCTATCGCCTCGATAGCTCCCTGCCGGCAAATGACATTTTCCACTTTCTTCAGCAAACTCATCAAATTTTCAACCACAAAGTTCATAGTTTTACAATTGTCGATATCGGCGAGTGTTGCGATACAGCGGGCCACCATGTGTCGAATCTACGGATAAAACCAGTCATTAGGAAACATAATTAGAGTTACCTTAACATAACACTCACCGCCTTCAGTGGATGCGTGACAAGTACTCCCAATTTCGGAAGCAGTTTGAAAAGTTCCCCATGCAGACTAACATCGATGCAGGGCGCAGCAATTTCAACCAACTGCAAGGCCGTGATTAGATCATTGGTGAGCGTTGGATCGACCACCTTATCGTCTAATAAGTCCATCGTTGGATTGGCTACAAGAAAATTCTCAATTTTTCCAAACATAATCTGCCAAATGATTGGCACTTTGGCGTTTAAATTCGATCCAAAATGTTTGCAAATAAATTGAATGGTACACATTGAACCGATGCGTTGTGTACGACACTGTTTTGCTTCCTGGAATAAAGTATTAGAATAAAACTGTGCTGAGAGGCGGAAGCGCGTTTTGCTTACGTTATCATCGACAGCAGGTGATCCGTTTTCA
Source organism: Cheilosia vulpina (assembly GCA_916610125.1). Classification (NCBI taxonomy): domain Eukaryota; kingdom Metazoa; phylum Arthropoda; class Insecta; order Diptera; family Syrphidae; genus Cheilosia; species Cheilosia vulpina. Next base: position 19,151,205 of record OU744276.1, on the reverse strand, counting down.
ACGGGCGCTTCTGACACATTTGGGGGTCTTCCCGGACCTCTGGATGTACTGTTGTTGTTTGCTTGTCCACCGCCCACTTTTTGCTGAACCGACAATGTGAGTATTCCGTAGTAGGGGTCTGTGGTGTTGGCTCCGTTTGGCTTGGGAGTCGAATTCAATGGGGCGTCTGGAGTTACCTGAAAAAGACGGAGATAAGTGTGTTTGTTGAGAAACAATGCTTTTGTTTTCAGAATGCTATATCGAAATATGTTGAAAAATAAGAAAGGTAAGTACTCAAATGGCGAGACAGTGAAGAATATATTTGTAGCAACATCGACCACCTTCATGATCATATGCGAACAAGCCATGAGCACTGACTTTACATCCAGCAGTGGAGCAGTCTAAGCAATGCAAACGATCACCACGGTCTTGTTTGGAAGATGAATATTTGTACTGGTAATACGACGAAGCCAAAACGATCCGACGACTTGTCACCAGGCCAGCCTCAATGGTGATTGAACACTTAACTCAAAACAAACCGGAAGGTAGGGGTCGCTCTACAGGACACGGACAACACTATCATCAGAAGTATCGCCATCCCGTGTCCCATATCAGATATGGCAATTCATCCGATAATGGCTACAAGTCGGCTGGTGCTAATGAAAAGTGAGAGAAAATATTTCCTGTTATAGCTAAGCGTAAATGCCGATCGCCTATCGGTGAAAGTGCATTTCATACGAAAGATTGACAAAGATAACTATTCCCTGAACTAGAATTTTCGGCGATCACACTGATATCCTTCCTGCTGAAAAGTACGGAAATATTGCCTAAGCTGTACAAGCGCAAGTGTGCGTTTCTTTGCAATAATCATAAAGTGCTAATTTCTTCTAGACCGCGTAATAAAAAAATAGCTCGTTCCAATGTTAAAGTCGCACTCTAATGATAGGATAATGATCAGCGAATTTTTGAATTGCAAACTTCATTAGTCGCGTTGGGCATTTTTGAGATGGAAAAAAAACCATTGAACTCGCTACACCAATGTCAGAGATGAATGAATAAAAGAGATGGATATCTTTCGTACGTCTAACAGTTTGTAGGCAGCCACCTTTCTACTGGAAAGTTATTTATCTCTGTATTCCATTATCTTTGCTAATGTTTCGACCAGAAATGAATGAATAAAAATTAATGTGTCATAAATTTTGTGTAGATTTGACAATTTTCGGTAAGCTTTCGTTCGGGAAAATTATGTCGTTTTCCATTGTGCAAAAAGAAGCGTCCGGGAGAGTCCGGAGTCGAAAAAATCACTTCTTAAACCGTTTCATTGGCACAAAAAATGATTCTGAGAAGAAAAATTCGCTTCTCGATTTGAAGTCAGAATCCACTCAAGAAGGACTCACACAAGTGTAATTTATGTATTTTATGCAAGTCAGCTGACAGCCGCCGTAGATTATTTTTTGGCATTTCACCAATACTTTTGTGGGTTCAATCAGAAGCAGGTTTGTTGTTCCATTAGATAGCAGAATGAGTGGATCCCCGAGTGAAACCAATGGAAAACGACATAACGTCGATGAAACCAGAAAAGTGTGTAACTCCATATTGAGTGAAAATGGGCCTTGAACTGTGTATCTCCACTAAAAAGTTGAAATTACACACCACGTTGACCTGAAATCCTTTTCATACAATAGAAATAATAAAGGGTGATTTTTTAGCTGGTTTGGTTTTGGCAACACCGGTTTTGACAGCTGACGTGTGTTTAGTACCTTGTGTCACTGTCAAACAGCTTCAGTTTGGTTTGCAATTTAACCATGGATCGTCTTACAAATGAACAACGCTTGCAAATTATTGAATTTTACTATCAAAATTCGTGCTCGGTTCGAAATTTTCATCGCGCGCCGCTTCCATTTTATGATCGGCATTCTCGACCTTCTGAGCAGTCTATTCGGAAGATTGTGACCAAATTTCGCACCAAATTTACTTTGTTGGACATTAAACCACCAACACGTTTACGTACTGTGCGTAGTGAAGAAAATATTGCGGCCGTATCAGCTAGTGTGACAGAAGACCGCGAAATGTCGATTCGGCGCCGTTCCCAGCAGTTAGGCCTTTGTTACAGCACTACGTGGAAAATTTTGCGGAAGGATTTGGGCGTAAAGCCTTTTAAGATACAGCTGGTGCAAGAACTAAAGCCAGCCGACCTACCACAACGCCGAATTTTTGGTGAATGGGCTCTTGGAAAGCTGGCCGAGGATCCGCTTTTTTATCGAAAAATTGTGTTCGGCGATGAGGCTCATTTTTGGTTGAATGGGTACGTAAATAAGCAAAATTGCCGCATTTGGAGTGAAGATCAGCCAGAAGCATTGCAACAGCTACCAATGCATCCCGAAAAAGCCACTGTTTGGTGCGGTTTATGGGCCGGCGGCATTATTGGGCCATATTTCTTCAAAGATGATGCGAATCGCAGCGTTACTGTCAATGGTGAACTCTACCGAGCGATGATAACAAACTTTTTTTTGCCCGAAATGGAAGTTCTTGACTTGCATGATATGTGGTTTCAACAAGACGGTGCCACAGCCACACAGCACGCGAAACAATGGCGCAATTGCGAGGCGAGTTTGATGAACAGTTAATTTCACGTTTCGGGCCGGTCAATTGGCCGCCTAGATCGTGCGATTTGACACCATTAGATTATTTTTTGTGGGGGTATGCCAAGGCTAATGTGTATAGGGACAAGCCCGCTTCGATTGACGCACTGGAAGCCAACATCCATGCATTCATTCGTGAGATACAGGCCGATATGTGTGAAAGAGTATGCCAAAATTGGACTCAGCGGATGGGCTACCTGAGACGCAGCCGCGGTCAACATTTGCATGAAATTATCTTTAAACATTAAATTGCAAGGTTCAAACTATCGATTCAAATAAATATTTCATTCATTTTTTCGAATTTTTTGTGTTTTTTTTTTAAATAAAGTTCTAAACCTCTTAAAAAATCACCCTTTACATTATAACAATATCTGAAAATATCAGCCATATAACGTTAGCTATCTTAAAAATATGATGTTTTAATGCTCTCCTGAAAAAGTCTTAAAATGGAGTTACACAGTTTTCTGGTTTCACCGACGATAAGTGGTGTTGTGAAATAATAGTGAGTGATTCCCAAATATTGCACAACAATCAAATAATCATTATTGGTTGAGTGAACGAGCAATTTTGGCAACAAATAAACAAATAAAGATGTCAATGCAGACATTTTGAATAAAATACCAACTCAATTTTTGGCATTCAAATCGATCGACACAGCTATGAAACAAGATGATGCCTTGAATTATCCCACTGAATTTTTTAATTCTGTTGATTCGCCTGGTTGGGCACAACATAACCACATATCTATCATTGAAAGTTGGCGTGTCGATAACAATGCTACGAAGCAGAGATGAATGAATAAAAGAGATGGATATCTTTTGTGCGTCTATCCCCCCAAAACCCATTTGTTTACATTGTTGTTTTTGTAATTTCAACCCCCGTATTCCATTATCTTTGCTACGAAGTATTATGTGGTATTCGATTGGGCGCGCTCAGACCACTTCTTATGTTCGTTTGGTACAAACAAAAGCAATCTTTTTTAGATTTCAGAGCTTTTTTGCAAATCTGTATTTTTTCTCAGATTTGCTCCAGATTTATGTTTGAGTTTGACAACTAGTGGAGTTCGTTTACGTTTTCGTGAAATTTTTCAACTGAAAAGAAATGCATTGCATCGGGAGGATCTATTTTTGTTAATTATTTATGTACAAATGTTTAGAAATCAAAAGCAAACTTCGAATGTTTTAATATAAAATTTAACCAGTGAATGCAAAACGCTTAGAAAAATGTCGAAGGCTACACATATTCGAACTGCACGAATATCAACACAAAAAAGAGCAATTGACGATTGTATCTTCGATTAGACACAAGAAATCTGAAGAAGCCCAATCGAAAACCACATTAATCAACTTCGGCTTTGCAATGGTACACGACTTGCAGTAAAAATGTTATTGAACGATGTGATCGAAGCAACACTTTTAAAAGGAAAATACAAAGGTGGAATTGTTTTAATTCCAATAATTCCACCAGATTTATCGTTCGATTTCAAATGTCCTCAGTTTCCGATACGACTTGCTTTTGCCAATCTTCAGGAATATGTGGTTTAAATTTAGAGGTTCCAGTATTTGCGCTGGCAAACCATCTGACTTAATAATTTTGACCGACACGACAAAACGAAAAATATTTTATATAAAAAAACACTTGAATAAAAATGAAACACAATATAAATTAAATATTTTGTTTGTATTGTATTAGTTATTTAGCACAAAGCGGTTAACTTTTAACAATTTCAAAAGTAGCAAAAAAGGAATGAGTTTTTCCGGTATATGAGTTTCGTTTAGCAAAAAAGTTCGTTCTAATTCATTCAAAACATGCACGCACCGAAACTCATCAAAAAAACACGCAAATAAAGCATTATCTCAGTTGGACTTGGGATTGATAGCACCTAATCGTTCGGTGCAAGATTTATTCAACGCTGAAATGCGACGTAAATTAAATTATGACTGTGGCGAATTGGATGCATTTGTGCGGTCAAATGTTCCAAAATAAAATATTGAACAGAAACGTGCAGATGATTGCATTCTGTGTGTAATGAAAGGGGTGGAATGTTTTTTTAGGCGCACCTGGTGGAGGAGGTGGAAAAACATTTTTGATTTCTCTACGCTCAGTAACCCAAATTGGATTGGCAATCGCTTCGTCTGGAATTGCAGCGACCTTATTGCAAGGTGGGCGAACTGCACATTCTACAGTTAAATTGCAATTGAACATGCAAGTTAAGATACCGCATTGACAAAGGCAACATACGTAAAACAGATTACATAAGCAATAGCATCAGTACTGTATGACAGAGCTTCACTCTGTGGCATTGCAAATACTTAGATCAGCACAATTGGTCAATAGCAAATATCTATCTGAGACATTGAAGATTTTGCCAACGCTAACACAAATTTAACTATAAATACTAGGATAAATTATTTCCCATCTCAGTTCTGTTTTACCATTACACAAACGCTTATCGCTGACTTCCCCCCACCAGTGGTAAGGGGTCAGCTAGAGAGCAAAATAAAGACTTTTTAAAAACTAGCAAATAAATTAATTTGCATGCTACTGAAACACCTACATGCAAAATTTTTAAGGATTCAGTCTGTTTTGCAGAAATGTACGGTAATCGTTTGGGATGAATGCACGATGGCTCACGAAAAGTCTTTGGAAGCGCTAGATAGAACGTTGCAAGATTTACGTGGGAATCAACGGATTTTCAGTGGTGCCTTGAAATTGTTAGCAGGTTATTTTCGCCAAACATTGTCTGTTATTCCACGATCTACAGCTGCTGATGCGTTGAGTGCATGCATCCTATTTGTGGAGACATGTAAAAAAACTCACACTAACCACAAATGTGCGCGTTCAATTAAAAAACAATACAACAGCAGTCGAATTTTATAATCAGTTCTTGGATTTATATATTTTTTTTTTGTTTCCTATAGGGAGGGCGAAAAATGCATCATGCATCGTCAAGAAATTTAAATTTGATTGGTGTGTCAGACACTTACTGACCAAACTCCTCCTCACCCTTTGGCTTTCTTATCAAGAGCCCCCTGGAACCACTATTCACTTTAGGGGGCCGTTATTTTCCTTCAGTCAGTTATTGGATATTGGAAATAGCAAATTACAAGTTGATAATTCAACCGGCTTAGTAACACTTCCAACTTATTTTTTAAGAATTTCTAAAGTTTTTTAAAAGTATTTTCTGCACAATAAAAATACGATTCAAAAAATACACACGTAATTGTTCAAGTTTTCACTTCTGTGCCACTGTTTTTTTTTAACAGAAAACAATTTTCCGTTTGCACTCCAAGGGGTGTGGTAAACATCCTTCCGAAATAATAGCTCGGAAAAATAACAAATTTAAAGCCAAAATGCTTGCGTTCCTTCCATTGTCAAAACTATCAACCATCATACCAGTTATACTTACAACTTTAGGTGTAAACTCGTTATCACTCTTCAGCAATGTACACAGATTAGTGACTATTTTGTTATTGGGACTAGGATTCCGATCACTGATTTGGTCAAGTAGATAAACTAAAAACTCAGCCGACAACTGCTGCAGTAGCTCTTGTTCTTCGCGTTTGATTGATTCCATGAGTGGTTTCACCACCGGATTCAGCTTTTCCGGTAGACAGTGCATGCACACGATTGCACCGGCCAGCGCAGCTTGTGTACTAAAATAAAAAAATATAACAAGAAACATGACAACGTACCCGGTTTGTAAACCATCTCATCGACTTACCTAATATCATACGTGTTGCGCTCAGCACTCGTTTGCTGAAAGGAGTTCTGCAGACCCTTGCGTCTATCTTCGAGCATATCACCTATTTTCGGCTTTAAATTATGTTTCAACTTAAGATTTTCAGTCATTGTTGTGCTTAAGGCTTCTATTTGTTCAAGCGTAAGAATTTTGGCATTATTGAAATCGTTAATGGGAATTTTGTATTGCTTAAGGGTTGCAATAAAGTCGTGTGCCTCTTGCAAAAGTCTGCAACCAAAGAATGGGTTAGTACTGTGAAAATGAAGTGTTTTTTGAGACATACCTTGTTAATGACACACCCACTTCGTCGTAATAAACATACTCCATGACACAATAGCGAAGTTTCTCCTGAAGTTTCGGACAGCCCGGTCGAACTGAGGAATCGGCTTGTGCCCAAAACGCAATGGTCAGCGCACAGACTATGCGCTGCACCGCTGATCGCGACTGCAAATGACCTAGTAAAACTTTGGTATAGCATTCCATCGGACTCTCTGTGGCCGATGTGTATTCCACACCCGGTGCTGGCTGGACTAAGAAATGCGAAAGTGCTCCAAGAACGCGAGCCGCATTGATGCGAGCTCTGACGAAATTCCGCTCCCTCACTTCTAATGGTGTCGCTTCGCTGCCGCCCAAGTAGAGCTTTTGCGGGAGGCCAGAGCATCCACCCAGATCGTCACGATTACGCCGTCTTTCGCTGACTTGATTGGGCACGGTCTGGATAAGGATATTCATGTCGAATGCAAGGCGTGCCGGTTGCATGGCCAGGCAAATCCACGGCGAAACATAGGGGCAGGCGGCGTGCAACAGTGCCGACAAGTTCGCATGGTTGATAAGGTTCATCCAAACTTCTTTGGCAAGACATTGTATGTCACACTGTGGCTCCACCAATATCCGTTGATATATGTGACGAAGTGCTTCTTGGAGTAGTGGTGATTGCCAGTCGATAACACCGAAATTTAGTTTCAAATTCTTTGAGTCAAAACTTAGAACATCTTTGGCATTCGTTTCTGGTTTTACGATCGGCTGGCTTCCCTCGCATTTAATCACGTTGCCCTGTGTAAGGGTTTTCAGTGTGGTGAGAGTTGATTTGCGCACAGAGCTGGTGCTGTGACTGAGAAATGGCCACAGTCGTGGGACTAGCGTTGACATTGATTCCATTCTGAGAAGAGAAGAAAATGTGTTTTAATTGTCTGCAAAGGGGAGTAACGTACTAAAATATTGTACATAAAACGTGCCAAAATAGTTAAAACAAAACAATTTCTACGACTGTACTTACTGGATCCACTGCGAGGCGTTTGGCAGACACAATATGGCAGCCAGCAATCCCATAAAACTGTTGCAAGCCGATGTCAGCTCATCTTGATCGAGCAGCAAATCCCACAGCACTTTCACAATGCTAGACACCTGAGGTGAATCCAACAATTTAGGGAGCCACGATGCGACTGGTATCAAAGTTGACGCCGCCACCGCACCAACGTCATCCACTGAGTCGAGCAAACCCAGCAATATGTCAGAGATGGTCAGAGGGAGGAATATTTGCAGGAGATCCTCACGTACCACAAATATATACTTCAGTCCGAGTAGCCCGCCGTGACGTACTTCCCATTCGAGTTGTTTGATTAGCTTCAGCAGAACACTCACTGTCTCATTGACTTTGTCTGTGGGCATATCGCGGACAATTGTTCCCAAAACTTGAGCGCAGGTCTCTCTCACAGGCGCAACAACTTGATCCGAAACAAAGTCGCCAAAACGGTCAAGAGCTAGAACACACAGCAGGCGTAGGGCGGCATCTTCCAGCCATAAATTGTGTCCTTTATCCATCTGCGGATGGAGTTCAACAAAACCGTAAGCCAACCAATTACAATAAGAATGAAATTCCATGAAATTACCTCCTCTTGCGACATGTTCATGTATTTTCCTGCGCCCTGCGAATGATTGTTGATTAGTTCGCGAAGGGCTGTTGCCGCTCCATGGCGTATTTCCCATTTCGGATTGAACAAGTCGAGATAGAGGCGCGCACAAAAACCTTCCAATGGCCAAGAGACCGCGTCAACCCATACGCCAGTGGCATCAGGCACAGGAGCTAACAAATATGGAGAGTATTATATCTGTATGCGCATTCAATGCCAAATCTTACCATTCATGTTGTAGAAGAGCTCTGTGGCCGCTCGATCACATGATTCGGGCTTTAGTTTCTTCTTATCGGGTTCCTCTACCTGCATGCTGCCATTGCTGGACGAATTGCTACGGTTGAGATTGGCCGACGATGTGTTTGCAGTGTTTGCGGTATTTTGGCGGGCCTTCCTTTTTGCGCGATTTATTTCACGACAACTTAAAGTCTGTCCATTTGAAGATGTGCCAGCTGATTGCCTAGCAATTTTGTTTTTACTAAGGATATGTTGAACTGGTACCTAAATTAGAAATTAGAGACGATATCTGCGGTTTATATAATGTACACACGTGAAAGCGCAATGCGCTTATATTTTTGCGTATAATTTGTTTGTCATTAATCTGTTTTTTTTTTTACAATGAAGGAAATAACCTGCTAGTAAATGATGTGGTACACACGATAACCTGTGAGAAGTCGTTTGTTTTATTTTGTTGTAAATGTATAACCGCACTTTACATTTTTGTTAACGCATTTGCAAGACCGTGATGATGCGCCTCATACATTTTACTTTGATGTCACGGGTAAACAATTGTCATAAAATAAAAACTACAGATTGAACAGCAGCTCTTTCCGTTTACCTGTCTAACTGGCATTATTTTTGGAGCATTGGACCGCATATTTGTAGGACTTGTCAGAATGTGCTGGATAAAAAATAAATTTTCCAGTCATCCACTGTAATCTTAATGTTTTAATGAGAATTTCAAGCATTTATTATCCTGCAGGTCTAGCACCAACCCCAAGACGCAACCTTAGTCCAAGATGTAGGAATATCAGTGCACTGACGGTTCTATTAAATTGGTGAACTCTATTGAATGGGTGACTATGCTCATTGTGATATTGGTCTATTACGGATTCATCGGATATTTAGGAAACCTTGTAGTGGAATCACAGTCGGTGCTGACGATATTGAAAAAAACATTTCTTTGGACTGTTAAACAACGAAGACGACATAAATTCCCTTGCCAGCCAGAATGAACCATCCAACCTGAGCGATGAAAGCCAAGACTTCCGTCCACCTGACCAAATGAAGTGAGAATAGCAATATCCAAGCTGAAGTCCAACAAGGCAGGTGGACCAGACAGCTTGGCTGCCGATCTTTTCAAGGCAGCGCGAGATGGTAAAGAGCATACACCAACTCGACTCCAATATTTGGACAGACGAAAGTATGCCTGATAATTGGAGCATCAGCATTGTTTGCCCGATTCCAAAGAAAGGAGACCCTCTTACTTGCGCCAACTATAAAGTCATCAGTCCTCCTTAACGTCGCATATAAGATCCTGCCTGACGTACTGTGTGAACGCCTGAAACCCTTGTCAACGAACCAATTGGTCAATTGTGGTTCGAGGCCGGAAAAGTCCACAACCGACCAAATATTCACACTACGACAGATGCTGCCTGGAAAAAAACCAATAAGTCCCAATCGATACCCACCAACATTTATATCTATATAAATAGACAGCACTTACAGAGACGAGGTATACAGAGGCATGTCTAGTTTTGGCATCCCTGCCAAACTTTTCATATTGTGCAGAATGATGTCAGAAACAATCTAACCTCGACCTTTGGTGTCAAAAAAAGGATTTAGACAAGGTGACGCGCTGTCATGTGTCTTTTCCAACATCATTCTTGAGAAAATTGTGCGAAACTAGCAAGCCAAGGCCACGGGCACAAGTTTCCAAAAGTCTGTGCATACGCTAACGACATCGACATCATTGGCAGAACACAGCGAGCTGTCACTGGTGCGTTTGCAAGTGTCAGTACAGAAGCAGCAAAAAACGGTTAAGTGGTCAATGAGGAGTCAGAACAAAGTATATGCTGTCAACAAGAGGCACACTCAACATATACGAGTCGCACAGAATGTCACGATAAACAGCTATAACTGTGAGGTAGTTCGGGACTTTGTCTACCTGGGCTCCACTATTAACTCTGAAAATGCCATCACATCAGAAATCAAGCGAAGAATCACACATGCCAACCGCAGTTACTTTGGCCAATTGATTAGTAAGGCCCTTTCGAGAAACACTAAGGAGACTCTATATAAGACCCTCATCATCCCAGCCCTGCTGTATTGTGCAGAAGCATGGACGCTATGAAAGGCGGATGCAGATTAGATCTGCTTGGTCGCTTCGAACGCAGAATTCTTCGAGTGATTTTCGGTCTCGTTTGCATAGACGGGTTTTGGAGGAGAACATTTTATAGCGAACTCTACAAGCTATACAGCGACCCTATCAGAAAAGTAGGCAACAGTCGTCTAAGCTGGTTGGGACATGTAAAGCAAATGGATACCAACGCTCCGACTCGAAGAGCCTTCGATTACAACCCGAAGGGACAACGCAGTGGAGGGAGACCTTGTCTTATGTGGCGCGCGCAAGTGAAAGTCGACTTCAACCAAATTGGTGTGCGCTAAAGATCGCGTCAACTGGATATGTGTATCGGTAGAGGCCCAGATCCACCTCGGACTGTAGCGTCACCTAAGCAAATTTTGGCCTATAACCAATTGTAATCGTAATTATTTTATTTGCACTGGCCTACTTTTAAAAGGATCCACTACGGGACATTTCTCAAACATCTAATAGCGTTTTTCATTGAAGATCCGAGAGAATTGCCCCGAAATTGAGAATTGATATTTTCAATGAAATTCATTAGAGCGCTTTTGTAATAGTGGTAGACACAATATGTGAGATTTAGTTTTCTGTTCCTAGTTCTTTTTCGTTTTTTACAGTAAATATGAATAATATGAATGAATAATAGGCCAAATCCATATATTTCAATTTTAGTTTACATTTTGCACATATAATTGTATATTTTCGGATCACAAGCGAAAATTTTGATTCTAATAACACAACAAACATTTCAATCTGACATTTTGCTTGTGTGTGTTGGTGAGTTTAGGGCAATTCTCTAAAAATATTCCGGACACTTCTGTTGTGTTAAGAATTGACCTGGAAGTGCACTTTTTTCAATGAAACATAGAATACATCGAAAGAGCACTTCTAGATTTGCTTTTTTCATAGAAAGGGTCATTTTTTTCTTCTATCGAAAACGCCATAAGAACTTTTCGACTGCCATGAAACAAATTTAAAGGCTTTTTTTAATATTTTCTGCATGACAGATGTAATGCCCGACAATATTTTGTCGATTTGCCGTTTATTGGTAATGGTAAAAACAGAATACACACATGCATTCACTTTTATATAAAGATGATTATGCGAAACACACTAATAACAGCAAAACACGAATTTTCAATTTGCAGATAAGTCACTCAATACTTTTAGTTGACAGAAATGTCTGCTAATCATTTGCATCTGCCAGTGCTGTGTGATTTCTGATACACTGATGACAGCAATTAATAGAAATGCGTACAATCAGATATGCGAGAGCTATTAAAAATAAAATTGATACCCATTTTACGTATAATACGACCAACAACTTCATGCCAAATCGGCTGATTTGAAAAGGCTTTCTCACCACATTTATACTCTCGGATGTTCGTCAAACGTTCGCAATTATTCATAATGCACTGTAGTTCCTAAAGTATTTTTAATTTATAAAATGATCCATAGTTGTGTGCTACACAATTAAATCGACAACACTCAGGTATGTATCAGCACATATCGTTTGTAGAAACATCAAATTTGTACCAAATACATACACCAATGGTAAACAAAAGATCTCACCTTCTCATCATTAATATTGTAATTAGTGGTGCCACCTTTCACATCGTCATCTGTTATCATATCGGTTAAATTCATGCCCAGCCTACTGGCCTGAGTAATTCCCAGCTTCTCGTTCAACAGCGCTCGTTGTCGGCTCAAACGTTCTGTCGACTTGCTGGCATCACCCTCCTCGTGAACATCAAATTCACTACCCTCCGAGCCGATTAAACGTGCTCCCTTCTGCAGGATATGTGCCAAATTAAACTCTGCAAAAGTAAGCAAATGCGCTTCGGCTTTCAGCTTGTCCTCGTTTTTATTATTTGTTGGCTGTTGTTCCTTTTTCACCGCAATCGGACTCCAATCTGGTACATTCTTTAAGATTGCCTCTACTGCCTGAGCAGCAGCTATACGAGTGTCCCACAAATTACTATGCAAGTAACCAATCAATCTATTTAACAGATTGTGCAATTCATGTGGGTAAAGTTTTTGAACTTCGCCTATTTGTTTCGCTGCAGCTCGACGAGTGACGGCCGATGAACCAGATTCAAGCAGAATAAACAAGCGATCGAGTCTGAAATTAAATTTTCCATTTAACTGATCTAAACATAGATATCAATAAATGCCAGCTTCTTACCTGGAAGTCATATTTATTAATGTAGCTATTCGATTGTTAGTATCTTCTTCTGAAATTAGACAAACAAGAAAATATACGTTAGTGTTTCTGTTTTGTGAACAGAAGGATAAGACCTGAGATGGTGTAGTAAAATTAAAGCCAAATTGAGGTGTACTTATGAACCTAACAACAACGCAATGCATTCATAATTTATCGCACGAGTCCAGATTCCCAGCGAAAGTGCAGAACACTTGAACGCGTCGTAAACAACTACCAGGAACGATGCCACTAGCAATATCAGTCATAGAGTAATGCTGCGGGTGACTGTCGGTCATTTGATTACGAATAGCCGGACTCGAGCTGTATTTGATAATATTTATGAATACGACGACCCGTGGCATGTTTTATGAGATTGTAGGCGAACATACACTATTCAAGATTAGTCTTTTTAATGCTTCATGTGTGTCTTGCTGTGGAGTTTTCATTTGGAATGATATGACCAACGACAATACGTTATAGAAAAAGTTCTCGTGCCCACTTAAGGTGCCACATGTTGAGCAATAGGAATGTAAGTGATTCGAGCAGTTTCTGAATTCACAGCGTTGGTGTCAAGGAACAACTTACGATCTTGGAATGACCTGATCTATATGATATTCTCAACACATTTTCATCATCATCTCAGCTGGCTAACGTTCAGACTGATGAAAAGATAATTCATAAGAAAATAAACAAAAACCTCCACGTTTGTGGTCAGACGTCGCAGCATTTCTTGCTATCGAGCGAGACAACATAAGCACGGTACACCTGACCCCATTTTGATCAACATCACGAGGAATGCAATAACCGAATAGTATAAATATTAGAGTTTGCTAAGCTATACCCAACGCTACCAACACCCTGCGTTGGGCCTCTTAAGCAGAGCACCCGGAAGGCTACATAAGCTTTGGACCCTATTAAGCAGGGCAACCGAAACGGATACTTCGAACGCAAATTGAGTTCCGATCAGATTTGACTTTCGTATTGGAATTTTTTCCGAACGGATACCTCGATAATGGTGAATATGTCGCTCATAAGTGCCCAATGTGCTATCACCTCCCAAACGCACTTCTGAATTATTTTGTAAGTATTTTTTCTCTAAAATCTATTAGAATATTCCTTTAAATTCCTTATTATGGCCGTGGGTTAAAAACGTATATCTCTGAAGCTGGAATCTCTATTTCAATATTATGAAAGAACTTTTTAGAAACCACTATTATGAGCAGAACTATTTTTTTTATGGTGACTGGTGACTAACGTCAAGTAATTCTAAACACGATAAATAACTGTTACTGTGTGTATTGATAGTTTGCTAACTGTTCACTCTTAGTCATAAGTTTTGTTTAAGCAACATTGATACTGATAACCAATAAACTGAAGTGGATACTGAAATTCTCTTTTCAATCCAACAGTTCGTAATAAATAAACAAACAAGTTTTGTCGGTATTCTAGAACGGATACACACAATCCAGCAACTTGTAAAATGTTTATCTTAGCGACTAAATATTTGCGACCAATTTGTGAAATAGAGAACAAAGAAAATTCAATTGCTTAAAGAAAACAGAAATCGGGGCCCTGTTGCAAGTTGCTGAACGAATAATAACTGTTTAGTTAGATATTTTGGCACTGGAATGTGTACTTAAGCTCAATAAGTGGTCATCTAAAAATGAAGTAACACTGACTTGGGTACGAGGACACAGAGGGATCGAAGGCAATGAAAAGGCGGACTCCCTTGCAAAACAGGGGTCAACTGAAAAGTTGCTGGGACCAGAACCATTCTCTTCAATTGGCAGAGGAATGGCAAAACAGCTGATTCACAAATTGATCACGGCAGAACACCTGAGAAGGTGGTCAACCGTGGAACAATGTAGACAGATTAAAATGGCAATAAAGTGGTCGACCTGCTCCACTCAAAGAAGCGCAGGTCGAGGAACATTGAAATGGGTGGTGGCTTTGTTTCAGGATATGGTAATTTCGGGTATCACTTAAGGAAAATGCGCCTTAGAGAGGATGATACTTGTGGGCGCAGAATAACTATGAAGAAAGAATGCTGGCTTAAGAAAACAATTTTACCCGAGACCATTGATGTAAAAAAAAAAAAACCCATAGTCACAGCATTGGCAAAGCTTAGTGCGCTGGCACTACCATAACTAGACTTTACTTTCTATTATCGGGAAGATGCCCTGACACGGCACAACCTGGAGAACCATCAATCCTTGTTTTGACCTATGACAGCAGGCCCGATCCTGTAGAAAGAAGATTGCCTACGCAGTATCCCAACTCAGGGAGAAGAATCTTTCGATAGAAACAACATCCGGAGGTTGTATAGGCGTTTTTCTTTTTTAGTTCAGAGCTGAGCTCTGAACCGAGCTCGAGCATTATGATGTAATTATAAAACACACTTAAGCACGTAGCTGTCATTTGTAATAAAGTATATGTATAAATTGAATATTTATTAATTGTTGTTTATTAATTTGGTTAACTTTCAGTTCCAGAGCAACAAGGTTCGTCCGCCATTTCAATTATTTTGTTTATCGTGTTTTTTTTTTGTTAAATGTGCCTGTAAGTGTGTAATCAGCTTTATACTCAGCCTGCTCAGTCGATTTATTCTGAGCTCATAGAGCGCGCTCTGATTATACTCTGAGAGAAAAACGAAACACAAATTCTGAGCTCTGATGTATCTGAGCTAAAAAAGAAACACGACACATAGACAGGACACCCAGTCTATACAAACGTTCTCATTCTGAATAATAATGATAGATAAATAGAAATTTAGCAAAATAACGAGTAAAGGTGAGTTTAGACTGTATGCCAAGTGGTCATAAAATGCCAACTTCTGAAAGTTCTCCTGTCAAAAATTGGTCATACAATGTAATGGGCATATCTCATATGACATATGACCAGGCTGAATTTGACAGATCAAATGCCCAAAGAGCGTATAGTGTAATCGGACAATAAGCACGAATGCCAGCATAAAGCATAAAATTATTTTGTTGTCGTTGGTGATTGAGTTGTTGGAATTGTGAAATATTTTCATTTTCGTTCTCTTATTTTTGTGGATTATTAAATCTATCATTTGTGTTAGTTATTTAATTGCGTCTTTTCTTTGTAATTTGTTTAGGTTTTGATTTTGATTGATTAATAGTTTATTTCATACATACAATGAGTTGAGATTACAATTTTTGAATACAAGTTTATTAAAAAGTGGGTATAAAATAGTTACGTACAATCTTTTGTCAAAGTGACAAGAGTCGAAAGTACTAAACAGTTAACGTTAAACATTTAATAAAAAAACTGTTGAAGGGGAATTACAAATAGAAAACATTAGCAGAAAAATATAAAAACCAATTATTTTACAATACAAAGAAAAGACGAAAAATATGCATATAAACTAAGACACTAAAATGAACAATATTAATTGGTAAAAAATCTATTTATGGCTGAGTAATCAAAAGAAAATAACCAATTTTTAATACCTTTTAATTATACATTGTTAACCCTCTCACACCTAATGGAATCTGGAAGTGAATTAAACAAACGGGGAGCGGTAGCAAGGTAGAATCGTTCAAAATGTGCTTTATAAATTGTTGGACCGGTTACCAAATTTCTAGTTTAACCCGTAAATTATAATTTTCTATATTTCTTACACAGTAAAAACCCGAGTTTTCGAAGAATATTTTAAGGACTTTGTAGCAGTATAGATGCCTTAACGGAAGAATTTCCAGGTTTTTGAACAAATAAAAACTTGGAGATCTGCGATTTACTTTACATAAAATTCGTATTGCATGCTTTTGTTTTATAAGTAGTGGCTCCGTTTTATTAAAATATGCACCACCCCAACAAGAAATACCATATTGCAGCTTCAATTTGAAAAGACCATTATAAACAAGTTCTGTAATTGATCACGGACAGTATAAACTAGGATGATAGAGTTGTGTTACTACTTAATTGAGATACTGTTTAAGGAAAATTGTATGATTAATCCAACAAAGCTTGTTATCTTAAACAATACCCAAATATTTAAAATTGTCAACACTCTCGATCTTAAAACAATAATTGCAACAAGATTTTAAATTATTAAAAGCTATGGTGTTTTCGTTCATATTGTTTAAACAAAAGCGTGTGCAACTTGGAGAGTGACAATAAAGCGGCAAATCATCACAAATTTTCGTTTTATTATTAAAAATCATAAATTTAGTTTTGTCACTGGTTATAAGTTTTCTGATTAAAGAACCATTTTCTCAGCAAATCGAGATCAAAATTCACCTCCACAATAACATTCAGCAGACTTGTGTTTGAATACGAAAGAGCAGTGTCATCGGCAAACGCTGTAATTTTGCCTAAGAAAGGCTGAACAAACAATGAATTTATATATATCAAGAACAAAATCGGACCCAAAACTGAACCTTGTGGAACACCAAGATCAATGCTATTCAAAGTACTGTTTCGGTTTCATTAGTGGTCTTATCCTTTTCCAGTTCTTGTGGTTACATACATACGTTTCTCCTGTTGTGAAAATTTGTTTGTGTAGAAATTGTTTGCTATCTATTTGTTTTGTGCTATTATTGTATTTTATTATTAAAATTCGTTAATTATGTGTTTTCATTGGTTCGATTGCTTATTTCACTTGGTGTATATTTTGATCCTCATCCCATAACATAAGCCATCCTGTTCCTTTTTCTTCACCCATTCAACTTTTTGCTTTGGTTTTCTTTACAGCATTATCCTACAACAACATTTGGTAATAAATAACAAATGCCTCAAATGACCATAAATGCAAATAAGACCATATTGGTAATTTTGGTCATATAGTCTAATATACAGTTTTGATAATCCCACATTTTGGTCATTTGACAGCTAATCTGGTCGTTTGCCTGTTGGCATTCATATGCATAATTGGCATACAGTCTAATCTGAGCTTAACTAATGTCGTTTTCGAATTGCCTTTTCAGATTTTGATCTGAGGTTTCAGATTTCTGCTTGCCAAATCGAACGTTAAATCCGAGTTTTATTGGTTCTTGTGTGTATTGAGTTGGCCGCAAAACAATATTTTTGTTCACTTGCACTGGAAATCCATTTCAATTAATTGTTACAAATTCATAACAACTCATTCCGAAATAATTTAATAAAAAAAATCGTTTCGATACTCAAAAAATGAATAATTCAGTTAAAAAAGCAATCCTTCCAACGATAAACAATTCGTAACCGAAAGCTGTGTGTCATACACATTGGTATTAGTGAAAGTATGTGTGAAATCTGAGAAAAAAATTAAGATTTCTCAAAAGAGAGTCAGATCAAAAAAAAAATTGATTTTTTTGACAAATCGAACATGAAAACCAATCTCGATCAAATAAACAATTGATTTTTTCTCAAAAAAATTGATCTTTTTGCCAAATCGAAAACGACATAACAGTTTCTCGCTTGGCTCGAAACAGCTCAGGTAATGGGCACATTCAAGAATAGTTATCTTAAGACGACTAGATTGGTCTGGATAAGATGTAACCTGAACGCAAAAACTAGATTGGTCGGGAACGCCACTTTTTCTACGTCATCCAAATATGAGAACTGTCAACCTAGTATTCAGTCACGAATTTCTTGGCTAGATTCGTCGGCTACCCCTCAATAAACGTCGACTGAAACAGCTGCTCATATGATCGATTTCCCCCAATCAAATCCGAGATAGATCTAGTCAGAGAGCTGTCAGACTTACTAAACTAGATACCTGAACGTCCCCAATTTCATGCGGAGAGCACTGACAAATATGTCAAATGCCAAAAGTAAACAAATCCAAAATTCGTCTCAAAAATCAATTGGGCACAAAAACAAATCTGCGAAAATAAACCTTCCATATGTTGAAAAAAGGTAAGTAACACATTTATTTGTGATATAAATTAGATGTCAAAGATAAAAGAAGTTGAAAGTAGCTCAAAGTCTATACACCCACTGTGGAGTATATTTTCAGATCTCTGAGAGAGTTTCGCTCAATTTGTTTTTGAGTTTGACAGATTTTTAGTGCTTGCTATTGAAAGTTCCCGCATAGACCTAAACTTAAAACTTACATTTAATGCGTGATACTAATAATCATATTTAGTGTCCAGTCCAGGCTAGATTTTACGAACTAACAATGGTGAAATTTTCCGTATAAAATTACCCATTGTGACCTACAAAATATTAAGTGTGAAGGTTAAAAAATATTATCGGTAAGGCCCAATGAATACAAATTTATACATCTACCAGTGTTAGTTTGATATTGGAATGGAATTTGCATTGGACAATTATTTTATTTCCCTCCGCATTTGTTGAAATTTTCATAAGTTTACAACATTATTTTGGAAACAAAAAAAAACTGTTTTAATTTCTCCGTAAAGCTGATATCTGATTAATTTTTAGCCATGCTGTCATTTTTGACATTTCTTTGATATTTATCAACAGTAGGTCTGTTCCTTTCCTTTAAATTCGTACGAATTTTTACTCAATGATGTTCCTTAATTCGAAAAATTCGTAAAAGCGAGCGTCATCGAGAGAGCGAGATATTACCGGGAATGTCACTTTTTCAACGTCAGCCACATATGCGAACATATACCACTTATGTGGTATTCGATTTGGCTTCTTCAGATTTGCTTTCAGATTTCGTGTGTTTAATCGAACATAAAAACGTCACTTGCTTCTTTTTGTTGATATTTGTGCCATTGGAACATGTGTAGCCTTCGACACTTTTTTACACGTTTTTCATTCACTGGGTAAATTTTATATTAAAACAATCGAGGTTTACGCCCAAATTATGTATTTTGTACATAAATAATTAACAAAAATAGATGCAGCCGATACGCGTTTCTCTGCAGCTTAAAATATTCACGAAAACGTAAACGAACTTGTTAAAAGTATTAAAGTAGAATGAATAAGTATATTAATTTTGAACAAACCCTTAAAGTAATTTGCTTATGTTAAAAAGAACTAAACTATGTATTGCACGAACAGAACTATTTAAATGTCAGAATAAAAAACCTTCTTCTAGATTAATAACTCATAGCAGACGGTTCGATTTATTCTTCGCTCTGCATCTTTTTCCATTTTAATATTTCTTCAGAACTGCACTAGTTGTCAAACCCAAACGTGCTTGGATTGGTAAATCTGAAGCAAATCTGTGAAAAAAAATCCAGATTCGCAAGAGCGGCCTGAAATCCAAAAAGGATTGTTTTTTTTGTACCAAGCGAACATAAAAAGTGGTCTGACGGCGACCAATCGATTTCGAATACCACATTAGTACTCAGTCACGAATTTCTTGACTAGATTCGTTGGCTCCTCCATAAACGTCAACTAAAACGGCTGCTCATATGACCGATTTCAGCCAATCAAAACCGAAATACATCTTGTCTAGTCAGACAGCTGTCAGAATTCCTAAACTAGATACTTGAACATCCCAGTGTTATACGCGATAACTACTAGATGCAACCGAAATTCAAGGCCAACAACATAAAATTTGTCGTCAGCAAAATACATTTGTATAATTTTGTACATCGATTACTTTTATCGATGAACTTGGTATTTTTTTTTTGATAGCTCACCGTTCCGTCATGATAGAAAAGCGATAGCCAAGCACCGGCATTATGCACACACCCTCGAACGAATATGTGATGCAAACAGCTCCGGTACAAGCCTCAACAAATCAGTTCAGTTCGAGTGTAAATACAACTACATTATAGCGTTATCAGTGTATATAGGGTTTTTACCGGAATTGAAGAAAATGCGACTAAAATTAGCCCGACGACGAAAAAGCGATAACAAAGAGCATGAGTTCCCCACCAGCTATTGAAACTCATAATAATCGGTGACGGTAGTATATGATTTAGATTACATCAACAAATGTACATACATATTTCATGTTAATTTTCATATATGTATTCACAAACCACATCACTAAAAAATATTACTTGACCAGTTCAAAGACTCACGTAAATGCGATGGCCCCGCCTGACCACCGAGAGACTATGCGTTGCCGCGGTTCACTGTAAAATATGAACACGAATCTCATCAACCGCAGAAAAGTTCTAAACTCATTCGGAAGGTATTTCTATATTGTGTTATTATTGCATAGGCCACGTGGTCTCGCTGGAGTGGCTGTATCTGTAGGATGTAGGTATGTTATTTCATAACTGTCGTTAATGCAGTCAAGAAACCAAATGCCGACCCATTTCGCATCACAACCAACCGAACGGGAGTACGTGGTCATTAATTGCTTACGTGGTATCATTCTACTAAAAAAAAAACACCTGCGCAGTTGTTTCCTCTATTTTGAAACAGTCTCTATATTGATCCTGTGAGTACCTACCTACCCTTTTGCTACTTCGGATTCTGAACAGGGGCCGGATGACAGAATAATGCGAATTTTTGAATTGGGTTTGTTGCAGATATATCAAAAGGCAGCAGCGTCTTGTCAGTAGGTCACCGCAAAAGGATTTAATGCAATTTTAGAAATAGTTTAACAAGCTCGTTATGTATTTGTGCAGACGTTAAACGATGATTTCATATAAGAGCGAACTGAGACTACAGCTTTAAGGTGTGAACTCACTTGGGGGACTCTGCCCTTTCGACCGGTAAACATAGGGGGCGAAGAGCTCCCGAATAGACTGTTCGTGCAGAATATCCACCATCTTAACGGAAGGAAATAATATTTTATTGGGGTAGTCACATCCAATGATGGTGCCCGATGAGAGGAACATGAAAATGGAGGTCTCCCTCTGAGTTGCTCTCTCCAGAACAGGGCATTGGCGAAAAATAGTTTCACATCTGATGTGATGTGATACCTGACCGTGCAGTGAATGTTAAAAGAGTCCAATTGAAACAGTTGAATAAGTTCAAGTACTTCGGCGTCTTAGTCCGAAGCTATATGAAATGGGCAACTTTGAAATTTGCCATGAAATTGCTTAAGCTGGGGCAACATGTAGGTAGCTATGTTGGTCTGCTATCAGGAGGACCGAATTTCAACCTAACTTATTTGACCTTTGTTTACACATACAGTCATGACCGAAAGAACTATATCGATAGCACAACCTGCCCCAATGAGACTTTATTTCTGTATTGCAGGTGTTAGTTTTTGGACCGAACGGCTTGCGTCCTCCATCCGTACATTGTTAAAGATGGAGAGATAACTTGATCGAATGCACTTTAACGCTCCGCCCACAGGGTCTTCGATTCTGTCCCACAGGATATTAACATCAAACATTAGCCGACATTGATTTTCATTTTCTATTTCATTTTACTTATAGGTCTCAGGAGTAGTGGTATCAAAACTGCAGCAAGTTCGGAGCTCGCCACTTTAGCTACATACCTACAGGTGGATGTAGTTTAATAAAAAATACTTGCTACTTGACCTGCGATTGCTACATAGACATTTTGTAAGCTCATAAAGAAAACCGAATCCTAAATGTATTAAATTTTCTTATGAGTGTTGCCGCTTCGAATACTAATGTCGAATGTACCAAGAAACAGCCGATAACACTCAGAAGTGCATGCTCAAAAACATCTAAAACAAACAACAGATATTCACGTTATACCCAACAGAAAGCCATGAAAAACAGTCCGTACAAATAAAGTGAGTCTCGTTGAAACGCCCAAGTTGAAAATATCAGAAAAATATAGACCGAATCAAAGATGGCTACAAATCCATACCACATTTAATGTGTTTCAATTATGAAAACTCAAGGATTAAACAAACAGCTATATAAAACCATTTATTAAGAAAAAGTTAACAATAAGTGTACCTACCCATGCCTTTTAAATTCATTCGTATGAAATGCACGCAAATATTTCTCTTACGTATATGGAAATAACTGATAAAGACTTGATAAGCTCAAGCACATATGTAAGCCCCGAACGCCTTGAACTTTCAATAATACTAACAAGAAAAAAAAAAGCTTCTACTGGCAAGTTTATTTGTGTACAATAAGGCTATTTTCAATTAATTTGGCCGACTACAGATGTTCTGCAACGATTGGAGGCTGAATCAAGTTAGGGAGATAAATACTGATAAGGATGCCGACGGAACAATAAACAAGCGATTTTGCCTTGTTTGTAACTTGGGAAACTCTTTAAAAGAGAGAGCAACAAACAACCTTTGTTTGTTGCCTTGAAAATTTGGATTTTTAGATCTTCTTGGTGAGCCACAAACAGTCTTTGACACTTTGACACCAATTGATGCAATTCATCGCACTAAAAGCTGGTGAGTTCCTACCGCCAAGCCACTGAGAATATGGTCGCTGGTAGGGATACAAAGACGACTAAGAGAACAGCTAAAGATGCTAACATCCCTTCTGCCTTCCGCCAAGCCCATCTTTGTCGCCTCATCTCATGTCGTCGGTGTACGCAAGAAATTGGACGGACTTTTGAAAGATCGTGACTCTGGTGTTGGCGGTTGAGTTTTGCACTATTCTTTCAAGAACGCTGTTGAAGAAGTCACATGACAGCGTAGTCCTTTTTTGAAACCAAAAGTCTCAGTGAGATTGATTCCGACCTTTATGGAGCAGCGAGCGTTCTCCATCGTCATCCTGCACAAACGGACGAGTTTGGTAGGGATGCCACAACAAGACATTGCTCTGTATAGCTCGTCCCTATTAATCCTGTCATATGCGACCTTCAAATCAATGAAACGGTGGTGGGTATCGATTGAGGTACCTGGGTTGTTTTTCCAATTGCTACTGCAGTGTGAATATTTGGTCGATGGTGGGCTTTCCTTGCCTGAAGCCATACTGACATGGAGCAATCAGGTTGTTTACGAAAGGCTGATAAGATCTTGTAGGCAATGCTAAGAAGACTGATACCTGCGTAATTGGGGCAGTTCAGAGGGTCTCCTTTCTTGAGGATCTGTTCACCGTATCTTTCAGCTTGCTTGCTTCTGTTTATTCCACCTATGGCAAGATGATTTTTATGCAGAAATTAACTAAATTAGGGTCGCAGTCACGTTGCCGGCTATTTAGTGGCGGGTGTCATTTATCATTATCGTCATTAGATGCTTATCTCTCCGTTGTGATTTAACACAAAGGAGTTTAAAATGTCCATCATCATGTAACTAGTGGAGACGGCCCAGGCTTTCATTTGTTTTTATATAAGAGGTACTAGATCTAGCGTGAATATCCATCTTATTTCGCTTAACTCCAATGTGTAGGTAGGAAGATGTGTTATTATGAATGGTTATGTGGTCTCCAATATGAAAGGCGCGATTGTATAAAAACAGAACCTGTCGAATTACATTTACTATACGCTTTAGGTTTTTTTTATAAATTGACAATATTCCAACTTGATCACAGTTACGACCAGAGATGAAAGAATAAAAGAGATGGATATATTTCGTACGTCTATCCCCCCCAAAACCCATTTACATTGTTGTTTGTGTAAATTAAACCCCCGTTTGCGAATACGTGTGAGCTACAAAAAAGCATATTGTTAATGGCCGGCCAACATTCCTTTTGCTTTGCCGGGCATCGCGATGTTCAATTGTTTTGTGTTTGATATTGAACTTTTTTGGTTTTTGTAAAGGATTTGATTAAAATAAAAAAAATAATGAAATACGCATTTCGGATTAGCGAATTATTGCATTAACCCTTCAATGCATAGTGGCCCATATCTGGCACAAACCGGTTTTTTGCCAATATATTGGCATACAAACAAAAAATTGATGTAAGCGCATCGAGTACCACATATGGCACATTCAATTAATACAACGATGCTATTTATATTTTGAACCTGGTATCACCGTTACGCAAAGGTGGTTTTGCTTTGAGTATTCTAACGGTGATACCAGGTTCACTTTGTCAGTAGAAAGCGATTCAGTGAAGTACATAGTGTGCATTTAATATTATCATTTGGTGAAGTAAAAATTGTTTTCAACTAAAATATTTATGCCACAATAAATGTAAAAATCGCAATTTAAATTTGAGATATGTTTCTTTTTAATTTCAAACGTGATTAATGCATGGTGTGCCATGTATGGAACAATCACATTTTAACAAATTTTCATTGTTTAAAATAATTTTTGACAAAAATTATTAATAACAGAATGTTGTATGAGATGTCTGTTACAAAGAAATATTTTTGTTTTCAATTTTTGAAAAGTTATGCATTTAAGGGTTAAAGTTCAATTCATGAACTCACATATACTAGAAAAGAAATGAGCATATGTGCGTGACTTCATGAATTTTACGGGAAAACAGCTTGTAGGCAGGCGGCTTTCCACTGGAAAGATATATATCTCTGTATTCCATTATCTTTGGTTATGACTTTTTATATCATTTCTTTGCAAAACAGCTGTTGTCGATGACTTCTGCTGTCTGCGCATGAAATGCAAACACTTGCGTGTCGATCCTCTTAAGATAGTTGGTCAAAAGACATTCATTCAGACAAATTAACGCAATAAACAAAAACAACAACCCCGGTCATAAATAAAAGAAGGGATAAAGAAGAAGGAAAATGCCAAACAACTCTTCAAACAATTTATTTAGTGAGCACCTGTCTTTCCAGTATGTAGTCGAATTGCGTAAGTCAATTATAGTTGGACGGCTGAAAACTGAACTCGAATTATTAAAGAACATCTGGAACAACTAAAAATATTTATGATTAACATGAGTCTTTGTTTAAATAATAAGAGCGATATAATAGTATTGAACAAGAAACAACAAAGTAAAAGCACCCGGGATGTTCGAGACCAAAGATACCAAGTCAAACAATGGGCATGATAATATAGACACAAGGTGGCGGATTGAATAATTAAACTGGAACACGGTCTGCAACCCATGAACTTCGGCTAAAAGGTCCACCAGTCTTTTATACCAAAGTAGAACAAAATGTCAATCGATTATAAATATGTACATGCATAAATGCAACCGGCTCCTTAAAACTCGTACCATAAAATCTATAACGGATTCGTTTCGCATTGTCTGGGAACATGAATCCGCCTACTTGGCCATCTGTACTGTACAAACAAGCAGCTAGCAATTCAAGTGTTCCCGTTGCAACATTCTATTCGGTTTCACATTTGTGTACACACACACGAACATTATTTCAATTTGTTTGAAGGGCTTCAAGGCTTTTTTGTGTATTTTGCTCAACAAATTACGTGTGAATTTTTATCAAAATCCAAATTGAGAACATAAATTGCATGCGTGTGAAGGCAAGCCATCAGGCAAATCGATTTGCTTCGACATTGCTAACGATGCATCTAATCACCGTTGGTAGTGGTTTTTTTTTTTGGTTAAAAAAACTATGTAATCGGGCACAATACCCTGAAATTGTTTCAAACTTCTATTTACTGCAGTTCAGTGAAGGTTTTCTCGGGCATTTAAAAAGATTTTCACAAATTTTACACTTGCCAATTGGATGAAAAAATTAAATAAAAAATGTAATCGCGACAGGGGAAGATTATCTCGGCACAGTGGGTGTTGTATTTTCATGAGCGACAATAACAATTACCTTTGACTAGTTCATGATTTTTAATCCGTAAATCAATAGGGACACAGTGTTTTATGGATTTCACAGCGCACAATTTAACTTTGCCCGATAATTTAGTCGACTATTTTAATTTAACACTTGGTTTTTTTAAAGAAAATCTCATATATGTATTAGAACAATTTCCACTTTTCCCAGGGAAAGCAGCCATCGTCGAAAGTCAAATTTATACTGTCAGCCATTCCTTCGGTGTAAGGCGATTTATGGCAACGTCAAGCGGTATTGCCATATAAAAAATTAAATAATTTGGTGTTTTTCTTCAAGTTTGGTGAATTTCTTTGGACATGTTCAGTAAGAGGATTTGTTTGCTGGGAAATAGAATTTTTTAGGTCCGGGTAGTGAACACACTCTCCACAGCTAGAAATGTCAGGAATATGCCTGTTTTTTTAGCTTCGTTCTCAGCAAAGCAAAGTGAAGTAGGATTTTCAGCACACAATTTACAATAGGCCTGTTTTTTTGAGCTTCATTCTCAGCAAAGCAAAGTGAAGTAAGATTTTCAGCACACAATAGTCGTGTTTTTTTGAGCTTCGTTCTCAACAAAGCAAAGTAAAGTAAGATTTTCAGTACGCAATTACAACAACTACGCTCTACTTGACACTTCGAGACTCGCAGTAGTTATTGTAATTTGTGCTCAATAAACAAGGCTAATGTAAAACAAACAGTAGGCGTGTTTTTTGAGCTTCGTTCTCAGCAAAGCAAAGTACAGTAACGGCCATATTATTCACTCCCTTTAATCCGGGTTAAAGGTTACACCCGGGTTTAAGTGAGTTTAACCCAAAAACTAAACCTAAGTCCATAATATTTACTCGTTAAACCCAAACATAAACCTATTTTTTTTTTTAACTTGACACCGTTGAATCCAATTCGATTTAAACGCAATCCGGAGACCGGTTTAAGTACTTTAACTCGGGTTAAAACTCAGTTTCATAATAGGCCTGTTTTTTTGAGCTTCGTTCTCAGTAAAGCAAAGTGAAGTAGGATTTTCAGCACACAATTTACAATAGGCCTGTTTTTTTTAGCTTCGTTCTCAGTAAAGCAAAGTAAAGTAGGATTTTCAGCACGGAATTACAACAACTACGCTCTACTTGACATTTCGAGACTCGCAGTAGTTATTGTAATTTGTATGCTGAAAATCTTACTTTACTTTGCTTTGCTGAGAACGAAGCTCAAAAAAACACGCCTAATAACTACTGCGAGTCTCGAAGTGTCAAGTAGAACGTAGTTGTTGTAATTGCGTGCGGAAAATCCTACTTTACTTTGCTTTGCTGAGAACGAAGCTCAAAGAAACAAGGCTAATATTGACATTTCTTCGCTCGCAAGAAATAAGAAAAGGGGAATAGAAACAAAAATGGCAAGAAACTAAAAAATGGTTCGTGAAATGGTCGAAATTAATGTTGATGTCTTCGTCGTCAGAAGACGAATTTGTCGAAAAGCTGATAAAACAGCAGCTGATGGTATATTAACGAACGAAGCTAAAAAAAACACGCCTAATAACTACTGCGAGTCTCGAAGTGTCAAGTAGAACGTAGTTGTTGTAATTGCGTGCGGAAAATCCTACTTTACTTTGCTTTGCTGAGAACGAAGCTCAAAGAAACAAGGCTAATATTGACATTTCTTCGCTCGCAAGAAATAAGAAAAGGGGAATAGAAACAAAAATGGCAAGAAACTAAAAAATGGTTCGTGAAATGGTCGAAATTAATGTTGATGTCTTCGTCGTCAGAAGACGAATTTGTCGAAAAGCTGATAAAACAGCAGCTGATGGTATATTAACGCGTAATTATTGAAACGATCGCACAAGCGGGCTTGCGTCGACGATTACGATGTGGTATATTAGGCCTGTTTTTTTTTAGCTTCGTTCTCAGCAAAGCAAAGTAAAGTAGGATTTTCAGCACGCAATTACTACAACTACGCTTTACTTGACACTTCGAGACTCGCAGTAGTCATTGTAAATTAGGCGTGATTTTTTGAGCTTCGTTCTCAGCAAAGCAAAGTAAAGTAAGATTTTCAGCACACAGTTTACAGTAACTACTGCGAGTCTCGAAGTGTCAAGTAGAGAGTAGTTGTTGTAATTGCCTGCTGAAAATCCTACTTTACTTTGCTTTGCTGAGAACGAAACTAAAAAAAAACAGGCCTATTGTGTGCTGAAAATCTTACTTTGCTTTGCTTTGCTGAGAAGGAAGCTCAAAAAAACGCCTATTTTCGAAAATATTTCGTGCTACACTCGATGATTCGATAGAAATTTCGGAATAATTAATACACCTTAAAATATAACTGGGCGCAAAACAAATCAAATCCATTTCCAAGTGACAAACAAAAAAAAATGTCATTATTTGTGGAATTTGACATAACGTGGGCTTAAAACGGATTAAAAACAGTTTAAAACGGATTAAAAACAGTTTAAAGTGTTTTAAATCCGCATTTAAATCCATTTTTAATCCAGCGGGCTTAATGCGTGTTTTTCAGTGAATAATATTGACATAGGTTTAAATTATCGGGTTAAAAAATTGCTGATTAATGATCAGGTGTAAAATTAACTTAAACACCCGGAGTGAATAATATGGCCGTACGCAACTACTGCGAGTCTCGAAGTGTCAAGGGACTTTAACCGCGTAATTATTGAAACAATTATCGTCGAAACGATTGAACAAAACGATATCGTTTTTAGTTTGCTTCAAATAACATCACCAGGCCTGTTTTTTGAGCTTCGTTCTCAGCAAAGCAAAGTAAAGTAGGATTTTCAGCATGCAATTACAACAACTACGCTCTACTTGACGCTTCGAGACTCGCAGTAGTTATTGTAATTTGTGTAATTTGTTTTTCTACAAAAAAAATATAGTTACAAACCCAGAATCTACGTTTTTTGCGAACTTTTCGGAAACAAAGTAACACAAAATTGCATATAATGCTGGCTGACCTTATGAATGAAAACTGCAATTAATCCCCTTTTTGTAGCAAATTCTTGTTTTTTTTAAATTTATATTTTCTTCAAAAACTCCAATGACAGTTTTTAATTTGCTTTGGTTGTGTGCGTTAACGATTACAAAACAACTCGGACAGCAGATTTATAGTTCTTACGATACAGAATGGAATATGGCACTTTAAATCGTACTTAACCTTACTGTTAAAAACCCGAATGCATTGCAGGGAGTAATACTAATTTCTAAAGAAAACAACGGCTTTGTAGCATCGTGAACTCGCCCTTTTAATTTACATATAACATACCCGATTAAAAGTTTATTCACCACTCTAACGCCAAACGAACAACAACAAAAACTTGTGCGGCATCATATCTGTCAAATTCGTACAATTTGTTGTGTGCGTCGATTTTTTCGTAATTCTCCGAGAAGTGTTTTTTTCTCATCGGAAATAAAAGCCCAAAAATGGTTACATTAGGTCCGAAAAAGGACGGAAATCCTAACGTGGAGTTTTTCCAATCCCCTGAATCGCTGCAGGGCTTTGATACGATTCGTGTTTGGTTGCAAAAGAATTGTAAAAAAGTGAGTACCCACCTACCTTTTCATGGCAGAGTCACATCGTAAACAAAAATGGCGGTCTTCCATTGGAAATTTCACTTCGAAAAAAATAATTAAAAAATTGAAAATTCACAAATAAACTATTGTTTTCAGTACCTCGCAAATAGTCCCGATCCGATAACCAGCCAATCGCTGTGCAATTTGCTAATTCAATTTCTGCAATATGTGGAAGCAAAACTCGGAAAGAATACGACTGAACCAGCGACTACTCGAATACCAGTATGTATACCAAGATGATGTCTTTTCCAATTTGTATGTAACAATGTTTTCTCTTGTAGATGCGATGCTTCCTGGATTTCAAACCGGGCGGTGGTCTGTGCGTAATATTCGCTACAATGTTTAGGTTCCGTGCTGAGCAGCGCGGCAAGAAGTTTGATTTTACAATTGGAAAGAACCCGCAACGCAAGGATCCAAATATTCAGCTGATGATAGATATTGAGCAGGCGTTGATCGAAGCTGATCTGTACCGGATTCCGTACATTTACATCCGCCCAGAAGTGGACAAATCTCTAGCGACGCGTATTAAAGACATCCTGTCGACGAGGCGTGCAGAAATCGTTTCCGACGAGGAGGAGGAGGTAACCCATGTCATTTATCCCGTGGTTGATCCACACCCGGATGAGTATGCTCGACCTATATTCAAGCGTGGCAGTCATATAATGCTTCATTGGTATTGCTTCCCAGAGTCGTATGACTCGTGGACATTGAATACATTCGATTTGCCCGATAACGTACCGGAGAATCCCGAATCACCTTCAGAAAGGTGGCGAGTTTCGGCTTCGTGGATTCTCGACTTGGAGCAATACAACGAGTGGATGGCTGAGGAAGACTACGAAGTGGATGAAAACGGAAAGAAGAAGATGCATAAACATCGTCTGTCCGTTGAAGATTTAATGTCGTGTTCGGGAGACGAGAAGAAGAGATCGGGAAATAAACAGAAGCGTCGACGTTCACCGTCTCCCACACAGAAGGCTGGCAAGAGAAAGCGTTCGCCGGCGGTGTTGCACAAAAAATCACGCAGCGGTGACGGTGACGATGATGAGGATCTTACTAGGGACATGGAAGACCCTGTGGCAGAGCCCAATATTCAGGAGGTCATAAAGACCTCTGTTATGCAAAGTACAGCGAGTCCTGCACCCGCTTCGAAGTCAAGAGATAACGATATGATGCCCATTAAGGGAGGCACAATGACGGACTTGGACGATGACATGGAACGTAGCAGTGTGGCTGGGCAAGTAATTGCACCGCCAGAGGGAGAAAACTCGCAAACAGGAAAAACAAGCGAGAACAGCAACACGCAGGAGTTCACCGCTAAGGAGGACATGGAAGACAATGTCACCGAGCAGACACATCATATAATTGTGCCCTCGTATTCGGCGTGGTTCGATTACAATTCTATTCATGTCATCGAGAAGCGTGCAATGCCTGAGTTTTTCAACAGTAAGAATAAATCCAAGACACCTGAGATCTACATGGCTTATCGCAACTTTATGATCGACACGTATAGGTGAGTTGCAATTGTTTTTTTCATTTTTGTAGGCGTCGTCTTAAATTCTCGGGGCTTTTCGAAATAACCACGGAGTTTGCTTAGTTTCTGCATAAATGGTTCTGAAGCCCTTATCCATCGTTTTAGAGTCGAAGCGGCGAGAACTTTTTACGTGAGTCCGTTCAGTTGAAAAAGTGTCACCCGGCCTTTTAGTTTCACACTTAGGCATTGATAGCTTTTATCTAACCTTTCGTTTTCTTAAAATGTTCCATTGACATTGTTCAATGTCAAGTAGTCTTTATTCAATGGCAAAGTTTGTTATGCCATGACAGTCGATTTTTATTCAACATTAATCTGTTCCCCCATTTCAGACTAAATCCAACCGAGTACTTGACCAGCACTGCTTGCAGGCGAAACTTGGCCGGTGACGTCTGCGCGATCATGCGCGTGCACGCCTTCCTCGAACAATGGGGCTTGATTAATTATCAAATCGACGCTGAGCTGCGTCCCACGCCCATGGGCCCACCGCCGACATCTCATTTCCACATTCTGAGTGACACTCCGTCTGGTTTGCAGTCACTAAACCCACAAAAGACGCCACAACCGTCGGCTGCAAAGTCTCTGTTGGACTTTGATAAGAAAAAGGAGGGTGAAGGTGAAAAGTCGATTCTACTAACAGCAGGTGCTGCTGTCAAAGTTGAGTCGATCGAAAATGGCGGTGGCCAATTCGGCTTGAAGTTGGATCAGTATACAAAGAAGCCGGCAGCAATGAAGAATCGCACCGCTGCTAACATGACACGTGAATGGACAGACCAGGAGACCCTTTTACTTCTCGAAGGCTTGGAGATGTACAAAGATGACTGGAATAAAGTGTGCGAGCATGTTGGCACACGCACTCAAGACGAGTGCATTTTGCATTTTCTTCGGCTGCCCATCGAAGATCCCTACCTGGAAGACGATGGCGGGTTCTTGGGACCGCTTGGCTATCAACCGATTCCGTTTAGCAAGTCCGGCAACCCTATAATGTCGACAGTGGCATTCTTGGCATCCGTTGTTGATCCACGCGTAGCTGCTGCTGCAGCCAAGGCGGCAATGGAAGAATTCGCTGCTATCAAGGTAAACGTGTTTTTTTTTTAGGCGTAACTCTTCGACTATCTTGATATGATTCTAGGACGAGGTTCCATCGTCAATTATGGATACTCACTACAAGAACGTTGAGAAACTCAATTCCACGGGAAAATTCGATCCATATGCTGGTCTGTCCAACAGCGGCATCGCTGGTACAGGAGCCGACAAAGAGGACGAGGATCCTACGAAGCCACCAGTAGCCATGATTATGCCTCCGTCAACATCTCAAGACGAGGAAATGAAAGATATTTCCAAGAAAGAAGTGACAGGTAACAATCCGCAGCCACTTTTGTTAGTTTTTCTTTTGGTTTTTTTTCGTTGACCGCATGTGCTTAATTCCCAGCTGATTCCAGTAATCCTGAATCCCCAAATTCCGACTCTTCCCATCCTCCACCAGCCGCCGCAGAGTCTACTAAACCTTCCGCCTTCACATCTTCACCAGGTGTCGACGAGAAGGAGATTAAAACCGAGGAATCGTCAATGGAATCCACTTCGGGCAGTACAGAGGCCACAAACGGCTCCAAGGAAAACTGCGATGGCAGCCGCAAGCAAATTTTCAATGAGGCCAATCTGCAGACTGCAGCCGCAGCTGCTCTCGCTTCAGCCGCCGTGAAGGCTAAACATCTGGCCGCATTGGAGGAACGCAAAATTAAGTCTCTTGTGGCACTCCTAGTAGAGACACAAATGAAGAAGTTAGAGATCAAGTTGAGGCACTTCGAGGAGCTCGAAACCACAATGGAGAGGGAACGTGAAGGGTTGGAGTATCAGAGACAGCAACTGATAACTGAGCGTCAACAATTCCATTTGGAGCAATTGAAAGCGGCCGAATTCCGTGCCAGACAACAGGCGCACCATCGCCTGCAACAAGAGCAACAGTGGCAAGGCAATCCCCCTCAGCCACCACCAGGTGCAGCTGGTTCGGTTCCAATACCTGGCACAACAGGTCCCACTCCGCCATCATCGAGTGGTGTAGCAGCACCGACCGCATCTCAACCGACGGCGCAGCCACAGCTCCCTGTTCCGCCGCAACCACCAAGTGTATTGCAGACACCCTCTGTTTTAGGTATGTGCCCGCTTCATATAAATTTTCGGATCTGTTTCATGTGTCTTTCTTTTAGAGCCACACACCCAACAACCACCCATGCCACAAGTTGGCCCCATTGAGCCCATTATGCCACCCCAGGGACCGCCGCCAGTAAATGTACCGGGCCCTCTACAACAAACGCCCCCACAGCAGATCCAACCACAGCAGATGCAACCGCAGCAGCAGTCACCACCACAGCCGGTTGTTCCTCCAAGCATCATTCCGATTCCACCATCCCCATCGTCTCAGACCTAGGCAAGAGCTGCGACCACACATTGGCTATAGCGTAGTTTTAAGAATCCTTTTTAATAGAGTGCACACGCATACACATGTGTTTTGTGACGATTATCCGATTAACCTCCAAACGATTTTGTTTTTAAATGTATCCCTTCAATCTTAGCTACAGGACGAATGACGAACAGTAAAAATGTGTTTCCTTCTCAGTAGAATGCGTTAGTATCGATGTCAAAATAACGGCATAAATAGTTTGTTAATTTATAGTGTTTCTGAAAGCTCATACGAAATAAATATATGTAATAACATTATGTGTCTGCTAAATACCGTATTTATTACTTCGGCGATAGTATATTGTTGGTTCTAAGGAGAACCTAAATGCAAATGATAGAGATCGAATGAATATAACATTCGGGAGAAGGAAATATGAGTGGCGGACTCTTCATACCCCCAGAAGAACAATGGGAGCTACATGGTCCTTAGTTTAAATTAAGAGAAGAGATTTGACCGTCAATTTTCAGAAGAACAACTGAAATTATCTGGTGAAACTATTGGTACGATACTCTCGACTGATCTTGTAACTCGTAATCTACTTTCCGCATAAAAAATACTGCCGTTATTTATAATTAGGGCCCGATTTATATATTTTTCTGTGAGGATTTTTAATTCATTCGAATAACTGCTTCTCGATCACACAAATTAATATCAAGTGATGGGTACCCTTAACTTACACATTGAAACACATAGCGCGACCAGATTCAAAAAGTATGCGCGCTAGACTGCAAAACAATGCAGTTAAAATAGCAAGCTGAATTCGAAACCAAGATAATTCTTATTTGATATAACAATCTACACAGATAGGAGTAATCGTCATGCGCGAACCCCATCGCCAGATCAAACTACACAGAAATACCTATAACCAATGGCCAAGCTGCGACCACAGCCATTGCTGTTATTGTTACTGTAACCTCTAAACTTGTTTTAAAATGCCGAAATGAGCTATTAGCTTTAGATGAATAATCAATGTTATTGAAATTCTGATTTAGATTACTGAGTATAGCAACGTTTACGAAAACGAGCACAACGACGAACTGGCCAAACAAGACACCGCCCTGCCAGATGTTCATGTTGACAAATTACAAAAAATAAAACGAACACGTAAACGAAATTCCCACACTGAAATGCAAGGAATTTTGTACAATGTATATCTGCGCAGGAAGCAAAGCACTTCTGGCGAAAACCTTGACATAAGGCAACGCCATGCATGTGCTGTCTTTATTGATTTAAATGTCGCTTGTTACACATATCTGAGCAAAGAAAAAAATTAAACTGCGTCCATGAGCAGAACTCGAAGAATTTTCGGGGGCTGGAATGATATGAAATTTAAAAACCCTTGGCTCTCACATTTTAAAAGTATGCAATAAAAATCAAGAGTGAAATTCTGCTCCATGTTTTTCTAACTGAGACTATGCATTGGCAAAACATCAGTATCAGATCACACCTCAGTATGATCATATGCCCAAGAATATGCAATGTCCATAGAATTCCTCCAGCGCCTCAGATAAAAGGACAAAACTTCAACCACTTGCATCGTACTTTCAATTAACAAACCAGAGACAATACAAAAGTATGTTTTGTCTCTGCTTTCAACTTTATATTTTTAAAACGGTCTTACGGAATTTTTTCGATTGATTTTTACCGCCTTTTGATTGTTTTTTTTTATTTTGTTTTTTCCACAAGTAACTTTCTTCACAAGATTACAAAGCAAATTTTAGTTTTGCGACATTTCAGAAAACACTTTCTTACCTACATACTTAATTTTTGCATTTTCTTTTTCCACGATTTAAGAATGTATATCGAAATTGCATTCAAGTAGAAATTACCAAGAAATGTAAACATATCGGGGGACTTCTATAACATCCCCGTGAAAAAAAGCTTATGAAAATTTTTTGACAAAGCAAGATCAAATCATAATCAAGATTCATTTAATCGAAATCTCAAAGCAGCTAGATTCGTATCAATTACGGTCGCCGACGAAATAGCATTTCCTTTGCTTTGCAGTAGTTTGTAAAACTTACACCATAACCTTACCAAGAAAATAGAAAAAAAAATGTCCGCAACCGAAGGCAAGGTACAGTATTTTTCCATTCACAACTGCTTGCACTGAATTCCGATAAGAATTAATAGTTTTCATCCGCCATGTAATTAAAAGGTTATAAAATGTCGTGCTGCTGTCGCCTGGGAGCCAAAAAAACCTTTATCAATGGAAGAGATTGAAGTAGACCCTCCAAAGGCGAAGGAAATTCGCATTAAAATCGTTGCGTCTGGCGTTTGCCACACCGATGCATACACCCTGGATGGCCATGATCCAGAAGGAGTATTTCCAGTAATTCTCGGTCATGAAGGTGCCGGAATTGTTGAGAGTGTCGGTGAGGGTGTCACCAAATTCAAAGCCGGCGACCATGTCATTCCATTGTACATTCCCCAATGCAATGAATGCAAATTTTGCCGCAGTCCCAAAACTAACCTGTGCCAGGCAATTCGTCTTACTCAGGGCAGGGGAGTACTTCCAGATGGCACAACTCGTTTCAAGTGCAAGGGCAAGTCATTATTCCATTTCATGGGAACCTCAACATTTTCGGAATACACCGTTGTTGCCGAAATGTCAGTATGCAAGGTATGGATTGAAGAAAGTGGTGACGAGTGCAAAACGAAACTAACATTTTTTTATTATCTTTTTAGATCAACGAAAAGGCACCTTTCGATAAGGTTTGCTTGCTCGGATGTGGTATACCAACTGGGTATGGAGCAGCTTTAAATACCGCAAAGGTGAGATGTTCTGTTTGTTTTTCTTAAATTTACTTAGAAAGTATAGTAAATGTACGAACATTTAGTGCAAAATGGGTACACAGAAGCAAAGTATGTCGTTGGAAAAATAAACAATGTAACGCTTTTGATTTCCGCAGTCGGGATACGTCATTTCGTTCTGTTTATATAAAATCAAAGCTGTATAATTTCTATTCGGTGGCACACATAAGAAAGAAAAAGAATCGTATGTTAGATATAATCCGTTTACATTTTGCAGTTGTCAAATTCCGCACGCTTAATACTTTCTTTAGAGCCAATTACTTCTACAAATGTGGGACATAATTAACGTATTACCAGTATAAACTTCGCAAACTTCCTAACCTATGTCATACAAATGGTGTATACGGTAATGGGTTTAGTTGGCGTTTTGGAAGTTATCTCATCATTACCTACACTAAAAACCTTTCTTTTGATTCACTACAGGTTGAACCCGGATCAGTCTGTGCTATATGGGGTCTGGGCGCTGTTGGGCTTGCTGTTGCCATGGGTTGTAGAAAGGCTGGGGCTTCTAAAATTTACGGTATCGACATCAATCCAGCCAAATATGAAGTCGCCAAACAGTTCGGAGTCACGGACTTTAT
Source organism: Cheilosia vulpina (assembly GCA_916610125.1). NCBI lineage: Eukaryota > Metazoa > Arthropoda > Insecta > Diptera > Syrphidae > Cheilosia > Cheilosia vulpina. Next base: position 19,113,956 of record OU744276.1, on the reverse strand, counting down.
CAATCCCAAAGATCACGAAGGCAAGGGTCTCTTTCAGAATGTCCTCATCGACCTTACCGATGGGGGATTTGATTACACATTCGAGTGCATTGGCAACGTGAACACAATGCGGGCTGCTCTAGAGGCCACTCACAAGGGTTGGGGCATATCGGTTATCATTGGTGTGGCTGCTTCTGGGCAGGAGATTTCAACACGTCCGTTCCAGTTGGTCGTTGGTCGTACATGGAAAGGCACCGCTTTTGGTGGCTGGAAATCAGTTGAATCTGTGCCAAAATTGGTCGAGGAATACCTGAACAAGGAACTGATGGTGGACGAGTTCGTCACGCACAACATGAAACTGAACGAGATCAATGAGGCGTTCGATCTCATGCATCAAGGCAAGAGTATTCGCAGCATCGTTGAATTGTAAAATGCATTAAGTCCTGGGTATTCACTTTTTATATTATTTATGTATGTATGTGTATAAAATGGGTTAATAAATGCATTTCATAAAAGAAAAAAAACAACAAAACGTATTTTAAAGCTAATTCAATTAAAATTAAATAAAAAAGCCAACAAATGCACGAGCGTTACACTGTTTCTCGATGAATTCAACATAAAAAAAAACGGGAAACCTTGTGTGGGTTGGGTGTGCGTCGTATTTACGAGTTAAGAAACTCTTCTTGTGCTCTGGATCGCCGCTTTAGTGCAGTGCGAGGTGTTTCTTCACTTGTCTGTGCCAAGGAACTACTTAATTCATCGATTTCCTCGGAGCCGCTTATCGATTTATCGTCTAAAAAACTTAGTTCATCGTCGTCGATGATGGTACTGCCACTGATGGCGGGCGATTCAAATGCCTTATTGCCCTTAGCTTGTCGGCCACTTTTAATGGTTGTTATCGATATACCGCTCAGTCGCATGTACTTGTCTTGAAGATTCTTCACCCATGTTGTATCTGACCAATGATACCAGCTCAGCACGAACACAATCATTATGAAGAACAGATTTGTGCTGATTCCTGTGGAAAGACGAACATTTCTGCGTCGTTAGAATGGAAACAAGATGGACCCGAGACCACAAGCGAATTCATGACTTACCAATAACAGCAGACATGACAGGCCAGTTGAACATAACATAACGTAGTCCAGTGAAGTCGGCGCTTATGTGTAGCGTCACCGTGTAGAATTGTATTTTGTGCGATTGTATCTCAACATAGACATCAGTGATAGGATGCTGCCGCTCTTCAAGGTATCGCGAGAATATTTCCACTGGCACCTTTTGAAATTCTTCCTTGAGTCCCAGTATGAACAAAGGGCTGAGTGCCCATGTCGATATTGTGCGTATGAGGGGCGACCTGTATCGAAGCATAGCCGAACGACACGAGTGTCCTCGTAGAAGGGATTCGATATCGCGCATTTCAGCGCAAACCATGAACATGCCAAGCTCCTGATTCTGCGGCGATTCTGGCATATTAATCTCTATGGAAACTTTGTACGCCTGGCCGACCATGAGCAGTTGTTGCTTTTTCGTCAAGGCGACATGAGCATGGGGAAATGTGCATGGTCCATTAGTATCCAAGCATGTCCTGATATGAGTCACATTAAATCGCAGTCACGGAATAATCTATAAATTTTCTTACTTGAACTGCATGTGCACGGGTCGAATGTGCGACATAGCCGGCATATAAGCATAGTAAAACGCCACATACATGAAGACCGCACTCCAAATGATCAACACCACAGCAAAGCTAATGATAAACAGCCTCATGACTAGTTCTTTAACTGTCACAACTCCATCTTTAGTGCGTGCGTGATAATGATCGAAAATATTAAGGGCGATGTTGAAAGCCGGTCGAAAGAAAAGTCTTCGCAACAGGCCAAAAGGATCAAAAAAGAATAATGCAATGTTGAGCAGGCCCATTGTTAAGTATTTGTTATTTTTTTTCCCACTACGAACAAATATATTTGATAAGCCAAACAATTCACTCTGACTGACAGAATGCGAAGAACTAACCAAAAGCGAAGCTCACGGCACAACGGGCGCAACTATAGATAAGGACTTGTTATCACAGCTAGTGACCAACAAGAAATCACACTCATGGATCGAAGTATTAAAGGTCGAAAACAAAATTGTATTGGGAGGTGATAAAGGTCGTCACTACGTCATCGAATAAAGGTTCGGATATCTTTTGAGTATGACTAAATTCATTTTACTAAATGATTTCAACGAATAGGGAATTTATGTTTTATTATGCGATAAAACTTTTTTTATCTGGCCAAAACAAACTGCATTGTAGATTTGTTTGATTTTTTATTTCATGTAAAATGATGATAAGGCAGTTTAAGCATGATGAGAATATGGGAAAACAATCTTGTAAAAATTGATTACTTGAAGTGCGATAAAACTGTAACAGCGAGCTGTTTTTTTTTTCGTGTCATATCTACATAAAATTTTAAAATAACCAGAATTATTGCAAAAGGCAGATTATGACACTTTATGGTTGTTGTTCAAGGTATATAGAATATTTATATATATTCTATATACATATTGGTTGTTGTGTTTGTTGTTTTCATTGCCTCCTTTCCAGTGTTTAGGATAAGAAATGAAAGCATACTAAACCATCTGAGATAGTTTCTTATATCAATTTACAAAATAGACGCTTTAAGTTTTCTTGAAGACACCGAAGAACTATTTAAAGCTCGTCATCTTTTTTCTCCAACTGGCGCTATAAAGTTCTCTTGGAAATTATAAACTAAATTCCTTGGCAAACTTTCAAATATCCTATCTTTGTCTAAGACATCTTCTGTGATTGAACCCATGCGGGATTGCTCGTTTTTGAAAAAGAGGTTTGAACCATTTTTCTGTCTTAAAAAAGGTGTGAGGATTCAAATCTTTTCGTTGATGATAGGCCTGTTTTTTGAGCTTCAAAATAACACGCCTAATATTGTGCAAATCGATGAAATGTGGCCGAACCAAAGTAGTTGACGTGTTTTGCCTGTTTGGACTTCGCTTATATCAGTTGTATTTTCTCGTTCATTACCTTAATTCTCATTCAATCTGTAACGAACATCTCTTCAAGCAATGCAACCTAAACAAATGATCAATGAAACAGTTTACAGCCCGCTTCTGCTGTTGTGAGGCCTCACAAGTTAAGCCGGAACCAGACTTATAACCATAACCATGTTATATTTTTTATGGTGTGGCAAATGCTAAGTGCGCTAGTATTGTTACATAGAGATTCGTATTGACAAATGTCACATAACTACAAAAAATTCGGCTCACCAACACACTCGCACCTTGCATATGCCACTGTACCTATGAAATCGATCTTAAGGATATCGAAAAGTTTGCCGTAATATATTTCTTATATGTAAAACATCTCCTGTAGATATTTTAATTGACCAACAAAATCAAATTATTCGCCTTTTAACAATACAACAATAACTAACTCTAGCACATTTCCCCACAGTTCCCGAGGTTGGCCGCATTTATTTTTGTATGTTTTTGCATGTCAAACGGATTGTTAATAGACATAACATTGATAGGGAAACAAAGTGGCAAATTTGAAAAAAGAATTGAGGGGGCTAGCTGAAAGAGGATTGCGAGTTGGAGGCAGGGATGAATGAATTCCATTATCTTTTGTTGGGAGTCTCAGAATGATTTGTCCATTCTTTTCACCAGAGACAATACTGAGACCACCAACTTCGGCCGGCTTCCCGTTATTTGCCTACAAGCTATATTTTTATGGGGTGTCAAATGCTAGTATTGTTACATAGAAATTTGTATTGACAAATGTCACGTAACTTCAAAAATTCCGGCTCACCAACACACTAGCACCTTGCATATTGCCACTTCCGCTTTGGGCAAAGTTGCTGACAGCGTTCGTAGAATTTTATCCGTTAAATTTGAAATTATTCGTTACGTGTGGATACTATTTTTTTAAGGAATAAGTGTAGATTTGCTTAAAATATATATGAAAAATAAACAACGCAGATTTTTTGAAGTAAAATAGAAATATATTGAGCAAATTTTCTTCAGTTTGCTAAGAAAAATTTACGCATGAAATCGAAGTTAATGATATTCAGAAGCGGAATATACGCAACCAAGTCTGTTCTTATAAGTTTCTAGTATATATAACATCTCATTTAGATAGTTTTATTAACCAAAAAAATCAAATTATTCGCATTTTAACAATATATAATTACTAACCAATGGCATTCAGTAATTTAAAAATGTGGTATTCCCGAACTCTAGCACATTTCCCCACGGTTGTTGAGATTCCAAGCATTTATTTTTGTATATTTTGTATGTTCTTGCATGTCACACGGATTCTTAATTGACACAACACCGATAGGAAAACAAAATGACGAATTTGAAAAAAAAAAACTGATTGGCCCAGCGGCAAGAGGATTGTGAGTTGGGGTTACTGCTTTTCACTCTGTTACCGACAATTGTGTTACATTAAAATAATCAAACAGTTCTATTTGCGAATCCTCTCATTAACATACCTGCCTTACCATATAAGTGACAGTCTTTTATTTGTTGTGTTGCGTTAACAAAAAAATTTCTTAAGTGAAAAATTTTGTATTTTCTCTTTGGAATAGTGACTAATATTTCATGGGAAAAATGTTTGTGTTATCGTCTTAATAATCTCCTCTCAAATTAATAAACACATTTTAATCACACTCAGCTAAATACCATCATTTCATTCGCCAAAATCAAGGAAAAGAAAAATCTCGCACAAGGGATAGACCCTCAAGGAACCGAAAGTAATGAGTAATTATCGTCACGGCTACTGTGGAATTGAAGTACGCGACATGCATCCGAGAATCTCACAAAACTTTACCTACGTTAGTTCCTGCGTAAAGTACATGATATTTATGTTGAATTTCATATTTTGGCTCTTCGGAGGCCTACTCATGGGCATTGGTCTTTACGCTTTCAAGGAAAAGTGGGAGGCAACGGGCTGGGTGCGCCTCGAAAGCTTTTACGATGTTGTCTTGAATATATCACTGGTGATGATGATCGCTGGCATTGTTATCTTTGTTGTTAGCTTTGCTGGATGCCTAGGTGCTCTGAGGGAGAATACGTGTTTGTTGAAGTTTTATTCGATGTGCTTGCTTTTGTTCTTTCTCATGGAGATGGCCATTGCTATTATGGGCTTTGTATTTCCGCACAATATGCATTCCTTTCTGGAGGAATCGTTCACCGATAAAATAATTCACACCTACCGTGACGATCCGGACCTCCAAAACCTGATTGACTTTGCTCAGCAGGAGTTCAAATGTTGTGGCCTGAGCAATGCTGGATATCAGGACTGGAGCAAAAATGAATACTTCAATTGTTCATCGCCTAGTGTAGAGAAATGTGGAGTACCATATAGTTGTTGCATCAATGCCACTGACATTAGCTCGGGTCTCGTCAATATCATGTGCGGCTATGATGTGCAAGGGCAGTCGGTCGCAGCGGCCAGCAAGCGTATCTGGACTAGTGGCTGTATCGAAATTGTACGCGTCTGGGCTGAACGTAATCTATATGCGATAGCTGGTTTTGCTCTTGGAATCGCCCTTATTCAGCTATTCGTCATCTATTTGGCAAAGACCCTCGAGGGACAGATCGACCTGCAGAAATCTCGGTGGGCGGCGTGAGTAAAAACCTAGCAGTACATCGAACGCACTGACTACAACTGATATTGAAGGGCCGCAATTGTTAATCAAAACAGAACCCACAGGATGGAGGCGTGTTATTTGTCATTTTTCATTTTATGTTTTTTTTCTGTCATGTTCTATATGTACTCCTGTTTAATAATTACTTGTGTGTGACAAATTTTTTAATTCAAATCAAGACTAGATGAATTTTATGATAAATCGAACATTGCCATTTACAATGAGATAAACTGTTTTTGTTTTAGATCTCTTCTCTCAAAAAATCGACTATTCTTCGTGTACTGAGTTTCTTTTTTATCTTTTTTTACCGTGCTATAGAGTCAAAATTGTTTGTATTATTGTATCCACGCTACAATTACATTTATATAGATATCTATAATCAAACAAAATGCTACAAAACAACAAATTACTCATATGGTACATATTTTTGTGATTTTATACACAATAATATTATTATAATCGAATATTAATACCTACAGTAAGAAATATACGTATTATGAAACCCAAATAACCATTTAATCTATAAGTAGTTGAAAAACTAAAAAAAAAACAGACAAAACAACAAATTATTCAAAACTTTATACATAAAAATTAGAAATGTATTATCCTATTTAAGAAACCAGTAATAAAATATAAACTATTTCGATCCCGAAGTTGAAGTTTTTTTTTTTTTTCTTGTGATGACTTGTTTTGCAGACTTGTAAAGATTGACAGCGGTTGCCTAAAAATATCAAAAATTTAATCATTCTTTTCTAATGTGCATCTGTCTTATGGACTTTTGGCGCAGCTATTCACATTTACTTCGAAATTATTTGAGGGCTTATAGTGGGATGATGTGAGGACGGTTCTACGTAGATAAATCGTTTTGATGGCCGCAATTTTCCCCATGTGAGATGTGATGATTACAAAAACAGTGTGAAACGTATATATGTAGGAATGACTAAGCGCATTCCACAAAGTTAAGTATTTTTGTTTTATTTTCTTTTATTAATTTTACTCCTAGGTCATCGTCGCCGTCCGCCATCTATCAGTTGAAAATTCCTTAGCGTCGAATTGCTAAGAGAATTCCATTTAGTCAAGTTGCATCAGAATACACTGCGAATATGACCCAGTTATTCGCGCATAAAAGCGCAGTACACTGGGGCATATTCGTAGTGTCAACAATTCCTGGAAATGAAGCCAATAGTAAAAATTGCAGTGTTCGTCTGTGGCCTGTGTGGTGTTGGATATCTACTGGCGTGGGTGATAAAGGCGATGACATGGTATCGCCTATTAAATCGTCTCAACGTGTGGGGGTTTCTCGGGTGACAGGTGGCAGTGGCGGTGACCTGGGACGTAAAAGTGGATGGAAGAGGATTTTTGGGACAGAAGTAACAGTTCTCGTTGATCAAGTGGGGCCGGCGGTCATCTTCTCCATTCTCGCTGTTAATTTGGTTTAATTTCGATAAAAGGTCTTGTAACTGTACTTAATGTTTTCTTATTTTTCGATACTTCTTGAATAAAAGAGTTTTATTTGTAATTGCGTTAATGTTTTTTTACTATATTACAAATCTACATGGGGGCTCAACCGGGATTGTGAAATGATTTGACGCCAAGAATAAAAGGTGTTTAGAAAGAGTAAAGTAGAAGCGCTAAGAAAAGAAGTGTTAAGAGTCAAGTTGAAAGAAAAGAAGTGTTAAGAAAGTAGAGTCAACGCAAAGAAGAAATAAGGCAAGAAAAGTTGTGAAAAGTTGCGTGCTAAGAAAGTGAAGTCAACGCAAAGAAGGAATAAAAAAAAAAGCGTTATTGAAAAGTTGAAACAGTTACGAGATAAGATTTAGCAAGGAAGAATGAAATTGTGTGAATAACAGAAAAGTTAAGTGATATGTCCACGTAATCATCTATGGATGACTTACATCAATTAACCGTGAAGCAGTTACAAGAATTTCTGAAGAAAAACAGCATCTCATACAGATACAACGTAAAGAACGATTTAGTAGAGCGAATACGAAGTGCATTCCAGGGAGACAACCTAAGACCGGAGGACGTATTAGAAGCCATTGCAGAAGAAGAAGAAGACCGACGGGAGGCTGACGACGAAAAGCAAAGTCACGAGGAAGAATACAGTGAATTAGAACAGCCAGGTACGAGCGACGATAAACCGAGAAGAAGGACTGCGGCAGCGCATCAGACAGCTCAAGAAGGAGAACCACAATTACAACAGGAAGAAGAACGACGACAAGACTCAGGATGGCAGAAAAAAATAATTTCGTCTTCAGGGATGTGGAGGAATCTTTGGAAAAATTCTCTGGTGAGAACAGCAGAAATTATGCAGACTGGATCAAGGACTTCGATGAGATTGCCTCAGCTTGTGAATGGAACAATGTCCAAAAATACCTCTATGCGAGAAGATTGCTGACAGGTGCGGCGAAGCTAGCTGTGGAAGCGGCGGGAGGAGTAGCAAACTGGGCGGCGTTAAAAGAAACATTACAAAGAGAGTTTGGAAAAGCCACATCTGGCATTGAAGTTCATCAGGCACTAAGAAATAGGAGGAAGGCTGCGACGGAAAGTCTTCTGGAATATCTCTTCGCAATGAAACAAATAGCAAGCAAAGGGTCTGTCGACGAATCATCGATAGTGGAATATGTGATCAATGGGATTCCCGACACGGTACAAAATAAAGCGATTCTTTATGAAGCTACCACGTTAGAGGAATTGAAAATTAAGCTACAATGTTACCAGAAGATGCAGCGACAGCTACCGAAGCAGAGGTTCGAGAATAAATACCCCAACAGGTCAGCTCCTGATCAGAGAGGATCCGGACAAGCAGCAACCAGAAGATGCCATAGCTGCGGATCATTATCTCACGTATTCCAAAATTGTCCAGACAAAGAGAGAGGAAGGCGATGCTTCAAATGCAATCAGTTCGGGCATATTTCGCCGAATTGCCCGAATGCGAGCAGCAGTGGAAATTCAGCAGGAGTACGTCAAGTGAGATGTATTTATTCAGAGAATCACATATCAGTCAACATTGGAGGCAAACCATACTATGCCTTCGTAGATAACGGAAGCGACGTCTCCATCGTTCGGGAGAAATTCAGGAAAGAAATAGGAGTGAATTGTGACCAGAAAGGAATGACACTTAGAGGATTTGGAAATCGGACTCAGAAAACACTTGGGTCCTGCATCATAGATCTACAAGTTGGATCGGATAAGCATAAAGTTCGTTGTGAAGTAGTACCAGACAATTGGATAGCGGACAACATTTTACTGGGAAGGAATTTTTTAAGAAACGTCAAGTTGCGGCTAGACCATGGGAAAATAACGATAATCGAAAAGGAGGCGAGGAAGGAGAGGGTGCAGCTGAAGAAGACGGAGCAGACGTATGTCCTGAAGGAAAATGACATCTTTAAAATTCAGATTGAAGACGTGCAAACACGCAAAGACATTGTTCTGGAGGAGCAAATAGGCGACGATGATTTCAAGTGGGACATAACTAATCTCATTTCTAAATATTCACCAACAAAAGTCGATAAGTCGTGCATCGATCTCAAAATCGAACTGGAAGACGATAAGCCGGTGTACCAAAGGCCACGTAGACTGGCGCCAAAAGAAAGAGAAGCTGTGAATCAACAGGTGGATGAATGGTTACGAGAAGGTATTATTAAAGCAAGTAAATCTAACTATGCCAGTCCCATCGTTCTGGTGAAAAAAAAGGACGGCTCCTATCGTTTGTGTGTGGATTATCGCTTATTGAATCGAAAAATTATCAAAGATAGGTACCCGCTGCCAGTGATTGAGGATATCTTGGAGGAATTGTACAAGGCAAAAGTTTTTTCCAAGCTAGATCTAAGGAACGGATTCTTTCATGTGGATGTTCATGAGCAAAGCAGAAAATATACTTCATTTATTACGCCGGATGGACAATATGAATTTTTAAAATGCCCTTTTGGATTGTGCAACTCACCTTCGGTGTTCCAAAGGTTTATCAACACAGTGTTCAATAACTTGGTGCGCAAAGGGTACGTTTACATTTATATGGATGATTTGATAATTCCTAGTGAGACCGAAGAGGAGAATTTGGACAAGTTGCGAGGGGTGCTGAAAGTTGCTGAAGAAAATGGAATGTACATAAAATGGGAAAAATGTTCATTTCTAAAAAAATCTATCGAATTTCTGGGTCATGTGATTGGGAATGGTGAGATACGACCATCAACAGATAAGATAAAAGCAGTTAAAGGATTTCCAGAACCAAAAAGTGTCAAGTCTATTCAAAGTTTCCTAGGACTTACTGGATTCTTCAGAAAATTTGTGCCGAATTACTCAGGAATTGCCAGACCACTATCCGATTTACTCAAGAAGAACGCAGTATGCACCATGGGAGCGGATCAGAAGATGGCATTTCAGACGTTGAAGGACATGCTATGCAGTGAGCCAGTTCTCAAGCTGTTCGATCCAAAACTGGAAACCGAGCTGCACACAGACGCGAGCTTCTCAGGATATGGAGGAGTTCTGATGCAAAAACACGATGTAAGTTTTCATCCAGTATTTTATATAAGTTTTAAGGCAACCGAGGCGGAAAAGAATTATACAAGCTATGAGCACGAGGTGTTGGCCATAATTAAATGTTTACGTAAACTAAGAGTCTATTTGCTAGGGGTGAAGTTCAGGATAATAACAGATTGCAAAGCTTTCCAAGCAACGATGCAGAAAAGGGATCTTTGTCCGCGAGTCGCACGATGGGCTATTATGTTACAGGAATATGATTGTGATGTAGTTCATCGCTCAGGAACTGCTATGCGACACGTTGATGCATTTAGTCGATACCCTACAATACTAAAGATTGAAGACGGGATACTACACCAGGTACGAAGGGCTCAGGAACGTGATGAGCATTGTGAGCTGGTGTCAAAAATTTTGCAAGAAAAGCCGTATCAGGACTACGAATTGCATCATGGGATTCTATACAAATTTATTGAAGGAAGTCAGCGTTTGGTGGTGCCAAAATCAATGCAGAGGGAGGTATTAAGGACTATCCACGAACAAGGACATTTTGGACCGAAGAAGATGGAGGCGGTTGCGAAGCGAGACTTTTTCATGCCACGAATGACCGAGAAGATACAGGCAGTAGTCTCCAATTGTATAGCCTGCATACTGGCCGCGAGGAAGACGGGGAAGCAAGAAGGTTTTCTAAACCCTATCGACAAAAGTGACGTCCCTCTACATACCTACCATATAGATCACTTGGGCCCAATGCCCTCAACCGCTAAGAATTACAAGCACCTATTTGTAATCGTCGACGCATTCTCAAAATTCGTATGGCTGTACCCTGTAAAAGCAACGACCAGTGAAGAGGTAATCAAAAGGATGGAGTCTCAAGCCGACGTATTTGGGGACCCTCATCGCATAGTGTCTGATAAAGGAGCGGCATTTACTTCAAACGTGTTTCGACAGTTCTGTGAAGATCGTAAGGTTCAATATGTGCTAGTAACGACTGGGGTTGCCCGCGGAAATGGACAAGTGGAGCGGATTAATAGAACAATAATCGAAACTCTGACAAAGCTATCTATCGAGGATCCTATGAAGTGGTATAAGCATGTACCTAAGCTGCAGCAGGTATTAAATGCTTCAGTGAGCCGCAGCACGAGTAAGACCCCATTCGAAGTTCTGTTCGGAGTTCCCTGCCGGACTCGAGCGGACATAAATCTTTCTAAAATGCTTGAGGAAGCAGCCAGAGAAGAATTCATGGCGGACCGGCAGATGATAAGGCAGGAAGCAAAGCGACAAATAAGCCGTGTGCAACGCGAAAACAAAAAGGGCTATGATCGGTGCCGAAAGGAGGCAAGAAAATACCAGCTGCAAGATCTGGTAGCGATCCAACGCACGCAGTTCGGGGCAGGATTGAAGGTGTACCCCAAGTTTCTGGGACCATACGAGGTAACCCGGGTAAAGCGAAACGATCGCTATGAAGTGAAGAAGGTGGGGCAGCATGAAGGCCCGAATTTGACATCCACAGCTGCCGATTTTATGAAACCTTGGTGTCAGAAGTGGGATGAATGTGAAGATGAGGATGAAGATGAAGCCGTGGAAGACACAGAAGACGTAGACATCAACCAAGATGTTTAATTCGGTTGAGGTCAGCCGAATACCCAGGATGGCCGAATGTAGGAATGACTAAGCGCATTCCACAAAGTTAAGTATTTTTGTTTTATTTTCTTTTATTAATTTTACTCCTAGGTCATCGTCGCCGTCCGCCATCTATCAGTTGAAAATTCCTTAGCGTCGAATTGCTAAGAGAATTCCATTTAGTCAAGTTGCATCAGAATACACTGCGAATATGACCCAGTTATTCGCGCATAAAAGCGCAGTACACTGGGGCATATTCGTAGTGTCAACAATTCCTGGAAATGAAGCCAATAGTAAAAATTGCAGTGTTCGTCTGTGGCCTGTGTGGTGTTGGATATCTACTGGCGTGGGTGATAAAGGCGATGACATGGTATCGCCTATTAAATCGTCTCAACGTGTGGGGGTTTCTCGGGTGACAGGTGGCAGTGGCGGTGACCTGGGACGTAAAAGTGGATGGAAGAGGATTTTTGGGACAGAAGTAACAGTTCTCGTTGATCAAGTGGGGCCGGCGGTCATCTTCTCCATTCTCGCTGTTAATTTGGTTTAATTTCGATAAAAGGTCTTGTAACTGTACTTAATGTTTTCTTATTTTTCGATACTTCTTGAATAAAAGAGTTTTATTTGTAATTGCGTTAATGTTTTTTTACTATATTACAAATCTACATATATGTTCGATTAAGTACAAGAATTCAGGACTTAAGCCAGAGTGCCGGGACTCGCTGTGTAAAGATCAGCCAACGTAAGGCTTCTTTTATTGAAATTTAAGAGCAAGGATCAGATCGTAGCTAACAAACTGGGGGCAGATCCCTTGTGACAATAATCGTTTGGGCGATATCGTTTTTGATACTTTGATGACCATCGTAAGTAATATTCTCCGAATTTTTAACACTATGCAGCTTTCATTGCATTTGTGGAAAATTAACTGGATTAAGCTCTCAAACTCTTAATTTTTGCACTTAGTCGCTAGTTTTGGAGGTCTTTCGTTTGAAAGATAATCGTCTTAACAGTTACGGGATGACTGCCCTGCTGCTGAAACTTCTTAAGATGCAGTAGTCTATCAATGCTACCAATATGCACAATTCGACAACCCGATTATGTAATCGATGCCAAAAATGCGCTAACGTACTGATCCACATCCTTCAACCACTTTTCCCGCGTGACTGACGTTAGGTATAACTTTGCGGGGCTGGTTATGGGTCTCTCTCTTCGTAGCTCTTCGTGTACACTCGTAATTTAGGAAAACAAATCTCCATCCAGTCGTCCTCACCTCATCATAAAGCTTATTATAATCTGAGAGCTTGGTAAATTCGCTTTTCCCCCTGCACATCGCCTACAGTAGAACATTTTGTATATTCTTCTTTGTCTGGGCATACCCACAGAGATCGTATAAAGGAAACCAAAATACGTGACGTCCCATGGAGTCCGTGTCATTAGCTAAGCTTTACCAACATGTTGGCCTAGAATAAGTTTTATCACGACATGTCTCAAGAGTTATAAGCGTGCAAATTAAAAACCTACATCCACGATGATAAGGAAGAGAAAATGATTTTCGAAGTTTCCCAAATATCGCATTTCTTTGAAGTGGAATGAGTCAACCTCACCTTGATGCAACTTCAGCTTTTTCTTTGTTTTTAATCTACTCCAAAAATAGATAAAAAATATTTTTCATTAAACCCTTCATCGGTTAAGCCCAAAACCGAAAAAAAAACGACTTTACGCATGGTAACAACCAGAGACAACTCATAAATCATTAGGAGTTGGTGATCTCGGTATGATTTATCTCTGGTAACAACAACCAACTCACATACTGCTCGTTTGTGGATAACTCGATTCAGTTCCACAGTCCAAGAGAAACATTACAGCCCTATTATGGCTATCAAATATCAACACGATATTTGATAATAATTGATACGTATCAACAAAATGAACGAATCGGTATTATGGTTATCAATCTATCAACATTTTTGATGAATTGTGAATTGTATAAGATTTAAGATCTATTGTGAATAGTTTTATCTGTAAACTTGGTATTACGGTCGTCAAAAAAATTGATATTCATCAAATTTTCTATCAACCACAAATTTCTTGTTGATACATATCAAATATTCGGGCGGTTCAAAATTTCTATTGATATCGAATCATACAAATTATTTCCTTATGCCTATTATTAAAAAAAAAAAACTTTAGACCGAAATGTCATCGGTAGAATTATTTTTTGAAGGGCATTACGATGAATTAGGTGTGAGGGATACGCAGGACTTTACGAGATGCATCAAACGCAATGTGTTTGGACGAACATGTGTAAGCAGTTAACATATTTTTTTTTTTACTTGGTGTGATTCGGTTCCAGATTCGTGCAGAACTTCCGACTTTCAAAACAAGCCTTCGTAGAAGTGTTGACCGATATTGAGGATAAACTCAAACCATAATAATATTCCGTGTTGCGAATACTCTTTTCAATAGTTTCCAATTTTGACATTATTTCACCAAAATTAGACTTCAGCCACAAAACAAAAACCAAATACCAATTAGAAACGTCAAACTTCAAAATAGTACCCATTCTCAATGATATTTTGATTAGCATTCACAATGGGGTAAAAATGATCAATTGATACTCATAATACCAAATCATCGACGAATTGATAGAGGTTATCAAATATCAAATAATTGATATTTGATAGCCATAATAGGGCTGTTAGTTTGGATATTTCTGCACAGATTACCACAAAACCATCAACAAAAACTGTAGGTATGTAATATTATTTGCGGTGCACACTTTTGGGCCTAGTTGCTGTTTTTGCATACTCTTGGTTGTTAAGTAAAGGAAATATAGGTACACAATGATAAATTTCATATTTCTTGCGGGTCGGTAGGTCACATCCATCACATAACACATAACATGGCCATACACGCCTTCCATAGAAAGTGGTGTCCAACGAATGTACATCTGGTAGATTTAAGGAATCGAATCCCGCAAAAAAAAACAAATTACAGCTTAATGTGTTTTTCCAATGCGCCACCTCTCGCGAACGACTGAGAAACATTCGAGAGTATAACTGTCATGAAAGAGTTTCTCAATTGGCCATATGGACTCGGCATAGAATTGGAATTCCCTTCCATTCGTCCTTAATATTCAAAACTCACACAACTATTTAATTATTTTTAGAATTAAGGATGATAATGGGACAACAGCTTATATTTGACACCTGACCCTTTTATTTTCCCGGGGGGTTGAATCTGCGAAATAGAATATTGGTACTTCCCTGACATGTGTTCAGTATATGTATATATTTTATATTGAAATGATATCTCCAAATACTTCACTACGCCATCTTCTAATTATAATACCAAATTACTTCAACATTTTCGTTGCCCGGACATTAAATAAGCAAATAAGAAAATAACCCCTGAAACACTCTTTATAAGAAAAACTGCCCAAAATACTATTTGCTAGGCCGTCACTGGCAGCGCAACCTTTATTATTTATAATTCACTTTGCAGCTACTGCAAAACTATACAACAATTCAATACAATATTTGATTGTAAAAAAAAATCATTTAACTACTTTAGATAGACATATAGATTTAAAACAAAATACATTCCTTGCTAAATTTTAGCAAAAAAAAAAAATAAACACGATACAAAATTGATTTTGACAACACCTCCCACTTTACAGCTCTGTGTGGTGGGACGGAAACTTCTTCAGAATAGCGTGATACAAGTTGTAAAATGCATAAACGGAAACTGTAACAATCACCAGCAATGCACCACCAAATGCTACGCTAAGAAAATTCCCATCAATTATGCCGGTCGATGTCCGACGGGTCCTTGACCAAATTTCTTCGGTACTTGCTGGCGACGACTTTGGGGTGTTTCTTTCCGCCATTAGGCGTTTCATTGAGCTCAGACGCTCACGGAGTACCTCTACAGACTCCGAGTTTAGGTCTTCTGTAAATTGAAGGTATTAAATGATTTTTCCTGCAATATTTAATAAAATAATATAATTTGCTTGCCTGATGCGGATTGAGACATTTTTTCCTTTAATATATCTGCTATTTGATTTTTTCTTGTGGATGCAAAAAATCACAACCTGATGTGCTCTCTGGGAAAATTGTAAATCCAATGCCCAAGAGTATGCAACATCCACTGCGCAGGAATTAAATCAATACAATTGTGCAGAGTTCACAATAAAGAATGAGGGAGTTCAATGCTCTGGCGGTATAGATCACAATGATTATAGGGAAATGGCGATTTCCTGTTTGTGAAGTTCGTTGCTATTTGAAAATAGTTAAAATTCAAATACAATTTCCGTAGTATAGATCCCTTTTGTGTATTGCTGTAGTAATATAATTTCCAGGATTCGATGATGACGCTGGCGTGACAATTGAAATAACTATTTTTTTGACGCGATATTGGAGGGTTTTTGGACGAGTTTTTTGATGCGTTTTTTGACGCCTTTTACGACGGCATATTGCCGTCTCTAAATTTCCTGCAAAATTTAAACGTACCAAAACAAAATAAATTTAATGTGTTTGACATTTGCTGATCGTTTTTGTTTTTGCTTTAGTTGTAGACACATCAGCTGCTTAGTCGTAGCCATATTAGCCGATGCAATGCATGTCAAACAATTTTCTGCACATCTGTTTTATTTGCAGCACTGCATTCTACACTGTGTCCAGAATTTCTGCACATGTGTTTTGAGCATTAAAATTAGGATGTTCAAATAGTTTCTTTTTTAAAAAACGACCTACAACAATATATATAAAGCTTTACTGTGTTGATGACAGCACTCTTATCAAACAGTGGCCGCATTCAAGAATCTAGTTATCTTAAGTCGACTAGATTGGTCTGGATGAGATGTTACCTGAACGCAAAAACTAAATATGTCGGGAACGTCACTTTTTCTACGTCATCCACACATGAGAACTGTCAACTTATGTCGTTTTCCATTGGGCAAAAAGAAGCGTCCCGGAGAGTCCGGAATCGAAAAAAATCACTTCTGAAACCGTTCCATTGGCACAAAAAATACTCCTCTGGTGATTCTGAGAAGAGAATTTTGCTTCTCGATTTGAAGTCAGAATCCACTCAAGAAGCACTCACACAAGTGTAATTTTATACAAGTCAGCTGACAGCCGCCGTAGATTATTTTTTGGCATTTCACCAATACTTTTGTAGGTTCAATCAGAAGCAGTTTTGTTGTTCCATTGGATCGCAGAATGAGTGGATCCCCGAGTGAAACCAATGGAAAACGACATTAGTACTCAGTCACGAATTTCTGGATTAGATTCGTCGGCTACCCCTCCATAAACGT
Source organism: Cheilosia vulpina (assembly GCA_916610125.1). Taxonomy (NCBI): domain Eukaryota; kingdom Metazoa; phylum Arthropoda; class Insecta; order Diptera; family Syrphidae; genus Cheilosia; species Cheilosia vulpina. The sequence continues at coordinate 19,096,895 of OU744276.1, read as the reverse complement.
CAACTGAAACAGCTGCTCATATGAACAATTTCCCCCAATCAAAACTGTCAGACATACTAAAATAGATACTTGAACGTCCCCAGTGTCCCTGTAAATGAAACTACATTAAAATTTTAATTAATGACCAACTCATACATCTCATGGGATTTAGATCGAAGAAGCTCCTTGCTCTATGTGTATAAATCGCAGATTAGACCATAGCTCTCATATATCGAGCTCAGCATTCACTTACCTTACTGGACAGCTAAAAGACACGAGCTGTTCAACTACATCAACACTGCAGCCATAAAAGAACTCGCTTCCTGATGAAATATTCCTCTACTACAACTTACGACAAGTTATGTGCAGAGCCAACACCTATCTGCAAACATTGCGGGGCGCCGTTGTAAAAGTTCCTCTTTCCCGAAAGAAGTATTCAAAGGAAAATTTTATGTCGTGTTCCATTGGGAAAAAAATCAATCTTTTTTTTGATTCGGATCACTTTTTGCAGATTTCGATATTTTTTCAGATTTACTCATACTACCACAAATACAGCACAGCTGTTTTACGTCATTTAAAGGAGTTTGTTTTAAAACAAATGTGCAAAGTTTCGTGGAAACCAAAATAAAGAAATACATAAACAGCAATGGACATAGTTTTGGAGGAATTATTATCTTCATTGTCTTCCTTATCATCTGGAAACCACGAATCACCGAAACTACTCCATTTGTATCTACAACAGAGGAAACATTTTTCAAGCCGATTTCCATAGTTGATTTTACCAATAACAAATGCAATTTTAACAGCTGACATTGTTGTCAAATAACGCACTAATCCATGTACAAAAGCAGATCTATTTCATTGCATGTTTCATGAGCCGCATAAAATCTGAGATCTGAAAAAGATTTTTGGTGGTCCCAATAAAGGACATTAATTGTGCAGTGGGAGGCAGCTGTGTGATTTAGACCTACTGAACCGCGTTGCACCACTTATTATGCACCTGTCACCTGTCACCTTCACAAAGTAACAACAAACAAAAACAACCAGCAATTACTTCAATATTTTGTGTTCTTTATTTTAAATTTCGTCTTACGTTAGGACAGAGTAAACGAAGAACAAAAGAAAAACAAATCAAAATGTATCTCGTTATTCTTCTAGTTTGTGTACGTTCTTCCAAACAATTATATTAATAGCAATAATAATAAATATAACAAATATTAGCAAAAATAATAACAATCTATTGAATGTGAACAAGTTTGTTTGTTTCTCATTACCATATCTTTCCTTTACAATAGTAGATAAAAAAAAAGTACACACTGTATAAATAGCATAACTATTCGTATAAATTTATCATTATTTATTATGTATAGCAAACGAGTAAGAATAACTTGTATATAAATTAAATTTTCATTTCATACTAACGCAGCACTCGGGCCGATGAATTTTATTTCATTTATAGAGAGAAGAGAAAACAAAATTTACAAGAAAAATAAATTTTGAACAAATTACAAAATAAATACTAAACTCTCATCAGCCCTTAAAAAAAAAGAAATACACGTAAGACTTAGGCATAGATAGGCTCTCACATTATTACTGTAGATTCGTGCACTTGTTAGGTTAAGTTTAAGGTTAGGAGAAATGGAATTTTTTTTATTTTTATTTTGTTATGTTATTTCTATAAAAAGCTACTTCAGTTATTTTAGTTGTGATAAACATTCACATGCGCGCAATAGTCTCAAAGTTCCTGTGCAAGTGTGCACTGTTGCTCAATCTCACTTTCTCTTATCATCTGCTCACACTTAAGCTTTATCCATATAAAAAATATATAACTTGTATTTTTAATTGCAAGACGTTATTTTCTTCTTTCACAAAATGTTTATAAAAAAATGTGTGTGTAAATTTAATGTTTGAGATAAGAAATATTGTTCAAGGCATTGGTATGTTGTCGGGTACATATTCAAGGAAGTTCGCTGGGAATTGCCCCTGTCTGCCGTCCAGAGTCTCTCCAAAGAGCCAGTCTTCGTTGATTCTGTATAGAACCGTAATGAAATCATTTTCCTGAAAGACGAATTTGAGCGTTGAGTTCGAAATACGAAAGGGGGTTTTTGTGTCTTACCTGAAGGACCAAATCTCCGGGCTCTCCAGCATCGAATGTGTATAGACATCGCACTTGCTTTGAATTGTAGCTTGCTACTGTCGTATTGGTGGTAGTCGTCCTCGTACTGTTGTGGCTACTAGTACTTAATTGCTTTTCTTCCTGGCGATAGCTGTTTGTGTACGAGGAACTGCTGAATGAGACAGCATTTGCTGACGTTGTCTTCGTCTTCGTTGAAGTACAAGCATCTTTTAGGGGGACTCTGATATCAATGTAGTTGATGGGAAAGATTCCTTCACAGCCACTTCGGTTACGTCCTCTTAGCCATTCATCGTTGAGTTTTTCCAAAATGTAGATTTTCTCGTTTTCCTGTAGAATCGAATTGAAAACGAAATCAAAGTTAGTTAGAGTTTGGTTGACTGCAAAATAAAATATATGCCATCTACAAGAAATGGCGGTTATGTAACGTGGGCGCTTGGGATAGAACATCAAAGGTTCTGTTGTGAATTCATGGAATCCTTATTAAATGAGCTGTTTCTACGGAGTTTAGGTGGCTACAGAGTAGCAAAGGCGTTTCAAAGAGTAACTAAACAGAGGCTGTATAAGTAGATGAAAACTCAACTCCAGGGAGGACAAAAACAAATTGATCTATAGAACCATGTCTTCTAAACATGATTGAACTGCTAGCACATATATATAACAACTAAGACTCACCCGAAAGCTGAGATCACCTTCAACGTCCGAATCGAAATCATACAGCGCAATCCCATGCGCTGGACCGTCATCCACACTAACATCACAGTAGGCACCCAAGCTCATGGCATCCGCTTTTCCTTTTATAACGTCCAATATACTAACACCGCCTGGTGGCGGCGGCGGTGGTGGACAATTTGGCATTGGCGGCGATGGCGGCGTGCTAACATCCGCATCGGGCGACTGTTGTCGTGTTGCCCCGATAGCGAGGTTGTACCTCGCCTGTTCCAAGGTTGGTGGCTTTGGTGCTTTTGGTTTCTGAGAGATTTTCGGTTTTATTATTGTCGGCATATTCAGAGCAGCAGGCGGCGGAAGCAAACTTTTGCCGTTGCAGAGGGGATTATCCGTGTTCTGTTGTATTCGATTTGTGGCCACATTGTAGTTCCTCACCGGGGCACTGCCTAGCGTTGTGTTAGCACCACTGTAGATATTCTCATTGGTACCGCCAAACGCATCCCACGGATCTATGGGGCTGGTTGTAGCTCGGCTAGCACTGAAGTCGTCTTCGAATCCCGATTCGGGCTGTGAAACACTGCCATTATTGGGCGAACTAAAGTTCGAGTCCGAACTGAAGCTGTCCACACTGACGCAGTCACTGTTGGACTTCTGAGTGAATGTCGGAGAACTTGGTGGTGAATCAAAACTGATTAGCTGGCTTTCTGTAGACGGTGTCAGCGTGCCCGTTGAAAAGGAATACAACGAATTTGTGTGTGATTGACTGGAATTGATGCCGTAGATTGTACCATTTTGTGCATTAGGAACACCGGCCCGCTGAGATGGACGCGGTGGTGCTTTGCTGGATTTCTTTCGACCAAATAAGTTCGATAGGATATTAACTGATTGCGCTGGTGGCGTTGTATAGCCATTACTTTTGGGTGTGGGTGGTCGTTTAGGTGGCGGCGGCCTCGGTGGTGGTATCTTCTTTCCATTGACCATCGGCTCGAATGGAGATCCATCCCAGTTTGTGGTCGGTGCATAGCGAACATTTGCCGCTGGAAATTTCCGTGTTATCGACGACGAGTTCGTTGTCGAATTGGACGCTAAGGAGTTATTACTATTGCTACGATATATTGAGGAGGTGGTTGCATAATTTCTACCGTTGCCGCCTTTTGTAGGCGGTGGTGGGAGTTTTATTGTTAACTTTGGTACGACGCCCCCATTTTGTTGTTGTCGCTGTTGCTGCTGCTGGTGTTGGAATTGTGATAAATTGTTATTGTTGACGTTTGTTGGAGGCGGTGGTGCAGGGCGGGTTGGAATTGTCATGCTATAATTTATCTGCAAAAGAAAACCCAAACGATTATTATATTAAATTGGACTGTATTTTATCTATAAAAGCAAAAAAGAAAAAGCAGTTTGCAAGAAAACAAAATAATTCAAGAAAACAAATGTCGTGATACTGTTATCGCGCGTGCTCTTATCGCACGACAAAAATGTTTGCTCTTGAGAAAAGAATACGCTATTCTGATAGTACGCTTTGCTTTGCATACTTAGGTGCTTGGGATTTATTTATTTCATTTTTCTTTTTGCGTGGCCCATAAGGAAGTCCGATTTATTTTTAATATTCAAAAATATAGAAAAAATTATAATGAGCTAAAACGGTAGAGGACGGTAGAACTTCAAGGACCACAACCTTAAACTTTTTCCTGGTCGAAAGAAGTAAGACTCGAGCTAGACTTATGAATAACTGAGAGACGCACAGCGCACACTAAGAACCTGGCAGACACATTCGACAACATGTTTAGCTTCTCGACACGCTACCAACGTGAAAATTTGCATCAGGTCCAGAAATAGTGTCACTCGACGGAAGTTCGTGTGATAATGATGAAGAAACTGGCCACATACAAAGCGAGTGGTCGGACAATAATTAATTAAGCTGCACCTTTCTGGACCCCGCAATTACGCTACATTCACACAGCCATGCGATCTATCACCCGATGACACTTTATGGCAAACGAAGACCACCTATGTACGGAAACAATGATGGTCCCGATAAAAATGAACAGCACCATGCTTTCTCAACAGTTTCTACTGGCCTATCATCTACCTGAAAACCCTAATGACAGTTAGGTTAGGTTTGTAACCAAACCGATTCCCAGATATAAAGCAAATGTAGTTCTCGAAGTCAGACCCTCACTAACTGCCACCGAAGAGAAACAACTCTCAAGCCCAAGGAGGATAAGCAACTCCGATCGGGATGGTACCGCTTACTAAACAACTACGTGGCTCGCCCAAACCCCAACATTGAGAATAAAAATGCAAAACCAACCGAATTAACCCTAGAAATGCTATGGACCAACTTAATTGGCCAATTCCTCGGCGCTCGGACTTAGAATCAGAGACAAATCGAAGAATGACAACTGTCATACATTTACAAAATGTCGATAGCTCTATAGAACCCGTTACCCCAAAATGGAAGTAAAGCTGGTAGACCGAGAAAAGTATGATGCAGTCCCGCGAATTGGAAAGACTTGAGGGATATTGTCAAAACAAAAACGCGCAGCATGGTAGCATAAATAAGGGGGAACAGAGAAAAGACAGACCGTACAAATGAGTGCAAGAATCTTTCTTATTTACTTAAATTTTGTTTGTTGTGCAAAATCAACCGAAGTTGGCTGCAGTGTTGATTTTCGGTTCTGTATGGTGCCGGTGCGGCCAATTCATGCAGATTTTGTAGTTGGTATTTAGTACAGTAGAAATCGAATGTTACAAGTTCATATATCGACTTCATCTATTACAAATCGTAATATTTAATCTACTACCATACAGTTAAACGTTAACGTCGTGCGAATAAGTTTTTTTTTTTCGATTTGTAATAACTGCAATTAATTCTCCAATCGGAAGCAATTATAATTTACGGTAGGTATGTTTGTGTGATTTGTTTTTATACTTTAATAAAATCGAAACAACCAGCCGATTAGGTTACAAGAAACCGACCATAAACTTTACGCAATGATTTCGCTTGGCCAACAAAAAGACTGAATTGATTAGGCTACCATCTGTTCAGGGTCGGCAACCATTCGTATTAACCCAAATATTCAATTAGACGAACGATAACTATCGTTCAAACAGTGCTTTTGTTATTCAGCAACGATAGGCACGTCTTAATTCATTTATCTAGTTCATTAGGCAGCAAACAAAGCAATCTTCTCTTCCCATGAAACTGTGGCTGCATTATCAGTTTAACTTAATTCCGCAAGTTATTATCTAGTTGGGTGTATTCCACTAAAAGATAAATAGACCGCCCAACACTTTTACCACACAAACATTTTTCGCCATCAACAATACGAAACAGATAAATATTTCGTTCGCCACACGATGAACGATGACGATGATGACGCGTGAATAATGGCGAATAACTCGCCATTCGTATAACGAAACATAAACAACGCCTCTCTTAACAAAAGAATCAAGGTCGTCGCCTGCATACATAGAAATTATGTATGTTCAAATAGACAAGTGAATAGTGAACTATGTGCCACATTCACTGATTCATTCAGTGAAAAAAATTACTCCTCTCAAAAAGAGAAACACATTATTGTTATCGTTTGTTTGTAACGTGTTATGTTATGTTACAGTGTCGGTATAATTGTTTGCGCCACCTTCTGACGCCAAACGAGTTCCGCGATGCCGGTGTTCGCGTGGCTTTGCCAAGACAAGACAATTTGCCATGGCCTCTTCTATTGACATCATCTTCGTTTCGTGCCTGATGACGATACCAACATCGAGTCGAATACACATTTATTTATGTAGGTACTTGCCTTGTCCATTTTGTTAGGCGGACACATATTTAATTTACGTCGCGTACATACTCGAACCACTTGGATTAATTGAATTTGCGCGTCTTCCAAGTTTCATTGAGGAAATTGATATGAATTCGATTACGAGCGGCTGATGCTCCGAGCCTTTTCGATATGTCGCCGTGTAGGACAAGTTAAATGACCCCTGCGCTTCATCCCATTATGGAAATGCGGCTTCTTAAATATTCGCATAACTGTACATGTGTATACGGTGTGAATGGCATCGATTGGGAAGCACGTATTCCGTTGTTACGTTGGCAAATGAATGAAAGCAAATGTTTCCGTTTCGACAGGCAACACAATTCAAAAGTTGAAGTGGTAATTGCTCTGTTTTAGATTTGAGCGTTTTTATTGAAGTGCAATAAACGATAGTACATGTTTCTTTATTCAGCAGCAACCGAGTGAGTTTTATTCGGTTATAGCTTGTTGCTTTGCCTGAATCATGCGGCTATGTGTCATCGGTTTTGAGCGATGGCAATTCTTATCTGCGATAAATATGGAGATCTTCAGCAGAGGCTTTATAAATATTTACCGCAAGTGAAAAACTAATAAAATCCCCCCTCGCTGGGATGGAGAAAACTTAATTTTGTTCTTTATTCTCCTGCGGGGAGTCTTCAATCATCCAGTTCGCCTACGTAATCGACTTGTGTTGTCGAAATAATATTCCACCGCACGGTTATTGTACACGTAGCTAATTCACCTGAAAACAGGTCAGAGAGCAGAACGCACAAAAAAGTGTGGTAGTGCGATCGTTGAGGTTATGTTTAGAGCAAGATTTTCAGCCAGCGCGCACCATTTCGATAATAATGTCAAAAGTGTTTGTAAAAGAAACATATTAACGAATTATTTACCCGTAGATTGAAGAAAACGCATCCAATAGATGACTTACCTTCGCCAATGTCAGCGATTACGTTGGTTAAATGCGTTTTCACGCGCGCCCTACAATAAACACATAGCCAATGCAAATATATCTCGAACGCGTACAAATTGAAAGGTTCGATTCGATAGTTTTCAGTGTTCGACGTTTGAAGTGCGCTACCTTACCCAGGCGACAGAGGACGGATTACCTAAATGGAATCCGCAAAAGGTTTCATGTCGAGTTTTAGTCAAGGCGAACTATTTTCCCATATGTAAGAGCTGCTTCAACATATTTGAATACCAGGTGGGAAGAGTCGACGTAAATATCCTGTCGCGAATCAGAGGGAGTGACCAGTAATGAAAAAGCTAACGAGCTGGCAAGGTAGGACCCTTCACTTGAACTTAATCAGGCCGAAAACACTGTATAACCTCCCGCCTTCAATCTCAGACAGGCAATTGAAAACAAAATACTGGCAGCGACAGATGATAGATGTATAAAACTCAATTTCTGTGGCCAACCTATTACCAAACAAAAGTCAAAAAGGATCCTGAGCAAACAGTAGTTATCTTCTGTTATATATGTATTATCATAGGACATAACATGCTGAAATATCAAACCAAGAAAATGAGAATGAATTCTGATGACTTGGAGGAGGACACTTCTTTCGTGCTTTGCCACAGCTCTACACTCTGCCACATCAGACACAGAATTCTTCGATGACATTTTTTCAAAGAATTAGATGATGTTTTTGACAAATCTATAAAAGACTTGCATACATTTGCAACAGCCTGGCTTATAGCTTGGCAGTAAACCCCAAGGGATTGTGATGCCCTTGGGATCTAGTGTTAGTGCTCATCCACATAAGCCCAATAGCCAAAAATACAGCCATTTCCGGCTAAAAATATTCTCGGTTCTTCTCCCAGTGGTCAAGTTGCTGAGAACTGCTCGCAATTGAGATGTTTTTGTTCTTGTGCAGACTCTGTGGTCTGCAATATTTTCGGTTGACCATCCGTTTCTTTGACACACTGGAATTCTTCAGATGGTGAACTCAGAAGCCCGAAAGACGTTTCGCGAATAGAACTCGAATTTTGAGTCAAAATTTTTGAAGATTTCCATGCGTTGTTGAATCGACTATCGAGCAATGTTAAATTGGTGACTATACGATAGAAAAGTAGGACATCAGAACGAGAGCAAGATGTTTTTCCAATATGGCTGGAGTCGGCATCAAATTCTATCATTCTATCATGACTCTTAAAGCTAAAGATATATCACAATCCTTAGCATCTGTCTTTGGAACGGCGATAACCTCATAAAGAAGAAGAAGAAGTGGATTTTTATTAAGTCAATAGCTGAACATTTAAAGTTGGAAAGATGTTCCGAATTAGTACTAACAGAATTGTCCCAAGAGACACCAATTTAATTACAAAATATTTCAATTTCACTATTCTATTCATCACCAAACCATTAAGCCATATGCATACGAAAAGGTATTTCAGAGGCACAGTACTAACAAGAGCGTTTCAATTATATTTTACGGATTTGGCACACCCTCAAAAGGGTAACGACTGCAAAGAAATACAGTAAACGCCATAGTTCCTGGTAATAAGGAAAATGTGGTAAAAATCGCGTCACATAACTAAGCCGAACAGAAATGAATGCAAAAAGTCAGTCTTAAAAATTAAAATTAACCGTGTTTACAAAACATTTCAGTACGCTTTGGTTGTGCTAGATTTAAAATAATACAAAATCAACACCTCCACCAACGCCGGTTTTACTACACCAATCTGTTGGCACATACTTAACAGGAAAACATTTTTCAAATAAAAGCCTTTACACCCATCAACTCACACACTTTCTCACAGCATGTACTGTCGATTTCATGTCGGAACCTATTAAATTTTAAATTAGTTTCGACTCGTCTCATTACGACTTTTCTCTATACCTGATATAAAAATGAAGCATTATCAATGCATGAGGAACACTGGAGAACTAAACACAACTTACAAGGGTGTTAATATTGCACAAGAAGTTGGCGTCTCAAGTTTTAATTGAACTCTGCCAATTATACCGCCTAACGAGGTGCACAATTCACACGTGAAAAAGAAAAATAAATAAATAAAGCGAACAAGAAACAGGCGTAGGAAGAATATTTATTCCCTAATGATAATTATTTACTTGATAATGGCTGTTACCTTTTTGAATAACGAATGCGCACCCGCCATCAACAGAAGGCTATTTTAAGGGGTTGTAAATACAGCAAGAAAACTACATATACGGCAATATAATAAATGGGTCAATGTTTGGTATCGTATAGTAAATGATATCCTTTGACATTTAAGTCGTATTATTATTAGTCACGCAAAGCAATAAGTAGGGAAATTCACTATTGGCACTATTCACAGCTCTATGCGCTTTAACAATAACAGTCATTCGGCCTTACTAATAATCAAACACTAATGTCGACGATTAGCTGGTTGCCAGCTTAAGTAAAAATGTACAGCATTAGTGAAACGGTACCAATAAACAATTAGACCTCCACATTTGCTAGTGCGACAACTTTCTTAGAATCTATTACATTTTTTTTGTTTCGTGAAAAACAAGGTTTTATTTCAGAACGATGATTTTATTTTAAGAATAGGAATATATAAATCGCAAATTAATTTGCCCAACAGATATCTTTCAAAGACCTTTTGAAGCTTATTATAAGCAAAAAACAAAACACATCAAATATCATTATGCAAATCAGTAATGCCATCTCCTTCGATCGGACACAATTTTCGGTACTTTTTATAGTACACTTTCCTTTGTTTTCTAATACTTCACGATTGATTTGTTAGTGAATTTGTGTCGGAACACAGTTTGTTAGGCTGAGCACTTTATTTACTTCATATACTAATGTGTACAATCGGCAGGAGTGTGGTTTAGTTTTTTTTTAATTAAATTTTTTTTTTCAATTAGTTATCTTATTTTCTAGGTACTAGTTAGTACTGGCCTCCTAACCTGTCTACAATTTCCGCATGGCCCTATTTTTTTCTTTTTCTCCTGACAAACGTCATTCTGTCCTGGCTCTGTCATTCGAGAGTGCTGCCAAGTTTGACCATAGATTGAATGGTTAGCAAGTGAATGGGGTCGTTCAAGTATCTAGTTTAGTAAGTCTGACAGCTCTCTCACTAAGTGAATCTCGGTTTTGATTGGCTGAAATCGGTCATGTGAGCAGCTGTTTCAGTTGACGTTTATGGAAAGGTAGCCGAATAATCTAGGCAAGAAATTTGTAGCTGAGCACAGTTCGACCAATCTAGTCGACTTCAGATAACTAGATTTTCAATGTGCCCAATGTCTTTAGGTACACACGTGAAAAGAGTCAAACTAAATTTGAAACCTAACTGCGCTGAAATTGTTTAATTTGAATTCCTAAATCTATCATCCTGTACATAAAAAAGGAAAGGCACTCCCACGCACAGTAATTAATTAACGTATGGTTTACACAAATGCGCAGGCAAAATTGCCACACTTGATTTAGCAAATTTGGAATGATAAAATTATGTTCACTTGGATTATCTTATCTAAATAAAGTATGACTTGACTAGTCCATTATCAGTCACCCGTATGCGTACCTAGTTAAATAAAGTTGTTTTCAATACATTTGCATTAATTTTTCGACCGAAATTGGTAATACGTTTGTAGAAAGATAAAGCAAACAATTTTTACTATCAACGACTTTTCATCAAATCAATTTAATTATATTTATGAATTGAAAATTGCTTTTTGTTCTACCAAAAAAACATATATAATAAATCTAACATCTAATCTAAAACAAAACCTGAGCCTTATTTGATTTAAATAGAGAAATTTTCAATAACACCAATTTTTCCAGGAATTGAAAATTCTTGCCGCGAACTGTCAGCTGTCACACTTTATTCACAATCCACATAATACAGTCGCGATCCACAAGCCCGCGAATGAAAAATGCCATTCCTACGAACGAACGAATGTTCGCAAATTTTAACAGTCCATTCACATGATACATTTTATTTTGTCACAGATACCCGCGAATCCAATGCCAGTCGCCGTCATTTGTTTCTATTTTTTGAATAAAAAAAACTCGAAAATTGAAGGTAGCGACATTCGAATAAGCAAAAAAAAAAAAGAATATTTTTGGCCTATTTGTGGTGGAAAAAAATTGAAAACACAGCAATTAATGCATGTAGATCCGTACATGTACAAAAACTAATTAAACAAAACTAATAACAGCAATAAACAACTAAATGATATTGAGTCCTTCCCATTTAAAGTATACGTTACCTTTTTATCTGTTGATTCAGTCATATTCTTTTATTTTTCATTCGGACCAAAACAAAACAACACCACAAAAAAAAATGCCAATGGCATTTCAATTTTGAGGTTAAGTTCGAACGAATGTTTTATTCGCTAGTTTGTGGAACGCGAATTGAATGATTTGGATTGTGGATAAACTTTGAGCCAAAAAGTTCAGAATTTGAAATTTTATTATTTAAACTGTTTATTTACTTGTTTTCTTAATACATTTTGATAGGATAATTAATTATCCTCCTCTTGGAATAGTAAAATGTCCACTTTTCTGTTCATAAATGCATTAAAAGTGGTTTGTTCGCATTTCAGCAATTCGTTCGTTCGCTCTCATGTGAATAGTCCATAACTGCGACTAAAAAGATTTTATGTGAATGAATGTCAGAAACTACGAAAACGAATAGGTATTCGCTTGTGATTCATTAATCATAGACAAATCATACTTGAGATGAGCATAAGATTTGCAATCCTCTTTTTTCTTCTCAAATTTCGCCATTTTGTTTTCCTATTGGTGTTATGCCATTTAATGTGGTTTTCGATTGGGCTTCTTCAGATTCGCTCTCAGTGTCTAGTCGAACATTAAAACGTCACTTGCTCTTGGGTTGATTTAGTGCGGTTCGAATATGTGTAGCCTTCGTCATTTTTCTAAGCATTTTGCATTCACTGCTTAAATCTCATATTGAAACATACTAAATTTGGGCCCAGATTGATTTTTAAACATTTGTATTCTTTAACAAAAAAATGCAATGCGTTTCTTTTCAGTTGAATAATTTCAAGGAAACGAAACAAACTACACTAGTTGTCAAACTCAAACTCGACTTGTATTGGTAAATCTGTAACATATCTGAGAAATAAATCCAGATTCGCAAACGTTTTTTGATATCTTTTTTGTACCAAACGAACATAAAAAGTGATCCTGAGAGCGCCCATTCGAATATACCACATAAGATCCGTTTGACATGCGAAAATATACAAAAAATAAATAAAAATGCTGCCAACCGCGGCTAACTGTGGGGAATGTGATAAAGTTCGGGAATACCAAACATTTTTACTTTACTGAGTGCCAATATTTAGTTATTATATATTTTTAAAATGCGGAGAATTTGATTTTTTTGGTTAATGAGACTATCTACAGGAAACATTAAAAAAAACAATCATGGTTTTGTAATTACCTCTTTTCGATATCATTAAGATCGATTTCATGTGTACATTTTTCTTAAATAACTGATAAAATTCTACGAAAGCTGCCAAGAACTTTACCCACAGCGGAAGTGGCATATAGCAAATAAATAATAAATAATCAAATGCAATAATCTGTCAAAATTTAGCGTGTCCATTAAAGGGACGGCACATTTTCTCAAGCTAAATTGCGACAAATCGTTGTGTTTTGTTGTTCTGTTGCGAAAAAGTCTGCAAGGATGAATTTTTTTTAGTTATTACATGGACGAGAAGTAGAAATAGTTGAAATTAGATAGAATTAAGAAGGAAGTTTTATTCAAAAAACAGCTGTTTTCTGTGACACTTATCAACGGCTGATGTTTGGAGAGAATAGTTGGAGACCATATAAAATTTAGTTTAGCTCGAGCAGCGTACTAAGCTTAAGTTTTGAGTTTTTCGAAAGAATTTTCCATGAAAAGTCTATGAGAGGATTGTGAATTTGCTACTAAAGCCTTGTACGGTACCCGATAACGATAAATTTTGCTCTCTTTTCGTTTTGCAATATGTACCTACGGTGTACTGCAGCTGTGGCGCTGCTGCTGCGATTTGATGGCAATAAGTGGGTAATTGTAGTAGATTGCTTGGTACAATTCTCAACTTTCTTTTTGCACTTAATTTACCTAAAAAGCCTATTACGCACCTGTCCCGCGAAACGCTTACAAAAAGGCAGCGGAAAATAGTTTGTGGAGAGTTTCATCAGCTGATACACAAGCAGCACTGGTTATTTATATCGGATTTGGCTACCCGAACTTTTCGCTGGCTCTTAAAAATTGTCATTTGAGATTTTTCCTAATTTTCGCTCTTCACTTTAAAGTTTGGAAATTTTTAGGCTCCTTATGCATTTATTAATGCATAGGTAGGTACTCCTTTTGCGAACGTACCCTCTTCTTATAACTAAAACTTTCTAAACAATTATGTCGTTTTCGATTTTGATCTCAGATTTTAGATTTCTGCTGCCGAATCGATCATTAAATCCGAATTCTATTTTTTCATTTTAATTGTCGTCTTTAAAAACAATGTAATTAGAAAAACTGCAATAAAATGCGAACTTTTGATCTTTCTTTTTTTCGGTTTTGTCTATTTTTGGCTCCAAGATTTTTCATTGGCTCCATACCTCTTATAAAAGCTGGCAACACTGGCAACTGGTAGCACTGGTAGTACAAAAGTCGCATTTTCGCAAGCAAATAATGTCCCGGACAATAAATGTGTCCGAAAAGAGAGTGGAGAATTGTATCTAGCAATCTAATACAATTATTACCCACATTTCCGCCATCATTTCGCAGCAGCTGCGTAGGTACCGCAAAACGAAAAGGAGCGCGAAATTTTTCATTCATGATTTCGTTGTGTCATTTTTGTATGGGATTTTTCGTTCCGGAACAGCTGCGTACGAGGCTTAACTGTCCGAGACATTAATCGCGTGCAAAATGTTGACATGTTTATTTTTCTATTATTTTTTTGTTATAATAGGAAAGCTGGGTATTGGAAAATAATGGCAAATGAGGAATTTGTCTGCTTGAAATATTAGAATTGAACAAATTGTGAGAACAATTAAAAAATATATAGAAAAAGTGAAAAAAAAGTCAGAACATGCAGTTTTAAAAGTGCAAGTCGTGAAACAAGATTTTGAATGATGCATATGGAATTAATGGGCCTTAGCAATAAACATTTTTAGCTTCGACTCTATATTTTAGTACTTCAGTGGCAATCTTTTTATAAAAATTTGGTAATTGAGAGCTTCCATAAATTTAAAGTCGAGATCTTTAGATTTGTTTATTCGGTTCAATTAAACTAATTTTATTAATTTGAAGTCACTTACTAATGTGACATCATTATGTTCAAAACAGTCAAAAGTAAAGTAGATGGTCCTCAATACATAAAAATCATTTATAAAGTGTTTCGACTTAACCTTTATAAGGAAAAACATCTCTGGTCTATGATGTTTTTAAATGTATCAATAGTTTAGAGCTGCCAAAAGTTCTGTCATTTTATTCAAAACTTTGTTGAAATTTCTTTGTTTAGGTTTTTTTTTGTCACAAATTGGTTTGATAAGTTTTTGTTCTTCAGGACTTTCCATCCGCACAAACGTATAAATGAACCATTTTGTTAAGACAAGCGATCTCGTATATTGACAAGCCATTTAGAGCTAGCCTGAGTCACGGTTGTAGTTCACAAGCATTTAGAAATTGTACAGTTTGGTAAACGGCCGTTACGGCTACACGCTTCCGATTCATTAACCGCATAAGTTAGATTACAGTTTGTCGACAGCCATCGGCTAAGTATAGGCATAATCCCGCTCTCCGTAAAAGATCTGAAGGTTCTTGGATAAAGATAGATAGTTAGTGAATAAATAAAGACTCGTCTCAATGGGACTTACTAATAATCATTTTTAACCTTCACACTAAATATTTTGTAGGTCACACTATGCAATTTTGTTTGGAAAAGTTCGCCACTGTGAGTTCAACAAATGTACACTAAATGCCACTAAAAATAATTATTTGTATCGCGGAATGTCTGCTCAGACGGAAGAAGGAATGCTAACAAGTCTTAGGCTAGCAGGCAGAGTATTTGACTGAGTGCTATTAATAGGGATAATTTCAACGCTCTAGCTTAAACATGAAAATGTCCGAATTTGTAGCCAGATTAGGCTGTTTTTTTTTTTAAGTTGAAGTCTATGGAAAGCTTATATATACATTAATTTTTTTATCTGATGGGTCACTTTATGTAGCTGTGAATGTAATAAGATGGTGCAGGGGGCATGACGCCAAAAATAAGAAGAATTCTGCTGTCATGTCATGCCACTTTCCACACAAGTCGTCAGCAGAAGTAGCTTAAAGATTTATTTGTGGCGCCGTACTTATATGTTAGGAAGAATTGAACCCCGCAAAATTTGACTCAAACATCAAATAGCGTAAAACTAGCTATCATGGTTCCACAAATACGGTTAAAGGCGGAATATGGGGAGGAAGTTTATCCAAGAGACTTTAACTAACGCCAACTGTTCCATTGAATGTAGACAATTGTAGTCGTCTGTTACCAACAGCATCACTCATTTGGCTCATCAAGAGATGTTTGTCAAGTAAAATGGTGGAGGGAAGACAACAGAATGAAGTGAAGAAGGGATTTTATGTTCATGTGAGTTGCTATATTAATAACAGAGTGCTTATCGTCATCTTGAAGTTTAAACCTGCTGACTCCTTTTTACAGTTGAAAGAAAAGTAGAAGTAAACTTTACACAATATATTCTTATGTAAATCCAAAATATGGCTTGCATAATGATATGATTCAAACCGACAAAAAGTATTACATTAAGTTAATGCCGCTAATTACATGCAACTTATTTTTCGCCGCCCGACGACGTTGCGCGAGAATTCTCAAATTATATGAAAAACCGACTACCGACATGACTCTTCTTTGCATGCAGTCTTGTTGTGAGGTGTCCCCAAAAGATGCTAAACAAACAATGCGCTTCATTGTTTCTTTGTTCTTAATCTTCGTACAGTGATGATTAAAAAAACTCTCATAAAAATGTACACTCTAGTGCTGGTGCTGGTCTGTTCAAGAAAAAACCATATGAATTACATTCAAGCAGCTTTAGTTGATGATAATCGAAGCGCGATAACAACCCGCAAACATTTTGTGCAACAAACTTTCGACTGGTCAAACCGATTTTCGGTCGTTCGGCAATTCTTTTCACTCCAAACATTGCGTCTATATCTGTCTCGATAATTTGCATTAAAATTAAGTCGTCGAGTGTGATGTAAACTAAACGATGATAGCACAGTGATTTGATGATTCACTGTTTGAAGGAAAGTAACTAGAAAGATTATGTATTATCTAAAATAAAAAAAAAAATTTGCAGACAACAAAAGATTTCTATATGAAGGAACAACAAACGAGCCATTTGGTTGGTAAGGAAATTACAAAACCCACGAGGAAGGATCCTATGTAGGTAGCTTCCTCGTTTTGAAAAGAAGTGAAATTCAAAGAAAACTACCGTGCGTGTTTGTGTGTAGTTATTACCCACACTTCAGGTTCGAGTTGTTCAGTTTTGCTGGCTGTTTTTCCTTTTTCTTTCTTGTCCAGCCCATCTCTATGACGAGATGCCCATTGTCATACAACCTTATTCATATATTTATGAGAATTCATGAGTTTAATTAAAAAATATTGACAATATACAATTTGACCTTGTTATTTATAGTCTTCTGCGTTTCTTAACCTTAAGAAAACAAAAAATCAGACCCCAGAACAAACTATACACGAACAAATCAACTAACAGCGAGCGAAACACTCAACGGCAGCTGACACTATTTACTTGGTCGTGTTACCTAAGCCCCCTGCTTACACGAATGCATTTGCTAATTATCTATATTTTTTTTGTTTAATTTATCATTTATACTAACCTGTGAGCGCTGCAATTGTGCAAAAAAATTTCAATTTGTAGGTTTTTAATAAATTATGAAATGACAGGAAGCAAAATGAAAAAAAAATTCTGCCCGACGTCGACGGGTCTCTTTTACCTCACTTATGGCGTTTTAGGGATTTCTTTATTTTTTTTTTCACCTTCCACACAAATCTATTGAACACTTGCGAGTGAATTTCAAGCGACTTGTTATGTATTATCACAATTAATTACGTCTTAAAAATGGCAACGAAATTATTTTTTATTAGAAAAGCAAAAAGCAAACAGTTTAACGAATTGTAGAAAAGTAGGAGTATTTTCGAGGGAAGAGAACAAAAATAATGGAAAGAAAAAAATATTACACGACGACCGACAAACAATCAACCGTCAAGCCAGCGTCAACGCAATTTTTTTTTATAAACTTGAACAGCGCAGCGGAGCGAAAACAGAGCACTGAAATTTTTCCGTTTTAAAATGGGTACAGTAGGAATGGAAAATACGAGTGAGTCATGAAAAATGGGCAGCTGTTTATGGAATCTTATGTAAAGGTGAGTGAGTAGCTTGGTGAAATAGTTATGATTTGGAAATTGGAGTTTTCATTACTAAAGAGTAGTACGCTGCTCGAGCTAAGCTAAATTTTATCTGACCTTTTACTTTTCTTCCCAAACATCAGCTAAAGACCTATCTAAATTTTGACATAGAGTACGCCGTGGACATGTGTCACAGAAAACAGTTGTTCTTTGAAAAACTTCCTTCAAAAATTGAATTCTCTCTCATTTCAACTATTCTGATTCTTGCTACTTCTCGTCCATGTAATAATTAAAAACGCTCATCCTTAATACTTTTCCGCAACAGAACAACAAATACATAACGATCTATCACAATATAGCTTGAGAAAATGTGACGACCCATTAATTGGGCACGCTAAATTTTGACAGACACATGAAGTACATTCTGAAACAAAACTTTGATTATTTAGCTCGAGCTGCGTACTACTCAGCTGAATGAGTTCGCTTAAGTTTAGCTCAGCTAAATTTTGGAGAGAATTTTATATTCAAGCGAAAATTTAGCTCGAGCAGCGTACTACGCTTTAAAAAAAAAATTGTAAACATCAATTTTATTCGTTTCATGCATCCAGTCATAAGAAAACTTTAAGACTTGCAATACCAATATAAAATCCATCAAATAACCGACAATCCGATCATTGAATATTTTTTCCCAGGGGTCAAATCGCGTCCATTACTTGATGGAATTTGCTTTTGTTTCACATGTTAAATAAACTTAATTCAACAACACGCAGAGATGAATGAATAAAAGAGATGGTTATCTTTCGTACGTCTATCCCGCCAAAACCCATTTGTTTACATTAGGCCTGTTTTTTTGAGCTTCGTTCTCAGCAAAGCAAAGTAAAGTGGGATTTTCAGCACGCAATTACAACAACTACGCTCTACTTGACACTTCGAGACTCGCAGTAGTTATTGTAATTTGTGTGCTGAAAATCTTACTTTACTTTGCTTTGCTGAGACCGAAGCTCAAAAAAACACGCCTATTGTTGTTTCAACCCCCGCCTGTGAATACGTGTGAGCTACAAAAACGCATGTTGCTAATGACCGGGCAACATTCCTTTTGCTATTATGGGCATCGAACTGTTCAATTGTTTTGTGTTTGGTATTGAACTTGTTTGGTTTTTGTTAAAGCGTAGTACGCTGCTCGAGCTTAGCTAAATTTTATCTAGTCTCTAACTATTCTCTCCAAACATCAGCTAAAGTCCTAGCTAAATTTTGACATAGAGTACGCTGTGGATAAACGTCTTAGAAAACAGCTGTTCTTTGAAAAAAACTTCTTTCAAAAATTGAATTCTCTCTTATTTCAACTATTTCTGATTCAAGGTACTTCTCGTCCACGTAATAATCAAAAAAGCTCATCATTGCATACTTTTCCGCAACAGAACAACAAATATACAACGATCTGACACAATTTAGCTTGAGAAAATGTGCCGACCCATTAAATGGCCACGCTAAATTTTGACAGACATATGAAGTACATGTTGAAACAAAAGTTTGATTATTTAGCTCGAGCTGCGTACCACTCAGCTAAATGGGTTCGCTAAGATTTAGCTCAGCTAAATTTTGGAGAGATTTTTGTATGGGAGCGAAAATTTAGCTCGAGCAGCGTACTAAGCTTAAGGATTCGATTACAATAAAAAAAATAATGAAATACGCATTTCGGATTAGCGAATTAGTGCATTAAAGTTCTAGTATGCTAGAAAAGAAATGAGCATATGTGCGTGACTTCATGAATTTTAAGGGAAAACAGCTTGTAGGCAGCAGAGATGAATGAATAAAAGAGATGGTTATCTTTTGTACGTCTATCCCCCCAAAACCCATTTGTTTACATTGTTGTTTTGGTAATTTCAACCACCGTCTGTGAATACGTGTGAGCTACAAAAAAGCATGTTGCTAATGGCCGGGTAACATTCCTTTTGCTTTTATGGGCAACGCGCTGTCCAATTGTTTTGTGTTTGGTATTGAACTTGTTTGGTTTTTGTTAAGGATTCGATTAAAATAAAAAAAATAATGAAATTCGCATTTCGGATTAGCGAATTATTGCATATAAGTTCAATTCATGAACTCACATATACTAGAAAAGAAATGAGCATTTTTGCGTGACTTCATGAATTTTACGGGAAAACAGCTTGTAGGCAGCCGCCTTTCCACTGGAAAGATATATATCTCTGTATTCTATTATCTTTGGTAGGCAGCCGCCTTCCCACTGGAAAGTTATATATCTCTGTTTTCCATTATATTTATCTCTATATATCTCTCATGTCGTTTTCCATTGGGACCACCAAAAATCTTTCTCAGATCTCAGATTTTATGCGGCTCATGGAACATGCAATGAAATTGATCTGCTTTTGTAAATGGATAAGTGCGATATTTGACAATAATAGACCTGTTTTTTGAGCTTCGTTCTCAGCAAAGCAAAGTAAAGTAGGATTTTCAGCACGCAATTACAACACACGCTCACACTTCGAGACTCGCAGTATTTGTGTGCTGAAAATCTTACTTTACTGAGAACGAAGCTCAAAAAAACAACTAATTGTTCAAATTGCAATTGTTTTTGGTAAAATCAACCACGGAAATTGGCTTGAAAAATGTAGATACAATTGAAGATAATAATTCCTCCAAAACAATGTCCATTGCTGTTTATGTATTTTTTTATTTTGGTTTTCACGAAACTTTGCACATTTGTTTTAAAACAAACTTCTTTTAATGACATAAAACAGCTGTGCTTTATTTGTGGTAGGGTGTAAATCTGAAAAAATGTCGAGATCTGCAAAAAGTGATCCGAATCAAAAAAAAAATTGATTTTTTTTCCCCAATGGAACGCGAAAAATGATTTAGATAAAAAAAAGATTGATTTTTTGTCCCAATGGAAAACGGCATCAAATTATCGTGACTTTTTAAGGGAAACTTGGAACGGGATACAATCATGTTTTATTTACTGGAGTTGATAGTTGATACAAAAGAAAATAAAGTACACACAGCTAGCTCCTTCTTTTTTCTTGAACGTAATAAATTTCGTACAAGAGAAACCAACCAGAAAATCAAAGAAAGTTTTCTTGAAAAATGTTCGTATTCTGTCATATGCAACAGAAATGAACTGGGGTTGACATTTTTTGCCTCCTGTAAAACAAATATTCCTGCCAAATAGATCTAACGACTACCCGTTTTGACCTTACTAAAGCGTCATCTACCGAATTGTGTGAGCAACATCTGGTGCATGTGGACTTTAGTTGCTGCTAGCAGAAGCCTTGTTTGGAATAGGTACCCGTAAAAGATATGGCATAAACGTATTAGATAGACTGACAGCTTCAGTCAAAAAAGAGGGATTGCCTACAAGCTAAGTTTGACGTAGCAGAGTTTGAATTCATGTATTTGTGCCGTGTTGGTCAAAGGGGGCTCACGCATACTTAAACAAAAACAATCTACACTTCCGGTTTGAACCGGATGTCATGTAGCCTGAGGTGGATTCTCATTTCAATATTGAGTTTGGGGCTGTGTTTTTCTTAGTCCCAACTTAGTTGACATTTTTCGCTACATGTTTATATAAATAGTTGTTCCATTTTCTTATAATTGAATAGAAATGAATGTTCAACATATATATATACATTGACTTCACACGTACAATTGAGAACTGAAGGGAGGGGGTTATATTGAAAAAAAAAATTCCACGGAAATCGGGGAGACGTAGGAAAGCTGTCTGTCTATTTCATACTTACTTAGTTTATGGATATGGCCTTTCATATACGAGTTACCCCATCTGTCTCATTTAAACTATTCGTTCTCAGTTTTAATATTTAAATCGATTTAAAAGATTATGAAAATTGCTTGAAACTATTTTAGTAATATATTTACACTGTCAATTATATCTTGAATCTAAAGTCGTTAGCAGAAATCTATTAGACACTTCTATTACCGCTTCAATCGTACAGCGACATTAAGTAGTTCCTCTTAATATAGCCTGGGTTCTTCCGGTCCTCCCTATGACTTGGAGCTACCTCGTCTGTAATGTAGACTGCAGGTAGTATTGGATCCTCCGCAAATTCCACATCATCCTCGTCGGCCTCAAACATTCGTATGTGGTTATGCAGAGTAATGCAAGTGCAGACTATTTTGTTAGCCACTCCTGGGTTGGGGGTGTCAAGGTACTCTAATTTCTGGAATCTTGCTTTAAGATTGCTCAGAGCTCGGTTAATTGACGTTCCAGCTCCACTTAACAGATTATTAAAGCGCGACTTTTCCTCACTCAGAAGGCCATTGTCGGGAAAGGCCGTCACTAAATTTCTCATCAATGGAAAAGACGAGTTCCCCACCAAATGGTATTCCCCCGGTAGAAGCGTATCTATTTGATTACAGATGTTGCTGTCTCGGAAAACATTTTCATAGCTTAAGCTTCCGGGAGCACCCACATAGACGTCAGTGAATATCCTACGATGGTCGCATACAGCTAGAAAACAAAATTATTTGAACTCCATAAGCCCCAGAGGTGTAAGTCTCCCTTCTTACCTTGCAAAATGATTGAATATTTACATTTGCCACTGTGATACTCTTTTGGATCACCTTTGGGTTGTTTCATTTCAAAATGGCAAGAATCGATGGCACCCACAATGCCGGGAATGTAGCCACCGGTTTGGTCTTTAAACGCCTGTGGATGTGGGCTGATATTATACGTTTCATAGTTTTTGAAAAAGCTTACCTGAGAAATATCTAAATATTCGTCGGGCGATGGCCACTTAACATAATCGGCAAAGTGGACAAGTATAGCATCCAAGATTTCGTTGAAAGATGTGTGCGCAGTGCTTTTGGAATAGTTAAATCGACTACCTACAGACTCATAGGAGCCACTTGTTGTTAGCATCCAAAGACTGAAGAGTAGCTTCTTCTCCAAATTACGGATTTCGCAACTTCGCGCCAATTTACTCAACAAATCCTGGTCAATGGGTTTCAGTTTGATTTTAGTGATTACACGAGTTCGAAACTTACATCAAAACATCGTCGGCTCATCTGAAACTGTCTGCGGAATTCATCTGGCGAGTAGTTCAGTGTGAAGTCGAAGTAGTCGCTGTTCCTTTCAGGTAAGTCAGTCAAACCCCACAGTTTTGGATATCGCAGGATAATAGAATCCATATTGGTGTTAACCAGTTGGCAGATCTGCTCTGAATATTTATTAAAAGTCAGAAAAGATACTCAATGAGTATGGGAAATGGCTTACCAAATAGGATGTCATCATCGTCAGAATCACAACTCATATTTGTTTGATTGCTATTCGTTATAGTTTATGTATATGCAAACAAATTAAGCACAAAAACGGGCCAAATCGAACCCAGCGAAAATAAAAACTCAAACAAAACAAACAAAAACAATTGTCAAACAGACAGTTGTCATAAAGAGTGCGTTCAATTGATTATGACAAAATGATTAAAAAGGTTTTCCCTGAACGTGTCAGAAAATCACAACTTTGGTACACTTTTGTCCAAGAATATTTGAATGTTCCATTTGTTAATGGCCGGCCAACATTCCTTTTGCTTTTATGGGCACCGCGCTGTTCAATTGTTTTGTGTGTGGTATTGAACTTGTTTGTTTTTAGTTAAGGATTCGATTAAAATAAAAAAAATAATGAAATACGCATTTCGGATTAGCGAATTATTGCATTAAAATTCAATTCATGAACTCACGTACACCAGAAAAGAAATGAGCATATGTGCGTGACTTCATGAATTTTACGGGAAAACAGCTTTTAGGCAGCCGCCTTTCCACTGGAAAGTTAAATATCTCTGTATTCCATTATCTTTGACATTTGCATACAAATAAGTGGGGACGTTCAAGTATCTAGTTTAGTAAGTCTGACAGCTCTCTCATTAGATGTATCGTATCTCGGTTTTGATTGGGGGAAATCGGTCATATGAGCAGCTGTTTCAGTTGACGTTTATTGAGGGGTAGCCGACGAATGTAGTCAAGAAATTCCTGACTGAGTACTAAGTTGACAGTTCGGATATGTGGCTGACGTAGGAAATGGTGACGTTACCGACCAATCTAGTTTTTACGTTTAGGTTACATCTCATCCAGACCAATCTAGTCGACTTAAGATAACTAGATTCTTGAATGCGGCCAATATGTATACCAAAGATAATGGAATACAGAGATCAGAGATACCTAATGAAATATTTTATTTATTCATCTCTGATGTATACCCTTCTCTTTTGTTTACTAACATATACGCAGCAAAATCAGCGTCTTTGTCCCAGGTAAGTTAACATAAACTAAGTAATAATACTTAGTTTATGTAAGTATACTTAGTTTATGTAGGTTAAACTGCTTGCTCAATAAACTTGTATCAACCGTGCTAAAATTAGTTAATTACAAGGAAGAAGGAACTGTATTCCAGTTCGTTAGGCATCTCGAGCGTGTGTCCTGCGACAGTCATCCGTCATCCGAAAAACCTACGCACAGTTGCGAAAATCTAGACTAGTTAGGGAAGCCCAGTTATGATTATGATTAGTATTTATTTATTTTGCACGCTCGTAAAAAGTTATATAATAAGGATTGATTTTACATCTTGGATTTATTTGCTTTTATTAAATAGGTACATATTGACAGACTCAAATAGTCGGTCGCATCAAAATTTCTCAATATCATGAGAAACCTTTCAAGCACGATTTGCTTTCATTTGAGAACTCATGGATTATTTATATTTCAATCATATAACGACATCAAGTAGTTTCTCTTTATATAGCCAGGGTTTTTTCGTTGGTACCTATCGTTTAATGCTTCTTCAGCAGCATTGTAGACTACTGGTGCTATTGGGTCGTCCAAAAATTGCTCTTCATCCTCGTCCACTTCAAACATTCGTATGTGATTATGCAGAGTAACGCAGGTACAAACTATCTTGTCAACCAGTTCTGGGTCACACGTGTCGAGACATCTTAATTTTTGAAATCTTCCCTTAAGAATGCTAAAAGCTCGTTTAACACTCATCTCCGCCTTGTTTAGAATGGCGTTGAAACGCGATCTTTCCTCATTAAGTTCACCAGTTTCGCGGAAGTGGGTTACTAAGTTCCTCATCAATGGGTATTCCGAGTCCCCCACCAAGTGGTATTCGCCAGGAATAAGCTTATCAATTTGATTGCAGATGTTACTATTAAAGAAAACTGTACTATCACTTAAACTTCCTGGAGCACCTACATAGATGTCGGTGAATATCTTTCGATGGTCGCATACCCCTAGAAGCAAATCAATTGAAACACCAGGGCTCTAGCTGTGTTGCGGGTGATTACCTTGCAAGATGACCGAATACGTAAACTTTTCGTTGCGGTACACCTTTGAATCGTCTTTGGGTTGCTCGATTTGCAAATGGCATGCATCAATGGCGCCAACAATACCTGGAATGAAGCCACCGGTTTGGTCCTTAAACGCCTGCATATAAGTGAAGTTATTTCATGCTGATTAGGGTTGTAAGGTGAGCGAATACCTTGGAAATCTCTGGATATTCGTTGGCTGATGGCCATTTAACATAATCAGCGAAATGAACTAGTATGGCGTCCAGGATTTCGTTGAAAACTAGATGTGCCATGCTTGTCGAGTAGTTGAAGCGATCGCCCACAGATGTATACGATTCACTTGTGGTCAGCATCCAAAAGCCGAAGAGTAGTTTATTTTCAAGATCGTGGATCTCCCCATTGCTCCCCAATTTGTTCATTAAATCCTGGTCAATCGATTAGTTGGCTCATAGAGAGAATATGAAACAGATACTTACTACAAAGCATTCTCTACTAATGTGGAAATGTTGCCGAAAATCGTCAGGCAAATAGTTGAACGATATGTCATCGTTCCTTTCGGGCAAATCAGTTAATCCCCATAGTTTAGGATATCGCAGGATAATAGAGTCCATGTTGGTGTTTACGAGTTGGCAGATCTGTTCTAAAGATAAATGGACAGTTTAGGGAAATATTCAAGGACACCAAAATGTAAAAGAGTTTACCAAACATGTTGTCATCCTCGGAATCACTTCCCATTTTTGTTGTTGCTTTAATAAACTTTGATATACAAATATTAAAATCCCAATAAATAAAACAAATCCAAACAAAAACAAGTGTAGGCGCTTAAATGTCAAACCGAATCAAAAGCAAACCAATGGATGTATTCAGTGTGCAATTTGTTCATTAATGCCTGAGTGCATAGTTTAGTGCTATTCTAGTCAAAAGACCAATGTGGTAGGTAGGCACCTACAATTCGATTGAGCATAAAAGAATGTATTCTTTTTTCCTGTAGGTCGCTTGTTATGTTCGATTGGCAGAAAAAAAATATTTTTCTATTTTAAGAAGACTTTTGAAAATCTGTTTATATTTTTTCCAGAGTAACTTCAGATGTATAACAATGCAATTATGATTGAGTTTGAGCGGTTTGATTATCGGATTTTTTGAATTTCTCCATTCCAAATTCGAGTTTTGAGCTTAAGCTTAGTACGCTGCTCGAGCTAAACTAAATTTGATCTGGTCTCCAACTTTTCTCGCGAAACATCAGTTAAAGTCCTAGCTAAATTTTGACATAACACACAAAACAGCAGTTCTTTGAAAAAACTTCCTTCAAAAAGTTAATTCTCTCTTAGTTCAATTATTTATGATTCTAGGTACTTCTCGTCCATATAATAATTAGAAAAGCTCATGTTTGCATACTTTTTTTCACAACAGAACAACAAATACACAACGATCTGTCACAATTTAGCTTGAAGTACAGGCTGAAACAAAAGTCTGATTATTAAGCTCGAACTGCGTACCGCTCAGCTAAATGGGTTCGATTTTGGAAATAATTTTGTCTTACCATTTTGCTCGAGCAACGTACTAAGCTTTGGGCAACAAGTCTACAGTCGTCCTCAACAAAAAACAATTTTAGAACAGTAACATTGCTTTTTTTTGCGGCAAGAAAGCACAGGAGATTCTTAAATAATTTAAGATTACAACAAAAAATTCAATTAAGGATTTCTCTTGTAGTCTCTAAACTCTCACCCATATTTGAGATAGTGCGCAATTCTTAGCGCCGAAATTTTCCACATTAAAATACCCATTGACCTACAAAATTTTGTGAAGGTTAAAAATGATTTATGACAAAGGCCCATTGATAAAATAATTTGGAATATAAAATCAGGTGCGCCTCTTGGTATTCTCGGTCATATAATCGGGTGTAATTGACAGTACAGAACAAAAAAGGCTTGGCGTGGATTTGCAACACTTTTCACCTCGTATAATACACAAGTAGTGTACATTTTTTTAGTAAAATGTTTGTACAATATTCATATTGCATTCCCAAATACTCCATAAAAGTAATTAAAATGCATAAAATTAACTCTAATGTCAAACAACTAAAATAACACATCATGCATCTTTATATATTCCAAAATTAACTTTTCCATAGACTTAATTTGAATCGCTATGTTTGCTATTATGCTTCATACTAAAAAAGAAAATGACGAATCGCCACTGAATGTAACCAACCAAACAAAAAAGCAAGAAACGAATTCGAACATGAAATAAACATACCGGCGAAATGCCCTTTATTTCTGCAGAGGAAGGGAGACTACTTTCGAACCCAAAATTTACTGCTTGAGCATTGCCAACAAAATCTTATTTACCTACCATTCAATACTTATTTTCATCCATGGAATTAACTACAAATTTACTAAACTACATTAACAAGTTGTAAGACAAAATGCCATTTCAATTAATTATACCGCCATATATCGTCTGGCAATGCCTTTTCGGACAATTATTATAGCTCTCTCATTCCAATCAACTTCGAATTTGCTCGCCCTAAACCTCGAAAATGGGGAAACAACGAATACACACCACAAATCAGCAATTCGAAAAAACGAGCCAACCATATAATACACATTTTGGGCCGCTACACACCATCTGCTAAACAAAGAGGGCAAGCGTTCACATCGCGCACATCAAGCAAACACTGCTCACTCCTTTTCGCAGTTCTCATTTTTAAATGGCTTAAAGAAAGACGGGCCGTCGAAAAATCCGTGTGTGTATAAAATCGTGTAAATTAATTAAAATAAATTCATTTTTAGCATTTCTAATTAATAATAAATATAAATAATCCAACAAAATATCTATATATCCTATCATCTTGTAAATATATGCATAAAAGTATCTCTCTGTGTACAGTTAGTAATTAAAATCAAACAAAAGAAAAGAGCGAAAACTTCCCGAAAACCAGCCGCAAAAGTGAAAAAGCGTGTACACCAATTGAAAAGAACTTCTGCAGTTTTGCCGCATTCTCCTCGACAACAAAAGAAAACGCGAAAATTTCTTCGTAATTCGGTCAATTTTGTTCGAGAAAATTTGGTATTTCTTTTTTGTTTGTGTGTGGCACTCGCCTTCATCGTCATTCAACAAAAAAAAAAGGAAAGATGAAAACGCAGTAAAGACGGAAAAAAGTGAAACGACAGGCACACAACAACAACGTTTCTTCGAGCAAAAAGTATCCCCGGACAGTGAACAAGAAGAAGAAAGAACACACAGGAAGAAGACAAACACTACCAACACCACCATTCAGCGAAGAAAAGTGAAAAGAAAATTTGAATCTCCTTATTCAAAGTTAGCAAGGCGATAAAAGGGAAAAGAGAAAAACCTAAAAAAAAAACATGCAAATTTCCCTTCCCATCGCGTAATTGCATTATTTGTATTTTCAACTTTGCAAATCACAAGAATATCACTCGGTATCCCGATCGTGCGTGTTTGGAAAAACCTAAGAAAATCCGACCAAAGAACAACAGAAATCCTTTTCTGTCGTCTCCTCCAGGCTTAGCGCAAAATTCTTGAAACCAATTTCAACTCCGTTGCTCTTTTTTTTCCATGTTACTCAACTGTGCTCGTTTTTCCTCTCGCTCTTCGCTCAACGAGAGACAAGCGTGATTAGTGTATGTGTATATCGGTTGAAAACCTGGGACATTACATGTGTTGAACCCTTCTAATGCAAAGTACCCCTAATGTGCAACTCGCTCGCTCTGATTGATTTCGAAAAAATAACAACTCGTCGCCAGCGCCGCGCCATTGTGTGGTGAAAAACGACAAACGAGGCAAACAAATTTGGCCTGCTGAATCGTGCTCGTGTGAATGTGTGCATTGTTTGTATATTTCGAACGCAAAGAAGAAGAAGAAGAGTAGAACCAACAAGCCGAAGAAAAAAATATAAAACAATTTTTCGCTGTAAATCACATTTTTATTATTTCTGTCAGCCTAACGTGTAATTTTTGTAAATTTTCCGACCGAGTTTTGTATAGTTGTACATAGAAAAAAAAAAACAATTTGTGCGCGTAGTATAGAATTATTTGAATTTCAAAGAGATTATATATAGTATTTGTTGTGACGGTGTGTTTATAATTTCGTGCATGCAGAGGGAAAAATCAATTTTTCCGTCAAAAATTGAAAATATAAATTTTGTGTTGCATCAGTGTTTGTGTGCGATAAAAAGTCAAGAGGTTATTTTTTACCTGTCAGTTATCAATTTGCCGAGTGCATCCAAAAAGTGCAAGTAAATTCAAAATAGAAAATATACAAATTTTCAGTCTATAGAATATAAAACGGGAAAACAACAACAGCGAGAATATACCGTCAATTTTAGCAGAAGCGCAAGTGGAGAAGAGGGATCAGTTTGATTTTTTTGTGAAGAGAGATTCACCCCGAGAAGAAGAGAAAACAGAAGAAAATTGTAAGAAAGTGTGCGTGGAAATGGGAATGTTTTTTTTTTTGTTGTTATATATTCTTTTTGAGCGGTGGAAAATGCGAGAATTATTATAAATATTTATAGAGATAAAACATTTTTTAATTATAATTTTCAATTGCTTTGTTGTGTTTCCGCGAATATTATCTACTTATCATGCAGACATGATAGGGAAATGCAAAAGGAAACCGCTTCCAGTTGTACAATTTCCACCCTTGGGTACAATTTGCCTTTTGTTCGAGAGGTGTCGGTGTCGGTGTTAGGGACGTGCCTTCTTCTTCCTAGCTGATAATACAGCTATACGTTTAAATTTCACCATGCATCATTTGGGTTTCGTAACTTTTGACCTCTTTTTTGATATATATATTTTTGTTGTCGGTGAGTCTGCCCAATGACGATGTTGGATAATTATTTATTTTTGTCCAGTTGTGCGTAGACGAGTTATAATTTTTTGTTGTTGAATTCCTCTGTCAAAATGGACGTAAACAGCTGTCGATGGGAATTCAAACATTTTTCCAGAAAAAAAAAAAATTGCAAGGGTGGTTGTCTCTCATTTTTTATTTATGTACCTACTTTTTACCGGCTAAATTTTTATTGTGAATCTTTTTCTAGAAATAAATGAACTTACCCAATTGAGTTGTGAGTTGTGAGATTTTAAACTCGATTTTTTTATTAAAAAAAAATAAAAGAAAAGAGGATGAGATATTTTTGAGATCTAGGTCCAATATTTGTTCCAACATTCATGCCGACAATTCTCAGCAAGATGGCCGACAGTGAAGAGTGAATGAGCGGAATTAAGGATTTAGTTATCCTAAGTCGACTAAATTGGGCTGGATAAGATCTGACCTGAACGCAAAAACTGGAATGATCGGGAACGTAACTTTTCCTACGTCAGACACATATATGCGATTTGTGAACTTGACTAGATTCGTCGGCTACCCCTCCATAAGCGTCATTATGACCGATTTCAGCCAATCAAAACCGATATAGGTACATCGAGTCAGATAGCTGTCAGACTTAATATACTAGATATCTACTAGTTATCTGTCATGTTTCGATTGAGCAAACATGTTTTTTCTTTTATGTAACTGCGAAGTTTATAATTTAATTCCCTCGTTAACCTAATTAGAAATAAGTAAATAGTACTGTGATAGCCAGACCAATTCAAAGTCGGCTTAATAAAAATAATTAATTTATGAAAATCAAAATATTAATGTTATTTATTAAAGTCTCAATAAAAACATACATACATATCTACTAGTTTAGTAAGTTTGACAGCTGGTTGACTAAAACCGATTTGATTGGTCTAGTCTTATGGAATCTAGTCAAGATAGGTATTCGTCACTGATTACCTAGTGAGTCGACTGTTTACAATAGGCCTGTTTTTTTGAGCTTCGTTCTCAGCAAAGCAAAGTAAAGTAGGATTTTCAGCACGCAATTACAACAACTACGCTCTACTTGACACTTCGAGACTCGCAATAGTTATTGTAATTTGTGTGCTGAAAATCCTACTTTACTTTGCTTTGCTGAAAACGAAGCTCAAAAAAACACGCCTATTATATGGCACATATTATGTGTCTCAAGCCTAGTACGCTGCATTTTCGGAACGACATTTTTCGATGGTCTCCAAATGCACAGCGAAACGTCTGCGATAATGCAGCGGAAAATAATTTGTGGAGAGTTCCATCAGCTGCTAGACAAATTCAAGTGACATTTCACAACAGCCAGAATTTATATTTTGTAATTATTGGAAGTTTTTATACCTACTGGTACTAATGCTAATGATGGTTGGTAATCTTTCTGAGATTCCTGCAAATGGTCTTAAAAATCGAATCGCTAGCTATAAAAGCTATATGGATGGTAAAATTTAATTCAAATATAGAAATAAATTTTTTTTTTGTGTCCAGGCTCACAAACTATAAAGGTGAAGTTTCAAAATGATTAGTAAAGCGCACTGTGTCCTTAACCTACTGCTTCTTTACGGATAAATCAAGCTGTGAAAGAAGTTCAAAAGTCGATTTTGGTGATATTTTTAAATATTTTGCTATGATGGTTTTATATCACACTAACGATTTTACCATTCTTGGATGCAGTGCAAGGATGTCAACAATGCTCTCAAAGAATGATTTACGTACACATTCAAGCCACTTAAGTGTCAATCAGCAGCAAGACATGAATTTTTCGATTAACTGCCGCGCTCCGCATCTGCTGTGGCATATTATGAGGTTAAAGTTTGCCTAAGACATCTCCACTGGCTTGGAATTTCGTTTTGAATGAATTTCTAGTCGCCATTAAGTACTCTGGGATCAAATACATAGCTGCACGTGCCTATGGAAATTATCCTTTTTAATATTCTGCTAAAAGCCATCGCAGTGAAAAAAAAACCTCGAGCTGGAATTTGGGTTTTTCGGTATTCGAACCTGGAACCCCTCGCTTAGGAGTCAAACACACTAACCACTAAGGCACTGCGCCGACTTTGCTTTGCGTTTCTTGCAACAAATATCAAACTAGGAAATCTCTAGGATTTCAATAGTCCTGCAAAACGGTTCGTTTGCTTATTTACTGTCACTTGACAAACCATAATCTTATAGTTCCTCATTAAACCGTCCGCAAAAACTGGTGATGCTGGTATCCCGACTAGGAATGCAAGTTTACAATTCACGGACTATGTTGACCAAGGTGCAGAGAATATCCTGGTAGTGCTATCACTTTTTGAAACTAGTTTTGTAGGGCCTTTATAAATATTCTCATTGAATGATTCTCCAACATCCTTGAAGAAGCGTATGAAGGTTAGTTTTTTTTTTTATAAAATAAAGGCCATAATTCAGTTCTGTAGAAAAATTAAGTGTGTCCAGACATTAAGGGTTCCCCCGTTTGGCTATGGAGACTAGTGTTTGTGTTAAAATGACAACCCTGTATAATGTAACCTAACCTTACTTTGACAACATGTTTTTCACAAAATAATCGTTCTATGAAAATCGTCCTTGAACCAATGTGAACAACTATAAAAAAGAGGTTACAATTATACAGACGTTCAGACTAAGAATATTAAGATGTTTCCAAGAGATGGGACAATTCCCCATCTTTGGCAAGAGCAGTTTTGGTCCAGTAGCCCGACTCAATAATCACTGCCTTTCAGGTACATTTGTGAAAGCAAATGGCCACGCTACCTCGCTATTTGACACATTTTCAAAAGCTTTTAGTTTTATTTATAAAACATTTTCGCATTTCGAACATAACGTATTCATACAAACAATATCTATACCCATTTGCATTTGAAAATAATTTAATCGAAATGTTTTCTTTGATTCAACTCGTCTTTGGTTTGTTTGCTGTCATTCTAAGAATTCCATCCGGTATTTTCCGCTTGACAGAGCAAAGAGTAAATTGACAGCCAATCATTTTACCATAACATCCGCAGTTGATTACTTTATTTTCCGTTTTACTTTTTATTTTTTTCAAATTTAAATAAAAATCTAAATATGCTTTTCTTTTCTATTTGTCATTGCAGAATTTGCGAACAAATCAACTGGAAACGTTTTTAAAATACGAAATAAAATAAGGATCGATATATCCAAGAAGCGAAAATTCACTCGTGGTTAACGCGCGTTCATTTCCTCACCTCTGAGAAGTTCGGTTTCTGAATTCGAGTTCGCGTTCTTAAATTCGTCGAAATATTCGTCGCGCGTCGTGTTCGGTTTTTTTGTCCCGCACCATCGTTTAATCAAGTGAATCAGGAAAAGACAACAATCGAAAACAACAAACAAGCGTGTTTGTGTTAAATATATAATATTTCTTGTGTCGCAAGTTTAATAAAAAGCCGTCAAAATAGAGCTGTTAAGCAGTAACAACAACTACCCCTCGATCTCGATTTCGACCCACCATCACAATCATCCACAACAGCAACACATGAAGTTACTGGGCGGTACTGATGACCGGATTGTACGGGAGCAGCCTGTGCGCTCCCAAGACGATGCCGCTGTTGGATATGTGTTTCAGCGTCAGCCGCAGCACGAGGCGGAGTTCGCTGCACAATTTGCCCAGAAGCAAACCAGATGGGCCTGTGGCGATGAACACTCCATTGATGTAAGTATGCCTAGTAGGAATGAATTCATTTATTTTTATCACAAAATTTCTGTTGCTGACGTGGTGGCATTCGATTTTTCGATTTTTATGTGTGTTTTTTTTTTTTAATTGTGTCAAATTTTTGTTTAAATGCAATTTGCGAGATGCCTGTCATGGCAATGTCACATCATCCCAATAGACTTGTCGATTGAAAGTATATCCAGCTCAGCGACTTCAAATCTCGTGCGAGACCACCTTGTTACGGCGTAAGCTACGTCGATGAAGAAAAATTAAGTCTGCTCATGAGCAATTAAAATATAAATTATTTCCGTCAAATAATTTGCTTCAACAAATTGCGCCCAAATACATCTATTAAAAACAAATTACGCCGTCTGTGATGTCAGACAGCCCAAATTGTTGAGTTGTACATTCCACATGACATAATGAGAGCTTCTTTGTTTACAGACATACTCCTAGGTACGTCGCAAATAGAAACTCGTTTCTCATCCAAAAGCAGATGATAAGCAAATAATATATCAACACCTAGGTACCATACGTTGGGGTAAAACCAGCTGCGCGAATGTAATTTCCCTCGCACAGTGGCAACAAAATATAACACATAACATTAACATTGATCGACCGCAAATGCCACCTCGCAATCACATTGGAAGTTAGCTGTGCGACAGAAAATATATTCAAGCGCCTAAGCCTAAGAACAATTTATTATTAACCTGAAACGAAGTTGAGGCATTACGCTGCCCATGCAAGTCGTTCCCAAAATTTATATTCAGAATTCACAGCGCAGCGAGATTGGACTATATGTATGTACATTTTTATATCGGCATGGAAGTCTATTTCTAATCCATTGTACCAGTGAAGTAAATTATACCGACAGCATTGGGTTTTCAAATTCAGCTGTTAACACATGCGAGCTAGTATTAAGAGGACTGAAATTATTTGTTATCTCTTTCTTACTCCCGTCTGTAACACTCATTCTGTATTCCAGTGGAACAAGAAAACTGCTTCTGATTGAACCAACAAAAGTATTGGTGAAATGTCAAAAAATAATCTACGGCTGCTGTCAGCTGACTTGTATAAAATTCATAAATTACACTTGTGTGAGTGCTTCTTGAGTGGATTCTGACTTCAAATCGAGAAGCGAAATTCTCTTCTCAGAATCACCAGAAGATTAGATATCTTTTGTGCCAATTGAACGCTTTCAGAAGTGATTTGTTCGATTCCAGACTCTCTCGGACGCTTCTCTTTGCCCAGTGGAAAACGACATAACAATGCGATAGATTCAGGATACTTTTCTAACATTGACAGTTACCGAAGCAAATTAAACTCTGTATATCTTCTTCATCTGAGTGATTGTAGTAAAGCGTCCGAAATTCAGTGAATGTTCTTGAAATTTAAGTTTTCACAAGATTTACGCAGTCAAGGGCCCTAAATTGACATATGGGTCGAATCCACGGCCCTGAGCTTATGACAGGTGACACATAAGCAATGCATATACCGGCTGTGACGGATGAAGTAAGTTTTAAAAATCTAGTTATCTTAAGTCGACTAGATTGGTCTGGATGAGATGTAACCAGAACGAAAAAACTAGATTGGTCGGTAACATCCCCATTTCCTACGACAGCCACATATGCGAACTGTCAACTTAGTACTCAGTGTCACGAATTTCTTGACTAGATTCGTCAGCTACCCCTCCATAAACGGCAACTGAAACAGCTGCTCATATGACCGATTTCCCCCAATCAAAACCGAGATACATCTAGTGCGAGAGCTGTCACACTCTTTAAACTAGATTCTTGAACGTGCCTACTGTAATAGTCGTGGAATGAATCAAGATAAAGCACATTGGGAACATTCAAAAACCTAGTTATCTTAAGTCTAGATTGGTCTGGACCAGATATTCGCTGAATGTAAAATTGGTCGGTAACGTCACACATATGTACGGTGACCATATTTAGGATTCCAAATTATGAACAATAGAAAAAGAAAAAAAAATTTCAGCACAATTTTCAATTATTGAAATAGTACTTTGCAAATGAAATGGAACGTATTTTTTAGTACAAGATCACTAGGGCACGTTTACATTATCATTTCATTTATTGAATTTTTTCTAATGTTTTAAGTTACGTCTGTTTACGAATTTAAATGAAACACAGAACAGATAATAAACGACTCCTTAAATACAGAGCATTTATACATGTTTTTGTTTCTCCATGAACACCGTCTTCAAATACAGAACTGTTCATTATGATAATGAATGGATGGTCACTGTACACATATGTCAACTGTCAACTCAGTACTCAATCACGAATTTTTTGACTATTTTTTCATAAACGTCAATTGAAAAAGCTGTTCCTGTCACCGATCTAGACCAAATCAAAACTGAGACACACAAAGTCATCCAGCTGTCAGACTTGCTAAACTAGATACATGAACGTCCCCATTTATTGATGAATCACTTTCTGTCACTAGAACTTTTCCGCAAAATATATTCTGTGCAACGTACCTATATGCGACCGAATTTATTGGATTCTTTGCTATTCCTTCCGTTGAATATGTTATATGATTTTCTCAGTAAAATTTGTCATGAATTTCAGAATTTGATGAGTGACTAGAATTGATTCGGTGAGACTTTCTACGAGATTTTCAAAGGTGAAACGCAATATGAAATTTTCTTAAACAGACTAGAAGGGTCTTGAAAAACAAAGCAGGAGTCGTTTTACCTCTTTAGTTTGTCGAACAGAAAATAACCCAATTCTTGTTAATCTGAAATCCCCATAAATAGTCAATAAAAACAACATAGTTCAAACGGGCAGAGGTAGCAAGTATTGAATACTTCTCGCAAATTTCTTTGAATTGTAGTACATACGTAAAGGTAAGAAACGACGAACTCGCCATCCTAGCCATAGGTGGCGCAGGGTTACTGATAGTGGGGAATATATGGCGATTGACAATTTTTGAACGATTTCTGATGTTATAAAAATCGAATTCACCGAGATTACGCAGATTAGAATAATGGAAAGACGTCCGATTGGTTCAATGTGAAACTCAGAGAGGAGTTTAATTATTCATAAAGTTAATGTTAAGACAGATGTCATATAAAAAAATGTAAAAAAAGTAGTAGAAGAAACTATTAAGGCAATAGCAGAAGGCTTGAATGGTGCTGAAACACTCATCATGACAAAATAATAACAACATTTTCAAACACATTAAAGGATTCAACGGAATCCCGCCTGAAGCTAGTTAAATTGACGTCTCAAATTGTTTTTGAAGTACACCCCACTAAGAGAGAGCTCTTCCAAAAAAGAGACAAAGTTCCAATTATAGCTAGACTTGAAAACAAGGAGTTAAAATCTACAAAAAGAATACTGTAGTGTAATTTTAGAAAGTGAATTCAGAAATTAAAACAGGCAGCCTTAGCAGTAAGAAAAGCTTTTGGTCGGAGATGTTCTCATGACTTCCAGTGGAACACTGGCTCTCTTCAGCGTTATTCAGTGCTCCTCTTCTACGAAATAAAAGTCAGTGGCATCGGAACAATTAACAAAGTGCGTTTGTCAATTCTAATAAATTAATCTTAAGACCAGCAAGTATGTTATTATTTATATTTATTTCAGGCACCCAACAAGCTTTAACTACTAAAGGGTCGTTCATTAGCGAATTGAAAATATCAAGCTTTCAGTGTGAACGCACCCTTAAACCGATTACCGAACTGTCAATGTCAAAATATTCCGTAAAATCAACATTTTCATCATGATAAAGTACACAATGAAATAACGCTTACAAATAATTAAAATTAACTACCGAAATTCCGAGTCGGTGGTCGCAACTTTAGGAGCGTTACCGCCAATTTTCGGCGGTAATTCTCGTCGCAGTAGACAAGCAATTCGTAGTCTAGTGAAAAAATTTGAGTCAGAAAATTCGCTGCTTGATGTTGCCGTGTTAGCAGGACTACGTTTTGCCCGAAGTGTGAAGAATATTGCTGCCGTAGGGGCGCCTGTCGCAAACGAGCCAAATCAGTCAATTTTGCGTAAGGATCTTGGATCTACAGCCTTACGAGATCAAGCTGTGTCAAGAACTTAAGCCACTTGGTCATATGAAGCGACGTACGTTCTTGAACTGGGCTCTGGACATGAATGATGTCATTTTTGGTTAAACGGCTTCGTCAATAATGTGCCACATGTGCTTCATGAAACAGCCTTCATCCACAAAAAGTCACGGTTTGGTTCGGTTTACACACCAGTGGCGTCATTGGGCCGTTTTTTTTCGTCGATGTAAATGACCGTCACGTTATGGTAAATGGTATTCGCTACAGAGACATGTTGGAACGTTATTTCTTTGAGCAATTGCATGAATTGGACATCAGTCATAAGTGGTTGCAACAAGACAGTGCCACAAGCCACACAGCGAGTATGAGAGTTATTGAAGCTTCAGTTCGGTGAACGTGTTATCTCGAGAAACGGACCCGTCTATTGGCCGCCGAGATCGTGTGATTTAACGCCTCTAGACTTTTGTTTTATGGGGCTACATAAAATCATTGGTCTATGCTA
The DNA here is from genome assembly GCA_916610125.1 of Cheilosia vulpina. Taxonomy (NCBI): domain Eukaryota; kingdom Metazoa; phylum Arthropoda; class Insecta; order Diptera; family Syrphidae; genus Cheilosia; species Cheilosia vulpina. The sequence continues at coordinate 19,058,552 of OU744276.1, read as the reverse complement.
ACAAGCCGCTGACGTTAGAGGAGCTCAGAGCTAATATTGAACGAGAAATAGCAGCCGTATCGATCAAAATGTTCGGCCGAGTCATCGAAAATTAGGTTCAACGTATCGACCATTCCCGTGGTGGACATATGAACGAAGTCGAATTCTATTCATACATTTTTTGATATGAATTCAAGCCAATAATTTTTTTTAGAGATATCTCAAGTAGTTTGTATTTTATATAAAAATGAAGTTGTCAAGTCCTTAATGAAAGACTCTACGCGACCGATAATACGAAACCTTAAAATCAAAGGTCCCAAAATCAATGTAAAATTTATGCAGTCGCTAAGGGCGGGAGTTTTGTCTAGCTTATACTGTCGTAGTTTGGCCACTGTTGACGCTCTGACTACGTCAACAGAAAATGATGAACCAGGCGTAAAATGTAGTGACCTTCATTTAACTGATATCCGTGTGCATATATCCAACCTCAGTTTCGTTTTAGACGTATAGTGCTACCCAGAGTTCTGAACTGCATCAATTACCTCGACATTCACCCTGGCACCGATTATATAGCACAAATTTAAAAAACTCCAAATATTTTGAAAAAAGAGATATTTGCAATAAAAATAGGCGATGTAGTTGTCTCATCCGCCACTTTTCCCACTTCTCGAGGGGCACAAGTAAAGCCGGAACCAGACGTGCAACGTATCGTGTGTTGTGCTGTGGTGTGTCGTGACACGTTCTGTGCACACTTCTCTAGCGTGCTGCGCTTTTTTTTAAATGAATTCAAATGTTGTTTGCATTGCTCTTTTGACATTGCCAATTTCCTAGTTCATGTGTACTCTTTCTTTCACATAGGCAATTTCAGAAAATACATTTGTCTCGTTTCATTGCGCCACAGTTCGTTGTGGCGCAATCGGAACGGGAGCGATTTCGACACAGCGCGCCACACTGCACCACACGAGAAAAATATGTTTCTACGCATATGGAATCGATTGGAGTGATAGCGACACACCACTTCACAACACACGTTACAAGTGTGGTTCCGACTTAAGAGTCCGAAAACCCATTCATTTATTCATTTCCGACAGAGACATTTTCTACCTTTTAAATATTTGCGCTGACAGCTTTGGCAAGTCAAATAGAAAAGACCAGTACTCGTTGGATACTACAGGAAGCATTAAGTGTGTATAAATTCTGACAGTCTCCTTCTTCGTTTTAAGATCCTACAACTTTACTGATTCGTTGTTAAAAAAATCACACGCTTTTCTGCGGCCTCAAAAAGGGCACAGTTTTTAAGTAACACTTATTTTTAAGTTGGTCGTATTTCCATTTATTAATCGCCTAAAGACCACTGACTGTTCGTGTCCACTGTCGCCTGCGTTCTGCTCTGTGTAAGTTCGTTGTTTACGTCCACTTTTCCCCATCCGTTTGGTTCGTTATAGTTCTTGTCTCTCGATGTGTGCTATGAATTGACCAACCAAACGCCAACTGCTTGCGCCAACTAAGCGATGACAATAGGCCATCAATTGTTGAATTGGTTGAAAATTGAAAAAAAAAAATGTGAGAGAAATCCATTTTCCCTCTTTTAATTTTTTTTCTTAACTTTCCACTCGCCGAATTTCGACTTTCTGAAAACTGACAACTAAGTGACAGCTCAAAAGTTTGACAAGTATTTATTTTCGTCTTCAACGATGTCGGAGGAAGAAGTTGTAATTGAATGTTCTCCTAGAATACATCAGGGCATTCAAAATGGTAAATTTAATAGGTATTTAGCATCGACAAATCACACTGAGACCCCCAACTCGCAATCCTCTTGTCGCTGGCCCCCTACATTTTTATTCAAATTCGCCATTTTGTTTTCCTATCCGTGCTATGTCAATTAAGAATCCGTGTGACATACAAAAAATACAAAAATAAATGCTGACAACCTCGGCAACCTAGGGGAAATGTGCTAGAGTTCGGGAACACCACGTTTTTGCATTACTGAATGCCATTGGTTAGTTATTATAAATTGTTAACAGGCGAATAATTCGATTTTTTTGGTCAATAAAACTATCTAATGGAGTTGTTCTATATACTAGAAACTTATTAGAACAACCATGGTTGCGTATTTTCTGCTTTTGAATATCTTTAACTTCGATTTTATTGTAAATTTTTCTTAGAGAACTGGAGAAAATTTGCTCAAAATGTTTTTATTTTCCTTCAACCAATCTACGTTGTTCATTTTTCATTAATATTTTAAGCAAATGTACATGTACACTTATTCCTAAAAAAAAAAATAATGTGGGTAACGAATAATTTCAAATTAAACGGATAAAATTCTATGAACGATGGCAGCAACTTTGCCCACAGCGGAAGTGGCATATGCGTGTGTGTTGGTGAGCCGGAATTTTTGAAGTTAGGTGACATTTGTCAATACGAATTTCTATGTAACAATACAAGCGCACTTAGCATTTGCCACCCCATAAAAATATAGCTTGTAGGCAAGTAACGGGAAATCGGCCAAAGTTGGTGGTCTCAGTATTGTCTCTGGAATTTAGGTTATAACAACATGGTTGCCACTGATCTGGAAAGTCAGGGAATTTCGAAAACAGTCAGGGAAAATTCACAGATGCAAAGACTGTCCTAGAAGAGGAGTACAAAAGCTTTGTAATCAACGAAACTACTCGTAGAGTTGATGAGTTGTACTTTCAGCTTTTTGGCAAAAATGAAAATTATAAAGATCTTTGGCATGTTATAAAATTGTGCTACTTTTGATCTCATGGAAACGCCTCAGTTGAGAGTGGCTTCTCAATAAACAAGACTCTTTTGGTCGAAAACCTCCTCGAGGAGTCACTAGTCGCTCAGAGAAGAGTCTTAGATGGCGTGAAAGAAGCTGGGGGAGTATCGAAAGTGGAAATAAATTCAAAATCAATATTTAATGTTCAATCCTCTCCTAGCCGCTATACAGAGCATTTAGAAGAAAAACTTAAATTAAAAAAAAAGAAGATGGAGTAAATATATTAAGAAGAAAAAGGGAGGAAGATATAAAAAAAACTTCAAAAATTTGCATTCGCAGTTGATTGTTTCATTGAAATTTTTTAAATGGAGTGTTTTTAAAGAATACAATTTTTCTGTTCTTTAAATTAATATTTGGTTGCATTCCCTAGAAGAAATGATCGCTCTGAAATGCTAAGCATCGCTAGAATAAACAAATATTTAGGCAACTTTAAATGACGCATGGGAGTGTGACTTACGATAGTATAAAGTAAGCTATTCGTTTGCTTAAGTGTTAGTACTAAATATAATACGTTTTTCATTGTAAGCACTTCGTTGGGAAAAAGCCTTAAGCTTTCTTTATAAGCATGTCTGTTCTGTTTGTTTTAATTATTTAAACTAAATGTTCTTTGCTTTTTGTTGTTTTTTTTTTTTTGGTATACATACTTGTAAAATTTGGTCAGGGAAAACTTCAAAACTGGTGAGGGAAAGTCAGGGATTTTTTTTCAATAATAGTGGCAACCACGAACAAATTCAATTCCAACTTTTTTTTGTAGATTATGCATTTTACGATAATGTCAAAATGACATTTCTTAAACTTTTTGTAAGAAAGCCGGTCAGGTACTTCTATTGAAATGGAGAGATTTCTCTCTCGATTTTTGATATTTGACGTTTTTCATTTTTCTATCTGAAAGTTAAAGCCACGAAAACGTTCCTTTCGTAAGCCAACAGTGGACTCAACTTCTCGTACCTACTGTAATGAGAGGTAAAATACCAGACACTCATGCTTACATATTATCATGAATAGGATTGGTGGATTGCTTGGATATATTCATTCAAGGTTATGGGCTGTCGGTTGAGTTCGCAAAGTTTTCGGTTAATACTTTAGACTGACACTTTGGTTATTTAAAAAAGGCGCCACCGCCGCCAATAATGGCACCTAATCCAAAGTAAGTCAAGTCCTCAGTTCCCAGCCATTTATCGAAAAAGGCTCGCACCGTACCTATCTCATTGCCACAAATGCATCAAGCAAAAATGGTTCCTTTTGCATTCGCATTTCATGTTAGCAAACTTTTCTTTAAAAGCAATCACCAACATGTGCATTATGCACGTACGAGAATTTTTCAAAATACTGTTTTTGTTTGTCCTCGGGTATTGTTTGCTCCCGCCTCCCTAATATTTCCCGGCGCCCTTCTTTGTTTCAAATTAAGCGACTGGAGCACTATTGACAAAAAAAAAACTGCATTCCGCATATCTGCAAGCATTTCCTGTTTTTAAAGGATCAACCCAAAGCCAATACCCTTTCAATATGCAATTCAACGCGCACTGTTACAGCAAAAGGACGTCTTTTTATCGCGTCGCTTTCTTTCTTCTTTTTTTTCATGTTATTCTTTTCAAGTGAAACTGTTACTTTGAAGAGGCTTGCCTATCTACTCGAGCATAAGTAGAAAATCAACAGAGAAAAATACGACGCCAAAAAACAGTCACGAATACTCACACAAAAAGGAAAACAAATATTGTGTGCTGAAGGCGCTGCTGCTGGTGGCAGTCTGCTTCCTTTTTTCCCATGCACTATTCCGGGTGACATTTGTCATCCTTGGTGTCTGTGTTCACCTATCCGCCACACAGTCGCCACACCCAAACCCATAACTAGAATCACAACCCGAACGACAACTACATACCGCACAAACAATGCCTGGCAGACTTACTTTTTTTTTTAATCGCTGGTGTAAAACTAGATTTTAATAAAATCACTCAAGGGATTTAACAACAACAACAAAAAAAAGCGAAGACCTTTAAATTTAGATGTGAAAGGGAATTTTCATTCCAGAACTACCACACACACACACACCCGCGCAGAGAAAGAGTGGAAAACGAAACTGAAAATCAAATTTCTGGCACAATTCCAATGAAATAAGAAAAATAATAAAAAATAAATTGGAAATGACACAGGACACGGCCAGAGGAACTGGCTCCTCTTCTGTGGCTTGGTACTGCTTACTGCAAAACCATCGGCAATAACAAAAGGAAAAAGTGAAACTTCGTGGCTGCCCTGCAGAGAGACAGAGAAAGAGAGAGAGGGGGGGGGGGGGGGGTGGGTGGTTTCGTTTAGACATTCGAATGATGAACTACACACTTAATCCCCTTTGCAGATATTTTGCTGTTATTTTCCTTTTTCTTTTTTCTCACATTACATCGCTTTACTAATTTATTTGTTGTTTACTTTTGCAGAATCCCGATAAATGGAAGTACAATCCGCCAAATCCAATGAACTCGACAAATGCGGTGCCCGGCGGTGGTGGTATTGGTCCGGTCGGTCCCATCGGAATGGGTGGAGGGATGGGCGGCGGTGGCAACATGGGTAACATGGGCACAAATGGTGGCCTTCATCAAATGCCCAATGTTGGCGGTGGCAATGGTGGCATGAATGTAGCACTGCAACAAGCACAAGTCGCTGCCGCCGCCGCTAAACATCAGCAAATGATGAATCATCAGCATCAACAACAGCAGCAGCAGCAGCAGCAACAGCAGCAACAGCAGCAACAGCAGCAACAGCAGCAACAACAACAACAACAACAACAGCAGCAGCAACAACAACAACAACAACAACAACAACAGCAACAGCAGCAGCCACCGCATCCATCACATCAGCAAATGCAAAACCATCTGGGCGGTCCGAATCACCTAAACTCGAATATTTTGAATCACGCCTTGAATAATCAGGCAGTTGCAGCTGCCGCTGCAGCAGGTATGCAGTTGCAAATGCCCAATATGCAGGGCAATATATACGATCATATACATCCGGGCGTTAATATGAATGGAGTACCGAAACCACCGCAAGGAGCGGAACAGTTGGTTTACTTGGGCGGCCAGCCGCACATGGGAATGATGCCGCAAAATCAGTATATGACTGCCGCTACGCGCAATGCAGCAGCGGTAAGTGTTTTAATTTTATATACGTATTTTCTCATTTAATTTCCTTTTTTCGTACATCTGTCCAGTTGAGCCAGATGGTTCCTCGGAGGTATTCTTGTCAAAAAATGTGACTGGTGATGTCTCACCACTTTGGGACACTTAATTCTAATTTGTACACCTTCTTCGGGCAGTAAACATGAAAATGGCGTAGTTTTATGTTAATAGTCGCGCCACTCAGCGCAATACGTCACGGTATAATAAATAACCAAATTTATCTCATTATGGATTTCTATTGAACCTGTCAAGATTTATAGGAAAACAACGAATCATGCGCATGTCGTAACGTATTCCCATCTTTATTCCCTTTATGCATATGACCCATTTTTGCATAAACTAACTTAATGCAAACGATAGCTAGGGTAGGTTAGCGCATTAAAAAAATATTCGCGGTATCAGTTTTAAGTGCCACATCTTATAATCCGCTGTCATATACTTCCAGCAGAAGTGACAATGGAAAACTAATTTCTTTCTATCACAAATTCAAAAACTACCCGACTTTATTTAGAAAAATGATATGAGAAAATAGCAAACAGTTGACTTACCATTTAACGGCTGTTAATGGTTGATAATGAATTTTAATAACCAGTGAAAATATCCAAACAAATCTTCACTTGGTAAATCCGTTTGAAAATGACAGAACAAATTTAACTTTTCCTCAACTCCAAGGACGAAGAAGCCGTATGAAAGTATTTTCTGTCAGCTCTCAAATTCATGACAGAAGTTGGTACTCACATAACAAAGTATATAAAAATTAAACCATAATTACCTACTCATGTTTCTTTTCCCTTTTCACTTAATACAAATATCAAACAAAAGTTTTAATTTCGTACGTCACAACATCCCGCTACAAGTACTTATTTTTCAATGACAGAAAGTTCCGTTTCCGAATTGACAGTGCAAGTGTAAATAGCTGTCAATGTACTGACAAACGATTTTTTATGGGCAATGATTGACATAAGTGGCACTACTGAAGGTTAATCATAAAAACAAGATCCGTCAATTTAATGACATGCACTCAGGATAGTGCTCATACATAGCACTTTAGTGGTCAGGTGTCAGAAACGAAAAGACGTGATTTATATTTTGACAAAAAGGAAAATTTCAGAAATATTATATTGCTAAAGTAGTGTACAAAAATTTAAATAAAACACACAAAAATCATGACAATGACCATGACCATGACATTGACATTTTTCAGAAGGTACCTTTATGTCATTACTGTTTAATAATGATTTTTGACATGGACGTGGACGCCTTGGTTTAATTAAAGCCCCATTTGGAAGTCTGATGTCTATATAGTTTTTCGTGTAGGGCCAGCGGAAGCGTATGTCTCGCAATAGTAAACCAAAATGACCACAAATCAGCTGTCAGTTGTCAAATTGACATGCAGTACAACAAGCAACTGTTCGGTAGAAAATGTTTTGAGTTAGGTGAGGTTCGTTTTACGGGTTGGTGGATATTCGCCTGTGGTTACGAGATGCTGTCCAATTCATCCTGATGTCCCTAAAAACCTAAAAAGATAAGATAGTGCGAAAGCAGAAAGTTCTTGAATATTTTGGAAGCACCTATAGTAGCTTCCTAGTGCCATGCATCAAGGTGGAGCCCCAGGTAGTGCGAGTAAAAGTGAGTTGTATCCTCGCTATCCTCTGCATTACATTATTGCGTCAACTTTCAGATGTAAATTCATTTTATTGTTTCTTATGCTCATCGCGTAACGCGTCGGAGCACCTAGCAACTTAAACATCCACATTCTTTCAACTTTCTTGGTCTGATTATTGGGCATATTCAGGACGAAGCTTCATCGATATTTTACAGATATTTTACCTGCTATTGGTATGCATATGAATCTTATTATCCACGGTTTTTAGGGATCACAGAGTGTTGATTATAGTCGACCCTGTCATGATCAATTTCTTGTCTCTTTTCTGCCAATTTGTTAGCTATCTTACCCTGACTTTCTCAAAAAATATACCTTGTGCTCTATTTGCTGCGAAACTAGGTCAAACATTTCTCAAATCATCTGTGGTGCAGCAAACTTTTCGAACTCATCCAATAAAAGCTTACCTCTTGCATGAATACCACAAACCAGAAGGAATTCCTTGAGCCTAATCTCGAAACTAAGTACTAGAGGTTTAACAATTAAGATTAAGTTGACCTTTTTTCTATAGCTTCCTCCATTCGAGAGCAGGGTTGCCGTTAACTTAAAAAAAAAAAGTCACTAACTCGAACCAAGAAATCCACCAGATATGGTAAAATTTAATAAAAAAATCACTAGAAAAAAAAATGTTCACTACCTACAAATGAAAAAAATAAAATTCAATTTTAACAACATTTTTATTTTGAACAACAAATCAAAAACTTGCAATATTTAAATACTTATACAAAAATAACAACAAAACAATAAACAACACGCAAAAATCAAATTGAATATTGCAATTTGCAAGTGTCAAACTCGAATACTAAAATTTGTTAGTGACACAAAATTAATTTTTGTCACTAAACTTTTGAAAATTCCATTAGATAAAGCGACAAAGTCACTAAAAAGGCAACCGTGTTCGAGAGACAGAATGACGTCTCACGAGAGAAATAGAGAGAGAGAGAGCTACTTTTCAATTTTTGACAGCCTCTTGTTTATTTCTGTCAAATGCAACTCTGTTTGATTTACATTTTTTACATCCCGACCTGTGGAGAGTGTGTTCACAAACCGTACTCTACATGCAAACCAGGGGGTCAATTCTGGTTCCGTGAAAAAGTGAAATAAAAATGTTTTCACCATTTCACCGCAATTTGGATTCTCGTTCTACGAAAATGTGAAACCAAACTTACAATTTTTTAAATATGAATAATTTTTTTTCACTTCCTCATTTTCAAGTGAATGTTTTAGTGAAAGATTGAAAATTGAGAACCTGATATCGTACAACACAGAGTGCGATATTAAATTCACCACGAACGTTTCACTTATTGAACGAGAATCGCTTTTTAGTACTGAGTGAATCGGAAAAATGAAAGCAGTGTATGAAAACGAGTGTAAAAACGATTTATTCGATTCACTCATTCACAGAACCAGAATTGATGCCATGGTTGGTTTTCAAGACTATAGTGTTTAATCTCGTATTTATGAAGTTTAAAATTGTATGATAAATCTCGAGATTTTTTTCGATATAAAGGGAAATTTATCCTAATCTCGTGGTTAAACTCCGGTGGAAAAGTAGGTGAGATAAGAACTACTCGTTATTTTGCGAGTTCCCCTTCTTTCTGTCATTTTTTCGGCATTTTGGATAGCATTCAATTCAGTTCTATTTATTTTTTTTTTCATGTTTCACTTAAAACTATTTTGTTCAAGATATGTAAAAAATAAAAAAAAAAATAAGTGAACAAGAGAATGCATTGAGAATTTAGAATTTTGATTCTTACTGACGTCTTCAAAACGTCACTACACAAACTCACAAGAAATAAATCACCTACTCGCTACAAAGTAACGAATATCATTGCGTGCTGACCTTTCCAAATAGATAGTGTATTGTGCAAAGACAAAAATTAAACTCAAAACAAATTCTGGTTTTAATCTAGAACTCGAAAGTATTCAGTGCTTACGGCTGATTGTACACCCTCCGTGACCGCGGTATATGCTTTGTATGGTCGCATAGAAATCTATTTAGCAATTGAGACTTTAAATCGGCGCACATAACTATCTTTGACATCTCTCTCAGATATGTAGAGTCAAACGACTCTGCTTTCCTCCATGGTTTTTGATGGCCACTTCTAGGAGGCCCTTCTTTTTAAGGCGGAGAACAAAGTAACTGGACACATTTGATGCCATACTATCATTTGTAAGAGTGTTACCTGTAATTCGGATTACTTCATTACCCAACTTTCATTGTCATTTTTCTGCACCAGCCTAACCTCAAAACGTAGATTTTCAAAGTCTGCCACCAAATATTCACCCATACCAATCTGACAAGACCATCACTTCCCACTGACAGTGACTTCCATGCAGTGAAAAACCCCACAAAAGCAATTTTTGGTCGCAATTTTGTTATTCACAGTTTCTGTCGATTGATTGAGTCATTCCTACACACAATCATGCAGTCTTCATCTCCGAACGCTCATTGATAACCACATTTGAATAAAGCAGCAGCTTTTATACTCGAGTCAAACGAGCCTCACTACAATGGACACGGTTTGCTTCCTTTATTCATGAAGCCCTTAGTAAAAACACGGCCACAATGCGCGCTGTTTCTGCTAAGCAGCAGTCGAGTACGTCCAACCTTTAAAGCAAAAAACAAAATTATAACTTCTGCAGTGTATGCAGTTTGATTGTTTGTTCCTTTTTTCTTGCTACCACTTTATCTTTTTTTTCTTATCTGCTTCGTTTTCTGCTTATTTATGGTCTTGGTCGGTTTTTTTTTTCGTTGGTTCTCGCTCTCACTGTCATTGTACTCTAGTGGAAGTGGACTGGAGCTGCTACTCTTCTGGAGAGGCTCTACAGAAGGAACTACAGACAAGTTTGCCGCGTCTCTCCGTGACGATGACATAGAGGAGCAAAACCAAAAGAAGCATCATACCGGAAAAATGGGAAAAAACTCAAAATTAAAAATATACCAACAAAAGAGATAGTCCGCGTGAGAGGGAGAGAGAGGGAGATGCCAAAGTAGCAAAACACAACATGGTGGTGGCACTGGCACCGACCAAGAGAGGTGTCACGGTTTGGTTTTTGTTTTCTTGTGTCTCTGCGTCTATTTATTCTTGATATCTATTTAGGATCTTTCCGCGTCTCCTTTGAGTAATATGTTGTCTTGGCATATTCTATTGCCGCGCTGCATCATTGTCAGCTTCATCATAGAAATTCATCTGCCTTATCGGGTGGAAAGTAATGTTTACTCAGGGGTGAGACGGAAAGGACTCTAAGATGCTTTCTGCTGGTTTTCGAACTGATAAAGCAGCGATCCGACACCAGGGACAAAAACTGGAACATTTTGAATTGATTGAATAGGTTGAAGGGCTGCGGCAAAATGTGATGGTGGCGAGTGGGATACATTGCGAGCTTGAGTGTCTAGTGGAAGACAGCACAAAGGGTATTGTGATTGATTTTTAAGTCTTATTTTATTTGTTTGTCTGATGCCGTTAACGTTGTAAACAAATTTAGATTGAGTTGAAAGGATTTTGATAGATTCCAGTGCCATGTTGGCAACGTTGGTGAGCGTTAATTTTTGTTGTGCTTGGCGGTGATTCAGGTCCCACCAGTTTTCTTTCCTCAGGATACAAAAAGTCTAAGGTACTGTTTAAAAACCTGTCAACAAACAATCTTTACCAAATAGCGCATTTTGCAACTCAGTTCCGCACACGAATTTGATTGCGGTTACCTCTGAGTTGTTTGCAACTTCGGCAGCAAGGTACGAGCATTTTCTTAATGTGTTTTCCATTTCATTTTTCTTCCAAGTCCGTAAAAAATTGATCGCCCTACACATCCTGTGTCTCTCCAAGGCACTGTTTAATTGTTTTCTCCATAGTCGCGCACAAAAAAAAACATTTAAAAAAAAAATAATTTTATGTGCCTTTGAAAGAAAAGTTCCTACAAGTACTGAGCAGCTTTCCCAGCTCTTCTACTGAATTGTCCTTCTTTTATCCTTGTAATTTGAAGATACATATGGCTTAGCGCACACGAAACGAACTCCCCATCACTTTCCGCACATGTAGGATTTCTTCCGCCATAAGAAAACCTTTTTAAAATGTACCTTTCTGATAGATTCTGCACAACCTTGCAAGCTCGGCTAGCCTCGGTTTGTCGTGTTTAGTTCATCAAAGAAACTGACTATACGTATAAGCGCACATTCGGCCTGTGCAGGCACTTTATCTTTCATCTATATTCTTTCCGCACTTCAAAAAACGCAAAAACCATTCACAAATAACTACAATAACTACTTTCAAAATGAAAATCGTTTTGATCGCCCTGTTTGACTAATTCTTCGGAAAAACTTATTGTTTGCAAGCGCAAGAAACTTTTTGTTTGCAAAGCGCACACGATACCAGATAAAAATTGCATTTCAAATCTTTTGCGCACATGCTCCCTCGTCTTTTCTATACAAAAGAAGACATTTTCAATTTAAGTACGGACACATTGTTAGAGCAATGCACATATTTTGTATGTGTTAAAATGGTCGGTGTACACAAATTTCTTTCATTTTATTGCTTTTGGACAAAGTCTAAGTAACATTCCTTGTTTGCTATCAAATTCATAAGTATTGGACCGATTTATTAATTTAACAACTTTGCGCACATTGCTAGCCTGATTTTTGCTAGCTCTAACTATTCAACTTCGAGTTGTGTGCGTTCAGAATCAACAGTAAAACTACAAAAACGGAAATCAATCAATGGAAATAAAATCCGGTCACAATTTATCACAGCAGTTAATGTGTGCGATAATAACATAACTCTAACTCTACATTTGGCGTTTACATACAAAATCGCCATTCGAAGGCAAGCACAAGCACCCTTAATTTCAGTCTTTCTTAAACGCACCATGTGCGATAGCAAAATAGAGAATATTGAAATGGTGATTGACACACGCACCATGTGCGTAACAAAACATCGAAAATAGTGAACTGGTGATTGACATAAGAGGTCCGGCTTTGTTATTATAGTAGTTGCCCTTGAATGATCTGCAATCATAGGCGAAAGCATACTACCTACCGCAAGCGCACAATATGCAAAGCGCACACTCTGTGTGCGATAAAAAAGAAAAGTATTAAGAAGTGGGAAGCTATGAAATATATATTCATAATTATATCATACTTGTGCTTGCGACTTAATGTGCGCTTCCACACGCTCCACACGGGACAAAAATTATAAATAACCGTACCATATGGCCATGATTCATCGTACCGATTTCTTCCTAATTATAAAGCTGTAATAAATACATGTAATAAAAGTTTAACCACGTACGAGTATAGCTTAATTTCTTTTTTAAACTTTTATGTGCGTATATATATTGGCTGACACAACGAACCTATCGCCTACGTAAGTCTATTAAAACGTTCTCGCCGCAATAATGCCAAATGGAAATTGCAAATGCAAGCCTTTTTTACCCGGCCTAAGTAGAGAGGATTAAACTAAGCCAGTTAGTTGTGGGTTCGTTATCGCCGCTGTATACCTATATTGGCAAATTCAGCGGATTCTTCAATGGCGAAGAAGATTATCTTGAGTTTCTTTTAATTTGTTGGCTTATATCCTCTCGTTTTTTATTTTTTTTTTTTACGAAAGTATTTTGAACATGACGGGGCTCTTCTGTTGTTCCGTCAACGATGGCCATAAAAATGTGTTCCTAGAATCGCAATCATAAGTAACGCCAACGAAAGAAATAGAAAGCAAAACCCAAACTTGTCATGCCTGCCAATATAGACGATTCCCTAGTGTGCAGCGTTGTCGCACCATCCCCCCATACTTGTGCTCATATACGAGTGTGATTGGCATCGATTTACCTTATACAGTGACATCGATGATGAGAATGATAATGGCGATGGCCGGCACTGTATGTACACACTTACTCGCAGTGTGGTGCAGGTCATTGATTTGCCTGCAGCAATGGCTTCTGGTTTCATGTTGATCACTCATCGCTACACGCTGCCAATGGCTTGTACGATATAAATTATCCGCCATAAAGCCATAGTTTGTTCTAATTACGCCGGCACGAACACGGAGTGGGATGAGGGCAGACATTGTTTTTGTTTTTTTCGTTTCTGTCTAAATAAGAAGAATCGAATTATTCGCTTTACTTTTTTTTGTTTTTTTTTTTTACAATTCTGATTGCAGAGAGAGATACAGACGAGCCACAGAAAACGAGTGACAGGCGGCAAGGAGCGCAATACCGGCAGGCGCATAGCAATGGTATTGACGATTGACCACCCCCACACCAATATGTGGTGTTCACTGTTTGTATATGTGGACATAATTTGATTTCCGGTTATTCGCCGTTGACAGCTGTTCTCCGTAATTGAGTGCAAATTTTCAGAATTTCGATACTGCGAACGAGAAATTTGATTTATGGCTACATGTGAACGTTTTAATTAACAAGCGTTGCAGTAATTATTAACTTTGATTGGCGGGAACATAATACATCAAATTATGAAATGTGTTCCTGACGAGTTGTAGTGATTAACAAGATTTTCAAAATTCTGGTCTGGTAGTTGCGTTTGCAAATGTTTTGACAGTTTAAATTGAGAATTGAGCTGCACTGCAAGTTTGGGAGCTACGACTGTTGGTTTGGCTACTTTTGGGACAATTGCTGTTACCAATGTCATTTTTTGAATATTCGTTTAAATACAAACACTGTTTATAAAGAAAACACAAATGTGTCCAACCAAAACTGACCACACTTTCGAGAATTGTTTGTTAAATTTGTTCACTTTGAACTGTCACAACTGTCAATGCATACTTGAAAGCTGGTATGCAGAACTGGTAAAACATGATTTTGTGGTTCACTCTATCAGAGGTCAGATTCTGTAAGGCGAGACGTTTTCGTGTGTACGAACGATTTGCTCTAAGTTGCAGAAGTAAATCACACGAAAACGTTTAAATATGTTTCGACTTACAGAATTCCGAACCAGCCTACGGGCTAATTATGACTTCGTCATCAAGGCTCTAGATGTGTAAGTGTCAAAGCGCTAGGTCTAAAGTCGTTTTTTTCTCACGACAGACCTCATATCAACTGACATTTCCATCTCAATGTCTGACACGTATTTTTGTCGGCCATCTTGTGTACGTGAACGGAGTTATGGGAAAAACCTATAATGCCGTTATTTTTATACGGTATTTCACTTTTCTATAAAACAAAATAGCTTGCAGAAATAGAGAAGAGATGACAGTCTATTTATTTCGTTAAGTTTTTCAAATTTATTGTTGCATACGTTTACTAAAACCAAGGGCAGTATGAAAAGTTTTAAATCACTACTAGAAAATGCTTCCAATTGATTGCAGAAATGCTGTTTGCCGGGAATTGTGGTTGCTTCCATTTTATCTACCTATACTTATATAATTTGCGTTGTTTTTCAATAATACTTTCTTGATAATTTGCGAACTCATTCTTACGCCTTTTTTAAAAGTGACTGCAGACTTCTCTTTGTAAAGTTTGCATGTATAAATGTTGCATAAGTAGCTCATGTTCTATGAGGCGTATGTGAATGGAATCTAGTTCTCTTAAGTCGACTAGATTGGTGTGGATAAGATGTAACCTGAACGCAAAAATTCAATTGGTCAGAAACGTCACTTTTCCTATGTCAGTCACATATGAGAACTGTCAACGAATTTCTTGAATATATTCGTCGGCTACCCCTCCATAAACGTCAACTGAAAAAGTTGATATGATCAAGAGGCCAATCAAAACTGAGATAAATCAAGTCAGACAGCTGTCAGACTTACTAAACTAGATCCTTGAACTTCCCCAACAGCAGCTGTCAAATAGTACTCGTATTACTACTAGTACTCAAACATGTTTTTTCTTTTATGTAACTGCGAAGTTTATAATTTAATTTTCTTGTTAATTTAATTAGAAATAAGTAAATAGTGTTGTGACAGCCAGACCAATTCAAAGTAAAACCAAATATTAATGTAATCTATGAAGTCTCAACAAATACATACATACATACATTCATACATACTATTAGTACTCGTATTTCTGTTGCCAGCTGAATTTTTTGACAGTCTCCTTTGAGAAAGTGACCGGAAACTTAACAAAACACGCTCACTTTCGTCCATTATGGTCGAAGAATACATTCCTGTTTCATCTATTACAAAATCATTCAAAACCAATTTTTGTGAAAAGGAACGTCAGCTGCTAAATCTATTAACAATTTAATTTATTTCCCTCACATGTCAACGTTTGTCATCCGCTTAACTATTGATGCATACAAACTTAACGTCGCCAGATGTACGCACTTCTTCATTGGGTCAATAAATCTATTACAATAACAGATCAATCAATCACACTAATTCTTTTATATACAAACAACGTATAGAGTGATGAACACCCCATTTATTCTTATCAAATAAAGACTTAACCAATTAACAATAATTGGTACATATCACAAATGTGTCAAAAAAAAAAAACGCGTTAATTATTTTATTTGACATTTAATTCCCTCTACTAATTGCTGAAATTACGATTATGTGTTTTTTTTTATTACGATTAGATCAATATCGAGATTTTCTTCTTCTGCCTGGTTATGTCTTCTTTTTCATTTCGCCAAATGTTTGTAATGGCGATCGAGCCGAGTAAATTCGCACAAGCTCACTCACACGCAACATAATAATGTCGTCAAATAATAACAAAACAAAATTAGACGCAGCACACGCATAACACATCCAAATCGGTGTGCAGTTGTGGTAGAAAAGAACACCACGAATGACGAAGAAAACATAACGAGATAGATAGAGAGAAACGTGACAATAACAGACGCAAAAAGCCGGCATGATTTTATTCGTTATCTGAGTGTGCGGTCGCATATGTGTTTCTTTTCTGGTTGTGTGCCTGCTTTTGCTTTGTTTCTCGCCATTATCAATACTCTTCGGTCTTCGGTGCTTGCAAACTTTTTAATTTTTTGTTTTCATATCACTTTATCAATTTATAGAGTCTCCTCTGTACTGTTGTTACTCGTTGCACGAGTGCGTTCTGTCGTACAAAATACGAGGAGAAGTATAGTTTTCTTTTTATAGCGCGGTGCTTTCTTGATAAACCAAACCATGTGTTACAATGTAACGCATGCATAAGGGGAGTGTGTTGTGGATCGCGGTGCTGCCAGTTTTTTTTTTTTCGAGATTAAAAATATATTTTTCCGTTGCTCACAATAGCGGGTGGTGGGATTTAAATAAGTCACTGATGTATTTATTGCAAGTGCTGCCTAGTTATTTAATTAATTACGAAAGCATTTGACATATGATAACGTAAAATGTGACATTTGCAGAGAGATAGGTAAAAAAAAGAGAGCAATGTAGGTGTAGGTAATAAGTATACATATCAATAAACAGGATAAGGGATTTTTGATTTACTTTTCGGCTTCGTCAAAAAACAAGACAACTATAGAGTTGGCTGTTGAATCTTTTGCTCCATACATCGTCATTAAAAGAATTTGTTTTCTTTCTAACAAGCCAATGTCCCCATCGAACCTTGATTCTTCTGTTTCGTCACTTTAATCACCTTGATTTCCGTTAAAAATGTAAATGGCTGTAAAGGAAGTGTACCCTAATGTTGATTATACATCATAGCCGCTGAAATTGCAGCTTAAGTTTTTCAAATGTGTTGAGGGGTAGTCTGAAGACTCTTTATTCCATAACAATTTGTTCACACGATCTAACTGCACTTACATTCTTCAACAAGTGTCATGCATGACAGTTCCTCGTTAATTTTTCAATAACTGTCATACATGACAGTGACATTTGAATGGTTTACTTTAATTTCCTGATCAATGGACCACTTTTGTCTTTTCAATACTTATTTTGGAAACATTATATTTATAGCTTAACATATTCACCCCTATCGAGGTATCCGTTCGGAAAAAATTCCGATACGAAAGTCAAATCTAATCGGAACTCAAATTGCGTTTGATGTATCCGTTTCGGAACAAAATGAATGAAGTATATATACGCGTTCATTTCACATTAAAATATTCCGCAGCAATAAGTTGTCGGAGAGCTTTGGAGAAAATGTGCAGCGTAGCTGTCAAAAGTAAGTGGTATAACGCGGTTCCCCGCAATGCGACTAGGTGCGCTACATGTCATCGGAGAATTGTTCCGAAAGTTGTATCGGAACGGATACCTCGATTGGAATTTCTCCGATTTCGTACAAATCGGAGAAAATTCCGTTCCAAACGGATACCTCGATAGGGGTGATTGTTTCATTACGTTCAATTTAATATGCAAAGGAGGCAAATTGTACGGTATTTTTTGACACTAGTGTTAAATTTATCACAAAGGCCCCTCAACTGGCGATCTTTCTTAGTCCAAGACTCACCTTTAACTTGTATGAATATGGCAATGTTTGTATAAGTGGGGCCTACTTATAAATTCTTCTTCTACTTCTACTGATTTCTCTGAAAATTTGACAGTTTCCTGTCCTATTACTGTCAACTGTGTTTTAAAAGCATTTTAAATAAAATGTGTAGCGCTGTTGTTTCTATAGTGTTAACCTTTTAGGGTGTACATTTGTATGAATGCGCTAATCTTTAGAACCACGAGTTTTCACTCCATTTCTTGGAAATCCAATATTTTATAAAATCCGATTATTTACTCTCCTTTTGTAATTATGTGTCGGTTAAAAACTAAAATATGTTTCCCAAAAAATTCAACCGGCTAGATAAAATTTGGACAGCTTCTTTGCTTCGTCAATCGCGTGATCTATCAAAAAAGTAAAACTGGCAACTCCACCACACTCATTTGTTTCATTTTCTACTCATCGTGTATCGTTATTTTGTCATAATTATCGCGGCATTTCTCTATCTATTCGTTTCACTTACACACCTCTTTACTTTTCCCGTATTTTTTGTTGCATTCATCATTCCTATGTGTTTGTATAGGTACTCATTCGTATTCATTCTCGTCGTTGTTTTATGTCATTTGTTGCAGCATAGC